>JAHLJS010000004.1:6334666-7618416 GCA_038502445.1 Eremochloa ophiuroides | reverse complement strand
AGAATATGCCACGATGGTTCCCTAGCCAACAAATACAGTTGTTCATCAAGACTCTCATCACCTTGACATTTTTTTCACAGCCAACCGCTGAAAGTTTTCATGTGGTGACGTGTAATCCAAGTTTCAGTTTTCCCTGCAAACTCGTTTATGAGGATTTCCATATGCGTCTCGATATACGGAGCCACGTTGATGATACCCTTTATATTCGAGAAGAATCCAGATGAGACCTTGATGCTATCTAGACATTCAAACAAGCTTTCCTTCTCTTCTTTGTTAAGAGTGTAGCTAGCGGGTCTTAAGTAACGGCATCCATCATTTGTCTTCTCTGGATACAGTTTATCTCATTCTTTCAAACACTGTAGGTCTTGTCGTGCTTCAATTGTGTCCTTCGACTTCCCGTACACACCCATGAAGCCAAGTAGGTTTACACAAAGATTCTTCGTGAGGTGCATGACGTCGATCGAACTGCGGACCTCAAGAAGTTGCCAATACGGAACCTCCCAAAATATGGACTTCTTCTTCCACATGGGTGCGTGCCTAGAAGCATCCTTCGGAACAGGTTCGCTACCAGGTCCCTTTCCAAAGACTACTTTCACATCCTTGACCATATTGAGTATGTCCTCTCCAGTTCGGTTGCGAGGCTTGGTCCGAGTGTCTGCCTTACCTTTAAAATACTTGCCTTTCTTTCTTAGCGGGTGTGTCACAGGAAGAAACCGGCGATGGCCAAGGTATACGACCTTTAGACATTTTTTCAAATATATGCTGTCGATGTCCTCAAAACAGTGTGCGCAAACATTATATCCCCTATTTGTCTGTCCTGAAAGATTACTTAGAGCAGGCCAATCATTAATTGTTACGAACAACAATGCTCGCAGGTCAAAATGCTCCTGCTTGTGCTCATCGCGCACACACACCAGGTTTACTCCACAGAATTAGAAGTTCGTCAACTAGAGGCCTTAGATAGACATTGATGTCATTGCCGAGTTGCTTTGGACCTTGGATGAGCACAGGCATCATCATGAACTTTCGCTTCATGCACAACCATGGAGGAAGATTGTAGATACATAGCGTAACAAGCCAAGTGCTATGACTGTTGCTCTGCTCCCCGAAAGGGTTTATGCAATCTGTACTTAAAGCAAACATTAAGTTTCTTGCGTCAGCTGCGAAATCAGGGAATTCTCTTTTAATTGCTCTCCACTGAGACCCATCCGCAGGGTGTCTTAACATATTGTCTACCTTATGGTCTTCTTTGTGCCATCGCAGTAACTTTGCATGGTCTCTGTTTCTGAATAAATGTTTCAAGTGTGGTATTATAGGAGCATACCACATAACCTTCGCAGGGATTTTTTTCCTAAGACGTTCTCCGTCGCCCTCGGCATCACCAGGGTCATCTCTTCGGATCTTATAGCGTGATGCATGACATATGAGGCATGCTTCTAGATTCTCATAGTCCTTACCACGGTACAGGATGCAGTCATTAGGACATGCATGTATCTTTTGGATTTCTAACCCCAAAGGACATACAGCCTGCTTTGCTTCATATGTAGTGAAGGGCAATTTGTTATCCTTCGGAAGCATCCTCTTTTGGATTTGTAGTAACTGCCCAAATCCCTTATCGGATAAACCATTCTTTGCCTTCTATTGCAACAACTCTAGTATGGTACCTAACTTTTTCTGTCCCGCATCGCAGGTTGGGTAAAGCAATTTCTTGTGATCCTCTAGCATGCGATCGAACTTGATCTTCTCTTTTTCACTGTCGCATTCTCTCTGTGCATCACAGATGGCCTGATCAAGATCATCAGCGGGCTCATCTTCTTTAGCTACGTCTTCTTCAGCTTCCCCCATTGTAATGTCATGTAAGGGACTGTACTGGGAAAATATATCGTCATCCCTTTCTTCTTCATCTTCGCACTCTTCCATTACAACCCCGTTTTCTCCATGTTTGGTCCAACATATATAGTTTGGCATGAAAGCCGACTTAAACAAGTGTGAATGGAGAGTCCTTGAGCAAGTATACTCCTTCAAATTCTTACATACAACACATGGACAACACATGAAACCATCACGTTTGTTTTCCTCGGCCACACTCAAGAAATAATGCACGCCCGTAATAAATTCTCCGGAGCGGCGATCAGCGTTGTACATCCAGTGTCGGCTCATCTGTATTACATGACATACCGTATGAAAACCATGACATACCGTATGAAAACCTTGAAGATAATTTCTTAATTGCACAACACCAGTCATTTTGTTCAATTAAAATGCGAACCTACAAAGACAAACTAATCACTTTATGTTAAGCTCACTACAATGTACACAATCCCAACTAGCACTAAACAGACTAAAACTAAAATGCACTTCAGCAACATAAGGATCTGGTGACCAATCCCAACTAGAATAGACAGATCATTCTCTTCCTCTGTCTTGGCGGGCTGCTTGTGCTGGCTCACTGCCTCACCCATCTGATTGTTTTGCACGTGTTGAACATACTCTTCCTCACAGTACCATCCTTTACATCCGGTGTCGTCCCACTGAAATTACAATAACAAATTAAGAACTTTAATCAAAACCATCAAGAGAATGTAAAAAAATAACCATAGTACGTCAAATGAGATCCAATAACTCACATTACGATCCGGGCACTTGTAGAAGATACGACCTTTGTTGGGACACTCCTTCCTCCTCAGAACTTCATGACAATCTTCTGCTTATACTCGCCGCATGCAATGAGAGGGAGGTGCGGCCTAAGTCGCTTAGAGACCCGATGAGAGTTCGAGGACTCAGAAGGAGTCACCATCTGCTCTCTATATTCATTTTTAAAATTGCTATAAATTTAAGCTTAAATGCCCACAAATTAAAAAATATACTACATTTTCTAAAGTGATATATTAAAAAAACAATAATAATATATATTCATTTTTATAGATTGCTATGAATATTATTCACTAATAATATGATTATTTAGCTATATATGAAAATAACTATAAGCTATATATATGAAAACAAATAAATGGCGCATACTAGTTGGAACAAACAACTACAAGCTTTCACCATGTAAAAATACAAACAATCAAGTGAATATAAGTATAAATGCTCACAAATCAAGAAAAACAACCAAAGGTATGAAATTAGCTAGATAACCTCTAAAATCAAGTATAAATGACCATGAAATGAGATATACAAGTAATAAAGGTGTGAGAATGAAGTTAGTAACCTCTAAAACCAAAGAATTGATGTAGAAGTGGAAAAAATCGTGTGGTGGCCGAAGAACACAGGAATAACACAGAAGAAGAGCAAGAACAGAGTGTGCTCGGGCTGAAGGTGGAAGAAGAAAAATTTGAACTTATATAGGTGGGGACTTTTACTCCCGGTTGGTATTACCAACCGGAAATAAATGTATGTTTTTAGCCCTGGCTGGTGGCTCCAACCGGGATTAGACCTTTACTTCCGGTTGGCGCCATCAACCAGGAGTAAAGGCTGACCTTTACTCCAGTTGGACATGGACCTTTAGTCCCGGTTGGTGGCTAGAACCGGGACTAAAGGTCCCTTTACTCCCGAACACAAAATTTGCTGGGACTAAAGCCCATTCCCGACCTCGGATCAAAGGTCCGTTCTCTACTAGTGCGTGTCGAGACCCCAATCCGACCGGTTGAAGTGTAAGTAGTGGTTTTTTTTAGTTGTGTTTTAGTTGAATACATAGTTGAGTTGTGTGTGGCGTTGTGCTCTCACATTGTATTCGGCGGATGCGCCTAGGTTGTGCGAGATGAGCGTTGCTCTCTCCACAGTTGTGATAGTTTTTAGACTCGGTTTCCATTAAAAAAACTGGACCGACCCTTTGTTTTTCTTTACTTTGTCTAATAGAAATCGCGGCAAAACTTTTGTCGTCCCTTCTTAAAAAAAAAGATAAGTAAGCCACATATCTATAACAAAAGGCTATCCATTATACGAGTGGACTGAGAGGTAGGCTGTAAGGATCTATACAGCCAACAGTTAGCTTTTGTATTATTAGCCTTGCTCGTATATACTTAAATATAACTTGTGTGATGGGATTGTGCGTACATCAGTGTAGACTCTAGAGTCTAGAGGCACCTTGATGTATGGCTGCAATGCAAGGTAATAAGGCCTTAAGGGTCTCGTTGATTGAATTGACACGCTTAATTTAAGATGGAGGCTGTCAGTAGTTACGTATACCATGGGCTGGGGTACGCAATTGTGACACCGGAATCTCGATTAACCTTCGTAATTTCGTTGGTTATTTCAACGGTGACCCGTTACGAATTGGATTAGTCCAAGACCATATCAAGAAGACCTCCAAGTCAAGCAAGCATATATACGTGCCGACAAAAGGTGTGGAATCCAAGATGAAATCCAGTTGTGAATTAGGATGAAGTCCGGCCGAACTCTGAAGACAACAACACCGTGCTTTAGTGTTGGGCTGGAATGGAAAAGACTGAGCCCTCGTTCGGTTGCTTGGAGGAATCAATCCTGGCCGGATATCCCTTTATTATTTTACAGCTTGGGAATGGTTCCTCCAGGAACGGCCGAGAATGGCTGCAAACGAACGATGCCTGACTGAAATTTTTACCTCGCACAGTACATAACTGATGACAGAACATTAATACTTCTTCCGTACCCAAAATACTTGACGTCCTGGACTGTTGGCCTGATTCCACTAAATTTGACGTTCTGAGCGAGCGGACCTTTCTCTGACACGATTGCCCCTGGCCCGTTGCCCATCCGTTCTGCCGCCACCGCATTAATCCCTCATGCCCTTCTCGTTCCCAGCAATCGCTCGTGCCCCGAAGCCGTATTAATCGCTCCTACCCTCACCAATCGCTCGTGCCCTCCTCGTTCCCAGCAAAAACGTGGCCACGCAAGGAGTCCCTCCTCGTTCCTAGCAAAAAAAAAGACCTCGTTCCCAGCAAAAAAGATGGCCACGCATAGGGCGTGCCCAACGGAGTATAAGGCCCGATCTCAGTTACAGTTGTAATTCTATATTATAGTATATTCGTTTGTATTTGATAATTTTTATCCAATCATGCTTTAAGTAGGTTTAAAAGATTCGTCTCGTGATGTACATGTAAAACATACAAACATACAAACATTTCGTCTACATTTAATGTTTCATACATGTGCCGCAACGTTAATATGACTAGTTGTAATTGTAATTTACAGTAGATCTAAACAGAGCCTAAATCGCTAGCTAGGAGTCTATTTTATTCATTGTTGAAGAGAGAGTGTACAAAAGAGAAGCGCTAGCGAGCTCTCAAGCGCTTAGCTCGCACAGTTTCCGATATCATCTGTGTCACTGCTCTCTCCTGATACTTCTGACTTCATTCATATTTTATTTGATTTCAGCTGGCGATTTGTAAAAGGCCGTTGTGGACGCCCATAGAGTCGAACACAGCACCATATGGTGGCGGACTCAAGCCTCTCTGCACTGGCCGCTCGAATCTTTGGTTGTTTCGTGAATGAGATGTGCCCGCCGATATATTTACTAGGGGCAAAAAGAGAAAAAATACTCCTTGATTACCACAATTCTATCTTAAACGTCAGGTTTTTTTTATAGGGAGGGAGTAAGAAACAGCGAGATGAGCAAGGAATATTACAGTTGAGCCGAACGACGACGCCAAACCAAGCTTAAAAAAATCCCTCGACGTCGAGGTTTAGTTGTTGGCGGCGGCCGTCGGCTGCGCTCGATCTCCATGCTCCATGGCGTAGTAGGCAGATCCCTCCGCTTCCAGCTCTCCCTTCCCCTTCCCGGACCACCGCCACGAACAGCTCGCCACGAAGCCGCCGGGATGCCGGCCGCCGTTGCGACGGCCATGGGAGTTACAGATGGGCTGACAAGCGAAGGCGGCAGCAGCACGGTAGTTCAATGGGCCCTCGACCTCGATTACGCTGGCAGTGCACCTTGTCGCCTCCCTCAACTTTTGCGTTCTGAACCGAAAAACCGGGTATTCCTGCTCCTCCGACTATTGGAATCAGCCAATTTACCTCTCTCGATGGTCTCTAAAGCGGTTTTACTGCCATAAAAAAGATAAACTAAACTTTCACGATAGTGTAGAGGGATCCATTGACTTCATAAAAAATTATAGAAATGTAAAAGACAAAATTTTTCTAAAATAAATGTAAATTAAAAAATATTAAAATTTTATTTAATGTTATAATACCATAATTTTGATTTAAGTAAAAAATTCATAGCTATTCCTTTCTTCTTTCTCTACAACCCTGTTTGACAGGACAGAATTTGGCTGCGGCTGATTTCTACGGCTAAATTGCTGTGAGAAAAATACTTCTATGGTTGACATTTATCCTTGGCCAGAACATATTACCTGGTATTTGTTAGCTGTGCTCTACTAGTACAGTTGATATATTTATCTCCATGGCAGGTGTTTCGTGCTCTTGGTAGAAGAGAGAAAAGTTACTATAGGTTGTGCACGTGAAATTAAACCTCAACTTAACCCTGGTGATGCTCAGCTCCAGTCTTAAGATTTGTGCTCCCTCAACAAGCACCCTTTCTCCTTGCAGGTCTTGACTACTGAAATGTTTCTTCTTGATGTGGTTGATCCTCCCATGGCCACTTCTCCTGACTTCCCCTCTGTTCAGCTCCCTCTCTCAGTCTCAACCCATGCCGGTCTTCATGGGTGCTCAAGTGGGAACAGTTGGTGATCTTCTCAGGAAAGGATTGGACTAGGTGTTTGAGTGGAGAATTTGTTACTACTCCGATGGTACTCAAATCATTTTCGTAGCACACTATGTATCCCATGCTACCATACAATTCCAAGAGTGCCATTAAACATAAGGATATGTACAACTATTACAATATAGCTCTGTGATCATCCATCTTGCTTAGCATAAGGAACTAAAATCGTTTCACAATTACCCTATACCATGGTACTAATAACTGCATATCATTGGAGAACAGCTTACATAATTCAATTGACTACTTCGTCTCAAAAAAAAATCGTTTCAAAAATTGACTACATGCCTTGACAACAAGGCGCGCCTCCCCTGCTACCTAGTAGTACAGATTTTGTATGAAGGCAAATACACAAAAGCACATCACACTTGCTATACAACTGCAGATAAACCAGCTATAAATACAATACTTAAGTAACGTGTAAATTAAAGGCTATGGAAAACGCTGTAGATCTGTGGAAGGTATAGTGCACACACCTCAGCGTATCTCATCAGAGCTCCCCCTAGCTTCCAGTAAATCATAATGCTTGCATGTGGAGCCAGAGTCTCACTTTCCGGTGGCAATCAGGTTTGTGAAGTCCTTGTAATAATTGCAAAAAACCATCTGCCGACCCATCCCCATTTCAACACAATAGCCATTGCAAACCAGATGCCGAAGCCAAGACCGATGAAGACAAACAGGACCACATCAACATGATGGGATGACTTGTATACATTTGCAGCACCTGGAGTGTAAGACGAAGCACCACAAGGTAATTTATACAGTGGTGGGCCGCATAGCCCTGCATTCCCTTCATATGAACTACTGTTGAACGTGGAGAACTGGTTTTCCTGTGGTATCTTCCCTACCAAGTGGTTGTTCGACAAGTTCAGAACACTAAGAAAGGTGAGATAAGTCAGCTCTTGTGGAATCTCCCCAGAGAGTTGGTTGCAGGACAGGTCTAGTGACTCCAAATCAGTCATGCTGCCAAGTTGGGATGGAATTTTTCCTGTAAAGGCATTGTGTGATATGTTCAGTACACATAGTGATATAAGTCTTCCAATTGACTCAGGAATGGAACCCTCCAATCTGTTGTTTGAGAAGTCAATTACTGTTAAGGTAGTCAAGATCTTTTCAAATGGCATATAAACCCCCTTGTACGTGATCTCGATATAATCTTGATAGTATCCAGGAAAGTCTGAGAAGCCATCAACAGATATAGTTCGTCCTGTTATGTTAAACTTTGTCATCATTGATTTTAATTGCTTGAACCACTGTGGTGTCAGATTACCAGAGAAATTGTTTGAGGCCAGATCAATTATTTGCAAGCTTGGGAAGAATTCCGCAGATCTATTCTCCCCAGCAATATCACCTATGGTACCGTAGAATCGGTTGGATCTCAGGGCAATCACAGAAAGCTTGGAAAGCCTCCTCAACCAAGATGGGAAGGTGTCAACTATTTGGTTGTCTCCAAGGTCCAAAACCTCCAAGTTTGTGCAGTTAGAAAGTGCTCTGGGAAGCTGTCCTTCAATCTTATTGCCATGTATATCTATTGTTCGTAAAGCACATTCAGTTGTAAAATTGGAAGGCAACATCCCTTCAAAGTGATTGTGTCTCAACTTTAGAACCACTAATTCAGTACTTTCTATCAAACAAGATGGAATTGGGCCACTAAAGTTGTTATACGATAGGTCAAGTTCTTCCAGTGTGGAATTGCAAATTGAACAAGATATATGGCCATGCAAAATATTTTTGGACATGCTGAGATAACTAGTGTACCTAAGAAACAAACCGAAGTTTGGAAGAACAGAGGAGAATGTATTATTTGAATAATCCAAGTAAGTTGCTGATGATTTTGGCATAGGGATCTGCCCCCCAAGTCTATTAGAGCTAAGATCAAGAGTGTCAAATGCACTGGTAAAAGGAAAAACACCTGAAGCAGCTTGAATATTTGTGATCATGTTATGTGAAATATTCAAATACCAAAGGCTGCTACTCCATGTCTCCCATATTTGCGGTGGTACGGCTCCACTGATTTTATTAGATGAAAGATCCAAATAAGATATCAACCTAATATGCATCAAACATCTCGGAAACCAGGTAATTTTGCAAGATGCCAGACCAAATTCTGTAGGCCCAGCCAGATATTTAGACAAAGGTTTATTACCTTTTTTATCCATGACACACAATTTATTGTGCGAAAGATGCAAAACAACTAGATTTCTTAATCTCCAAAATGAGTTAAGATCCACTGAACCTATCAAGTTGTTTGAGCTAACATCTAGATATACCAAGCTTGCTAGCTGAAAGATAGTCTTGGGAATAAGACCTGACAAATTATTTTCACTCAAGTACAAAGACACCAACTGTGAAGGAATGCCGTCAAACTCTCTTATAGGTCCATAAAGCTGGTTACCAGAAAGATCCAAGTCATGCAATACTGGAAGAGTATAAACAGTTGTTGGGATTTCCCCTGCAAAGTGAATAGAAAGCATTCAGTACGAAGGCGGCAACTCCCGTGATTAGTAGAATTTCAATTAAAAAATAGCAGTTTCCATCCCCCAGTTGGCAAAGCCTAGCACTGCCATTCTCCTCGTGTGTCCTTAATGACAGAATAATATTAACAAAATGTAATAATTTGCAATAGATATACGTCCTACTCTGTACTTTTTGACCTGATTGATATGAATTTCACTTTCATAATAACTAGCAACATTTTTTTTTTTTGCGAGTATAATAACTAGTAACTTGAAATGGGTATGTACGTGCTCCACTCTAAAAGAAAAGAAATTTTAGGAAACACCAGCCTAATAACCGTCCGATAAAAAAGAAGAGACAGTAGTACTCTTACCATTGAGAGAATTATATGAAATATCCAATTTTTTTAATTGGGTCAAATTAGCAATTGAACTTGGTATGCTCCCAGAAAAATTGCAACCTGCAATATCTAACCATGTCAATTCTTTCAGCTGCCCGATTGTATAAGGTATTGTCCCAATATATGCATCATGAATTTGCAGGGTTTTCAAGTTAGTGAGGTTGCCAATCGCAGACGGCATTGGCCCTGAGAAACCACCACCAAAAATCTGCATGTTCCTTAGATTTGCGAGTCTGCCAATTGCAGCCGGTATTGGCCCTGAAAACCCACCAGCATTGATATACATTTCCCTCAAATTTGTGAGGTTGCCTATTGCAGAGGTCATTGGCCCAGAATCACACCAATTGATATAGATGTTTCTCAAATTTGTGAGGTTGCCAAAAGAAGATGATAACGAACCATAAGTGGTGCATCTATCAATATTCAGTGTTTGCAAATCCATGAGGTTGCCGATTGCAGAAAGTATTGACCTGGGCATGTTGCAGTCGACCACGTTCAAGTGTCTCAAAGCCCTGAAGTTGCTTACTAAGGAAGGTGTTGTCATAGAGAAATTGCATCCAACAAGCGTCAAACTCGTCAAGTTCTTGTGGTATGCAATCCATGAGAAAATAGGTCTTAACTCATTTACTGGCTTCAAAACTAGCTCCAGCTGGCATAGAGACCCAAGCCTGCCTAGTGAAGAGAGAAAATCAACAGAAATCAAATTCCCATCTAGACTTAACTCCTTCAGTGACTTGAAACTGCTAGAAGACATCGGTTTAAGAGATGAGAGGTTCGTCCCATCTAGTTTCAAAGTTTCTAGACACTTTACATTAGAAAAGTTTGGCACGTGCCCTGAGAGTTCCGGGTTCCTGGACAAATCGAGGACCCTTAGAATTTTTGATTGAAAAGTTCTGGAGGGGAATCGATCCTCAAGATTTGTATGAGATAGTTGAAGCACAGTTAAATTGACAAAATCCATGAAGAATTCTGGAAATGGACCAGCAGCTATGTCATTGTTTCCTCCAAAATTGATCACAGTAAGAGATTGGAGTTTTGAGAGTGACATATGAATAGGACCACTCAGGCCACAATTGGATAAACTAAGTACCTGAAGACAAGGAACAGATATAGCAAGAGATGTGCACAGATCTTGTACACTAAGAGGCAAATTCACGCCATCAAGGTAGAGCTCTCTTAGATTTCTAAGATTTGCCATTAGGGTATCAAAACTGGGTTCCCACATTCCATTACAAGTGGCCAAAGGGTTTGAACCCGGTTCATCACAGTCATAATAAAAAGAACTGGAAAGATCCAAGGAGATAAGGTTCATGAGTTTACTGATTCCAACAGGTATTCGACCGTACAATGCCGAGTCAGAAAGGTTTAGGTGGGTTAGCAAAGTGAACCTTTGGAAACCAGTAGCAGGGATATTGTCTGACCAAACAGGTAATCTTCTGCTAGCAAAGCGTCCTGCACTGAAATCATTCATGCTAAGGTCGAGTCGCCGAAGGGATGTGAGGCTGAAGATTGAAGGGTCCAAGCCGTAACTGGACAAGCCATAATTGTTGAGGTCGAGGACTGTTACATTACCAGAGGCAGCGTCGCAGCCAACACCCTCCCAGAGACAGCAGTCAGTGCCATGCTGCCATGACGGAAGCTTGGTGGTTGATCTAGCAAAGAAGAAGGATTTCTTCAGCTGGAGGAGCACCTTAGCTTGGTCTACATGACACAAAAAAGGCACGGGGAGTTGAGTGAGGTTGCCACCATCGGCACGGTGTGCCCTAGAGGTGGAGAGTAGTGTGTGGAGCTGTGCAAGAAAGAGCAGCCATGCCCAGCCGATGGAAGCCATATTGCCAGTACAAGCTGATAGGCTCCAAAGTAGGCTCAGAGGAATATATTATGGTAGTCTGTAATGTGTGACACAGACTGCTATGCGGCATGGGTAAGTTCGAATTCGTTTCTGCTAAGTGCTAAGGAATGCTTGGTCCATGAATTAAGTTCATGGGACATGCATGGACACAGTATGAAATTTCCTAGTCTTTGCTCCAGCAAAAAGCATCGATCAAGTGGATGTGG
This sequence comes from Eremochloa ophiuroides, assembly GCA_038502445.1. Classification (NCBI taxonomy): domain Eukaryota; kingdom Viridiplantae; phylum Streptophyta; class Magnoliopsida; order Poales; family Poaceae; genus Eremochloa; species Eremochloa ophiuroides. The sequence continues at coordinate 7,606,798 of JAHLJS010000004.1, read as the reverse complement.
ATTGGACCTAATATAGCGATTGACCCTTACAGCACTCTAGACTCTAGAGGCAGCGGAACCACAATTTGATGTTGCCGAACCCCGGGACCTACCTTGATGTATGGTTGCAAGTTGAAGGCATCGTTGATTGAATCGATACATTTAGTTAAGATGGACCTATGCTATCAATATAGTTACGTGCACCGTGGGCTGTAGGCAATTGCGACACATGAATCTTTGCTGACCTTACATTCGAATTGCTGATGGTTGGTATCATCCACTACTACAATAAATAAGTGACCTGGTAATTGGAAGTCAAAAGTACCAAGACTTCCATGCATTTGGATTTTGCGTTGGATATCTTCATCATCTCCTGTTGGGGAATATGGATGTTAAGAAATGATGTCATTTTCAGAAACAGGAATCCGACGGTCAGTTCAAGATTTATGTAGCTGATGATGAAGCTTCCTATCTTTTGCATAAAATTAAAAATTCTCTTTATCCTTTGTTAGAGTCATGGCTAAACTCAGCTTTGTAACTTGCTGGATCTTCTTTCTTTCTTTTTCTGTCCCCTAATTTGGTTTTTTTTTTTTTTTTGGGGTTGTAACCCTTCTTACTTCTGTTTTATTCAATGCATTTACCGTAGGAGCCCCTGGCTCCTCCTGATTCTTTCACAGAAAAAAAAAGACTTCCAAGTCAAGTAAGCTCTCGTCAAGGGAGGTGGAATCGAAGGTAAAATCTAGTTGAGAATTGGGATAAAGCCAGCCAGCAGATAACAGCATCGAAACCCAGATAAAACTGGCTCCAGGTACCTGGATGGATGCTCGCTCGCAATGTTCCGCCACGTCTTCGCACTACGAACGCCTGGGGAGTTTCCGGCCACGCCAAGAGAACAACGGGGTCGTCTTGCTCTCTTCCTCGCCGGCGGAGTGGCGGCGGCTGCCCCGGCGACGGGACATCGGACTTACCGATGGGCTGACGAACCAAGACAACACGGATGTTGTTGGGCCACGACCCACGACATGTCCGCAATTCCCTTGTTGGGCCTACTGAAAGCTCCCAGCGGCCCGGCCCAGCTTCCGAGCTGCATTTGGTCAAAAGCCAATGGGGTTATGATGGGTCATGACCGTACCAGCGGCGGTCGGGATTCCGGCGAGGAAGACCGGGAAGACCGCCGCCGCCCCACTCTCTCGGCAGTCCGCACCATTGTCTTCCTCCTCCCCGTTGCACACCTCCCTTGACCAGTCTCCGCCGGGACGTCCCAAGTCGGCTTTGCCGAACAGCCCCTGGAGGGTGAATGAGGGGGCGGAGGAAGAGGCGCAGGCCGTAGTGGTGGGGTCAGGCCTTGCCATGAAGATTCGTGGAGTGCGCCGCCGCCGTGAGGAGGTTAATCGAGAACTAGCATGGCGTGGCGGAGATTAGGAGCATCCAGTAAGGGCGACGACAGGTACGGACCGACACCGCTAACATTGGGGATTATTAACTTTTTATTTATACCATTATAAATATAAGGATCGACCCATCCTCATATAGCACTTCTACGGTTGTCACTACATTTTACCAGGAGAGAGAGAAAACGGATACACTAATACTATTTTTTTGCTCCCGTGGTACGTTAGCCCTCACGCCAGCGCAGATCTGAGTTAGGAAAGGCATGTAAAATGTCCCTCCTACCCCTGCTCTGATGCTACTCGTCATGCATGCCCTTCACCCGCTCTTGCACAGGCTCCGTCCCGCCCCATGCTCGTCAACGCCGACACCAGTGCAAGCCGGTGCCACGGAGTCGAAGGCCTTCGCGATATCAATCTTTAGACCAACAAGCAAGTTGCACCGACCTGAAGTTGTCGTGGATGGAGTGTTCCTTGATCACGATATGCTGCAGCCATGGAGCCAATCTTCTGGCCAAGCACTTAGCAAAGAGCTTGCTGAAGCTTTGCATCAAACTGATAGGTCTGTAATCCTTCGTCCTCGTCGGGTCTGGTTGTTCTGCAATAAGATCATCAGCGCGTCGTTCAACAGATGGAAACTCCTGGTGTCCCACGACCATAGGGCGTTGAAGGAGTTAACAATATCGGGCTTGATGATTTCCCAGGCCGTTCGGTAGAAGTGGCCTGTGAAACCATCTAGGCCAGGCACACTATCTGGCGGAATCTCCTCAATGGCAGGAGGTCGTCGAGGTGGAGCGAGTGGAGTCGAGTAAACGGCATTCCCAGAATGCTGTTAAAGTAGTTATAGATGATGTACGCCTTAGCCTCCTCGGCTGAGAACCACTGGCCGTCGTATTTTATGGTAGGGATGTAGTTCTTCCGGTTCCAGTGGCACGCCTGGAGGTGAAAGAACCTTGTGTTCACGTCTCCCTCTTCCGGAGAGAGAGACGAGCAGTTCAGAGGGTAAGCACACTCTTCTAGTTCGTTCGTTTGGAGATGCTCACACCTTCCAGCATCATTCAAGTTCTAGAAGTTCTTACAGTTGCTGCAAACCATCTGCTGATCTAGCCCCGGCCCATTTCATCACAACAGAACCAAAGCCTAGTCTGACAAAGAGAAACAGAGCACATCAACATGATGATGCTGGCTTACATGTACACCAGTTGGAGGAACGTGAGGTGGAGCACTTGGTAAATTAGACATTTGTATCTATAATATGCTACAAAATAGGATTGGTCATGGTCAAGGGTTGAACTTTTATACATATGAACGTTTTACTCCCGGACTTCGTATGTTGGTTTTGTGTCTTTTTTTATTATATGGAACTGAACCTCGATTCCAATTTTCTTCTCGGAAAGAGCAAAAGGAGCTGCAGAGTTAACTCGAATCAGTACCCATTTTGGTACTGACTAAAAGAAAACATCATATCATGAAAAGGAGTGCAAAATTTACAAGTAGGACACTGCTTTTTTTAGCTGGTCCAAAAGGCCTTCGGTGGCAACTGCAAATCCAAAGTGTTACTCTCTAACATTTCAAGGACTTTGCTCATGGATGGCCGATCTATAGGTCTTAACTGTATACACCACAAGCTGACAATGACCATCTTCCTCACAAGTTCTGTGGTGTCGCTTCTGATCTCAGAGATGGTGGCGCCACAGAACTGATCCAATTTGTCGTACAACCACTGGGGAAAATAGTTGCTGCTAGTGTCTATGCCAACATCGATTTGTTTCCTTGCTCCGACTATCTCGAGAACCATCATACCATAACTATACACATCTGACTTGTTGCTCACTGCTCCATAGCTTCTGTTGAATACTTCAGGTGCTATGTAGCCTATCGTGCCTCTCATACCGACCATGGAGATTTTGCTTTGCTTTTGTCGGCACAACTTTGCTAACCCAAAATCTGAGATCTTTGGGCAGAAGTTCTGATCCAAAAGAATATTTTGAGGCTTGATGTCAAAATGCACAATGCGGGTGTTGCAACCATTGTGGAGATACTCCAACCCTCGAGCGATTCCGATGACAATCTCAAAAAGCTTGTCCCAACATAGACTGTTGTCTCCTTCGGCAGAATTATTACTGCCAAATGTATATCTCTCGAGCGAACCATTGGGCATGTAGTCATAGATTAGAGCTCTTTTTCTCCCTTGCAGGCAGAATCCTAGGAGAGTAACTACGTTGACATGAGAAGTTCTGCTGATGCTGGCCACCTCATTCATGAAGTCCCTGCCATCACCCTCTGTATCCTTCAGTGTCTTGACAGCTATCTCACGGCCATCAGGCAGGTTGCCTCTGTAGACAGCTCCATATCCACCTTGGCCAAGCTTGTGAGAAAAAGATTTGGTGATTTGGTCATTCTTCTCACATCATGATAACTGAACCTTTTAGGGTATGATGTCCCTTGTTTTTGCAGGAAGGATTCAATCCTTGGAGCATTATTTGACCACTTTTGCCATGGCAGCATGCCGTAATATTTTTTGTACCAGAGGATGAACAAGACAAGGATTGTGCCTGCCCCCAATAGGCCGGAGGTGCCAGCAATAACACCTGTCAAAGAAAAGAAACGAATACGCTTAATGTTAATGTAAAGCAACTAAAAAAATATCAAAGACAATACTTCTAAATGTTCGATGCTGAGATTTCACATTTGAGCAGTGTGATACTCTTAACGTAGGTAGACAGTTAGGATTTATCCATTAAATTCAAGGGGAACATTATTCTGATCTTAGTCTTTGATCTTAGCTAGTACACCCTCCGTCCCAAAACTTAGCCAGTACTCCCTCTGTTCCAAAACGAGTGTCGTTTTATAATTTCAGTTATTTGACCATCCGTCTTATTAAAAAAATTTATAAATATTATTTATCTTGTTATTACTTATTTTATCATTAGAGATACTTTAATAATGATTTATTTATTTTATGATTTGCACAAAATTTGAATAAAATGAACATTCAAACATGATACATGAAAGTAAAAAATGTCACTCCTTCTGGGACAGAGGGAGTGCATTCGCTCGAATCAATATCCTACAGGTAGGTTTACTCACATCATTTTTTTTCCTGATCCCTTCTGAACAAGTAGTGGATTACTAGTATGTCTTATTCAATTCTATGTGCCACTTAGCATGCACCATATCTCACACATTTACTCCCTGTAAATTGATGTTAGATTGTTAAGAATATATAGACGTATGGACCACAAAACCATGGATTCCACTGCCACAAAAATGGTTTTGCGAGACAGTGCCCTTTTATTAACCGAGACGGTCACACAACCCAACTACCTTAGAAAATGCATGTCGATTAACGAAGGCGTTCATTTTTATTTACGGAGACAGTAAAAAATATCCACCTTGGTAAATCGATTTACGAAGGCAGTAAAAAATGCCTGCCTCGGTAAATTGATTTACGGAAGACATCCGCCTTCGTAAATAGTCCCATAAAAAATACTTATAACATTTCAACGTGATTTACAACTTTGTGATTAAAAAGTTTTTTTTGATTTCAAACTATTTAGGTCCCAAATGGAATGTATAAAGACATAAAGCATGACTTGTAGCGAAGGATTTACGCCAAAAGAATGAATAGATTGCAATGAGTGTCAGTGTCACATTACGATTTGAGTTACGTCATATGCATGTAAAGACGGTATTCCTCAACGAGATTTGTATGAAATGTTTACATGGCACAACCCATGGCTTGTATCATAAAAGAAAAAGAACGTTCAAGATGCCACTTGAAGAAATCATTTATGAATTAGAGCAAGCCTCTAAACAACAGTATTTTAAGTTGAAATGTTAATTAGGGTTTTAAAGAGAATGAGGAGGACAATTGCATTTGTGCAAAGTTCATGAGTAGGAAATTCATTTTCCTAATCCTCTGTGGATGACATCTTACTTGCTAGTAGTGATAAATCTACTGTTAGAGAAGACGTTCTTGTCCTCAAGATTCAATAAGAATGGACTTGGCAAAGCATCCTCCGTTCTAAGAATTAGAACTCACCAAGATAGAAGAATGGGGTATTAGGATTATAGCAATAAGAATGGACTTGGCAAAGCATCCTCCGTTCTAAGAATTAGAACTCACCAAGATAGAAGAATCGGGTATTAGGATTATAGCAAAAGCACCGTTGACACCAGAATTTGGTAAAAGATATTTGTTTGCAAAATCCATAAAGGAGAGGAGTCAGGATTGGTGGATTTTATTCGGATTGGCTATTTGCGTCAAGATCGACTAATCGGCTTGGCAGTGAAGGAGAAGGAACAGTTATCGGAAGGAAAGCCTGCGCCGATACAAGGAAGCTTAAACATGATGAACTTCACCAAAAATCAAAGATTGAGGTCCAAGTTACCTAAGTGTCATACATTTTCTTGCTTTTGCAATTTTATTCGATTAGGACTCATGTCGAAGCCCAGGGTATAAATATAAACCCCGGCCATTGTAATAGGACTTTGAATCAATACGCACAACAACCTTTTTGGCTCCGTCCAACCCTTAGGAGTAGGAGTACTGTAGATTCTGGCGAGTTCTTCAATCAAGCAGGGCTGCATCGGCATCGACATCGACTGACCTCCAGTTTGCTTGTAAGTACTGTCACGTTTTATACCTTGTTCGTAAGGCTACATCGGTTAAGTCTGACCTCGTATGGATTTTGGTACAAGCTAGTTATCAATTTATATTGTATCTTCTATTGTTGCATTAGGCCGAATCGACCTTCTACAATTCATAGTGTAGATCAAAGTTATCGATTTGTACTGTACCTTGCATAGCTGCATCGGGCTGAACTGACCTTCTACGAGTTATAGTATAGATCAAAGTTATCGGCTCTTCCTAAAGGTGGCACTTAGGAAAGATCCATTAAGTAACGATTATTGCTGGCATGTTATCATTTATCTTTTCCAGCAATATGAATTTGCCCAATCGAGATAAGTGGACTTGGCTTTAAATTTTATCAAGATTAATCGTCTTTTATAGTTCATGTTTTAATACTTTACCATGATGATTGATTCTCTAGCTATATCGGCTAGTTCTTTCTGATCTCGATTGTCCATGATGTGGGTTCAAGGACTTGTGTAATCTCAGATAAATCATTGGTTAATGTAGATCTAATCTTATGCTACTGGTAAGGCTGCCATCACCTGTGATCCCCACTGTCAATAGCATGGGATTATGGTCAGTATTATCAATAGATTGATCTGTGGTTGGACAAGAACCTTGTTCATACGTCATGGTTCCCATTGGCTAAATAGCCAATGATGCTGTGCTGTACACGTGACGTTGCATGCAAGTATTGGTTTTGAGTATTAATTGATATATCGAGCTTTGCATCGATCCGTTCGAACTCCTCTGTTAGTAATGTTAGGACAAATCTGATAGTTTTGACAGATCCATTAATATAAATTAATCTGGATTATTGTTTTGCATGTGGTATATTTTTATACATGTATTCGTATGGGCTAAAATAGACAATTTTAGTATCTTATGCTAGATGAATATGCTAAATAAACCATTTCGATCTTCCTCATATTATCTTGCTTTTTAAATGCGGATATTGACTTTTTAATTGATAGCCTTGACATACTGGCTAGTTAACCGCACATCGAAACTATCTGGAATCAAAGATGGCATATTTCGCTTTTGTTACTTGCTATTTCTATCTCCTTGTCAATTGTAGGGTCAAATTGACTGGCACGCCTCAGTTCTAATTTCTGATCAATCTAGCCCTCGAATCTAAAGAAATGTCAAGGCTCTTGCTTTCAACAGATCCTTCTAGCTTCCAAGTGTGTTGTGTGCTTTGACACTTTTTTGCGCCAACAAAGCATACCCAGAAAAGATTCTAAATAAATAAAGTATGCATTTGAATAAAGCTACGCCTGCTCCCGTGGTCAATGGTAAATAGTTTTGGGAATTTAGTGTTCCAGGAACCAATATAAAATAAATAAAAAATGAATATGGATCCATATGCTTCAATTGTTGGAAGCTTGATGAGTGCACAAGCGTGAATTTACCCTGACCTAGTTCATTTATTTGGGTTATTTTGGCAAAAGCCCAATCCAAATATAGATCACTGGAATAGAGTTAAGAATGTTGACTTCGTGCTAAGTAAGAAAGAACAAGTACTCTCAAATAGTTGTGGGTACAAATGTTGAGTTTTCGTAACATGTGTATAGAGGAATCCACAATAGTTGCCAATACTCACATTTGGAGTTTTATTATGGAAAAGCTCCAAATGAAGCAATTATGATATCATCAATGATGCAGAGTCAATGTATATCATGTTATGAGGCTAAGTGACAGGCAAAATGGTTAAAGGGAAACCCATACCGGAGTAGATAATGGTTAGCAACAGCAATAACCATTTAAGTATATTACCCCTAAGACAATGGATCAAGTGTGCTGCTAAATACATTGACATTAAGTTATGCGTTGTAAAGGAGATAGTCCGGAATCATACCAAAAGTATTGAGGAATGCTTGTGGATCCACTCACCAAAGGCTTACCACGCAGTGAGTCAAAATGGGTTTATGGAAAACCTTATGAATTCCAGACAGTAAGAGCCCAAAAATTAAAGAATCTGTTTCAGATCAGAGACGTGTATTGTACCTGTTAAATCTATCGGTGATTGACCGTGATGATGAAACGTGCTCTATGCACTAATCTGTGATGGAATGAGTAAAGAGAAAATCAGTTAAGTTTAAAGTTAAAAGTATAAGTTGAGATCAAGAGGAAAAATGTTAGGTTGATTGAATGTCTAATTCAAAAAAAAACTTATTGGATGTTTAACAGATCTCAAGTGGTGACTGCTCTTCTTTGGCTCTGACCCTTGTGTCAAACACGGAACAAAGACTGACTCTTATGACTATGATATATGAGAGAGAATTGTCAAAGAGGGTGCGCGAGATTTGTATATATCTTATGATGATCACTTTCTTGATTTTCCTTGGACCACTGCTGCTAGCGATTATTCCATTATAGTAGCCATCTGGATACGAATAGAGAAAAATAAATCAGTGAACTGATATATACACCCCTTGCTAAGGCGTCTTTGATGACCCGTACAATTGGGCTTTCTTTCAATCAAATATTCAAATCCAAACAAATTTCAACCCGATCCAATGCCACATGTATCAGAAGTATAGAAGTGGAGGCTGAGATAAAACATGCCTCCTTTCGCGTTTGTACCTGCATGCATATGCATGGAGGCCTACACTAATTTTATTTGCAACGGAAGGATGGAAATCTCAATACTCTAGATTCTAGGGTGTGTGTGTATATACTGTATAGAGAGAGAGAGACACACACACACACTCCTCCCCAATACAATGCAAACACTGCCATTAATTTCTAGCTAAACCAAACCAAAGGGTTTGCACTCCAGAAAAGGGTGACCCTGAGGTCCTAACCCAAGGACGACCCTGAGGTCCCCGCCGCGTCGCCGCCGGCGACGCGGCCGCCACTCCGGCGCCGGCACCTCCCAACCCCTCCCCTCCTGCGGCGCGGCCACGTGGCCGGGCGAGGGCTGCCGCCGGCGGCGCTGGCGCCCCCCATCCCCTCACCGCCCCTCTCCTCCGCCTCCACCACCATCTCCCCCTCCCCTCCCCTCCCTCCCTCCGCTGCCTCCTGCAGCGCTCTCGTGGCTGAAAGACTCTAGTTTGGTTTTGGTAATTGATTAAACCAAATTACTAATCTAAGTGCTAAGTGTGTAGCAAATAGAAGATTAGTGATAAGGAGAAAGATGACATGAGCTCAAGTGAAGATCAAGATGAAATGATCAAGGAGAAAGAAAATGACTTAAAGAAGGAAAGCTAGAGGCTAAGGTATATTCAAATAGGGCTTTTCTTTGAGTGATCAAGACTCCAAGTGGGAGTGATCACATTTAGGATAGATAGCCGACTATCAAGGGGAGAACTAAGCTATTGGATTACTTTCAAGTGCTTTAGGTTGCATCTCATGTGCATTGATCTAACCAACCTAGAGAATCTCTTTGAAAACCCTTGAAAAATGTTTGCAAGATGCTAATACACTGTGCACAAGTGTTAAAAACCTTGAGTGTTAGCACATAGAAGCAAGGGGTGAAAAACTATCTTGAAAGGGGCTGTTTCCAGAGCGTCGGACTGGTTGTAGACGTAGCGTCAGACCATTGGTTTGGTCCGACGCCTGTTCAGTTGTGAGCGTCGGACGCTCGTCTACCGAGCGTCGGACCATTGTCGTCTTCAGTCTGACGGTACCGTGCAGCGGCAAAGTGACGCGTGGCACGCTGAGGAACGTCGGACGCTTGAGAAAAGTCCGACGGCGAGCGTCGGACGGAGTCTGACGATGTTTTCATGTTTTGGAACCTCTCTGGAAACGTCGGAATCTCGAGTTCGTTAGTCCGACGACCCCTCTGCGGATAGTCCGATGGTTCCTAGCTTGCACTGTGGACAGGGCGTTGGACGCTTAACTTTGGTCCGACGGCCTCAGTCCGACGGTTTGAAAAAGAGCGCGAAGTCGACCGTTGAGATCGGACGAACGGCGTTTAAACCTGTTGACACGTGGCGCGCATCTGAGCGTCGGACGCTGGCATTTAGTCCGACGGACTCAGTCCGACGGTAGAAAAAGGGTGTTAACGGCTGTTTTGGAGTGGGTAACGGCTAGATTTGCACTTGAGGGTATTTATACTCCCTCCCTGGTCACTTGGTGATACTCGTGCACACTTGGATCATTGTCATACACTTTGTTGTATTCTAGCCTCCCACTCTCTCAGATGATCATCCTTAGTGAGATTGAGTGAACCTCAAGTGCATCCTTGCTGTTATTTTGCATTCTAGAGCACTTGAGAGCAAGCCTTGGTTCAGTTCTTATTCTCTTGAGACATTGCCGTGTCCCTAGACGGCTTGGAGGAGAAGAAGGTGTGGAGGAGCTTGGTGATTGTGCTTGCCCACACCCAGCGATTGTGAGTGGTCTTGTGCCTACCCCGAGCGGAGAGCTCAAAGGTAACTCTAGTGAATTGCTCGTGTCATTGAGTTACTTCCTCCGTGGTAGGTTCTTGTGGCGCCTAGTGTAGGCTCGGCGTGTGATACTGATTAGCCACCGAACCACCTGTTGAAGTCGACACATCGAGGACGTAGCGTGCCAGCAAGCAAGTGAACCTCGGGGATAAATCTTTGTGTTCATATTGCTTTCCTCACCTTCGAGTGAGTGACTTGATCTTTATCCCGGTGATTGACTTCATCTCAAGGCAAAGGTATAATCAACAATCATCCCTTTCTTATCCTTGTGTAAAGCAGCTTGTTCTCTTGTCTTGAGTAGTTGTGTAGTCTTTAGCTTTTGCTAGCTTGCTTGTGTGGCTTAGAACTAAGGATTAACTAGAATTGTGTAGGTGGCTTGCCTAGGTTAGTAGTCGCTCTAGCATTGCACATTTAGCCATATTTGTTACTAACCTCTTGGTCTAAGTACTTTGTAGAAATTTTATTAGGCTATTCACTCCCCTCTAGCCATACTAGGACCTTTCAGCGGCCGCGGTTTCCGGCGCGGCGGCCCTTGCGTGGAGGCCCGAGACGCCGCCGCCGCCGCCTGGGCCTGCTCCCACGGCTTCCTGTGTCGGCTCTACTCCGGGAGAGCCCAAGCCGCTGCCTTTGCTGGGCCCTGCCCCCGCGAATCCCGCCGCCGTCTCTTGTGGCTGCCCTGTGCTCAGCGCCGATGCGCCAAGACCGGCAGTCGCCGCCGCCCCTCCGACCTCTTCGCTGCTGGGGGTTGAAGGCGCCGGCTTGGCCGCACGTCATTTGAGCGGGTTGGCAGGCACTTCTCTGGCAACGCCCGACCCGTCCACCTTCATCCAAGGTTTGCCGGACGCCTTCCTCGTTCGGCTGTCTGCCCCCGCCTCGAGCCTGTCGTCCACCCTGTCCCCCTCGCTGCCCCCTTCATCCCTGAGGGTAGCTCCGTGGGGCGCTCCAAGGCTTGGCGGTGGGCGGACGATGACCTCCTCGATGACTCGGACGCGGAGACGGCTCCTAGCACCTCTCCGACCTTGTACCTAGACGCGGTTTGTTGGGATCTGCAGCGGCCATCGGTATCGACCCTGCCTGAGGAAGCTCGGCCGCTCCCTGGTGGCCATGCAGCAACTCAGGCGCTGGTTGGTGGGCTGCAGAAGCGCAGCAATCGTCGCCAGCCTCGACCGAGGCTAGTCCATGGGCTGCCTGTCCGTGGCAAGGTGTGGAAGGCGACAGCAGCCGGGTTGCGGGGCGAGTGCCGGCACGCCTGAGGCTCGGAGCGCGTCCCGGCAGGCGCATGCGTGTCTCCGCTCCTAATGCTGATGGTTGGCGCGAGGTCCTGCAGCACGAATCGCCAAGAGACCCCAGTGGGAGACGCCCGAAGCGCCCCGCACTTCAGGAAGAACGCCCACTCCCCTCCCGCTTTCCAGCTGAGCTACGTGGAAAGTGCTTCAACTGCCTCTCGTCCTCTCACCGAGTGGCGACCTGCAGGCTGCCGTCGCGATGCCTGCGCTGCAAGGGATTCAGGCACCTCGCGCGTGATTGCAAGCGGCGACAGTGCTCAGCTGGCCAGCTGCACGCTTCTGCCACCTAGCCTCCCAGCCAGCATGAGTCGACTGCTGCGGCGCAGGTTGAGCAAGGGCGGCGGCGGCGGACTAGACGAGGACGAGCGAGACGGCGGAGATGGCCGGTGAGAGGCACTACCGACTCCTCCAACGACGCAGCTCGCGACGAGGCCGCCGGCGCTGCTGCGTCGCCGGCCACCACTGTCACAACTGGCTTTGCGACCCAGGAGGGGCACGGTGTGCGCACTAGCGAGGCTTGGGGGTTTTCCGAGCTCGACCTGCTCGCGCGGTGCTCGGACGCCATGCCATCACGCGCGTAGTTTCGGAGGACCCGACGATGGAGGAGTTTGCATCCTGGCTAGCGGACGGCCAGATAACCGTTAGTCGCGTGGCCTCAGAGGACCCGATGGTGGATGAGATTGCAGCCACGCTCAGGGGCGGTCGATCCATCGTTGGTGACTGCTTCAGTTCCCCGATCAAACGACAACGGGCTCCGCTCCACAACCGCGCCAACACAACCAACCTCAGGAAACGCCAACTCCGGTGGCACAAAGGGCCTCCTCAGGAGCTGACGTGCCTACGATGGAGGAGGTGGGAGGCCCGGCCATAGTTGACCTGGCCAGTGCCCTTGGCGGAGACTAACGTGTTTAGTACGCCGCCTCATGTCGACAGCCCAGTTGATGTTAGCGTCAACTCCTTCACACGCCGCCTCAATAGCTTCATAAGACGAGTGCTGAGGAAGGTTGACTCTCCACTTATCTGTGAGCCTCCCAAGCAATCTCCTCCTAAGCCGGTGATGCCACTGCGGAGCAAGCGTTTGGCGGCTCAGAGCCTCTCTCGTGTACGCGCTTCCAAACGTGGTGAGGTACTGATCATGCAGCGTATGGGCTACACCAAGGACTCTTCTGCGCCATCTACATCAGAGTTAGAGGCCTTCGAGAAGATGTTCAACGGTACCATGACCGCGTCTAACGTTGAAGCATTGAACGCGCTCTTTGTGGATGGCGGAGAGGAATCGTCCAAGCGGCCGCGGAAACGCATGGCCATCTTCTAGATTGCGTCGCTACGTTGATACTGGTTGTTTACTTTTATGTAATATCGCAGTTGAGCCCGGTTGTTAGAATGGTCCAGATACGGCTGTCTTTGTCGACCTCCTTCTGCGTTTGTTCGTAACGCGTTGTCTGTATATTTAAACTCTTCTTCTTAATACAATGATACGCAAATCTTTTGCATATTCGAGAAAAAAACCAAACCAAAAATCCATGCATATGCATATATGCAACACAAGCAAGCAATGGATCGAAGAGCATGAATGAATGAATGGAAAAAGCTAAGCATCGATAGACGACCTCACGTCCTCACCTTTGAGAGGGATATAGACGATCCCTCCCTCCTTGACGTTGTCGGCGTTGGGGTTATATCTCCTGAACAGCTCGACCTCCGCCTTAGACGACAACCCGTGGCCTGCCATGACGGACTCCGGCGTCTCCCCATCACCCAGCGGGTAGGTAAGCAACAGCCTGTAGTCCGGCGACTCGTCGGAGTTCGGGCAGGAGCAGGTGACCGTGACATTCAGCACCGTTCCGGCGTCAAGAACATCCTGTTGACGCTGGCGGCCGTCTGCAGCAAGTTGGCCGTGGTGAGGTTGTGGAACTTGGCCGCGACGCTGCCGTAGGTTTCGCCATGGGAGACGCTGTAGGGGATGGATCCGGCGAGGTAGGTGGAGAAGGGCGCGAACGGGAAGGCGTGGCAGCGGCAGGGGAAGTAGACGTTCACGCGGTTGCCCACTTGTATGAAGTCCAGGCTGGGATACCCTGTGTTGTAGGGCGCGAGGCTGTGGTACCGAAGAGGATCGAGATGTAGGTGAGGTTCTGCCCCGCCGTGATGTAGTATGAGCCCAGCGCGAGGTCGCAGCCGATACCGACGCTGCAGTCGTCGGCTCCGGCCGCCGTCCTCATCACTGACGCCGCGGCAGCCAGGAGGAGGAGCCACATGACAAGAGGTTGTGACATACTCCGATTTCAGTGGAGAGATGGCTGAAAGATGATAACCAACAGTGGGCGAGCGAGAAACCGGCCGGAGCGAAGCTTCACCTGCAGCTGGGATCTGTGGCAGAGATAGAACTCAAGGGCACACAGAACAGGAAGAGCAAGAAAACGAGTTGACCACGAGTCTAGGATCGGGAAAACTCGCGGAATCATGCTGTCTGGTCTGATCGGGAAAATGATGTAGCTAGTCGGTGCATTTTCCTTATCATATACTTAATCCGTCTCAATTTATAAGTCGTCTGATTTTTTCAACTCTAAGTTTAACTACTCGTCTTATCAAAAAAAAATTTGCGCAAAAAGTGTTAAATTTAAGTTATTCTTGAAGAACTTTTATTAATAAAACAGGTTATAATAAAAAAATAATATTTTATACAAATTTTTGAATAAGATGTGTGGTCAAAATTAGGACCCAAAAATTAAACGATTTATAAATTAGAACGAAGAAAGCATATATTATAGCCAGCTACACAAATAGTACTCTACAGTCCTACTCCGTCAAAAAAAAAAAACCACAAGGAGGACGGATCCTTTCATCTTTGTGTTCAAACTCGGCGGCTAGCTACATCTAGTTCTCAATTCTTGGTATCAATCACACTCACTCATCAGCGGCTAGCTACATGTAGAACCAGCTGAGGAACAACCAGCACTTTAACATAGCGTTTGATTGGAAGTTAAGGTGGGATGAGATGGTCCCATCTCTTCTTCCTGTGAGATTGGCCTGGGATGGAACGGGAACAGGATGACTCTAGTTTCTGTTAGGAATTTAGGTAATTTTCAGGTCAATTTAATCTAAAAATAAAATAACAATAGATTTGTGATGACATATATGTGTATGTATATCTCACTCTCAAAAGTTACAGCATGCAAGAACGACATACCGATCAAAACTTGTTCAGCATATTTTTTCAACAATAATTTCCAAATGGTTTGTGAATGAGACTGTAATTTTAGGAGACACTATATTCTGAAAAAAAAATGAATCGTTAAAAGATTCCGTGCCTACATTTGTGCCAGATGGGTTGGTGGGGTGAGTTGACCAGGGCAAAATTAACCAAGAACCGAAAAGTGAATCGAAACCGAAAATTTCGGGTTCCCACTTTCAACTGACTGAATTTTGCTAGGTAAATTCGGTTCTAAGCCTCGATTAATCGAAAAACTGAAATACCAAAGTGGCCCAAAATGTTAGCCCAACTGGCCCATTCAAGAAACCCTTCAATATAATCTGTTGATCTCCTCACCCACCACCCCACCCTCTTGGCCTCCCCCATCTGGTAGCCGCTGCCCCTCTCTCTCCCACACGCACAACCACCACACTACCCAACGCCTCTCTTGCTCCCTCGCTCACTGGCTCCACCGAGCAGTGACTAGGGGGAGCGCTAGAGCACATGGCCGAGGCCACTCGCCAACTCTCCAAGCTACACTAGGCAAAAACCCTCCGAGATAGCAGCGGTCGTTTGCCGGCGGCATCGCCCCTCCACTCCTCCAGGTGTACAGCTCTTTCCGAGGATCTACACGAGGATGGTGTGCTCTTCGCTGTACATCCGGTTGTCGGTGAACCGAATGTTGTGCTTTGACGTTCTTGCACCCCAAGATGAGTCTTGAGCATGGTGTATCCATGCCCATCTGGTGTAGAGGCCATAGAAAGCATCCTTCCCAAGTTCACATTCTCATCCTCATCATTGTTCCTAGGCATATTGAAAGTAACGCTATTAAGTAGCATCAAATTCTTACTTATATCATTATGTTTAATGGGTTTTATCGTTAGGTGCCATGTCCTCATCAAATATGCTAGAGTCCAAGGGGTTTGGAATGAAATAGAGAGGGTTGGATTAGAAAGATGGTAAGAAGTTGTTCAATTTGTATAAGAATCAATGATGAGAAAAGTATTTATTTCAATCCGGGTAAGGGGTTTAGGCCAGGAGACCCCATTTTCTCCTTTTGTTTAATTTGGTAGTTGGCATCTTCTCCAGAGTGCTTATTAAAGCTGCAAAGTAGAACCTAATCTCAAGGTTGTTACCTCAAGTAATGGCTGGGGGGATCATTAGCTTACAGTATGCTGAGATAGTTTGGAAAAAGCAAGCACTTTAAAGTGGCTCCTAGTCTGTTTTGAACAAATGTCAGGCGAAGATCAATTATGATAAAAGTGACCTTCTTACAATTGGTCTAGAGGATGATAGAGAAAAGAACTTTGCAAAATTGTTTTGTTGTAAGCGAAATGCATTCCCTATTAAGTATCTAGGAGTCCCTCTTCACTTTTCTAAGTTGAGGAGAGAGGACTTGCAATCTGTGATTGACAAAATTATCAAAAGAATAGCTAGTTGGAGGGTAAGGCTACTTTCCTACGCAAGAAGACGTACCCTTCTTAGGGCTTGCCTAGCTAGGTATACCTACCCTCCATGGTTAAATTTCCTAAGTGGGCTATTAAGATGATTAACTCCCATATGGGTCATTTCTTGTGGAATTACATAGAAGACAGACACGAGTATCATTTGACAAATTAGCAAATAGTTGCCTAGAAAAAAACAAGTAGGTGGTCCAGGTATTCCAGATATGAGGAATTTAAATATAGCTCTTCTAAGCTCCTGGATCTTTAGATATCAACTTCATTCAAATGCTATTTGGACCAGGATAGTAGATTTTAAGTAAAATACAAATGTGCTCTACTGTCCAGTTGTAGGAGCCTCCCCCTTTTCGAGAGTGGTGCATAGCCCATATGGGCATTAAGAGTGGGTTATGAGAAATGGAAAGAAGGTATGGTTTTGGGAAGATTACTCGCTTGGAAACGCCAGTTTAGCTATTATGTATTGGCCCCTTTATGTCATCGGCCCCTTTATGTCATCAACGAAGAGCAAGGTAACTCTTTAGGATAGGTGTAGGATAGTGAAACTTTAATGCTAACTTTCAGAAGGGGTGTTTCAGATAGACTAACGAATATGTGGTGGGAACTGAGTAGAATAGTGGAAGGGATATCCCTTTCAGATGGGGAGGACCAAATTATGTGGAAATTTCATTCTACGAGCAATTACTATGTTTAGTCTCTGTATGCAGTGATTAACCAGGAATAATCCCAATATTTGTGCACTAATTTTAGAACCTTCAAATTCCACCGAGAGTTCAAATATTTTTGTGGTTACTATCTATTAATAGACTGATGGCGAGAGACAATCGAGCCAAGAGAAGGGATGTTAGTGATCTAACATCATGGTTCAAAAAGGTCGCCCAGGCGCGATTAGTCCGTAGGTGGAGCGTGTCTGCCTCGCCTAGGGGGGTAGGCGGCTCCATAGGCGGCTGCCCCACTGTTGACGGCAAAAGGCGGCTAGATCCGCCGAGGCAGGCACGCGTGGGGGTGGTGCGGTGTAACACCTCTGGTGTTACGGTTAATTAAAACCTGCCATGTCATCATCATTGCATGTAAATCATCCTGCATAAACTTATTTTTACTATGCATTAACAAAAATAATTTTTCTTTCAACATATGATTGTGCATAAGTGCTTGAGAGTGATTTGTTATGTAAATGTTTGTGTTTGTATGCTATTATCTAAATTAAATTGGGAAATAAAAAGAAAATCAATTATAAACCTTAAAGCGGATCCAAAACCCTAATTCAAAAACTACAAGGAATTAGATGTTGGGCCTTAAATAAAAGTTGTACATATTTAAAATTTTAGCAACTTCTATATTGGGTAATTTTGAAGTTATTAAAAACAATTTTGAATAAAACCTTAATCTACGTTTAAAGATTTAAATTTGAAATTCAAATTTAAAAACTAGTAGGAATATGATGATAGTTCCTTAATAAAAGTTTTAACCCTTTTAAAATGGAACAACTTTCATTAAGGGAGATTTTGAAGTTATTAAGTGGAATTACAAATTAAACCCAAAATAGTGTTTTGAAATTCAAATTTGAAATGCTATTTCAAAAAACTATCAAGAATCTAACAAAACTTGCTCAATGAAAGTTGTAGGGCTTGCTAAGTAGAATAACTTTTATTTTTGCAGAATTTCAAGTTATTGAGGAAAATTTTGAGAATTTAATTGAATTTGAAATAAAATTCAAATCTTCATTTCACCCTTTTTTTTTAATTATTCCAAATCTATTCAAATTTTGAAACTGGCCCAAGAACAAAAGTTGTCCAACATAAATTTTCCTATAACTCTTATTAATGTAATTTCTCAAGTTATTATAGAAAATGAAGAGTAATTTTAAAAAAAGGGGGTGATAGGGGTTAGGCTGAGCTACAGTAGGGGGTACTCTGCCCTGCACGCGCGTGGGTGGGGTGGGGGGGGGGGGGACCGACCTGCCGCGCGTGCCGCGCCGCTCGCCAGTGACGCCCGGGGCCGGCCGGCCACCTGTCGCCGTCGAGGCCGGGCCCGTGGGGGTCCTCTCCACGTCGGTCATCTCTCCTCTGCCCATATAAATAGCTCGGTCGCCGTAGTTTTTCTCTGTTTTCCAAAGCGCCGCCGGCGAGCACTCCCTGTCGCCGTCGAATTCGTCTTCCTTAGTTAGTCGTTATCCAATCCCTTGCGCCACACCATCCGCCTCATCATCGCGCGTCGTTTGAGCCCGTCGGTGTCGTCTCTCGCGGTCGGAATCGGCTGGGAGCCGGTTTTCTTCCTCGCGGCCGGTGAAGCATTACCGTGAGCCCCATCACTGGAGCTAGCTCGTTCGGGTGAGCTTGAGCATTCATTTATACCCGTTTCTCCTTCTCTGTGGTTTGGGAAAATCCATTGTTTAGGTGGTCTCTTATTTGGAGTGCAGGGCACGTCAGAACGTGAGCTCGCCGTTGTGTCCGCGCCGCCACGTCCATCGTCACCGTCGAGTTTGGAGCTCCACCCCCTACTGGCCATCTTTCTGGTGTGCATCAGTTTCATGGTGAGCTGCTGGTCACTCTTGTGTTTCTGGTTTGGTTCCTATCCCCTCGTATCGGCCGGAACACGCGCCGCCGCCGCGACCGAACCCACCATGGCCGCCATAGCTGCGGTGGTGCTCGCTTAAGCCCGTGGTTTGCTGCTAGGGTTATACTAGGGCGTAGTTCTTGTCGCAGCGAAGCTGGTGACCTGCTTGGAACCGCTCGGCCGCCGTCGGCTGCCGGTGGTCCGGGTCGGCGCAGGTCCAGCCGGTCGCTGCCATGGCCCTGCGGGGCGCAAACTGGCCAAGCCAGGCCAGTGCCTGGCCAGGCCGTGCTGGGCCTGCTGGGCCGGCCCAGCCGCGCTGGGGCGCGTTGAGAGAGGAGAGGGAGCGCAGGGTCGAGTTGGGCCGGCATATTCCGTCATGGGCCGCTTCGGGCTCAATTTGAGTTTTTCTTTTTCCCTGTGGATTAAATAGAATTTCTGATTTTCTGATACTATAAATAGTAATCAACTTTGTTATTTTTGTAATAATAAATATATTGCAGTAGGAATCATGATGATCCAAAAATCATGAAAATTATTTTGGTGCTATTTTAGGATAAGGGCTATCGGATAGAAAAGTTTGGGCTCAAATGGAAATATTTTACTTAATTACTATTTAATACTCTATTTATCGATTAATGAAATAAATTGAAAACTCTAATCAATTTTGGGATTGGTGCGTTAACTTTGGGTTATTGTCATGTGCTGGCCCCTGGTATCTTGCTAACTTGTTTTAGCTTATGCTAAACTTGTTAAGTACAAAATTTAAATGCTATTTCATGTAAGTAGTTACTTGGTTATTATTTAATGCTCTATTAAATGATTGTTAAAATGGATAGAAAACACTAAATGACTTAGGGTTTTGTGTGAATTTTGAGTTGCTTGCTGACCTTGGGTCATTGGCTTGAAATGTTCCTTGGCATCCTTAATCATTGTTTAAGGTCATTATTAAGTCGGTACTTTACTTGTTTTTCCAAGTCCATCATTAACTTGTAATTATAAATCATTATTAAAAATCATGTAATCTCTACATATCATTAATGATTAAAAACTTGCTTAGTGGTAATGTTATAGATAAGCTAACAGGGTTTTCAACCACTGTTAACATAAAACCCTAAGCCGGTAGCCGCTATGTTAGTTTCGTTGGCTTGCAACTTTATCATAACGGAAAGCCGTACTCAACTTTTAATTAAGTTTACTTTTATTAATTCATAATTTGGTGCATCTCATCTCATGCATCATGGCATACAAATCATCATGTTAAGCATTATTATTTCGTGTAGTGGACGCGCGGTAATTATTATCGGAAGCAAGTCCCGAGTAAGGTCTTCTCTCGGTGGACGTGGATCTTCTCGGTGATTGACTTCAGGGTTCGATCTACTTCAAGCAACAGGCAAGCCCCGGTGCATTTGCCCCTCCTTATTATTTAAAAATATTTATCACTTGAGTTAATCTACTACATTAGGTTAATAGGAGTTGAGTGATAACCCATTGATGCATTACCTTTCCTTGACCACATATTATACCTGAGACCCTGATTTATTTAAAAGTATTAAAAAATGCTTAGTCATGCTTAATGATAGAGTTGCAAAAATGCTATTTTGAAAACTGTGATGATATGAAACAAATGAATCAGTTTATGGGATTGGTATTGTCCTCGTTTGGTGATGGTGTACTTGGCCAGTCCATTATCATCAACGTGGATGGGTTTTCCGTTTGGTTGACCATCTGTTTGGGTTAGAATCCCAACGATTCTCGCCATCGGAAAAGGGATGCGAAAACCGGGTGGTCTCCAGTGTACTTGGGTTAGAGTCCCAATGCATGGTGTCCAATGGAAAAATATTTAGGGACCATTCGTTGTCGGCCTGCTGTGATCATGACTTTGCAACTAGCCACATACTACGGAAAGCCTCTGACTCCGGTGCTCTACTGCTGGAACCGACAACCATGCGCTGGGAGTGGAGAGATGGCGAGAGTAGCGTGTACCCTCGTGGCCGTCGTGCCTAGAGACGAGAGGAGTACTGTGCTCTCGGGTGGCGCAGGACCTGTTCTGGGGTACGAAAAGCCGTGGTAGACGGGGTTGGCATATGCAAGCTTAAGTGCTACATATGCAGTGTGGATAGGGATCCCCAGCTGGGTGCTTCTGGATTCGAATCGACGTTGCTCCTCGGTTAATGGAGACATGATCCTCACCCTTACAGCGAAGAGTGGTTCGGAACTAGGTGTTTTTGAGAATGAATATGAATTTGAAAGTACATAATATACGAGAATTGATATTGGAATTATGTATATGAATAAAATAATATTGAGATCAAATAATGAAATAGGATAGAAATACTTTTCTGCAAAATACTTTGACTCTTGCTCAAGCCTTACCTTGACTTCCCTCAGCCTGCATTCCTGAGTCTAATTTTACACCTTTAGTCGGGTAAGTCTTGCGGAGTACCCCATGTACTCAGAGTTTGTTAACCCCCTGTTGCAGGCAAGCTAAGTGTGCAGTTCTGCGTGGGACCGTGCCGGTTAACAGATCGTGCATGGAAGAAAAGGTATATGATGTAACCCTTGGGCAAGGTGTCTAGTTGTATACAGCTACTCCACTACGAAGCTCTGGTTTGGGGTAATGTAATTTAGATTTGTAATCTATGTTTAAATGATACTTCCGCACCTTCTACTCTGATTTAAATTATTTGTGTAAACTGTTGTAATACTTGCAAGGTCTTTACAATGAGATCCTGGGGGAAATTAGGGTTTCCTAGGAGACCCGGCAGGCCACCTAGGTCAAGGGGAAACTCGTGCAGACTGATCGTGGGTCCTTAGGGACGATGATGGTGCACGTGGGCCCTATGATTAAAGCGGTTCTATCACATGCGGAGGTCGGGCGACGATGGGAGAGGAGCTACGTGAGGCAGCGACAGCCAGTTGGGGAAGAGGTGGCGTCAAGCGGTGGCGGCGGGCAGGTCCGCCAAGGCAGGGGCGCATAGGGGCGGCGCGAACGTCGGGCGACGGTGAGGGAGGAGGTAGCGTTGGCGGGGGCGGCGATGACCAGTGGGGAAGGAGGCGACGTCGAGCGTTGGCGGCAGCGCTGGCGAGAGACGGGCTCCTCCCCGCCGGACTGCTGCTCCCGCTGACCGCTCCATATCTCCTGTGCTCCATGTCTCCTCTGCTCCTCTGCTCAATGTCTCCTCTGCTCCTCTGCACCGCCTAGCGAAATGCCTCGGAACGCCTAGGCTTGCCTAAGCGCGCCTAAGCTCTAGGCGGGAGCTTAGCGTCTAAATAGCGCCTAGCGCCTAGCAAGACCTTGTCTAACATGTGTCTTTCTTAGGGATACAAACGAATCGGTACGGACGA
Source organism: Eremochloa ophiuroides (assembly GCA_038502445.1). NCBI lineage: Eukaryota > Viridiplantae > Streptophyta > Magnoliopsida > Poales > Poaceae > Eremochloa > Eremochloa ophiuroides. The sequence goes on along the minus strand of JAHLJS010000004.1, from coordinate 7,584,564 downwards.
ATATCACTGATATTACATTTGTTTTCATATTTTCATCATTCGAATACGGATAGTATCAACTATGTTGGATAGAATATGATAGGATATCGACATCATAAAAATGCGATTTGTGTATTTGGATACGATATCGGATGTTGAATATCCGGACTCAGATATGGCCAGATCTGAACTCCTCTAAATGGATTCGGTCTCGAATACGGTCGGAAAATATCCGTACCGTTTGCATCCCTAGTCTTTGTGTTGAAAGGGAATCGATAATACACATGTTCTTTGAGTTTTGTGTGTCCAGAATTACCTAGGACACAGTTTCAAAGGTTCTGGCCAGAATTTTGGACGAGATTTTGAACATGTGGGTCGGCTGTGGATTGCTAATAAAAAACATGTGGTTTCAAATATTGTTTCTCTGCTGTTCTTTGGTATCTTTGGAAATTACAAAATGAATTTACTTTCAGGGTGCTATATGAATTGGGATGAAGATGGTGTCACTGCGATGCTCAAGCAAGACATCTGGTTGCAAGTGGAGGGGATCATGTCACAATTGGAACTCAGATCTGGCCAGCCGCCACTGATCAAGTTGAGACTAGAGAGCGTTTGAAGGTCAGGACAATCAGGTGTTCAGCGTTTGATGGTCCCCGGTGTTGCGAGTTTGGCTCAGCATGAGGGGAGCTAATGGCATTTTAACGAATCTGATTGTCAGTAACAATGCTTAGACCCTGGCTTTGAGGCCTTTGAACTCCGTTGCTGGCGGACACGCCTAAAAACACTGAACTTCATGTATCTGTATGCTTTTATTTCCTATAAAAGCAGGGAAACCTTTCTTCTGAAAAAAAAAAAAAACCAAATGTGTGCCTAGCTTGCTCCATTTACATAGGAAGAGGAATAATGAAATGCTGTCTATGGCTTGCTCCTTCGAAAAGAGTACAAAGATCAAACTGAACAGCAAGCAATATAATCAAAGGCTGCCCCCTGGATGGAATCAAACATGAGAAACAGCTAAAAGGCATGTATAGCGGAAGGGTAAGACGGCAGAGGACGTGGCAGAATTCAATCCTGTCACCTTCCAAAAGAAAAAGACCAAAGATGAAATGAAACACTTACGGAAGAATCATTCGTGACTTGTTTGTGGAACAGAAGCTTCAATGGATGCAGCAAAATTGTAGCATAGGAAGAGGGATCAAGCGCTGTCTAGATTGCTCTTTACAAAATAGCACTGTCTAGCTTCCTCTTTACAAAACAGTAGACCAAAGATAAAAGAAACAAAGCTGCTCCAGACCAAAATAAAGATGGGGAAAGCGTGAAATGATGTGCATGGTCTGGCTTCTTTACTGCTTTCTTTTTAAGATAAAGAAAGACCCAAGATGGGTTCCCTATATTTTTTTGGTCTTTGTGAAAAATATAAGTAAGCCTGCACCGAATCTAGTCTAACGTGTTCTCCAAATTTTTTTCTTCACTTACTCACTCAGTTTTGTAATATATAGAGGATTTATAGTTGTCCTAAACCATTCTAAATTTGACCAACCTTATAAAAAAAGAGCAAATAATATTTACCATGTCAAATGGGCTACATTAGATAAATTATGAAATGTGTTTCATGATTTCTCCTTGATATCGCAGATGTTAATATTCTTTTCTACGACTTGGTCAACTTAGGGCGGTGGTTAGATTTATTACGGCAACTAAAAATCCCTTTATATTTCAAGACTAAGGTGGTAATTCCAGATTGATGGTTGTACTTTTCTTATATAATGGCTAAGGTGGTAATTCGGGAAATATGCCAAATAAAATGGATATATATTGATGTGTGTAAAGATCATGTACCCTATGCATGAAAACGCAAACGCTAGAACTAACATGTGTGTCAATGTGTTAGATGGGGTCTACTAGGTCCTGGGGATGCAAGACAATAATGACGCAGAACCGCAAAAAAACAAGCAAGAAAAACTAGAGTTTCATAACATCACAAGACATGGGCTACAACAAAATTTACTATTCTTAAGCTAGCTTCAACTTAATACATATTGAAGATATAGGTGTCGTACATAGAGACAAAATATGAATATGGATGGTAAAACATATAGGGTAATTAATAGTTAAGTTTATCACAACTAGACAGAAATTATATATCACTATGGGTATTGCGTTAGAAAATTTTCTGACCTACGGAGACCATAATGACAAAGATATCTTGATTAGTTATACATACTTCTAGTACTAATATTTTTTTAATACATTTTAGCCCTTGCCCTGCATGGTTTGATATAAGCCTGTTCGCTTGAGCTTATCAGCCAAAATCAGCGCTTTTTTTCAGCTATAGAACAGTGTTTTTCTCTCATAACAAATCAGCACCAGCCAAAGCCAGCCAAATAGGCCAACACTTATGTTAGTAATAGTAGTTAGATGTCATACACTAGAACAAAAATAAAGCAAGAAGAATTGGCCAATATATACTTGCCGTTGGTCGCCGTGGACGTATCATGTCCTGCGCACTCGAAGAACAAATCCTTTGCTACTCAGACATGCAGAACGTGTAGTCCGGTCGGACACTATACTTGCCTTGTCGGTGGGTTGTCCTTCACATGCAGCCATGTCGCATGCCTGGACAAACAAATACATACTTTGCTCAGATCCCACATATGCATATGCATGCATGCAGAATGCTTGGCTTGGTCACCACCCTTGCATTGCTAAGTAAACTCCTAAACCCAAATCGATTGAACTAGAAACGGCGCGCATCCGGGCGGGCAGCCGACGGCGGGAGAGCTAGCAATATGGCTGAGCTCGCGTCGGGCGCCGTGACCTCGTTGCTTGGCGTCATCCGCAACGAGTGGCGGCTGCTGGGCCGTGTCGGGGGTGACGTCCAGTTCATCAGGGAGGAGATGGAGAGCATGAACAGCTTCCTGATGCACCTGGCCAGGACGGCGCCCCCCGGCGGCGAGCACGACGAGCAGGTGCGGACCTGGATGAACCAGGTCCGGGTGCTCGCCCAGGACTGCAACAACTGCATCGACCACTACCTGTACCGCGGCAACCCCGACATCCACCTGGGCAAGGACCGGCTCCGGCGCTACCTCCGGTGGTTCCCCTGGTTCCTGCAGAAGATGTTGGCAGAGCACCGTGCGGCCTTAGAGCTTAGCGAGCTCAAGGAGCGGGCAAGGGACGTCGGCAAGCGGCGGCTGAGGTACGGCGTGGAGATCCCAAAGAAGGCGTTGACGACCCCAGGTCCTGGCCCTGGAGCGGCGGCAGAAGAAGGCAGCAGAGAACCTGATGCTGTCTACGGCGATGGTGAAGAAGACAGGCACGACCAAGTGGGGTTAACGGCGGATGGTTCTGGTCGAATCATGAGAAGGGCCCTCTTTGGACTTTACATTCTAGACGACTACTTCAACGACAAGTTAACCACGTGGATTCAGTCTGGGAGGGGCAATAGCACGCCATGCGTCGCCGTTGTGGTGCCTCGCACGGTGGACGACGAGTCCAGTGCTATTGCACTTGCAGTTGCACATGAAGCATCGAATGCGGCGAAGAAGCATGTTAACAACACTATCTTGGTCAATATTCCATCGCTGCACTTGTTTTCTGCACTAGGGCCCAAGAATATCCTCTACTACATCCTGAGAGAGGTCCAACTCCAGCAGGCTGCTAAATCCCAATCCCAATCCCAAACCCAGCCCCAGCAGCAGCAGCAAGGCCAAAGCACAGGTGAAGGAGAAGTGGACGATGACAATGACAGAGAGTGGGAGAGAAAATGGGCTATCCGCGAGGAAAAGAGGAAGGTGATTGATGAAATCAAGGAAAATATCAGAAAATTGAATGTTGTCGACAAGATTCAGGAGATCACGGACCACATTGAGGAAGCAAAGGATGACAATAAGCTGCAGCCGTACCTGACCAAACCAAAGAAGCAAGACTCGAATGTGAGAGACAAAATCCGCAAAGAATCCTCCCTAAGTGTACTCCTCATCCTGCTGCTCAGGTCTGCTGCTGCTGCTGAAGATGAAACAGAGAAGAAAGCCATGCCTACATTAGCAGAACACTACGATGGCATAATCAAGAAAATAGCCAAGAAGCTCAAAGACCATATGGAGCAAGTAAATAAAGGTGCAGGCACGGAACAACGGATTATTCACGATGTTGCTCAATATGCAGACATCCTGCGTCAGGTGTTCCCAAAGATCAGCAGCGCCAGAAAGCCCCAGCAAGCCAAGGAGCAGGATACCAAACAAGCCACTACCGAAGCTACACCGGGCAAGAATCAAATCAGAGAAATTGTTGACAAGGTTAAACAAGAAATCCTGAGCGAGGAGTTTGCGGATCAAGTAAAGAAAATGATCGACGAAGTTAAATTAGAAATCTTTCAGCAGACGAAGGAAGACAAACCTTATAAGAAACAAGAAACAACAGGTGCACCGGGTGATCAGGGTCCAACTGTGGAAGCTCTTCATGAAGAAACCAAGAAGCGCCAGGAAGACATTGGTAGTAACCTGGATCAGTGTCAAAGCCAGAAAATTCATGCTGAACAAGACACGAAGAAGACCAAAATCCTGGATCCGATTATTGAAGAAATCAAAGAGAAGATGGAGTATGTCCAGGAGATGATTGAAAGGCAGCTGCAGATCAATGGTATCGTGGACAAGATTCAAAATCTTCTGAAAGGGGCAGAGACCCTGATCATCCTTAGTGTTGATGATATATATTTGAGCGAATGGGAGAAGACCAGAAATGCTTTGAACCTGTTGCCTGGCATAGCCGTTGTGATGATACTGACTCGGACTGAAACAGAGAGCATTCAAGAATTTGTCAAAGGCGAATATTACTATCCAAAAGGGGAGCAGCCCATAGACTATTCTCTTGCTGCACTTTACCATGACATTGTCCTCAAGATTACAAGCCAACAGAAGAATGAATGCAACTATGATTATTCCGAGATTTTGCGCACCATCTTGGACAAGTGTCAGCCAAATGAATTATGCATGAAGATCTTCGCTCACACTTTGTATGCCAAGCCCAAGAGAAGCAAAGAAGAACTGCACAAGTTGAACGACGCCCTGCAGCCAAGATCATACCGTAGTATTGCTATGAAGATGTTCAAGTTCTCCTACAGGGACATGCCTAAAGAGTACCAGTCCTGCTTACTGTACCTAGCTATCTTCCCTCGAGGATACAAGATCAGGCGGTCAACCTTGATAGGGCGATGGGTTGCAGAAGGGATGATAACGACAGAAGATTGGCGCTGGTCAAGTTCAGTGGATAAAGCTGAACAATGTTTTGACGTTCTCGTCACCAGGGGGTTTGTTTATTCTGCTGAGACAGAGATCAGTGCAACTGGAAGGGTCAAGAGCTGCATGGTGGGTGATCTAGCCTATGAGTTCATTACTGAGATAGCCAAGAAACAGCGCATTGTGGAGGCACGCTTGTCACATCACTTGGCTCGGCACTTCTCCATTTTCAACGATCTCCATCTCCGAGGCTCTGACAAAATCAATGATTTTTTGAAAAGGTTATCTGAATCATTTCAGTGGTCTCGGCTCAAGGTGCTTGATCTAGAAGATTGTAAATGCTTCATGGAGAACCGGCGCTATCTAAAGAATATTTGCAACAACATATTGCTACTCAAGTATCTAAGCCTAAGGGGAACGGATGTTAATTGGCTGCCTCGTGAAATCAACAACCTTCGCGAGCTGGAGGTATTGGATATCCAGCAGACAGAGGTGCCTGAATCTTCCGTGAGAGATCTCCTGCTCCTGAAGCTCAAGCGTCTACTGGTTGGAAATAAAAATCCAAGTCCAAACAGTACCGGCATAGGCACATCATCCCACAACTATATACTAGTTCCTGATAAGATCGAAAAAATGTTAGACATGGAGGTACTGTACAATGTCAAGGCAAAAAATAGTCAAGATTTCAAAGACATCGGAAAGCTATGGCAGCTGAGGAAGCTTGGTGTGGTTATCAAGAACAAGCATACTCACCTCACAAATTTGCTTCAAGCTATCAGTGACCTGCATGAGTGCCTCCAGTCTCTGTCAATTACTCTTGACACAACCAATTCCACAGATCATAAGGAGGACAACAATGAAACGGAGGTGATCAAAGACTCTCCTAAGGTTCTTGAGAGGTTCAGTATCAGTGGAAAAATACCAGAGGACCGGCTTGTTCAATTTTTGGTCATTAGTACTCCACTTATCAAGGTAACTTTAAGTAACACCTCACTGAGCCAGAAAATCCTAGATGCCCTCTCCAAGCTGCCGAAGTTACATTGTCTGAAGCTCCAACACAATCTATACGAAGTCAACAAACTCGCCTTCAAGAAGGGTGAATTCAAGAAAATCAAATACTTTCTTGTTGAGGGCTCCAACAGGATTGAAGTCAGCTTTGAAGATGCAGCAGCTCTAGAGCTCGAGAAGATTGTTTTGACCTTTGATAGCGTAAAGTCTATTGCTGGAGTAGAACACCTTCCAAATTTGGAGGAGCTTGAGCTAAACAACAATATCAGGAGCAGCAACAATAGCGGAGGCATCACAGCGCCGCCGCTGCCGCCCCCGCTGTCCCATTTACAGCCACAGCTGCCAACGGCCCCGACTTTGCTCCCTCCACCCCCTACTGCCACCACCGTCGCAAACAACTCGGTCCTCTTCACTGGCACAGCCACTGATACCACTCCCTCTACCCTAACTGCCACTCCTGTTGCTGCCATACCCTCACCCTCTGCCCTTGCTGCCAATGTCGTTGCCAATGACCCCATACCATCCACCGCCACACCCACTGCCCCTACTGCCACCGCTGCCACAACCATTTCCTCACCCTCTGTCGCTACTGCCACAGCCCTTGCGAATGACCCTGTCCTTTCCACTACCACCACCACTGATCCCGCTCTCTCTTCCCCTACTGCCACTGTTGCCGCTGCCATACCCTCATCCTATGCACCTGCAGCCACTGCCATCACCAATGACCCCATTCCCTCTACCGCCACAACCACTGACCCCACCCCCACTGCCCCTACTGACACAACCATCCCCTCACCGTCTGCTGCTACTGCCACTGCCGTCGCAAATGACCCTGTCCACTCCACTGCCACAGCCACTGACCCAACTCCCTCTACTCCTACTGCCACTGCTGCCGCTGCCATACCCTCACCATATGTCCCTGCTGCCACTGCCGTTGCCAATGACCCCATCCCTTCCACCACCACCAACACAGCCACTGACCCCACCCCCAATCTCCCTACTGACAGCGCTGCCACAACCAGCCCCTCGACCTCTGGCGCTACTGCCACCGTCGTTGCCAAAGACACTGTCCCCTCCACTACCACAGCCATTGTCCCCTCCCCTTCTACCCCTACTGCCACCACCACCCCCACACCCTCTGCCCCCATTGCCTCTAATAACAACAACATCTTGTTTTTCAAGTTGCTTTCTGATGCCAAACAAATAGCCAAGGTGACTCTTCGTGATACAATGCTGAAGCAAGATGATCTACGATCCCTTGCAAGCATGGAAAACATACGCTGCATGGTGCTCTTGCATGGATCATATGGTGAAAAACAGCTTGACTTCAACAAAGATGCATTCCCAAAACTCAACCTTCTTACTGTAAACTGCTCTACAATCGCCGAGATCAAATTCAACAGTGGGTCTACTCCAAAGCTCCAGAAGATCGCATGGACCTTTGACCAAAAGACTTCTTTATCCGGCATCGAGAACCTTCCAAGACTGAAGGAACTTGAGTTCATTGGGGAATCTCTACCAGACCAGGTAAAAGAAGGCATTGATAAACACAAAGATAGAATTCATTGTACACACTACAAACCAGAGAGGCAAGATCAAACAGGAAGAAGCACAGGAAAAGAGGATAGTATTTCAAGTTGCCTATACATCTGGAAGGACAAGGGTAGGAGCAGGAGGAACTAAAGGTTCACCATCGAGTCCCTCCCATGGTTTTTATTTGTGTGCTTACATGATTTGCCATTGCGTGTTTCTATCTGCTGTGTGTGGTGTGCATTTATATTCAGCATGTGTCTCGACTGAGTGTGTCTGTGAGTTCGGTAACTTGTTTTACATGTGTGTCCTGGCACTATGGTTGAGCATAATGGTTGTGTCTATGCTCACGGATTTGGACCTGTGTGGCTTTCCTATGTATCGACTGTGAAGCATTCATGCTGCATGGTCGCATGTAATAAGTGCAATGCTTGTGTGCACATTTGATTTGGTAATGCACTGCATGTGCATGTGCTAAACCAATATACACTATGCTTTGAATGTTTGATTGATGGTTCGTGTCTCATGCATTCATGCTATCTAAGTCCTTGAACCGGAGTTCTATCCACGTTAATAAGCAAGCATTTGCCATCCGGATTTGCTTCCCACGGCAGTGCTGTGCTGTGCAGCACCTAATTGCTTCAGGTCGATAAGGAAGTGTGTAATTGGTTCGAACCATCTGTATAACCACCATTTCCAGGCAGAAGTGAATCGATGCTCTGAAAAGGTTATTGACAAGCAATTCTAGCACTTTAGCGACAAGGGCATGTTAACTGGCATGAGTTTGTAGACGGTTAATTGACAGCAGAGCAGATCTCAGACAGTCGGCTTCTGTAATACGGGGCCAGGTGACCCGGGAGAGCCGCCGGGCTCGGGGGCCGGATGTGGAAATTGGAATGGAATTGGGATGGAGTCCGCAGATAACAAAATGGAACCCAGATATAGAGTTAAACTGTGCGCCTCGAGCTGATGATTACCTGGATGCTCGCAATGTTCCCCGCCGCGGTAGTAGCCCGATTAGACTGTTGGCAGCGGTGGCGCGCGGCAACGATGGAGCCCGGCCCCGGCCCCGCCTCTGCCTTCCCCTTCCCACATTAGCACCACCACGAGCGGCTGTGGAAGCTGCAGAGAGAGGAGAAGGACGGGGGCAGGGCAGGTCTTCTCTTCGTCGCCGGCGGAGTGGCGGCCGCCGCTGCGACGGCCATCGCCGCCTCATCGGTGTTACTGATGGGCTGACGAGTGAAGGGACATCACGGTAGTTGGGCCGCGGGCCTCGACCAACCTTGCGCTGCGCACCACCAGTATAGGCCCAAGGAGGCTATTTACTACTGTGGCCCGGCAATAGGGGGGGGGGGGGGGGGGGGGGAGACGCAGTGCTGGGACATTGCTCGATCCTTTTTTTTTTTAAGCATACCTGTATTAATACATACCAAAAGCGTACAACACCTCATACAGATATACAAGGAACAGAGGTAGCTGTTCCACCCAAATAACACAGAGGTCCCTATGGAAAAGAAAATAGCAAGGAGGTCCTTTGGATCTACTGTGTCATCCCATCGTATCATTCCGCAAGCCCGCAACGGAATCCGCCGCCGCATAGGTGCTCGCTGGAGACGGGAGCACGTACGAGTTTCTTCGAATTTCATATGGGAGTCCATATATAAAAGGTAAAGGTCTTGGACTCTTGGTGGAATTCTAGTTGCGTTCCAACTAGAGTATACCATAACCACCAGTCCATCACCTACTGGCCTTAGGGCAGTTCCAATGGTGTATTAATGATAGTTTTTATCTCTATTAATTAGCATGCTAACTAAGCAAATCGCTGATGTGGTAGTAGATTTACTGAGGAGAGAGAAGAAAAAAACATAGAAACCGTTTCCTAACGAGGAAACGAAGTCTTCGCGCAAGCCGATGCGCAAGGAAACGACCTGACGCGCGTTGGGGAGAAGCTGGTCGTTTCTATCCTTCTCTGTTTGGATCTCTTGCTCCAAGCTGCGACCTTGCTGAGCTCGTGCATGGCCACAAGGACTAGCCTCCGGAGCTCACGGACGCGCAGTCCCGGCTTGAAGCGGCCGCAGAGCTCGCACATGGCCACCATGAGCTCCATGGCTGCCCGCTGCCGCTGGTTCCCCATCCACGGAGCTTCCTTTTTGCCGTCAAGCTCACACTGTAGGTTGCGCGCGTTCATCCTCGCCTCAACCCCAGCGCCTCTTGCCGGTGCCGATGTCGCTGCTGCTCGCGGCTGCCGTGGTGAGGCCACCGCAGGCCGCGTCGGGGCCAGGCCAGAGGCCAGGCGCAGCTGCAGTGCCGTGCCTCTCTGCCGGCCGCTCTTTTCTGCGTTGGGGCCGGGCCAGAGGCCACCTCCGCGTCGACCTCCTCCTTGCTCCTCTCCTGCGTTATTCCCGTTCAATCGCAAGGAGGAAGAAAGCTGCACCCTGTTCCTCCCGTGCGCTGTTCCCGTTCAGCAAGGAGGAAGAAAGCAGCAGCGGTATCTTCCTTTCCATCTCACTATGACATGTGGGTCCCATGCATTCAATTGGGGACCAGAACTTCAGATTTTTGCGGCTGCCTCGCCCTGGCTCGCCGCGGTCACGGACCTTGTGGTGGACTGCAAAATAGTTGGCACAGCTCATCTACCTATTTTTATGTTCTATTTAATTTATTTTTTGTGTGGACAATACTATAGAAATTATGGGTTGAGAAGAGGAGTTTTTTGGTACGGTGTCCTATGTTATAGAAATTATTATGGTTTTTTGCGTTGGGACTGCCCTTAGCTTCGATATATTCCACCCGGTTTTATTTCTCTGAATCTCTCAAAATCACACTGAATTGATGAGGTATATGCCTTTATTTATTACATACTCCCTCTGTCCCAAATTTAAAACGCAATGAGTATATAGGAGATAGGAGTACTTTCAGTCATGTATGTTAGTTCATTTATTATTATTATTATTATTATTATTATTATTATTATTATTATTATTATTATTATTATTATTATTATTATTATTATTTGTTTTCATCTCGCTAATTATTCTGGCCCTAAATCCTCAAGCTCAGTTCAGCGCACGACCTATTTATGTGGACGAAATGTTAATGGTGTATGAAAAACTTATAAAAATTAATTTCCCTTTTCTAAAATTGCACTCATGTCTAAACCAAAGTTTTCAATGGTCATGAGGCCGTGCGCACATCACCCTTCAGCAGGCCGGTTGAACTTTTTTTTTTTTTTACGCCTCTCATCTGGGTACAGCTGATCTCTGACTCCGTAGGCGACGGGCGCGTCGCAGTCCCTCTGTAGGACCACGTGTCGAGAGGCAGCACTGAAATTTTATTGGGGACTAAACCCCGATGAGAGACACGAGTGCGAATCCTGGGATTCGAACTCACGCTGGCTGCACGCACGCCGGCTGTGCTAGCCATCCGAGCGCTGCTCGGTTCTCCGGTTGAACTTTTCTTCCAATTCGGTTCACCCCACCGAGAATGGTGTTGCAGGAATGTTACGTTGTCCAAAAAATGCACATAACTGTTGAGACTATGCAATAAATAAAGGATACATACAAATGCTTCTCAGGTTTACAACAACAGCAGCAGCAGCAGTGAAGAAGCATGTTATGCAGATTTATGATACTAAAAGTTCATACTGTAATGCAATAAAGCCGTACTCCCTCCGTCTCAAAAAAAAAAGTATCGTTTTTTTACTTTGAGATATCGTGTTTGACCGCTCGTTTTATTCAAAAAATTTGTGCAAATTATAAAATAAATAAATCATTACTAAAGTATCTCTAATAATAAAATAAGTCATAACAAGATAAATAATATTTATTAAATTTTTTTGAATAAGACAGATGATCAAACAACATGTTTTGAAATACTAAAATGATATTCTTTTTGGGAGTAGGTTCTCCTCCTCCTATTCCTCTTTTTTTTTAACGAAACCACTTTCTATTTCTAAAGAAACTTGCTGCTTCCATTTGTTATCCACAAAATTCTAAAAGTATTTATGATGGACATACTCCCTCCGTATGGAAAAAGATGACGTTTAGGACAACGACACGGTCTTCAACGCATGACTTTGAATTCATATTTCTATAAAAATATTTATTGAAAAGTGATATATGTATACTTTTATGAAAATATATTTGAAGACAAATCTATTTATATAGTTTTCATATTTTCAAACTCAATAATTTAAAAGATATTCATGATTTATATTTCTAATGTTTGACCGAGAGCTTTTCCAAAACGCCATCTTTTTCCATACGGAGGGAGTATACAAGTACCAGGCTGTTTAGCTTGCTAAAACGAAGCGTTGATTTTGGCTGATGTTGATTTGTTATGTGATAAAAATACTGTTCTATGGCTGAAAAATAGCGTTGCTTTTGACCGATAAGCTCAAGCGAATGTTTCGAACCGATGCGCGTGGAAGGACGCGGTATTGTACCACATTGCTATAGATCAGGTGACATATGCACATTGGGCCTGTTTCTTTGGAGACCTATAGGACTTGTCTAGCAAAAAGTGTTGTCTAAGAGTTGCTTGAAAAGTTGATGTCTTTTGTTTGGTCAGACAAGTCTAAAGGTCTGTTTGGTTAGAGACCTATGCTTGAGAATGCTAATAAAACTATGCATAAAATTAAAATGTTTTTAATATCTATCATGTAAGATTAACATATATCTTTATAGTTTGATTATGATCGTGATATTTTGTCCCACCTATTTATTAAGAAACTAACGACGATAAAGTATTTGCAAGGAAATAATTAAGTTTTGCTCCATGATCAATAGATTATTTCATAACCATGAAGCAACTAATCACCAAGATAAAAAAAGTAATGCAGTCAGTGAAAATAAAAACCGGACAAAAGACAAGAGAAGAAGAGAAAAAGGCAGACTGCAGACACCTACCCTCCAAAAAAAAAGCAGACACAAAAACTAACACGCTAATCAAAAGTATACGCCACACAACACAGGCGGCTAGACGCTCAAGCCAGGCGCTCGATCTTCATTGCCTGAGCGACGCGCACCTACCTGGTACACGCTACATCCCAGAACATCAACCAAACGCACCATAGGCAAGGTACAGGGCAAGGTTGCGATCAGGTAAATTTGCTCCAGAGCTTGAACCAAACAAGCCCAAATTATGTGTAGAGTGTGGACTCGACTGCACAGGAGATGGCTTTGTGAATGGATTACGCGGGCAAAAGAGTGAAACCACTTGGCCCTTAATTCAAACAACATGTGGGATGTGCGGGCTATAGACAGGGACAGAGCCAAGATTTAGGATTTAGGTAGGGCATTCAAACCAACAATAACCATGCATATCGAAATACATACAAGACAAGAGTATACATAACTATAATTATATTATAATACAAAACAAATTTGAAAACCCAAAAATATACTAACTATCATAGAGAAAAATAAAACAAAATTAATTGGCTCAATCTAGTTCAAAGAACCATGGTAATACAGTAATAACATGAATAAAGAAGATAAAGATAACCGGAAGACTAATCTTGAATAATGTACAGGCTATTGGTGATCATTTTACAAGAGCAAACAAACACTCACTAATTATAGTTTAATAAAGAAAGGTATTATGAGGAAGAACTAGATATTCGGTACATAATAATAATAAGAACATAATAAATGAAAAATATAGTAGAAAAAACTAGCGCTTAGTTATATAAGATGCTATTAGAGATTAATAAGGTGAAAGGACAAGAAATCAAAACACAATAGTATCATTAACTAGCTAATGAAACTATTAACTAGCGCATTAAGGATGTATAATTATAATATAGAGGGTGTAGCAAGGTTTGGGGTGCCGGGGCCCCTCAGCCCCTGCTCTCCTCCGCCACTGGGTACAGAAACAGAAATAACAAATAAATAACCCGTGTGCAGTGAAAACTCAGCGGCACACCAACTAATGTACCAACTCAATTTGTTTTAATCAAAAAGTTGTTTAACATATATAGTTGAAATATAGTGCAGGGTTGATGCGAAGTAATATGAAATCAATTCTGTAGATGACTCTAAAACCACAAAAATACTTAATCTTAACAACATGCGTAATTGATGTCGGATCAATAGGTCACCCTGCAAATACACATGATATATAAAAGAGCAAGCACACCTGTGTACATTTATATCTGTCCGCAAAAAGTCTTTCTACTTATTTTCTTGTTGCAGTGATATCACAACGTACAATTTTTCTGATTTCATTCACCTCTTCGGTCGACAGTGCTTTCTTTGTGTAGGGCTGTGATACTTAGGTTATCTTAGCACAATGGGATACCTTAACATACTTATGGACGAAGGGACGTCCAATTCACCAATAGATGATAACTTCGGGCAGTTTTCCAGCGACAGGAATTTGAGTGTGTTTCTGCAGGGGATGGAGTCCAACGGGATCGACTCGACATTGTAACAATTACGCAAGTACAGGACAGTGAGAGATGTGAGCTTCTCTAGGCAGGATGGAAATGATCTGTCGAACTGACCACAACTATCAATACAGAGACGTTGAAGTGAAGGGGGGAAAAACCATTTCCCGTGACGCTGGGCACACCAATCTGGCACAACACCGTACTGTCACATCTCGGAGGTGAACAAATCCCACAAAAACAGCAGGTATTGATTCTAGATCGAAACAGTAGCAAATAAATATGGACTCGATGGATGGCAGGTTCTTCGGGGACAAGAAATGGTCAAGATTTTTCAGCCCATCGCATCCGGTAATTCTTATAGAAGTGAGGTGTAGCCCCAATAGGGGTTGTGAGTTCATAGTTCTGTGTTTGTTTCTTTGTTGGCCTTTGCCGGACGGGTCTTTTAAACCCCATTACATAACTTTGCTTTCCTTCCGTAGTTGAGAGGCAGAGCTCCTGCCAGGTTTTTCAAAAAAAAAGGCAAGGGATGAAATGTCGTTGCTGCAATTGGTACTGCTGCTTACATGTGTTTACACCAGAATTTAGATAATACCCAGGTAATCAGTTGCATAGAGGATAGCCGATCGAAGGGCTGAATCGGATGTTGTTGGCAAGATTGACATAATTGGAAGATTGGATTGGATACACGCTGACATCAGCAAGACGTGCTGCGGAGGCCAGGCTAACCAAAGAGAAGATCGGATAACTAGCACGATTAGCGAAGATGTACGTCCACACCAACTATAGAGCGATTAAGAAGCGAGCCCACGAAAATAGGAAGAATGGGCTCCAAGTTATCTTAGAAATTAGGAAACTCTATTATTTCCTTATTTCTAGCTAGGGTTTTCATTCGGTTGAGGTTTTCCTTTCCCAGTTCTCGGGTATAAATATAAGCCCGGCATATTGTAACAGTGACACCAACACAATCAATACAACAACACCTTTCGGCCCCGGCCAAAAACCCTAAGAGTAGGAGTAGAGTAGATCCGAAGCGTTCTTCGCAAGCGGAAGCTGAGTCATCCGGTGTATTCCTGAGCTTGTTAGTAAGTACCGTCACGCTCGTTTTTATCATGTACGGCCTGTACGATTCTGTCTCGTACCCCACTGTTAGATAGATTCGAGTAGTTATCGATTCTTGTTTGATTTGAGTATGGCCCGCGTAATCCTGCCTTACACCCCACTGCTTGAATTAATCTGAGGGTTAGTTATCGGCTCTAATTAAAATTGGCATGTTTAGTTAGATTCATTAAGTTACCGATATTGCTTATGTTTATTTATTATTTATTTATTTTAAGCATCATCACTTGCCCAATCTTGATCTGTTTCTCATCGACTTAAAGCTCATTATCTATCTTGCTTAACGAATAAATGAACGTTGAATATTATGTTTAAGCAAATAGATCTGTTTATCATTAGCCGGTCAGTTCAGATCTAAATTATATACAGGTTGCACTCAAGTAGTAAAGCAAATTGCGTGTTGAGAGTCTTTAATTAGTAGATTCGAATCTTAACTTATGTCATGAGCTGTCTCGATCCGGTCGATCCTTGTCGACGTAATCGACGGTTTGAGTTGACTGGTCAGAGGGTCAAGGCATCGTTTGCTTTACAGGCTTGTATGTTGCCTGTATTGTAATTAGATCGGCTGATTAGTCGATCAGTTTGAGCTTAATCGTTGCATGTTATTTAATCGATCTCTCTCGTATATTGTTTCATGCTTTGATCATGTTAAGATCCGTCACGCGCGTTATTAGCTGTCTCGATCCAGTCGATCCCAATTAATAAACGTGATAGATTGAAACGTGCGCCAATGTATGAGATGGTTTACGGTTGGGATTCGGATAATGTAACTTGCTATCTTTCACATACCTTTGAATCGGTTAAATTGGAATCGGATATCTTTGCTACAGTCATACAATAGATTCATGCAATCGGATATCTGCTCTCTAGCCGATAGCCTGAGATGAAGGCCCATTGGGCCAGATATTTGGAACTGCCTGGACAAACTAGTGGTTTCGCCCTGTGTTATTGATCAATCTTTTTCTCCCTTGTCAATTGCTGGTCAAATTGACTGGCACGCTTGGATCTGTCGGTGATCATCAATGCCGGTTGTCGAAGCTAGCTGGATCTGTTCACCCCGTGCTCCACAGATCGTTTCGACTTCGCTGATGTGTTGAGCGCAAACCATATTTTGCGCCAACACACTTTTTGGCACACCCGGTGGGACCACTTCGCTGAATCATGTTGGACGACGACGACATCCTCTGCATGACTTAAGAGGAGCTGCCTCCGAAGGCTGCTCAGCTGTTGGAGAGGCACATCTCTCAGTTCCGTGATGCTTGCCGGTGCTTCTCCAAGGATCGCGAAAAGAATGTGTACCAGAAGACGCCATTCCCTCGCTATCTTCTGCATGGTCAATCTGAGATGTCGGAAGCAGAGGAGCGGAAATACTTTGAGAAGCTGATCTACTCGGCCACGAAGGATGCAGTGGCTAGCAATCACCATGTGTTCCTAGAAACATTCATCAAACACATGGAGAACGTGTTCGGCCAACGTGCGCCGAATGGGCACGTGTACACCACTGTGCCTCCAGCAGGAGCATCAGGAGCGGCAAGGACATCAAACCAGCCGCAACAGCCGAAGAGACCAAAGGATGGCTTTGCTACTACAAGTGCAGTCCTACAATCTGCTGCAAAAATATCTCCATACTACCAGAAGCTAAGCAAGAAAGTTGACCCCAGTCTGTTCGAGCAGAACGAACCAGGGCAAGAGCCGCTGCCCACAGAGCCGGCCGGTTATTGCTACTCCTCTTATTACAACACATGGTTCATGCGCCCGAATCCAGGCTATCAAGGGACTCAAGGCTACAATCCTCATGCCAATCGACAGCCTATAGGCCAGAATGAAGACTTGCTACAGAGGATGACCGATGTGCTTAAGGAGCAATTCGGTTTAAAGCCCAAGGGGACGTCAGTTACATACAGACGCCCCTACCCTGAGTAGTATGATCTGGTGGCCTTGCCGTCTCGCTATCGGATCCCGGACTTCTCCAAATTCAGCGGGCAAGACGGTACCTCCACGATGGAGCATATCAGTCGATACCTCACACAGCTGGGAGATGCCTCAGTGGAAGATGCTCACAAGGTTCGGTTCTTCTCACTCTCATTGACTGGGCCGGCCTTCACATGGTTTGCGTCGTTGGCACCTAATTCGGTCTCCAACTGGGCCGATTTAGAGAAAAAGTTCCATGCCTACTTCTACACCGGCAACGAAGAAAAGAGCATAGCGGATCTGGCTGCTATGAAGCACAAGCCCAATGGGTCAGGTGTGGAGTTCATCCGGCGGTTCAGAGAAATCAGGAATACGTGCAATTAACTGGAACTCCCTGACAGCCAGCTCACGTGGTTGGCTATCCTGGGTCTCCCTTCAGCGATCAAGGAGAAGTTGGCAGGCGTGGAGTGTGAAAACCTGAGCCAGCTATCTCAGAAAGTAGCTGTGATGGAGGCACAGCTGCAAGGCCACCGCAAGGAGAATTGGTTCAAGAATAGCGCCTTCATCAGCAATGAAGACTCCGATGGGACCAATGAGTCCGATGACAAAGTCACTGCGGTCAAGCTAAAATAGGGTAAGAAGGCAATGGCAGTACTCAAATCCAGGGGTAGCAAAACGCAGAGTGACTTTGGTGGCTATGAGCTAGATCAATTGTTTGATTTCCTTGCCAAGAAAGGACATATTGGTTTTCCGGCGGATTACGTTATGCCGAACGCTGAGCAGTTAAAGGGGAAGAAGTTCCGTAAATTTCATGCGAGAGATTCTCATAACACCAATGACTGCTGGACATTTAGACAACAAATCTAGAAGGCCATTCAGAGAGGAGCCTTAAAATTTGAAGGGATCAAAAAGGCGAACACTGGGGAGAACGGTTTCTCGGAAGGCCAGCATATGGTAGAAGCGTCATTCATGGAAGGCAGGGCCAGAATACTGACGTTCGAGATAGCGAAGAGGAAGGCGACGGTTGACCCAAAAGTACAGATGTCCATTGAAGAGTTCAGGAAGAGAAGGAGAGAGAGATGCCGGTCCGAAAGGGTGGCAATCCAGCTAGGCGTAATGCAGTAGGTCTTTTTTGACCGGCCGGTTGGGCATCGGCATCTGAAAGCTCTATACTTAAGAGGGAACGTCGAGGGGACGCAGGTGACCAGGATGTTGGTAGATGGTGGCGCGTCTATTAATCTGATACCATATATGTGTTCTGCGAGCTTGGTAAAAGTTTGAAAGACTTGGCCAAGACGGGTATAATGCTCAAGGATTTCGGTGGTAAAGTATCATCGACTCGGGGGGCAATCGATGTCAAGTTGACGATTGGAAGGAAAACTTTGATTACTACTTTCTTCGTCATTGACGGCAGAAGTTCTTATAATTTACTCCTCGGGCGTGATTGGATCCACGCTAACTGTTGCGTCCCGTCGACAATGCACCAGTGCATGATCCAGTGGCATCGAAATGGGGTCGAAACGATCCCAGCGGATGATTCTGATGACAGAATTTTCACCAATGGTACGTATAAAGACATAGAAGACTTGGGATGTTTCTCAGGGAAGACTGAAGATGAAGGCATCGTCAGAACAACTGATGACAATCAACAGCCGATCCGAGCAATCGGCTCTCAAAATTTGTTTTAATGGACAATCCAATCGATGGGACAGACGGAAAGCTTGGGCAAGGCTTCACGTCGGCTGATGCATTGGAGCAAGTAGACATTGGGCCGGGAGATAGGCCGAGGCCGACGTATGTAGCCGCAAATTTAGAACCCGACTTCAAACGAGAGTTGATCGAGCTACTGAAAGAGTACAGGGATTGTTTTGCCTAGGAGTACTATGAGATGCCTGGGCTGGATAAATCTATTGTCGAGCATCAGCAACCCATCAAAGCTGGGTATCAACCATTCAAGCAAGCTCCCAGGAGATTCAAATTGGAGATATTGGAAGATGTCAAGAAGGAGATAGAAAGGCTACTGGAAGCCAAGTTCATACGGCCTTGCCAATATGCCGATTGGATATCAAATGTTGTCCCTGTATACAAGAAGAATGGCAAGATGAGGATGTGCGTTGACTTTAGGGATCTGAACAGAGCCACCTCCATGGATGGTTATCCGATGCTGATGGCCGATATGTTAGTGGATGCTGCAGCAGGACATCGGGTTATCAGTTTCATGGACAGAAATGCTGGTTATAACCAGATTTTTATGGCCGATGAGGATATTTCCAAAACGGCTTTCAGATGTCCTGGTGCGCTCGATTTATTCGAGTGGGTGGTTATGACATTTGGCTTGAAAAATGCCGGTGCAACCTATTAGAGAGCGATGAATTACATCTTTCACCGGTTGATCGGCAGGATTGTTGATATATATATTGATGACGTAGTCGTGAAGTCAAGGAGCTACAAAGACCACCTGGCAGACCTGCGCGAGACCCTGGAGTGTACCAGGAAGCATGGCTTGAAGATGAATCCCAACAAATGTGCGTTTGGGGTGTCGGCTGGTGAAAAAAGTAGGAAAGCGATTGATGATGAAGTGCCTCCAACGAATAAAACAGAATTGCAATCCTTGCTTGGGAAGATCAATTTTATAAGGATATTTATATCTAACTTGTCAGAGAAGGTGTTGCCATTCTCGCCATTATTGAGATTAAAGAACAATTAGGAGTTCAAATAGGGTGATGTATAGCAGAGGACGTTTGAGAGTATAAAAGAATACATGAGGTCTCCTCCTGTGGTAA
Source organism: Eremochloa ophiuroides (assembly GCA_038502445.1). NCBI lineage: Eukaryota > Viridiplantae > Streptophyta > Magnoliopsida > Poales > Poaceae > Eremochloa > Eremochloa ophiuroides. Next base: position 7,564,609 of record JAHLJS010000004.1, on the reverse strand, counting down.
TTCCTTCGCAGGCAGGGAAGCCCTTTAAGTTGTACGTGACGGCCGAAAGCCATACGATTGGTTCGGCCCTTATGTAAGAATTTGAAGGAAAAGAAAGAGTGGTCTTTTATTTGAGTCGGAGGTTATTGGACCCGGAAACAAGATACACTCCTATTGAAAAGTTATGTCTGTGCTTGTACTATTCATGCACCAAGCTAAGACACTACTTATTGTCAGCAGAATGTGTGGTGGTGTCTAAGACAGATGTGATCAAGCATATGTTATCTATGCCGATTTTTAATGGACGAATCGGCAAATGGATTCTTGCATTGTCCGAATTTGACCTGAGATTTGAGTCAGTTAAGGCAGTTAAGGGTCAAGTGATGGCGGATTTTATGACCCAACATCATGGAGGTCAGGTGAATTACTCTGAGGTAATGCCGTGGACCATGTTCTTCGATGGGTCATCATGCAAGCAAGGAGGAGATATCGGCAATGTACTAGTTTCGCCACAAGGGCGGTATTTTGAGTTCGCTTATCAGATTGGTCCCGTGGTAACTAATAATCAGGCAGAATATGAAGCCATGTTGAGAGGACTCCAGTTTCTGCATGAAGCAAAGGCCGATGGAATTGAAGTATTCAGAGATTCGCAGTTGGTAATTAATCAATTGCTCGGCCAATATGAGTACAGAGATGACATACTCAGAGGGTATTATGTGCTGCTGGAAAACTTCTTGGTTTTCTCTCTTATTCACATTCCCAAGGCCCAAAATATAACACCCCTGGTGTTACTGAACTAAAAATAGGAAATATCATCATATGCACTACATAATATGCATGTGTAAACCAATTTTGAAATGCATAGAAATTAAAACAAATTTAATTTCATAGGTTGTTTGTGTTTAAGTGATTTAGTATGATTTAATTTCATCTTGTGTTGGCTTGTTAATTGGGTGCATTAATTAATCACCACCTTAAAAATAAAGTTTGGAATTAATTTAAAAACTTAATCTGGGGGTTAAAACCCTAATTTCAAAACTAAGTAGAATTTGGTTATGAACCCAAAAGAAAAGTTGTAGCTCTTATTTAGTAGAGAAACTTTCATATAGAAAGTTTTTCAAGTTATTATTTGGAAATTCAAATTAAACCCTAATTTAAGTTTAAAGATTTGAATTTAAAACCCTGATTCAAAAACTACTTAGAATATGGGTTTGACCCTTCAATGAAAGTTGTAAAGCTCATCAAATAGAGCAACTTTTGTATTTACATATTTTGATGTTATTAAGTAAATTTTTGAATTTGAAATCGAATTTGGAAAGGGCTATTTATCCCCTTTTCAATAATTTCAAAAATATTCAAAATTTCAAAATGCTTTCTATACCAAAGTTGTCCAGAATACAGTTCTGCACATTTCTTATTTTTACTAGTTTTTGAGTTTATATATGAAAACAGAAGTAATTTTAAAAATTCATTTTAGGGAGAATGAAAGTGCTACAGTGCTCATCGTAATCCAGAGTGGGCAGCTGCTTCGTGATCGCCACGACACGCGCCGCCGCTCTTCGGCCGTCACACTCGCGCGCTGGCACGCAGTCAGTAACGTGGCCACGCTCTTCTTCGACATGGCGACCTCGGACCTCATCCCTTCCTCTATAAAACGCGAAGCAAGCCATCGTCGACATCCTTTTCTGCCTCTCGGTTTCCACCGGTAGTGGAGGACTCGTCCTCCAAATTTGTCACCGTGGATCCACCTCTGTCCAATTCATTTAGCCACCAAGTCGTCCTCATTCTTGCGCACCGTTAGGGAGCTACCTTCCTGCTTGGCATCGCCGGAGGTCTGCGAGCTCAATCTTCTTCCGAGCCGGCAGGAAGCGCCGCCGTGAACCGCTCGCCGTGGCCAGTGCTCGTAGGTGAGGAGTAGCCCAAGTTATTTGGCGTTCTAGGTTTCTGATAATATCGTGATCCTCACGGAGAAGACGGTTGCTCGCTTCCTCGACAGGTGACGCCGGAACGTCGACGTTGCCATCGGTGAACGCCGCTGCGAGCTCTGTTGACGTCGACGGGAAACTTTGGTCCATCCCCGTCCCCAACTAGTATGCGCATAGATCTCTGGTGAGCACTTGTATGCCTTAGGGGTTGACGGTTTGGCTCTGGGAGGCTTCTGGACATCGGAACGTGACCGTACCACCGAGCGGATCGCCGCCGGTCCACCATGACCGCGGCTGGCAGCGTGTCGAGCTCCAAACCGGCCGACCAACCACTTTGTTAGGTTCGTGTGGTAGTGTGGGAGCGCGTCGGTGGGCTTCCTCTCGCCGGAGGACCGCCGGCGGCGGGCCGACGCGGCCACCGCCGCGCGGGTGCGGTGGCCGTCTGAGCGAGGGAGAGAGAGCCGAGGGGTGAGCTGGGGGAAGCATATGTGATAGCATGGACCCAGGGTCCACCCAATTTAGTCTCTACGCATGCTGCCTAGTGTCCACACGATGTTGTATGTTGCCACGTGTCAGTCATCTACCATGGGGTTACACAAGTATTGGATGGACCCAGGTCCATCTAATTTAATTCCTGTGCTGGGGCCGTTTTGGACCTGTATGGGCCGAGCTAGGTCGGCCTGTACTGCTGGCCCGAACTGAATAAATGAGTTTTGCATTTTCCAAATATATGTATAGTGCCGAATCTTGTTTATTTTGTAGAAAAATAAGTGTTGCTTCTAAAATTGTGAAATTAATTGTGTAGCTTCTATTTGATATCCTGTATTCATGTAAATTATGAAATATATAATTTAAGTATTTTCTGAAGGTATGAAAAATGCCTATTTTAAATAGAAAATGGAAATTCTATGATTTTTGTAGGTCAAAATACATATCCAAAAATTATGAAATTTCTTGTGTCACTGTTTTATAATGTAAACTAAGTATACAAAAATTTTCAAGTCATTTGGACATAGTTTTATTTATTCATAAATTGCACCTAATTATAAAATTGATACAATCAATTATAAACCCTAGTATTTGGATTTCATTTGTGATTTTGGATTGGGTGAAAACCCTAGATCAGAAACATGACGTGATCCTTGGCACTTATTTGGTTGGTTAAGATCATGATTAACTTGCTAATGAGGATTGTTAATAGCAAGTTTAGTTATTACCACATATATTTATAGCTTAATGAGATACTTAGGTTACTAATTGGTAATGTTTTAAGAAAGCTAATTTGGCTTTCAACAACTGTTAGAATAGTTAATAAAATAATTAGGTGAGATAAGTCAATAACCATCATGATAATAGTATCTTGATGGGAACTTAATGACCTTTTGCTAGTTGGTAATCACCTTAGGGTTTACCCAAAACAAAATAACTAATAAATAATAGGCTATCCTGACCTGTAGTGTAGTGATGTTGCTTCTTTAGATGCAACTTTATAGGTAAAAACACCTAAGTTGAATGACTTCCATATTGGATCTCTCCCCACCCTGACTTGAGCATAGAGTTCCCTATAAGGTTTCCATGAGCCGCTAACCCAAGTTGTTAAACAACAGTTAATCTTGTTGGCTTGCAACTTTATCATAAGGGAAACTTGTACTCCAAATCACTAACTCTAGTAATTGTTATCATGTATTCATAAGCATCTCATCGAGCATCATGTTAAGCATGCATTAATATTTCGTGTAGTGAGCACGGGATATTATTAGCTGAAGCAAGTCCCGAGTTGGTCTTCACTGCGTGGACGTGGAACTTCCTCAGTGATTAACTTCAGAGTTGTATCTGCTCCAAGGCAACAGGCAAGCCCGGTGCATTTAACCCCTCCTTGTGTTTTACAAAGTTTATTCACTTTGAGTTAAATTGTTGCATTAGGTTGTTAGGAGTTGGTTGATAACCTACTTGCTGCATTACCATCCTTAATGACTTGATTATCATCCTTGAAACCTAATTTAAATTGAAAAATACTTGGAAAATGCTTGGCCCTGCTTAATTAGCTAAGCTTTTATAAAATGCTATTTTTGTGTGCTATGATGATATACTATGAAAAGTGATGATGAACTTGACAGGTCAGTAGACTTGCATTGAGAAAAGAGTCTCAATGTAGTGTCTCTGAATGTCTCCGATGAAATTGAATTAGGGACCATTCGTTGTAGGCCTGCTGAGATCAAGACTTGCAACTAGCCACATACTATGGGAAGCCCTGGCTCCGGCAAATCTAGTTCTTGAACCGACAACCGCGCATTGAGAGTGCAGAGATGGCGAGAGTAGCGTGCAACCTCGTGGCCAACGGCCGGATTGGAGGAGTGTTGTGCTCTCGGGTGGCGTAGGACCGGTTCAGGTTTGAAGGAGCCGTGGTAGACGGGGTTAGCATATGCAAGCTTAGGTGCTACATATGCAGTGTGGATAGAGATCCCCAGCTAGGTTTAATCGATTTGAATCGTCGTTGCTCCTCGGATAATGGAGACTCGATCCACTGACCATACACCGAAGAGTGGTTTGGAACTAGGTTAAAAATGGAAATGAAATGGAATCAAGATGACTTACATGAATCAACTTAGATTGAGGCATAAGTTATAACAATGAAGTAAAACTTGGGAAGTAGCAAACAAGATAGAAAGCTTTTTGGTAAAACACTTTGATTCTTGCTAAAGCCTTTCCTTGACTCCCCTCAGCCTGCATTCCTGAGTCTTCTCCCTACTTTTTAGTCGGGTAAGTCTTACGGAGTACCCCATGTACTCAGGGTTTGTTAACCCCCTGTTGCAGGTTATACACAGGAGCAGTCCAGATATGGCTATCTAGTGGCACCGGAGGGATGCCCTATGCTGTAGATGACATGTGCTTATTAGCACTACCTTGGGCAAGATGTCATCTATAATACTTAGGTATTGTAAGAGCTACCTTACCTTGTCCTCTTTAACGAGGAGTTTTGTATAGACTATCATTAAATTGTAAACTATGGTTATAAAATCTTCCGCACTTTACTCTGATGTAATTTGAAATGTAAGAATGAATGTTATAAGATGGTTGGTTTTCCGTTTCGTGAAATGATCCTCGATGGGACATTGTGATGTAATCAGTGTTCGCGAGAACATCCGATAGAGCTTCCGGAGTTATCAGGCTCCCGTGCACAGCAGTCGGAGGTCGTTGGACTATGGCAGGTGCACGTGGGCCATGGTAATTCGGGAGGTTCTGTCACACAAAATCAAGAGGCTAATCGGCTAGCACAAGATGCCTCAGGATACCGGGTAATTCAAGAAGTGTTCAGTAGCGAGCAAGCGATTGAGGACTGGAGAACAGAAATAGCCGATTACCTCAAAGATCCTTCGCAGAAAGTGAGCAGGAAACTCAGGTACAAGTCCATCAAGTATGTGTTACTTGATGGGCAGTTGTATTATAAAACTGTTGAAGGTGTACTGCTCAAATGTCTGGGAGTAGAGGAATCAGAAAAGCTGATGGATGAGGTGCATAAAGGTATCTGCGGGGCTCATCAGTCTGCTCATAAAATGAAATGGGTCATTAGGAGGACTTGGCTACTTCTGGCCAACGATGCCGGAGGATTATTTCAGGTATTATAGAGGATGCCAAAGTTGTCAGAAATTTAGCAATGTTCAGAAATCACTAGCTTCTGCTATGAATCCTATAGTCAAGCCATGGCTGTTCAGAGGATGGGGAATTGATTTGATCGGCAAAATATATCCCTCGTCAAGTAAGGGGCATAAATTTATACTGTTGGCGACGGATTATTTCACCAAGTGGGTTGAAACAATTCCTCTGAGGACTATTACATCCAAGAATATGATTGAGTTTGTTAAGGAACATATTATCTATCGGTTCGGTATCCCTCAGACCATAACTATCGATCAGGGCATAATGTTTACTTCAGAGGAGTTCAGAGAGTTTGCTGACAGTATGGGAATCAAACTATATAATTCTTCTCTCTATTATGCACAGGCAAATGGCCAGGCAGAGGCATCGAACCAGATTCTAATCAAGGTTATAAAAAGGAAAATTGAGCAGTATCCAAGGAAATGGTATCTAACCTTGAATGAAGCATTATGGGCCTATCGAATGTCTCAGCACAGGTCAACTAAAGCTACTCCGTATGAGCTGGTGTATGGGCACGCTGCTGTTCTATCATGGAAAATTCAGTCTGGATCACGACAAGTCATGTTGCAAAGCAAACTCACAGCCGATGAGTATAAAGACATCATGATGGATAGTTTGGAAGACCTGAATTGTCATCGGCTGAAAGCTTTAGAAAACATTGAAGCAAACAAGCAAAGGGTAGCCAAATACTATAATAAGAAAGTTAAGAGCAAGCAGTTTGTTGAATCAGAATTGGTTTGGAAAGTGGTATTACCTATTGGTACTAAAGACAGCCGATTCGGCAAATGGTCCCCGAATTGGGAAGGCCTGTTCCAGGTTGCGCGTTGCACACTTGGCAATGCGTATATCCTGCAGGATTAGGAAGAAAACGAGTTTGCTAGGACTATCAATGGCAAATATCTTAAAAAGTACTATCCTAGCATCCCAGTCGGAGGATGAGTAAGCGTTCAGAATAATCAGAATTCAACAGCCGATTTCATCTAGAGATCGCCTTCAGCACAAAAATACAGTTCTCGATGGAGCATAATAGCCAATCTCAGTAGGGGTCGTCTTTAGAAGAAAAGAGAGAGGGCTGATATAAACTCTCGATGGAGCGCCACGACTACGTCATAGCCGATTCTAAGACAAGATCGCCTTCAGAGCAAAATGCAACTCCTTGATGGGGCTCGGCAGCCGATGCGATGCGCATCGACTCTAGAAACAAAGCAGAGACGAAAAAGGAAATGCACGCGAAAGTTTACAAAGGGTTTTCTTTATTGAATCTGCACCTAATACAAGCTATTAGATATGGCATGCTTGGTCGATGATGTTTTCGGCAGATACAGATTCGGTTATTACTTCAGCATGCTCCTCGAAGGCTGCCAAGATACCCTCGCGTTCCCCGGGATCTTCTTCGTCCGGGAAGCCAGGTTCGACTGCCAGGAGGGTGTAGTTGCCACGGAGGAAGGCTGCACCTAGACCGGCCGCGGTGCCCTCATGGATGCCGTTGTAGACCAACTGGCGGACGCAGCGATGAATATCCCGGAGGCGGGCCTCCACTGAGTCACCGCGTGCGCTAACCACGTCGGCGGCGGCGGTGGCTGTTTGTTGCTAGATCTCCATCCGCACGGTCAAGGCTACACGCAGAAGGAAAAGATGAGTACTGAGTCGGGCTGAAGGAAAAGAAGACAACGCTAACAGAAGCGTACCTACTACTGCGGCGTCGGCCTCAGAGAGACGAGCCCGCGTCGCCGCCAGTTCAGAGTCGGCGGTGGTGAGGGCAGCAGTTTACGCCCTCAAGCTTTCCTGGAGCAGGGTGTTCTTCCTGGTAGCCTCTAGGTACAGGCTGCGGTAGTCCTGTGCTTGTTGGGGGGGCGCGGTTGTCGTCGGTCGGAGTGGCCGAGGAGGAAGAAGAAGTCGAGGCGGCGTCGATGGCGTCCCCGGCGGGAGCAACAGCAGCAGGAGCCTCAGGACGGAGGACTCTTCCTTGACCGAATGCACATGGATCAAGGTTAAAGGAGAGAATCTACAGATGCATTGCTTGATTCAATTTACCTGCTGTAGGCGCGTAGGCACAGGTGCCTAGCCCGGCGAGATCGGTTTGTGCCCTCGTCGCCTTCGGCGGGGTTGCCGGCTGGGCGTTTACCGTGGTCGCCGCCACTAGCCATTGAGTTCTTCAACAAGGAATAGTGAGACAGAGAGAGATGAGGAAAAACGAAGAACTGCTGGATGGTTGGAAAGTTTGAAAGGATGCGTGACATGCCGAAGCAACTTTGGCATTGATTTATAGTCAGAGGCAGTTTCCTTGAGAAACGAGATGGCGCTTCGGATTTATGCTCGATTGAATAAAAGGGATATAGATCCAGACGCGGCGCGCGAAAGGCGAAGCGTCTAAACAGATATCCCGACGATCGGAAATTGAAATTGGATGGGTTGAAGATTATTCAAAATTTTGGAAAGAAATCAATTTCATCCAAAAATTGGGGGCCATGTGTTTACACTAGAATTTGTATAATGCCCAGGTAATCAGTTGCATAGAGGATAGCCGATCGAAGGGCTGAATCGGATGTTGTTGGCAAGATTGACATAATCGGAAGATTGCATCGGATACACGCTGACAAGAGCGAGGCGTGCTGCGGAAGCCAGGCTAACCAAAGAGAAGATCGGATAACTAGCACGATTAGCGGAGATGTACGTCCACGCCAACTATAGAGCGATTAAGAAGCGGGCCCACAAAAAAGGAAAGGATGGACTCCAAGTTATCTTAGAAATCAGGAAACTCTGTTATTTCCTTATTTCTAGCTAGGGTTTTCATTCGGTTGAGGTTTTCCTTTCCCAGTTCCCGGGTATAAATATAAGCCTGGTGTATTGTAACAGAGACACCAACACAATCAATACAACAACACCTTTTGGCCCCGGCCAAAAACCCTAGGAGTAGGAGTAGAGTAGATCCGACGCGTTCTTCGCAAGCGGAAGCTAAGTAATCTGGTGGATTCCTGAGCTTGTTAGTAAGTACCGTCACGCTCGTTTTTACCATGTACGGCCTGTACGATTCTACCTCGTACCCCACTGCTAGATAGATTCGAGTAGTTATCGATTCTCGTTTGATTTGAGTATGGCCTGTGTAATCTTGCCTTACACCCCCACTGCTTGAATTAATCTGAGGGTTAGTTATCAGCTCTAACTAAAATTGGCATGTTTAGTTAGGTTCATTAAATTACCGATGTTGCTTATGTTTATTTATTATTTATTTATTTTAAGCATCATCACTTGTCCAATCTTGATCTGTTTCTCATCGGCTTAAAGCTCATTATCTATCTTGCTTAACGAATAAATGAACGTTGAATATTATGTTTAAGCAAATAGATCTATTTATCATTAGCCGGTCAGTTCAGATCTAGATTGTATATAGGTTGCACTCGTAAAGAAAATTGCGTTGAGAGTCTTTGATTAGTAGATTCGAATCTTAGCTTACGTCATGAGCTGTCTCGATCCGGTCAATCCTTGTCGACGTAATCGACGGTTTGAGTTAACTGGTCAGAGGGTCAACGCATCGTTTGCTTTGCAGGCTTGTATGTTGCCTGCATTGTAATCAGTTCGGCTGATTAGTAGATTCTGTTTGAGCTTAATCATTGCATGTTATTTAATCGATCTCTCTCGTACATTGTTTCATGCTTTGATCATGTTAAGGTTCGTCACGCGCGTTTATTAGCTGTCTCGATCCGGTCGATCCTAATTAATGAACGTGATAGATTGAAACGTGCGCCAATGTATGAGATGGTTTACGGTTGGGATTCGGATAATGTAACTTGCTATCATTCACATACCTTTGAATCGGTTAAATTGAAATCAGATATCTTTGCTACAGTCATATAATCGATTCATGCAATCGGATATCGGCTCTCTAGCCGATAGCCTGAGATGAAGGCCCATTGAGTCGGATATTTGGAACCGCCTGGGACAAACCAGTGGTATCGCTCTGTGTTACTGGTCAATCCTTTTCTCCCTTGTCAATTGCAGGTCAAATTGACTGGCACATTTGGATCTGTCGGTAATCGTCAATGCCGGTTGTCGAAGCTAGCTGGATCTGTTCACCCCGTGCTCCACAGATCGTTCCGGTTTCGCTGGTGTGTTGAGCGCGAACCACATTTTGCGCTAACAGCATGCTGAGTTGCTGACCCGTTGAATCACCTTGTGTACAACCAGTAAAGTGGGGGGTTGATAAAGTTTGGCCGAAGCAATGGCAATTGCAAAGGTCCAAGCTTCTTAAATTTTATAGGTCTTCTGGATTAAACCAACTTGGTAGCCTATTACCCCGATAACCGTGGAGTTTAAGGCATTCAATTCTCTCACTAGGGCGCAAGCTGTCCTCCACTTCATTGTCACCAGGGCTTGGCTTCTGAGTTGTGGTAGCCTTTCGCCAGTATAGCTCTAATTCCTTGAGGTATTTCTTGTCAACGAGCCTAGCAAGAGTAGCGTCTTCCTTGCTCTTCACATTATGAATAGACTTGATACATAGTGTTCCTCTGAGCTGATTCATGCCCTGCAACTCAACAAATGCCACTTCCTGATTTCCAACTGTAAAATACCTTAAGTTTCGAAGACAAGATAAATTTCCAAGCCCGGGTAGCTTCGATAAGGCAATAGAGGCTTTATCTGGCAGTGCTAGTTGACGCAACTTGATTAGCTTAGTTACATCCTTATGAATTGTTTCCATACATGAACGACTTGCATCAAGAACTTGTAGGCTGTAAAGACACCAGAATTTCTGTGGCAGTTCTTTTACACGGCTGCCAGATATATCAAGATAACGGAGGCTACTCAACTTACATATGCTTTCGGGTAGATTTTCCAACTTGCAATCTTTTAGGCTCAAAAACAGGATGTTAGAGAGCTAACTGAACTAGGTGATCTCAGCATCCAATTTGGTACCAAACCTAAGTGAACGCAATTTAATCAAATGCTGAATGTTTTTCATTGTGCCCAAAGATTTAGTATCCACCTCAACCGACATATGGCGAAACTCATGCTTCCCTGAGTAGCTCAAATCTGTCATCAAGAAGCATTCATGCATAGAAACGTGTTGTGCAGTATCATGGATCAGGTCATGCATTACATATCTATTCTGATTATTAGGGTACTTTGGATCGGTTTGGAAAAGACACCTGCCTCTTAATTCATCCAAGTACTTGATCCCCATGTCTTCAAGACGTGTGTTCCCCAGTGGTGCAACAAAGCCCTGTGCCACCCAAATGTCAACGATCTCATTCCTTTCAAAGCTATAATCTTTTGGAAACATGCAGCAAAATGCAAAGCATCTCCTAAGTTCAGGTGGGAGATACATGTAACTCAGTCGAAGGGCAGGTAATATCTCACCCTCTTGTTGTTCTTGCTGCCATAATTCACTATTATTGATCCTATCCCAATGTTCCTCATTCAGATAACAATTCAACAAGATTCCTAGAGTTTTGGCAGCCAAAGGAGTACCACACAACTTTGACGCAATTATTCGACCAATCTCTTGCAAGTGAGGTTATGACTCTGGGTGCTATTTACCGAATGCACATTTCTTAAAATATTCCCAAAATATATCAGTGGGCAATCCTTTGAGTTGGACAGGCTTACAGTTGCAGGTTGCGACAAGGTGAGCAATGTTTTCATGTCTTGTAGTCACCAAGATCATGCTGCCTTCAAGTCCATCCCTCAAATACGCATTTTTTTAAGATAAAGGAACAAAGTTCCAGCCTCTACCATCCGAAAATGATACACAGCTGAGATACAAGATCCAACATAAAGCCATGAGGCTCCAAACAGACAAGTCTGAAAAAAAGAAAGATACACCATCACACTGCTACAAAGCAGCAAGCCCTACTGGGCAGAGACTAAAACTAAAACTCGATACAAAACTGGTAACTCCTTCGAAATTTAGTAAAAGCTGCCATCAAAACAGTCTCCAGGCTCCTGCATCCGGACATGAGTGCCGTCCTATCTTCCACCTTATGTAGCATGGACCACTGCCGAATCCAGTACGTCATCTTAAAAATTACCTGTACAAAATTATTAGATCTTATTTTGTTGAATACCATATCATTCCTATTCAACCACAAACACCAACAAAGAGCTGCTGCCCCAACCATAATGTGTGATCTAAGCTTGGCGCTTAGGCCATTCAGCTAAGACCCAAAAAGGTGAGAAGCACTAGAGGGGGCTGAATTCCAAAAGTGATATGCACTATATTACAGATAAATCTCGCGGTGTGACATTCAAAAAAGAGGTGTTGGATGGTTTCTTCCTTATGACAGAAACAACACTTAATACACCCTTGCCAATTCATCTTTGCTAAATTATCTTTAGTTAACGTCACACCCTTCTTTAAAAACCAAAGAAAAATTTTAATTTTCAATGATACCTTTAGATTCCAGAGTGTATTCCTTTCCGGTATCATGTTTCTATTAATCATAAGATTATACATTGATTTTACCGAAAATTTGCCTTTCTTACTCGCACTCCAACAAAAACCATCCTTTCCACTCGACAATTGTATGGATGCTACCTTTGAGATCAAATCAAACCATGAAACCAAATTATCATTAACCAAACCCCTTCTGAATGACACGTTAAGTGGTCTGGCCCCTAGGACCTTCGCTACAGCGTCCTCTTTCCCCCTTACCAACCTATACAGGTTTGGGTAAGCTTCCCTGAATAATTTATTACCCACCCACACATCTTTCCAAAAGCTAATGTTTTGCCCATTCTACACCGTGAAGTATCCACCTGCTAGGAAGTTATCCTTCACTTTCATTAAACCACTCCAGAAGTGAGAATCCCCTGGCTTATGGTTCACTTGTGAAAGGGGTTTTTTTGACAAGTACTTCTTTCTAAGAATACTTTGCCAAACCCCCTCTTCATTGATCAGTTTAAACAACCACTTACTTAATAAGCACTTATTTTGGATGTCTAAATTGAGGATACCTAACCCTCCAAGCTCCTTTGGAGTACAAAGGACACTCCACTTAGCCAGATGATACTTCTGTTTGTTCATCGCATTGCCAAAAGAAACGCGATCGGTAATAATCTAGTTTTTTTCAGGACTCCCCTAGGGACCTCGAAAAAAGAAAACATAAATAGAGCCAGACTGGAAAAGGACTCCCATTGCAGCTGCGTAATCTGCCAAATATCATCCAACACCAAAAGGAACCTTTTGCTCTTCAGCTGCTCCTTCAGTTCTGCTTGAAGATCAGTCAAACCACATGATAAGTCAAATTCTGGTTCAGAGATGGTCTTGACAATCTCCTTTGTCATCCTTTCAGTGTCAGAGAGGTCTGATACGCAGACCCACATCCTGACGGAATAGTGAGCTTTCACCCTTTCATTGTTGAAAATGACTGAGCCAGGGTGGTTTTCCCCATCCCGCCAATGCCAAAAAACGGCAAGACGGAAACTTGGCTAGTGGAGCTGCAAGTAGTCTCTGCGAGTTGGGTGCTACTGCCTCTGTTGCCTTTAAGTCTCTTGGGTCGTGGCTGATTTGTGTGTGGGCACGAGGGCAACACGGCCTGATGCTGCTTTGCTCTTTCCTTTAGGCCCTGCAGTTGTACTGCTCATAGCGAGTGGCACACCCTATTGTTTGATCACCTTGCGAAATGGTGAAGATGTGAAGTCATAGGTTGTCCCCCTAATATTTTTTTTTTTCTAACGGAACTTGCTGCTTCGGTCTGTTTTATGTGTAAATTATTTACGGTCTTTTGACGAACATGCAAGTATCTACTTGTGGCCTTTAATGTTCACGCAAAACTACTGATAAACAGTTATTTATATATGGGTCGGCTGCTTATGTTTTAGCGTACCACATAGCTTCCTGTTAAAACCGGTGTAATGCTCCAAATTCAATCTACATCACAGGACAGAAGCAAACAAGGGCTTCATGTTCTAATAATGAGGCGGAGAAACAAGCACAAAATTAACAAGGCCTGATGATACGATTACAGTGTCATTGATTATACACCAAAATCGGCTTATTTGATCCAACTGGAATGGAAGGTGCAAACAAATCAGCCTAATTGGAACCCATATACAAACCATGAAAGTGCAAATTCTTCATGAGGCTCCTACTACAAACTCAGCACCTGGACTACAAACCCGTCAGGCTCACTGGCAGTCTCTCTACAACATTGGACTATTAGAATTGCACCAACCGCAACACAGGGGCTGGGTAAACAACAGCTAATAGAAATAGTAGAGCGAGCATATGTCTATATTTATTTTTCGGCAAAAGTCTTTCTACTTAAATGAAACAAACTTTTTTATTTCATCTGCCTCTTCAGTCGACAGTGCATTTTTTGTAGAGGGCTGTGATACTTGGGTTAGCTTAGCACAGTCGTGCACACTGACGTACTTTATGGATGAAGGGATGCCTGATCCACCAATGGATGACAATTTCGGGCAGTTCTCCAGAAGTAGGAATTTGAGCTTGTTTCTGCAGGGGATCGAGTCCAACAGGATCGACTCGACATTGTCACATCCAATCAAGCACAGAACAGTGAGAGAAGTGAGATTCTCTAGGCAGGATGGGAATGATCTGTCGAGATGACCACAACGCCAAACACAGAGCCGTTGGAGTGAGAGGGGCAAAACCATTTGCCGTGGTTGTTGGGACATCAAACTGGTACAACAACCGAGTTTCAGGTCTCGGAGGTGAACAAATCCCATGAAACTATCAGCGGGTATTGATTCTAGATTGCGGCAATTCTCAAGGACTATGGACTCTATGAATGGCATGTTCCTGGGAGACAAAAACTGGTCAAGATTTTTCAGCCCATAGCATCTGAAAATGCTAATAGAAGTGAGATGTGCGAAGGCAAGAGATGAAATGCCCCTGCTGCAATTGATGGTACTGCCGCTTGCTTGTCCCATTGAATCACCTTGTGTACCACTGCTGAAGTAAGGGATTAATAAGGTTCTGAAGCTATGACAAGAAGTAAGCTCCAGGCTTCTTAAATTTTGTAGGTCTTCTGGATTAAGCCAACTTGGTAACCTGCAACCCCGAAAGCCATTGACTTTGAGGTGTTGAGTTCTTTCAGATGGGCACAAGCCCTCCATCACATCATCTTCACTGGGTGTTAGCTTGATACTTGCATTATCATCAACATGCCAGTTTAGATCTAATTCCTTGAGATACTTCTTATCAACGAGCCTAGCCGCAGCCGCCTCTTCCTGGCTCTTCACAGTCTCAATAGATCTGATATCTAGTGTTCCACTGAGCTGATTCATGCCCTTCAACTCAGCAATTCCCCCATTTTGATTCCCTACTATAAAACAGCTCAAGTATCGAAGGCAAGACAGATTTCCTATGCCAGGTATCCCTGATAAGGTCTTGGAAAGTGTGTTTGGCAGTGCCAGCTGACGCAAGTTGATTAGCTTTGTTACATCACCATCAATCTTTTTGATGTAGGTAGAACTTGCGTCAACAACCTGTAGGCTATAAAGACACCAGAATTTTGTTGGCAGTTCTATCACATCGCTATTGGATATATCAAGATAACGGAGGCTACTCAACTCACATATTTTTTCAGGTAGCTTCACCAGCTTGCAACCTCTTAGGTTCAAAAACAGGATGTTAGACAGCTGACTGAACCAAGTGATCTCAGCATTCAATTTGGAACTGAACCTAAGGGAACGCAGTTTATTCAAATGCTGAATGTTTTTCATTGTGTTTCAAGACTTCACATCCACCTCGACTGATATATGGCGAAACTCATGTCTCCCTAAGTAACTCAAATCTGTCATCCAAAAGCATTCGTGCATAGAAACATGCCGTGCAGTATCATGGATCAAGTCATGCATTACGTATCTATTATGATTAGGGAACTTTGGATCAGTTTGGAAAAGACACCTGCCTCTCAGTTCATCCAAGTATTTGATCCCTATGTCTTCAAGGCGTATGTTCCCCTGAGGTGCAACAAGGCCCTGTACCACCCACATATCAATGATCTCATCCTTTTGATAGCTATAATCTTTAGGAAACATGCTGCAAAATGCAAAGCGTCTCCTAAGTTGAGATGGGAGATACAAGTAACTCAGTCGAAGGGCAGGTAATATATCACCCTCTTGTTGTTCCTGCTCCCATAACTCACTGTCCTTTATGGAAATCCAATGTTCCTCCGTCAGATTAGCATGCAACAAGCGTCCTAGAGTTTTGGCGGCCAAAGGAGTACCACACAGCTTAGAGGAAATTATCCGACCAATATCTTGCAAACGAGGATATAACTCAGGGCTCTCTTTACCAAATGCACATTTCTTGAAGAATTCCCAAAACTGTATCGGTGTACAACGAAGAGCGGATCAGGAGGCCACATCCCCCCGCACGCTGGATCTCCCGTGGCTTCCTCGCGCCGACCCACTTGGTGTACCAGTCGACGCGGGAAATGCGGCGCCACAGGTTCCAGTGCGGGGGCACCCCGAAGTATCCTTCACACAGGACGACGAAAATCGACGCCTGCGTGAAGGAATTCGGGGTGAGGTTGTGGAGGTCCAGCCCGTTCTCGAAGAGGATGGCCCGGCAGAAGCGGCTCGGCGGCGAGCCAAGCCCGTGCTCGTGGTAAGCAACGAAGCTCACCACGTACCCCTCGCCGGCGTTCGGCTCCTCGTGGTCGCGCGGCGGCACGACCCACTCCGGGTGCTGCGCGTCGGTACGAGGAAGCAGCAGTCCCAGGGAGACGAGGCGCTCCCGCTGCGCCTCTATCACAGTGCTCCTCGGCCACGGGTCCAGCCTGAGGACGCCGGCGGCGGCTGCGGCAGCGTCGGTGGCGGCATCGACAGCAGCGGAGGAGGAATCCATGGCAAGAGAAGGGGGAAAGGGCTGCGGGAAGAACGACGGCCGCGGCAACGATCTCTCTCAAAGCAGGCAACGAGGGCGAGAGAGCAGGCGACGAAGGTAAGAAAACGAACGGTCGAGCGGGCGAATGGCTAGGGTAGAAAGAAAAAACCGTAAGTTTTTCTTATAAACTCCGCCGGCGGATCGTGGGTGGATGCAGAGAATCCGTCGCATTAACTGCGCGGGGCCCGCCACGATCCCCACGCCGCCGCCATCACCGCGCACGCAAACCGCCTCGACTAAGCCGAACCGTCGCGTCCGTCAGGCATCGCGCCTAAAAAGGTGAGCCGAATCATTATAACCGCGCACCTCAAATCCGCCTACATTTTCTCCTTCCCAACGAAGGAACCCCGGGCTTGGGCGCCCATTACGTTCCCAGGGGATCGAAGACTGGCCCTCCGTGGCTCGAACAGTCGCCCCAGGGAAACCGAGTTAGGGACAGCTAGTGGATGGGTCACGAAAACGGCCAGTATCCCGACGCCCGAAACGTCACAAGGGACATCCCCACGCTGTGTCCAAATCCCAGTAGCGAGTCGATTACGTGGAATCCCTCCGTGGGAGGCATCATGCCCTCGAGACCCATCGAAGGGACCCGACATCCACTAACTGACCCTCGGGAAAAAATTAGAGTGTGCTCAGGCCACTAGCCAACCCTTAACGAACGGGGCACGGACCTCCACTTGGACCAACCCGTTTGTAGCTCACCGGAAATGCCGACTCGTGCCCCAGCGGGGAAGTCGAGCAGGACCAAACCTTCCTCTTTCCCGAGAAAAAAGAGCGTGAAGGTCGAATTAAAAAAGACAGGGAAGGAACCGACCGATCTCCGATGCGAAACGGAGGCTCGGGAACTTGCCCTGCACCTTGGAAAGACCACCGAACGACCTCCCAAACATGATAGGAGGCTCAGGGGCTCCGCTTCCAAGGAAACGACCCTCCTAAATAAATCAAAAAACACCCGAGGACTAACAAACACAATTCTAAGCCTTTGAAGGGATATACCATCCCTCCAAAGCCTCGGGGGCTACACCCGGCGGGTGCGCTCGCGCGCACCCACCGGAAAAAACAACCCACACTTTATCTTTTTTGACAGGAAGAACCAGAGAGAACCTATGGAGGAGTGCCTTTACTCCGCCACAGGCTCGGAGGCTACTGTCGGGTACCAAAGTTTGGTGTACCCAACTTCAACGTAAAAACGATCATTCCCAGCGCAGCCCGGCCCAAGTAAGGCCAGTGGAAGTCCACGAAGGCCGCGCCCGAAGCCAAGGAAGGCCGCGTCTACGGAGGCCCACGACGTCATTGCACCAATGACAGCCAATTCTCCGATTCGTCCGAGCCTCCTAGGGAGAGCTCGGGAAAGCAGCACCCTCGGCGCCAATTCTCCGATTCGCCCGAGCCTCCCCAGGAGAGCTCGGGAGAGCAGCACCCTCGGCGCCCAATTCTCCGATTCGCCCGAGCCTCCCCGGGAAAGCTCGGGAGAGCGGCGCCCTCGGCGCCCATTCTTCGACTCGCCCGAGCTCCTCCATCCCCCTCGAGCGCAATCTCACAAAGGCATCCAAGGCACCGGTGATGTCAGCAGAGCAATCTTGGACCACAAGAGACCTCCCTAACCACTTTACAGGCACTGTCCCGTCAGGCGAGATTCTTGACGCAACTGTGCTTCGCACGCCCCTGACGGCCATACCACCTGTCAGGATTTCTCTGGCAGCGGGCCTGGCCGTCCTCTCCACGGTATGGTCTACGGTGCGCCGCCCCGTTTTCCGCCGGGGTCTATCAACTCCGACTGCGACAGTTCGAGCGCCTGACGACGGGCTACGCAAGAACGGAAAAGGCGCCTACTGCACTGTCCACTCGAAAGGACGAGCACGCCTTCCATCCGGGCCCACTTAACCCTCGGGAAGTACTGTTCAAAGGCCGAAAATATGACCATGGGGAGATATCACCCTGCTCCATCCCATCACGCCTTCAGGAGTCCCGAGCCTCGGGAGACAACGCCCCGAGACGACTCACCCTCTTGTCACATCGTGCGGAAGGACAGCCGTCAGGTGTGACCCTACGACACGTCGTAATCCGACGACTGTTGCCGCTTTGGAACTCACAAAGATCGTGCGAACCACCACGGCCATACCCCGGAGACGCGGAGAAAAGACCGTAGCTGACGACATGACGTAATCCGACGACTGTTCCCGCCTTGGAACTCACCAAGATCGTGCGAACCACTGCGGCCATACCCCGGAGACGCGGAGAAAAGACCGTAGCTGACCATAGTCAAACGGGGAACAGTAACTCCTCGCTGTAACATACATAGCATTGTAAGCGTTGCCCTTGCCTCTCCTTTGCGACTATAAAAGGGAGAGCGGAGGCTAGCTTTAGAGGGACCGGGGAAGTTCTAAGTCCTCACCCACACATACACACCAACAGCAAACGACTTGCATATACTTAGACACTCACAAGAGACCTGGGAGCACTTCCCTCTCTCGCCTAGCTTGTAACCCCCTACTACAAGCATCCCGGTGTAAGGCAACACGACTCTCCTCTCCACTAAACGTAGGGCTTGCTTGGCCTGAACCAGTATAATCTCTGTGTTTCCCTTTACACAGTATCCGTAGCCTCAGCCGCAAAATACATATTTACTAGCCAACCATCTACCTTAAACCTACTATTTAGATATTATTCACTATGCATAGACAATAAAGTCTTTATAAGAATTCAAACACCTCCCCTATATTTTACCTAGAAGGCTAGAATTCACATTCTACGCTCGCTATCAAAAACTCAGAATCTCACTCGACAATGAGATAAAAAATGGCCCTCACTGCCTTAGATAAAAGAGATGAGTGGAGGCCGAAGGGAAGAGAAAAAAAAAAACGAAGAATCCCGAGCGTTCACTGGTTGACGAACAGAAGCGACTCTATTCGCATAAACTTATAAATGACTTATTTCGATTTCTTTTTAGTTTTAAAACAGTATTTTTCTTTAAAAAAAAATCAGCTTTCAGCTCTGAGCCGGTCGGTCCAAAAGGAGAAAACGACGCGTCTTGAGATGGGTCACGGGCTCACGGCCCATGGCCTACTCCTATAGGCGATACGCCCCTCCTCGTCCACTCTCCAGCCGAGCGCTTCCAAGGGGACGTCGGCCGGCCTGCGACTGCGAGCGACGAAGACGGCGACGTCGCGACACCACCAGAGCTCTTCTCTCTAATTCATCAGCGTCGATGGCCGCCGATCGGACACCGGGCGGGACGGACGCGATCGATCGAGCCTGACCGCGCCAGCAGCTTTTGGCGCCAACCGGCGCGGAGTCGCAGACGCAGAGCCACGCGTCAATGTCTCAACGACATCGGGCCGCCGGTCCCCCACTGCTGAGCGCTCACACCATTGCTCAACCTCTCCTCTGTCCTCTCTTCCGGATGAGTACTAGACAACAGGCTAGTAGGCCAACCAAATTAAGCCGCGGCCACGCCATTGCTGGGCACCGAGCCACCAGCAAGCAGGCTAGCAGCAGCAGCAAACAGCCGCTACAGAGTACGAACGCGACGGACGACGCGATCGATCGAGAAAGGATTCAGTTCTGTCTCAAAACTCAGTCTGCCGGCTACCAAACTAGTACTACTACCTTACTGAAAAAAGGACTGAAACGTACCACACAGTTCCTGATAACACCGACTATTATGGTTGCTTAAGACTTCAGACAGAGCATCATCACAACCCATCAAACGGACTACAAACTAACCCGCTGGCAATATCAGCTACAACTTCCATCTCCAACTTCCTGGACGTCCCCTCTTGAGCTGTTCCAGTCCATCATTTCCGGCGCGCTGCCAAGTCGAGTTCTCTTCCGACGCCCACAGCATAGTATTGACTCTTTCGATGAGCTTCTACCTGTCCAACGCATAACAGCACAAGCATGGCAAATAGTCTCTGGAGAATTTTAACTTCTCACTTTATTTCTGTTCTTCCACATTGCCCCAACATATAGCAGAACACCCAACACATGTTTTTTTTAATAAACCAAAAGGGAACTAGATCTCACACAACTTCCAGCATTGCAACAGATTTCTGGGAATATTAGTACCTTCTCCAAAGCACTTTGCAACCACAGTCCAAACTATTGCTGCTGTAGCCGCCCCTGTTTCTATATACTGACATAACTTGTTGGCATTCTGCTACCAGAGATCGATTCTTTACAGATTTGTACAGTATCTGTGTACACCCATGTCCTTCAGATAAACTAAAACTACTGATCTATACTCTGCAGATTTTTGAGACATAGTATATACCCATATAAAACTGTAGCACTGAACAGCCGCGCAGGCAGCTTACATTCAACGGCACGGTACAATACTTGTGTAAGGCCAGATGCTTCGGCATCAGCACTCCATTAGGCAAGACAAAGTTTAACTTGTACAGTACTACTCAAGTAGTGGAAAAGGAAAGAACCTTATAAACACACCCTGGAATATAGGTATACATTCCTGAACCTCACAATATCGTCTCATCACAGGTAGCTCCCTCTTGTCTCGCTTTCGGGTCCTTCGTTCGGAGATGATCACACCTTCCAGCAGCGTTCAAGTTCTAGAAGCTCTTGCAGATGCTGCGAACCGTCTGCTGATATGCCCCCATTTCACCACGACAGCAGCTGCAAATCCGACACCAAAGCCCATCCCGACAAACAGAAACAAGACCACATCAACATGGCAAGAGTACTTGTTCACATGTGCCACACTTGGAGTGTGAGGTGAAACACCACAAGGTGATTCAGGAAGTTGCAGTCCACACAGCCCTGTATTCCCTCCAAATGAGCTGCTGTCAAATGTAGAGAACTGACGAGATTGTGGTATCTGTCCCACCAAGTGGTTGTTTGACAAGTTTAGGGAGCCGAGAAAGGTAAGGCTAGTTAGCTCCTCTGGAATCTCTCCAGAGAGTTGGTTGCAGGACAGGTCTAGTGACTCCAAGTCAGTCATGCTGCCAAGCTGGGCTGGAATTTTTCCAGTGAAGCCATTGTTTGACAAACTCAGTACGCGTAGTGATACTAGACTTCCAAATGTTTCAGGTATGGTACCCTCCAATCTATTGTTTGAGAAGTCAATCGCTGTTACGGTCGTCAACATCCTTGGAAATGCCATATCAGTCCCCTTGTAACTGATATCAATAGAATAATGATAGAAAACTTCACCTGTGAAGTTTACAGTAGAGAGAATTTCCCCTGAACTATTGAACTCTGCCATCATGGATTTAAACTGCATGAACCATTGTGGCCTCAAATTACCAGACAAGTTGTTGGAGGCAATATCAATAATTTGCAAGCTAGGGAAACATTCCTCACATTTTGTGTCTCCAACAATATCACCTATTGTTCCATACAATTGGTTTGATCTCAGGACAAGTACAAAAAGCCTGGGAAGCACCCTTAACCAAGAAGGAAAAGTATCAACTATTCTGTTTCTTCCAAAGTCCAGAACCTCCAAGTCACTGCAGTTAGAAAGTCCCCTGGGAAGTTGCCCTTCAATCTCATTGCCGTGTAAATCTATCGTCTGTAAAGAGCATCCGGTTGTAATATTGGAAGGCAAAGTCCCTTGAAACAGATTCTGCCTCAAATTTAGAACGCTTAAGGGCACATCTTCTATGAGACAAGATGGAATCGGGCCATTAAACTTGTTATCTGATAGATCAAGGACATCTAACTCTGTGGCATTGCAAATTGAGGGAGGTACATTGCCGTTTATATTATTTTTGGATATGCTGAGATAAATAGTGTCCGTGAGGTAGAAAGTCCAGTTTGGCAGAAGGGAAGAGAACATGTTGTTGGAATATGCCAGGATCAGTCCTGATGACTTTGGCATAGGGATCTGCCCTGAAAGTCTATTGAAACTAAGATCAAGCACTTCCATTGGTGTTTTGAAAGGGAGAATAGATGAATTAATTTGCATGCCCGTGAACATGTTATGTGAAAGATTCAAATAGGATCCTCCAACACTCCATGTTGTCTCCCAAACCCAATTTGGAACATCCCCACTGATTTTGTTACATGACAGGTCCAAATATGACATAATTTTAACATGCCTCAAAAATCTTGGAAACCGAGTTATATTGCAAGATGCAAGCCCTAAATGGCGAAGTCCAACCAGATAGCTGGTACCGACAGGATTATTATCATCTGCATCCATGACCTGCAACTTATTGTAGGAAAGATCCAAACCGGTGAGGTCACTTAATCTCTGAAAATGGGAAAGGTCCACTGAACCTATCAAGTTGTTTGAGCTAACATCTATTTCTGCCAAACTTGTTAGTTGAAAGAAGGCCTCGGGAATAAAACCAGACAATTCATTGTTGCTCAAGTATACAGTCTTCAACTGTGAACTTGCCGTGTCAAAGTCTTGTATAGGGCCTGAAAGCTGGTTGCAAGAAAGATCCAGGTAATGTAACACGGGAAGATTGAAAATGGACGGTGGAATCTCCCCTACAAGGAAAACAGAAAAAATTAAGTAAGAAAGTGTCTACTCTTCTACAAATTAAAAAAAATGGCATCTCTTCTAAACAAATGGTGATGTATAACCACCAGGCACCAGCTTCTCATCACCAACATTCCCTTGCCTTCAATGATAACTGAGTATGAAACAAAAGCTTATTGGGTAGTATGTGTTAAGTTACAGTTGGCAAGAGATACACTATTTTTATGTGAATTTCACATGCACAGTAATAAGATCCAAAATGCTATACAAGATCTAATAAGTACGCATAAACAAAAGGGACGGTGTATGTGATGCTATACAAAATGCTCTAAGAATTAAGCATAAACACAAAGGGACGGTGTATTCTTACCACTAATAGAATTCGATGAAAGATCCAATTTTGTTAACCGAGTCAAATTAACAATTGAGCTTGGTATTCGCCCAGAAAGGTTGCAACTCTCAAGATCTAACCATGTCAATTCTTTGAGCTGTCCGATTTCATAAGGTATTGCCCCAGAAAACTCACTAACAATTTCCATGGTTTTCAACTTAGTGAGTTTGCCAATTGCAGCTGGCATCGGCCCCGAAAACCAACAATTGATGATTCGAATGTGTCTCAAATTTGTGATGTTGCCGATGAAAGATGGCAGAGAACCATACGTTGTGCAGTCAAATATTTCCAATGTCCTCAAGTCCACGAGGTTACTGATGGCTGAAAGTATTGGCCTAGGGAGGTTGCAGTTAAACATTCTCAAGCTTCTTAATGTCATCAAATTTCCAAATGAGGAAGGTGTTGTCCTAGAGAGGTCACATGCAAAGAATGCCAAGCTTGTCAGATTCTTGTGGTTCCCAATACATGAAAACACTGATTCAAAGTTTTTTCTTAGCGTGTCCAGCCCATGGAGGTCTAACTGGTATAGAGATTCAAGCATACCAAATGAAGACAAAAAATCGATGGAAACTAATTTGCTATCAAGACTCAATTCTTTTAAGAACTTGAAATTGCTAGAAGACATTGATTTGCTATACGAAAAGTTGGTCCCATCTAATCTTAAAGTCACTAAAGAACTTGCATTAGTTAAGTTTGGCAAATACCCTGAGAGATTTTGATTAGCAGACAAATCGAGAACCCTTAAATTACTTGATTGGAATGATTTTGTGGGGAACCAACCTTGAAGATTAGTATCTGAAAGCTGAAGCACAGTTAAATTAACAAAATCCATGAAGAAGTTTGGAAATGGACTGGTCGGCATATAATAATTTCCTTGGAGGTTGATCACAATTAGAGAACGGAGCCTGGAGAGGGATTCATGAATAGGACCACTTAGAGAGCAACAGGCCAAGCTAAGTGCCTGAAGATGAGGAACATATATAGTAAGAGATGTGCACCAGTTTTCATTTCGTGACATATCAACTCCGTCAAGGTAAAGCTCTTGTAGATTGCTTAGGTTTGCAAGCAAGGTATCAAAATTGGATTCCCATAGATAATTACAACTGTCAAAAGATGGGAAAATGCCCGTGCCTTCAATATAATCATATTCAAAGGAACTAGAAAGATCCAATGAAAGAAGGTTCACGAGTTTGCCAATGCCAATAGGTATTTGGCCTTGCAAGCCCGAGTTGGAAAGGTTTAGGTGGGTTAGCAAAGCAAGCTTCTCGAATCCAATAGTAGGTATATTGTCTAATAGCAATAAGCTGTATGAGCTGTATCCACGGAAATTATTCATGCTGAGATCAAGGCGCCGAATGGATGTGAGGCTGAAGAGTGAAGGGTGCAAACCATTACTGGACAAGCCACGATTGTTGAGGTCAAGTACCGTGACATTACCAGAGGACGCGTCACACTTGACACCTTCCCAGACACAACAGTTTGTACTATCTCTCCATGACAGAAGCGAGGTGGTGGATTCATCAAAGGAGAAGGATTCCTTCAGTTGGAGGACCGCCTTAGCTTGGTCTGGATGGCACATAAAAGGAACAGGAAGACGAGTGAGATTTCCACCATCAACATGAGCACAAGAGGTGGGAAGTAGTAATATTGTGTGGAGCTGTGCAGCAAGGAGCAGTAACGCCCAGCTGACGGGAATGGAAGCCATGGTCCAATGGAAGTATGAGCTGCAGGCTTCCAAACGTTAATGCGTGAGGATTTGTTATAAAGGTTATTAGTTGCAGTTGCAGTTTTTGTCAGGTCTTCTTCCACGAATGAAATTGATGGTCAGAGGTTGATAATTCCAAGTCTTTTGGGTCACCACCTGGAGTAACGTGGAATTGCAAGTGCAAGTCACCATCAAGGTTAGCTATTCGTCTGATGATGAGTTAGCAAATGCAAGTCCAAGTCAAGTTACGGTCAAGATCCGATCCATTTGGGCAACGGCATCAAGGCTCCATATCCTACTGGCTACTGCTGTGGCAAAAAATTACGCTATATGACATACTTAATTTAATATAATAAACCACAAGATTTAATTGTCCGTGCTTCATGAATCAGAGAGACGAGAGTAAACAAAAAAAAAAAAATGCAGTGCACTAGTAGGGCAGGGAGCTGGAACAACGACGGGCCCAGCCCATACTACCTCGATAGCAGCAGAAAGCTAGTAAGGTTCGAGACTTCGAGTCTGAAATCGATCCGTGCCTCTTCTCGCCATCCCGGGATGCTCCTAATCTCCGCCACGCCGTGCTCGTTATCGATTAACCTGCTAGCGGCGCGGGCGCACGGCATGAATCTACATGATCGAGCGTTGTGTGCGCGGGGAGGAGTCGGATGCCGTGAGCGCCGAGACAAGGGGCGGTGCGGTCTTCTTCGCCGGAATCCCGACCGCCGTGGGGAGGAGGGAACTTTTAAGCTGCACGCGTGGAACAATACCGAACCCAGCTCATAGTCCCTCGACAGCATCAGAAACTTAAATTGGAGTCTGAAATCGAGGCTAGTGATGTCGGCCCGTACGTACCTCCTGTATCCCTCCTGGATGCTCCTAATAAACCTGTACGCGGCGGCGGCGCGCTCCATGAACCTTCACGAGCGGCTTCCTTCATCCTCGTCCACCACCTCCACCTCCACGAGCGGCTCGGCGAAGCCTCCACGGGACCACCCGGAGACTCACCGAGAGTGTACGAGCCTACGAGGAGGAGGAGGAGGAGGAGGAGGAGGATGCCGTGCGCGCCGAGAGAGCGAGGGGGCGGTCTTCCTCGCCGTCGCCGGAATCCCGGCCGCCGCAGGGTGGTTGGGCCGTTCAGCCTAACGCTTTCAGTGAGCCCAATGAAGGGAATGTGGACTTGTGGTGCGCACATCCTACTTTACCAGGCCGGTTGAGCTTGCTGCAGTTCCCTTAAAAAAAAAAAAACCCTCCGTCTATAAATAAACGTATTTTTTTTACTTCTACGATTTATGTTTGACCGTCCGTCTTATTCAAGACATTTTAATAAATATTATTTATTTTGTTATGACTTATTTTATTGTTAGAAGTATTTTCATATTGATTGATTTAATTTATTATTTATATAAAAAATTTAAATAAGATGAATAGTCAAAGAGAAATAGTAGAAGTCAAAAAAATTATATTTATTTGTGGACGGAGGGAGTAACATCTTTACATTCAGATTCAGGAGCTCCAGGGTGTTCAGCTGCGTTGCAACCGCTTATTCTTCTCTTTGCAGCGTGTTCGCTTCAGCTTATCAGCAGCTATACTTTTTAGCCATGAAACAATATTTTTTTCTCAGCCATAGTTAGTCCTGTCGAACAGAGCCATACTAGTTAGAGAACCGCAGTAGTTTGAGAGAGAAGAATCAGCAGCTGCAGCAGCCACATTCCCTTATTCTTGCTACTATAGCTCGAGAAAAGAATAAGCGGTTGCATCGCCACACGCAGTTATAAGTCCCGTCGAATGGAGCTATACTAGTTACTACAGTAGTTTGAGAGAAGAATCAGCGGATGCAGCAGTCATAGTTGCTTATTCTTGCTAGTGTAGCTTGAGAGAAGAATAAGTGGCTGCATCGCCACAAGCACTTGTACTTTTGTCCGAATACCCCCAAAAATTGTCGTCATTGGACGGACGTGGAGCTGAGCCCATAGGAATGAGAGACCAATGAAGGATTTAGATGCCCAACCAAATTTAGTGCTCTCACATGGGTCATACTGGAGCATCATTTTATTTTTGTCTGGACATCCATATTTAACTATGGAGCTCAAATAAAAGCCCTTCTTGAATTGCACTTGCGTAATAATATTGTTGCCTTGTTGGAAAGGTTATTCGATGCACTATATGATCTGGCAGAATATGAGCTAATTATTAGTTGGCTTAATTGTTGGAGATGCCCTTACAAACAAACTCTGGAATCTAGGTACACTGCAAAACATCACAATATCTCATCAAAGCTAGCTCCCGCCTCTCGCTTCTAGTTCCTTCTTTTGATAATAGGTATTTATATTACTCAACAAAAAAAACGTACATCGACATAGACAGAACTAGATACACAGCTGTCTCAACCAAATTGCATAGAAGTGCCTAGAGAAAACAGGGTAGAGCACGAGAGGACCTTATTCCTTGACGCAGCCATTACCGCCTTTGAAAACCTAAACCTAGTTCTACTAGGACCTACATCTCCGATCAGCAAGAGCGCAGCGGTCTCCACCACCTCACAGAGGCCCGAAGGACGCTGGAGGCGAGGAAGACCGCCGGCCCGTTGACGGAGACCGGAGCACACGTGTTTGTCTCTCTCAATTGTAGCTAGGCAAGAGAGAGAGAGAGAGAGACAGTTCAAAGGGCGAGCACCCACTCTCGCTTCTACTTCCTTTGTTTGGAGATGCTCACACCTTCTAGTAGCATTCAAGTTCTAGAAGTTCTTACAGTTGTTGCCAACCATCTGCTGATCTGGCCCCGGCCCATTTCATCACAACATAACCAAAGCCCAGTCCGACAAAGAGAAACAGAGCACATCAACATGATGATGCTAGCTTACATGTACACCAGTTGGAGGAGCGTGAGGTGGAGCACATGGTAAATTAAACATCTTCTATATCTATAATATGAACTTATATCAGATACAAATCTGAAGGCAGCAAAGGAGCAAAAGGAAGCAAAGATGTTTGAGCTTTATAATTCCCTGCTTACTCAAAATACAAGTCAAATGTCTGAAAACCAAAAGGCTAACCGAGAGAAAGCAATACGTAAGATTGAGGAAAAGCTGTTTGGTGATGATTGAGGTTAGAGATATTCAAATTTATCTGTTCCACTGATCTTGTGTGAATGCTAGTGACAATTAATCTGAAAGTCATTTGTTTTTGTTCCTGCAGGGTGAATGTAAAATGTGCTATCTACTGTCCTGGTTATCTGCTTTCTGCTGTCCTGGTTATCTGCTATCTGCATGTGAACACTATTCAAGTTATCTGCTATCTAGTTATATGAACTGAAATCCTATCTAGTTATCTGCTATCTATTAGTTATATGAACTGCTATCAAGTGGTTGCTGCAGTACTATCTGCTATCTGAATGTTGTACTACCTAGTTCAGTTACCATGCGTGTGTTCAGTTACCATGCGTGAATGCCACACTAAGTTACCATGCGTGTGAATGCTGCACTAGCTTGCATGCGTGTGAATGCTGCACTAGCTTGCCAGTGTGTGAATGCTGCATTATCTTGCTGCACTATCTTGCATGCGTGTGCACCTATATATACATATGTATGTACCTGTATATCTCGAAGGCCTCCTCTCTTTTCCTGACAAACAGGAAGGCCTTCTCTCTTCCTCATTTTAGTACCTTCTCGTTCCTCGGTTTGCAGTGCACAGCTTTGAGGTAACTCAATTTCTTTAAACTGTCTATTTTATAGTGCATCGATTCTTTCCTCACCTTCTCTATTTTCTGATTTGCAAAGATGTCTGAGGAAAATGACAGCCCTGATGTGTGTCAAAATCCTGTGAACTTGTTGGATGAGTTTCTTGCTGAGGATGAAATCTTAGATGATGTTCTCGATCAAGCCACAGTGGTCATACAGTCCACCATCGAAGCTCTTCAGAAAGAGGGTTCTGGCCATCGATTCCATCCGAGGAAGCACATCAAGAGGCCACGAGAGGAAGCACATGAGAAACTAGTTAATGATTATTTCTTGGAAAATCCTCTTTATCCTTCCAATATTTTTCACCGGAGATTTCGTATGTCTAGGCCACTATTCCTACGCATCGTCGATGCCTTGGGTCAATGGTCTGATTATTTTACTAAAAAGGGTGGATGCCGCTAATCAACAAGGGCTCGGTCCACTTGTACTGCGGCTATTCGCCAATTGGCTACTGGTAGTGCAGCAGATGCATTAGATGAATACTTGAAGATTGGAGAGACCACCGCAATGGAGACGATGAATAATTTTGTCAAGGGTGTTAGAGCTGTATTTGGTGATCAATATTTGAGGCGCCCTACTATGGAAGATACTGAGCGTCTACTCAAAATTAGTGAGAGACGAGGTTTTCCTGGTATGTTCGGCAGCATCGACTGCATGCATTGGCAATGGGAAAGATGCCCAAATATATGGAAGGGTCAATTCACTTGTGGTGATCAGAAAGTACCGACGATGATTCTTGAGGCCGTGGCATCACATGATCTTTGGATTTGGCATGCGTTCTTTGGAGTAGCGGGGTCTAACAATGATGTTAATGTTTTGAAGCAATCTACTCTTTTTATCAATGAGCTAAAAGGATAAGCTCCTAGAGTCCAGTACATGATCAATGGGAATCAACACAACATAGGGTATTATGTTGATGACGGAATATACCCAGATTGTGCCGTATTCGCAAAATCTATATGCATGCCTATCAATGACAAGGACAAGTTGTATGCACAGGAACAAGAGGGGACAAGAAAGGATATCTAAAGAGCCTTTGGTGTCTTGCGTCGCCGATTTTCTATTTTAAAACGACCAGTTCGTCTACATGACCGATATCAACTCCATGATCTTGTCAGCTTGCATCATACTTCTGAAAGGTCCTAGTATGGCTAGAGGGGGGGTGAATAGCCTAAATAAAAATTCTACAAACCACTAAACAAGTAATTAGAACTACAAGAGGCTATAAATGTAATGCTAAGGCAACCACTAACCTAGGCAAGTCACCTACACAATTCTAGTTAAACCTTAGTTCAACCACACAAAAGAGCTAGCAAAAGCTAACCAACTACACAACTACTCAAGTCAAATAAACAAGCTACTTTGCACAAGTATAAGAAAGAGATGATCGTCGAATAAACCTTTGCCTTGTGAAGAAGCCAATCACCGGGACAATCAATAAGTCACTCACTCGAAGGTGAGAAAATCAATAGAGACACCAAGATTTATCCCCGAGATTCACGTGCTTGCCGGCACGCTACGTCCTCGTTGTGTCGACTTCAACCGGTGGTTCGGTGGCTAATCGGTATCACACACCGAGTCTACACTAGACGCCACAAGAACCTACCACGGAGGAAGTAACTCAAAGACACGAGCAATCCACTAGAGTTACCTTTGAGCACTCCGTTCGGGGAAGGCACAAGAACCCCTCACAATCACCGGGTGTGAGCAAGCACAATCACCAAGCTCCTTCACACCTTCTTCTACTCCAAGCCGTCTAGGGACACGGCAATGTCTCAAGAGAATAAGAACTAATCCGAGACTTGCTCTCAAGTGCTCTAGAATGCAAAACACAAGCAATGATGCACTTGAGATTCACTCAATCTCACAAGGATGATCAAGATGATGAATTTGTGAGAGAGTGGAAGGCTAGAATGCAACAAAGTGTATGACAATGATCCAAGTGTGCTAGCTAGTCACTAAGTGCCCAGGGAGGGAGTATAAATACTCCCAAGCCAACTCCTAGCCGTTACACTCTCTGAAACAGCCGTTAACCCCGTTTTTATACCGTCGGACCGACAGCGTCGGACCAAATGCCAGCGTCCGACGCTCGGATGAACGCCACGTGTCAACAGGTTTAAACGTCGTTCGTCCGATCTCAACGGTAACTGATTTCGCGCGTTTGACTAGCGTCGGACTGGGGACGTCGGACTAAACCGCAGAGTCCGACGCCCTCTCTCAGCTCACTGCGCGCGTATCGTCGGACGATCGCGCGAGCACCGTCGGACTAAAGAAACTCAGCGTCCGACGCTTCCAGAGAGGTTTGAAAACGCTAAATCATCGTCGGACTTCGTCCGACGCTCGCCGTCGGACTATTCTTCAAGCGTCCGACGCTCCTCAGCATGCCACGTGTCACACTTCGCTGCTCGGCACCGTCGGACTGAACATCTCAATGGTCCGACGCTCGTAAAAGGAGCGTCCGACGCTCGATATTTGCCGGAGCTAGAGTTAGGCATCGGACTCTGGACAATAGTCCGACGCTGCCCCTGCTAACAGTCCGCCGCTCATTTCTCAGCGTTTTTCAAGTCTATTTCTCACCCCTTGCTTCTATGTGCTAACACTCAAGGTCTTCTATACTTGTGCATAGTGTGTTAGCATTTTGTAAACATTTTTCAAGGGTTTTCAAAGGGATTCTCTAGGTTAGTTAGATCATTGCATATGAGATGCAACCTAGAGCAATTGAAAGTAATCCAATAGGTTAGTTCTCCCCTTGATAGTCGGCTGTCTATCCTAAATGTGATCACTCTCACTTGGAGTCTTGATCACTAAAAGAAAAGCCCTATTTGAATATAGCTTAGCCTCTAGCTTTCCTTTTTTAAGTCCTTTTCTTTCTCCTTGATCATTTCATCTTGATCTTCACTTGAGCTCATGTCATCTTCTTCCTTATTACTAATCTTCTATTTGCTACACATACTTAGCACTTAGATTAGTAACTTGGTTTCATCAATTACCAAAACCAAACTAGGGTCTTTCAACTTCATAATATGATAGTTGAGGATAAGAAGAAAGAAGAAGACATTGAAGAAAATCTAGATCTGAATATCGCTCCTAGTTCAACAACCGTTGAAGAACCGGAAATCTCTCTTGGTCATTATGTTCCGTTTGAGAGAGTTTTAGAAAAAGATATTGATATTCGATATCGATCGGCTCATTTTTCGACGTAAGAAGGATTTGGTGGAACATATTTGGAATAAATTTGGTGGTCGCACACGTATATCCGGAGTTTGAGAAATAATATATGTAATTATTTTATATATGTGTAACATTCATATATATGCAAGCACGTTCATGATTATTGTAATTAATTAATATACGTGATCCGTTTCAGGTGTCATTAGAGCGCCGCTGCCTCTTCATTTTTTTGGTTGCGTGGTTCAACTCAAGTGAACCAGAAACTATCGACGTGGCAAGAGCAACTGAAGGCTCTGGTCATGTGGATCAGTTGTTGTGGGACCCATTAGATGACTTGGCTTCATAAAATCGTAGAGAAATTTGCTCATGTGTTTCTCCTATTTAGGTATAGTAGATTGATATAATATGATGTTTGCTAATTTAATGGATCACCAACGATATTGGACTATGGGGATGGAGTGCAAGGCAGTGCAGACGAAACAAAATAGATATTGAAAATTTATTCCTGTCGGTACTAAACATTATCTTAGCCACATCATAAAAAGGTCTTAGCAGCACTTTGATATTATTGTTATTTTACTTTGTGATCCATGTGTTTTATTATAAAATTTTAGTTATCCCGTAGTAACGCACGGACACGCTACCCTGTAATCAATAAATACGAATCGGTATTACTCATTTGTGTAACTGGTGTGGCACCTCGGTTGACGGAGGATGACGGAGCTCCGGCAATGCGTTGATTATTATTCAACGCCTAGGCTGTATATATATATATACACACACACTATTCAACAGCCTACTCCCGGAAGTAGTTACTCATACCTTCAATAAACCATATTGTGTATGTGTGCATACTTTTTTTATTAGTTTGATTATGTTTAGAATTTAAGATACTTCAAATCTTAGTATGCGAATTTTTTTCGACAGAACCCATACTTTTAAATATATTACTAAAATACCACTATAGTAGTATATTAAAAAGTATAACTATATACTATATGGATAAAAAAAAGTATGACCACATCCTACTCTAAATGGTTAAGTATAACTATATATTTCGTCTACATATATTTCTTCAGATCATAGACGATCTAAATCTAGAGATATAGACATGGGAGTAACTACTCTATGAGAGTAGAAAATAATTTCCATATATATATATATATATATATATATATATATATATATATATATATATATATATATATATATATATATATAGTGTGGAATTTCTACTATGGAGGGTAGCTACCCCATCAGGGGTGGTAGGTGCCCTTGTAGTTGATGCGTGCCATGTGGCAGTATGGACGATTCGACACTGAGGTTCACTCTTGGCAAATGAAGGACTCGACGGATGTATGCCTGCCCTTTTATGGTTGGCGAAGGACCACTGCGCACTCGGTGCCATAAACCCCGGTAATAAAAACATGGTCTGTCTCCGAGAGAGTGACATGAACCGCATGGTCCCTTCTTCTTGTTGTCAAATCGTGTTTCTTGGTCCTTTTATGGCCTCATTTTTATCATCCTGATAGTCTCTTTTTTGATGTTGCCTCAACTCTACCGTTAGGGAAACATTAGATGCCGTGGAAGAGTAATTAATGGGGAAGGCAATCTGCGTAACAGAAAAATGATCCCGCCTCCGGTGGGCTGTACTTACATACAACAGTGTGTGCTGATATGCGGGGGTAGTGTCCAATGTTTCACAATCACCACCGGCTGGAAGCAACGCTGAAACACAGCTCGTCTGACTCTCTAAAGTTCTGTAAGCGTATCATAGATGGCAGTTGTTGTTCCCAATTTTTTCTCTATTATACACAGTCTTCTGTGCCCACCACCTGCTCCGCCCGAACTGATGCAGCAAGGATCTGCGCACTAAAACGGGGCAGATGCATGCGACTAGTTGCTTTTTGCAGGTTAAAGCATCACTTTTAACCGTGGAATCAGAAAACGTCAGGTAATATGGACCTGCTGGTTCACTCCACGAACAGAAGCACGAAGAAAGGCGACGACGGCACCCCGGACGAAAGAAGTAAACCTGTAACAAAGCAGCTGTGTGTCTGTCTAAAACGAGGTGGTGGTAGCTACCCGCGGTGGGGTAGAATGCATGGTAGGTAGTAAAATATTTTCTATATATATATATATATATATATATATATATATATATATATATATATATATATATATATATATATATATTTCTTTTTTCCTGATCAGAGATCGGGATTGCGTCGTCCTGCCACTCCGTCGTCGCTCCTTCATCGACCACCCCGAGGACGAGGTTAGCGATGCGCCTTCCAAGGCTGCAACGCTGCCGCTCGTGGTCGTGCCATCACCACTAGTGCCGTCGCTAGCACCGCCCATGCTGCTGGTTCTCTTCGTCACCCTGGCTCCCGATCCGAATCTGCGCCTATTGTCACTGCCTTGCGGACACCGCCACTGGTGTTGCTGAAGAAAGATGCCTGTGCCTTTGTTGATATGTCCAAGCTACACCGTCTACCTTCGCCGTCCAGTTTGCTCATCGTCCTGCTGCGGTTATCGGCAAGAGCTGCTGATTACGACGTCTGCCTTCATTGACTTCGGACCTGCGCCCTCCTCCTTGGCTTCAACCACGTCCACCTCGACCTCGGCTACCTTGGCATAAAGGGCTACCGTCTTTGCATGAGGACTCATTGGCTTCTTCTCTAGACACAGCATATGCGCCGCATCGACTATTCTGACTGTGGGGGATGTTACTAGTCAGCTTCTTCTCCAGTCTCACCGTCTGCGGCGCTCCCGCTGTGATTGCGGGGGGATGTTAGAGTAAATAGGAATAGTACCACAATGTCTACCCACGTGGGGTGTTAGTCCTATGTACTCTATAAAATTAGCCCATGAGGCCCAATGCAACACAAGGCGAATTACACATTATACGCATCCTACCAATTTTATTCTTTCTACATGGTATCTAGAGGGTTATAATCCTGTAACCTAACCTAGGCTTCTGCTGCAGCCACCGCGCGCCCCCGGGGAGATATCGATCTCCGCTGGGGGCAGCGCCCTAGTAGGATGCGCGGCTGCTCCTTCCGATCCGCCGCATGCGTCGTTGTCAAGCTGGCAGCAAACAGGGACCACCCGCCGCGGGCGCCTTCATCATATATATATACACCAGGTCATGCCTACGCATGGCTAACTCTTAATTATCTTTTAACCGCGTATAAATGTATATGCATGTGCGTATACGCCGCTAACCCTCACCGAATGTGTGTATATATACACCTGCAAGTGCTTAACCCCCACTATCTTGGGCCTCCACCATGCTTTGCCTAACCCCCTCCCCCGAACTCTTGTGGACCAATAGGAGTCAGTCAAGCCACCTGTTGACACTTCTTAGCGCAACCACCAGAGACAAGGTGTTAGACTATCTCTGATAACGGCGCCAGAAGTGTCTGGGGGTATTTCTTATGTCTATTGGATAATTCCGTAAGCGCACAGAATATACCGCTGTAGCACTTCATCTGGGAGTATTTCAAGGTATCGTTATTTATTTTATCCCAAGGGAAAGCGATTGCTAGAAATGTTAATAGAAAGAGATCCTTAAATCTATCTCAATTTAGCACAACTAGTGCAGAGGGGGTAATCGAAGTATGATAGGAAGGTGATGATTCAAAGATAACAAATGAAATACTAAAAGATAACTAGTGTAGTGTAGCTAGGTGGGAGGACAACGAGTGAGAAAGGTTCCTGTGATTCGAACTCTACTCCTGTGATCTATCCTATCAAATGGACGAAGTACACTAAGACTGCTACCTTACTTCCGGTGTGTAGGGGGTAGTGCGAGACAATAGAGGATATAACCTCTACCCGAAGCGCCTACTCTCTTATGGGAGTCTACCTTTTAAGAACTTGTCTAAAACACGAGGAGGGATACTAAGACTAGACAGGGCTGTCACCACCTGCTAGCACCCACAAATAATCCGTGCGACAAGCGGCATTCAAAGGCAAGATCTAGTCTAAGCACCACGCTTACACTAAGCCTTACTACTCTAGCAGTGATCAAGGCAATTAGAGCACCCTATTACAGGCGATGAACTACACACGTGAGCTGGTTACAGGATTACAATCTAATGCAAACCGACCAAGTAATATGATAACTCACAACAATACTATTAAAGTAATGCACTAAGTAAGGACTCAGTGAAGTAAAGCAGGAAAAATATATTAAAGTAGATAAGTCTTACAGAAAGAGAAAGATACAAGAGCTGTACCAGACTCTCCAGCAGACGACTCCGGAGACCCCGAGCGCAGCTCGACTCAACTCTAACTCCCACACTAGACTACAACTACTACTAATGGTGGAACTACACTACTTCTTCACTTGTATATTGAATGAATTATATCTTGAGAGGGTGAATGCAGCCTCTATTTATAGGGGGGAGATGGAGAGGTGCCACGTCAGCGATCCGTGTTTCTTCCCACCTTAGCCCTTGGACAAACCGTCATTGTAACCGCCACAAATCAACGACAATGATGAAATGAGCACGTGGGAGGCATGCAGGAAGGCGGTGGAGGCCAACCGTCCTGGCTGGGCACCAGGGGTGGTTCGGCCGACCCCCCTATGGCATGTGGGCCCAGCCAGGGTCTTCTAGAAGAAGTCCCCACCTGTCATGGGGTGTGGCAGTGGCCTGGTCTCACCCTTGGTGGTTCGGCCGAACCACCTGAGGTGAGTTGGGTCCACCACTGTGGTCCCCATCTGTCATAGAATGTTCCCATATGTTGGTTCCACTTTGGTTGCATGTTTGTCACGTTGAATTCTTGTACTTTGGTTCTCCACCGTTGAATGGAAACATATGTTGATCTGATGGATGAAATAAGCTGGGTGGAGGATCACATGGATCATGCCATGTCAGCAGAGCCCTGATGGGCCCCATCCATGGTTCGGCCGAACCATGCATGGCCCCACATCAAGCTTCATTCTCTTCCATGTGGTCTCTTGTGTCATTTGTTGAAGTGTGGTGACTTGGTTCCCAAATATGTGGTTCGGCCGAACCATGATATTGGGCTCTAAGTGTTCATTTCTGTTCTGTTTCATCTTCCCTGCATTCACAAGCTTAAAAGTACAAGTGGAACTAGTTATTGATAAAAAATATATGTTCATGTTATGTTGATCTTCCTTGAATCCGAGGCCTGTTGACGGTGTTTGAGTGTGGATTTTTATGGTATATCCACCGTCAACAAGATCCCCCAAGCTTAACCTTTGCTCGTCCCGAGCAAATAATTAAACTTAGCCTCAGTGGATCAGGAGTTGCTACAATGTTCATATTTCAATAATACCATGTGCACAACAAAATACTTCCCTTTTGCATGGAAAAATTCCAATAAAAATTCACTCATTTTACCCTAGTCCTTTATGGGGCTAATGGCCTTTCCCTTGCCTTAGGTGGTTGAGAGACAGAACAGTTTAACTTGAACACTAATTTTCTCATTCTTTGTAAGTTTCATACTGGAGGTTTTTGCAATATTTTTCAAAAGATAATTTAATGTTCCTCATATGGTTCTCTCATATCGCTCAAATGGTGTATGATTTCTTACCAAGGCACAAAGTAAATGTTGCCTTCTCTTTATCATCCTACCTCTAAAAATGGCTTATGTGGAACTTAAGGTAGGAATGAAAGGGTATAGCTTACTTACTTTGCATATGTTGTAGAGCCAAAGCTTGGATCCAAAGAGAGAAGTGTCATGCCCTTAGATCAAGATGTGCAAGTGTGTGGAAAATATTATAATGCTCCTTTGTTTGAAATTGTATCTCTCTCTAATAAATTTAGAGACATGGCTATCAATTTTTCTTTCTTTATTCATGAGCCTAGACTTGCTCATTTATTTTTTTCTTTTCTATGGACCTTTTTATTTTGCATAGCCTTTCATCTCTTCTACCATAATCACTAAGAGAGATTTTCTATGACTTTAACATATGGAGCATTTATTTGGTGTAAATGAAAGACATGTGGTTGCGTACTTCCAGTGTAGAAGCAGCACATATATGTGGTGTGTACGTGATCTTGATCTTGGGAGCATGATAAGACTCTCAATAAGGGTCAACAAGACTTGACAACACTCAATACAAAGCAAATAGGTTATGTGGAAGGTTTTAGACATGTGTAGCATAAATGGCTATGGTAGGAATTTATCACCATTGAGGAACAATAAGGTTTTCATGGTTAAGGAATAAATTTCCAGTAATCATGCATGCTTAGAACAATATTATAGCTGCTCTTGTTTTACCATATCGTATCTCACATCAACTTAGACTTAGTTCTAGCACTTAGCATCCATAAAGTTTTCAGGTTCATGATGATTTTAAATAAGCCAAGTGATCCATACTCAAAGAAATACTAAGTTGTAAACTAGGCATTAAAGAAATATTAACAGAGCAACTATTCATCATTTCCAATGAGAAAGATTAGCATACATGAATAGAAAATATTTTTTTGGTGTTTTTAGTTTATTTTATTTAAATGCATTAAATTAAAAATAATATAAAATACTGAGATAGAATAATTACCTTGGTGGAGGAGAGAATCTCCCCCAAGCTTGCATTTTTGCAGTTATCTCACTGAGGTGGACGTGGCGGATATGGTGGTGGATAGTGAGGAGGATATTGTGGTGGATATGGTCGCGGGAACTACTGTGGGTGCTGTGGAATATATGGAGGTGGAGGTATGTTGTGATGTGCATAGAGGGCAGCCCACTGTCTGCCAGTCTGCTCCTGAAAATTTTGGAGCTGCTGCTGGGTTTGTGCAGTGATGTTGTGAATGGCTTCATGGCCAGCCCGCAGCACACCAAACTGATGTGTTAGCAACTCCATGTCATGTCGATGGCTTCGCGTCTCTACATCCTGCATAGATGAGTAAGAAAATCTGGGACTTTGTGCCCCTGACCGACGCCCTCCTCCAGAGCTGGAGGCTTGCATGGCATTTGAGCTGTCTGCATAGGTGCTGTCGTTTTCTTCGAATGATTCATTACGCTGTGCAGAACGCATTCTTGCACGGGTAGCTGGTCCTGAAAAACTCCATCGGCCGCCTACTCCTGCAGTGTTAGGCACTAAAGGGTGGCCCCCATATAGTTTTAATTCTGGGCATGGCAAAGTGAGTCTTGTATCGCTATTATGGAACTTAAATTCTATTGTTCCTTAGGGACCACCGGCAATAATATGAGATTTTATGAAATATTCCTCACCTAGAATGGTTCATGTGTAGGTATGTAATCATTAAATCCATTTAGCAGTTCAAGGTAGCTACACATTTTTGTGATGATGGATATGAAATCAAATGATCTACTTCTTGATGGTGCAGAAATCCAATGCTCTACCATGGCTTTTACAGGTGATACTCGGATTTTATATATCATGGCATACATGATTCTTAAATCAATTTCTCTCACAAGTCTCACATCATCCTAGGGAAACAAAGTGATTCCTAGCCATCTATGCAAAAAGTGCAGTGTGGGGTTGCAAATATGACTAGTGCGTGGTCTCCCCATTCTATTTTCCCCAGTTATGTCATGCCAAAATTCAAGTTTATTGAACCTACGAGTAGCAGATTCTAAATTTGAGGTGCAGTTCATGAAGCCTAGGCAAGCACTAAACTGGTTCCAAGTAAGATCATAGGCTTGATTAAACAGGCGAAAATAGATGTTGTCTCTAGTTGCTTTTACTGTGCACATAAATTCTAAGGTGAGACTCTTGCTACCTTGGTACCCAGAAAAATCCCAAAATTCACCCCATCCTATTGCACCAAAAACATCAAAGAACTCCTCATACATACCTGTGTGTTGGAGGAGTCCTAAATCAATTACCTTGGTGTGTTCAAAGTTGCGGTTGCAGATGGAGTTGAGGACGAGAAGTTCTTGTGGAGTGACCCAAATACCTGTTTCTTGGTCTTGTGTTCTAACAGGTTCTTCCTCTTCTTCGAATTCTTCATGATCATGAGGATGTTGTTCAACATTTCCGGTGTTGTTGTTTGGCTCAGTTGTCTCAGACAAATATTCATCCTGTGACTCCGAGAGTCGTATCTCAGTGTCATGGGAGGATGATCGTCGCGATGAACTCCCGCTCAATGCTAAGCGCATTTTCTTTGCTGCGGCCTTAAATGGGTTCTTCATATTTACACCAAACAAAGACACAAACCAAACTTCGGATGATGGGAGTTAGCTTAGTTTGATGAGCCTCTTACCGGACGATTACCTTCGTTGGTTCCCTCAGATGATGAACACTTTAAGAACAAGGATGAGAGGAGGATTTAAAACGTCGATGTGCTCTGCTGTTGGTTTGTTTGGAGAGTTGTGCTCACGAGCAAGGGAATAAAATAGGGAAGGAGATAGAGGTGAATGAGCATATGGACAGGTTCGGCCGACCCCCCTTGCTGCCCGACTTCGTGCAAATAATTGGAGGGGCTTCTAGTGTGTCGAAAGGAGAGAAATATAGAGTGTAATCAAGGCATTTGATGGGTCGGCCGAACCCTTCTACCTCTCCATTCGCACCAATAATTTGAAGAATCTATGACACATTGAAATGGCCAAAAGTTGGAGTGATGGGTGGCCTAGTGCAGGTTCGGCCGAACCCGTCCTCTTCTCCATTTGCTATGTGCCAAGCATGGGTGTCAATGGTGGTCACTTCTTGCCTGGTGGAGCTCCCATCTTTCTCTCCTTTGGATGCTTGCTCATGGAATCAATTCTTGGAGTGAATGATGAATGGAACAAAGGGCCAAAGGAGGGGGCAAGACATGACCATGGCTGGTGGATATTTGCTCATGCGATGCTTCATGGGATAGTTCTTTCAAAAGGTGATTTGCTTAAGGGTTTAAGTAAGAATATTTCCCATAATTAGCAAAAGTTATTTTGATCAAACTTTGCATGAGTGGAATTAAGGGGAGATAGAATGGACTTTGTCATGACAAAATTTTCTCTTGGTTAACTCATGATTTGTTGTGCGCATTTCTCTCGTTAGTATTTTTCCATAGCAAGAGATGAGGGAAAGAATCTAGCTCCCAGAGTGCAAGTTGACAGATATATGTCTTGCAGCACTCTATAGACATGTGAGTGCATAGAATAGTGATTGAGGGAAAATCCAAGGTTACCTTGCTAGTTCAATTAAATGATCAAGATTACATGTAATATTTTAAGGTGTTGTCGTGCGTGGGACATATCAGAGCATGGCAAGGATTGAATTGGAGAAAAGATGGCAGATGGGTGGCACCATGATGGGGTTCGGCCGACCCCACCATGGGCCCCACCTGGTGTCAGCTTATTTAGCAGGTCAAATAATTAATTATTTTAATAATGAGCTTAATTATTGATAGAACAGGGGTTGGAGATAAATGCTGAAATAAATTAAGCAAATAAAGAAAGTAAACTTTAATTAAATGTTAGTGTACTTACCTTAATGAAAGAGTTGATCCTTCAAGTCCTTGGAGTAAGACTATCTCCTTGAACTAGTGTAGAAATTTTCTTCAGAGGCATTGCCGGTTGTATTACCTTTCTCTTCCATATTTGCTTGCTCTTTGCTCGTGGTTATGATTTGGGCTTCTTCAAGTCTTTCAAAATGGCAAAGGCATGTATCTCCCTTAGCATGATCAATGAGCATTGCTCAACCTTTGATTGGAATTTGAATGTCTTCAGGGTCCCATTGATTGTGAACTGAATTTCTCCAGCTCCAACATCAATGTGTGCATTGGCGGTACTGAGGAATGGTCTCCCCAAGATGAGTGGAGTCTTCTCATCTACTTCCATGTCCAAGACCATGAAGTCCACGGAGACAAAGAATCCGCGTATCTTGATGGGGATGTTTTCCACTATCCCCGTCGGATAACGGACCGATTGATCCGCCAGCTGCAAACGTATTGATGTAGGGGACAAGATAATATGATTGAGTTTGTCGAACACTACCTTTGGCATGACGCTGACGCTTGCTCCCAAGTCGCACAGTGCATGTTCAAAGTATTACGTCCCAATGGAGCAGTCAATGGTGGGACACCCAGGGTCCTTCTTGATTGGCAGTTGGTTCAATATGGCCGCGCTGCATTCTTCCGTCAATTTGACAATTTCCAGTTGTGGGTAGCGGGTGCTTATTGTTGAGGATGTCTCTTAGGTACTTGGCGTAGGTTGGTACCTGCATTGCGTCAAGTAATGGAATATTCACATAAAGGTGACGAATTACCTCGATGAATTTCTTGAATTGTTCATCGGTGGTTTGCTTCCTTGTTCTTGGGAAAGGTAGCAGTACATTGGTGCCATAATATTCGTGCGGGGCTGTCTTTCCTTGGAACTTGGTGTTGTCATCAGGTGCTGGCACTTCTTCTTCTTCATCATCTTCCTTGTCTTTTCTTGCAGCCTTCCCTATCATGTTAGGATGTGGTAGATCGCGAGTGGACTTACCTCCCCTCGTGATCACCGCATTGACATTTGGAGTATTGCAAATATTTTTAGGAGATGAAGTAGTAGCAACAAGATGAGCTAATTGAGATTCTAACATTTTATTAAAGCTCATTTGTTCCTTAACAGAAGAAGATAGAACATCCATTTTAGCATTTAATGTTTCAAGGGTCTTGTCATTTTCTACCAACTTTTTATTCATGCTTTCATTAATTTTTGCTTGATTCATGACAAGATCTTTTAATGATAATTGATTACCAAAATTTACATTACCTTGAAACTTGGAGTTCGACGCCCATCTCCCTTGTTGAGGATACTTTGAATTGTTGTTGATGGCGTCTATCTTCTCAGGATTTAATTTGGAATGAGATACACTACATACCTGATTCCATTGATGGTTGAAAGCATAGTATTGAATGGTCTCTCGGTCTTTCTTGAAGTTAGCACATTCCTCCAACCTTCTCAAGAGGAGATCCATCTTCTCAGATATTGCATCTACTTCATGGATGGTATGTGTGTTCTTCTTCTTGGATTGGAGTCGATCTTCATTCCATCCTTGGTTTGTCACCATCTTTTCTATTAGATTCTTGGCTTGTGTGACATTGAGTGAAGTGAATGCTCCTCTAGCAGCGGCATCAAGGTGACTACGAGCTATTAGGGTTAGCCCATGGTAGAAACCTTGAATCAGGAGCCATTCTTGGATTCCATGGTGAGGACATTCCCGAATGTATTCCTGCAGACGTTCCCATGCTTCGGGAATTGTCTCATGCAATTACTGTGTAAAGCCTGAGATCTTTCCTCGAAGAGCGATGGCTTTGCCCATCGGGAAGAACTTCTTGAGGA
The DNA here is from genome assembly GCA_038502445.1 of Eremochloa ophiuroides. Taxonomy (NCBI): domain Eukaryota; kingdom Viridiplantae; phylum Streptophyta; class Magnoliopsida; order Poales; family Poaceae; genus Eremochloa; species Eremochloa ophiuroides. The sequence continues at coordinate 7,521,501 of JAHLJS010000004.1, read as the reverse complement.
ATGCATTGACACAACTTGTCCAATTGCCAATGTCTTCAGGATAAGCGTAGAACCATTGTTTTGCCATTCCGATCAAGGAGAACGGAAAAAGGCGAAGACAGACGGCGTCCTTCTTGACTCCTTTTATGGCAATCGTGCCACACAATTCTAGGAAATTCTGGAGATGTGCATTTGCATCCTCATGGGACTTTCCGCTGAATGGGTTGGCTTGCACCATGTTGATAAGAGATGGCTTGAGCTCAAAAGTGGCATCCCCAAGCTAAGCTGCGGACCGGTGACAACATTGTCGGCCGACGGTGCAGAGTGCTTGAAGATGGTCTTTTGGGCCATATGAAAGCTCATGTTTGGTTTTGGGTAATTGATGAAACCTAGTTTGCTAATGTTTGCTCTAAGTGTTTCATGAGTTTAATTAGCAAACAACAAGATGGAGCAAAGGACCAGGTCGGTGGAGGCCACAAGAAAAGGGTAATGACGGCATCCATGCAAATGGTATAAGTCCATCATCAAAAGGATTCCACAAGCTTCATTAAGAGATGAGAAGGAAGATGGAGAAAGCTTGGAGCTTAAAACAAAGGTATAATCTATAGGAGCTCTTTGCCTTTTGTGATCAAGACTCTATAGAGGGAGTGATCACATTTAGGATAGATAGCCGTACTATCAAGAGGGGTGAAATTGTTGTGAAATGCGGTTATCAAGTGCCACTAGGTGTTCATGATCATTGTATATGCATATAGATGCTAGTGACACTAACTTGACCCGTGGAAAACTCTTTGGAAAGGCTAACACACGTGCACCTAAGAGAGAGACACTTTGGAGTGTTAACACCTTTGGAAACGGGATGGAGTTTGAGGGTTAGAGAGGGTTTGGGTCCTCTCTTCCTCCTGCCGAGTTTGCGAGGCAGGATTCGCCGATTTTTGGAAATGTTGCAATAGAAAAAATAGCATCGGACGCTAACCTCAGAAAGCAGTCGGACCATTGGCTTCAGTCCGACGGTTAACACTATCATGAGCGTCGGACTCTGTGTTTCTGAGCGTCGGACTATTGCGCCACAGTCCGACGGTGCTGTTCGTGCGAGTGCTGACGCGTGGTGAGCTGTAGGGCGTCGGACGCGTGTGGTTCGTCTGACTGTGTGCGTCGGACTTGCGTCCGATGGTTTTCTACGCTCGGGGAGCTCTCTGGAAGTGTCGGACGATCGTTTCTTTTAGTTCGACGGCTCCGTCTGGCTGAGTCCGACGGTGGTCTGCTGAGGGCGTCGGACCGTGGGTTTTGGTCCGACGGTGCTCTGTCCGACGGTGAGTTTTGGCGCGAGAAAATAGCCGTTGTGATCCAACGATCGACTTCAAACGGCAGAGGACACGTGGCGTCCATCCAAGGCGTTGGACCGATGTTGTTAGTTCGACGGTGGCGTACGCGGACAGTCCAACGGTGCGCAGGAAGTCGCTAACGGCTATGTCTTTGGGTATAGCTTATAAATAGGGACTTGGCCGGTTTGGGGAGGTTCTCTTGGCACTCCTGAACATCATAACATACTTGTGAGCATTCCCACTCCATTCTCACTCATCCTACTTAATTGTGATCATCATTTAGTGAGTTTGGAGAGCATCAAGTGCATTGCATTGTTGGTGATCATCTAGAGGCACTTGGTGGTTGTCTTTCGTAGCGGTTTCTCTTGTTACTCTTGGACTTTGCCGACTCCTATATGATCTTGTGTATTGTGATTGCTTAATGCAAGTGAACCTCGGTAAAAATCTTGTGAACCTCGGTAAAAATCTTGTGAACCTCGGCAAGTGAACCTCGATAAAAATCTTGTGTATTGTGATTGCTCTTATTGGTACTCATCACGTCTTCACACCGGCGGTATAAAAATCACTCTCTACCATTTTACATTTGAGCACTTACTTTTTTTCTAGTGTACTTGTTGTAGTAGCTCACCTAGGAGTAGAGTAAAGTAGTGACTTAGGTTCTTGTGTGTGAAATTAGAGACTATAGCCTAGAACGGTTAGGTGACTTGCATCTTTTAGTAGGCTAACGTAAAATTCGCTTTGCCTCATTATTGTCTAACCACTTTGCTTAAGTGTTGCTTGAAGAAATTTTTATATGCTATTCACCCCCTCTAGCCATTTAGGACCTTACACCATAGCTCCCTTAGGTGATAGTGCTGAGCCTCCTTCCTTGAGTGGTTCCAATACCAAATCGGACCTCCGACCGGAGACTGAACGGTGTTGAGAACTCCTAGTGGATGTCTCTGGATTTTTATTGCTGTGGCTTGAAACTGAAATCCACTCATGTATGCCTTGCTTCACAATAAAGAGAAGCAAAGGCAAGGGTAAGCCCTACTACAACAAATTGATACTAAATTGATGATAGGTTCCGGATTCGATCTTATTAAAATTTCTAGGCTATGCTTTCCCCGGCAACGGCGCCAGAAATGCTTGTTGACACTTCTTAGCGCAACCACCAGAGGCAGGGTGTTAGACTATCTCTGATAACGGCACCAGAAGTGTCTGGGGGTATTTCTTATGTCTATTGGATAATTCCGCAAGCGCACAGAATATACCGCTGTAGCACTTCACCCGGGAGTATTCCAAGGTATCGTTATTTATTTTATCCCAAGGGAAAGCGATTACTAGAAATGTTAATAGGAAGAGATCCTTAAATCTATTTCAATTTAGCACAACTAGTGTAGAGGGGGTAATCGAAGTATGATAGGAAGGTGATGATTCAAAGATAACAAATGAAATACTAAAAGATAACTAGTGTAGTGTAGCTAGGTGGAAGGACAACGAGTGAGAAAGGTTCCTGTGATTCGAACTCTACTCCTGTGGTCTATCCTATCAAATGGACGAAGTACACTAAGACTGCTACCTTACTTCCGGTGTGTAGGGGGTAGTGCGAGACAATAGAGGATATAACCTCTACCCAAAGCGCCTACTCTCTTATGGGAGCCTACCTTTTAAGAACTGTAACACCCGAAAAATTCTGATTTATTAATTAGGGAGAATTTGATTTATTTATGCAATTGCTTGGCATTTAATTTAGAGAATAATATTTTTTTTGGGAAATTAAAAGTAACCATGATTAAGAAACTTGGTTGAATGCATTCATGCTTCTGCATTCCAGTTTGTATTGCTTGAGACTTATTTGAAATTGTTGTATTTTCAAAGTATAATTTGAAAACCTTTTTGGAAAAGAAAAAGGAGCAGGACCCTCAGGTCACTCCTTCCTAGCCCAAGACCGAGCAGGTCTGCTGCTCTCCATTCCCTCTCTCGTGCCGCTTGGGCCAAGCGCTAGCAGGCTGGTCCAACTCAACAGAGCACACGCTCCCTCTCTCTTTCTGTGACCGACAGATGGGGCCCGCTGCACGGGGTCACCTCCTTTCTCCCGCTCGTGTTCGAAGCGGACACGGCCGCGCCGTAACCACCCCGGCCTCCTCTCTTGGCGTGGCCGAGTCCATCCCGAGCACGCCTCCACCGGCGCATAAAAGGAAGCCGCGACCCTCTTCCCCCTCCTCTCGGTCTCGCTGACACGTCAGGCCCACGGCTCAGCGTCGTCTCCCTCCTCAGGACGGAGTCCGAGCGGAGCACGAGCGCCGCCTCCAACAGAAGGCAACCGCCGGATTTTTCGGCCGAGTCCGTCCCAAGTACGCCTCCCTCGTGCCCCTATATAGGTCGGCCGAGCCCTGCCGTCCCTCCCCACAAGTTCCCGAGCAAGCCATGCCCTCCAATCTTGCCCTAGCCGCAGCCACAGAGCCGCCGCCGCCCCGAGCTCCGCCGCCGCCGTCGATTTCTCCTCGGGAGGACTTCTCCGTCGAAATTGGTTGTTCTCCAAGCTTCGCAGCAAGGTCAGGGACCTTCCCGACCCCTTCTCCCTCGGTTTTGTGCACTATAGCCATGATGCCGAGCTTCGCCGCCACCATAGTTCCGCCACCTAGCTCGCCGCATCCTCCCCGTGCTACCTCTGTGGCAACCGAAACCATAGATATGTTCGGCTTGAACTCCTCTTGCTTCCCGACCAGATCCCGAGGTGTGCTGAGCTTCCTAGCCCCGAAAACGCCGTCTCCGGCCACCTTGCCGGCGGGGAATCGGCCGGGCGCCGCCCGACTCCGGCGACCAGAGCCGCCCCTCTTTTCCCGAGCTACCTGCGCCGTCCACGGCCGATCCAACGGCTCACAGTGAGAGATACCCTTTCGCCGGCACTTTTGCAAAAGAGTCCCTGAGCTTTTTAATGTTCTAACCCGCGATCCTTTGGCGTATTTTTCAGATTACGCTTTCCTTTTTAGAAAACGTATTTTCCTCGGTTTAGATTCAAAAATACGTTTTCAATATTTACAGATTTGCCACTCAGTTTATTTCAGCCATATTTTATTCGTTTTAGCTCCGATTTGATCCGTTCAAGTCTCGTTAGATTCGTAATTTCGTAATCTACCTAATGATGCTACTGTTACTCATGTTTTCAACTTTTAAAATTCGAGATTAGATTTAATCTATTATTTTATTAAAGTAAAACTTGTTTATTTCATAACTTTCCCGTTTGAACTCCGATTTTCGTGATCTTTATATCGTTGGAATTGTAGCGAAGCGTAGATTATTTTTATACACTTTTCAATCTGTTTTTCCACTGTTGGTGTACTGTTTCTAATATAGATCTTGTTTGCTTCGTGTATGATTGCTTCGATGATTGTGTGGTGATTTTATGATCGAGTTCAGACGGTGAGCAATACGTTGGTGATCAAAAGTACACGGAGGATCCAAGTTCTCCAGAGCACTTTGATCAAGGCAAGTATAGCATGGACCATCCTTGTTGCCTATTCACCTTAATAACTAAATTCATGATGCATATGTCTACCTTGGCAACTGTAGTGATTATTCTCAGGTTTTGATGACTTGATCCTTGTTATCTATGAGATTGCATTTGAGTAGTGATGCTAGTGCTTTGATGGGTCATGATCTTATGAACTTGAATAATTAATTATGAAATAAAGATTAAAAGATGCTTTTTAGCAACATGGACTAAGGACTTATCTGTAAGTATGACACCGGGACTTACAGCGCAACCATGGGGGCTATATGGCTCTGGCTTTAGTCAAGTAGGAAGTTACTTTCTATCATATTGATTAATCTTGAAAGGTTCCTTGCCGAGCTGGTTGTTTTGCGGCTCCTGTCCTTGTGTGTACTGCTACGTGTGTGTGCCACTTGGAAGGAGGGCTCTACCGCCCCTTGCCATTGCGTCCGGATTGATTAGTAACTTGTTAGAGAGCCTTTTGAAAGACTTCATAGTGAGACCCTGTTATGCACCTTGGCAGTGTAGTGTGGGCCTTGCAAACCCCGACACATGGGAATCACGACTCATGGTGAAAGTGTGCAACCTCTGCAGAGTATAAAACTGATATATCAGCCGTGCTCACGGTCATGAGCGGCCTTGGACGTCTTACAGGAACTTAACTAATTTAATATTGATTTATTTGATGTTTCTATTGATGTTTATTCCATATTAATTATCATGTTTATATGATCATGCAAATCTTATTCCTTGGTATATTCTATTGCTGCTACTCAATTGCTAAAATGTGATCAACTAAAAGCAACCGCTGTCAACCTGTGTCTTGCCTTATTTGAGCCTCATAAACCCATGTTATTCTTGTTGAGTACGACATGTACTTACGCTTGCTTTATTTTTCATATTTGGATAAAAATCCCGGATGGGTAACAGATGACTATGAGGATTCTTCTGAGGATTATTAGGATTGTGTTCACCAGTCAACTATTCCCTGTGGATTGGAGTTACCGCGAGAGAGTTATATATATTCCGCTATTATTAATGTAAAGACTCTGTGATATTATTCGTTATGTATTAAACCTTGTGATGGTACTATGTAATTTGTCGCTTATGTGTGTGATTGATCTCTGGGCGCACATAAGTTGGTTCATTCAATTTTATCCTTAAAATTGGGTGTGACAAGAACTTGCCTAAAACACGTGGAGGGATACTAAGACTAGACAGGGCTGTCACCACCTGCTAGCACCCACAAACAATCCGTGCGACAAGCGGCATTCAAAGGCAAGATCTAGTCTAAGCACCACGCTTACACTAAGCCTTACTACTCTAGCAGTGATCAAGGCAACTAGAGCACCCTATTACAGGCGATGAACTACACACGTGAGCTGGTTACAGGATTATAATCTAATGCAAACCGACCAAGTAATATGATAACTCACAACAATACTATTAAAGTAATGCACTAAGTAAGGACTCAGTGAAGTAAAGCAGGAAAAATATATTAAAGTAGATAAGTCTTACAGAAAGAGAAAGATACAAGAGCTGTACCAGACTCTTCAGCAGACGACTCCGGAGACCCCGAGCGCAGCTCGACTCAACTCTAACTCCCACACTAGACTACAACTACTACTAATGGTGGAACTACACTACTTCTTCACTTGTATATTGAATGAATTATATCTTGAGAGGGTGAATGCAGCCTCTATTTATAGGGGGGAGATGGAGAGGTGCCACGTCAGCGATCCGTGTTTCTTCCCACCTTAGCCCTTGGACAAACCGTCATTGTAACCGCCACAAATCAACGACAATGATGAAATGAGCATGTGGGAGGCATGCAGGAAGGCGGTGGAGGCCAACCGTCCTGGCTGGGCACCAGGGGTGGTTCGGCCGACCCCCCTATGGCATGTGGGCCCAGCCAGGGTCTTCTAGAAGAAGTCCCCACCTGTCATGGGGTGTGGCAGTGGCCTGGTCTCACCCTTGGTGGTTCGGCCAAACCACCTGTGGTGAGTTGGGTCCACCACTGTGGTCCCCATCTGTCATAGAATGTTCCCATATATTGGTTCCACCTTGGTTGCATGTTTGTCACGTTGAATTCTTGTACTTTGGTTCACCACCGTTGAATGGAAACACATGTTGATCTGATGGATGAAATAAGCTGGGTGGAGGGTCACATGGATCATGCCATGTCAGCAGAGCCCTGATGGGCCCCATCCATGGTTCGGCCGAACCATGCATGGCCCCACATCAAGCTTCAATCTCTTCCATGTGGTCTCTTGTGTCATTTGTTGAAGTGTGGTGACTTGGTTCCCAAATATGTGGTTCGGCCGAACCATGATATTGGGCTCCAAGTGTTCATTTCTGCTCTGTTTTATCTTCCCTGCATTCACAAGCTTAAAAGTAAAAGTGGAACTAGTTATTGATAAAAAAATATGTTCATGTTATGTTACTCTTCCTTGAATCCGATGTCTGTTGACGGTGTTTGAGTGTGAATTTTTATGGTATATCCACCAGTCAACACCATCTATGATGATTTTCTCTTTTAGTAGGTTCACAATCACATAATAATGGAACCTATTATTATGGTCTGATTTTCCATCAGATGTGTCACACTAATCTAGCCCGTAGGAGCCACACCTTGTTGGATGAACTCTCTCCATTTAACTCTTACTTCATATTCACATAATAATGACAGGCTTAGAAATAAACCCACCAACAACCCCATCTAGGATCATGATTAGTTTCCTATGAATTGTTTGATTGAACTTGTATGCACAAAGTAGCCACGTCCAAACACGCAATCATGTCTGTTTTTTCCGGATCGTCACGTAAGGCGACGCGGAAGGCGATTTCCTTCTCGACCCCAATTTAGGCCGCCATCGCCGGCGTCCTCGATCAGCAACGCCGGTGACCACTCCGGTCCTGGTGTCCACGCCCCGACGCCAACCTGCAGTTGGTGTCGGCCTCCGCAAATCGTCGGTTAGCCGGTTCCTGGCGCCGCTGACCACAGACTACCGCTATTGTTTGCCGCTTAGGTCCCCCTGGGTCGGGATCGCCTTGGTGACTGTGCGGTAATTGCACAGTGCATCCTTGTGTTGTGCCCCTTGCTGCGTACGCGATGGCGTCAGCAGGTGCGGGCCATGTGGGGGATGGGCAGAAAGCCCAGAACCCTGATGTTGAGGAGTTGCTCAAGAAACTTAACCTCACCGAGGAAGAAGGTGTGGTTATGGATCTTAGTGATGATGAAGAGGTGGAGATCTTAGCGCCTGCTGAATGGGCGTTGGTTGGTAAGGTGTTGTCTCCGCTGCCGGTTCATATCCAACTGGTGCGATCGGCAATGAAACCGGCTTGGGGGAACCCGATTGGCCTCAAGATTCGCTCAATCGGGGAGAAGAGCGACAACTTGTTTGTTGCAGAGTTTGGAAGTGCTCGTGATATGGAGAGAGTGTTGCTGGGATCGCCATGGATGGTGGGCAAACATGCAGTACTGCTCCAGGAATATGATGAAAAACTTAGGGCGTCTGACATTATATTTGATCGGATGGAGCTGTGGGTTCGGATCATAAACCTTCCTCTTGGCTGGATGAATCGTTCAAGAGGTTCCCGTGCTATGGGACTAATAGGTAATGTGATTAAGATGGATGTGGATGGTGATGGTAAGGCTAGTGGTGCCTTTCTGCGGGCGTTGGTTGCAATCAAGATTGACAAACCTGTTAGGCGTGGGGTCCTCCTCCGGATGAGCAAGAATGAGGAGCCTAGATGGTTCCAGGCTCAGTATGAAAAGCTGCCCTATATATGTTTCACTTGTGGCAAGATGGGGCACTCGGAGTTGGAATGTCCAAACCCTGTGGAGCGGGATGAAAAAGAGAAATTACCATATGACATTCAGTTACGAGCTCTGGAGGAACGCAGGCGTCGAATTCAGTCTTTCGCCGGAGCTGCGGAGAAGTCTTTTGGTAGTGGGTCGTCATCGGCAAGCAAGTCGGCGAGACGCCACGATCGGTCAGATGAGAGGGGATCCAGGTTAGGATCTAGGTACTCGGAAAGCAAAAGGGATGACTCCGAGGAACAGGAGGTCCAGTCTCCTTTAAAGCACAGCCAGGAGACTGTTCGCCCAGTTCAGGAAATTCGCCCGGGGGCAAATAGGCGCTTGGATCTTCAGAGTGGTGATGATCAGCGTCCACAGGCTCAGAAAAGGAAATCAAAAGTGCCGCCCCCAGACACTCAGACGCCAATCCTAAACGTTCCCATTGTTGGGACAAATGCTCTTGTGCCGGCAGGGCTGGTTAACTCGAGGGTGAACCAGATTGACACAGGAGCGATGAGTGGGGAGCAGCATGTTGGAGACTTTGAAGAAGCAGAAATGTGGCAATAGCACTAATGTGAGATCGGCGGCGGCTGTGATGGACAGCCCCCGCCGGGTGCCATGAATTGCTTAAGCGTGAACTGCCGGGGCTGCGGGCGGCCTGAGGCAGTTCAGGAGCTTCGCCAGCTGGTGGAGCTTAAAAAGCCCGAGGTGGTGTTCTTAATGGAGACGCGGATGGGTGAGGAGCGGGCCCTTGGTCTACGACGACAACTCGATTTCCACGGTTCTGTCGTTGTCAACTCTGAGGGGTTGAGTGGGGGTTTAATCCTCATGTGGCGTCAAGGTGTAATGGTGGCTGAAATGAGCAAATCAAGATCACACATCGATGTTTATTTGTCATGTGATAAGTTGAGGATCTCGCAGTTTCGGCTGACGGGTTTCTATGGGGAACCCAGGAGAGAGAGGCGGAAGGAAAGCTGGTATTTGCTGCGGTTCTTGAGAGCACAGTCAGCTGAACCGTGGCTGTGCGTCGGGGATTTTAATGAGGTCTTGGCGGTGGACGAGCAATTTGGTGAGAACGAGCGGGAGGCTTGGCAGATTGCTGCGTTTCAGGAAGCAGTAAATGAGTGCCGATTCTCTGATCTTGGTTTCCATGGGTTACTTTACACATGGGACAATCGGCAAGATGGTAACCGAAATGTAAAGGCCCGGCTAGACTGAGCACTGGGTGATGACAGGTTCATGTCGACTATGGGAGAATTAGAGGTTTTTCACTTGCCCCTGGCGGAATCCGATCACTGTGGGGTATTGGTGGAGATAAGGGAGAGATCAGCGACTGGTCGTGGTGGTGGTCGCCTGGAAACCTAAGCCCTTCCGCTACGAGAACATGTGGAAGAGCCATGGGGAGTACATGGAGTTTGCGAATAACTCTTGGGACCCGGGTATAGGTACTCTCGATCTATCTGCAGCTTCTAAAGCCCTGTCGTCCCTGCAAAGCTCTTTGAAGGCTTGGGATAGAGAGGTTTTCGAGTCTGTCAAACAACAGGTCAAGGCCCTACGAGAGGAGTTGGAGCAAGAGAGAAACAACACCTTGTATAGAGGTCCGACTGACAAGGAGCGGAGTGTGATGGCGAAACTCGCTGATACTTTGGCTCGGGAAGAGACGATGGAGAAACAATGGTCTAGGATTTCCTAGCTAAGGGAGGGGGACCGAAATACTGAGTTTTTTCAGGCGAAGGCTCGGGCTCGACAGAGAACTAATAGAATCAAAATTCTTAGTGATGATAATGGAAACGTGTTCACTGAACAAGAGGACCTGGAAAGATTGGCTTGTGAGTTCTATCAGAAACTCTTCACCGCACAAGATGAACTACAACCTGATCTGATTTGTCGTCATGTACCTAGGAAGGTTACTGATGAGATGTGTGTACTACTTGAAAAGCCTTTTGTGGAGGAAGAGGTGGAAACAGCGTTGTTCCAGATGGCACCAAATAAATCCCCAGGGGTGGAATGGGTTCAACGCCAGCTTCTTCCAAACACATTGGCAGCTTGTTAAGCCATGTGTGGTTAGTGCGGTTCTGGGGTTCTTGAATGGGGGAGATCTTCCTAATGTGGTAAATAAAACTCTCCTTGTACTCATTCCGAAAGTGAGTAATCCACAAGAGCTGTCACAGTTTAGGCCTATCTCCTTGTGCAATGTTTTATACAAGTTATGTTCAAAGACGATGGCTAATCGGTTACGTGGCGTCCTTGATGATATGATTTTGGAGGAGCAAAGTGCTTTTGTCCCAGGTAGGCTCATTACTGACAATGTGTTGATTGCGTATGAGTGTATACACTACCTGAAGAATAAGAAGGGGAAGATGGGTGCTTGTGCTATCAAGTTAGACATGGCAAAGGCCTATGACTGGGTGGAATGGGATTATCTCATCTCGATCATGTCAGCATTGGGATTTCCTGCTTCCTGGTGCTCTCTGGTTATGAAGTGTATTTCCTCGGTGTCTTTTTCTGTGAGAATAAATGGAGTTTTTTCAGATAACTTCAAGCCAACAAGAGGAATCAGGCAAGGTGACCCTATCTCACCTTATCTTTTCCTTTTATGTGCTGAAGGTCTATCATGTATGGTGAAAAATATTGGTCCATTGTATGTTTCAAGAGGGGTGAGGGTTGGCAGACAGGCACCTTGGGTTTCTCACCTCCTGTTCGCTGATGATTGTTTGATTTTCACGCAAGCATCAAAGAAGGGAGCGGATCGTGTGGCTACAATCCTGGAGGAGTATAATAGAGGATCTGGTTAGTTGGTAAATAAGGGTAAGTCTGCAATTTTTTTCAGCCCCAACTGCCAACAAGAATGTAAGGTGGAGGTGCATGATAGCCTGCAGATCCCTAATGAGGCCTTGGGTGAGCGGTACCTGGGCCTTCCAACGGCAGCATAAAGAGGTGCAGCTGATATGTTTAATTATGTGCCGGCTCGGGTAAGAGGTTTCATTGGTGGTTGGGCAGAGAAAAATTTGAGCTGTGCCGCACGGGAGGTTCTCCTGAAAGCAAACGCTCAATCTGTACCTACCTACCCGATGTCATGCTTTAAGTTCTCGGCGCCGGTTTGCCGCAAGCTAACATTGGCGGTGTCAAACTACTGGTGGGGAAGCTCTGTGGATAATCATAAAATTCACTGGCTTCAATGGGACAAGCAAACCCGGCCTAAGAGTCAGGGTGGAATGGGGTTCAGAGATTTCACTCTGTTTAATCGGGCTATGCTAGGCAAGCAAAGGCTGGAGGTTGTTGACGCGACCGGACTCGCTGTGTGCAAAGGTTCTGAAGGGGAAGTACTATCCATCAACTGATTTCCTTTTAGCAACCACCAAAAGACGGAGTTCGGTTACCTGGAGATCAATTTTGCATGGTAGAGATGTACTGCGGCGTGGTCTCATTTACCGCATCAGACCAGGCGATATACGCGTGTGGGATGAGAATTGGATCCCAGGGTCGAGTTCTTTTAAACCCCTCATCAGGCTACCAAATGCCTATGCGGAGCGTGTGCAAGATTTCTTTGTGCCCGGTACACGGTCATGGGATGTACAAAAGGTGAAGAGTTCGCTGTTGGCGTTGGATGCAGCAAAGGTGCTAAAAATCAAACCAAGCACAATGCTGGAGACTGATGTCCTTGCTTGGGGATTGGAACGACACGGGGTTTATTCAGTTCGGTCGGCATATAAGCTGCTGAAGGATGAGCAAACGGCGGCAACTATGGCGATCACGAATGAAACTAGAGCCTTTGGCGTTGATAAGGCCTGGAGTGCTCTCTGGAAGATGAATGTGCCCCCCAAGGTTCGAGTGTTCTGGTGGCGGGTGATCCACGGCTCGCTGCCGGCAAAAGCCGAATTGAAGAGAAGACATGTGGCAGAAGAAAGCTTCTGTGAGGTGTGTGGGGATCCAGCTGAAACTGTTTACCATGTGGTCCTTGCATGTCCGGTGGTGAAGAGGTTTTGGGAGGAGGTGAAGAAGCTAACAGGCGTCAGGGTCCCGGATTTGCATCGTTGTACCTGGGCAACTGACGTTTTTCATGCTGAGAAGTGCAATGCCGAGGCAGCGGCTTTGCTGATGTGCGGGGCATGGGCTCTGTGGACTGGGCGAAATGGCAGGCGCCATGGCAGGAAGGTATGGAAGCCAGGCTCGATGGCTCGTTATATCTCATCTTTGTTGCAGGAGCTAGCATCGCTGAAAGTGTCGACCCAGGGAACAAATCCGAAAAGGAAGATGAAATGGCAACGGCCGGAGGAAGGTTGGCTGAAAGTTAACACTGATGCGGCGTTTGATGCCAATGAATGCACTGGGCGGGCTGGTGTGGTCATCCGAGATCACCTAGGCCGGGTTATGGCGGCAGCGGCGCGTTGGTTCGACGACATGCCTGATGTGTTAATGGCTGAAGCCATAGCAGCCAAGGAAGGCATCGAGCTGGCAATGGAGCTGGGTTATGACCGTATCATTCTGGAGGTTGATAGCCTGGGGCTTCAAAAGTTACTGGAGGACAGTGCAGGTGTTAAGTCATCTATAGGTGGTATTTGTTTTGATATCACAGAGTTAGGCAGGAGTTTTAATGGTTTTAGAGTTAATTGGGTTGGGAGAGAAGCGAACTCGGTGGCCGATCATTGTGCTAACATGGTCTCGGTTACTGAGCGCTCATTTTTCTGGCTTGATGAAGTCCCGGACTGGCTCCTGGGACTGGCAGCTACCAATTGTAATCTTGCCATTGATTAATAGAAAGCTCTGTGATTTTCGCTCAAAAAAAATTCACATAATAATGGAACCTATTATTATGGTCTGATTTTCCATCAGATGTGTCACACTAATCTAGCCCGTAGGAGCCACACCTTGTTGGATGAACTCTCTCCATTTAACTCTTACTTCATATTCACATAATAATGGCAGGCTTAGAAATAAACCCACCAACAACCCATCTAGGATCATGATTAGTTTCCTATGAATTGTTTCATTGAACTTGTATGCTCTTGTTTGCTTGGTGTTTTCTTTTCTTTTTTTCTATTACTATCCCTAACCGCGCTCTCGAGTTCGATAAGCGTGCATCATGCCCTGCAGACGCAGGAGAAGCTCTATGCAGCCCCCCCCTCGATCGTGCCGGTACGTACGCGACACCTCTTCGAAGTCTGTTTATTATACTCCTCCTACGATCAACTAGCTACGTGTTCTCCCGAGGTATATATAAGCGTCTATTTTACGGATAAGTAGGATGGGCCGACGGCGGGGTCGTTAGTGCTAGTTGGAATTCGATTAGGTCTCGTTTAATAAAGCACGAGAAGTCGAATCCGATCGATGCACCTATCAAAATCGCTGGTACGTACACGTGTAGTGTCTACGCCGGATCGGACTAGGGTTTTTTTTTTTTTTTTTTCCCGCGCGTGTGTGTTTCGTTTCGGAACTCCGATCCATCCCGTGGGCCGTGGTTATTCATAAATAATACTCGACGAGTATTACGGGAGATGGAGACAAGGTAGCGCACCGACCGACTACACGGCCGGCGGCATATACTGGTTCGTTCCAAATTAGAGGTACGGTGGCCCGTGTGGCGGCGCAGCAGCCCTGCCACTGCCAGACTTGAGATCGGCGTGACCAACGCCGTTGGCGCATCGCCGTCGCCGACGTACGTGCTGCTCTCGTCGTCGTGCTCAAGAAGAAGCCCAACCCGATCGAACCTTAAGGCGGAGAGGGTAAGATCAGAGGATTTCGTTCCGTCGTTGGAAGCCATGGACGACGCATTAATGGACTTGGACGTGCGCAGCAGATATAACGTGATACTAGGAGCCATGGATCCCGTAGACGTCGCCTTGGCACCCTATGTCTTTTCTGACAGTCGATATGAGCGTATCAGGCGACTCTTGGACCGATGCGGACCACAACCCCAAGACGATTATTATTATGCCGAACCTCCTGCTGCTGCTGCTACCCACCGACGACGATCCCCATCGTCGGTGGCGCCACCCCGCAACGACCACCGCAATAATAAGCGTGCCTGCATCCCCGCCTCCACCAACGCCATCCTAGGCCTCAAGGAGGTGCTGCTCACCACCACCAACATGGACGACGGCTGCGCCATCTGCCTCAAGGCTTTGGCCGCCGGCGAGGTTGTTCGCGACGACGACAGGGAAGACGACGACCTCAAGGCTTTGGCTGCTTTGCTCGCCGATCGGGAGGAGGGCGAGGAGGACGACAGCGACGAGGACGACGGCGACGACGACGATGTCACGTGGCTGCAGCCCCTCCGGCTCCGGGCCATGCCCTGCTCCCACGTCTTCCACCAGAACTGCATCTTCAAGTGGCTCAGCCGTAATGCCGTCTGCCCTCTCTGTCGCTACAAGCTGCCCACCACAGATGATGATGATGATGATGAATGATCCATGACGCTGCTGATCGGTCCTGAGGAGGACTAGGAGGAGAATCCAAAGATGACGACGGCGGCGAACGACCCTCAGTCATTTTTATCCAATTAATTTCTTCTTTGATTCTGTTCTTCCTCCTTCTGTAATATGCATGTTTTATCTTGGATTGGATCTATTGAGAAGAAATAATGTAATCGATTTGGATTTGAGAATGGATACGGTGATTTTTATTATTCAAAGTCCGTTTGGTTCCGTGTACCTTGGTTGAAAAACAAAAATCGCATGGGTTGTGGTGGTGTGCTGTTAATATTTCATTAATTAATGTTGACCTGTTTATGATTTTTTTTAAAAAAGAGCTTAGCTTTTAACCTGTTAGTGTAAATTAGTTAGAGAAATGAGCTTGCACCCCTCAATTAGTCGATCTTGCTTGATTTTAGTGGAGATTGTACCCTAGTTTCATGTATAGAGGAAGCATGTTGTCAATTTGAATCGCCCGAACTTTGTAAATGAAAAGTTAATCAAAATACCAAATGTATATCTTGATTAGTTTAACAAACTTGTTATTCATGAATTTTGTATCTGAAACCATTTAGAGTTTCAAATACTAGTGTGAAGGTGTCATTTCTTTAAAATCCAAAATTTAACTTGGTCAAACTTTGTCAAACGTAACACTAAATGACCTCAGCTCAAAAACTTTTGAATACAAAAAAGTTAGAACTCATCAAGACCTACAATCTTTATATATGTAATTTTTTTATTTGAGAAAGTGTAAAAAATAGTCACAAAATCATAAATCTCACGTATAGTTTATGAAACTATACGAGAGACTGTTCAGTTTAGAACTAAACTTTCCTAACAATTTCTCAAATGCAAAAATGACCCATATAACAATTGTAGATCTTGATGAGTTGATAAAACTTGGTATTCATGATTTTTCTAGATGAGACCATTTAGGGTTTTAAAAATTAGTTTCGAGTTTCCATTTTTGAAAATTCAAAATTTAAGTAGTTCAAATTTTCTCAAATGCAAAAATGACCCATATAACAAATCTAGATCTTGATGAGTTATGCTAATTTGATGTTTTAAAATTTTAATTTCAGGTCATTTAGTCTACTAAATTATATTCAAAGTTGAAAATTTAGATTTTATTTTTTAAATAACAAACTATACATTTATATATAAAAATCAAAACAAATATTTGAAATAAATTAAACTTTTTATATATTTTTTGAGAATTTATAATCTGTTAACACCAAATTTTGGGCTGGGAGCCGATAGCCGATACCGAAAGAAGATAGCCGATCTCGGAAGCAGATTCCGTCCAGCAGAAGGAAGGAGAATAGCCGATTGAACGGTGAATCGGTTATCGGGCGAAGGTGACAGAAGGCGTGCAGCGTCGACATATGGTGACGTCATCCAGAGTCCGCGCCGCCAAGATGCGATCACGATCGGAGTCTGTTATGAAAGGGAAGTTGGGACTCCAAGTTACCTTAGACATAGGATAGTTTGTTGATTTCCTTATCTATTAATGAGTTGTAAGTCGACTAGCACTCTATCTACGCTCAGGGTATAAATATAAGCCCTCAGCCATTGTAAAAACAACAACATCAATACAACACAACTTTCAGCTCCGGCCAACAAACCCTAGAGTCAGTCGAGTCCGGCGAGTTACTTCATCCAGGCTGGGTGTCATCCGGTGGACGCAGGCTTGCTTGTAAGTATCGTCAACCCCCTGTTAAACTATGTCTTTTTAGCGTCATCCGGTGGACGTGGAAGCATGGCGGACAAGGGTCCTTGCTAAGCTTTGTTTCTTTGGCGTCATCCGGTGGACGCGGGAAGCACAGTGAGTCAAGGATGATTCACGCTGGTTTACCCGATCAATCTGTGTTAACCGTCATCCGGTGGACGAGATGCAGATTAGGACGGTTTTCACGCATGGATTAGTTATCGGCTCTAGCTAAATATGGCAATTTAGTTAGATTCATTAAGTTACCGATGTTGCTTATGTTTATTGTTTATTATTTAAAACAATCATCAATTTGTCCGTCTTGATCCATATACGTCGGCTTATATCTAATAGATCTATATGTTCAACGAATTATGCTTGCCATTGTTTTATATTGATAATATAGAATGTTTTGCACCAGCCGGTTGTATTTTGGATCTAGATTAGATACGGGTCGCACTCAAGTAATAAAATAAACTTTGTCTAGATTCAAAGGTTAACGGATTTAAGTTGCAACTTCATCATGACTGCCTCGATCCGCTCGATCTCCACTGTTGCAAGATTGTGATTTAGATCTATTAGCCGGAGAGTTGAAACATTGTCTACTTTATATGCTTGTATGTTGCCCGTATACACTGAATCGGCTAAAGTAGCCGATTTTATCTTGTTTTACATTGAGACATCTTATGATTATGATAGCTTGTTGTGACTACATCTTTTATAGCATGTTTCCGTCTAATGCAAGTATATATCATTGAATTCATGTCTGAATCGGTTAAATTGAGTTATAATACATGTTTCGCCACAATCGGTTCATAACATGACGGAATCGGCTTTCTAGTCGATCTCCCATTACATCGGCTCTTCGAGCCATACAATTGGAACTACCTGGACACACCGGTTAGTTCCGCCCTGTGATTACTGATTACTATCTTTTTCCTTGTCAATTGCAGGTCAAATTGACTGGCACGCTTGGGTGTTACTGACACTCTCAGACCGGGTCCGAAGCTAGTTAGATCTGCGAGAGCTTTACTGCCTCAAGGGTCGTTTCCGGCTTCGCTGGTGTGTTGGGCTTAGGGAACCACTTTTTGCGCCAACATAATCTATATTAATCTATTTTTTATAATTAGATTATGATTTTTTTTGAGCCCAGGTATCGCTTACCTGACTTTTCCAAGTTCAGTGGGCAGGACGACATCACCACCATGGAACACATCAGCCGTTACCTGACCCAGCTCGGCGAAGCTTCGTATGAGGTAGCTCACAGGGTCCGGCTCTTTCCGCTATCTTTGACAGGGTCGGCGTTTAGCTGGTTTGCATCTATGGAGCCTGACTCGATTCAAGGTTGGGAAGATCTGGAGAGTAAATTCCATAATTACTTCTTCTCCGGCACTGGGGAGAAAGACATCACAGATCTCACCAACATGCGCCAAAAGCCGAATGAGCTTGGATCGGCTTTCATCAAGCGGTTCAGGGAGACCAGGAACATGTGTTACTCTTTGAACCTGAACGACAAGCAGCTCGCCAAGATAGTGGTCAGTGGGTTGCTCCCACACGTCCAAGAGAAGCTTGTGGGCACCAACTTCAATAGCATCAGCGAGGTGATGCAGAGGGTGGCCGCATTAGAACAGCAGGCCCAGACTTTCAAGAAGGAATCAAAATACAAGCAGGCCTACGTCTGTGATTTCGACTCAGAGGATGGAGAGAATGAAGTGGCTGCTGTTGAGCTTAAATGGGGAACAAAGCCCATGGCCGTACCGAAGGGTTGGAGCGCGGAAGATCAATACGACTTTGACACGCGCAAGCTGGACAAACTCTTCGACCTATTAGTCAGTGCAGGCCACATCACCTTTCCAGCGGATTACGTTAAGCCATCTCCTGAAGATTTACAGGGAAAACCGTTCTGCCAGTACCACGGCCTCACCTCACACTCTACAAACAATTGCCGCAATTTCAAAGCAGCAATCCAGATTGCTATTAGGCGCGGTTTGTTGAAATTTGAGGCTCCTCCCAAGGGGAAGATGAAGATCGACAAATTCCCATTCCCGAAAGGGTAGAACATGGTCCAGATCGCGAATCCTTTGACTAAAGTAAAGGTATTAACCTCCGAACGGGCCAGGAAGAACTCCTCAGTTGATACCGATGCACAAATCACAGCTGAGGAGCTGGCGCTGATCAAAGGAAGGAGGGAATAGAATCAGAGGCAGCCGGAGCAGGGAGAATCTAGTGGCACCAAGAGCAGGAGGCCCACACACCAGCACCTTCTGAACAAGTGGCGGCGATAGAAAGAGAAAGATCATCAGAGGCGGCTGCAGCGCGAAGAAGAGGAGTACCGCAGGTGGCTCCGTGAAGAAGAAGAGGCGCGCTATCATGAAGAAATGACCTGCCACCGGGGAGGTGAGGAGGATCATTGGCATTGCCCATTCTTCCGACATTATTGGAATAAAGGCCTGAGACTGCCAACGCTGCGCAACTGCCCAGAATGCAGCGATCAGTACCGAGAGTATAGGTAGTCCCAGGTCAACCGCCGGTCTGTATATCAGAGGCTGGGGAGCCCCCACAGCCCGCGGGATCGGCGTGAAAAAAGGGACTCGCACGATCGGCTTGATGAAGCGGTAGTTGAACGCCGACAGCCGGTTCGGTAAGAGAATTAGTGGTGCCCAGGGGATCTAACTAAGAGCCAAAGGCGCCGGGTGCAACGGCTCAGAAACAGAGAGCTCCAAGCTGAGGGACGTGCCAAACAAATATGGCGCAAGAAGCCTCCACAAAATAATGGAAAGGCTGTAGCCGATGCACAGATGGTGTTCGTGCTGCCTGCAGAGTTCAGAGCCAAGAAGTATGATACCGAGTCCGACTCAGACGATTCGGGATCAGAAGACGGAGTGGCCAAGTTAGTGCTCGCACAGCAAGCTACTTTTGATAAGCTAGCCAAGAATCGATATTTGAAGGCCCTCTATCTCAAAGGTTATGTCGATGGCATGCTCATGACGAAGATGTTGGTGGACGGTGGTGCCACTGTCAATCTCATGCCCTATACTACATTCCGCAAGCTAGGCAAGGGTCCCGATGATCTAATGGAAACTGATCTGATGCTCAAGGATTTCGGGGGCAATTCTTCCAACACTCGGGGGGGCAATCAACGTCGAGCTAACAGTGGGGAAGAAGACACTGCTTACCACCTTTTTCGTGATCGACAGTAAAGGTGCCTACAGCTTGCTACTCGGACGCGACTGGATTCATGCCAACTGCTGCGTGCCATCGACCAGGCATCAATGCCTCATTCAGTGGCATGGCGATGAGGTCGAAGTGGTCCCGGACGACGACTCGGTTAGCGTGGCGACAGCAGATGCCACATACTGGGAAGCTGGGGATCATGACTGTTTCTCTGGCAAGACTTGGGAAGGAGGCTCCATCAAGGTCAGTGATAAGAGTCAACAGCCGATCAGGGCAATCGGCTCTGAGTCTTTTTATTAAATGGAGAATCCGATTGACGGCACAGAGGGTAAGTTGGGGCAAGGATTCACGTCGGCCGACAAGCTCGAAGAAGTGGATGTTGGACCCGGCGACAGACCAAGGCCGACGTTTATTGCCGCCAATTTAGACCCAGAGTTCAGGCAGGAGCTGGTTCAACTATTGAAAGACTACAAAGATTGTTTCGCCTGGGAATATTATGAAATGCCTGGATTGGACAAATCTATTGTTGAGCATAGGCTACCTATCAAGCCAGGGTTTCGGCCACACAAGCAGCCTCTACGTCGTTTTAGAGAGGATGCTCTACCTGACATTAAGGCCGAAATCACGAGGCTGTTAGAAGCCAAGTTCATTCGAGCTTGCCGATATGCCGAGTGGATATCGAACATCGTCCCTGTGTATAAGAAGAATGGTAAACTGTGAGTCTGTATTGATTTCAGAGATTTAAATAGAGCTTCACCGAATCAGAGCTAGTATGGAGAGTCATTCTACCTATTGGTACCAAAGATAGCCGATTCGGTAAATGGTCACCAAACTGGGAAGGCCCGTATCGCGTGGTGGAATGCGCTCCGGGTAATGCTTATATCCTTGAAGACTTGGAAGGGCAGAGACTCGCCAGAACCATCAACGGGAAGCATCTGAGGAAATACTACCCTAGCATCCTAGTTGGGGGATATTAGCCGATTCATGTGAATCTGGCTCTAACAGCCGATGCCGTGCAAGCGGGTCGCCTTCAGGACAAAAATGGCCGACATCGTAGTAACGAGTCGCTCTTAAAAAAAAGGGAAAATTCTAGAAAATACATATATGTATCCGAGCACATATGGAAATCAGATTGATGCTTTTGAAGGAAGTTTTATTTCTGATTGTGCTTACAGGAGCCCTATTACATCCTAATCATGCGTGGCTTTATCTATAATGTCCTGGGCGTCGGTGACAGCCACGACCTCGTCGGCATGAGGAAAGAAGTTCGCCAGTTGGGCGTTGGCCTCCTCCATGTTTTGGCCCTCCGGGAACCCAGGCTCGACGGATTCCAGAGCAATGCCGCAGCGGAGTCGCGCGGCATTACAGCCCCAGTGGCTCCGTGACGAACGCCGGCCATGGCCACCTGGGAGACGCGGTGATGAACATTCAGGAGCCGTTCCGCCTGCGTGTTGCCATGCGCATTAACGGCATTGACAGCGGCCTCGGCGGCCACACATAATTCTTCAAGCTGCGCAGTCAGGACTGCAAAAGAAAGAAGTGTCAGCATGAAGGTGATTGTTAGCATGTCATAATTCAAGTTGTTACCGGCCACTGCAGCATCCGATTCGGCGAGTTGGGTTTGCACCCTGGCCACCTCGGTTTCGGCGGCCGTAAGGGCAGCGGCTTGGGCTTCGGTGACGCCCTGCAGCTGGCCATTCTCCTTCGTAGCCTCTGAGTAGAGGTTACGGTACTCCACCATCTGGTGATGGAATCGGCGACCGTCGGCGGCGGTGTAGGACCCGTCAGAAGACCCCGATTCTGATCTAGTGCTCGGGGCCAGATTTTGAGGGGGTTCCTGAGGAGGCGCAATTCTGAGAGGCCGAGTGTCCACGCCAATCGGTGCTCCCGGTGGGAAAGGAATCACGTGGGCCTGATTGATGGTTGACAAAGAAACAGATGTGTCAGAGTCGAAAGAAAACCAATGTCTTGGGCACAAACTGATTTACCTGCTGTAGATGGCTAACTGCCGGGGCGTCACCCAGCGACGACGGCTGTGATGCGGGTCAGCAGCGGCATCCGAGCCAGGCGTGGCTCCAGCGGCTGCAGGGATGGCTTGAGACGGTCCGGCACCGGTTCTCGAACCTCCGACGCCGGCAGTGCCCGCATCGCTGCGCAGGACGGTAATGGTCAGATTAGATCAGGTCGATCTATCAAGAAGTGAGTAGCAGCCTTACCCTAACCAGGCTTGCAGGCGATGCCTCCGTTCATCCACGGCTCGTAGGCTCTGGGTGAAGTTGTCACCTTCCGCAGAACTTGAGGCCGGCCGCTTGCCGTGGTTTTCGTCGCTAGCCATGGATTTGGGGGATTTTATTTTCTCTGGTCTGAGGAGAGAAGGCCGGGAGAGCGAAGGCTTCGATGTTGCGGTTGCTTGTCCAGGCCGAGTGTGTATTTATAAAGATGAGGGTATTGAGACGGTTCCTCCTCAGAAGGCGAGACGGCACGGCGGATTTTAGTTTGCGGTTAATCCACGTTTCTTGAATCCGGAACAGTTGCCGAATCGGGGAGACGAAGCGCCGCCATCAATGGTCGCACGCCGATCGGTTTTTTGGGTCAGGCTATTTTAGCCGATCCTATTGTGAGTACCCACAAGCCGATTCGTGATGGATCTGGCAGAGGGGTTAGTTCCAAAGGAAAGCCGAACAAAGCCGACACTAAGAAGTACGCCCAAAAGCCGATTCGTATGCAGAACGGGTCAGGTTATGTGATTGATTCTAAGGTACAAAGCAGTTCGAAAGCCGATTCGCATACAGAAGTATATCAGGTTGAACAGAGTCAGTGCGAAACAAGACAAAGCCGGTATTAAGGTGTAAAATTGAAATACAGATCAGGCTAAGTTGTCACATTCAGGGTGAACAGCACATGTCAAGCAGTATACCCATTATATTACAAAGGTAATAAGGATCGAATCAGTTCTACTAATTCAGCACGGAGCGCGTGGCCAGCCTGCAGCAGTTGTTGATCTCGGTTTTCAGTGAACTGTAGCAAGTTTAGGCGTTGGCATGACTTTCTGTCTGCAACGATCAAGCTGCTGATTTCCTTCTTTTTCTGGGAAAGCTCGATCGTGCTGGTGGAGATGGTGATTTCACGCTCACTGATGGCCGACTCAACTGTTTCCAATTCTTTTCTCAGCTGGTCTCGTCTTGTTTTCAATGTCTCCAATTCTGTTTCAGCCGTGCTGATGGAGGATTTGAGCAACCTGGCTCGATCGGTTAATCTGGTGGGCTCTTGTCTGTTGATCGATTTGTTGCTCTTTAGCTGTTCAAGTTCTGCCAGGTTCTTGTGAGAAGTGATGATCCCTGATGCTGTCACTTTAAGATCGTCAAGTCTTTGCAGGGACTTCAAGGCTGACAGATTGGGTTGCTGTCGGACGAGTTCTATTATTTGATCAATCAGATCGGGATTCGAGGCCAGAGCGACCAGATCACCCTCTAGATGGGGTACCAGTGCACTTAGCCGATTGTTGAAATCTGGCTCTGAAAGTCTCTCGGAGGAGGAGGCCAGTTCATCTTTATCACAGAACTCTTCTATGTCGAATGGAAAGCTGGGAGACAGAGGCTTCCGTGCCTACAGTATATGCATTCTCTCATCAAAAAGGGGTACAATATAGATTAATTGTTTTCTGGCAGAGATGGGATACCGCGGTTGTATCTTTTGCGGCATGCGGATCCTCGGTTGTCACTGCCTCAGGTAGTTGGGTTTCTGCAAACCAGAAGTAAGAACAGTATGGAAGCAAAGATAATTGCTAACAGCCGAATAGGAGTTACCTAGATTCCTCTCAGGGGGCAACTCCTCTTCTTCAAGGTTCGCCCAGATTTCTTCAGAAGGGCTGTTCAGCTGTATTTTTTGAAAAGAAGATTTGGTCAATTAGGACATTTAAGAAAGAAAAGCCCAGTGAGTAGTACCTGAGTTTTTGCTCCTTCTTCCCGGATCCCTTCTTCTTGAGCAGCTGATTTCTCATGGCCGGTAGATTCTGATGGTTCTTCGGCCTGTTTCTCTCCCAAGGTATTTTGAGTTGGTTGGGGGTTCACCTGGTAGAAAGCCAATTTAAGAATTGGGACGTATTGAAGTAAAGGAAAAATGCTACTAGGTACCTGAATTTTTCTTATCGATCGGCGTTTCTTGGGAGTTTGCTTTTGGAGCTGAGATGCAGCTGGTCGTTTTGAAGCAGAAGGGGAGGTCAGTACAGCAGGGCCTGTCATTAGTTGTCTCAGCGTTGGCGCTCGGGAGCCTAGTCTTGCTGTTGGACAAGGTGGATAGTATTCCACTCGCTCTGGTGGATTGGATGATGGGTCCTGCGAGAAATATCTGTTAAGTAACATGTTTGAATAAAGCCGTTTTTATTGGAATCGGCTGAAAACACTTACTGCTCGGGGAGATTGGAAGTTTGGATCCAGGGCTCTGCATTTGTCATGGACGGTTTGGCAGAACAAGTGAGCGTGCCATTGTTGCCACCAATCGTCAAAACTTTGATGAACGATGCAGACTTGATTCCACGGCTTCGGCGAGAATGTGGGCAGGTTTGCTCCGAGTTGAAAAATTCTGACAGCCTGAAGGTGCTCTGTAATGTTCTCCCTGGATTTCAATGTATTCAAAAAAGGGAGCCGAGGGGGCAATTGGCCGAAACCTAGCTGTCTTGCTGCTATGTTTGGATGATAGAATTTATAAGAAGAATAGCTAGTTGCCTTGCCGCTTGCGCTCTGAAGGTGTTTGAAGTCTGCTGGCAAGGCACAGGGTTTGATAATTGTGTTCAAGATACTGATAGCCTCGTCATCAGAGCACCCATTGTTGAATTTGAAGCTGGAGGGTGCTGGAAATTCATCTTCATCTTCATAAGGGAACCAGGTAGTAACATTTGGTCCCAAGCCCCTGTATAATGTTTCCAACATATTGCCCTTTGAGGTTGAGATGGTTATGGCAGAGGCAGCTTCACCAAAACTTTGACAGCCTCTGGTTTTTGGGTCTTCCTCCTCTAAATACTCGGTGGATGGAAAGTTGAGGCCTTGGAGTTGCATCCTTACCAGCTTATGCAGATACAGGTTGAGCCATAGCTGTACTAGCCACCAAGGGCCTGTTATGCATTGCACTTCTTCACCTATGATCAAGGAACTGAATACCCGGCTCATAAGCCTGTATGCTGCACCCAACAAGAGTTTGCCCAGGGGGATGGAGTGCCCTTGAGACAGTTTCTCTGCTAAGACCCGATAAGGATATGCTGGCCCGGCAGTGGCGCCACAGAACACGAACCTTTCAAGCCACATGGTTAAGAATGCGACATGTTCTTTCTCGCTGACAGAGGAGGAGCTTTTCTGGTGGTGTTGAATATAACCACTCCATCCTTTGTATGTGTCCAGCTTCGGGAAATAGGGGTCCTGTAACAACCCTAAAAATCCACACAACCTAAAAATCCCAACCAATTAAAATTTTTCATTTATTTATTGTGAAAACCCATTTTTCTTGTGCAAGCATATAGGTTTCATTATGAATTTGGTAATAAAGGAGTATAGCTTGCATTTTAATTCCATTCACATAAAATAATAACTTATGCATCACATTTGGGATTTATTGCAATTTATGTTTGTAATTACTCAATATTTAAAATGGGTAATATATGTATTTATACACTTAAGTGAAAATAGAAAAAGAAGAGAGGAAGACGGAAGCCAGCCTGTCGGCCCACGTTGCGGCCCGGCAACGCGCGCGCGACCGGCACACACGCGCTCGCGCTCGCGCTCGCTGCCAACCTGGGGCCCGCATGTCAGCCGCCTTCCCCTTCCACTGTTTCTCTTCCACACGAAGACAGTGGCCGACCGGGTCATGCGAATGGCGTGACCGACAGCGCCACGCATGGCAGAGCCCTGACCCCGCTGTTCCCCTCCTGTCCCCTCCTTTCTTGGCCGCCAAGCGAACCCGCGCCCATCCGGAGCCCTAGATCCACTCGAGCCACAGCCCTTCGATCGGTCGAGCGCGATCAGGACCGTTCGCCATTGGAGCTGGCCAAGCTCGCCTATAAAAAGGAGCTCACCCCGAAGCCCTACCCTCATTTCCCCTCGCCGCCACCACGGCACAGACCGGCACACTGCACCAAACCGAGAGAGAGAGAGCGTAGGAGAAGGGCGGAGCAGAGGAGGAGAAGCTGCCGGAGCGCCGCCGCCGCGGAGAGCGATCGCTCTGCACGGCTCCGACTCACCACTGTATCACCATCCTAGCTTCACCGACACCACGGTGAGCCACCGCACGCTATGTCCGAACCTCGCCCTGCTTTGCCATGGTGTTCCGCCCACGGGACGCGCAGGCACGAGCCTTTACCGGCTCAGGAAGATCACCTGCACCATGCACTCATGCGACCGGCCGAAACCCCCGGACTACAAGCTTGCTAGACCGAGAACGCAACACGACGCGTTCTCGGCGGAGCGCGCTCACCACCGATGCGTTCCGACGCCGAATCACCCGTTCCGAGCAATCTGACTAGCACCCGTATAGGTTAGAGCGTCGTGGAGCACCGCCACGACCCCTTGAGCTAGCTACGCGGATCTAAGCGCTAGAGGAAGCCTCGTCCGCAGTGCGCCGCAACCTCGCCGGAGCGCCGCCGCGGACCGGAGCCAAAAGGAGGCCCTGCCCTGTCACTAGTTCACCACTAAGCGGACGTATGCCCATTTAGTCACGCCAATTTGACAAGACCGCATTCGATTGAACCAAGACATGGTCGTAGCCGCGTTGCCGCCTTCCGCCGTCGCCGGCATCACGCCGCCGCCACAACCGAGCACCTTGGGAATCTCGATAGCCAAAATTGGTAGTTGGTATACCATCGCCATAGACCCTGGAGGCGTATACATCTCCTAAAAGACCACCTTAGCCCCGCCGGAACCTCCCAGTCACGGCGACATCGCCGCCGATGACTGGAGCATCTCAATACCGCGACCAGGAACAAAAACCGACCACCTCGGACAAGCTTAGTTGCGGAAGATTGAACCTCCATAGCCTGGAACACCGCGAGGTGCGTTCTCGGGGAAACGTGATCACCGCCGACACGATCCGCCTCGCCTAAATCCGTTTCGAGTACCCCCGATCGCCTCGCGCTGCGGAGAGAGGCCGACGAGGTTCGCCAAGTCTGCCTCAGCACCGCCGTGTAGATAGCCGAGCCCCGAATCATGTCTGTCGCCTTGGCTACGTGCGCCTCTACCTCATCGGAGAACCGCCGTATGCCGAGGGAGAGAAGGAGGCCATACCACGACTCTAACCCGCCACCATCTGGTCGGACGACTGCCTGAGCACGCCAAATGGGGAAAGCCGAGCCCTGTCTTGCCGAAATATGGTCATCGCCGCCCTGTCATCGTTCGCCGCACCGGAGAGACACCGCCGCCTTGAACAGACGCCCTGGAACCCTGCTAGCACCAAATCTCCGATTCGCCCGAGCCTCCCCGGGAGAGCTCGGGAGAGCAGCACCCTCAGCGCACCAAATCTCCGATTTGCCCGAGCCTCCCTGGGAGAGCTCGGGAGAGCGGCACCCTCGGCGCATCAAATCTCCGATTCACCCGATCCTCCCCGGGAGAGCTCGGGAGAGCGGCACCCTCGGCGCCCGAATGTCCGATTCGCCCGAGCTACGCCGAGGTACGCCGAGCTCCGTCGAGCTACGCCGAGCTACGCCGAGCCCAGCCAAGCCCCGCCGAGCTACGCCGAGCTATGCCGAGCTACGCCAAGCTCCGCCGAGCTACCCCCGACCAACGCCGAACTACGCCGAGCTCCGCCGAGCTACCCCCGACCACCGCCGAGCTACGCCGACGCCAGCGACTCTCTGGGAACCAGCATCGAACACATGGTGGGCGACCATCGAGTCTGTGTTCTGATGAGGCGCCACATGCCGCACTACTGGACCCGCGCGCCACGTGGACCAATCCCGAGCTGCCCTGATTAACCGACCAATTTTCCCATTTTCAGAAAATAGGATAATCTTCGAAAATTCATAACTTATTCATTCGATGTCCAAAAATTGCGCACCATATATCAAAATTCTCAGAAAAATGAGATCTACAATCTAATACTATGTTTGTGTGCATTTGGCTCTTTATTTTATTGGATTTTTCTGAAATACTCTATATGAGTCGCTGACGCGACTATTTCGTGTTCGATTTCAGAGCCGGAGGAGGATCTGACTAAGGAAGACGACCACGAGTACTTTCAGGAGCTAGGAGACGACTACGAAGGTGCCACGTCCCACCAAGTCCTTAGATCCTATTTACGCATTGCAAATGACATTGTTGCTATTGCTTTATGATTATGTATGGATTGGTTGCATGGTAGTATATTTGAATTCCCTGCCTTGATAAGACTTTACCCTGCTATCCGCTGTTAGGTTAGCTGCTGCTTAATTTACTGTTACTCTTCCACTACTTACTACATGCTATATGCTATGTGGTGGAATTGGGACGGTGCATAACTGATTATAACCACTGCGAGAGAGTGCTGCGTGCGTCTTGGGTGCGTGGTAAGGGTTGATGTCGACCAAGTGGGATGTGAGACAAGCCCGTGGGGCAAGTCGTGCCGGGGGTGCAACCTGGGCATCCCCACGAGAGATACCTGTGGTGGGTAATGACTTATGAGGTGGTTTCGGGATGTGCATTGAAGTCCCGTGAGCGGAGGTGCCGTGATGGCACGGGGAGAGTATCCCCTAAGTGGAGATGCCTGCTTGGTCACAACCTAGGATCTGACTAGTGACCGGAAACATCTGGATTCCCTTGCTACTCACTCGCTTCTGATGGGCGGGAGACGGCTGGACTACTTGGTAGGGCGGTGCCACTACTACTAGGTTGAGAGGTGATAAGGGTGGACGGTGACGGATGGCAGATTCCCGTACCGTT
This sequence comes from Eremochloa ophiuroides, assembly GCA_038502445.1. Classification (NCBI taxonomy): domain Eukaryota; kingdom Viridiplantae; phylum Streptophyta; class Magnoliopsida; order Poales; family Poaceae; genus Eremochloa; species Eremochloa ophiuroides. Next base: position 7,492,731 of record JAHLJS010000004.1, on the reverse strand, counting down.
CTAGATGCGCAGTACCACTGATGGGGCCCGGTACTGCGTCTCCCAGTCTCAGTGTGATGGTGTTGGATCCGGAATGTCCTAGGGCTGAGTGGCAGGGTGGCATCGACCTAGGCAAGCAAGCACCCGGAATTCTGCCTAGATGATTGTACAGCATCGATGATGGCTAATCTTGTGAGTAGTGAAACCTCTGCAGAGTGTATGGTTGATCGATCGATACATAAGCCAACTCGTTGGCTATGGACCTTTCCTAATGTTTCTGCAACCACTATTAGATGAGAGCATATTCTTTTCTCCCCCTGGATAACATTTTTCCGACAGTGTACCCGTTGTGGTAGTGTGCCGCTGAGATAGGCCCGAGAGGGAGTTGGGCCTGTCGAATGAGAGTGAGGTGTGGGTATGTGAGGTGTGGTGATGGGAAAAGGGAAGATGGTGTTAACTGGTGATAAAACTTGACTAATTAAACATTGATTACAGCTGCATAGGAAAACCTCAGCCTATAGGTCTGCTTGTATAGCCTTGCATCCACTTTCCACAAAGCAAATGCTGCATAGGTGGGCTCCGTGGCCAGTACAAATCGTACTGATAAATTTGCTGTCAGGTGACGAGAATGAGTACGACTTCGAGGGAGATGATGACGAGGAATAGGGTCACGTGCTACACTCAAGTTGGCCGTGAAGGATGAATCGCTTCCGCATTTTCTAAAGCTTCTCTGAATATTGATTCCACCAGCGTGGCGATGTAATAAATGTTTATGTAAGACTTAATTACCGTTGTATGGATCCTGGTGACAACTGAGATATGGGTAATTTCATGGATTGTCCCAAGCAATCTATTGAATTACAATTCGAGCCTGTGGATTTCCCTTCGTGGAAATCGAGGTCGTTTCAGGTCCTTCTTGCCACTGGAGCAAAGATCCCAGAAATCATATGATCCAGTAATCTAAAGCCCGGTGAGCATATGGATATCGCCCATGGTGATGGTTTTTGGACCGTCTCCGAACACGAAAGCATTCAAGGAGTTGGACCAAAAATGACTGGCAGCGATCAGGAGCGGCTCATTCTTTATCATCTCTAATAATGATAGATCAAGACATTGGCTCAGATGGTGCATCTCCCAGTCAGCGCGCTTCTTCGCCGCGACGCGACGAAACCAGTTCCTCCACCCAGCAGGTGCGCTTGGCCAGTTTCTGAAAGATTTTGCCCAAGAGGAGGCACCCATCATGGAGCTTCGGAATGGGAGCTGGTTGGTTTCTTGAATGATGAAGTCTTTGGGGATCGGATCGCCCATCGGGCCCAGATAGTAGGTATTGGGGATGTCCTTCAGTGGAATCAGAATATCATTCCTCAGCACCTGGATTTGAAACTCGTACTCAGTGAGGTTGAAAAGGGATTCACGAATCAGGGGGGCGGATCGATGAAATTGATACCTCAGGGACCTCGGAGGGAGTCGCCATTAGCTCGGGGGTGGTTTGACGGCGAAGAATCGAAGCTGATGGCGGCGGATTGAAACCCGTGGCGGAAGTTGCGACGGTTTAGGGTTTCGTTTTGGTGCGAAAGTTTGAAGTGCCGAGAAGGAAGCTGTGGTTTGGCTATTTGAAGGCTCAAGCGCTAATTTCGGAATAAACCAGTTTATTTCAAAATTGGGGGGCATATGTTAACACCAAATTTTGGGCTGGGAGCCGATAGCCGATACCGAAAGAAGATAGCCGATCTCGGAAGCAGATTCCGTCCAGCAGAAGGAAGGAGAATAGCCGATTGAACGGTGAATCGGTTATTGGGCGAAGGTGACAGAAGGCGTGCAGCGTCGACATATGGTGACGTCATCCAGAGTCCGCGCCGCCAAGATGCGATCACGATCGGAGTCTGTTATGAAAGGGAAGTTGGGACTCCAAGTTACCTTAGACATAGGATAGTTTGTTGATTTCCTTATCTATTAATGAGTTGTAAGTCGACTAGGACTCTATCTACGCTCAGGGTATAAATATAAGCCCTCAGCCATTGTGAAAACAACAACATCAATACAACACAACTTTCAGCTCCGGCCAACAAACCCTAGAGTCAGTCGAGTCCGGCGAGTTACTTCATCCAGGCTGGGTGTCATCCGGTGGACGCAGGCTTACTTGTAAGTATCGTCAACCCCCTGTTAAACTATGTCTTTTTAGCGTCATCCGGTGGACATGGAAGCATGGCGGACCAGGGTCCTTGCTAAGCTCTGTTTCTTTGGCGTCATCCGGTGGACGCGGGAAGCACAGTGAGTCAAGGATGATTCACGCTGGTTTACCCGATCAATCTGTGTTAACCGTCATCCGGTGGACGAGATGCAGATTAGGACGGTTTTCACGCGCGGATTAGTTATCGATTCGTGTTTGTTTGCTTGATTAATCTATTAGTTAACGTCATCCGGTGGACAGGCTATAGATTGAGATGGTTTGCATGCATGGATTAGTTATCGGCTCTAGCTAAATATGGCAATTTAGTTAGATTCATTAAGTTACCGATGTTGCTTATGTTTATTGTTTATTATTTAAAGCAATCATCAATTTGCCCGTCTTGATCCATATGCGTCGGCTTATATCTAATAGATCTATATGTTCAACGAATTATGCTTGCCATTGTTTTATATTGATAATATAGAATGCTTTGCACCAGCCGGTTGTATTTTGAATCTAGATTAGATACGGGTCGCACTCAAGTAATAAAATAAACTTTGTCTAGATTCAAAGGTTAACGGATTTAAGTTGCAACTTCATCATGACTGCCTCGATCCGCTCGATCTCCACTGTTGCAAGATTGTGATTTAGATCTATTAGCCGGAGAGTTGAAACATTGTCTACTTTATAGGCTTGTATGTTGCCCGTATACACTGAATCGGCTAAAGTAGCCGATTTCATCTTGTTTTACATTGAGACATCTTATGATTATGATAGCTTGTTGTGACTACATCTTTTATAGCATGTTTCCGTCTAATGCAAGTATATATCATTGAATTCATGTCTGAATCGGTTAAATTGAGTTATAATACATGTTTCGCCACAATCGGTTCATAACATGACAGAATCGGCTTTCTAGTCGATCTCCCATTACATCGGCTCTTCGAGCCATACAATTGGAACTACCTGAACACACCGGTTAGTTCCGCCCTGTGATTACTGATTACTATCTTTTTTCTTGTCAATTGCAGGTCAAATTGACTGGCACGCTTGGGTGTTACTGACACTCTCAGACCGGGTCCGAAGCTAGCTGGATCTGCGAGAGCTTTACTGCCTCAAGGGTCGTTTCCAGCTTCGCTGGTGTGTTGGGCTTAGGGAACCACTTTTTGCGCCAACATAATCTATATTAATCTATTTTTTATAATTAGATTATGATTTTTTTTGAAAAAATCATTTGTAGGGGCGGCTTAATCAGGAACCGCTCCTATAAATAGTACTATGGGGGTGGCTCCCATCTGCACCCGCCCTTAGAAATATGTCTTGGTATAAAACACACAGGCGCGGTGGGGCTCCAAATCGACTAAGTCTTTGGGAGCTGTTCTCCTCGGTGACGCTGGCACACCACCCCATCTCCTCTTGCGGCGCCACGCGCCTGCCACCCCATTGGCACGACGTTTGAGCGCCGCCCGTTAGGCTTCGATGCCCCCGCCGCCCGTTCGGGTTTGAGCATCCTCCGCATCCACGCTCTTTGGCCGCCTGTTAGGGTTTGAGCGTGTTGTGCCCCGGCCCGATGCTGCCGCCGGCAGTGCACCCTCTCCCCCGTGACTCCCGCTCGTAACCCTAACCGTCGCCTCTCACATAACTTGTTGCCATTGAAATATATTCTGCTACCAGAGATCGATTCTTTATAGATTTGTACAGTATCTATGTACACCCATGTCCTTCAGATAAAATAAAACTACCAAATATTTTGTTACCAGAGATCGATTCTTTACACATTTGTACAGTATCTGTGTACACCCATGTCCTTCAGATAAAATAAAACTAGTAATCTAGCTATGCTCTGCACATTTTTGAAACATAGTATATACACAATATAAAACTGTAGCACTGTATTCCAGCCGCGCAGGCAGCTTACATTCAACAGCACAATACAATAATTGTGTAAGGCCGGATGCTTCGGCATCAGCACTCAAGGCAAAGCTGTTTGGCGCTTTAGAAAAGAAGCGCTGATTTTGGCGTTTCAGAGGGGGTTTCCTCAAAAAATCCGCCTTAGAAACAAGTAATTCTCAGAGCCAGTTTTCTTAAGTTAACCGTATCTGAAAATCGATTTTTAGAGACGACCCTTAAAAATAATTGTAATACAAATAAATTCATATCTTTTTAATTGAAGTTGGATGAAGACAAATTTTATATCAAAATTGTACAACTTGACGAGATCTAAAACTTTATAGTTGATTAATTTTTTTAGACCATTTAGGGTTCCAAATATATAAATTAAGTCTTAGATTTTGATTTCCAGTTTTACATTTTTTCAAACAACCATGGATGGTGAAATGTTCTGTATCAAACTTGTAGTATTTAATGAGATCTAAAATTTTGTAGCTGAAAGTTTCCTCATTTAAAATTGTTTATATGAGTTAAATTATTGATAATAAGATTCATAATTATTAGTACAAACAGACAACATGTTAGATTTGGACACAAGTGAATGTGTGGCGCAGTGGCAAAGGAGATACTGCACGTGGAAGAGGTAGTCAGTTCGAATATCCGTATCGGCACTTAATCAATAAATCTTGAAAGTTATGGCTAGTTCTAGGCCTTCTTGGTTATAATAAAAATGTTTTTTTTATATTTATTTTTATTACACTCTAAATGTTTTTAAATTTTTAGAGCGATTGTCTTAAGAAAACCGTCTCTAAATTTTATTATTATTTATATTAGTACACCATAATGATTTTTTAAAAATAAAAATTATTTTAGAGAAGGTTGATTTAAACCGCCTCTGAAAATCGATTTTCAGAGGCGGTTCACTTAGCGGTTTTAAAACCACCTCTGAGAACCACCTCTGTTTTTTACAACAAAATCGAAGAGTATCCCAAGGTTCTTGAGAGACTGAGTATCAGTGGAAACATACACATACCACAGGAGCGGTTTCTTCCATCAATGTTGACCGACAAAAATACTCCACTCATCAAGTTAACTTTAAGTAACACCTTACTTAGACAGGACAACCTAGTGGCCCTCGCCAATCTGCACATGTTACGATGTCTAAAGCCTCGGCACAATACATACATTGGCTGCAGTGACTTTTTAGAAGCAATTTAATTCAAGTACATTGGTTGCTTTCCTTTTTTGCATGAATTAGTCATCGTATGATTCTACCTCCTTCATTATGCGTAGGAAAAACTCCCTACTCATCCTGTACCTGAGGTATACAAACAAATGTAAACAACATATAAACATCTGAGAACATATTATGAACCAACAAAAGAGAATGTAAACAAATCTTTGATGGAATAAATCTGGCCCATATGTCGAATTATCTGCCAAATAATCTTGAAACATCCTTTTGTGCCCACCTTCTCTATCACGACAGATAACTTCATGGCCATGGACAGACCTACCATGTCTTCCTTTAGCCAAAAAAAAAAACGATTCCACAATTTGAGCAGCAGAGATTATGACTAAATTATCATCATTTGAAGTTGATTCTTCCAATTCTCTTTGAACAAGTGATCTCTAATGGCTCATGATGTGTGTAGATACCGGCCCACTGCATGACAATAGCCACCTCTAGCCAGCTGGGAACCGCACCCAGCCTGCTATAGAGGTTCAAGATGGCCGGCTATGGCCGCCTGGTAGTAGGTTGTGGTCGGCTGGGAGGTGGGACTCATGACAGGAAGGGCGATGGAAGACTCACGAACGAAGCCTCGGCGGCGGCGTGACCATAAAAAGAAAAAGAATTAGCGTAATAATATTACTTGGTGGGGCCACAAATTACACATATGGGGGAGTCAAATATAGGGTACTCTTGAAGATGACCCTTTTTTCCTTTGAGGTGTTGGCAAAACACCATATCTGAGAAACGAAAAATACCAAACTGTTGGAGATGTTTTATAATTTGGAATGAGGGAGCATCATATTTAATGGTTTAATAATTGTGCGATTTTGTGGTGCAAGTTTGCTTTTGTTGTTAGAAACACGGCTGGTGTCATTTTTTTGCTATTGTGCAACTATATATTGGCTATAGCGTCTACGATGTGCTGCACTTCTCATCACTGCAATTGCTAATCTGTTATCGTGATACATGTGTCCACTAGGACAAGGGGCAGAGGGAGCATATGGGACCCAAAAAGCTTGGATGTTTAATCATTGTCCAGGCGCAGAGCACTCTGGGACAATGTCTCGTGTAATGTATTGTGATATACTATGTTGCACACTTATTGTACAGTTGCATGTATCAATGGTTCAAGTGGAAGTTGTGTGCGGTGTGCCTGTATTTTCGCGCGCCACAGGTGGTTGTTAGCACTTAGCAGAAGGCCATATGTGACGTTTTAGTGACCTGGACGAGACCTGGTCGTAACGACCATTTTGTGTTAACATCCTTTGGTATATATCCTGGTTCTGGATGTAAAAAATTCAGTTTAAGCGTACAGTATACAATGAATCACGACATGTTGAGTTTTCTGAAACATATCCTTGGGGTCTAGATTATTTTCCTTAGCGGTTGTCGACCCTCAAGAAAACTACTTTCCTTGACGGTTGGAACATTTTCTAGGACATTTAGCAAATTAAGTATGGTCCCAATTTCTTTGGCGGTTAGCATCCAAGAAATTCATCTTTGAGTGCCAAAACCGTTAAAAGAAAATAACTTCCCTTATCTTATATCCTTGAGTAAATTTGCTTGACGGTTCATGGCCAAGAATCATTTTCTTGGCGGTTTTACCCCTTTTCTTGGCGGTTTTTAACACTCAAGACAATTTAGGATTTTGGTAGTGAATGATGTCGCCTGGCTGGAACGAGCACCACGAGAGAGCAAGCGTCCGTAAGGCAAAGGCCGGAGCCGATGAAACTACCATCATGGACTCGAAAGCTGAAATCACCGAGCTCTCAGGATTGCATTGGATTCAGCTCTTTGTAACACTCAGATTTTCAAAAAAATCTGAACGAGAGTAAATGTGGACCTAGAAAGTCTAAAACCACATATACAATAAATGGTTTATCATTATGCACGAATAACGATTAAATACTTATTACAACACATGTGTCCACATCATAGCCAACAACTTTTATTACAGCGGATACGAAAATGAAAAACGCTCCAAGCCAATATGGACACCAAGTGGGGGCACACCATCTTCATGTTAACGGTAGTTATACCATGTTTTTACCCTATCAAAACCGTCAACAAGACATTCTTTCTGGAAGGAAACCACCAAACACATAGTGACCTAGGTACAAATAACTTAGGTTCCACATGTACTTGTCATTATTTGGTTGCAGGCACTCAGAACAGGTACTTTTCAGTGTCTGAAAGCTCTATATGAAGGTTGGACGACCAACCAAGTATGGCCAAATGACAAACCAACTTCACAATCATTAATATCATAATTTCTGGAGACGATGTCCAAAAGATGGGCACAATGAGTGGTTCGGCCGAACCACCCGTGGGCATGTTAGCGCCACCATTGTGCTTAGAATTGCATGAAGAAGTCACCTGCAGAAGATGGACCTTTGGTTCCACCAAAGGTGGTTTGGCCGAACCACATATGGTGAGACCAGGCCATGACATTTCAGCACATGAGTCATATCAGCATACACAAGGAAGATCAGGGCAAATAGAGCAATGCATGGTTCGGCTGAACCATGCATGGGACCCACAGGACTCTGGTGATGTGGCACAATCCGTGGCACACCCCCTGGAGTCCATTTCCACCCTTGGATCATATGTGTGTTTTCAATCAATGGCTTAAGAGCAAAGCACATGGATCTAGGTGTGAATCGACAAGATCAAGGCAAAACAAGTACATAGCCACACTCTATGACAAGTGAGGACCACAGTGGTGGGCCCACCTCACCAAAGGTGGGTCGGCCGAACCCCACTTGGTGGGCCCCAAAGCTCGGCATTACTCCTATGGTCATAAGAAAGCTTCTAGAAGACCCTGGCTGGGCCCACCTGCCATAGGGTGGTTCGGCCGAAGCACTCCTTGGGCCCAGCCAGGTCGGTTGAGCCTCCACCGCCTTCCTCATGTTGAACATGTGCTGAAAATCCTCCACCCTTGATCCTAAGGCGGTTATATGACGGTTTGATCCAATGGTGCATGATGGAGGTCACGCGGATTGATGACGTGGCAGTGGAGTAGCCTCTTACCACCTCCTCCCCCTGTAAGACAAGTTATTAAAATGGCAGGGCATCAATACAATAGTACAGCCGCCTCGGGTAGGAGTTATATCTCTTACTGTTTTGCTTGTCGCCTCTTGTAAAGGGAGGAGGTGGTAAACCTCTTTATACTTAGAAAGCCAAGACCAGATATATTTTGCTACATAAGAACCTCTCTACCTAGTTATCATAGCTCCTTTGTCTCATCACTGGACAGGCCTTGAACCTAGTTAGAACACTTCACGTTCCCCGTGGAAAATACGATACCTGGGATACTCCCGGTGAAGGCTACATTGACTACCGTACGCTTGCGGTATATCCGTTTGCCACTTCTCATGTCAACAAGCTTTCTAGCACCGTTGCCGGGGAACGGTAGCTGTTCCAACTTAGAATCAAGTCGTCCGAGTTATCCTTCTTTTATCTTTCTTTTCTTTTTATCCTTTCCTACACCATAAACCAAACACCCATCTCTCATCTCGCCGCTCCAAAGGGCGCTTGTTTGGAGCCATCACCATCATCACAACCCATTCTTTCACCTAGCTATGAGCTTCGCCCTAGTTTCATAGCTAAGGATTCAGGAAAAACCTTTTGCTGGGGAAGAAGATGAAAACCCCTACACTCAACGAGCTGGAGGAAGATGACAGGCAGGGCCTAGCTGTCAACGAGCTGGAGAGAGGGGCGCCTGCGCGGGCTGCAGCGAGGCCGAGTTGGGCCAGCGGCCTACTCGCGCACGCGCATAGGAAGGACGATGGGAATGGGCCGGCCTCGGCTCTGGGCCGAAAAAAGAGGAAGGGAGGGAGAGGGAAAAAGAAAGCTTTTTTGTTTTTCTGATTTTCCAAACTTGCACATTTTGAATTTGAATTTTGAAATTTCTTTTCAAACAGCCTAACCTACATTCAAGTAAAAGTATTATGCACCAGCATGATTGAAACAAAAAGTTTATATCCCACATTTTATCGGCAAAGCTCCAAGAGAACAAGAAAACCGAAGCAAATCACCGCCAAGTGCTCTAGGATGTAACTACAAGCAATCAAGCACTTAGAACAACACTATCTCATAAAGATTTGAGTCAAAGTGTGTGAAGTGTGTGTGGAGGGCTTAGGCTAGGCTCACAAGAGAATAGGAATGATCAAAATGCGCAAGAGTTAGTCCCCAAGCCAGCCCAAGCACTACTTATACTCCTCTCACAAAGATTTGCCCATTGCTGTTTTACAGTCGCACCGGACACGGGAACACCGGACGCTCAGTGTCTGGTGGCATCGTCCGGCGCACAGATCAGTGCCACGTCGTGCCTAGTTCAAACACGAGCCGTCAGATCCCAACGGTCGAGTCAGCTGAGAAAAGCACCAAGTTTACACTGGACGCTCCGCCGTCAGTGTCCGGTGCGCGAACAGAGAGCAACCCGAGAGGTCCAAGTCACATCAGACGCGTCTGCGAGGGCCCATCGGTCAACCCCAGCGTCCGATGCTTACTCCAAGTTAGATTTTCAACACCCACACCTGGACGCTCGAAAAACACCACCGGACGCGTTGGAGTTACTGTTACAGTGTCCGGTGCCACTCCAGGGAGGTTCCAGAGAGCTCCAAACCACATCGGACGCGTCCGGTGCTTGCCCTCCGGATGCTCTCAGTGTCCGATGCACTTAGCACCTCTGCGTCACTATTAGGGTTAGTCACCGGACGCTCCGGCCGGTGTCCGGTGGAGCGTCCGGTGCTACTTTGAAGCACTCTTTCAAGTCTAGAAACCAGCCCCTTCTCTCAAGTGCTAACACCCAAATGTTCTCACCACTAAGGCACATGTGTTAGCTATTTTTCAAAAAAATTTGAAGGGCTAGTTATTGTGATCTAGAGTCCTAAGTGTGAATGGCCAATGCAATGCAACTCTAGAGCACTTAACAACCGATTCAAATTCGTTTTTCTCCCCTTGATAGTCAGCTATCTATCCTTAAATGTGATCACACCCACTAGATGTCTTGATCACCAAAAGAAAAGCCTACTAGGATTATACCTTTGCCTTCAAGCCTTTTCTTTTCACCTCAAACAACTTCACTTGATCCATGGTAGAGCCATCTTGATCAACACCATCATCTTCTAGACTCCACACTCCATGGTTAGGACAACCTACCCTTAGCCATTCACTTAACAAGAAGGTTAGTCCTTAGGGTGTCATCAATTATCAAAACTAAACTAGGGCTTTTAGCAGGCCGGCCCAGCAGCTCTGGAGAGTTGGTTTTAGGAACTTTTCTATTTTCTGACAAATGAATAGTAGTGCATTTTATCATTTTCATAAGAATATTTATGTTGCACTAAAATTTATAAAAATAATAATGTATACTTCTATGCAGTGTTTAGTATTTAATAAAAATATTAAAAAGTGAGTTTGAACCCTTTGTGCAGGGACTAAAAATGTGTCTTTTAATTGAAAAAGACAAATTGGATGATTTTTAATAAATTCTATGCTTATCCAAAAATCATGAAATTTAATGTGGCACTATTTTAGACTAAGACCTACCTGTAGAAAAAGTGTGAGCTCAAATGGAAGGAGTTTAATTGTTTTTCAATTAATACCATGTTAATCGATTTATTAAGAAAAGGTTATTAGAATTAAATCCAATGAATTGCTTAATCTGTTAAGATGTGATTAAATACCTTGGAACACGTGAACCTCTGCTGTTCCAAAGTTTGTTGATCATTTACCTTGTAAAGAGAAAATGAATTGCTTTATGTAGTAATTAAATGCTAAAACAAAATTTAATTGGTAAATTGATTAATAAAGATAAATAGGAAACCTTAATGATTTAGGTTTTTGTGTGACTTGTGGATTGTGTGTAGACCTTGGGTCATTATCTTAAAATGATCCTTGACATCCGTAATCATTATTTGAAATCATAATTTACTTGCTTAATAGTAGTACAAGTCGATTAATGCGGCTTTAAACAATGGTTAAAATGGAACCCTAAGTCGATTGTCGCTAGGTTGGTTTCGTGGTTTGCAATTTTATCGTAAAGGAAAGTTGTACTCAACTTTATAAATTAAGTTTACCTTCTAAGTAATTTACAATTTAGTGCATCTCTCGTATCATGGCATACATATCATCATGTTAAGCAATGCATTATTATTTCGTGTAGAGACACGCGGTAATTATTACCAGAAGTAAGTCCCGAGTAAGGTCTTCACTCGGTGGTTTTGGTGTTCGACTTCAGGACTCTATCTGCTTCAAGCAACAGGCAAGCCCCGGTGCATTCAGCCCTTTCCTTGTGTTTCGAAAACTTTATCACCTTGAGTTAAATTATTGCATTAGATTGATAGGAGTTGATTGTCACCTAATTTGCTGTATTACCTACCTGATATATCACCCTTGAAACCTGTTTTAAAAATGAAAAGGTTTGAAAAATGCTTAGCCCTGCTTAATAATTTAGATTTGCATGAAATGCTATTTTCTGTGATGTACTATTGATGAATAATAAAAGAATGAAAATGAATATGGATTTGCAACAGTTCGGATGACTTGTCCTTGGGTTAGAGTCCCAATGTATTGTCGCTGACGGATTGGAAAACCGTGCAGATGGCTCTGCACTTTCGGTTAGAGTCCCAATGCATTACCGCCGACGGAAAATAGAAATGAAAATGAGTCCGTTCGGTTGGTGTGCACATGGGGCGGCGTTCCCTATGTCTTGTCAGCCGACGGGCACGGATTTGGAACCGTTTGGGTACTTTGTACTTGGGTTAGAGTCCCAATGCATTATAATCAACGGAAAATGAATTAGGGACCGTTCAGTTGTCAGCCTGCTGGATCGAGACTTTGCAACTAGCCACATACTCCGGGAAGCCTTGTCTCCAGTCAGCACTTCTAATTGAAACGACAACCACGCACTAGGAGTGGAGAAATGATGTGAGTAGCGTGTACCCTCGTGGCCGGTGTGCCTGGATAGGAGAGGAGTACTGTGCTCTCGGGTGGCATAGGACCGGTTCAGGTTTTGAAAAACCGTGGTAGACGGGGGTTGGCATATGCAAGCTTAAGTGCTACATATGCAGTGGGGATAGGGATACCCAGCTAGGTATTAATCGATTCGAATCGTCGTTGCTCCTCGGATAATGGAGACTTGATCCACTGACCTACCCCGAAAAGTGATTCGGAACTAGGTGTTTTGAGAATGGATAATAAACTGAAAAGTATGAGGATACATGTGACTGAATTTGGAACTATGGATTGTGATTAAAATAATATTGAGTTAAATATTGAAAATAAGTTAGTATTGCTTTTCTGCAAAATCCTTTAACTCTTACTAAAGCCTTACCTTGACTCCCCTCGACTCCCCTCAGCCTGCATTTCTGAGTCTTCTCCCCTATTTTCTTTAGCCGGGTAAGTCTTGCGGAGTACTCCAGTACTCAGGGTTTGTTAACCCCCTGTTGCAGGTAAGTCGAGTGTACAGTTCTGCGTGGGACTGTGCCGGTTGACGGATCGTGCATGGATGAAGATGTGTATAAGATATAACCCTTGGGCAGGGTGTCTAGTTGTATGATGCTACTCCACTACGAAACTCTAGTTTGAGATAATGTAATTTATATTTGTAAACATATGATTATGTAATACTTCCGCACTCTCTACTCTGATTTATATTATTTATGTAAACTGTTTTAATACTTGCAAGGTCTTTACAATGAGATCCTCGAGGAAATCAGGGGACAGGCCACCTAGGTTGCGGAGAACTCGTGCACAGTAACCGGAGGTCCTTAGGGACGATAATTGTGCACGTGGGCCAGGTGATTTAAGGTGGTTCTATCACACCAGTCTCTCATATAGTTTCATAAACTACATGTGAGATTTATGATTTTGTGACCAGTGTTTACTAAAACTTTCTCAAATGAAAAAATGACATATATAAAGATTGTAGGTCTTGATGAGTTCTAACTTTTTTGTATTCAAAAGTTTTTGGGCTGAGGTCATTTAGTGTTTCATTTGACAAAGTTTGACCAAGTCAAATTTTGGATTTTAAAGAAATGATACCTTCACACTAGTATTTGAAACTCTAAATGGTTTCAAATACAAAATTCATTAATAACAAATTTGTTAAACTAATCAAGATATATATTTGGTATTTTGGTCAGCTTTTCATTTGACAAAGTTCGAGCGATTCAAATTTAGAACAAGCTTTTTCCATACATGAAACTAGGGTGCAATCTCCACTAAAATCAAGCAAGATCGACTAATTGAGGGTGCAAGCGCATTTCTCTAACTAATCTACACTAATAGCTTAAAAAACTAAGCTCTAATTTGCTCGACACAAAGCTTAAGAAGAGAGAGAAAACAATTGCCTTAGTAAGGGTGGGTGGTGGTCCACCAGCCAGTCCACTCTAGGGGTGGCTCAATCACCAACCGTCCCTACAGTAAAATATGCCTTGCTCTTATAAATCGTTTTTTGAGGTAGTGAGTGGTCACTCGCAATGCCAAGCTTCAAAGCTCGTTGTGACGATGCTGCTTTTGTTTCATGCCGTCGTAACCGCTACAATTTGTGAGGATGGCAGCTATTTTGAGGGTGTGATCTTTCCTAGTTGGTTTGGGAAGGTATCAATACTACACTGTATACAACAGAAAAAATTCTGAAGTCTTTTTTACCTGTCTACATATCTTTATATATTTGGAACCCTAAATGGTCTAAAAAAATTAATCAACTACAAAGTTTTAGATCTCGTCGAGTTGTACAATTTTAATATAAAATTTGTCTTCATCCAACTTCAATTAAAAAGATATGAATTTATTTGTATTACAGTTATTTTTAAGGGTTGTCTCTAAAAATCGATTTTTAGATACGGTTAACTTAAGAAAACTGTCTCCTGAGAATTACTTGTTTTTAAGACGGATTTTCTGAGGAAACCGACTCTGAAACGCCAAAATCAGCGCTTCTTTTCTAAAGCGCCAAACAGCTTTGCCTTGAGTGCTGATGCCGAAGCATCCGGCCTTACACAATTATTGTATTGTGCTGTTGAATGTAAGCTGCCTGCGCGGCTGGAATACAGTGCTACAGTTTTATATTGTGTATATACTATGTTTCAAAAATGTGCAGAGCATAGATAGATTACTAGTTTTATTTTATCTGAAGGACATGGGTGTACACAGATACTGTATAAATGTGTAAAGAATCGATCTCTGGTAATAAAATATTTGGTAGTTCTATTTTATCTGAAGGACATGGGTGTACACAGATACTGTACAAATCTATAAAGAGGTAGCAGAATATATTTCAATGGCAACAAGTTATGTCAGAGGCGACGGTTAGGGTTATGAGCGGGAGTCACGGGGGAGAGGGTGCACTGCCGGCGGCAGCGTCAGGCCAGGGCACAGCACGCTCAAACCCTAACAGGCGGCCAAAAAGCGTGGATGCGGAGGATGCTCAAACCCGAACGGCGGCGGGGGCATCGAAGCCTAACGGGCGGCGCTCAAACGTCGTGCCGATGGAGAGGCAGGCGGGTGGCGCCGCAAGAGGAGATGGGGTGGTGTGCCAGCGTCACCGAGGAGAATAGCACCCAAAGACTTAGTCGATTTGGAGCCCCACCGCGCCTGTGTGTTTTATACCAAGACACATTTCTAAGGGCTGGTGCAGATGGGAGCCACCCCTATAGTACCATTTATAGGAGCAGTTCCTGATTAAGCAACCCCTACAAATGATTTATTTTAAAAAAAATCATAATCTAATTATAAAAAATAGATTAATATAGATTATAAATTCTCAAAAAAAATATAAAAAGTTTAATTTATTTCAAATATTTGTTTTGATTTTTTATATATAAATGTATAGTTTCTTATTTAAAAAATAAAATCTAAATTTTCAACTTTGAATATAATTTAGTAGACTAAACGACCTGAAATTAAAATTTTTAAACATCAAATTAGGATAACTCATCAAGATCTACATTTGTTATATGGGTCATTTTTGCATTTGAGAAAGTTTGAACTACTTAAATTTTGAATTTTCAAAAATGGAAACTCGAAACTAATTTTTAAAACCCTAAATGGTCTCATCTAGAAAAATCATGAATACCAAGTTTTATCAACTCATCAAGATCTAAAATTGTTATATGGGTCATTTTTGCATTTGAGAAATTGTTAGGAAAGTTTAGTTCTAAACTGAACAGTCTCTCATATAGTTTCATAAACTATATGTGAGATTTATGATTTCGCGACTATTTTTTATTAACACTTTCTCAAATGAAAAAAATTACATATATAAAGATTATAGGTCTTGATGAGTTCTAACTTTTTTGTATTCAAAAGTTTTTGAGCTGAGGTCAATTAGTGTTACGTTTGGCAAAATTTGACCAAGTTAAATTTTGGATTTTAAAGAAATGACACCTTCACACTAGTATTTAAAACTCTAAATGGTTTCAGATACAAAATTCATGAATAAAAAGTTTATTAAACTAATCAAGATATACATTTGGTATTTTGATTAACTTTTCATTTGACAAAGTTCGGGCGATTCAAATTGACAACAAGCTTCCTCTATACATGAAACTAGGGTACAATCTCCACTAAAATCAAGCAAGATCGACTAATTGAGGGGTGCGAGCTCATTTCTCTAACTAATTTACACTAACAGGTTAAAAACTAAGCTCTTTTTTTTAAAAAAAATCGTAAACAGGTCAACATTAATTAATGAAATATTAACAGCGCACCACCACAACCCATGCGATTTTTGTTTTTCAACCAAGGTACACGGAACCAAACGGACTTTGAATAATAAAAATCACCGTATCCATTCTCAAATCCAAATCGATTACATTATTTCTTCTCAATAGATCCAATCCAAGATAAAACATGCATATTACAGAAGGAGGAAGAACAGAATCAAAGAAGAAATTAATTGGATAAAAATGACTGAGGGTCGTTCGCCGCCGTCGTCATCTTTGGATTCTCCTCCTAGTCCTCCTCAGGATCGATCAGCAGCGTCATGGATCATTCATCATCATCATCATCTGTGGTGGGCAGCTTGTAGCGACAGAGAGGGCAGACGGCATTACGGCTGAGCCACTTGAAGATGCAGTTCTGGTGGAAGACGTGGGAGCAGGGCATGGCCCGGAGCCGGAGGGGCTGCAGCCACGTGACATTTTCATCGTCGTCGTCGTCGTCCTCGTCATCCTCGTCGCTGTCGTCCTCCTCGCCCTCCTCCTGATCGGCGAGCAAAGCAGCCAAAGCCTTGAGGTCGTCGTCTTCCCTGTCGTCGTCGCGAACAACCTCGCCGGCGGCCAAAGCCTTGAGGCAGATGGCGCAGCCGTCGTCCATGTTGGTGGTGGTGAGCAGCACCTCCTTGAGGCCTAGGATGGCGTTGGTGGAGGCGGGGATGCAGGCACGCTTATTAATTGCGGTTGTGGGGTGGCGCCGATCGTCGTCGGGTAGCAGCATCAGTAGCAGCAGCAGGTGTGGCATAATAATAATCGTCGCGGGGTCGTCGTCGTTCGCATTGGTTCAAGAGTCGCATGATATGGTGATATCGACTGTCATAAACACCATAGGCATAGGGTGCGTAGGCTATGTCTACGGGATCCATGCCTTGTAGTATCTCGTCAGGTGTGCGCACGTACCATGCCGCCATGGCTTCCAACGACGGACGGACGATTGGGCTAGCTTCTTCTTGAGCACGACGACGAGAGCAGCACACGTCAGCGACGTACGGCGATGCGCCCGCGCCGCGTGATGGTTACGCCGATGGCCGATCTGAAGTCTGCGCCGCCACGGGCCACCTCTAATAATCTAATTTGGAACGAGCGAGTATGCCGCCGGCCGGCCGTGTGGTCGATCGGCTGCAGTCTCCATCTCCCGTAATAGTCGTCGAGTATTTATGAATAACCACGGCCCACGGGATGGATCGGAGTTCCGAAACGAAAAAAAAAAAAAGAGAAATGCTATCTCATGCGCGTGTGTTTTTTTTCGGTGGCACACGAATTTTGTGTCCGTTGGATCTGTATCGTGCGGGCATTGTTCCTTCCAGCATTTCTTTCTCTTGTATGGAGGGCCCACCTCTAGCATTTCTTTCTCCAGCATTCCTGATCGAGCTCGGCGCTGGGCGATGCTGGACGCGACGCTGGGCGGCGGAGGGGAGGCCGGGGCCTCCATCAGCGTCTGGCCGACTCGGCGCCGGCAGCGAGGCGGGGATCTCCGGGGAGGGTGCCATGGCCTTGGGCGCCGGAGCTGGGGCGGCCTTCTAGGTTGGGGATGGCGCGGGAGCGGAGGCCGGAGGAGGCGTCGCGGGAGGAGATTCCGGGGCGGGACGAGGCGGTGGCGGCGGCGGCGGCGGGGTCGCCGGAGGCTGTGTCCTGGGCGCCGACGTCGGGGACGCGCCCCCCCATCGTCTCTTCCCCGCGATGTTATGGTCCGCGATGCGCGCGGCGGAGGCGGATTTCATCGGTGCTGCATCGATTGCTCCAGTAAAGTCGCGCTTCCTCGTCCTGGATTATTGCCAAAGGTCTGTACTCGATCCCGGTTTGTAGTGTGTTTCGTGGATTCTGGAGATGAGGCAGAGGATGTGTGCTGTGTTGAGGGAAGGGAGAGGTATTCTTCAGCGTCGATTGTCTCGCCGCCGGGGCGATTTGAGAGGCGACCTTTGTGCTCTGCCTCTCGCCGTTTCTGTGTGCCGCCCCCCTCTCACTGATTTTGTTCTGATTTGGTTTGGATTTGGGGTTTTTTTTGGTTGTGGGTGTCAATTTGGTTGCGGCGGTGGATGTGGTTGAGGATTAGGGTGCATCCCAATTCTCTCCGCATCGTGCAGTAGCGCTGGCAGTTTCCTCGCTGCTCCTTTTCGTTTGCACCGTGTAGTAGTGTCAATTTTGTATTCATCTGTATCTGGTTTGTATCAATCCTGTGAATCTATTCTTTGCCCCAATTTTGTCTGGTTCCAAATTGGTTCCATCCTATCATGCTTTGCATTCATCTATGATAGTTAGTAGCATGACCAAACGAAGTGTTGACGGGGATGGGTTTCAGAACAGTGGTTTGAGTACATTTCTGATGAAATTTCTAGGTAGACGGGTACATTCAGACGGTTTCTATGATTCAATGAAATTCATGTTGTTTTTATTTTAAAAATGTCTATCGTGATGCTGTGGTATTGGTGTGGCTGAATCCAAGTTTTGTATCCAAGTTTGAACTGGATGTCCATACCAGACAAATTTTGTTAGTTCAACAAGTGGATTCCTGTGGAGTAGAATGGTTCAACTCACAAGTACATTCAGATTGGTGCACTGTCTCCAGTTGATTGAGTTGTGGGTGGGGGCACTTTCGTTGCGCCTCGCTTCCCATTGTGCCATGGCGGCCTCCGCCTCCACCTCCCACATAAGACACCGACCCCCATGTCGTTTCCTTTGTCCCCGCTTCCGCCTCCGCCTCCCACATCACGCCGACGACCCCCACACAGTTTTTCTGCCCCCGCCGCCGCACCCAGCTTTATGTGGCTCCGTATGCTACGTCTGACGCTAATTGGTTAGGGTTGGGGTTGGCTTCTGTTCCCCATCAGTTTATTTGATCTGATTAGAATGGTTGGCTTCTGTAGATCTCGTTTTGATGTTGTGCTTGTTTGTTCTTAGGGAATGGAATAGTTATTCAACATGAGGTTGTTTCTGTGCTTGTTCTTAGGGAATGGAATGGTTCGCCATAGCCCACAGGGCAAGCACAACATGGTTTGCTTGCGTGTAAAATGCCTGTGACTGTGATGCTTTAAGTTATCTGATCTGACTATTTATTTAGTAGCGCCAATTTGGTTCTTGCTGCAGGCTGGTCCTAGTACAATTGTGTTAGAGGACTTCCTATTATCCTGAACGTTCATCCCTAGAGAGATCAGTGTCAGTCTGTAGTTTGTGTCGTCAAATTTTCAGCCACCTTCTACTACTCCATCAAGTAGCAGTATCACTAATTTGGTTTATTGAATTATGTAGCAGTCTGGTTGTTGTGTAGATCTTTGTTCCTGAGGCCCAGCGACAGCACGTCGGTGGGTAGCGTGGCTTCAAGCCGCACCGGCAGGCAGGTGACAACCTCCTGTACCTGCTCCGCCACAGACAGGTCGGGCTTTGTCAACCGCACCTTGTGCTCTGGAATGTCTGAAACATATATAGTGCTTAACATAAAATAGGAACCTGCTATTTGTTAGCTGCATCTGCATCCACTAGTTACTGATTTGTTAGAACTCTTCTCTTCTGCGACTCCAACCCAATGAGATGTCGTGGCAGCTACAGACTGCTTCTGCTTGCTGTTTTTGTAGGACAGATGGGCAGCAACAGGACCAGCCAGCTATTATGCTCCCGATTAAAGCATATACACGGCTTCTGGCCTTTTTTTCATCTATGTTTTGTGGCAACCAGTAGAACCTAGGAATGGGGCTCCTTATTGGCATCTCTGAAATAGGATTATCTGTTTTGACTGGCTGACAGGGTTCATTGTGCAGACTTATATGGCTGAGATAGTTAGATTTGTTTAGTCTTGGTTTGTGGCCTCATCAGCGCAAGACTGTTGGTGGCCTGGCGGAACAAGAAAGTTATTAAGCGGTTTAGATATTTTTTTTCCAAAGTACATAGTATAAATGCTGCTGATAACTGATAAGAGAGGGTGAAAATTCTAGTTGTGTTGTGCAGCTTTTTCTCAAAAGGGAATTAGCAGAGGCCAGACCAATTTTCTAGATTTGGTGCAGTTTACTTTCGTTTGAAAATTCTTTTTTTATTCGGTTTGAGGCCTTTTGTAAACCAGGCTATCTGTAATCTGTGAGTGTATTTTTCTGTGAACTTAATTTTTAACTTATGTAACCTGTGAACTGGTATGAGCTTAATTGTGAATATGAAGTTGCTTCAGCAGTCCATCATAAGCTTTTTGAGCTGGACAATTTTTTGACCTGCATGTAAATATTGTAGTGAGATTGGAGTGGACTCATACAATGATATTGCTTCTAAATATTTGTCCAAACACTATATGATTAAAATTTATTATTTTTTGTTATATAGCCATGGAGGATGATGTATTTCTACTACAAACTTTATTAGAATTCTACTAAACTGTGATTTTATTCTATTCTTTTATGTAGAAGCACGATTGTCTCGATTACACATTTATAAGTAGTAAATGACACATTTAAGATACTGCAATTATGGTGTTTGATATGTGCAATATCCTGTATTTATAAATAACTTTGCCACTATTTTGTTTTACCTTTTACATTTGATTAAGCAGGAAAAACATATGTTCAGAAAGGTTGGCTGTGGTTGAATCAGTTATCTGCCCCGCTTTTCTATAGATATGTATTGACCTATTGAACGGATATGTGGAGGCAAAGGTTGTATATTGGCAATCGACAAAACATGTCTATCTGGAAGAAAAACTCGCCATGTGCCAAGAGGATCTACTGTCCAAAGAGCACCAAATTGCTCACCTAAAATCAGAATTGAAGTATTGAATTACTGAGGTTGTTTGTTTTGTCTGGTCAAGTTTATGGGAAATTACACTCTTCGAGCTTTCTGAAGTCTTAGATCCCCAATTTTTTTGTATTCCTTGCCTTATGTTTGTGAGCCTCTGTTAAGTGAACGATTATGAGCATCCTGTAGTTTGCATAGATCCTCGATTTGTTCCTTGGTTTTTTGGTCGTGGTCAATTATGCTAACAATTATGCACCTGATTTGCCGTGTACATAGAGGTCCACTCAGCTTTGATCTATATATGTTTTGTGAAGCATCATGGCGAGTTTGATATATAGAGGAGATTGCTTGCTGTGCTTCACTGCATTTGCCTACATGCTGCAATGAGATGTCAGTATTTTTTTTCTTTAACAAGATCTGACATTTCATTTTTCAATACTACAAGTTGTACTAGTATAAACGCGCAATTTTTTCATTACTGTTTTGTAATTTTAAAATGCTTTTTTCTTAGTAAGTTTGGCACCATGAATTGTATTGTCTTTCTTGTTCTCTGCCATTGCAGAAGCTGAAGAAACATGGAAGGAAATATAAAGTAAGTCTTGAGGCACATGAATTGAGTGGGGAAATGCCCTATGGAGGGGGCTGCAAGCCAGCAGTTATGAGAACATTTCGCCAGAGGCTTAGCGGGGTTTGTGGCTTTGTTCTTGTGTTCTCATTTACCATTTCTGTAGTGATTTGTACTCACACATCTTGTTTTATTGTAATAGATGGAGAAATGGCACCATATTTACTTGTGAAGTAAGCTTACGAGATCTGATATTGCATTTTTCGACACTAGAAATTGCACTAGTTGAAATGCGCAATTCCTTCATTACTGTTTGGTAGTTTGTATTTTGTTTTCATTTATATTAGTTTGTTTGCAACCATGAACTTTTGCATTGAAATAAAAAGGTGAATGTGCAAGGATACACTTGAAATAAAGAATATAAATAATAAATAAAGAGCAATGTCTTGACAGCCCACTCTGAGAGTAATACAATAATTGGACTAGCGCATCTAAATAGCTAAGGCAACACTTTTTCCTTGACTAATCTTGAAAAATGTTTGGTTTATGGCAGAGTTTATAATAGGGCAGTAGTCTATTTGCTTGCTGCAGCTGTCCAAACTGTCGAGAAAAATGATCAAGGCTTTCAAGCTGTGTTTGGGTAAGTTTCAGTGAAAATTTTCCACTCCCAATTTGGCTGCCTTTGCTGTTTTTTCTCTGGTGGTTTAACTAATATGGTACAATTCTATATGTTTACATTCTCCAGGTGGGCCTTCGTTTCTAGCATTTTTGTCAGTGGCCAAGTGTGGTCCTCTACATTCTCCAATTGGCAGCGGCAGCAGCGGCGGATCTGGCTACAGGTCGGACTCTCCTCTTTGATCTGTGATCTGTGATTGTGCTTCCAAAGAAAGGAATTGTGATCTGTCCTTCCATAGAAAAAAATTGTTTCTTGTGATCTGTGATTTTGCTTACATCGAAAAAATTTATGATTTGTCCTTCCTTAGGAAAAAATTGTTTATTGTACTTTGTGCTAGCTAACACATTTCTTTCTTTCTTTTTTTTTTGTCCTTTGTCTCGTCCACATCAAATTTTTGTCTTTATCCTTTCATAGAAAAAATTATTTATTGTCATTTGTGCTAACATACCTCTTCCTTTTTGTTTTGTCCTTTGTGCTACCCCACACATCTTTCTTTGTGATTTGCATAAAATAATTTTGTTTATTGTGCTTTGTGCTAACACACCTCTTCCATTGTTATTTGCGCTTTGTGTTGGTCCCCACTGAACTTTTGTCCTTGTCATTTCATAGAAAAAAAATGTTTATTGTTCTTTGTGCTAATACACCTCTTGGTTTGTTTTTTATTTGTGCTAGTTCACAACAAATATTTGTTTCCTTTCCCTTTCATAGAAAAAAATGGTTATTATGATTGTCCTAACACACTTGGGAGGTTTAGTTCCTTTCTCAACATGTTGGCTACTAAATCTGCTAACATATTCTGGTTGTAATTAAAGTTGGCAAGCATGCCCAAATGTGTGATAAGTAGAAATATGATCTAATTAACCTCTTCTAAGGCTACAAGAATTGTTGGTTAGGACCTTTGTTTGGTCTTGTTATTTTCTACATCTTTGACTTCAATCTGAATTTTCATTTCTGTTACTCGATCACTTATCTATAGCTTCAACTTGGTTTCATTTTACAGGTAAATAGCAAAAAAGACCAAGCAAGAAGCATGACCTCAATTTGATGCAGCATGATGTCAGCAGTAGTGCAGCAGGTGAACATGTAAGTAGTTAATCTACTAGCCTGCATCTTCTTTGTTAGGTGGCATCAGATTTGTTGGCTTTACTGACACAATCATTGAACCTTTGTTACTTGTTGTCCATTACTTCATTCTTGTTTCATCATTCCAGATTTTGCATATTGATGCTACTTTCTCTATTGGTTGAGGATGTAACGATTAAGGTTGAGGACGTGACGATGAAGGTTATATCATTTTCCGAACAGGGGCCATGAGCTATCTGTATTCTCTTAGCAAATGATGCATATAAAATAATTACACTTCATCAGTCTGATTCCTCTAGTGGCACATCAACTTATGAGGTTAGCCATGCATGACACTTTTCACTGCCTTCATGGATTGACACACAAAAGTTCTTACTGCATGCATGGGTTCATATATATGTCTGTATGGATGCATGTGGATGCAGATAAAGGATTCTGAGTGGTCCTACTTAACCTCATCTATATGCCCTATGTGGTGGTGTACAGAGCCTAGCCTCACAGATTGGAATTTCACTATAGGTCCATTGTTGTCATCTATAAGCCCTTATAGCACATGACCTTGCATTCCCTGTATAACTAAGGCTCCTATATTATCTTACATCTACATGTCACGGTCGTGTGAGCATTGTGTAGGAAGTGCTGATTGTATGGGTAGACCATGACCAGCTGTTCCCAGTGGAGAAGTCATTTGCAATTCAGTGGTAGAGGCACTCTGCTGATGTGAGAGAGCGCCATTTGTGCTGATGTGAGATAGCATTTGTTTTCAGGTTAAACCATTCGTGACTTCATTTGTGTTCATCTTAAAGCTAGGAATGGTGAAGGCATTTTAACACACAATGGTAGATGGAACTTCAATAATAAGGTCAGTATTATATTTGTCAGTCTGCAGTCAGTTATTTTGCCCTGAAATGAGAAATGTCATGCATTCATAACCCTACACTAAAACAAATGTGTTCTGTAGTAAGAAATGTCCTGGCAGACATGTTGTTGGCTGAAGAAGCAACTTACTACTGGATTTTTCAAGTGCTGTGTAGCATATATTGTACAAGAAAGTCATGTTCAGTATCCAATTCTTTATTGCAGATTCATAAGTAGTAAATTGCATACTTTAATTTCTGCAATTATGGTGTCGTACATGTGCAATATCTAGCCTTGGTGATGAATAATATCCAGTTCTGAATTCTAGTTCACCTAGTCTTGATGAGGCACAAAGGGCAGTAAACAAAAATTTTGCTTCTATCTTTTGATCATATGAATGATGCCTTGTAGGTTATGATGCATTGGTTTAGGCCTTCTTTTCAAGTCTTACCATTTTTGGCTACCATTTTCTGGTTATTGTTTTTTTTCTGTCCTCATGAGATTCCAGACATGTCAAGCAGCTTGTCATGTGTTATTCTGCATTTTGATTATAAATCATCATTCATCATTTCTTGTGGATCTCTCCATGGACCTTCATGCTGCTTCCTATTCTCTAATTTTTATTAGTTTTCGTGCTTGATCATTCCTTTGGAGAAATGTCGTAATGTTGTTTTGCCATGTTTGGCTACCCTGAACTGTGTGTTTTCCGTGTGCATGTGTTATTCGGTTCGTGAAACAGGAGCATAAGTTTTCTGATCTTGCTCTCTTCTCACCAAATTTAAAAGGATTATATTGTTAGCAGTTAACATTACAAATTAGCACAAGCCTTAGTTAACTTTATTCTCAGCAGGTTTCACTTGAATGAGTCAGTGCTAGATTTTTTTTTAATTATGTAAATATACATTACCATTGCATTAATAGCAAGTAAATATACACTTACAGGAGCATAAATTTCATATTTGTTTTCTGTAATTTTTTAGGAACAGGAATATAGAATGCATAACAGATTACTTTGCATAATTACAGGAACAATGGTACAGAAGAGAGCAACCAAAAGTGATTCAAGTTGGTATACAACAAACTACAAGTGCAACAGATTACAACTTCTACAAAATCTGTGTGCTACTTCCTCATAAAACACATGGATTTTGTCGTTATGGAATTCGTGTGTTAGTTAAGGAAAAAACACATGATTTTTTGTTGTTATTGTGTGTTATCCATGGCAGGCAAAAATCATGTGCTAGCTTCCAATAAAACACACGGTTTTTTGGGTGCTTGAATTTGTGTATTTTTTTGGGTACAAAATACCCATGTGCTAGTTGTCTAAAACACACGAGTGTAGGCTAGACAGGCTCGATTCGACTTCTCGTGCTTTAAACGAGACCTAATCGAATTCCAACCGGCACCGACGACCCCGTCGCCCCATCCTACTATCCATAAATTAATAGACGCTTATATATATACCTCGGGAGAACAGTAAAATACGTACGATTCAATAGCGTGTGTGTGTGTTTTTTTTTTTTTTTGACAAGGAATTCAATAGCTAGTTGATCGTAGGAGGAGCATAATAAACAGACTCAGAAGAGGTGTCGCGTACGTACCCGCACGAGGAGAGCTTCTCCGGTATATATACTCCCCCGTGTTGTAAATAAAAGTCATTTTGGAAAAGGTCTTCGTCAAATATTGAGAATATAAATCATGAATAACTTTTAAATTATTGAGTTTCGAAATATGAAAATATATAAATAGATTTGTCTTCAAATATACTCTTGTAAAACTATAATATATCACTTTTTAATAAGTATTTTTATAAAAATATGAAGTCAAGGTCATGCTTTGGAGACGTGTTGTTGTCCTAAATGACTTCTATTTACAACATAGAAGGAGTACCTATTGTTGGGGTTAAAAGATAATTAAGGCCAGTCTCAGTGGAGAGTTTCATTTCGTCGTTTCCAAGACTGCCATGTCACATAGAATAAAATGAAACCCGAGTGAAACTTTGCATTGAGAGTGAAAGTTTCACTACTACACAAAATCTTTTGGGAGACACTTCTGAAAACTTAACCGAGTCGGTCAGCTTAGCAAACGTTTTGATAATGTGATGTGATTTGTTTAGAAGTAAACGTTTTATAATATCGACGGTGACATACGGGGGATATATACGGACGACATAAGACTAAATATGATTTACATGTTTATATTTTGTACGTGCATTTTCTACTTTGAATGTATGTGAATATCAGAAATTTCGGTTTGAAATCCAAATTCAAATATTACAAAAATATTTTTTTATTCATGGAAAATATTAACGGTGGCGGTTATATTAAGATAACCGCCACTGTTAATACATTAACCGTGGCGGTTGTATTTACTCAACCGCAACGGTGGCGGTTGACCAACCACCTCGGTTAAGACCACGATTAACCGTGATCTTAGGTCCGAGGCGGTTGAGAAAACCGCCACAGTTAAGCGTTTCTGACCGTCACCGTTAAAATTTGTGTAGTAGTGTTTCATTCTATAGTTTCATATGTATTAAATTTCATGACTCATGATGAGTTGGTAATCGTGCCAAGAGAGTTTCATCTAGATGAAACCGTTTCCGACCGTCACCATTAAAATTTGTGTAGTAGTGTTTCATTCTATAGTTTCATATGCATTAAATTTTATGACTCATGGTGAGTTGATAATCGTGTCAAAAGAGTTTCATTTAGATGAAACCTATTTCTTCTCTCTCTTCTTAAATACATTGCCATGTCATTAAATATGCCTATGTGGCAATCTATTTAATACAAATGAAACTCAATTGAAACTCCCATTGAGACTGGCCTAAGAGTTAGCCATGCATAGCCTTGACCTGGTATGCGTGCATACATGAATATACAGTGCTAAGTGATGTTAGTATTTAGATGCAATAACGGTTAGCGCTAAATAAATACTAATTTCAATAAAAAAGAAAAGCAAATGAACTAGAATTTAAATAGACACAAAAAATTAGGGTTGGATTTTAGAAGAATTATGGTAGAGGAATTACGGGATTTGGGTTTAGGACGGAGGAGATACAAATTTTCCAAGCTTATTGGCAAAACACGGATGAAAAATAGGCTTCGAATTTATTCTAGGATTTTGGGTAGTGGAAACAGTATGGGAACGGTTGGGGTAGGCTCAAGGGTGGCTCTAGTTAATTTAGGAATTTTCTGAGAATTTTCTAGGCTTGGAAAAATTTGGGTTTGTATCTCTCTCTGTACACTACTCGGGTGTACCCACCGTCAAGACTGTCTGCATCGCAAATCGGCAAAAGAACCTGGACGCCAAATATAACACTGAATGATCTGCACCGCGCAACTCTATCCTATACTCTATCATTGCGTTTGCTACAGGGAATCTTTAAATCTGGCGCTTGAGCAAGAGGAACGGCATCGTCTTGACTGGGCTCCACCAGGGCGGCTACTGTGCTGGTTGTACCTTTACAGATGGACATAGAGAGTTCAGGACGGCAGCGTTTGGCTCGGTAAAAAAAGCTGTGATGTGGGCCATACCCTTTTACCGTCAGCTTTAGAGCACCGCGCGGTGCGGTTAGCCTAGATTCTAAATGACTTCAATACTCTAGATTTTAAATTGTAAAACCTAAATAATTTAAAATAATTCTTTGTATTCTCATTAATTTTTTAAGAACTGTAAAATTACAGACCTACTGAGCACTATAATTTTCATATAAAGTTCATCATTTTATGATTTTTTTAGATAACTATAAAATGTTATATTGTAATAGTCGTGTATTTTTGTCCCTTTTACTTTTCTCTCCTTCCCTCCGAGATAATATTAGTTTAATAATTATTGTGTCCACGAGCCAATTAACACGATTGAAAAGTGTCTCAGCACCACCACAGGCGCCTCGCTGTCGACGGGAACGTCGCCTACCACTGAAAGCACAACGCCGTTAAATCCAGAAATAAATTCAAGAAAGGTGCGACAACCAGGATTTGAACCCTGATGGGTAGCGTCCCACTGGACAGTCCTACCATTGGACCACAGGCCCATTCAGCAAATACGGTCATTAAAAAGTGTTCTATGACACATTTATCCTTTTTCATAGGTTTCTTATTTTTTGAACTCGGCACGTGTAGGATTTGGTGGACGGTTTCAGGCTGCAGCCTGTATTTTTTTTTTATAAAAAAGTTCCTAACACCACTAAGGCACTAAGACCTTGTTAGTTGTTTACTCAAAAACTTATCACATATTCATATTGAATATATATTTAGACGCATGTATGGATATTAAATATACATAAAAAAACTAATTGCATAGTTTCCAGACACATGCATGGATATA
This sequence comes from Eremochloa ophiuroides, assembly GCA_038502445.1. Classification (NCBI taxonomy): domain Eukaryota; kingdom Viridiplantae; phylum Streptophyta; class Magnoliopsida; order Poales; family Poaceae; genus Eremochloa; species Eremochloa ophiuroides. The sequence continues at coordinate 7,464,519 of JAHLJS010000004.1, read as the reverse complement.
AAATGTGCTAAAAAAACGAATTGCATAGTTTCCATGTAAATGGTAAACCGAACCTTTTAAGTCTAATTAGTTCATAATTAGACACTAATTTCTTTAGTACACATATGTACTAATACTAATGGTAGATTAGTTAGGCTTCAAAAAAAACTTTACGTAAAGAACTAAACAGGGCCTAGTATACATCCATTCCTTCCATGAACCGAATAGGAAGAAAAGCAAAATTTTTTAAAAAAAATCAGAAGAAAAACTCAACCGGCCTGCTGAAGTGGGATATGCGCACGGCCCACGACAACTCCGCAATCTCCTCTTTGGCCCAAGTGAAAACTCCCAACGGCCCAGCTTTCGTGCTGCGTTCAGTCGCAAGCCAATGCCATCCTCCTCTCCGTGCACACCACCCTTGAACCTTGGTCAGTCTCCGAGCTGTTCCGAGGCGGCTTCGCCGAACCGCTCCTTGTGCGAGGAGGGGAGGGGGGAGGGAGAGGCGCAGGCGGTAGTGGTGGGGGTCACGGGTCAGACCTTGCCAGATCCATGGTGTGCGCCGCCGATCAAGTTAATCGAGAACTTGCACGCCGCGGTGGAGATTAGGAGCATCCAGGACGGCGAGAAGAGGTACGGACAGACACAATCACACCACTAATATCTAGTATTTCAAAATTCAAAATCCAATCTTACATTCTTATTAACACGGATTGTGCTATGCATAAAACTCTGCTTCAAGGGACTAGATCATACATCAACATTTCTGATTCAAGGACCTAGATAGCATGAATGCATGAGAGACCCAATTTCAATCAAACACTGTACTTAATCACTTATTATTGTATACTTGGGGTACCACACACATATATAGTACATTAAAAACAAATCAAATGTGCACACAAGCATTGCACTTATTACATGAGAGACCGACCAGGCAGCATTCACAGTCGATACAGAGGAAAGCCACACAGGTTGGATTCTGTGAGCATAGACACAACCATTATGCTCAACCACCGTGCAGGGACACACATGTAGAACAAGGTACCAAACACAGAGACACACTCAGCCGACGCACAAGCAGAATGTAAATGCACACCACGCACGTAGATAGGAACGTAGAGTGGCGAATCATATGAGCACACAAATACAAACCATGGGAGGGACTCGATGACGAACCTTCAGTTCCTCCTCCCGCGCCAAACCTTGTCCTTCCAGATGTGCAGGCGACTTGGAACACCATCCCCTTTTTCTGTGCGCCTTACTGTTTGATCTGGACTCTCCGGTTTGTAGTATGTACAATGAATTGTATCTTTATGTTTATCAATGTCTTCTTTCACCTGGTTAGGTAGGGAGTCCCCAATGAACTCAAGTTCCTTCAATCTTTTAAGGTTCCCGACGCCGGAGAAAGAGTTCATGATGTCGAAGGTCCATACGATCTTCTCGAGCTTAGGAGAAGACCCACTCTCGAATTTGATCTCTGTGACCGTAGAGCAGCTCACAATAAGAACGTTGAGTTTTGGGAACTCGTGTTTCTTTATGTCAAGTTGCATTTCACCATATGATTCATGCAAGAGCACCAAACAGCGTATGTTTTCCATCCTGCCGAGTTCTCGTAGATCACCTTGCTTCAGCATTGTACCACAAAGAGTCACCTTGGATACTTGTTTGGCATCAGAAAGCAATTTTGGAATCAACACGTGGTTAGTGGAGGTGGTTTGGGTAGAGGGTAAGGGATTGGCAGCGTCAGCAGTGGTATTAGCAGAAGTGGAGGGGACATGGTCGTCGGCGAGACCAGAAGGACTGGGTGAGGGATTGGCAGCGCCCCCAGTTTGGGGCCTTGGGGCAGAGGTGGTGGGGTCACTACCTATTGGGGTGGTGGGAATGACAGCAGTAGCACCAGAATTCAATGGAAGGGTCGATGGATTGGCAACAGAGGTATCAGCAGGGGCAGAGGGGGCACATTTCGTGGTAGTGGTGTCAGTGATGCCTCCACTCTTGCTGGTTCCCTCGTTATATTTGTTCAGCTCAAGCTCCCCTAATTTTTTAAGGTGATGTACTCCAGCAATAGACTCTATGTTGTCAAAGGACAAAACAATCTTCTCGAGCTCTGGAGCTGCTGTATCTTCTTCAAAGCTGATTTCAATCCAGTTGGAGCCCTCGGCCAGAAAATACTCAAGTTTCTTGAATTGAACCTCCTTGAATGTGAGTTTGTTGTTGGTGTATGTATTGTGCCGAAGCTTTAGACATCGTAGCATGTGCAGATTGGCGAGGGCCACTAGGTTGTCTTGTCTCAGTAAGGTGTTACTTAAAGTTAACTTGATGAGTGGTGTATTTTTGTCAGTCAACACTGATGGAAGAATCTGCTCTTGTGGTATGTGTATGTTTCCACTGATACTGAGCCTCTCAAGAACCTTGGGATGCTCTTCCATTTTGTAAAAATCCTTGGGAGAGTCTCTGCTAGGGGCCCCCTTGTGACTAGTTTCGTCAAGAGTAATTGATAGAGACTGGAGGCACTCATGCAGGTTACTGATAGCTTTAAGCAAATTCATGAGGTGAGTATGCTTGTCCTTGATGTTGATAACCACGCCAAGCTTCCTCAGTTGCCATAGCTTTCCGATATCATCGAAATCTTGATCACTCTTTGCCTTGACATTGGATAGTACCTCCATGTCTAACATTTTTTCGATCTTTTCAGGAACTAGGACATGGTCGTGGGACGATGTGCCTATGCCACCAGTTCTGTGTGGACTTGGATTTTTGTTTCCAGCCAGCAGACGCTTCAGCTTCAGGAGCAGGAGATCTCTCGTGAAAGACTTAGGCACCTCTGTCTGCTGGATATCCAATACCTCCAGCTCGCGAAGGTTGTTGATTTCACGGGGAAGCCAGTTAACATCTGTTCCCCTTAGGCTTAGATACTTGAGTAGTGCTATCTTGTTGCAAATATTCCTTAGGTAGCCCCGGTTGTTCTTGAAGCATCTGCAGCCTTCTAGATCAAGCACCTTAAGCCGAGGCCACTGAGATGATTCAGATAACCTTTCCAGGAAATCGTTGATCTTGTCAGACACACGGAGATTGAGATCATTGAAAATTGAGAAGTACCGAGCCAAGTGATGTGACAAGCGTGGCTCCACAATGCGTTGTTTCTTGGCCATCTTGTTAATGAAGTCATAGGCTAGATCACCCACCATGCAGCTCTTGACCCTTCCAGTGGCACTAATCTCAGCAGAATAAACAAGCCCCCTAGTGATGAGAGCGTCAAAACACCGTTCAGCAAAATGCACTGAACTGGGCCAACGCCAATCTTCTGTAGTTATCATCTGTTCTGCAACCCATCGCCCTATCACGGTTGACCGCCTGATCTTATGTCCTCGAGGGAAGATAGCTAGGTACAGTAAGCAGGATTGGTACTCTTTAGGCATGTCCCTGTAGGAGAACTTGAACATCTTCATAGCAATACTATGGTCTGATTTTTGCGGGAGCACCTGCAGGTTGTTGTGCAGCCTGTGCAGTTCTTCTTTGCTTCTCTTGGGCTTGGCATACAAAGCGTGAGCGAAGATCTTCATGCATAATTCATTTGACTCACACTTATCCAAGATGGCGCGCAAAATCTGGGCATCATCATTGAATTCACTCTTCTGCAGGCCTGTAATCTCCAGCACAATACCATGGTAGAGTGCAGCAAGAGAAGAATAGTCTATGGGCTCCCCTTTTGGATAACAATATTCGTCTTTGGCCCTTTTTAGATTTGTATCTGTTTTGGTCAGAATCATCACAACGCCGATGCAAGGCAGCAGGCTCAAAGCACATCTGGTCTGCTCCCACTGGCTCACATGTTTTCCATCTACTTTAAGAATGATCAGGATCTCCTCATGTTTCAGATAATTTTGGATCTTGGCCACAATTGCATTGATATCCAGCTGCCTTTGGATCTTCCTCTGGATATCTTTCATCTTCTCTGTGGTTTGTTTAATAGTAGGACTCAGGATTTCTCCAGTCCTCTTCGTGGCTTCATCAACATCATTAGCTCCCTGACATGGACCCTGAGCCGGATTACTACCAGTGGCTGGCTTGTTGGGTTCTTCTGTAGGAGCTTCTATGCTTGGACCCTGACCACCCGATACACCTGTTCCTTGTTTCTTGTCAGCTGGTTTTTCTTCCTTCAGCTGCTGTATAGCCTCCTGGATCATTTTTTTCACTTGAGCCTCGTTCATTGTAGTAGTAGTACTAGTAGTATCAGTCTTGGGGACTTCGTGGCCCTTGTCACGGATCGTCATGACCACCTCGCTCAAGATTTCTTGTTTAACCTTGTCGATAATTTCCCTGATTTGAATCTTGCCCGGTGTAGCTTCGGCAGTGGCTTGTCTGGTGTCTTGCTCCTTGGCGTCCTGGTGCTGGCTGGTGCTGCTTGTCCTTGGGAACACCTCATGCAGGATATGTTTATACTGGGTAACATTGTGAATAATCCCTTGTCCCTTAGCTGCTTTTCCATTTACTTGATCCATATGCTGTTTGAGCTTGTTGGCTGCTTTTTCAATTATGACATCATAGCTTTGTGCCAATGTAATCATGTTTTCCTTGTCCATTTGGTCTGCAGCAGCCGATGGCATGATCAGCAGGATGAGGAGTTCAGCTAAGGCATGGTCGTGGTTCTTGATTTGGTCTTTGGTAATGTAGTCTTCCTTCTGCGTTGGTTTGGTCAGGTACGGCTGCAGCTTCTTGTTGTCTCCCTTCACTTTTTCAATCTGGGTCTTGATCTCTTGAATCTTTTCGACAACTTTCAAGTTTTCAATCTCTGTCTTGATTTCTCTAATCCTTGTCCTCTTTTCCCCACGGATGCGCCACCGGTCAATCCATGCTTGGCCTTGCTCCTGCTGCTTGAGCTTCAGCTCGATCTCTCTCAGGATGTAGTAGAGGATATTCTTGGGCCCTAGCGCATACCAAATGTGCAATAATGGGATGTCGATCAAGATGGTGTTCTTGACATGCTTCTTGGCCACATCCGAAGCTTGCCGTGCAACAATGGCACCAGACTCCATGCTGAGCACCATAAAGGCAACGCATCGAGTGTCATCTCGCCGCCCTTGGCTCTCATCAGGTACAGCCTGTGCTCGAACTTGCTCTATCCACTGGGCTAACTGGTCGTCGAAGTAGTCCTCCCGAACGTAAAGCCCAAAGAGGGCTCTTCTGATCCGACCAGAAGCATCAGTCGCCACCGTCGTCGTCGCCCACGCTTGATCGTGCCCGCCGTCTTCTCCACCGTCGTCGGCGTGGGCGAGAGCAGCTAATTCCCTGCTGCCTTGTGCTGCTGCGTCCGCCGCCGGTGCCATGGTCCCAGGAGCGGCGACGGCCGCCTTCTTCGGGACCTCCACGCCGTACCTCAGGCGCCGCTTGCCGACGTCCCGTGCCCGCTCCTTGAGCACGCTAAGCTCCAATGCCGCTCGGTGCTGCGCCATCATCTTCTGCAGGAACCACGGGACCCACCGGAGGTAGCGCCGGAGCCGGTCCCTACCCAGGTGGATGTCGGGGTTCCCGCGGTACAGGTAGAGGTCGATGCAGTTGTTGCAGTCGTGGGCGAGCACCCGGACCTGGTTCATCCAGGTGCGCACCTGCTCGTCGTGCTCGCCGCCGGGGGGCACCGTCCTGGCCAGGTGCATCAGGAAGCTGTTCATGCTCTCCATCTCCTCCCGGATGAACTGGACGTCGCCGCCGACCCGCCCCAGCAGCCGCCACTCGTTGCGGATGACGCCCAGCAACGAGGTCACCGCGCCGGACGCGAGCTCAGCCATGTTGCTAGCTCGCCCGCCGTCGGCGGCGGGCCGCCGGCTGCCTCACCCACACGGTTGCTAGCTCGATGGATTTGGGTTGTTTAGCTAGCAATGCAAGGGTGGTGACTGGGGAGGTGACCAAGCATTCTGCATGCCTGCAAGTATGTGGGATCTGAGCACTGGCCAACAGGCCGGCAAAGTATTTGTTTGTCCTGGCCTGCAAGTGAACGGCAAGTCGGCAACCCACCGGCGACAAGGCAAGTATAGTATCCGGCCGGACCGGACCACACATGCTGGCAAATCTTTACTCTTACTAAGACCGGTTATGTCGAGAGGAAAGAAGCTTGTATTTATCGCCTTGGGCTTGATCCAGGTGAGGAAGAATTGGAGATTGAATGACTTTGCCGGGTATTCTTTATTATGTATCGAAAAAAGATTGACGTTTTAAAAATGTTTTGGTCAAACATTGGGACTATAAATCATGAATAACATTTAAATTGTTAAGTTTAAAAATATGAAAACTATATAAATAGATTTGTCTTTAAATATATTTTCATAAAAGTATAAATATGTCAATAAATATTTTTATAGAAATACGAAGTCAAAGTCATGCGTTAAAAACCGTGTCGTTGTTGTAAACGTCATTTTTTCTATACGGAGGAAGTACTTGCATATACCTATACCCTATGAATGAATACTAGGGATAAAAAAGGTACGGATATTTTTGAGTAATGTGTACCAGTGGTCCCTAAACTTGCGCTGCTGTATCATCTCGGTCCCTAAACTCTCAAAACAACCGTTTAGGTTCTTAAACTTGTCTATCTGTGTCATCCCGGTCCCTAAACTTATAAATCACCCATTTAAATCCTCAAACTTGTTCAATTGTGTCGTTCCAGTCCCTAAACTTGTTCAGCTGTGTCATCTAATTCCAAACAGGGCGATCTATCAAAATATAATTTATAATTTTTTCATATGAACCCGAATGAAGACAAACTTTATATCAAAATTATAGCCCTTAATGCGTTCTACAACTTTGTAGTTGAAATTTTTTTTATTTGAAGTCGTTTAATATTTCAAAATATTATTGTAAGTTTATAGATTTTAAAATTTAAAATTTAAAATTATGTTTTGGGATACTAAATGACTTCTAATAAAAATATTTTCAGCTACAAGGTTGTTGATCATATTGAGAACTATAACTTTTATATAGGCCATACCAATATCCAAGTTTGTTTGATAATTTTAAATTTCAAATTTCAAAATCTATAAACATACAAAAATATTTTGAGACCCTAAACAGTTTTAATTCAAAAACTTTTCAACTACAAAGTTGTAGATCACATGGAGGGCTACAATTTTGATATAAAGTTTGTCTTCATTCGAGTTCATATGAAAAGGTTATGAATTATTTTCTATATCAAATTTTTTAAATCGTCCTATTTGGATACAAATGACACAGCCGAATAAGTTTAGGTACTGGGATGACACAACTGAACAAGTTTGAGGACCTAAACGGATGATTTGCAAGTTTAAGGACCGGAGTGACACAGCTGAACAAGTTTAGGGACCGAGATGACACAGATGGACAAGTTTAAGGATCTAAACGATCGATTTGAGAGTTTAGGGACCGGAATGACACAGCGGTGTAAGTTTAGGAACCGCTGGTGCACTTCACTCGATATTTTTCGACCATATTCGAGATCGAATCCGTTTAGAGGACTTTTTATCCGTCCGCATCTAAGTCCGGATATTCAATCACCGATACCGTATCCGTATCCGAATGCTCAAATCGTATATTTAAACCATATGAATAGTTTTATTTTGGTTTCAGCATTTTTGTTATTCTTTTTTTTCTATTTTTCTTTTTATAAGAAATTTTCAGACGTCGACTAATTGGCCTTGAGTCCTATTTATACTAATAGATTTGTTTATTACTGACAAGTCACAGGCGCATGCATGTCCACAGATGGTCAGAAGCAAAGCGTTTAGGTTTCTTTAGTCAACTTGGGTTATTTTTTTTCAAAAGTAGAAAAATAATACAACTATAGGTCCAATCACGGTAATAGCCTAATTACCAAGATTGTACCTCACACCCAGAAACAGTTACGTGTTACATTGTAAAACGCTTACAACAAAGGACTACCCTAATAATAGAAACAACATAGGACTCTTCAGGCAGAAGCCCATCAACCTCTGAAACAAAGCTGTCAAGTCGTCATCTTGGAAGAGGACGTTGAAGGCCTCGTGCTTCGACTCGGATAGTGGCTCAGCGAGCAAGGACTAGTACTTATGGAACGTTGTGGTGTCAACCTCTTGCGCCGTGTTCGCAAGTCCCAGCTTTGCCATGAGTACCTTTTGAGCCTGTTGGGTTGGGTTGGAATCCTTAGGCTTAACAGCCAAGCGACGACTCCGCCTAGGAGGACCAGCGCTCGGCTTGGCAGAAGCAACCCTGAGCGTTGGCCTTGTTGTGATCAGCGGGGTTTCCAGAGGCAAACAAATGCGGCCCACCCAATCGTCCTCGATGCCATCTGCCCTCGGTGCCTCAGCATCCGTGGACCTGAGCTGAACCATCTGTGGTGGTGAACAGAAGTCCGCCAACGATGCCTGAACCTCCATAGAGGCAGGTGTCCAAGTAGACAGACGCCCAAACGCTGGTGCACCCGCTGATCGATTCATGACATGTGAGGCAACGAGCTCATCGAGCATCGGATCGACCCATGTTGGAGGCCCAGCACCCTCACACAGCGCCACCATAAGCGGATCTGGCTCGGGGAGCATCGTGCAGCAGGAGGAGTAGCGGCGTTGTCCGCGTGGTCAGCAGTCGCGACGATGTTGATTTCCTTCGACTGCTTGCGCCTGCGCCGCCGGCTTCCTCGATGGATGTCGTTGGCGCCCCCCACAGTCCCTGCACGGCTCCGTTCGAGCCACCAGGCGGCACGTGCAGGGAGGGCCATGGGTCGCCATGCACTGTCGTCGACATCACGACACGCCTGGGCCGCTTGCAGTCCCAAGCGAGGTGGCGGAAGCCGTTACAGCGCAGACAATGTCCTGGCAATCGGCAAGTCGCTACTCGGTGTGAGTAGGAAAGGCAGTTAAAACATCTGCCATGTAGCTCTGCGGTGATCTTCCGGGCCTGCAGAAGTTGCTTTCTCAGTCGAGGTAGCTGCAGGACGCGTCTCCTGCCGGTGCCGAAGGACCTCACACCACCCACACCATCAGTGTTGGGGGCGGAGACCCATCCGCGATGTCCAAGGCGCTGGCGAGCGGGGATGCGACCCTCTAAAGGCCGAGCAGGCAGGTCATGCACCAGTTGGGGGCGCGGCCGGCTGCGACTCCTACACCTTCGCCTACGTCCCTGTCGCCCAACATCCGCCCTGCCTAGGCCCCAAGCCACTGCTGGGCGCGCGGCGGGGGTGCAGAAACCGGGATCGCCGGGCGACGAACGACGTCAATGTAGGATGTGGCTCGGTCGTCATCGGAATCGGAGTCCCCGCCGTCATCGTCCGCCCACCGTCGTTGCTTCGAGCGCCCCCCCAACAAGCAACCTGGGTGGAACGGAGGCGAGGAGAGGCTCAACGGGTCGCCGACTGACGCACCAGCCCCCACACGCGGCAGGGAGCTGGCCGCGCCAGGGACGCCCAACTCGACCCTAGCGGTCGCGCAGGGCACGATGGCTGGATCCGGCATCCGCGGCGCCTGCGACGGGAAAGGAGTCCGTGCGGCCATCAAAGGGGCCGCCACATCGTCTTCATCCTCGTCGTCGCCCTCCACGACATCCTTGAAAATGACCACGTCCTCGACAACGACCATCGTCTCATCCTCTAGGACTTCGCCGCTGCCAGGCAGGGAGGGCCGCGGAGGCGTCCCGGCGGCGGTGACCGCGCAGTTGCGGGCGGCCAACGCCGTGCCCGACGACGACGGTGGAGGTGACGGCCGCGGAGACACCCTGGCGCCAGGCCCAGTGTAGGTGGCCGCGAGGCTGCTGCAGCTGACGGCGGCGTTGGCCGCGCAATAGCGGGCGGCCGACACCGTGGTCGCGCCCGACGGCGACGGTGGAGGGGACGGCCGCGGAGACACCCTGGCGCCGGGCCCAGCGTAGATGGCCGCGAGGCTACTGCAGCTGACGGCGGCGTTGGTAGCTGCCGGGCAGCGGCCGAGGTACCCAACGGCGACAGCGGTACGGGTGGGCCTGGCGGAGGCACACAGGGGGCGAGGGCGGCCAATGACGAGAGCTCCTCCTCTCCAGAGCCTGTGGCCGGCGCGGTGGAGGTTGGTGCCGGCAACTAGGCGGACACCTACAGGTTGGGGCTGGGGCGCTCTGGAGCCACAGCCACGAGCAGGCGATGGAGTGGCGAAGCTGTACCATTGACCCCATGGATCGATAGATTAGGGCACGGGGAACTCAGATCTGGACGTGGATGGGAAGAGACAGTTGTTGGGTGGTCGATCGCCGGCGTGGGGCTAGCGGCGCCGGTGATGTCGCGAGAGGAGCGTGGGCCAGGTCGGGAGGGTGGGACGGGTCCATCCGACCGTTTTTCCTTCCACTTAATTGTTTGTATAGATGGTTTAACATCATGGTATCCTTATATTGTTCACAAAGACCAAAGGAATTAGTAAAGCAGCCACTTGCCCGATATATGCGAATCAGAAGCTGAGGACGTGAGATTCGCCTACTCTCATGCTAGACAAGTTTGGAGCGCACTTGGGATCATGTAGGGATCGAATCGGTACTGGTGGTGAATAAATCGACTCTGTCGTGATTAAAAAGCTATCCAACTGTTTTTTTTTTTTTTTTTTTTTTTTTTTTTTTTTTTTTTTTTTGCGACGGAAGAAAGCTATCCAACGGGGTGGTCGAGGGCATTGGACCAATGTTGGTCTAGCGAAATGTATATCTTCTGGCAACGAAGACAAACTGTCCATGGAGGGGACATCCATTCGCCACCACGGTCAGCTCAATGAATTATAAATTGCCCTCAAAGAAATTCCGCTGAGGTAAACAAGGGGTGGAGGAAGCCCCCAGAATGTATATTATAGTCAATGTCGATAAAATTGTGGGGTTCTCCTAATGATTTGAAATAGTAATAAAACAATACCACTAGTCATAGTAAATGGAAATCTCACTAGGACGTATTTAATTGGGAAATTTTATACTAAATATTGAATAAGAAACACTAGGGAAAACCCAAATCAATAGGAGAACTCCGCAATTTTGGTTGTGGAAGGTTTTGATGGAACTAAAGGAGCCGGAAGCATAGGAGCGGTTGTTAGAGAATCAGAATCTACTGGCAGATTCATTGCTGCTTCGCACAGTTATATCCCACATGTGGCGGATACAACCATAGCTGAAGCAGCAGTTTTAAGAGACGGACTATTATTGACACAACAAATTGGTTGCAACTGCGCATGTGTTCCAATTAGATTGCATGGAAGTGATCACAACAAGACAAGGGGGAGGCTTCAAGGCCATGGCATCAGGGGCGATCTATGATGAATGCTACCAATATTCGAAGTATTTTCACTCTATTTTCGTTAGCCATTTTAGTAGGGATTGTAATGTTGTGGCTTATGAGTTGCTAACCATGCTTTGATACGCAATTTCTTTTTTGTTTGGATAGATGAATCTCTTGCCTCAATTCGGCAACTGTTTGTATCTTGTCGAATGAATAAAGCTTGCTGTGAGAATTTTTCTGAATCCTCCGAACACCTCATCTTCCAATGCACCGTTGCAAGGCAATTTTGGGAGCATCTTGGGTTCCAAGGCCTGCCTTTTCCTCCGGTGACCGAGCTCTGGAACATGCCCCGACCACCAGCTGTCCCGCCGCAACACTACAGTACGTTCCTACTACTATGCTGTTGGAATATTTGGAACCATAGGCATGACGTTGTTTTCCGGCATCAAGTGCCAAGCCTCAGCCGTCTATTCTCTTCCTGCAAGCAGGGCCGGCTCTATAATTTTAAAGACACATGGGCAAGGAAGAAGCTAAGCGCCCTTTAACTAAATTTTGATATCCAGATTACGGTGTATAGTGTGACTAATAAAAAATACTTTACCATATATATGTAGCTCATAGAACATAACAATAGTGTAGCGAAAACTAAAAATAAATAACCATTTTATGATTACCTCAAATAAAAATATAACGCCTCAGTGGCTTGAAAAAAATCGTCTTCGGGCATTTCTTGATGCAAAATCTTCAATAACACTGTCAATATTAATGTCGTCCAAAATATCCTTCTCAATGCTACAAATAGCCAAGCCATTCAGTCTTCTTGTAACATAGTTGATCTCAAATAATTTTTTAACAATTTCAATTTGGAGAAACTTCTTTCGGTTGATGCTACTGTCACTGGAATAGTTAAGAGAATCCGATATGCAATGGAGACATTCGGATAGCAATCTGCATCTTCAGTCTCATCATTTACTTCATCAAAATGCTTCTTTCTTTTACCTTGACGTTTTATAGGAAATTTTGGCTCTATGCCCATACTAGATGCAATGGATTTTGCGGTCTCAATACTAGCATCAAAACCTTCTTCTCTGTACTTCTGAAAATATGAGATGACCCCTTCAATTTGTTTGAGAGTAGCATCTAAGCCGAAGCTCATTCCATGTACTCATGTTTGTCAAATGCTCCACACTGTTCTCACGTGTTTTAAATTTCTCACTGAGATGCTTCCAATCCCTTACTCCCTCAGATGCTAACAAAGTCTTGTTCTGATTTGATTTGAACAACTTGCAGCAAAAACAAAAAACCTTGTCCACATGTTTAAAATAAACCAACCACTTTCTGTCAACAAACTCACCATTAGATAATTTTCTGGAGTAGTAAGAATAAGAAAAACGTCCGTTACTAGGATCACTGGGGAATTGTAGATCCATTTCTCTCATGGGTCCTTTCTCAATTAAGAGATCTCTTTTGCTGTTGTCAAGATTTCCCCATGTTCTTGAATCAAAGATAGTCAAAACTGAATTGTCTTGTTCATGAATGTTTGCAATTCCAGTATCATCTGAAGGCTACAAAGTGTCACCTGCTGGAGCCTGCGTATGATCATTGATATCGGCTTCAACATCTAAATTTTCCTCTCCAGTACCACCTTGATTTGTCTCGACTTCTGGAATATGTTCCTGTCCCTGACTGACTTCAACATTACTTGAAACTGCAAAAAACTTATGTAGAGCACCCCTCTGCGATTCTACGAACTGATCTTCTTGTTTTCCTTTTTTTCTTTTCTGAGCACCCAACAAATGCTTCTTAGGCAACATCTAATCTATACAAATAAATACATTAAATTAGAAATTTATAAACCTAGCACATACTCAAAACAAGAAAAAATTGAGAAAATACTAAACAATCATTGGGTGTTGATCTGTTACTTACCGTGAACCTGTGATCGTGTGCGCGTCTGCAGTCTGACCTTGTCGATTGCTGTTGCCATTCACCAGGGCCCGGGTGTGGACTGATATATCAGAATAATCAGATGCTAGTTAATTAGCGTTCCTTTTGGAGGTTCATCCAAGATCCTTGATGTTTTTCTATGTGCCGCATGGAAATTCGAGGTGTCAAATGATGCTAATTTGGGAGATTTCTGAAGAGATCCTTTTTTGAGAGGTTTTGAATAAAGTTTCTTAGAAGGTCACTTTTGGATAGGATGATTATAGGCATTCCCATAACTAGTAAGGTCACATAAGAGATTAGCCTCGAAATCGAAGGAGCAGTTTATTGACAAATTTCTTTCTCCTCCGATGTTTGTGGTATTTGTGATTCAGGGTCGATGGCAGAATCTTTGGATGGGACTGATTTTGATTCTGCTATCAGGATATCTTTTTGCTCGAGGATTAATTCCTTTTCTTCCTTAGGTGGTTCATTATACCCTTGGGTGTGGGGAGTGTTTTCAACGATTTTAGTAAGAAGTTTTTTCCCTTCACCATCGGTACAACGAAGGAATGCTCTTCCAGAAGATATGTCAAGGAATTGTGCGGAATCTTTGCTAAGACCAAGGTAAAAATGTTGTAACAGTGCTAGCTCGATTATAGCAAGATTAGGACCAAGGGATACTAGATCTGTGAAACGGGCCTATGCCGAACCTAGAGTCTCCTTCTCCTTTTGTTTGAAGGCTAAGATCTCTCTTCGAAGATGAACAACACGAGAGATAGGGAAGAAAGCTAAGCAGAATTTGGAGTGAAGGCTTTCCCACTCTCCATATGCACTCTCTATGTGTTGAGCATACCAATGTTTAGCTGTCCCCGTCAAAGAGAACGGAAATAGCTTCCATTTCAAGGTATTTCGTGTCATGCCTTCAATAAGAAGACACGAGCAGAATTGCTCAAAATCACGTAAGTGAGTGTAGGGGTTTTCATCTTCTTCCCCAGCAAAAGGTTGTTCCTGAACCTTACCTATGAAACTAGGGCGAAGCTCATAGCTAGGTGAAATAATGGGTTGTGATGATGGTGGTGGCTCCAAACAAGCACCCTTTGGAGCGGCGAGATGAGAGATGGGTGTTTGGTTCATGGTGTGGAAAGAATAAAAAGAAAAGAAAGATAAAAGAAGGATAACTCAGACGACTTGGTTCTAAGTTGGAACAGCTACCGTTCCCCGGCAACGGCGCCAGAAAGCTTGTTGACACCAGAAATGGCAAACGGATATACCGCAAGCGTACGGTAGTCAATGTAGCCTTCACCGGGAGTATTCCAGGTATCGTATTTTCCACGGGGAACATGAAGTGTTCTAACTAGGTTCAAGGCCGTCCAGTGATGAGACAAAGGAGCTATGATAACTAGGTAGAGAGGTTCTTATGTAGCAAAAGATATCTGGTCTTGGCTTTCTAAGTATAAAGAGGTTTACCACCTCCTCCCTTTACAAGAGGCGACAGGCGAAACAGTATGAGATATAACTCCTACCCGAGGCGGCTGTACTATTGTATTGATGCCCTGCCGTTTTAATAACTTGTCTTACACATGTGGTGGAATACGAAGACCAGACAAGATTGTCACCACTTGCTGGCTACCACAAACAATCCGTGCGACAAGCGGCCTACACTGGCAAGATATAGCCTAGACACCACGTCTACACTACACTTACTACTCTAACCTTCGTGAGAGACTAGAGCACTTTACTAAGTCAAGCAATGTACAGGTAAAGCAAGTATATACTTAAAGTAGCAGAACCAGAATATCAAATACTAGAAGGACTCAAATGTAAAACTTACTTGAAGATTCGCATCCGCTGAGGTACACCTTGGAGAAGATTCCCGACAGGCTCGGGGCTTTCTCCTGAAGACTTCCCTCACTCTCTCCCAACTAGCAAAGCATTATAGCAGAGCTAAGCTACTACATAGTGTTTTCTCCTTTGAATCATGCTCTAAAATAAAGGCCTATGGGGGGTATTTATAGGGGGAGGTGGAGTAGCTACTCCACTGCCACGTCATCAATCCGTGTGACCTCTATCATGCACCGTTGGATCAAACCGCCTTAGGATCAAGGGTGGAGGATTTCTAGCACATTTTCAACATGAGGAAGGCGGTGGATGCTCAACCGACCTGGCTGGGCCCAAGGAGTGATTCGGCCGAACCACCCTATTGCAGGTGGGCCCAGCCAGGGTCTTCTAGAAGCTTTCTTAAGACCATGGAGTAATGCCGAGCTTTGGGGCCCACCAAGTGGGGTTCGGCCGACCCACCTTTGGTGAGGTAGGCCCACCACTGTGGTCCCCACTTGTCATAGAGTGTGGCTATGTACTTGTTTTGCCTTTATCTTGTCGATTCACACCTGGATCCATGTGCTTTACTCTTTAGCCCTTGATTGAAAACACACTTGTGATCTAAGGGTGCAAATGGACTCCAGTGGGTGTGCCACGGATTGTGCCACGTCACCAGAGTCCTATGGGCCCCATGCATGGTTCGGTCGTACCATGCATGTGCTCCATTTGCCCTGATCTTTCTTGTGTATGCTGATATGACTCATGTGCTGAAATATCATGGTCTGGTGTCACCATATGTGGTTCGGCCGAACCACCTTTGGTGGAACCAAAGGTCCATCTTCTGCAGGTGACTTCTTCATGCAATTCTAAGCACAATGGTGGCGCTAACATGCCCACGGGTGGTTCGGCCGAACCACTCATTGTGCCCATCTTTTGCACATCGTCTCCAGAAGCTATGATATTAATAATTGTGAAGTTGGTTTGTCATTTGGCTATACTTGGTTGGTCGTCCAACCTTCATATAGAGCTTCCAAACACTGAAAAGTACCTGTTCTGAGTGCCTACAATCAAATAATGACAAGTACATGTAGAAGCAAGTTATTTATACCTAAGTCACTGTGTTTGGTGGTTTTCTTCCAGAAAGAATGTCTTGTTGACGGTTTTGATAGGGTAAAAACATGGTATAACTACCGTCAACATGAAGATGGTGTGCCCCACTTGGTGTCCCTATTGGCTCAGAGCGTTTTCCATTTTCGTATCCGCTGTAATAAAAGTTTTTGGCTATGATGTGAACACATGTGTTGTAATAAGTATTTAATCGTTGTTCGTGCATAATGATAAATCATTTATTGTATATGTGGTTTTAGACTTTCTAGGTCCACATTTACTCTCGTTCGTATTTCTTTGAAAATCTGAGTGTTACAATGAGCCGAATCCAATGCAATCCTGAGAGCTCGGTGATTTCAGCTTTCAAGTCCATGATGGTAGTTTCTTCGGCTCCGGCCTTTGCCTTACGGACGCTCGCTCGCTCGTGGTGCTCGTTCCAGCCAGGCGACATCATTCACTACCAAAATCCTAAATTGTCTTGAGTGTTAAAAACCGTCAAGGAAAGGGGTAAAACCGCCAAAGAAATGATTCTTGGCCATGAACCGTCAAGCAAATTTACTCAAGGATATAAGATAAAGGAAATTAGTTTCTTTTAACGGTTTTGGCACTCAAAGATGAATTTCTTGGATGCTAACTGCCAAAAAAAATTGGGACCATACTTAATTTGCTAAATGTCCTAGAAAATGTTCCAACCGTCAAAGAAAGTAGTTTTCTTGAGGGTCGACAACCGCCAAGGAAAATAATCTGGACCCCAAGGATATGTTTCAGAAAACTCAACTTGTCGTGATTCATTGTATACTGTACGCTAAAACTGAATTTTTTACATCCAGAACCAGGATATATACCAAAGGATGTTAACACAAAATGGTCGCTACGACCAGGTCTCGTCCAGGTCACTAAAACGTCACATATGGCCTTCTGCTAAGTGCTAACAACCACCTGTGGCGCGCGAAAAATACAGGCACACCGCACACAACTTCCACTTGAACCATTGATACATGCAACTGTACAACAAGTGTACGTGCAACATAGTATATCACAATACATTATACTAAGCACGAGACATTGTTCCAGAGTGCTCTGCGCCTGGACAATGATTAAACATCCAAGCTTTTTGGGTCCCATATGCTCCCTCTGCCCCTTGTCCTAGTAGACACATGTACCACGATAACAGTTAGCAATTGCAGTGATGAGAAGTGCAGCACATCGTATATGCTATAGCCAATATATAGTTGCACAATAGCAAAAAATGAAACCAGCCGTGTTTCTTACAACAAAAGCAAACTTGCACCACAAAATCGCACAATTATTAAACCATAAATATGACGCTCCCTCATTCCAAATTATAAACCATCTCTAACAGTTTGGCATTATTCGTTTTTCAAATATGGTGTTTTGCCAACACCTCAAAGGAAAAAAGAGTTCATCTTCAAGAGTACCCTATATTTGACTCCCCCATATGTGTAATTTGTGGCCCCACCAAGTAATATTATTGCGCTAATTCTTTTTCTTTTTATGGTCACGCCGCCGCCGAGGCTTCGTTCGTGAGTCTGCCGTGACTCCGACCTCGTAGTCGGCCGCAGCCTCCACCCAGATGGCCACAGCGTCCTCCTAGACGGCCAATGCCCCCGTCCAGTAGGCCAAGCCCCATCCCAGCCGGCCAGGGCTTCCGTCGCTCTTCCTGTCATGAGTCCCACCTCCCAACCGACCACAACCTACTACCAGGCAGCCATAGCCGGCCATCTTGAACCTCTATAGCAGGCTGGGTGCAGTTCCCAGCTGGCTAGAGGTGGCTATTGTCATGCAGTGGGTATCTACACACATCATGAGCCATTAGAGATCACTTGTTCAAAGAGAATTGGAAGAATCAGCTTCAAATGATGATAATTTAGTCATAATCTCTGCTGCTCAAATTGTGGAATCGTTTTTTTTTTTTGCTAAAGGAAGACATGGTAGGTCTGTCCATGGCCATGAAGTTATCTGTCGCGATAGAGAAGGTGGGCACAAAAGGATGTTTCAAGATTATTTGGCAGATAATTCGATATATGGGCTAGATTTATTCCATCAAAGATTTGTTTACATTCTCTTTTGTTGGTTCATAATATGTTCTCAGATGTTTATATGTTGTTTACATTTGTTTGTATACCTCAGGTACAGGATGAGTAGGGAGTTTTTCCTACACATAATGAAAGAGGTAGAATCATACGATGACTAATTCATGAAAAAAAAAGAATGCAACCAATGTACTTGAACTAAGTTGCTTCTAAAAAGTTACTGTAGCCAATGTATGTATGGTGCCGAGGCTTTAGACATCGTAACATGTGCAGATTGGCGAGGGCCACTAGATTGTCCTGTCTAAGTAAGGTGTTACTTAAAGTTAACTTGATGAGTGGAGTATTTTTGTCGGTCAACATTGATGGAAGAAACCGCTCCTGTGGTATGTGTATGTTTCCACTGATACTCAGTCTCTCAAGAACCTTGGGATACTCTTCGATTTTGTTGTAAAAAACAGAGGTGGTTTTAAAACCGCTAAGTGAACCGTCTCTGAAAATCGATTTTCAGAGACGGTTTAAATCAACCTTCTCTAAAATAATTTTTATTTTTAAAAAATCATTATGGTGTACTAATATAAATAATAATAAAATTTAGAGGCGGTTTTCTTAAGACAACCGCTCTAAAAATTTAAAAACATTTTGAGTGTAATAAAAAAATAAGAAAAAAACATTTTTATTATAACCAAGAAGGCCTAGAACTAGCCATAACTTGCAAGATTTATTGATTAAGTGCCGATACAGATATTCGAACTGACAACCTCTTCCACGTGTGGTATCTCCTTTGCCACTGTACCACACATTCGCTTGTGTCTAAATCTAACATGTTGTCTGTTTGTACTGATAATTATGAATCTTATTATCAATAATTTAACTCATATAAACAATCTTAAATGAGGAAACTTTCAGCTACAAAATTTTAGATCTCATTGAATACTACAAGTTTGATACAGAACATTTCTCCATTCATGGTTGTTTGAAAAAATGGTAAAACTGAAAATCAAAATCTAAGACTTAATTTAAATATTTGGAACCCTAAATGGTCTAAAAAAATTAATCAACTACAAAGTTTTAGATCTCGTCGAGTTGTACAATTTTAAAATAAAATTTGTCTTCATCCAATTTCAATTAAAAAGATATGAATTTATTTGTATTACAGTTATTTTGAAGGGTCGTCTCTGAAAATCAATTTTCAGATACAGTTAACTTAAGAAAACTGTCTCTGAGAATTACTCGTTTCTAAGGTGGATTTTTTGAGAAAACTGCCTCTGAAACGCCAAAATCAGCGCTTCTTTTCTAAAACGCCAAACAGCTTTGCCTTGAGTGCTGATGCCGAAGCATCCGGCCTTACACAATTGTTGTATTGTGCTGTTGAATGTAAGCTGCCTGCGCGGCTGGAATACAGTGCTACAGTTTTATATTGTGTATATACTATGTTTCAAAAATGTGCAGAGCATAGATAGTTTTATTTTATCTGAAGGACATGGGTGTACACAGATACTGTACAAATGTGTAAAGAATCGATCTCTGGTAACAAAATATTTGGTAGTTTTATTTTATCTGAAGGACATGGGTGTACATAGATACTGTACAAATCTATAAAGAATCGATCTCTGGTAGCAGAATATATTTCAATGGCAACAAGTTATGTCAGAGGCGACGGTTAGGGTTACGAGCGGGAGTCACGGGGGAGAGGGTGCACTGCCAGCGGCAACGTCGGCCCGGGGCACAACACGCTCAAACCCTAACAGGCGGCCAAAGAGCGTGGATGCGGAGGATGCTCAAACCCGAACGGGCGGCGGGGGCACCGAAGCCTAACGGGCAGCACTCAAACGTTGTGCCGATGGGGTGGCAGGCGGATGGCGCCGCAAGAGGAGATGGGGTGGTGTGCCAGCGTCACCGAGGAGAATAGCGCCCAAAGACTTAGTCGATTTGGAGCCCCACCGCGCCTGTGTGTTTTATACCAAGACATATTTCTAAGGGCGGGTGCAGATGGGAGCCACCCCTATAGTACCATTTATAGGAGCGGTTCCTGATTAAGCCACCCCTACAAATAATTTTTTTCAAAAAAAAATCATAATCTAATTATAAAAAATAGATTAATATAGATTATAAATTCTCAGAAAAAATATATAAAAAGTTTAATTTATTTCAAATATTTGTTTTGATTTTTTATATATAAATGTATAGTTTCTTATTTAAGAAATAAAATCTAAATCTTCAACTTTGAATATAATTTAGTAGACTAAATGACCTGAAATTAAAATTTTTAAACATCAAATTAGCATAACTCATCGAGATCTAGATTTGTTATATGGGTCATTTTTACATTTGAGAAAGTTTGAACTACTTAAATTTTGAATTTTCAAAAATGGAAACTCGAAACTAATTTTTAAAACCCTAAATGGTCTCATCTAGAAAAATCATGAATACCAAGTTTTATCAACTCATCAAGATCTACAATTGTTATATGGGTCATTTTTGCATTTGAGAAATTGTTAGGAAAGTTTAGTTCTAAACTAAACAGTCTCTCGTATAGTTTCATAAACTATACGTGAGATTTATGATTTTGTGACTATTTTTTACTAACACTTTTTCAAATGAAAAAATTTACATATATAAAGATTGTAGGTCTTGATGAGTTCTAACTTTTTATATTCAAAAGTTTTTGAGCTGAGGTCATTTAGTGTTACGTTTGACAAAGTTTGACCAAGTTAAATTTTGGATTTTAAAGAAATGACACCTTCACACTAGTATTTGAAACTCTAAATGATTTCTGATACAAAATTCATGAATAACAAGTTTGTTAAACTAATCAAGATATACATTTGGTATTTTGATTAACTTTTCATTTGACAAAGTTCGGGCGATTCAAATTGACAACAAGCTTCCTCTATACATGAAACTAGGGTACAATCTCCACTAAAATCAAGCAAGATCGACTAATTGAGGGGTGCAAGCTCATTTCTCTAACTAATTTACACTAATAGGTTAAAAACTAAGCTCTTTTTTTTAAAAAAATCGTAAACAGGTCAACATTAATTAATGAAATATTAACAGCACACCACCACAACCCATGCGATTTTTGTTTTTCAACCTAGGTACACGGAACCAAACGGACTTTGAATAATAAAAATCACCGTATCCATTCTCAAATCCAAATGGATTACATTATTTCTTCTCAATAGATCCAATCCAAGATAAAACATGCATATTACAGAAGGAGGAAGAACAGAATCAAAGAAGAAATTAATTGGATAAAAATGACTGAGGGTCGTTCGCCGCCGTCGTCATCTTTGGATTCTCCTCCTAGTCCTCCTTCAGGATCGATCAGCAGTGTCATGGATCATTCATCATCATCATCATCATATGTGGTGGGCAGCTTGTAGCGACAGAGAGGGCAGACGGCATTACGGCTGAGCCAATTGAAGATGCAGTTCTGGTGGAAGACGTGGGAGCAGGGCATGGCCCGGAGCCGGAGGGGCTGCAGCCACGTGACATTTTCATCGTCGTTGTCGTCGTCCTCGTCATCCTCGGCGCTGTCGTCCTCCTCGCCCTCCTCCTGATCGGCGAGCAAAGCAGCCAAAGCCTTGAGGTCGTCGTCTTCCCTGTCGTCGTCGCGAACAACCTCGCTGGCGGCCAAAGCCTTGAGGCAGATGGCGCAGCCGTCGTCCATGTTGGTGGTGGTGAGCAGCACCTCCTTGAGGCCTAGGATGGCGTTGGTGGAGGCGGGGATGCAGGCACGCTTATTATTGCGGTTGCGGGGTGGCGCCGATCGTCGTCGGGTAGCAGCATCAGTAGCAGCAGCAGGTGTGGCATAATAATAATCGTCGCGGGGTCGTCGTCGTTCGCATTGGTTCAAGAGTTGCATGATATGGCGATATCGACTGTCATAAATACCATAGGCATAGGGTGCGTAGGCTATGTCTACGGGATCCATGCCTTGTAGTATCTCGTCAGATGTGCGCACGTACCGTGCCGCCATGGCTTCCAACGACGGACGATGGGGCTAGCTTCTTCTTGAGCACGACGACGAGAGCAGCACACGTCGGCGACGTACGGCCGGCGATGCGCCAACGGCGTTGCGCGGGCGCGTGATGGTCACGCCGATCTAAAGTCAGGCAGGGCTGCTGCGCCGCCACGGGCCACCGTACCTCTAATTTGGAACGAGCGAGTATGCCGCCGGCCGGCCGTGTGGTCGATCGGCTGCAGTCTCCATCTCCCGTAATAGTCGTCGAGTATTTATGAATAACCACGGCCCACGGGATGGATCGGAGTTCCGAAACCGAACACACGCGCGTGGCAAAAAAAAAAAAAAAAAAAAAAAAAAAAAAAAAAAAAAACCCTAGTCCGATCCGGCGTAGACAATACACGTATACGTACCAGCGATTTGGTAGCTGCATCGATCGGATTCGACTTCTCGTGCTTTATTAAACGAGACCTAATCACCAGCACCGACTTACCCCGTCGGCCCGGCCCATATCATGTGCAATCCTTAAACAACCAACTTGTACCGACGATTCTAATGCAAGACCCCTCTCACCTACAACTTTTCTTGAGAATGAGGGTAACACCCTAAAAATCACTTTTTAGAAGATAGGATTAAATTGAGTAATTATTACTTGTAATTATTCTCTCTTGCATCAATGGGAAAAATAATATTTTTATAAATGTCCCTAGACGGTTGTGGAAGCAAGGAGGAGGTGTGAGCTTGATTGGTGATTGTTCAAGGCCATACCGGCTTGATTGTGAGGGGTTCTTGCGGTTATTCCCCGGCGGACTGCCAAAACCGACTCTAGTGGATTGCTCGTGGTCTAAAGCCACTTCTCTTGTGTTGGTGAGCGGCTCCCGGTGAGGGATTGGTGTGTGAAGCCTAGTTCGCAATCCACCAAGGAAGACCGCTGCCACAACGAGGAGTAGCGTGACGGCGATCACGTGAACCTCGATAAAAAATCGAGTGTTCTCTCTTCTCCACCTTCGAGTGGATGATTGGCTTTCTGGTGTTCATTTGGTCATTGATCTCTCGGTGATCTTATTGTCCATTTCTTGGTGATTGGCCCTACACGGCAAGCGGACTTCACTTCTACAAGCCCTTTGGTATAATCTTTGTCGATCACCCTTCCTTGCGATTGCTTTGTGCTTAGGTGCTCTCACCGTAGGTTAATGGTGAGCTTTTCTTGCGCTTGTCTCTTGTCTAGGTGCCATCTCCTTAATTTCGGAGGAGTTGGTTTATTGCGATTGTGTGCTTATACTTGTGTTTAGCATATTGTGCTAGGTGGCTTGCATAGAGTAGCTTAGAGCTAGCGCTTTGTATCGCTTTGTTATTTACTAACTTGTGGTTTAGCTCTTTGTAGAAAATTTTATAGGCTATTCACCCCCCTCTAGTCTATCCGGTCCTTTCACCTGCTCGACCCCCGCGCGGCCCAGCTCACTTGGCGCCCCGCGCTCCCGCGCTCACTCCTCTCCGCGCCGCTAGGCTGGCCCAACAAGGCCCAGCTCGGCCTTCCTCTTCAACCTCGCGCAGGCCGCGGTGCATGGCAGCGCTGACCGGCGGCGCCGCCGGTGGCCCTCCGGCGATTGCCAGGGCACCATCGCGACCACAGAAAGCCCACTATCTTAACTACGCGCTCAGGTGGGGGATTGGAGATCAAGGCGGAGCCAGACGCGGCCATGGCGGCTTGAGCACGCATGGCCCCGACGGCGGAGGGCGTTCCGGCCGTTTCGGCTTGCTAGGGTTCAAATGGATGGCGGGAAAAGCATCTACGCCTCACCTAGTGTCTTATGCTCGTGCTGTTTGGGGAAAGAGACGACCCGGAGCTCACAGGCGTCATCCCCGGCGGTCGGGACGATGTGAACCCGATGGCGAAGCCTCTGTTCCGGCCTGTCTTGGATGGTAGGGTTCAAAATAGAAGACCGATCATGATGCATGCATCAAGGGAAGTTAAAACGAAATACGGACGGAAGAGAGTTCAACCAGAGTGAGCTGGCTATGGTGGAAAGCTCACGAAGGCGCTCCTACTGGAGTTGGGGAAGATAACTAGCCATACTGCCAACTCCGGTGACCAACAAGGGCACTTCTAAGATGTACGGATGCGCAAGGAAGGGGCGGAGGCAGCTGCGAGTTGGAGTGAGCAAGGCAAATTTTTTGCCTCAGCAGTGAGCTCGTTGGTGGCGAGAGAAAAGAGAGGGAGAAGATTCGGTTGCGTCGGACTATTTATAGAAGGACGGAAACGGTGCAGGACGTGTCCGGGCCCTCCCACGAACTCGACAACGGGCGGTGGCCGGGCCCGGCTGGCCCCAGGGGTCGCCGGCGCGGCGCGGTGCACGCGCGGCTGCCCGCGAACAGAGTCCATGACCGGACCCCCCCTCGAGAACTATAGTAGTTTTTAGGGTCAATAGCTATTTGGTGAAATTACTCCCTATTTCACGTAGCAACCGTAAAAACCCCAAAAATAAAAGTTGCGCCAAATTTTGTGAAGATCAACCCTAATATGGCAGATTTTAGTTACAGTAACACCAGGGGTGTTACATCCTTCCCCCTTAAAATAAATCTCGTCTCGAGATTTAAGATTCGGCTAAAGCCTTAATTTTAGTAATGAAAAAGAAAATGTGTCAAGTAAATATTTTTCAAACTTGACTATAGAGCAAGTAGGGGTTTTATATTTTGTAAGACTTGAAAGGGATACATTATTTTTAAAGGGTAGCAAAGAACTTAGGAAAATTTTCAGATGAGTAATTTTCTGATTTCTCGGGTAGCTTCTTCTTCTGAAGGATGATTCCATTGTACTTTGTACCACCTTGTTGTGGTCCTTTGAGTAACACGATCCTTTCCAGTCTACAACTCACACTGAATACTTGGGGTGTGTCAGATCTGGTTCAATTCAACTCTACCAAGTCAATAATTCGATCTGGCACTTAAAGACACTTCTCAAGTGGTGATACATGCAATATATCCTGTGCAGCTGATAGGTGTTCAGAGGCTTGAGTTGATAAGCTTCTAGCCAACACTTCTCTTCCTACACGTTATATTGAAGATTCTTATTTGACCTAATCAGTTGTCTCTCAACACTAAAAGTTTTAAAATCTACTTCTTCAGGATAAACCTTTTATGGGGAATATTGTTTGAGGATGGTTTCAAAGAGAGTGAAGGCACATTAATTGCGAGCTACGATGATTCAGGAGTACTGACTATGATACCAGTGTGTACCCGGGTAAGGTCTTATGTGGCTGCAGTCCATAGAAGATTCTAAGTTTTAACACGGTACCATAGTCACGGGTCGAGATACCATCATAGAACACAATTAAAGTAACCTCAGTTAAAAGAGAGAAAATATATCGATGGTGGCTATAATGAAGGATGACCACAGACCTTGATACGAGCATATACCCTTCATAATCTCATGTGGTTGTGAGTTACAGGAGATTCCAGGTTGCTATATTGTATCGTAATCGTAGATCATGTCGTACCATAGCTGGGTGGATTCGTTTCCACATAAGTGCAAACAAAAGGAATTTTATTAGTTGTGGGGCTATAGTATGTCATAACCCTAAAACTCGATACCTACGCGTGCCTAGCAAAATCTCGATGTGGCCATGGCACTCGAGAGACCCTAGGTTTCGACGTGACACCGTGGTCACAGGCCATGGCATCACTATAGGCACAACCATAACGACTTTGGAATAACATGTTGAAATTGAGTGAGTGATACGTGTCGGATCAAGCCATGACACGTATACAGATACAAAGTCATGGTCTAGTGCTTAGTATTTACACTTGGTCTGTGGGTAATTTAGGTGCATCCTAAAGTTTCCGGAGAAGTAAATTTTCAATTCGATTTCAACAAAATAACCAGAAATCCATAAACAACAGGGAATCCTCAGCGGATCGTAGATACCATTTCCAAGTGATCGGATCTTAGGTACCATTTCTAAATCGGTTCCCGTTAGTTTATCAGATGAGATTAAGATGATTGCAAGGACAAAGAATTTAGAGAATTCAGAGAGATCAGATGTGAATTCTCGAATTAGAGTTTTACATAGTTATAAATAGCAAAATAATTTCAAAAATTCAGTAAGAAATATGGATATGAATTTTGTGAAAGATTTTTGAAAGAGAGTGAAAGCACATTAATTGTAGGCTAGGATCATGACCACTAACCCTGATAAGAGCGAGCGTCCGACAGTAATTTCTTATGGTTGCGATCCATAAGAGACCCCAGATTTCGACGTTGCATCATGGTCATGGATCATGATATCCCATAGACTACCATTACAATAGCTTTAAAGGAAATAGCAGTGTTTTGAAAATAGAAGATAAGAATTTACACATGAATTAATTTAAGAAATCAAGGATTAACTAAAGTTTTGTATCGAGTTTGCATAGTAAATGAGTGCATCCAGAAGTTCCCAAGAATCAGAAACTTATGGAACGAAGATTATTAAAGATTGACAAAAGCTTGATATACAACGTGTAACTTTTCAATGAACTCGATTTTTTCTTTGCAATAAGGTTTTTAACAGAGTCTAACTTGAAAATTCAGTTGTGCTTAGTACCATTTGAGGCCGGTCACGATCATACCATGATACCCGCATACGCTCGCCGGCAAGCCATATGGGTGCATCACAGATGGGGCCCCAAGCTTATAGCGGTACCATAAGTCGGGAACGACTTATCCCATCGAGGTACTAGCATCAGTTGGATATTCCAAACAAGAGGGGAAAAAGAACCTTTTGAGAAATCCTTTTTAAATGATTTAGAAGTTCGTTCTTTTGAAATTTTAAGGTATTGGTGACTTTTGAAAGAATAGAATTTAGAATGGTGGTATGCGGAGTTAGAACTATTTTGCAGAAAACGTTGTACAATTGTCAAAAACCTTTCTAGAAGATTGAATTGAAACCTTGTTTGGAAATTGAAGAGCGTTTTTGTAGGCTTTGGAGTCGGGAAAAAAATTTGAAAATAATTTTAAATTCCATACGAGTTTTGTACGCAAAATCTTTTGAATGTCTTATTTTCTAAAATATTTTTAAAACTTGGTTCGAATGGTTTAGTTTTTGAATCAACGCATCGCTTCCTTTCGTTTACTTTAACCAAAAGTGGCATGGCTTTCGCAATCAATTTGGTTGTTGAAACCCGTCTTTGACTTGAGTTGTCAGAAGTCATCACCAGATCTTTCAGCAGCATATGGAAAGCTAGAGAGTTATTTTTTTTAATTTGGTTTCTTCAAACAGTTTTAATTTATAAAACCTTTTGAAATTTTTGAAAGTAATGTTGTAGTTGATCCATTGTTAACGCTCTGGCTAGGATCTGTAGGGACACTTCAAATCTCGACCGACCAAAGAGAACAGTGCGGGACCGAAAATACTTTAGTGGTTTCGAGTAACCTACTTCCTGCAACGATTGCCACATCACGGTAGGAGTTCCGACATGATTAGGCACTCGTCAATTCTAGTAACGGGGTCTTACGGATCCATAGGGAAAGGGTGGGAATTTATTTTTAACAAAATATATTTTGAAGTAAGTTTTATTTTAGAAAATACAAATATACTCCATAACGGGGGGGGATTATTAATAGTTATAATGACATGATGCATGAACGTTCCAACGCAAATCAGAATATTCTGATATATACGTATTATACTGTTTAAATTAATTACTAGAGTGACATGCACTCAATGTTTTTAACATAGGGCATACTTAATGTGCTAATCTACTACTAAGCTCAAAACCTGACTATAAATCTATAGAAATACTCAAGGAAAGATTGTATAGAATGAATGGAAAAAGTTCAGAAGCAACTCGGACCAAACTACCCCATCAATTTTATTCGATCCAAATCATTTTGAAGTTTTTGTAAAGTAATACTGCAAGTACTTTACAATAAAATGCTCTGATACCATTCTGTGACAGAACCGTCCAAATCACCGGGCCCACGTGCACCATCATCATCCCTAAAGACCTCCGGTTACTGTGCACGAGTTCCCTGCAACCTAGGTGACCTGCTGGGTTTATTGGAAACCCTAATTTCCCCGAGGATCTCATTGTAAGGACCTTACAAGTATTACAACAGTTTACACAAATAATCCGAATCAGAGTAGAGAGTGCGGAAGTATTACATAAACATAGATTTTACAAACATAAGTTACATTATTCCCAAACCAAAGTTTCGTAGTGGAGTAGCATCATACAACTAGACACCGTGCCCAAGGGTTATATCATATACACCTTCATTCATGCACAATCCATCAACCGACAAGGTCCCACGCAGAGCTATACACTCGACTCACCTGCAACAGGGGGTTAACAAACGCTGAGTACTGTGGTACTCTGCAAGACTTACCCGACTAAAGAAAAAGGGGAGAAGACTCAGGAATGTAGGCTGAGGGGAATCAAGGTAAGGCTTTAGCAAGAGTCAAAGGATTTTGCAGAAAAGCAATACTATCCTATTTTCAATATTTTAACTCAATATTATTTTAATCATAAACTATAGCTCCAAATTCTTCACATGTATCATCATTCTTTCAATTACTTTATCCATTCTCAAAAACATCCTAATTTCGAACCACTTTTCGGGGTAAGTCAGTGGATCAAGTCTCCATTATCTGAGGAGCAACAACGATTCGAATCGATTAAGTACCCCGCTGGGGATCCCTATCCACACTGCATATGTAGCACTTAAGCTTGCATATACCAACCCCGCCTACCACGGCTTTTCCAGAACCTGAACCGGTCCTGCGCCACCCGAGAGCACAGTACTCCTCTCGTCTCCAGGCACGCCGGCCAAGAGGGTACACGCTACTCTTGCCATCTCTCCACTCCTAGTGCGTGGTTGTCGGTTCAAGTAGTAGAGCCACTGGAGTAAGAGGCTTTCCATAGTATGTGGCTAGTTGTAAAGTCTCGATCCAGCAGGCCTACAACGAACGGTCCCTAATTCTTTTTCCGTTGGTGACAATGCAATGTGACTCTAACCCAAGTACAAAGTAGCCAAACGGTTTTCAAATCCTAGCTCGCCGGTGACAAATCATTGGGACTCTAACCCAAGTGCTCAACCACCGAATGGACAAATCCCTTTTTCCATCGGTGGTCAAATCTTGGGACTCTAACCCAAGAGATACAACCACCGAATGAAAAATCCCTTTCCGTCGGTGACAATGCACTGGGCCAAGTGCACACCACCGAACGGAATCATTTTTATTTCCCTTTTTCCATGAATTATCAATAGTATATCACCATAGCTCAGAAAATAGCATTTTTAAGAAAAGCTAAATTAGTTAAGCAGGACTAAGCATTTTTCAAACATTTTCATTTTAAATTAGGCTTCAAAGGTGGTATTCAAGTGGTCAAGGTTGGTAATGCATCAATTGGGTTTATCACTCAACTCCTATCAACTTAATGCAATAGATTAACTCAAGTTATAAACATTTTGTAAATCACAAGGAAGGGTCTAAATGCACCGGGGCTTGCCTGTTGCTTGGAGCTGATAGGATCCTGAAGCTGATCACCGAGAAAGTCCCACGTTCACCGAGTGAATATCTTGCTCGGGGCTTACTCCTCATAATAATTACCGCGCGTTCACTGCACGAAACAATAATGCAGGTTTAACATGGTGATATGTATGTATGATGCATGAGATGCACTAAATTATGAATTATTAGAAAGTAGACTTAATTTAGAAAGTTGAGTACAACTTTCGTTCACGATAAAGTTGTAAATCAACTTCACTAAACAAGGTGGTGATTTCATAATAAATTTATTGACCACTTTTAACGGTCGTAGAAAGCCTAGTTAATATTTCTATTAACTATATTAATCATTATTAACCTTTCCTATCATCAAGTTAATCACGAACCATTCCGTTAAGTGCCTAGGAGCATATTGGGTTGATGATCCAGGGTCACCCCACAAACCAAAAGTCACACAACATCTTACAGGGATTACAATTAATTTGCTTACTTGTTTTCCAACTAAGAAACTCCTATGTGAGCCAGTTAAAGAGCTCGAAACATCATAACACAAACATAAAACATTCACCTTAAATTAATACATGGCAAGAAGTCATAAACAATATGCAGGTGTCAGTTTACTCCAAAACTTTCACTAAATATCAAATAAAAGTCTATTATTTAATTATTTAAGTTATATGGTAAACACCTCAAATGAATCCCAAATTTTAATGAGAGTTAGGTGATTATAAATCATGACCAAGGTACAGATTCCACATGCTCAGATTTTATAAATTAATTACTGCAAAATAAACAAATTTATAATGCAACAATACACATTGGAAAAACAAGATAAATATGAAACTCAACCTTTTCTAAAACAACATAGCCATATTATTGATTCTCAGGCTACCACAACATCATGAAAAGGAAGTGGAGCACCATTTCTAATTTTTACACTTATATATTATTTATAATGCATTTACATCTACTTATTAGGCATCAAACAAGGTAAATCAAAAACTCAGATATACATGTACCATAAATCATAGAAATTTAACCAGTCATTACACATCCTACATAAAGGCTACAACTAAATTTTCATGTCACTTGGAACATTACAACTCCAGATAGAAAAATAACAAGCAAAACATGCCTTTATTTCCTATTTAACAAGATTAATTCAGAACATCAAGAAAACAGTAAACAACCCATATGTTTTATGTCCCTATTAGTTAGTGCATGTCATGAGAAGACTAACAAAATTGAAACCACTATTTTTGCACTCCTAAAACTCAGGATATAAATGAAAGCAAGTGAAATTCATTTCCAAACCACTTTGTAAGAATGAATTTCTACACCACAAAAATGTAAATAACATAGCACATTTACTGGATCTAACATGCAGAGCGATTCACCACGAATCTAACAAAACAAATTTCACTACTTGATCCAAACTGGAGATATGAATTTTAGAATATAAATCAATAGCTGCAAGAATGAGGTAGAAATAGCCCATGCGGGCCCACTTGTCATAGAGTCAAGAGATACAGAGAGCAGCTCGCTCTCTTCTTCTTCCTTCGGTCGAAACGCAGGCACAGGGGCGTGGAGCTGCTCGGGCAGCCTGTCTTGACGGCCTCGGCCGCTGGCTCCGGCTGGCTGTGGCGTTGGACGACCGGCCGCGGCCATGCCCTGCCTTGGGTCGACTGG
Source organism: Eremochloa ophiuroides (assembly GCA_038502445.1). Lineage (NCBI taxonomy): Eukaryota > Viridiplantae > Streptophyta > Magnoliopsida > Poales > Poaceae > Eremochloa > Eremochloa ophiuroides. Next base: position 7,433,274 of record JAHLJS010000004.1, on the reverse strand, counting down.
CAGCAGCCTGCAGCAACGCAGCAGCAGCACACACGGCGCCATGGCGGCTGCTCGCCTGCTCCAGCGACGGTGGCTGCTCCGGAGGCGAAAAGGATCTCGGACGGAGAGCGCCGGCAATGTCGCGTTGCGGGGAAAGCGATAGAGGTGTTGTCTCGGGTGGAGGATGACTGGAGGACAGCGCTCAGCAAGCGTCTGCGAAGCTCCGCTCGCCATCCATGGCAGTCATCGGCAGAGAGGGATGGAAAGCGAGCTAGAGAGGGCAAGGGCGAGCAAATGGCGAGGAGTGAGCTGGGGTGGACAAGATGGTCGACAAGGTTGCAGGGGCCCCCACGAACCCGTGCACGCCATCGACAGGTGGCTGGCCGGCCCCGGACGGCTTCGGCGGCCGGCGCGCACACGCACCCTGCGCGCGGACATGGCAAGGACCGGACCCCTCCCTATCACTGTATGAGCACCAGCCACAAGTCAACCTATAAGTGCCAACTATTCCCTATTTTGTGTAGCAATAGTGAGATCACCCAAATTAAAAGTTGTGGAGAATTTATGGAGAACATTTTTGGTTTTTGAAGCAAGTTCAAATTCTGCACGGTTTTGAAATTATTCAAAAGGGGGTGAAACTTGAATTTGAATTTCATTTGCAATCCAATCAAATTCTCCAAATATTTCTCAACAACTTGAATTTCTGTAAAAATAAAAGCTGTCCTATTTGTCAAGCTCTACAACTTTCATTAATAGAGTTTGGGTCAGATTCTTAATAGTTTTTGAACTAGCATTTCAAATTTGAATTTCAAAGCATTGATTTGAGGTTAATTTGAATTTCCACTGCATAACTTCAAAATCTCCAAAAATGAAAGTTGTTCCATTTTGAAAGATCTACAACTTTTATTAAAGCACTTTCAGTCAGATTCTTGTTAGTTTTTGAAATTGAGTTTCAAATTTAAACTTTAAAGCATAGATTAAGGTTTTATTTAAAATTCTTATTAATAACTTCAAAATTGTCCTAAATAGAAGTTGCTCAACTTTTAAAGATTAACAACTTTTGTTTAAGACCCAACATCTAGTTCCTTTTAGTTTTTGAAGTAGGGTTTTAGGTTTCGTTTTAGGGTTATAAATGATTTTCTTTTTATTTTTAATTGGATTTAAAGAAATACACACAACAAGCATTCCTATCATAAAATCACTCTAAGGCATCTATGCACATTCACATGTAGAAATGAAAATTATTTTAGTGGTGCACAGTAATGATGAGTTTATGCGGGATGATTTGCATGTAATCATGATGACATGTCAGGTTTTAATTAACTGTAACACCAAAGGTGTTACAGTGCATGGCGGTGGTCCTCCGGTGATTGCTAGGGCACCATCGCGACCACAGAAAGCCCACTAACTTAACTACGCGCTCAGGTGGGGGATTGGAGATCGAGGCGGAGCCAGACGCGGCCATGGCGGCTTGAGCACGCACGGCCCTGACGGCGGAGGGCGTTCCGGCCATTCCGGCTTGCTAGGGTTCAAATGGATGGCGGGAAAAGCATCAACGCCTCACCTAGTGTCTTATGCTCGCGCTGTTTGGGGAAAGAGACGACCCGGAGCTCACAGGCGTCATCCCCGGCGGTCAGGACGACGTGAACCCGACGGCGAAGCCTCCGTTCCGGCCTGTCCTGGACGGTAGAGTTCAAAATAGAAGACTGATCATGATGCATGCATCAAAGGGAAGTTAAAACGAAATACGAACAGAAGGGAGTTCAACCAGAGCGAGCTGGCTACGGTGGAAAGCTCACGGCGGCGCTCTTGCCGGAGTCGGGGAAGATAACTAGCCGTACTGCCAACTCCGGTGACCAACAGGGGCACTTCCGAGATCTACGGATGCGCAAGGAAGGTGCGGAGTCTACTGCGAGTTGGAGTGTACGGAGATGGAGCGAGCAAGGCAAATTTTTTTGCCTCAACAGTGAGCTCGTCGGCGACGAGAGAAAAGAGAGGGAGAAGATTCGGTTGCGCCGGACTATTTATTGAAGGATGAAAACGGTGCAGGACGTGTCCGGGCCCCCCACCCACGAACTCGACAACGGGCGGTGGCCAGGCCCAGCCGGCCCCGGGCATCGCCAGGCACGCAGCGCGGCGCACGCGCGCCTGCCTGCGAACAGACTCCAGGACCGGACCCCCCACCTCGAGCACTGTAACAGTTTTTAGGGTCAAAAGCTATTTGGTGAAATTACTCCCTATTTCATGTAGCAACTGTAAAAACCCCAAAAATAAAAGTTGCGCCAAATTTTGTGAAGATCAACTTTGCTTTTTGAATCATGTCTAATTTCTAAATGGTTTTGAATTTAATCAAAAGGGGGTAAAACTTGAATTTGAATTTTAATTGCAATTCAATTCAATTCCCAAAAATTTTCTCAACAACTTAAAAATCTTTAAAAATAGAAGTTGTCCTATTTGTAAAGCTCTACAACTTTAATTAATAGAGTTTGGTCAGGTTCTTGATAATTTTTGAAATAGCATTTCAAGTTTGTATTTTTAATCACTGTTTTGAGGTTAATTTGAATTTCCAGTGCATAACTTCAAAATCACCCAAAATGAAAGTTGTTCCATTTTAAAGGATCTCCAACTTTCTTTAAAGCACTTTTATAAGATTCCCTTTAATTTTTGAAATTCATTTTCAATCTTAAACTTTAAAGTATAGATTAAGGTTTTATTTGAATTTATTTTTACTAACTTCAAAATTGCCCAAAATAGAAGTTGCTCAACTTTTAAAGATTTCCAACTTTGGTTTAAGGGCCAACCCCTAATTCCTTTTGTTTTTTAAAGTAGGGTTTTGGGTCCGATTAGGGTTTTGAATTGATTCCGGTTTGAACCTCTAATTTATTTTTATTCTATATACACAAACAAGCACTGATATCACCAATTCACTCTAAATTACCAATGCACAACCATATATGAAAATAAAAATTATTTTAGTGATGCACAGAAATAATAAGCTTATGCAAGATGATTTGCATGCAATCATGATGACATGGTAGGTTTTAGTTACAGTAACACCAGAGGTGTTACAACTGGTCAATTTAGAACTAAATTTTCCTAACAATTTGTCAAATGCAAAAATGACCCATTGTTGACGCAAAATCTAGCTCTGCGATCAGCACACTAGCGAAGCCGGAACGATCCACAGGAGCAAGGGTCCGGCAGATCCAGTTAGCTTCAATAATCCGGATCTAAGCGTGCCAGTCAATTTGACCTGCAATTGATAAGGAGAGAAAGATAATCAGTAGTTTAGGGCGGAACATGCCGGCATAGCCAGACAGTTCCGAATGTATGGCTTTGAGAGCCGATACGAGTGGAAATAGACTAAAGAGTCGATTCCAGCATGCATGCATCGATTTTCTACAGAATAATCATTATATTGATGTATGATCGATTAATATACGTAAACAGAGATGACAATTTGCATTAAACAATTTATATGGAAAGCTACAACAGATTGAGAGCAATCGATTGTGGCGGTGCAAGCATATCAAATTATCCAATACAGACTGTCTGGATATTGGGCATAGAGAAATCGGCTATTTAGCCGATTCAGCGAATACATTCTATAGGCTAATTCATATCGTGAAAGCATAGCTGCATCGGCTGTTCAGCCGATACAGGATCCGTGAAGCAGAACGCTTGGCGGTTGCTAGATTCAATAGCCACAAGCAAATGTAGTACGAATATAGAGCTGGTCTGAAAGGCCTGCGGCTCTGCATCTGTTTAGATCGGCTCTTGTCAAGCCCCTACGGCACGAACAAGACCACAAACAGGATTAGCCAATAAAAACAAGAAAGCAACCATCGTGACGGGAGATAAGCATGAATAAAACACGGATGAATGCTTTTGCATGAATTTAAGGCCAATACTATGCGATCTTGATCGGGCAAGAAGATGTTATATAAATAGATAAACAATAAAGAAATATAATACCTTGGTAACTTAATGAATCTAACTAAGATGCCAAATTAGTTAGAGCCGATAACTAATCCATGCTCATGATCATGCTTAATCTAAGCGCTCGTCCACCGGAGGACGCTAAACATAGATTAATCAGGAAAACAAACATGAATCGATAATTAACCCTTATTTGATCTAAGCCCGCGTCCATCGGATGACGCTAAACATATATCAAACAAGAATTAACCCCGATCTACCGTACTCCTATATCTACCGGATGACATTAAAGAGACAAAGCTTAGCGAGGTATGATGATACTTACAAGAAAGCCTGCGTCTATCGGATGACACCCAGCCCGTTCGAAGGAACTCGTCGAGAAACTACATTACTCCTACTCCTAAGATTTTGACCGGAGCCAAAAAGGTTATTATATTGATTGATTGATTAGATATTACAATAGCTGAGGATTTATATTTATACCCTGGAGCTCAACACAAATCTTGGCTAACGATATCTAGAAAAAAGCAAATATTAAAATACATGGACTCTAGCTTCTCTTTTTGACCGACACATCTTTGGCTATTCGGTTTAACCAACAAAGGCCTGCATGCGGAGACGTACCTGAACATGACATCTAACGAACCTTGTACATACGTATCCTTACTCCTTCAATTGTACCTGGACGTCTCGTTCCATAAAAATCTCTCTTTTTCTCTCGGCAAGAAACTTGACGTATCCACATAAATATAGCATTTATATTTTCTTGTGCCTGACCAAATAAAATATCCTTCCTCTGGTCTTCCTTGCCTTGTGCGTGAGTCCTGCCATATATTAACAAACAAACGGATCGGACATATACGTGGAACAATCATGTATGCATATACATCTCATTAGCATCAATCTCGTTGGCGACCGTGTCAAGCCGGGCCGGAAAGTGGAAACCGATCTGGCTTGGTTCCTGTAGCAGTTGAGCTTATCAATTTTCCATTTGATGCGACGGCCCTCCAAAATACTATACTTCCTCTTCGAGCTATTCTCACCAAACTTTGGCGTAAACACCCATATAATAATTGTAGATCTTGATGAGTTGATAAAACTTAGTATTCATGATTTTTCTAGATGAGACCATTTAGGGTTTTAAAAATTACTTTTGAGTTTCCATTTTTAAAAATTCAAAATTTGAGTCGTTCAAACGTTCTCAAATACAAAAATGACCCATATAACAAATCTACCTCTTGACGAGTTAAACTAATTTGATGTTTAAAAATTTTAATTTGAGGTCATTTAGTCTACTAAATTTGTATTCAATGTTGAAAATTTAGAATTTATTTTTTTAATTTTTTTAAAATAATAAACTATACATTTATATAAAAAATCAAAACAAATATTTGGAATAATTAAAATTGTTTATATATTTTTTTGAGAATTTTTAATTTATATTAATCTATTTTTTATAAATAGATTTTGATTTTTTTTTAAAAAAATCATTTGTAGGGGCGGCTTAATCCGGAACCGCCCTCCTATGGTACTATAGGGGCGGCACCCATATGCACCCGTCCTTAGAAGCGTCGTGGTATAAAACACTTAGGCGCGACGGGGCTCCAAATCGACTAAGTCTCAACACATAGGAGCGCGGGGGCTCCAAATCGACTAAGTCTCTGGGCGCTATTCTCCTCGGTGATGTCGGCAGGCTACCAAATTTGGCCGTCGCCACACGCCGCCCTGATCCCTCCGGTGCTGCTGCCGCCCACTGCCACATCTCCCCCTCCGCCCGCCATCCGATCTCCTCCTCCGACGCCACCCGCCTGCCACCCCATTGGCACGACGTTCGAGCTCCGCCCGTTAGGGTTCGATGCCGCCACCGCCGTCGCCCATTTGGGTTTGAGCATCCTCGGCAACTATGCTCTCTAGCAGCCAGTTAGGCTTCGAGCGCGTTGTGCCTCGGCCCGACGCTGCCGTCGGCAGTGCGCCCTCTCCCCGGTGACTAAGGATGGCAACGGGACAGGTTCGGGGCGGGTGGAGCATCCACGGACCTGCACCCGAAACCCGACAACCGCCCCCAAACCCGCTCCGAACCTTGTCACGGGTGTGGATGCGCCCCCGCCCCCGAACCCGTCGGGTCCCCGAAACCTGACGTGGTAGCGGCCAGCAGGGAGGCGGGGATCGATCTGCGGCGATGAGATCCGGATCGGCGTAGTATTGGCAGGTGGCGGCTTGGCGCCCCTCTTCTTCTACTTCGCCGGCAACTAGTGACTCCTCTCTTCTTCTCGCTAGCGACTCCTCACTTCTTCGCCTAGATCTGGTGCTCGACGACTCGACTTCCCGCTACAGCGGCTGCTGGAGCCGAGGAGGCGCAGGGGCGCGGCGGTCGCCGGACCGGAGGTGGACGGGTGCGCCGTACGCGCCAGACCGGCGTGCGGAGCGGAGGGGCACAGGTGCGCCGTCCGAGGAGTGGTGGGGCGCAGGTGCGTCGGCGGCTGTGCGAGGAGCGGAGTGCGGAGGGGCGGGTGCGCCGTTCGCCTGTGCACGGCGGAGGACGGACGCGGAGTCGGTCACGGACAGTGCGGGAGCCAGGAAGAGAGGGGAGGGGAGGGGTCGAGGGGAGCCGGGAGCGGCTGTGGTTGCAGCCTGCGGGCTTGTGGCAAGGAAAGGGATGAGGAGAGGCCAAGAGGAGGGAGGTTGTGCTCGTGAAAGGAGAGAGAAGAGAGCGACGCGGTTTGGCATTTGGGCGAGCAGCTGCGGGTGCGAAGCGCGGACTGCGAAGGGGCGCTACTGAGGAGAGGGTTAGCGGGTCCCCGACGGGCACCCGTGGGGAAAATACTAAACCCGCCCCTGACCCGCCCTGTTTTGGGTCCCCGAACCTTTAAACCCGCGGAGCGAGATCTAGACTCGCCCTTGCTGCCGCCGGGTCTAAACCCGCGGGTTTTGGGTACAGACCCGCTCCGCTGCCATCCTTACCGGTGGCACCCACTCGTAACCCTAACTGTTACCTCTGACATAACTTGTTGGCATTGAAATATATTCTGCTACCAGAGATCGATTCTTTATATATTTGTACAGTATCTGTGTACACCCGTGTCTTTAGATAAAATAAAACTACTAGATATTCTGCTACCAGAGATCGATTCTTTACACATTTGTACAGTATCTGTATACACCCATGTCCTTCAGATAAAATAAAACTAGTAATCTATCTATGCTCTGCATATTTTTGAAACATAGTATATACTCCTTCCATCCCAGAAAGACTGTCGTTTTAGACTTTCCAGATATCACGTTTGACCATTCGTTTTATTTGAAAATTTTGTATAAATATTATTTATCTTATTATGATTTGTTTTATCATTAAAGATACTTTAATAATTATTAATTAATTTTATATTTTGTACAAATTTTTTAAATAAGATGGACGGTCAAACACAATTTCTGAAAAGTCTAAAATAACGGGCTTTCTGGGATGGAGGGAGTACACAGTATAAAACTGTAGCACTGAATTACAGCCGCGCAGGCAGCTTACGTTCAACAGCACAGTACAATAATTGTGTAAGGCCGGATCAGCCCTCAAGGCAAAGCTATTTGGCGCTTTAGAAAAGAAGCGCTCATTTTGGCGCTTCAGAGGCAGTTCTTTTAAAAAATCCGTCTTAAAAATGAGTAATTCTCATAGACGATTTTAAGTTAATCGCATCTAAAAATCGATTTTCAGAGACAACCCTTAAAAATAACTATAATACAAATAAATTCATATCTTTTTTTAATTAAGTCGGATGAAGACAAATTTTATATCAAAATTATACAACTCGACGAGATCTAAAAACTTTGTAGTTAATTAAATTTTTTGAGACCATTGAGGGTTCCAAATATATAAATTAAGTCTTAGATTTTGATTTTCAATTTTAAATTTTTCAAATAACCATGGATGGAGAAATGTTCTGTATCAAAGTTGAGTGTTCGATGAGATCTAAAATTTTGTGGTTGAAAGTTTTCTCATTTAAAATTATTTATATGAGTTAAATTGTTGCTAATAAAATTTATAATTATTAGTATAAATAGACAACATGCTAGATTTAGACAAAGTGAATGTGCGGTGGTAAAGTAGATACCGCGCGTGGAAGAGGTTGTCAGTTCCAATATCGCTCTCGACACTTGATCAATAATAAATATGCGAGTTATGCCTAGTCCTAGGCCTTCTCGGTTATAATAAAATATTGTTTCTTATTTTTATTACACACCAAATGATTTTAAAAAATTAAAAATTATTTTTAGAGTGGCTGACTTAAGAAAACCATCTTTGATTTTTTATTATTATTTATATTAGTACACTCTAAATTTTTTTTAAAAAATAAAAATTATTTTTAGAGATAGTTGACTTAAAAAGAGGCGTTGACTTGAGAAAATTGCCTCTGAAAATATATTTTTAGAGGCGGTTTTAAAACCACCTCTGAGAATCACTCGTTTTTATGATCGCTGACATAGTAGCGGCTTTCTTAACCATTTCTGAAAATCACTTTTGACCGTCCTTAAAATGCTTTTCTGTACTAGTGATTACGGCAACTAAAACTCCATTTATATTTCAAGACTAAGGTGGTAAGTCTGGATTGATGTAAGGTTGTATTTTTCTTATATATGGCTAAGGTGGTAGTTCCGGAAATATGCCAGATAAAATGGCCAAATATTCATGTGTGTAAAGATCATGATGCATGGTCATGTACAGTTTTGGCAATGTGCATGAAACACAAACTCTAGAATTAACATGCGTGTCAATATGTGTTAGATGGGCTCTACTAGGTCTTGTTGGTGACGCAAGAGAATAATGACGCAGAACCTACAAAAAAATAAAGCAAGAAACAAGCAAGAAAAGATAGAGTTTTATAACGTCACAAGACATAGGCTACAAAAAAAAATTACCATTCTTAAGCTAGCTTCAAGCCTTCAACTTAATACAAATTGAAGATATGGGTGTCAAACATAAAGACGAAACATGAATATGTACTACGGTAAAACATACAAGGTAATTAATAGTTAAGTTTATCACAACTAGACAGAAATTATATATCTCTACTTGAAAGTATCACCCATCCGAGGTACTAGAAGATTTCAGGTACACGGGAAATTAGCACCCCGATATATTGGACCTTATAAGATCTTAAACAAAATTGGGGCAGTAGCATACTGCTTGGAACTACCGCCAGAACTGTCCAACGTGCACAACGTGTTCCATGTATCCCAGCTAAAACAATGTTTAAGGGTCCCAGAGGAGCAAACACCCATAGAAGTAATGGACCTACAACCGGATTTACAGTATCAAGAGAGACCTATTAAAATTTTGGACACCGCAGTACGGCAAACCAGAAGAACGACAGTAAGATTTTGTAAGGTACAATGGAGCAACCATACTGAGGCAGAAGCCACGTGGGAAAGAGAGGACGATCTGAGAAAAGAATTCCCATAACTATTTGAGGAACAGTATGAATCTCGAGGACGAGATTCTCTTAAGGGGGTAGGTTTGTAACACCCTAAAAATCACAACCTTTAAAAAATCACCAAAAATTGGAACTTTTAATTTAATATGCTACAAGCACCTTAAAATATGAACTTGTCCTTGTGTGCAAATATTTGCTTGCTGGTTAGTAGAACATATGGTGGTATGTTGCACTGCATAACATTTGAATTTAAATTCAAAAGCAATTGAAAGTCATGATTTAAAGGAAAAGAAATAGGAAAAGGAAATAGGAAAAGAGGAAGAGAGAGCCAGCCTCACCCACTGCGGCCCATCCACCTGGAACGGCCGGCACCCCCACCTCACCTCGCGTCTGAGCCGGCCCAAGCCCAAGCCGCGCGCAAACAACCACACATGCCCTTCCCTCTCTCCCATCGCTGATGCGCGGGGCCCGGACGACAGAGTCGTCTTCTATCTCGCGTCAGCGACGCGAATACCGCGTCGACGCCTAGGCCTCGACCTCGCCGCCGTCTGTTGCCACCGGCGAGTGGATAAGGATCACGGGCGCTCCCTCTCGAACCTTCCGGCCCCACCGCTCATCCTCTCAGTCACCCCGCTCCTCCCTGCCACCCTCTGCCCGCCATAGCCACGCGGCACACTCGCCACCGCCCGAGGAGAAACCGCCAAGCGTCGGCAGCCAGCTCCGGATAAGCGCGCACTATGGCGAACCGCCTTAGTCGTTTGAACGGACGCGCGCGCGGCGAAATATCTCCAACGGTCGGGAGATATTTCCCCGCTCCGATGCCGCCGCGGCTGCCTATAAATAGGCCCCGTCGGAGCTCCTCCGGCCACACCACCACCACCACCAGCTCCGCCTAGGTCTAGAACACCCTAGCTCCCCCTCAATTTTCCCTCTACTCCTCTTTGTAGAACGCTAGGATAACTTTCCCCAAATCGGGAGCCGCCGAGTTCACTGGAGCCGCCGATGCCTATCCACCTCCCCAAAGGGTCTCAGGCCGATTAGAGTCACAGGTGAGCTACATAGGCTCCCCCTTGTTGGTATAAATTAACTGCACTCTACTTAAATAAGATTGTATTCAGATTATCTGCAAGCGCACAGATAATATACCGCTGTCACATTTCACCCGGAGGTTTTAAATATCGAATCCACAAGGAACAGTATGTGATAATGACCAAGCCGATGAACTTAATCCTACAACTAGGCTAGATAATATCAAGAAAGAGAAAATAGCTAATGATTATCTAGTTCTAACTACCGGTAAACTTTGAATAATATCGTTCTAATTGGGCAGTGACATGAATAAGAGGCGAAGTTAGAGTTCCCTCCTACCAGGCACTTATACACTTATCGATCCTATCAACGGGAAGTGGACTACAGAGGACTCAACGCAGCTGTCACCTACGCGATCTACCACTATCCGGCCAATCAGGGGACATTCACAAGTAAATCTAGCCTAGGCACCACGCCTACACTACGAAATACTACTTCAATCAAGCAATTACCAAGATCAAAGTACTCAATATAAGTTGCAAACTTAAGAACGAATAAGTACAAATGCTTACTTGAATTAGAAGTTGAATACAAAAATACCTCAGAACGCAGCTCCGGGCGAGGGAGCTGAATCCAGACGAATATAGCTACGAAGAAGCGCCGACAGGCCGGAACTCTTCTAGAACTCCACTCCTCTACTCTATCTTTCTACTTCTCTAAACAAGACTAGATCTAGAAGAACTAGTCTCTCCTAATTGCTACATCTAACCCTAACTGGAGATATTGAATTGAAGCTCACGAATAGGGATTGCCTTTAGGGGGTCTGCCCCTTTATTTATAGCCCGGTGGGATAAACGTGCGCCGTAGGATAAAACCGACTTCAGCAAAGGGCCTAGATGACTCCTAAGAGACGGCGGAAGAAGACTCCAGAAGCGGGGGCCGAACCCTAATAGGGTGGGGCCGGCCAGCCCCATGGTGGCGTCGCCCGGCGCCCCACTGTGGGCTTTCGGGCCCCGGTTACTTGGGTGTGTTCCAGACTCTTCCAGGGTCTTCGTGATGTTGTTTCCTTGGCGGTTAAGTTTCGTGTCTTTTATGCTCTTTAACCCTTCTTTTATGCTTTTTTTGGAATAGTCCCTGGAAAATACAGAATATGCAAAACTCGTAAAAATTATCAGTTAAAACCCTAAACTAGTGTGTATTCATGTGTCCTTTCATGTCTAAAGTTCTAATAAAAGTTGACGTTATCCACCGTCAACAACAACCCCAAGCTTACCTATTTGCCAGGCCCTTGGCAAACAAACTAAACCTAAATTACCAAAGTATTTGGATCAGGAGTTGCTATGATGCTTTCATACTTTCCAAGTACACATGCTTTCGAACAGAAAGTCTCCTCCAGATTAGACAAAAATGCTCTAACTTTCAAACTTACCCATTGTACCTTTGACTATGGAGCTTCTCAGCTTTTGCATAAGTCTTAAGCAATCGAGAGATAGAACAATCAATTCAAGCATTATGTCTCAAATTCTTCACAGTACCAATATTCCGGAGTTTTGCAAGTTTTTGAAATAAAACTCAGAGCTTAATTGTATTACACCCTCAAGTCTCTTAGTGTATGTGGTATTTATAGATCTCACTGAGGCATTAATGATGTTATGCCTTCCTACAACTAAGGATTATATTGGAGCTTATAGGAGTGGCGATAACAAGGATGAGTATACTTGCAATTCATATATTGTAAAGTCAAACAATGGATCCACAAAGAATCAAGTCATACAATCAAATCAAAATGTGCATGTGTATGGAATATGGTGGATAGGTATATATATGGTGGCTAATCCTAATTCTACATTTGCTCTTTGACAATGATTCACTCTTCTTTTTGGAACTTAGAACTTTCGTGGGAAACATGGGCTATCTTTATTCTCTTTTTCTTCTTTTCTTTCTTTTTTTTCATCAGGGAGGTGGGCATCTAAGTACTCATTGTTTTTATTGCTGGAACACTTGTCCATCTTTTACTTCCTTTTCTTTTTTCTTTCTTTTTTTAATACTTTTGCATAGCCATATGCATCCTTTGAATATAAAAAATTGGAGAGATAATGATAAGAACTTAGAGCAATTAAACAGGGGCTGTCCTATAGGGTATATTTTTGGATGTTTACTCCCAGTGTAGGAGAAAAACATTTTTAAGGTGGATCTGGTTGGAAGTGGAACATGATTACGCTTACTCCCAGAGTAGGAGTAATGCATATGTGGATGGAGTGTGTAAGTGATCTTGATTTTAAAAGCATGACAAGACTCTCATAAGGCATACAATAAAGGTTGACTAAACTCAATGCAAAGCAGCAGCATAAATGTGCAAATGTTTTTCTATCTCTAAATGTATCATGTATGGCTTCGGTAGGAATTCATACTTTGTCATACAAGACCTCATCATGTCAGATTTTAAATTTAAAATAAATCTCCAGAACTTAGTGTTGCAAGGAATAAGATAAATAGCATCTCAACCTTCATGTATCATATCAATCAATCACCTAGACTTAGTTTAAGCATATGCCTCCGCAAGTTTCAGGTTTAGAGTGAATTCTTAAGTCAAAACAGTAATATCTAAAACTTGGGAGAATTTAAGGTTGAAAACTAGGAACTTAAAAGAAATTACGGCAGAGCAACTATTCATCTTCTCTAAGATAAAATTTTAATGTTCTCTAGTTTTTATTTGACTCTAACCTAGACTGACTATAGACACACTCTAAGACCACTATAATAAATAGCTAAGTTTTTATTTGGTTTTCAAATTTTATCTTACTTGCTAACTCACGCGAAAAAGCAATATGGTACAATAATAATAAGGTGGGAAACTTATACTTAGCTGGATTTTAAATGGAGGGTGCCCTCCCCCAAACTGGATGTTTGATAGGGTCTTTGATGTTGCAAATTGAGTGATTCTTCTCGGAGCAGGTGTATCGGCAATGTAAGGGCGTCGGGTTGACTAGCTCTTTGATCTTGTATTTTCCTGTGAAACTCAATTGCCAACAAAAATATCAAATCTCATGGAGAGGGGTTAGGTTTAGTACCACTTTATGGTAAGTGATTGATTTTATATTTCCATCAGAAGTTTCCTAATTGGGTGGACCTTCATGTGCCCACATATTTTTGGGTTTTTCTAAAAAGTGTGGACCTTCATGTGCCCACATATTTTTGGTATTTTATTACTTTATAAAACAGACTCGATAATCGCATAAGCATAGTTACCTGATAACTAAGGAATGCTCCTCCCCCAAGCTAGATGTTTGCAATACTTGGTATTGATGATCTTTTAGAGTAAGCTTGTCAGCAACAGTCCTAGTGGGCTCCACTGATGGACTCACTCTTCAGTCATAGTGTCATTCCTGTAGAATTATACTCCAACAAGAAAACCAAAACTCGAGGCTCGAATTTAATAAGAGGTTGGCGATCAGCCAATAAGTAATTGATTATTCTTTTGAGTTGATTTTAAATTGATAGGTTCTAGCAGGATTATTTTTAGGATTTTCTGATTTTCTTATGCAGAAAAGTAAATATATATGCATGATATATATTTTATTTTTATGCCACCACTGAGAATACTCCTACAGGGTTACCATAAGTTTATTCACGGCGGGCCTTAGTATTTTGAGATGCAGTAAATAAGACAATAAAGATTTTTCTTTTTCTTTTGATATGCATAAAGATGAATATGATAAAGTAAAATTACTAATGTAGATAGAAATACTAATTAATTAGATAACTACAATATTACCTTATGGCAAGGGTGCGGGATTTAAAGTATACCTTTAGGACTTTTTCTTCCACTCTTGTGTATCTCTCCGTCTTAGAGATGGAGGTTTTGATGGTTGCACCCCTTGTGATGATGATGTCACTTTTATCCTTTGTTTGGCCAGCAGGTTGGGGTAGAGCATTAATAGTTGGATCTGGAAACATCTTGCTCAGTGTGCATGTTCACAGAACTTTCTCTTGTAGAATTTTAGGAATCAATAAACTTTGGTCGAAGTGTTGTCCTATTTGCAAAACCAAGGTAGTGATCAAGTGCATGGGCTCTGCTGGTGGAAAAACACCAACGGAACCAAATCTATTTCTTTATTATTCTTAACGAAATTGGTGTTGCATAATTTATTTACTTATGACACGAGTGGCAAGATCAGAAGATTAAGCATTTATGTTGCATTTAAGTTCATATGGCAGAAAAGATTTAAATTACTTAACTAATGGAAGGGTTGTCCATCTCTACATAATATATAAGTTTTCGCATGAGTATGACTATCATCTTCCAAAGATAGAATACAATGTTTAGCACATTTGGTTAAGACTGAGATCGAAAGAATGATGCCATGAACAATCTTAAAGGACAAAGCATGTTGAGTTAATTAGGTTAATCCATTAAAGCTGTAACTCTAGCATGTTTGCATCTTCATTTATGCGCATACCAAGATCAAGAGGAGAATAATGACCACTTACCTTAAAATATTACCTTCATTATTGGAGCGTGATGGCACTAAGTAATGAAGGGTAGATGACTGGTGGTCCTTTCCTTCTCTTGCATCTTGAGTTGTTCATGAGCATCTTGTCTTCTTTGTTGCTTATTCTCTTTGCCATCTTTTGCTTCTTTGATCATATGACACCTTGTCAGTCTATTCATTATTATGCCTGCAACAGATTAGTGGACAATACATACCCGAAAGAATGTACAATTTTGGAACATAGGTTGTTTGTCCAGAATCATGTTCCATCTATGCTATTAAGAAGATAGGATTGATATTATGTTAGCATAGATTATGTTCTATACCGGCATGGCTTGTGTCCAAGTAACTTGCAGCAGAAGATAAAGTGAATGAATCAGTAATACTCACATTTATTCCATTCATGATGAATGAGCTGTGTCTTCCTCTGCAAAATTATTGAAGTTCAGCATATGCCCTGTCTCATCTCCGATTCGAATTCACCTCATGACTTACCCAGATTAATTTTAAAAGTTTTTTGCAGGGTTAGTCCAACAAAATATCCAATGTCTACTACAGCAATTTCTAGTTCAATATCCAAACCAAACTCCATGTCTAGTTTTAATTAAGGAAGGCGTTTTTAACCAGAGCACCATGCTCAATTTAAACGCCAATGGAAGTATTTGCAGTACTTCCAAACCAAATCTTACTATGGCAAACAAAGGTGACATAAAAGCACTTATAGAGATTTATTCATTTAGAGACGAAAAGGTGAACAATTGAACAAGGATTAGAAAGGTAGAGACAACTAATATTAGCAACATAAGATTCTCAAAATAAGCCCATTCCCCCAAGCTGGAATTTTGCAAAGCAAAGTTAAACTTGGATGGATATAATTCAATATTGCATGATAATTGGTTGGACATACCTTGCGTTGTCATTCTTCTACTTCAAACATGAAATGGTTAGTGACAAAAATACTCGAGGGAATATTTTCATAATTATAATTCTATGCTCAATTCACTGGGATACTGTAGCAAAAGGTACAAGCTCATGTTTTTTTCATGAATGGTAATTTAAGACACAAAGTCATTCTTGCGAAACCTTCGTTCATGGGGTGGTTTCCTCTAGAACACCAGTCTTTGTGCACCTATATCAAGATTACAACGAGATCTACAATATTTATGATAAATATATGTATCTACAACCACCCTTTCAATAAATTTATGAACAGGTAGAATGAGGGGGTTGAATATCTCGTGTGTGATAATGTTAGAGAGACCAATTGATCTACGAGATTTCTCATATGAGCATGGATTCGATGAGGTGTTAATGAAATAATTCCCATGCTCAACGATATGATCTCCCTTTTCAAACTCCAAGGGTGTTTCTTCATGGATGTCTATAGGCAACAAGTTTGTCTTCGTTATTTCATGTCTACGACATTCATTGGACATTTTATTTTCTAGGATTTCCAATGGATTGGTGTCTCTAATTTTGGTCTCGTCTAATACTTTCTCTAAACTTGGATGAGTTATGTTTATTACAGAAATTGATTTAAGCTCACCATTTGAATCTAGACCAAGTTTAGATGCTAGCACTAAGGCTTCGTCCTCTTCCATCCATTCTTTGACAATAGCATATGTGTTTCTAGTATGTTCTATGTAATACCCCTGGTATTACTGTTAACTAAAATGACATGTCATCATATCATCATGTGCATTTGCTTGTCATTAGGGCTAATAGTGTGATTAGCTTGTTTAACTCTTGTGTGTGCTTGAAGGAACCCTAATTGAGTTGTTATTTCTTGTTGATTTTTTTTAATTTTCCTAAAACCCTAATTAAAGGCTTCAAAGTGCACTTTCTAAATTTGATCAAATCTGAGGTAGGTCCTTTAATAAAAGTTGTAGATTTTTTAATGTAGAACAACTTCTATTTTGGGTGATTTTGAAGTTATGTTGAAATTTTTTGAATTAAGCTCAAAACAGTGTTTCAAAATTTGAATTTAAAACTGCTTTTCAAAAACTAATGAGAATTAGATAAAACTTCCTTAATAGAAGTTGTAGATCTCTCTGAGATGCACAACTTATATTTTGGCCAAATTTCAAGTTCTTTAGAAAAATAAAAAGTAATTTTAAATATTCAGTTTGAAATTCAAAACCCTAGTTTACCCCCTTTTGAATATTTTCAAATCTAGGCCGAATTTCAAATTGGTGCAAAAACAAAAGTTGTCCAGCACAAAAATATCTACAACTTTGCTTGTGGGCGTGGCCTCGGATTCGGTCGTTTGGACGGTCAATTTAAGCGATTTTCTTTGAGCAAGGTACTGTACCGGCGACACTGTTCACGCGTCACGCGCGCGTCCGGCCGCGGCGCGCACGTCGCCGGCGTGCGCGACAGTGCCGCGCGTCCCCTGGCGCCGGAGCTCCGTCCGTGGTACGCGCAGCATGGAGTCGAGCTCTCCCACGTCCTCTTTGGCCTGTTCCCCGGCTATTTAAGCCCCCGAACGCGCCTCCCCACCCATCTTCTTCCCCGCCACCATCGCCGGCGAACTCTCGGTCTCCGACCAAATTCGTCGGTCACCGTCCACCTCCACCCTCTCCATCTCACCGGTAGGTCGAGCACTTCCTGGCGAATCGGTTGGTGCCTTTGGAACTTGCTCTGACCCTCTGTGTGTCGCAGGGTCACCGTCGCCGCGCGTGCGCATCCGGCGGAGCGCCACCGCGAGCTCACACCCGTCCACAGCTCTCTCCAGTGAGCCAATGCCTCGTCCGAGTATTCCTCCGTGCTCACTGACCTTCCTTGTTGCTCATGCGCCTGTTGGTTCTTCGTCTCTGACCGTAGGTTCACCGGAACGGAGTCCTCGCCGCCGGCGGAGGTCGTTGCAGCCGCGGCCACCGTCACCACCGTGCCTCTACACCATCTCGGGTCGTTCTCTCCGTACTAGTCAAGTCTCGGTGAGCTCACGAATCTTCCCATGCCCTAACCCGGCTTGATTAAGCCTTGGCCTCGCCGGAGTAGGTCCGGTCGCCGCCGCCGAGCCGCGGCGGAGGTGCCCGAGGGTGCTCCGAGTGTCTATCCTTGCCATTTAGTAGCTTGTTGGGTGCGGCTAGGAGTCCCGAGGGTCGTGGGAAGGTTGGTTTGGCCGTTGGGGTCACCGGCGGTGAGCCGCGGGCGGTGAACCGCCGGCGCCTCACCTCCGTTCGAAAACAGAGGAGGCCCAGGGGCGTCGTATTAGAAGGTGAAAAGTTCCAGGGGGGTTTTTGCAATGTCAGTGACTCTGGTGAATAGTGTGAGTTGGTCCGCGGATTGATAACCGTGTTTTCCAGGGGGTTTTGCGCAAAAGCGCAGGCGCCGAGCGCGGGCAGGCCGAGTGGGCCGGTCTGCTTCGCTTGGGCCGAGTTGGGCCGGCTTCGGGCCGTTTTCGGTTTTCTCTTTTTCCAGGTTTTTCCAAAAGCCTTTTCCATTTTATTTTCAAATGAATAGTGCTGCAGTTTCATAATTTTGTTAGAATATTTTGGCTGATCCAAAATTCATGAGAATTTTTGTATGTTCTCTCTGAGTAGTGTAGAATTTTATAAAAATATTGTTTGTCATGTTTAAGTACTTTCTGCAGTAGGTAAAAATCCCTAAAATAAATGGAAAATAGATTTTTGCACATTTTTAATTAATTCTAGGTAACTCCAAAAATCACCAAAATTTATTTGTCTCTGTTTGGCATGAAAGACTATCTGTTGGTGAAGTTTGGTCTCAATTGGAATTAGTTTGCTCTTGTATTAAATAGATATGGGTTTATTAAATAGTAAAAAGAAGTGTAGAAAATGAATTTAGGGTTTGTGTGACTTTGGAATTGATTGTGGTTCTAGGTCAAACCCATTTAAGACCTAGAACACCCTAGTGATGTCGTTTTATGCTTGTCATATGTTTAGTTCTTGATTTCTTGCATATGCTGTTTTCCGCATCGCATTCATACATGCATTGTTGCACACATGTAGTGCCGGTAAACGAGGAAGTCAAAGTCGAGGTGCCTGGAGGAGAAGGTTCCGAGGTGGTTCTTGAACCTGAAAGCTGTGGTGCTCCTGCCCCGACTGTTTTTGCGTTGCAAGGCAAGCCCCGGTGCATTCAACCCTCTATTTATAAATGCTTTTATCACTGGAGTTAATCAACTGCATTAAGTTGTTAGGAGTTGCATGATGAAACAATTGATGCATTTACCATCCTTGACTACTTGTTATCCAAGGAACCTAATGATTTGAAATGAGTTGAAAAATGCTTAGTCATGCTTAAATATTAGAATTGCAGAAATGCTAATTTAAACTTGATATTTGGAATGAAGAATTATCAAGGGATGGGTATGAGTCCATGTATGATGGCAGGGTCCTTTGGCCAGGACACTGTTATTGTAATGGATGGGTTTCCCGAGTGATCGGCCATCTGTTTGGGTTAGAGTCCCAACTGATCGTCATCATCGTGAAAGGGATTTGAAAACCGGGCAGAATCCAGGGCATTTGGGTTAGAGTCCCAATGCATGGTCTCTGACGGAAAGCAGTAGGGACCGTTCGTTGTAAGGCCTGTTGTGATCATGATGAACAGCCTAGCCACATACCAATTCGGAAAGCCTAGGGTCAGGTCGCTCTATTGCTGGAACCGACAACCGCGCACTGGGAGTGGAGAGATGGCGGGAGTAGCGTGTACCCACGTGGCCGGCGTGCCTGGAGACTAGTGGAGTACTGTGCTCTCGGGTGGCGTAGGACCGGGTCCGGAATAGAAAAGCCGTGACAATGGGTTGGTATATGCAAGCTTAAGTGCTACATATGCAGTGTGGATAGAATCCCCAGCTGGGTATACTTACTTGATTCGAATCAACGTGCTCCTCGGTTATGGAGACTTGATCCTCACGTCTACCTCGAAAAGTGGTTCGAAGAATAGGATGTTTGAGAATGATGAAAAGAATAAGATAGGTGGAAGAGATGAATGATGACTTATGATATTAATAAGGTTATTCAATGAGCAAAAATACTGAGACAGAATAGTAATGCTTTTCCGCTAAACTCTTACCTCTTGCTAAGCCTTACCCCTAACCTTGCATTCCAAGAGTCAGATATTTTTCTTAGTCGGGTAAGTCTTGCGGAGTACCCAGTACTCAGGGTTTGTTAACCCCGTTGCAGGAGGGCCACAGCCGGAGATTTGTCTCGACCCCTGTTGTGCTACAGTGATCGAAGAGGATAGTGGTGAGGAGTGAAGGACCCGTGGGCTGGGTTCGATTATCTACTATCTATTTATGTTGTATCGTTGTTCCAGTGCCACTGCTACTGTTTTAAGTTGGTTTGTAATAACTACACTTATTTACTATTTGAACTCGGTTTGTAATTTAAGTACTAGTTAATCTTCCGCATTTACTCTGATGTATTTTGATTATGAAATGTTGTAACTCTGTAATGGCTTCGCAATGGAGATCCTGTCGGCATACGGGCACTGATGTAGCCCGGCAGGGCTGCCTCGATCATTTGGAACACGGGTACGACTGTCAGAGGTCATTAGTGACGATGACAGGTGCCTGTGGGCCATGTGATTAAGGCGGTTCTGTTACATTCTATGTATTCCTGCCATTGTCGTAGCTCTTCTTGGTCATTCCAAAAATCTTCATGACTCCTATTCTTGGGATGTCTTAATGGGATCTTAGGGTCATTATGAGACTTAGGAGAGAGAGCAGAAGAAGGATCATCAGGGTCAAGGATGGGTTTTGATATGGGTTCAGATGAGACATTTAATGTGGGCATAGAAGGGGAGAAGATTGAATTAATTTCTAAGTGGCTTAGCTCTCCTTCTATGGCATCACTAGACATGCCATCCTTGCATTCTTCCCAATGTCTTTTAGGGGGGGAAAGGAAGTTGACGATATTTTTTCCAAGATGCTTTTCTAAGAAGATCTGATGTACATTGATTTACGAGCATCTTGGCTAATTGCAAGTCTAAATCATCAAAGTGGGGTTTCGATGGTTTAGGATTGACAGCTAAATCTTGGGATTGGAGTGGTTTTGTTTAAGCTACCAAAACTTCCTCTTCTTGTTCGGGGTATGATTCCTTCTCTTCCTCGGGGAGCTCGGAATTAGCTAGATCAACCTTGTTGATCGTAGCTCTTGCTTTACTTATAGGCAAATAAGGAAAGGCTCCTCTAGAGGATAAATCAACGGATTCCCTAGATTTCTTGGCAAGACTCAAATAAAAATATTGAATAAGCATAGGGTCTGGAAAACCAAGGTCAGGGCCAGAAGTAACAAGTTCATTAAAACGATCCCATTATGTGCTAAGAGATTCTTGTTCTATTTGCCTAAAAGTTAGA
Source organism: Eremochloa ophiuroides (assembly GCA_038502445.1). Classification (NCBI taxonomy): domain Eukaryota; kingdom Viridiplantae; phylum Streptophyta; class Magnoliopsida; order Poales; family Poaceae; genus Eremochloa; species Eremochloa ophiuroides. The sequence continues at coordinate 7,412,089 of JAHLJS010000004.1, read as the reverse complement.
ACCTCTTTTTGAAGGTTAACTACTTTATGGATAGGAAAGAAATATAAAAAAATTCAGAGCATAAGGTTTTTCAATCCCCTTGCATACTTCCTACGGCTCGATTATACCAACGTTTAGCTCTTCCGATGAAAGAGAACAGAAAAAGCTTCTACCTTAAAGTCTTATCAGACATGACAGCAATGTGCAAGCATGCACAGGTCTGCTCGAATTCTCGTAGGTGTAAGTACGGATTTTTCATTACCTTCTCCCGAGAAGGGTTTATCCCGAATCATATTAATTAGACATGGGCGCAGCGCATAGCCAGGTGTTATAATAGGCTCGACAGATTTTGGTGGCCCGAAGCTTTTGCGCATGCCAAATAGATAGATAGGCATGGAATTTAAAGCATCTATAAGGATGAACATAAAATGATGAAAAGGTAGGGATAAAATAGAAAAGATAAAAGTATAATACAAGATTAAGCTAAACTCAGTCAAAATCAGCAAACCATTCCCCGACAACGGCGCCAGAAATGCTTGTTGATATAAATTAACTGCACTCTACTTAAATAAGATTGTATTCAGATTATCCGCAAGCGCACAGATAATATACTATTGACATCTACTAACGTCGCCAAATATAACTATATAACTTTTATTGCGAGAGGCGAGATTAGAAGATGAATGGTAATTAATTAACTTCTCATTAGCAACTAGCCACTTTTCTATTACCAATATTCTTATGCAAGAACTAGGTTGTCATCCCTAATTAATAATGCTAAGAATAAATAAAGGTTTTATATATTAATCTATGTGACTAGGCAGAAGTAAATATAAATAATGTAAACTAAGATCAGTTCTGCAAGCAGACAGATAATTATACCATTGTAGCATTTTACCTATGGAGTTCTACCAGGTTGTCAATTTATATTTATACCACTGGGAAGGACTAAGATAAACTTTAATCTATTATATTGATAGTGATGGTAGATGTCACAAGGTGAATAAAGATAAAGGTGATAAGTATGATCAAGCATCATAAATAAAAGATAATTATCAGAGCACTTCTCTAGTCATAGTAATAGCTAGCCAATGGATAAACTAAGGAATTAATATCAAAGATAATTCTATAACTACATCAATGAATTACTCTAATTAGTGCAATTACATCTAGAAATCATTGTTAGACTAATCCTATATCATGATCACATGCAAAGGGCATCATCTAGGAAGGATGTGAAACAGAGTCATCACCCAACTTCGTGACCGTACCTGCTGGCCTACATACGGGGGGTGGACTACAGAGGACTCAACGCAGCTGTCACCTACGCGATCTACCACACGACCCGGCACATCAGGGTGCACTCACAGATAAACAAAATACCTAGACACCACGTCTACATATCGTTCATCATCTATCCATCGTACGCATGAATAAACGCTATACAAGCAATTACATGAATTCAATAAGATCAAACCAACTATACTAGACATATAATCAAAGTAGACAAAGACTATTGTAATCAAGAACATATGAACTATTAAGAACAATGTTTCCCTAATCATAATGAAGAATACAATAATAGAAAAAGAACTAGAATTATACCGAGCTCCGTGCTCCAGACAGACGCTGGGGCTCCAGATCCGCCGAAGAACTAGAACTCCTCTACTCTCTAATCTAACTAGGCTAGAACTATGAACTAGGAGGCTCTTGATGAACTAGGAGGCTCTTGATGGCTTGAGGACTTGATGCCTTGAATGAATGATGGGTTGATGCCTCCAGGGGGGTCTGCCCCTTTATTTATAACCCGGTGGGATGCACGTGCGCCGTAGGATCAAACCAACTTGAAACAAGGGCCGAGATGACTCCATAAAGGCGGCGGAAGAAGACTCCAGAAGGTGGGCCGAAACCCTAGCAGGGGGTGCCGACCGGCCCCACCCTAGTGGGTCTCGGGCCCCGGTGTTTCGGGTGTGTTCCAGATGCTTCTAGTGTTCTCGTGATGATGTTTCCTTGGCGGTTAAGTTACGTGGTAATCATGCTCTTTAACCCTTCTTTTATGCTTTTCTGGAATAGCCCCTGGAAAATACAGAACATGCAAAACTCGTGAAAACATTCAGTTAAAACCCTAGACTAGTGTGTATTTATGTATCCTTTGGTGTCTAAAGTTCTAATAAAAGTTGACATTATCCACCGTCAACAACACCCCCAAGCTTACCTGTTTGCCAGTCCCTTGGCGAACGAACTAATTCTAATTACTAATGTAATTGGATCAGGAGTTGCTACAATATTTTCATACTTCCCAAGTACACATGCTGCAAACATAGATTCTCCTCCAGATTAGATAAAACTGCTCTAACTTTTAAACTTACCCATTGTACCTTTAACTATGGGGCTTTACAATTCTTACCTTAGTCTTGGTTAATTGAGAGAAAGAACAATCAAGTCATGCACTATGTAGCAAATTCTTCACAGTACTAATATCCCGGAGTTTTGCAAGTTTTCAAAATAAAACTCAGAGCTTTAATTGTATGACACCCTCAAGTCTCTCAGTATATATGGTATTTGTGGATCTCACTTAAGGCATTAATGTTATGCTTTCCTATAACTAAAGATTTATAGTGGAGCTCATAGGAGTGGCAATAACAAGGTTTAAGCATACTTGCAATTCATATGTTGTAAAGTCAAACATTGGATCCATAGAGAATCGAGGCATACAATTAAACCAAGATGTGCATATGTATGGAATATGGTGGATAGGTGTATATGTGGTATTTAGTGGCTATTCCTAATTCTACTTTTGCTCGTTGAAAATGATTCACTCTCCTTTGTAACTTGGAGGAACACATAGGCTATCTTTATTCTTTCTTTCTCTCTTCTTCTTTTTTCTTTTTTTCGTTCGGGAGGCGGGCATCTAGTACCCATTGTTTTAATGCTGGGACACTTATCCATCTTTTACTCCCTTTATATTTTTGCATAGCCACATGTATCCTTTGAATATAAATAACTGGAGAGATAATAAGAACTTAGAGCAATTATAACAGGGCTATCCTACGGGGTTTATATATATTTTTGGTGTTTACTTCTAGTGTAGGAGAAAACATTTTCATGATGAACATTGATGAAAGTGGAAATGGTTGTGATTACTCATAGGGTAGGAATAATGCATATGTGCTAGAGTGTGTACGTGATCTTGGTTTTAAAAGCATGACAAGACTCTCATATGGTATTCAACAAAGGTTGACTGAACTCAATGTAAAGCAAGCAGCATAAATGTGCAAAGGTTTTCCTATCTAGATGTATCATATATATGGCTTTGGTAGGAATTCACATTTTGTCATACAAAAGCTCGTCATGTAAATTTTAAGTTTTTCAAAAATAAATCTCCAGAACTTAGTAATGTTAGGAATAAGATAAATAGTAGCTCAACTTTCATGAATCATATCAATCAATTACCTAGACTTAGCTTAAACATATGCCTCCACAAGTTTCAGGTTCAGAGTAAATTCTTAAGTTAAAACAACAATATCTGAAACCTAGGAGAATTTAAGTTTGACAACTAGACATTTAAAAAGTATTGTGACAGAGCAACTATTCATCATCTCCAAGACAAAATTTTAATGTTCATCATTTTTAATTTAGTTCTAGTCTAGACTGACTCTAAACAAACTCTAATATATAGATAGATATTTATTTGGTTTTCAGATTTTATCTTACTAGCTAACTCACGCGAAAAAGTGATATGATAATAACGATAATAATATAGGAAACTTATACTTAGCTGGATTTCAATTGGAGGGTGCCTTCCCTAAGCTTGACGTTTGACAGGGTCTTTGATGTTGCAAATTGAGTGATCCTTTTGAGCAGTGTATCGGCAGTGTAAGGGCGTCGGGTTGACTAGCTCCTTGATCTTGTGTTGTCCTATGAAACTCAATTGCCAATAAAAATACCAAATCTCATAGGGAGGGGTTAGGTTTAATACCACTCCATGGTAAGTGATCGATTTTATATTTCCAGCAGAAGTTTAAGCTTCTTTACCCAATTAGAAAACTTTTTTAAGAGTGTGGACCTTCATGTGCCCACATATTTTTGGTATTTTGTGCTTGTATAAAGTAGACTCAATAAGCGCATAAGTATAATTACCAGATAACTAGGGGATGCTCCTCCCCCAAGCTTGATGTCTGCAATACTTGGTGCTTGAATGATCTTCAGACCGAGTTAGTTAGTAGCAGTCCTGATGAGTGCCACAAATAGACTCTCTCCTTAGTCATAATATTATTCCTGCATAGTTATACTACAACAAGAAAACCAAAACTCGAGGCTCGAATTATCAAGGGGTTAGCGGTCATCTAATGAGCACTTTGATTATTCTTTGAGTTGATTTTAATTAATAGATTTTAGCAGGATTCTCTTTTGGGGTTTTTCTAAGTTTCGTATGTAGCAATAAAAAAATGTATGCATGCTAATAATAATTTTTATGCCACCACAGGGAATATTTATTTCCATGGGGTTTAGGATTTTCATAATGCAACAAAGTAAATATAGATACTACTAGCATCTATAAATCATTTTTATTTTTATGCCACCACTATAAATATGCCTACAGGGTCACCATAGGTTTATTCACATGGGGCTTAGTATTTATGATACAGTAAATAAAGCAATAAATGTTTTTGTTGGTTTTATTTTTAATATGCAAAAAATGATTGTACTAATAAATATGCTAAGCAAAATTACTAATGAATGCTAAATTAATTAGATAACTACCATTCTAACCTTATGGCTAGGGTACGGAATTTAAAGTCTACCGACAAGACTAAGATAGAGGAGAGTACTTACTTAGTAGGATCATTGTCTGAGGTTACCTCAGTCAATTCCACATTTTGTGGTGGTGTAGCAGGTGCTTCTTCTTTCTCCTTCCATCTATTTTCTGTCTCTTCTGCTTCTCTCTTTTCTAGCTCCAGCTTTTCCTTGTAAGCTTCTCTTGATTCTTCATCTCTCTTTATCCATTCTTCCACTTGTGCCTAGATCTCTTCTTTCTCTGCCTTAGCAATCTGATCCATCCTTTCACCTTCCGCTTCCCACTCACTCCAGCGTGGTGCTTGTACGGCTTCTTATTGCTCCTTGTAGCAGTCTTCATACTACACAATCTTACCAGGGAACTCCTCCCATCCACAGTGAGGCTGGGTAGCCTGATGGCGGGCTTGGCGTTTCCTTCTGTTGCGTTGCTTCCTGATCTGCTCATGGTTAAGATGTGTTTTAAACTGACAGCGTACCTTTCCGGTGGGTAAGTTGAAGTGGATCTGTCCAGACTCGATGTAGATGATAGCATTGGCGGTGTAGAGGAACGGTCTTCCCAAAAGAATAGGAGATTCATCGTCTCCCTGCGTGTCAATAACTAGAAAATCTGCGGGTATATATTTATTTTGAATTCTTACCATTACGTCCTTGACTACGCCTTCAGAGAATCTCAATGATTGGCCTGCCATCCGTAACTGAATACATGTTGGGTATATTGGTAAATCATAAAATAATTCATCATATACCTTTTTGGACATTACGTTGACGCCTGATCCATTGTCGCAGATGGTGTCGGGAAAAGTGATGTCTCTAATTGTGCATTCGATGATTGGTACACCTGGGTCAACTTTCTTTGTTGGAAATGGCTTCGGGAGCATATGATCATTTTCTGTGTTGATAGCATTGATTAGCTGAGCGGTTCCTTCGGGTACATGCTGGGGCTTGTTCTTCCTCCATCTTCTATCGTTCTTCTTCTTGGGTGCTGGTTGTTGTTGTTGCTCTTCTTGTTGATGGAATTGCTTTGGGACTGCAGGAGTCGTGAGGATGCGGTTCTTGAATGAGAATCTCTCCTTCTTGTCTTTGATGGAAAGGACAATCTTGGCGTGTTTCGCATAGATGATGGCTTTGGTTGTGCATAAGAATGGTCGTCCCAAGATAATGGGTGCCTTCTCATCTCCTCCAGTATCCATGATCACAAAGTCAATTGGGACATATGATTGCCCCACTCTGATAACAGCTTCTTCCAGTACTCCCTCGAGGTAGCAAATGGATTGATCTGCAAGCTGCAAACGTATATCTGTGTACAACAAAGGATCACCTAAAATTCTCTCATAGATTACCTTAGGCATTATGTTGACACTTGCGCCGAAATCGCAGATAGCCTCTGGAAAGTTATGACATCCTATGGAGATAGGAATCACAGGTCTTCCAGGGTCTCCCATCTTCTCAGATAGTGAGTGATCTATCCACTGTATATCTGCAGGCTCAATTTGGTATTGTGTTGCATTGTGAATATCAACAAGATTAGCAGTTTCTAAATCCTCCGGCTGGCCCGGAATCTTACCTTTCTCAAATGGAGGGACAGCAGGAGCTAACTGAGCTAATTGTGATTCCAACATTTTATTAAAGCTGTGTTGATTCTTTATAGCAGAAGCAAAGGTATCCATTCTAGTATTTATATTTTCTAAAGCTTTATCATTCGAGGCTACCTTTCTAGATATTTGATCTAACAATTTAGATTGACCAGCAACTAAATCTCTTAAAGGCGGAAGATTGTAATTATTAATTATTACCTTGATTATTACCTTGGTAATTACCTTATCGAGGTTGCTGATTCCATCCTTGGTTTTGCTGGTTCCATCCTTGACCTTACTGAGGACGATAGTAGGTGTTGTTGTTGATGAAGTTCACATCCTCTTGCAACGTAGGGCAGTTGACAGCTGAATGCCCGTAATCTCCACATTGTTCACAGGTCATGCGAGAATCATTGATATGCATGACTTCCTTCTTCTCTATGTCAAGCTTCTTCATGATGAGGTCCAGCTTGGCAGTGACCATGTCAGTCTCCTTCAGATGATGGACGCCTCCTCCTCTCTTGCGAGGTTGAGTACGTTCTTCATTACAGCTTGAATTTGAGGCCATCTTCTCAACAAGTGCTCGAGCTTCTGGAAGCTTAAGTGACAGGAAAGCTCCTCCAGCTGCAGCATCTATAGACCTACGGGTGCTTGAGATAAGCCCGTGGTAGAAGGTCTGCAATAGTAGCCAATCCTCTATCCCATGATGAGGACAGTCTTCAATGTAATCTTGGAATCTCTCCCATGCTTTAGTGAATGATTCGTCATGTTGCTGTTGGAAACTTGAGATTTTCCCACGCAGAGCATTTGTCTTGCCTGTAAGAAAGAACTTTGCCAGAAAAGCAGTTGAGCATCGGTCCCATGTAGTGTTCTTATTATTGTTGGCGTAGAACCACTGCTTGGCTTTCCCCAAAAGTGAAAATGAGAAAAGACGGAGTAAAATAGCATCTCTTGGTACTCTAATCGTGAAGGTGCTACAAACCTCTAGAATGTGTTGTAAGTGTGCACTTGCATCTTCATGAGCTTTTCCACAAAACTGGCTGGCTTGAACCATGGTGATAAGAGCAGGCTTGAGCTCGAATCCATTCTCCCCCGTGTTGACTGTTGGTCCAGTCCGGATGTTTTCTGTTGTTGGGGCAGAGAACTCGCGCAGCATCTTCTCAGCCATGTCTTCAAACACATCTACTAACATCGCCAAATATAACTATATAACTTTTAATGCGAGAGACGAGATTAGAAGATGAATGGTAATTAATTAACTTCTCATTAGCAACTAGCCACTTTTATATTACCAACATTCTTATGCAAGAACTAGGTTGTCATCCCTAATTAATAATGCTAAGAATAAATAAAGGTTTTATATATTAATCTATGTGACTGGGCAGAAGTAAATATAAATAATATAAACTAAGATCAGTTCTGCAAGCGGACAGATAATTATACCATTGTAGCATTTTACCTAGGGAGTAATACTAGGTTGTCGATTTATATTTATACCACTGGGAAGGACTAAGATAAACTTTAATCTATTATATTGATAGTGATGGTGTACAATGGATAAGTGACATTACCGATGTCATTTACTCTACTAATAACAGGTAGAGGTCACAAGGTAAATAAAGATAAAGGTGATAAGTATGATCAAGCATCATAAATAAAAGATAATCATCAGAGCACTTCTCTAGTCATAGTAATAGCTAGCCAATGGATAAACTAAGGAGTTAATATCAAAGATAATTCTATAACTACATCAATGAATAACTCTAATTGGTGCAATTACATCTAGCAATCATTGTTAGACTAATCCTATATCATGATCACATGCAAAGGGCATCATCTAGGAAGGATGTGAAACAGAGTCATCACCCAACTTCGCGACCGTGCCTGCTGGCCTACATACGGGGGGTGGACTACAGAGGACTCAACGCAGCTGTCACCTACGCGATCTACCACACGACCCAGCACATCAGCGGGCACTCGCAGATAAACAAAATACCTAGACACCACGTCTACATATCGTTCATCATCTATCCATCGTACGCATGAATAAACGCTATACGAGCAATTACATGAATTCAATAAGATCAAACCAACTATACTAGACATATAATCAAACTAGACAAAGACTATTGTAATCAAGAACATATGAACTATTAAGAACAATGTTTCCCTAATCATAATGAAGAATACAATAATAGAGAAAGAACTAGAATTATACCGATCTCCATGCTCCAGACAGACGCCGGGGCTCCAGATCCGCCAAAGAACTAGAACTCCTCTACTCTCTAATCTAGCCAGGCTAGAACTATGAACTAGGAGGCTCTTGATGGATTGAGGACTTGATGCCTTGAATGAATGATGGGTTGATGCCTCCACGGGGGTCTGCCCCTTTATTTATAGCCCGGTGGGATGCACGTGCGTCGTAGGATCAAATCGACTTGAAACAAGGGCCGAGATGACTCCATTTTGACACCAGAAGTGGCGAACGGATATACCGCAAGCGTACGGTAGTCAATGTAGCCTTCACCGGGAGTATTCCAGGTATCGTATTTTTCATGGGGAACGTGAAGTGTTCTAACTAGGTTCAAGGCCGTCCAGTGATGAGACAAAGGATCTATGATAGCTAGGTAGAGAGGTTCCTATGTAGCAAAAGATATTTGGTTTTGGTGTTCTAAGTATAAAGAGCTTAGTCAGCTCCTCCCTTCACAAGAGGCGACAGGCGAAACAGTAGGAGACAAAACCCCTACCCGAGGCGGCTGTACTATTGTGTTGATGCCTTGTCGTTTTAATAACTTGTCTTACACACGTGGTGGAATACGAAGACCAGACAAGGCTGTCACCACTTGCTGGCTACCACAAACAATCCGTGCGACAAGCGGCCTACACTGGCAAGATATAGTCTAGACACCACGTCTACACTACACTTACTACTCTAACCTTCATGAGAGACTAAAGCACTTTACTAAGTAAAGCAATGTACGGGTGAAGACAGTATATACTTAAAATACTAGAACCAGAATATCAAATACTTAGAAGGACTCGGATGTAAGACTTACTCAAAGATTCGCATCCGCTGAGGTACACCTTGGAGAAGATTCCCGACAGGCCCGGGGTTTTCTCCTGAAGACTTCCCTTACTCTCTCCCAACAAGCACAACACTACAACAGAGCTAAGCTACTACATAGTGTTTTCTCCTTTGAATCATGCTCTAAAGTGAAGGCCTATGGGGGGTATTTATAGGGGGATGAAGGGCAGCGCCACGTCAGCGATCCGCGTGACCTCTAGCATGCACCGTTGGATCAACCACCATATAACCGCCTTAGGATTAAGGGTGGAGGATTTCCAGCACATGTTCAACATGAGGAAGGCGGCGGAGGTTCAACCGACCTGGCTGGGCCCAAGGAGGGATTTGGCCGACCCCCCTATGGCAGGTGGGCCCAGCCAGGGTCTTCTAGAAGGTCTCCCCAACACGCTGGAGTGCAGCTGAGCTTTGGGGCCCACAAAGTGGGGTTCGGCCGACCCACTTATTGTCAGGTGGGACCATGGGTGAGTGTCCCCACATGTCATAGAGTCCATCCCAGGTGTTGGTTACTTCGGGGCCCACCGGGTGTGGTTCGGCCGAACTACCTTTGGTGGAATCGAAGGCCCATCTTTTGCAGGTGTCTTCTCCATGCAATTCTAAGCACAATGGTGGTGCTAACTTGCCTTTGGGTGGTTCGGCCGAACCACTCATTGTGCCCATCTTTTGCACATCGTCTCCAGAAGCTGTGATATTGTTGAATGTGAGGTTGGTTTGTCATTTGGCCGTACTTGGTAGGTTGCCCAACCTTCATATTGAGCTTTTGAACATTGAAAAGTACCTGTTCTGAATGCCTGCAGCCAAATAATGACAAGTACATGTGGAACCAAGTTTTTTGTACCTAAGTCACTATGTGTTTGGTGGTTTCCTTCTAGAAAGAATGTCTTGTTGACGGTTTTGATGGGGTAAAAACATGGTATAACTACCGTCAACAAGATCCCCCACACTTATGTCTTTGCTCGTCCTCGAGCAAAGGTTAGAGAGAGAATGATGAAATGACATTTTTAAGGTATTAGCTAACACAAAGCTTTACTCAAGACATATCTCATACAAGTGGGGTATGTGATATTGTCTAGCATATATCCTTCAGATGTTGAAAAATGGAACAGTTCTCAAAGCAAAGTCATCTTCCCATTTTCATATCTTTAGCACTTAGAGTTTTTTATAATGGTTTTAAAAGAAAGCATATAGTTCATTCTTACTCCTCAAATAGTACTCTCAGGTCACTCAAAAGGTATATGATTCCTCAACAAGGCATATCATGAGGTTGCCTTCTTTGTTTTATCCTACATCTATTAGGCTTATGTGGAGCTCAGGTAGGGATAAGATAGCATACTTGCATTCCATATATTGTAAAGTCAAAACAAGGATCAAAGGAGAAAACTGTCATAATCCTAGATCAAGATGTGTAAGTGTGTGGAAAATGATGCAATGTAGTGCTCCTTTATTTGATAAGATCTCTCTCTACTTTATTTTAATTGAGACATGGCTAGCATTTTTTTTCAAAGTAATTGGCCTTCATGTGTCCACTCTTTTTTTTGAATGAGGTAATGGACCTTCATGTGTCCATTTTTTTTAATAGCCTTTGTGTCTCATCTACTAAGTCATACTTAGAGAGATATTCTAAACTTAAAGCATGAAGAAAACTTATGATGGAGATGGATGGCATGTTTTTGCGTACTTTCAGTGTAGAAGCAGCATGTGTATATGTGGTGTGTATGTGATCTTGATCTTGGGACTATGACATAATTCTCAACTAGGGTCAACAAGGTTTGACCAAACTCAAAACAAGTACAAGTAGCATATATAGAAGGGGTTTTGAATCATGGTATGAACATATATGGTTTTTGGTAGGAATTTCTTACTATTGAGGAGTGAGTGACACTATGGTTTTATGACATTTTCAAAAAAATAAATCTCTAAGCACTTTGAATAGAAAATGTATGAATCATGAGCTAAGAACTATATCACAATAGTCAACAACTTAGTCAATATGATATTCCTATCAAGATATATGACCCACAAGCATAAGCATATGCAAGAGTTAGACTTTGTGACGCTTTTACCCTTTAAATGTCATGAATCATGTCATTTTTATTTTCAGATGCAAGTCTTCTTATTATTTTTTATTTTTATTTTTATTTTATTTTATCTAAGGTGAGCAAATAAAAGTAAAAATGAAAGAACAGAGGGGATTAGGAGTGGCAAACTAGTCAGGAGACATGAAGTCGATGAGTGGACGCTGGCTGGTGGGCCTAGAGGTCTTTGGTGGGGTCGGCCGACCCCACTTGGTCTTGCCTGTTGCTGCCATTTGAATTTCCTCTGTTGTAAATGTACTTCTGCAAACTTGTGTTCCCGTTGGCCACCAAAGTGGGGGTCGACTGACCCCCCTACTTGGCTCAGATTTCATCGTGGTATGTTCAGAAAAGTTCAAAGACGTAGTTGAGGGGTCGACCGACCCCCCCACACTTGGGTTCTTGAGTGTTCTGAATTGCAAAGACAGGGAAAACATCAAGTGCAGGTGTCCTGCTGGTGGTACCACACCAGCAGAACGAAATTCTATTAATTTCTTTTTGAATGGATCATAGGCACAAGTTACCATGATAAGGATTGAATGAACTTAGCTATGTGCCTAGCATATTTGTGAATAGGTTTAAGATATCTAAGGAAAAAGATCCAAGGTGGAGGTCCTCGTGCCCCATGATTGTTTCTAAGTATGCAAACCACACTAAGGACCTTCCTCATGACTCTCTTCTTAAACAGTCATCCTCAGAGAGCCTTGATGGCTTCTTTAACATGGAGGACTATCCTTTCACCTTATGGAGTGTTGAGCTTCTCCCACAACTATTTCTTCTCCTCTGAGGTGAACAGGGGAACAAAGCAACTTCCCTTGTTCAGCCCACCACCAATGCCCTTGTGGTTCTTCATGAAAGGTGGGCGTCGAAGGCGTGTAGGAGCTGGTATACTCCGTAGGGCTTAACCTCAATCATCTTGACCTCCATGGCAGCCTTTAGGGTCTTGAAAAATGATCTCTCGGACTGAAGGGACCCTTACCCAAGGGACAATGGAATTTTTACTAGTGGGGGCCATGGTGGAGTTTCTCTTAAGGATCAAGGTCGAAGGAAGGTGCTGGAGTGGTGAAGGATGGAGGTGGAAGGAAGAAGAAGGAGAGGAAGGGGTTGAGAAGACGAGTGCCAACATTCTCCTTTTCGATATCACGAGAAAACGTTGGGGGAACGTTGGCACAACATTCTGGAGCTGAGGGTGGCACTAGGTTGCCAAAGGTGGTTCGGCCGACCCCAATAATGGGTCATATGGCCGTGGCCACTTCCTCACTCATTTGCCAAATGTTTCCCTAAACGCGACAAGTTTGGGGGATGAAAAATATGGGTCGGCCGACCCATCTATTTGCCCCAAACTTTTGTCACGTGGCCTACAAGGGCTTCTGAACATTGTCCCATTTTCTAAAATTTCAAATTGTGCCAAGTGCGGGTCGTCCAACCTGGGTTTGAATGGCCCAGTGCGACCAGATTATGCATTTCTAAAAATTATATTGCTTGGCTTAATTTTGGTCCCAAGTGGTCACCGAATTTCAGCTGTCCACCTCTAGTTGGGAGTTTTGGGGATCCATGGTGAAGAAAGGATTTGCAGTTAACTGAGAACCTGTCTAGTGATCAAGCTATACAAACAATTGAAAAATAAAGTAAGACATGTAGATTTTAATTATGTCAATTCATTATCAGGGATGAATTCTAACATGTCAACTTCTTCTTCAAAGGTTCATGTGAATGGGAAACTCTAAGGAGGTGGCCACTTACCTTAAAGATGATGAGTTATAGCAGTGGTCCTCCTCAGTTGCATTGAAGTTCTCCTTGCCCAAACAACTTGACTTTTGACTATGAGGATCTCAATCTATCTCCTTGAATGATCTTATGACTTACCCATAGAGATGTCGGAGTTCTTGCTACAGGGGTTAGTCCAAAAATGCAACCAAGTTCCATGCAAGTATGTTTTGATTCCATAATCAAATTTAACACCATGTCATGCTTGATTAAGGTGGTCTCTTTTAACCTAAGCACCATGCTTAATTTAAAAAGACTATGGAGGTATGATCTTTCGAACGATCAATACATTCAAACCAAGGCATGCTAACATAGAAAAAGGAGGCATGATAGGATAAATAAGATTCATTCTACTAGAGACAATAGAGTGAATGGTGAGGACAAGAAGCATTTTTTTCATTATTATTTTATTGTAGAGGGTTGAAGACAAACATAAGAGGAATGCACTAAACAAGAGAAAGAGAAAGTGACAAACCAGCCAAGAAGTATGGCTCAACGTAGTGGAGGTTGACTGGTGGGCTGGGGTATCCATGGTGGGGTCGGCCGACCCCACCTTGGAGGTTCTAGCCACTTTGGTTCTTTTCTTGTGCATTCTTACCTCTAATGATGTGTTCATGCACTGATGCTTTTTGCTCGGTATGTCCATCAATGCCCAAATGTGTTTGAGGGGGTCAAATGACCCCCACACTTGGTGTAAGGTGTGTCCTGAGTCATGGAAAATAGAGAAAACATCAAATGCAGGGGTTCTGTTGGTGGCAACACACCAACAGAACCAAAAGTCTTACTACCCTACTCAAGTTAGGCACACAAGTTCAAAGATGTTAATTTGAAGCCAACTTGTGGGGGCCTAACTGCAAGAATTCATACCACTACGAGATTTGGAGAACTTATGATAAACAAAAGCATCTATAAGCTCTATTGCAAAAGTTTTGGATACAAGAAGAGTGAAGGGGTTGTAGATCTCTTGTTGTGTAGTGTTAGAAAGAAAGATTGAGTCAGGAGATTTCTCAAATGAGCAAGGACTTGATGAGAGGATCGACGGATAACTTCCATGCCCTTTGATGAAATTCTCCGTCTCAAGGAGTGGGTGAGCGATTTTCTTCTCATGACATTCCAAATCCTCCTCAAGACTTGGATATGTCATGGTTGTTTGTGAAATCATCTTAAGCTTACCCCTTGGGTCATGAATAGGATTGGATTCTACCCTTGTGCTAAGAGATTGGGAAGACCAAATAGGTGGATATTCCTTGCCTATTTTATGACCAAGCTTCTCATTTCCAATGTCCTCCATGATTCGCATGATTGGCCTTCCAATGAATGTCAGATGAAAGGAAAGTCCAGAAAGGTCAAAGATGTGAAAATTTAGGGAGATCTTTAGATCATCAATCACTACAGGTACGCCTTGAAGGACTCCTAAACAATCAAGGATTTGACAATTTGGGAGCCTAAGGTGTTTTTGGGATTGTAGCAGGTGATTCTTTGATGAACTTTGAACATGAGAATGAGGAATGATGTTTATTCCAAGGCTAGGATCATAGCAAATTTCACTATAGATGCCCATGACTTGACAAGATATTCTCCTTACATGAGTGGGCATCTTAGTGATTTCATTAGAATCTTTGGTTTCCTCTAATCATTCTTGACTTACAACAGTGGATGGATTCTCCAACTGTTGTTGTTTCTCTTCTTGGTTAGATTTATGGGCTTGATGACTCTCATGCCTTGGGTGTCTTAATGAATCTCCGGAGTCAATGACCGGATCATAATAAGACTTTGAAGGAAGGGCACAATTGGATTTATCGGGATCCAGGATGAGTTTAGAGATGGATTCAAAGGACATGGCGGATGTGAGCATAGAAGGGGAGAGTATAGATTTTGCTTCTAAGCATTTTAGCTCTTCTTCTATGGGCATAGTCAGCATTCCTTTTGGAGGTTCATCTAAGATCCTAGATGTTTTCCTATGTGACATATGGGAATTCGAGGCGTCAGAAGATGCTAATTTAGAAGAGTTTTGAAGAGATCCTTTCTTGAGAGGTTTTGAATGAAGTTTCTTAGAAGGTCTCTTTTGGATAGTATAATTGTACGCATTCCCAAAACTAGCAAGGTCAGATAAGAGATTAGCCTCGAAATCGAAGGAGTGGTTTGGAGGATGGATTTCTTCCTCCTTCGATATTTGTGGTATTTGAAGTTCAGGGTCGATGGCGGAATCTTTGGATGGGACTGATTTTGATTCGGCCATTGGGATTTCTTTTTGCTTGGGGATGAATTCCTTTTCTTCCTTAGGAGGCTCATTATACCCTTGGGTGTGGGGAGTGTTTTCAAGGATTTTAGCAAGAAGTTTCTTCCCTTCACCAATGGTACAACGAAGGAATGCTCCTCCAGAAGATATGTCAAGGAATTGTGCGGAGGTTTGGCTAAGACCGAGGTAGAAATGTTGTAAGAGTACTGGCTCGGTTATAGCTAAATTAGGGCCAGAAGATACTAAGTCTATGACACGGGCCCATGCCGCACCTAGAGTCTCCTTCTCCTTTTGCTTGAAGGTTAGGACCTCTAGTCGAAGACGAGCAACACGAGAGATAGGGAAGAAAGTTAAGTAGAATTTGGATTGAAGGCTTTCCCACTCTTCATGTGCACTTTCTACGTGTCGAGCATACCAATGTTTAGCTGCTGTAACAACCCTAAAAATCCAAACACCAAAAAAAATCCCAACCAATTTAAATTTTTCATTCATTTATTATGAAAACCCATTTTTCTTGTGCAAGCATATAGGTTTCATTATGAATTTGGTAAATAAAGGAGTATAGCTTGCATTTTTATTCCATTCACATAGAATAATAACTTATGCATCACATTTGTGATTTATTGCAATTCATGTTTGTATTTACGCAATATTTAAAAGCAGGTAATACATGTATTTATACACTTGAGTGAAAATAAAAAAAAGAAAAAAGAAAAAGAAGAACAAAAAAGAGGAAGAGCAGACCGCCCGACACCAGCCTGCCTGCTACTGGACCGGCCTGGCCCAAACCGGCCTTTTCTTCCCCTTTCCCGCGCGCTCCACCCCGCCTCCCCGCAGCTGGGCCAGCCCAACCGCGCGCGCGCACTGTCGTCTCAGCCGGACGCACGCCTACCCCGTGCCCTCGCTCGCTGCCAAACCGGGCCCGCTTGTCAGCCGCCTTCCACCGCTCCTGTTCTTCTTTCCCGCGAGTGCGATGGCCGGCAGGGTCACGCGAAATGCATGACCCCAACCCCACGCAGCCGACCAGCCCACGCTCTGACCCGCCTGTTCCCCGCTTGTCGCCAACCCTTGGCGGCCAAGGAACCACCGCAGCCATGACCGCAACCCTAGCCCGAGAGGCCGTAGCCGCCCGATTCTCCACGATGGATCACGGCCGCTCGCCATGAAATGGCCCGAGCTCGCGTATAAAAGGAGAGCCACCCGAAGCCCTCGTGTCGATCCCACACGCCGCCGCCGCGCTGCGGCACAGACCACCGTAACCTCCTACACCACCGTGAGAAAAGGGAAAAGAAGGAGCAGAGAAGGAGGCGCCGCCGGAGAGCTGCTGCCGCGAAGCACGTCGGAGGCGGAGCTGGTGCCACCGTCGCGGATCGGCACGGCACTGCGAACCCTCGGCACGGCAACGACCCTCCATTGCATCGCCATCCCATCTTCACCGACACCGCGGTGAGCCACCCGAGCAACTTGCCAACCCCGTCGTGCTTCTCGGCCATGGCGCTCGGATCGTCGAGCGCGTAGGCCACGGGTTGTTTCCGACCCTGGTACACACCACACACACACACGAGATGAAACCAAGCCAAACGGATCGAACGTGTAGGAACAGAGCGACGGGCACCGCCGTCGAACATCGAGCTCTCAGAGCGCCGCCGACTCGCCGGCGTTCCCACGCAAGGAGGACTCCTACTACTACACCGAGGGGATCGTAACCCTTCCCGAGGCCGAGTATGACTGAACCATACTGAGGTAAGACCCTGGAATGCCTTGGCCCCGCTCATGCCAAGTCTTGCCGGAGCGCCGCCGTGCCGCACGCGTTCCGGACATCTCCGGCTGACATCCGAACAGGGTAGCTCGTCGTGGAGCAACGCCACGACCACCCTCGAGCCGTCTACGCAGTCACCGCTGCTGGAGGAAGCCCCGCTTGCCCCATCCGCAGGCACGGTGTCGTCACCGGAGCGCCGCCACTTGACCTTGTCGTATAGAGGACATCACCGTGATTCTCGACCGTCGCCGTACTTCTGGCAAGCCCAATCAAAGATAACCGCGCCCAATTGCACGTAATCGCGACCGCTACCTCCTCGCCGGAATCCACCGCCGCCAGCTACAAGCCGCCGTCGTGCAAGCCACGCGGATCACCTTCGCCGGAGCACTACTGGTCAAATTGGGTCCCTTAGCATCAAATATTAGAGCTCGGAAGGGAAAAACTGCCTCGCTGTGGACCACATCGCAACCCACCGGAGCTGTAGCCCTGCGGCAGCTCGCCGTCGGCCGCCATGGCACACCGAGTGGTCGGCCAAGGACACAAGCCACTCCCTTTTAACTGAAGACCGTCCCGCAAACCCTCCGGCGAGTTGTAGAAGCCCTACCCGATCGCAATATGGGAACTAGCACCACCTCCAAGCTCGACCACCGCCGGCGACCCTCTGGGAACTCACTTCGAGCACTTGGTGCGCGCTGACATGGGCACAGGTGTCAGCTAGGTGCACAACTCACCCGCAGCGCCACCTCCACAGACCCGGTCCACCGTAAGCCGAAGAGAGAAGAGAGAGGAATGGACGTGGTCCACGTGCACCCGTGAGAACGGTGCACTGGACACCAAGCCGCGGGTCCACCGTGGACTAGGTGCTGTGCGCCGAGCCGCACCGCGGGCCAGGAGCGCCGCGTGGCACGACCACGTGCTGACGCGTGTCCGGGCAGGTGACGTCATGATGACGTCACCGTGACGTCACCCAACCCCACCGTCGGTAAAATGTTGACTCGGTCAACGCTGACGTCAGCAGTGACGTCATGCTGACGTCAGCAGAGCCGTTGCCAACCAGACCATTGACTTGGTCAACATGAACAGTGCCCCGACCAATCCCGTGCTGCCACGTGTCACCCCCTGATTAATCGGCCATTTTTCCATTTTCAGAAAATAGGATAAGCTTTGGAAATTCATAACTTATTCATACGTTGTCCAAAAATTACGCACCATATATCAAAATTCTCAGAAAAATGAGATCTACAACCTAAGCCTATGTTTGAGTGCATTTGGATCTTTATTTATTGGATTTTATGAATGATCTATAGAAGTCGCTAACGCGACTATTTCGATCCCGTTTTCAGAGCCGAAGGAAAATCTGACTGAGGAAGACGACCACGAGTACCTTCAGGAGCTAGGAGACGACTACAAAGGTGCCACATCCCACCAAATCCTTAGGTCCTATTACGCATTGCTAATGATTATTTATGCCATTGCGTTATGATCACATGTATATCTGCATAGGTTGCATGGTAGAATTATTGTTTTTCCCTACCTTGATTAAACTTTATCCTGCTACCCGCTGATAGGTTAGCTGCTGCTTTATTCTGCTACTCATCCACTACTGCTATTTACTGTTTGCTAAGTGGTGGAATTGGAACGGTTTATATGAGAACTTGATTATATCCACAGGGAGAGCGTGCTGCGTGTGTCTTGGGTGCGTGGTGAGGAAGTCAAGTCGACCAAGTAGGATATGAGACGAGCCCGAGGGGCAAGTTGTGCCAGGGGTGCAACCTGGGCATCCCCACGTGAGATACCTGTGGCGGGTAAATGGTGTACGAGGTGGTTCCGGGTTGGATAGCCTTTGTGGTTTGAAACCCGTGAGCGGAGGTGCTGTGATGGCACGGGGAGAGTATCCCCTAAGTGAAGATGCCTGCTTGGTCACCCAAGGATCTGCCAGTACTCAGACTATAGGAATCCTCTACTTCTCACTCGCTTCTGATGGGCGGGAGATGGCTGGACTACTTGATAGGGCGGTGCCACTACTGCTAGGTTGTGAGGTGATAAGGGTGGACGGCGACGGACGGTGGAATTTCCTTACCGTCCTAGATGCGCAGTACCACTGATGGGGCCCGGTGCTGCGTCTCCCAGTCTCCGCGTGAAGGTGTTGGATCCGGAATATCTCAGGGCTGAGTGGTAGGGTGGCATCGACCTAGGCAAGCAAGCACCCGGAATTCTGCCTAGGTGTTTGCGCGACACCTATGATGGCTAATCTAGTGAGCGGTAGAACCTCTGCAGAGTGTTTGGTTGATCGATCGATACATATGCCGACTTGTCAGCTATGGACCTATCCTGTAGCCTTCTACTTGTGTAGTGAGTGATTATTCTTTTCTCCCCCTGGATAATGCCTTCCGGCAGTGTACCCGCTGTGGTAGTGTGCCGTTGAGATAGGCCTGAGAGGGAGTTGGGCGTGTCGAATGAGCGTGAGGTGTGGGTATGTGAGATGTGGTGATGGGAAGGGGACGATGGTGTTAATTGGAGATAAAACTTGACTACTTAAACATTGATTACAGCTGCATTGGAAACCTCAGCCTATAGGTCTGCTTGAATAGCCTTGCATCCACTTTCCACAAAGCAAATGCTGCATAGGTGGGCTCCGTGGCCAGTACAAATCATACTGATAAATTTGTTGTCAGGTGACGAGAATGAGTACGACTTCGAGGGAGATGATGACGAGGAATAGGGTCACGTGCTACACTCAAGTTGGCCGTGAAGGATGAATCGCTTCCGCATCTCCAAAGCTTCTTTGAATGTTGATTCTACCAATGCGGCGATGTAATAAATGTTTGTGTAAGACTTAATTACCGTTGTATGGATCTTGGTATCAACTGAGATATGGGTAATTTCATGGATTGTCCCAAGCAATCTGTTGAATTACAATTCGAGCCTGTGGTTTTCCCTTCGCAGAAATCGAGGTCGTTTCAGTTGGTATCGGAGCCATACTTGACTGTAGGGCGAGACTCATAGAAAATGGACGTTAGATTAGGAAGCCAGACTCTCTTTCGGTTATATTACCGACCTTGCATTTACTTTTTATGCAATGGCTTATCTAATACATGGACCTGCTAATCCGTTTCTTAAAAAATTTGCAGATGACCAGCCTTGGACCACCACTTCGTCCACTGCATGACGGCACTATTGAGATCCCGATCAATGGGAGAAACCACGGCGGATTTGCCATGGTACTACGCCAGGTGTTGGAGGAGCTGGGAGCACCGTCTGACCAGATCCAGTACTTCTGCCGAGGGAAGTTTATCGAGGCTGAGAGATTTGAAGGACATGTCACTACCAAAGTTGAGACACCCATCAGCCTAACCCTCCCAGGAATGCCGGTTTTTACTGACTACACTGCTGGAGAGACTGTGGAGGACGGAGTACAGTCCATCTCCCACAAGGTCCTGCGCGCAGTTGCGTACACAGCCTACGAGTACCTTAAGGGGACCCACTTTCGTCTGCTACCACAGGCCGTGGAGCTGCACCCTGACCCTATCCAAGGGATTCTGTACACCAGCCAGATCGTTCAGGCCGAGACTGACCCCTGTCTACGCACAGTGGCGCACCACCTCCAGGAGCAGGACGAGTTCATCAGCTCATTGGAGCAAAGGAGGCAGCGTGACCGAGCACGCATGGCAGAGGTCGAGGACAGTTTGCAGAAAGGGACTCAGACCCTGGAGAGTTTGAGCAAGGCAGTCACTGACTTGCAGCTGGAGATGCAGCGCCGTGATGAGTTGCACCGAGCCGAGATCGCCGACTTGCGAGACAAGATCAGGGATTTTGGGCTTCGCAATGACTACCTGAACAGCAGAGTGTTGGGATTACAGAGGAGGCTGGACGACAAGGAGAGAGCACTTGCTGAGAGGGAGCAGAGGAGCAGAGACAGAGGAGTCGAGATGATCACGTTGCGCTCCAGGATCAGGGAGTTGGAGAAGCAGCTGGAAAGGAGAAGTCCACCCGCAACCAAGGGATTCTGATCGACCGCGTGAAGATGGTGGAGTTCCTGAAGGACAAGCTGCGGAGGACAGAGACAGCTTGGAAGCAGTCCGATGCCAAGAGAGCTATTGAGGTCCGGAAGGTGCAGAGTCCGCTCCCCCCACTGGAGATGGTGAAGCCCCGGGAGGGAGACTTCCGCGTGCCACCCACTACACTCAACATGGGAGCATGTCCGTCTCTGAGGATGCAGGAGATTGAGGCCACTCTAGAGCTAGCTGTAGCACTCGACTACGTCAAGAGCCTGACCATGACCGACGACGAGATCAAGGCAGAGGACAGCCGCATCCCCAACGCCGTACTAGACCTTATGCACCAGTAGCTTATGGGACCCTGCGTGGCCCTTAGTCCAGTACTACAATGAGTTATCCTGTCATTGGCTATCTGCGCATAGCACGATCTTCATAGCAGCTAGGAACACCCTTTATGTAATAATAACCCATGTGATGAGTGACATTTGGATCTTATGCTTCTTATGGTTCCCCATGCTTCTTTGGTTGAGTGTAGGATAGAATGAAAAATGTTTTAATTCATTTAAATCGTTGAAAACATCTAAACCCTACTTAAACCACTACATAATTATCACTACATTGAGCACATACCTAAAAGTGGCGAACGTATATACCGCAAGCGTACGATAGTCAATGTAGCCTTCACCGGGAGTATTTCAGGTATCGTATTTTCCACGAGGAACGTGAAGTGTTCTAACTAGGTTCAAGGCCGTCCAGTGATGAGACAAAGGATTTATGATAGCTAGGTAGAGAGGTTCTTATATAGCAAAAGATATTTGGTTTTGGTGTTCTAAGTATAAAGAGCTTAGTCAACTTCTCCCTTCACAAGAGGCGACAGGCGAAACAGTAGGAGACAAAACCCCTACCCGAGGCGGCTGTACTATTGTCTTGATGCCTTGCCGTTTTAATAACTTGTCTTACACACGTGGTGGAATACGAAGACCAGACAAGACTGTCACCACTTGCTGGCTACCACAAACAATCCGTGTGACAAATGGCCTACACTGGCAAGATATAGTCTAGACACCACGTCTACACTACACTTACTACTCTAACCTTCATGAGAGACTAAAGCACTTTACTAAGTAAAGCAATGTACGGGTGAAGACAGTATATACTTAAAATAGCAGAACCAGAATATCAAATACTTAGAAGGACTTAGATGTAAGACTTACTTGAAGATTCGCATCCGCTGAGGTACACCTTGGAGAAGATTCCCGACAGGCCCGGGGCTTTCTCCTGAAGACTTTCCTCACTCTCTCCCAACTAGCACAGCACTACAGCAGAGCTAAGCTACTATATAGTGTTTTCTCTTTTGAATCATGCTCTAAAGTGAAGGCCTATGGGGGTATTTATAGGGGGGATGAAGGGCAGCGCCACGTCAGCGATCCGCATGACCTCCAGCATGCACCGTTGGATCAATCACCATATAACCGCCTTAGGATCAAAAGTGGAGGATTTCCAGCACATGTTCAACATGAGGAAGGCGGCGGAGGTTCAACCGACCTGGCTGGGCCCAAGGAGGGGTTCGGCCGACCCCCCTATGGCAGGTGGGCCCAGCCAGGGTCTTCTAGAAGGTCTCCCCAACACGCTGGAGTGCAGCTGAGCTTTGGGGCCCACAAAGTGGGGTTTAGCCGACCCACTTATTGTCAGGTGGGACCAAGAGTGAGTGTCCCCACATGTCATAGAGTCCATCCCAGGTGTTGGTTACTTTGGGGCCCACCAGGTGTGGTTTGGCCGAACTACCTTTGGTAGAATTGAAGGCCCATCTTTTGCAGGTGTATTCTCCATGCAATTCTAACCACAATGGTGGTGCTAACTTGCCTTTGGGTGGTTCGGCCGAACCACTCATTGTGCCCATCTTTTGCACATCATCTCCAGAAGCTGTGATATTGTTGAATGTGAAGTTGGTTTGTCATTTGGCCATACTTGGTAGGTTGCCCAACCTTCATATAGAGCTTCTGGACACTGAAAAGTACCTGTTTTGAGTGCTTGCAACCATATAATGACAAGTACATGTGGAACCAAGTTTTTTGTACCTAAGTCACTATGTGTTTGGTGGTTTTCTTCCAGAAAGAATGTCTTGTTGACGGTTTTGATGGGGTAAAAACATGGTATAACTACCGTCAACACTCCACAAAGGCGGCGGAAGAAGACTCCAGAAGGTGGGGGCGAAACCCTAGCAGGGGGCGCCGGCCGGCCCTACCCTGGTGGGTCTCGGGCCTCGGTGTTTCGGGTGTGTTCCAGATGCTTCTAGTGTTCTCGTGATGATGTTTCCTTAGCGGTTAAGTTACGTGGTAATCATGCTTTTTAACCCTTCTTTTATGCTTTTCTGGAATAGCCCGTGAAAAATACAGAACATGCAAAACTCGTGGAAACTGTAAGTTAAAACCTAGACTAGTGTGTATTCATGTATCATTTGGTGTCTAAAGTTCTAATAAAAGTTGATGTTATCCACCGTCAACATATACCGCTGTCACATTTCACCCAGAGGTTTTAAATATCGAATCCACAAGGAACAATATGTGATAATGACCAAGCCCATGAACTTAATCCTACAACTAGGCTAGATAATATCAAGAAAGAGGAAATATCTAATGATTATCTAGTTCCAACTACCGGTAAACTTTGAATAATATCATTCTAACTGGGCAGTGATATGAATAAGAGGCGAAATCAGAGTTCCCTCCTACCAGACACTTATACACCTATCGATCCTATCAACGGGAAGTGGACTACAGAGGACTCAACGCAGCTGTCACCTACGCGATCTACCACTATCCGGCCAATCAGGGGACATTCACAAGTAAACCTAGCCTAGGCACCATGCCTACACTACAAAATACTACTTCAATCAAGCAATTACCAAGATCAAAGTACTCAATATGAGTTGCAAATTTAAGAACGAATAAGAACAAATGCTTACTTAAATTAGAAGTTGAATACAAAAGTACCTCAGAACGCAGCTCCGGACGAGGGAGCTGAATCCAGACGAATACAGCTACAAAAAAGCGCCGACAGGCCGGAACTCCTCCAGAACTCCACTCCTCTACTCTATCTCTCTACTTCTCTAAACAAGACTAGATCTAGAAGAACTAGTCTCTCCTAATTGCTACATCTAACCCTAACTGGAGATATTGAATTGAAGCTCAGGAATAGGGATTGCCTTCAGGGGGGTCTGCCCCTTTATTTATAGCTCGGTGGGATGAACGTGCTCCGTAGGATCAAACTGACTTCAACAAAGGGCCGAAATGACTCCTAAGAGGCGGCGGAAGAAGACTCCAAAAGCGAGGGCCGAACCCTAATAGGGTGGGCTTTCGGGCTCCGGTTGCTTGGGTGTGTTCCAGACTCTTCTAGGGTCTTCGTGATGATTTTTCCTTGGCGGTTAAGTTTCGTGTATTTTATGCTCTTTAACCCCTCTTTTATGCTTTTTTTGGAATAGTCCCTGAAAAATACAGAACATGCAAAACTCGTGGAAATTGTCAGTTAAAACCCTAGACTAGTGTGTATTCATGTGTCCATTCATTTCTAAAGTTCTAATAAAAGTTGACGTTATCCACCGTCAACACCCCTCTACCTATTTCCCCAACCAATTACTCTCCTAGCCCTCTGCATTGCACTAGCCATGTGCACCGGCCGCCGCCGAGCCGCCATGGCTAGGTTCGCCGCCGTCACGGCTTGGCAAGGGCCTACCCTCGCACCCACACCGTCACGGCACACTGCACACACAAGTGTATACCCACACAAGCCACAATAGGCCACACCGACACGCTGAGGTGCTACAGCGCCGCCGCAGGCACTCCGGTGAGCCGCTGCCACCACCGCAAGCCAGCTCGGTTCCTGGAGAAGCCGTCATAGGACTCGGAGACCCCTACGGCACCACATCCACCACTCAGAAGCATCCACCGAGGGCCCACGCCGCCGGCGAACCCAACTCCGGCGAGCCCTCTCCTTACTTGCACTGTTCCGGCACGAGACGGAGACCACGCCATCGACGCCGTCTTCCAACCCCCCTTCCTCTCGCTGACGTGCGGGATCGGGCGGAAACAGCACTGCCGTTTGGCCTGACGCTGTCTTCCCTACTTCCCCACTCACACGGCACCACGTGGTACAAAGCCACAACGCTGTCACGCGCCACCGACAAGCGGGCCCTGTCGGTCAGCCACACACACACACCTGGCATAGCACTGCACGGGTAAACACTGGGTACACATGGGCAGTGCACTATTGACGGTGGATAAACCCTTCAATTCTACATTCTAACACCGTCAACATGCCTCTGATTCCAGGAAGAATAAACAAATCATGAACATATCTTATCAATAACTAGTTCCACTTGTACTCTTAGCTTGTGAATGCAGAAAAGACCAAACAGGCCATGAAACTTCAAGATTCGGTGTACAACATCACATAGAAGATATAGGAGCACCTGTAGGGCCCACATTGGGTTCGGACGACCCACATGTGGGGCCCACAGGGCTCTGGTGACATGGCACAATCCTCGTGACACTCCACTCAGCTCATCTCCACCTTTGGATCAAAGTGTGTTTCCATTCAACGGTGGAAAAGCAAAGCACATGGATCAAGGAGTGAACCAATGTGACAAACACTCAGCAAACGGGAAGCCACTATCTGTGACAGGTGGGGACACCTTCTAGAAACCCCTAGCTAGGCCCACCTGCCATAGGTGGGGTCGGCCGACCCCCTGGTGCCCAGCCAGGTCAGTTACCTCCCCACTAACTTGAGCACACTTCCCACGTGCTGGTTTCTCCATGGCCGTCCATTCTAAGGCGGTTCTAAGGCAGTTCATCCAAGGGTGGAGAGGCAAGGAGCACACGGATCACTGATGTGGCGCCTCTCCACTCTCCCCTATAAATAGAGGCAGCCATCACCCTCTTCAATACACATAAGAAACTCAAGATACAAGAGAAGATCCATTCTTTAGTAGTAGTATTAGTCTAGTGTGGGAGTTAGAGTTGAGTCGAGCTACGCTCGGGGTCTCCGGAATCGTCTGCTGGAGAGTCTAGTATAGCTCTTAAAGTCTTATACCTTTCCTTCTGTAAGACTTTACTTTTATTAATATATTATCTTTACTTTACTTTACTGAGTCTTTCCTTAGTGCTTTACTATTCATTATAGTATTGTTGTGTCTTATCTTAGCTTGTAGTTGACTTATACTCGATTGTGACCCTGTAAACAGCTGTTGTGTGTTGTTCATTGCCTGTAATAGGGTGCTTTAGATGCTTTGTACACGGCTAGAGTAGTGAGAGTTAGTGTAAGCGTGGTGCTTATACTAAATCTTGCCTTTGATTGCCGCTTGTCGCATCGATTGTTAGTGGGTACTAGCAGGTGGTGACAGCCCTGTCTAGTCTTAGTATCCCTCCATGTTTTTTAGGCAAGTTATTAAAAGGTAGGCTCCCATAAGACCATAGCCGCTTCGGGTAGAGGTTATATCCTCTATTGCCTCGGACTATCCCCTTCACACAATAAGTAAGGTATCAATCTAGTTAATTCATCTATCTGTTAAGGTTAAGTTCACAAGAGTAAAGTAAGAGTCATAGGAATCTTTTACTCACTCGTTGTCCTCCCACCTAGCTATACTCTACTAGTTATCTTAAACCTTGTCTTGTTTCTGTGTCATTACCCTTTCCTATATATATTGACTTACCTCCCTATCACTAGTTGGTACTAAATTGCATTAGACTCAAGGATCTCTCCCTTTTATTAACATTCCTAGCACTGCTTTCTCTTGGGATAAAATAAATAACGATACCTTGAAATACTCCCGGGTGAAGTGCTACATCGGTATATTCTGTGCGCTTGCAGAATTATCCAATAGACATAAGAAATACCCCCAGGCACTTCTGGTGCCATTATTAGAGATAGCCTAACACCCTGTCTCTGGTGATTACGCTAAGAATTGTCAACAAGCATTTCTGGCACCGTTGCCGGGGAAAGCATCAGCCTAGGAATATTAATAAAATTGAATCCAGAGTCTGTTATCAACTTAGTTATCAATTAGTGTTAGGGGCTTACCCCTGTCTGTGTTTCTTGTTACCGTGAAGCTAGACAGTGCATGAGCGGTTTCCAATTGCCGTCAAACTTTGTTGAAGATCCTGAGCAATTGTTGAGGAGAACTGGACGCCGTTAAGTTCCCCCTCAAAGGTTTATTTCATACCTGAATCCGTTCGAGGAAAGAGGCTCTGCACTATCACTCAATGAAGCTATGGCCCAAATGACAATCTCTGAGTTCCCTGCACCATCGGCTGACAATATCGCCACCGGTCCGCAGCTTAACTTGGGGATGCTACTTTTGAAGTCAAGCCAGCGCTTATCAACATGGTGCAGCCAACCCATTCTGTGGGAAGCCGCAAGAAAATGCTAATGCCCATCTCCAGTACTTCTTGGAAGTGTGTGGTACCTTCACCATCAAGAATGTCTCGGCAGACGTCATCCGTCTCCGCCTATTCCCATTCTCACTGCTTGGGAAGGCGAAGCAATGGTTCTATGCCAACAAGAGTGAAGCTACCACTTGGGAGAAGTGTGCAAATGCATTTCTCAAGAAATTGTTCCCGATGGGCAAAACCAGCGCTCTTCGTGGAAAGATCTCAAACTTCCAATAGCAAGCTGATGAGACGGTTCCCAAAGCATGGGAGCGTCTCCAAGAGTACATTCGTGCCTGTCCTCATCATGGAATTAAAGAATGGCTTCTAATCCAAGGTTTCTACCATGTGCTAACTGCATTAGCCCGTAATCACCTTAATGCTGCCGCTGGAGGAGCATTCCTGCAACACAATGTCAAGGATGCTAAGGACCTCATTGAAAAGATGGTTATCGACCAAGGATGGAATTTAATACTGTGTTTAATACAATTGGGTGGGGAAGCATTTGGGAAGTTCCTGAACTTGGTATTAAAAAGCGCACCATGGAATTTCTATGCTCTTTGCAACTCACTGATAATAATGTTCACTTTAGAATGTTTAATAAAGAATATAATTTGACTTGGGAAGTTCTTACTGTGGCACTTGGATTTGATAGCACCTGTCAACTAAATTTAATTAGTGCCACAAGAAAATTTGAGAAAGCTGCTTTCTGGAAAGCCATAGCTGGGTCCAATGATTGCTCTGATCCTAAAACTGATGAAATTCATAGTCCCACTTTGCACTTTCTCCGCTATTGGATGGCCATAACTCTTTTTCCTGGATCCAATGTGCAAGTCCTTTATAATGATGAGCTAAGACTGCTTTATGCTATGACTAAGAAAATAAAAGTTTCACCTGCTAAACTCTTAGTCAGCTCTTGAATTAATGTGTTCCAAAGAAGAGAGCCTATATACTTTACTTCTTTCGTAACTCGCATTGCCGACACAATGGATCTCTTAAATGAAAATCATTACTTTAAATATATTGCTTCTCCTTGAGATATTATACTTGAAGATTTCTTCATAAATTCTCAAGTCTTAAAGAGAGGTCCAAATGGTGATCTTAAAATAGTTTATCTAGGCCATACAGTCGAAGTTTCTCTCCCATGTGAGAGACGTCGGTTGTATGCGCTGCGCACACTAACCATAAATTAAGACCGAGAGGCAAGAAGCCAAAATTTTGCAGGGACAGGCAGGGTGATTAGAAGCATGTCACAAGCCGCTCAATTTGAGCAAGACGGCACTTCACGAGCTGCAGGGGGATATGAAGAAGAGGGGGACGAGGCAAGTTCCATGGACATTTCAGGGTCCATGGAACGGCCTTCACAGCCCACTCCAAGAGTGCGCACTCCTCGTCCGTCCACACGGGCGAGGGACGACATGGCGCAATGCAAGTTGAGCAAGATGCAACTCTAAGTGTGGCACAACAAAATGCCTAATTATTGCAAGCCATACAGATGAAGAAGCACAGCGTTGGGCCGGATGGTTCCAATACTATCCGCCACCACAATGAGCAAAAGCCAAGCTTGGGGGAGATCCTCTCCCCCACCAAAATAAGTATTCTATCACAGCTTATTGCATTACTTTAATTTATTATCTTTGCTTTAAAAAAAATCCCATATGTCTCATGAATGTTTATCTTTCTCATGGAAATGATGAATAGTTGCTCTATTAATGTTTCTTTAATGCCTAGTTTACAACTTAGTATTTCTTTGAGTATGGATCACTTGGCTAATTTAAAATCATCATGAACCTAAAAGCTTTGTGGGCTGCAAATGCTAGAACTAAGTCTAAGTTGTTGTGAGATATGATATGGTGAAACAAGAGCTGCTATAATATTGTTCTAAGCATGCATGATTACTTGAGATTAATTTTTAAAACAATCAAAATCTTATTGTTTCTCAAATGGTAATAAATTCCTACCACAGCCATATATGCTACACATGTCTTAGCCGTTCCACATAAGCTATTTGCCTTGTATTGAGTTTTGTCAAGTCTTGTTGACCCTTATTGAGAGACTTATCATGCTCCCAACATCAAGATCACGTACACACCACATATTCATGCTACTTCTACACTGGAAGTACGCAACAACATGTCTTTCCACCAAATAAATGCTCCATATGATAAAGTCATAAAATATCTCTCTTAGTTAATTTGGTAGAAGAGACAAAAGGCTATGCAAAATGAAAAGAAAGAAAGATGGACACAAGGAAGTCCATAGAAAAGAAAAAAAATATGAGCAAGTCTAGGCTCATGAATAAAAGAAAGGAAAAATGATAGCCTTTTCTCTAAATTTATTAGAGAGAGATAAAATTTCAAATAGAGAAGCATTATAATCCACTTTTTCCACACACTTGCACATCTTGATCTAAGGGCATGACACATCTCTCTTCGGATCCAAGCTTTGACTCTACAATATATGCAAAGTAAGTATGCTATATCCTTTCATTCCTACCTTAAACTCCACATAAGCCATTTTTAGAGTAGGATAGCAAAGCGAAGGCAACATTTACTTTGTACCTTACTAAGGAATCATACACCATTTGAGTGACATGAGAGAACCATATGAGGAACATTAAGTTTTCTTTTGAAAAATATTATTAAAACCTCCAGTATGAAACTTGCAAAAAATGAGAAAATTAGTGCTCAAGTTAAATTGTTCTGTCTCTCAACTGCCTAAGGCAAAGGAAAGGCCATTAGCCCCATAAAGAACTAAGGTAATATGGGTGAATTTTTATAGCCAATTTTTCCATTCAAAAGAGAAGTATTTTGTTGTGCACTTGGTACTAAGGAAATATGAACATAGTAGCAACTCCTGATCCACCGAGGCTAAGTTTAATTATTTACTCGGGATGGACAAAGGTTAAGCTTGGGGAATCTTGTTGACGGTGGATAAACCCTTAAATTACACATTCTAACACCGTCAACATGCCTCGGATTTAAGGAAGAATAAATAAATCATGAACATATTTTATCAATAACTAGTTCTACTTATACTCTAAGCTTGTGAATGCAGAAAAGACCAAACAGGCCATGAAACTTCAAGATTCGGTGCACAACATCACATAGAAGAGACAGGAGCACCTGGAGGGCCCACATTGGGTTCGGTTGACCCACATGTGGGGCCCACAGGGCTCTAGTGACGTGGCACAATTCTCGTGACACTCCACTCAGCTCATCTCCACCTTTGGATCAAAGTGTGTTTCCATTCAACGGTGGAAAAGCAAAACACATGAATCAAGGAGTGAACCAACGTGACAAACACTTAGCAAACAGGAAGCCACTACCTGTAACAGGTGGGGACACCTTTTAGAAACCCCTGGCTAGGCCCACCTGCCATAGGGGGGGTCCGCCGACCCCCTTGGTGCCCAGCCAGGTCGGTTACCTCCCCACAGACTTGAGCACACTTCCCATGTGCTGGTTTCTCCACGGCCATCCATTCTAAGGCGGTTCTAAGACGGTTCATCCAATGGTGGAGAGGCAAGGAGCACACGGATCGCTAACGTGGCGCCTCTCCGCTCTCCCCTATAAATAGAGGCAGCCATTACCCTCTTCAAGACACACAAGAAACTCAAGAGACAAGAGAAGCTGCATTCTTTAGTAGTAGTATTAGTCTAGTGTGGGAGTTAGATTTGAGTTGAGCTACGCTCAGGGTCTCCGGAATCGTCTGCTGGAGAGTCTGGTATAGCTCTTGTACCTTTACTTCTGTAAGACTTTACTTTTATTTATTAATATATTATGTTTGCTTTACTTTACTGAGTCTTTATTTAGTGCTTTCCTATTCATTATAGTAAGTCTTATCTTAGCTTGTAGTTGACTTATACTAGATTGTGATCCTGTAAACAGCTATTGTGTGTTGTTCATCGCCTGTAATAGGGTGCTTTAGATGCTTTGTACACGGCTAGAGTAGTGAGAGTTAGTGTAAGCGTGGTACTTATACTAAATCTTGCCTTTGATTGCCGCTTGTCGCACGGATTGTTAGTGGGTGCTAGCAGGTGGTGACAGCCCTGTCTAGTCTTAGTATCCCTCCACGTGTTTTACGCAAGTTCTTAAAAGGTAGGCTCCCATAAGAGCATAGCCGCTTCGGGTAAAGGTTATATCCTCTATTATCTCTGACTATCCCATTCACACAATAAGTAAGGTATCAATTTAGTTAATTCATCTATCTGTTAAGGTTAAGTCCACAAGAGTAAAGTAAAAGTCATAGGAGTATTTTACTCACTCGTTTGTCCTCCCACCTAACTATACTCTACTAGTTATGTTAAACCTTGTCTTGTTTCTATGTCATTACCCTTTCCTCTATATATCGACTTACCCCCCTATCACTAGTTGGTACTATTGCATTAGACTCAAGGATCTCTCCCTTTTATTAACATTCGTAACACCGCTTTCCCTTAGGATAAAATAAATAACGATACATTAGAATACTCTCGGGTGAAAGGCTACATCGGTATATTCTGTGCGCTTGTGGAATTATCCAATAAATATAAGAAATATTCCAGACACTTCTCGCGCCGTTATCAGAGATAGCCTAACACTCTGCCTCTGGTGATTACGCTAAAAAGTGTCAACATGCACACAGAGAGCTAAAAAATCCTATTTCCTAACCTAGAAAAATTCTCAGAAAGTTTGTAAATAAACTAGATAATGTTACGAGCCCAAATATATAATTTGCACCTATTTTTCATATAATTTCCATGCACATAAAAATTTATCTAACTCTAGGTCATATTTATATACTTTGGAAATACATAACCTTTGCATATGAACTCCAAACTAAGTAACACCACCTCCATTATTCTCCTAAAATCATGCTTCATCCATTCAGCATAGTACAACCATATTGTTCAACATTTTTCCTTAGTTTTTTATTGTTATGTTGAGCGTGGGTTTATTTTCTTTCTTCGCCGACTCGCTAGCCGGGATTTTCAGGAGAGCGAAGATCTGGACTACATAGAGGAACCAAGAAGTGACAACAACGAAGGCAAGTCCTAACTCCACCTATCCCTATCCTTTTTCTTGCTAACCCCATCATACTCCCTCTCTTCCGCTCTCCGACCCCGTTAATTATTACTATTACTAGGTAGCGTACCCATGCGTTGCTACGGGATAACTAAACTTTTATACAACAAATACATACATCGCACGATAAGATAACAATATTACGAAATTTAATATTAACATTAAAGTGACATTTAATTTTAAAAACAAAGTCTGTTAAATTAACACAATCACGGAGAGCGCAACCTCACAGGCTCACAAAATCTTTTGTATAGATAGTGTATTCGTGCGTTGTTACAGAACAACTAAATTTTGTACTAATAATACAAGAACATGTGAATACACACGGGACAACTGCTACGTGACAACTAAAATTGTAAAATTGTAAAATTTTAGTTGTCCCGTAGCAGATGTCCGTGTGAATTCACATGTTTTTTGATTAATACAGGAACCCGTGCGGTCCTGATGTAAAATTGTATTATATATTTTAGAAGTAATTAATAAGGAAACAAATCAAGCCAACAATCAAGCTTTTCTAGCGTGTACAAGAAGGAAACAAATCAGGTAGGGCAACAATCATGCTCTTGCTCGTCGTGAACTCCCACGCCCATCAATTTAGCTCGACATGTCATGTTCCATCTCTGACGCTCACCGTCTCGCCGACCTAGCGCCTTGTGCGAGACCTCCACAGTCACTGCGAGTCTCCGAGAAATCACCATGAATCATGGCACAGACGTCGTTGCAGGCACGAGACAACATGTGGACAACTAAATTTTGTACTACCATGCCACCCGGTTCCTTCCTACCTGATCAAGCGCTTGCCGCCTCTTGCGGTGCGAGCCTGGTGTGGCGACCACGCGACGTTGTGCGGCGCGCGGTCAAGCAAAGGGGCGCTGCGTGGGTGGGTGCAGCGCGCGATGAAGTCGTGAGATGCGTCGCGACGTGCTGAATGGATGGGAGTCCTCCACCATAGGTTTTTAGTTTCAAATTTGAAGCACCGGCTCTGTGATCGCAGGGGTTTCCAAATACTACGTCGGTGGAGGCCACTTCGGACCGTCCGGGGCAGAGCGAGGGAGCGAAGCAGGCGAGGGAGAAAGTGCCGTGATTGAAGGAGCACGATTGATTCCTTCCGCAGTGAACGACACCGGGCAATTCCCTTCCGGTTGGACCTGACCCAGTTTTTTGGGTTGGGTCAAACCCATCTCTTGTTTGGTTGGGAGGATTGGGTTGAACCCAGTTTTGTGTTTGGTTAGAAGAATATCTAGAAGTGGGTTGGGTCATTGACATGTGGGTCCCGCTTGTCAGTGTATTCTTTCACTTTCCTCCCCCTGTCTGCTCCGTTCCGCGTCTGCACGCGATATGACGACGGCGCCGCTGAGGGTTCGGGGCCGGAGCTCCCCTCCGACCGCCGCATCTTGCGTCGCCCCGCTGCTTCGTTGGAGTTCGCGCCGCCGCCTGCTGGATGTCCCTCTCCGCCTCCATGGCTGCGACCTGGAGGTCGCGCAGCCCACCGGACCTCCCTCGCACGCCATGGATACGAGCTGGAGCTCACGCTGCCGCCCCGGGGACGGAGCGGGGCCGCTGCGAGCGCGAGTGTCTCCGGGGACGAGGGAGGGCAACCGCCGAGCGCCGCCATGGAGGGTGTTGGGGCGAGGCCGCTGCGAGCGTCGCCGGGAATGGGCAGAGCCACGGCGAGCGCCGCCGTGGGCACGTCGGGGCCGCCACGAGCGTCGCCGGGGATGGGGCAGGGCCACCGTCGAGCACTGCCATGGATGGGGTTGGGGTGCGGCCACAGCTTCGACGGGCCGAGATGGACGCGGACGCGATGAGACGGAGAGCGGCGTCGATCTGGGTGGAAGCGGTCCGCTCAATTTGGAGGGACACTGCCAACCCGCATCTAGGGGTATATTCTCTACTGAGTTGGACCCAGATGAACCAAATCCTCAAACCAAACAGCAGGCTATCTGGTCGAACCCGGGATAACCCACTATCCAAACACACGGTTCCTATCGCATGCGGGTCGCGGGGGGCATTCCCCTTCCGTATCGCACGCGGGCACGGGTGGCAGAGCGAAACCATTTGCCTCACCAAAAAGTGTCCACTCTTTGGTCTTACTAGGTAGCGTGCCCGTGCGTTGCTACGGGACGGTAACTTTTGCACGAAAATACTCAGACCGGATGATAAAATTACAATACTGTAAAACTAAATACGACATTAAAGTGATATTTAATTCAAAAGACAAAGTTCGTAAATTAACACGGTCACGAAAAGAGCACTGTCAATGGCTCATAACTCTATTATATACATCTTTCCGTGATATGACTAAGATAATATTTTATATCGCAAGAAGAAATCTCTCATATCCATTTTTTGTGCGCCAATAAACCTAAGAATAAATTTCTGCCGCATCTCCATGTATACCAATTTAATTAGTGGAGGATCAATTGACCACTCAAATCCTTGCTTATATTTCCAACTTCGTTATTACAGTCCACATTACCTCTCACGCCACTGCCATAGGTCCGCGCTCCAGCGGACCTCATGCTGAGGCATTCTAGAAGCGGTGTAAAAAAGGAAAAAAACGACCTTATCATAACGTTTTACTGGTTAATGGCTAGACATCTCGATTCTTCTTTCACCTACAGTTCAATCAACGGATTTGATAATAGGTAGGCAGTCATTTGCCTAAGTGTAAATGACAAGGCATGTAAAATTTAACCAGTCAAATGACAAGGCATGTAAAATTTAACCAATTAGTATATCATCATGCACTCTGAAAAAGTTATCTATTTAGGTGCGTGCCCGTACATTGCTACTGGGCAAAAGAAAAATACAATTATATTTTTATATTCATGTGCATCACATATGTCAAAATTTCTTTTATTTGTGAACAAAGGTACTATATAATTACATTGACATATGTTACCTAATTTACTTAAACCAAAAGTTCAGTGTCCATCCACTAAATTCTTGTATACAATAACCTAAATGACAATTATAACCTCAACAAAAAAATAGCTCATAAAACCGTACAGAGAAGGAATCTCCAATAACAAAACATATTAGTGTTGGCAGATTGAATGAACAAAGACAATAGTATTATTGTCTAAACTGTATGACACACGGCTCCTTCACCTTGGGCTTGTGGCATATGATCTGCACTCGAATCCCCTTGCCTGGACGAGCATGTGTCCAGAGCACTCCACCTGCAAGAATAAGATCACTGGCTCCCGTAAGTAGCAACGTAACCTTAATTTCCATAATCTATAGCACCAGATGTGTATTCTCAACAGCTCAGTTTCTAATTTGGCCAGTAAATTAGTATTAACACTCCTTTTATAGTATACTGTTTAAAAAAATGTATCACACATGACACTTCATCCATCCACTTAAGCCAACAGCTTTTGGTTAAGATGC
Source organism: Eremochloa ophiuroides (assembly GCA_038502445.1). Classification (NCBI taxonomy): domain Eukaryota; kingdom Viridiplantae; phylum Streptophyta; class Magnoliopsida; order Poales; family Poaceae; genus Eremochloa; species Eremochloa ophiuroides. The sequence goes on along the minus strand of JAHLJS010000004.1, from coordinate 7,375,941 downwards.
AATGATATGCATAAAAGATTGGACATCACTTAAGCCAACAACTTATGATTAAGATGCAATGATCTGTTCTTAAATGTCAGCAGAGAATGTGTACACTTGTGATCTGTGCTTGTGTAAAATGTGTTCTTATACACACTTGCGAATGAGTGACAGCTTGCCTGATTGTTGAAGGTTCAGTAAATCATCTTTGTGTGCCATGCACCATGCTGATCCGAATTGTCAAAGTATGCAGTCTGTACTCATCTTTCAGATGGATTCTGGAAGTATACTCGACTCATTTTTTTTCAGTTATGCTTATGCAAGGGAACATTCTTCATGGCATCACATGACATTCAGCACAGTAGAAGAATGGAGTTATGAAGATTATTATCAAGCTAAATAAGTAGTTCTACAAACACTTAGTAATACATGACCCCGTTCCTATGATTGAAGAATACCATTATACAAGTGTCTGAATGCCGATTCATAACTATTACTAAGCCCTATCGTTGAGTACTAAATGACTTACAAAACACTTAGTAATATCTAAGCTTCTACGTCGAAACTATTAGTAACTCGGTTCTAAATCAAATGTAACCATCATTATAAACTACAAGCTAATTATAACTCGCATTGTAAGGAGAACTGAAGCCACAATGCAAGGTAATGCTGATTCCATAACTAAAGTTCGTGCATTACAAGTGTGTTGTACCAATTTTGTTGGATCAGGACCAAACACAATCGTCAGTGCATTCCATGGGCAATGAAGGCGAAAATTCAGGATAGCAAATAAGTACACTTCTTTTTTTTTTTTGTTATGAATCTACTCCTCCATGTCACCCATCAGCCATCATGATCATCCTCTTTATCAAGTGCTCCATGTACCGCACAACAGTCACCAATCTCAATTCCAAATACAAACTGTGATTTGAAGAAAAAAAAAGGTCTAATTATTGCTGTAGTTCAATTGCAGCTCCAGTGTGACTCCTGATGGATAATTTTTATTTAAACAAGAAGACAGAGCCTGACTGAAAACACAGACCAATCTTTATTTGTTGGCAGGTTTCTAATTCAGTATTTTATATTAATGCAGATTCTTTTTTTCAGCACATCAATTTCAGTAACAATAAGCTTGAAAAGAAATGTTTGAGTGATTTCAGGCAAGAGATCAAAGAAACAAAATAAAAAATATTAATTCTTGGCATGCTTTCATGAGCTAGCAATTGAATTTTTGAGAAAGAAATATTAAAGCATAGTGCACACCAATTCCAAGCCGCATCATGTAATTTCAGGAAGTATCCGTTGCAGGCTAACAATAATTAAAAACCAAAAAGAATTAAGTGCTCAGCAAGAAGCATAAATGGAAACTATGCAAAATAACATTACTGAATACTTTTCTTACCCAAACCTTAACTCAACCTGCATTACGCAATGCTTCCTACCAATCATAAATAGTTTTTTTTCCCCAAAAATGTCTCTTCTTTCATGTTTAAATGGGATCTTCAGTCAAGTCACATATGTAAGGATGTCAATGATAATAACCAGCAACCAAGAAACATAGCACCAATCCAAGTTTTAGAACCATTAATATTTTTTAGAATCATGGCATCAGGGTAGCTGGTCAAAACATTGACAACTACCAACTTTACCCAGATGCTGAAACCATGTGGACAATCCTATCAGTAAATAGTGCAATTCGACAAAGACGCAATTGGTTCCTCATCTTTACAACATGACCAAAACTGATGTAAACATTGGACAAACTTACAGCAGCTAGATGGGCTTTTTTATATTCCATCAACCACTAACTACTACTAACTCGAATTAGAACGAATTGATGGAAGTAAAATTATTTTTGCAGTGAGAACTGCAGAGGGGAAGTGAAGGACCTGGAGAGGATTTGGGCATCAAGATCCTTGCAGAACTTGAAGTCCTGTGCGGGGCGAAGCAAGACCCCAGAACATGGGTCTCGGCCTCAATGTTAGGGTTTCGGGGCACCAACAAAGGGAAAAGGAGGAGAGCGCCTGATCCTTACCGATTGGATGGTGAACTGCAGCGGGTGCGGCGGCGGCGCAAGGGCAGAGTGCGACGGCGCCAGCAACGCGTGCACCCCGCGAGAGCGACAGCCACGGCACGTAGAGCGCGCACCGCCGCGGGAGTGAGGGCGAGGGAGATGGTGACCGCGACGGCGACGGCGCGTGTCCGGCGCCGTTTGTTCCGGCGCGTGAGGCGTCCGCAGGGGGATATCCTTGCTGCGACCACGATGGTGGCGTGTGGCCAACGGTAGCGTCATTTGCCCGGCGGTCCCGGGGCGTCGCAGGGGAGGTACTTGCTGATGTCGACAGGCTACAGACTGGCGGCGGCGAGGGGATGGCGCCGCGTTCGTGCGCGTGTGCTTAGGATAGAGGAATCGCACCGGTGGCCGAGAGGAGACGCGCGCTTGGGATGGGACGATGGCTCGGGAGTCGGGAGAATGATGCGAGGAAGGAAGTGGCGCACGCCTAGCGCGGAATTGACGGCGTGGAGAGAGGAATCACACGCATGATTTACGGCACTGAAAAGGAGTGCGCGCGGGGGAGAAAGGATCGCAGGCGGGGGGTGGGTGGGCAGGACCAAAACCATCGTCACACCAAAAATTATTTTACTTTTTGTCTTATTAGTTATAGAGATTAGTTGTAATAGATTTGAACCATCCATTATGCAATATGTGATTACGATGAATTATGGAAAAGAAATGAATGATGATAAATGAGACCATGATTGATTGATGCACATGATAATCTAAAAAATAATGGCCATGTGTCGACGGAATACCGGCGATAGTCTACCGAGGGGTATGACCAAGGTAGTAGATGATCGGTGAAGGTGCGCTTGAGACGAGCAAGAGTTGCGCAGTTAGCGCGAGACACGAGATTTATAAAGGTCCGGGCCGCCGCGAGGCGTAATACCCTACGTCCTGTGTGTTGCTGTCTTGTATTATTATGAGTTGAGTTGAGGGGATCTATCCCTGCCCCTCCTTATATAGTCTGAAGGGACAAGGTTACAAGTAAACTATCCAAATTGGTACAATAACCATGCGGTGCAGTCTTGCGCCGCACGTCTTTATCTTCTGGGTCGGGCCAGCTTTAATGGTGCGGCCCATGTCTTATCTTGTGGTACCGGGGGTCTATATCCCCACAGCTAGTCCCCGAGCGCCTTGCATTCATCGGGAGATGCAGATCTTCAGAGTTGCTTGACCAGACGGATGTAAGGAGCTCAGAAAAAATTTGAAAAGAGCTTCTCTTTGGTGAAGTGTATCCACTTTTGGTTCACCAGAATCAATACCTTCACCATTAGGTGAAGTGTATCCACTTAGTCCCCGAGCCTGATAGTAAGTGACGTAGTCACGTGGTGTCAGGGTCAAAATCTTTATTCTTCTGATCATGTGAAGTGTCGACGAAGTCCCCGAGCAGCTTTGGTGCTCGAAAACACTTGATGAAGATGACGAAGTCCCCGAGCAACTTTGCTGCTCAGAAACACTTGACAAGGCGGCGAAATCCCCGAGCAGCTTTGCTGCTCGAAAATACTTGACGAAGACGACGAAATCCCCGAGTAGCTTTGCTGCTCGGAAACACTTGACGAGGCGACGAAGTCCCCGAGCAATTTTACTGCTCGGAAACACTTGACGAAGACGACGAAATCCCCGAGCAGCTTTGCTACTCGGAAACACTTGACGAAAGCGACGAAGTCCTCGAGCAGCTTTTGCTGATCGGAAACACTTGACGAACATAACGAAGTCCCCGAGCAGCTTTTGCTAATTGGAAATGCTTGACGTAGGCGAAGTCCCCGAACATAGCAAGTGATCGTGAAAAAATCTTCCGAGCAAGCAATCGACGACGAAGTCCCCGAGCATGGCGAGGCGCATATCAAGACCCCTGATATGCCGCCCAAGATCAGCACCCTGATCCGAACAGGGTGGAGTGACTTGATAGCGCGGCGACGAGACCCCGGCGTGGTCAGTAGCGACGAGGAGCGACGGGGAGGAGCGGCGACGAGTCCCCAGCGTGGTCGGAGACGTTTTCCAACCAGCGCGAGGACGGCGAGGAGTTCGGCGAAGAGTCCCCAACGTGGTTGGAGACGGCGTCCGAGCAGCACGAGGATGGCGAGGAGCGGCAACGAGTCCCTTGATCGTCGTCAGGCGATGTAGCCAGCAAGTTGCCTTGGAGATCAGACGCTTCAACGACTTGCCGAGCAGATCGAACGTCTTGTCGGACATGCATGTTTCGCTTCCTTGTTATTGCCTTTCTTGCCATCTTGCCGATTGATGCAATGCTTCATACGACGGTTGCCACCAGGTGAGACGAAAAAACAAGGGTCATCGCGTTATGAAGGAAAGTTAGATTGTTGACACGTAAAATGTTTCGAGCGTGGAAATAAATCTGAAAATATATGTAAATATATTCCATAGAGAATATTTAATTGCAAGTGCTGCATGACTTAGCTTTTTGGGGGCACGGGTGGATATAGCCTTCAAGCGTAGATGAATTAGTGCTTAGCTCTTGACGTTGGATTGTACGGAGGTAGCATATGACGGCGCCGTGCGTGCAATGCTGTGCAGCCCGGACGACTTCTGCCCATGTGACGCCGATTTGTTGCTGATCACTCAACAGGAGAACATGGTGGAGGCTGGCGTATCTTGGGGAGTGACGACAATTTGAAGATCTTCTGGAGGTCGATGAGTCATGGAGAGCGGCGAGTCCCTTGTCTGGTTGGAGACGGTGTCCGAACAGCGCGAGGATAGCGAGGAGCGGCGACGAGTCCCCAGCCTGGTCGGAGGCGGTGTCCGAACAGTGCAAGGACGGCGACGAAGAGCTGCGACGAGTTCCCAGTCTGGTCGGAAACGTTGTCCGAGCAGTGCGAGGACGGCGACGAAGAGCTGCGACGAGTCCCCAGCCTGGTCGGAGACGATGTCGGAGCAGCATGAGAAACGCCGAGAAGCGACGACGAGTCCCCAACTTGGTCGGAAGCATAGTCCGAGCAATGCGAGGACGACGAGGAGGAGCGGCGAGAGCTCGGCGACAAGTTCTTAATATCTCATCGGCGGAGAAAATTTTCTGAGTGCCCGAGCGTGGTCGAGGCTTCTGAAGAACCGTTGGCGAGATGCCCGACCATGGTCAGGGTTTCATTTGCTTGACGACGTCGATGTACGTGTATCTTCATTTGCTTGCTTGTTGGCATCAGCTTGCTTCACATACATTGCCTCGTACGTGGTCAGCTTGCACATCTCTCAGCACGTTGTCAGCTTGTATGTAATCTCGTGATGAGGGAAGCCGTCGTCATGCTAGTGTGATTGTTTGATGATTGCCACGATCAGGCTTCTGATGACCGATGAAGAAAATTCCGTATCTTCTTTTTGATCCAGCTCCGCGAGGGGGTCGACGAGCCGACGAGTGTTGGTGGCATCGTAGGCTGCTACGTCCAATCTCAGCTTGGTGAAGGTTGCCGCTGTTGTTGATGTGATTTGCGTGGCTCCGGTCTTGCTGTCGTTGGGGCCGCCGTAGAGTGTTGACGGCGAGAAGCACAACGGATTTTTTAGGCTTTTTTTTCACACGGCGGAGCTGAAGAATGAATGTGCCGCAGTCCATGAGTAGATGTGATGTTAATATTAGACTCAGCTTTGTTCCCAATATAGGATCGATGTCACCGTGCTTCGCCGCAATGTTGGCGTCAGCTGGACATGTCGATCTTCGGATCTTGTACGGGTGGAATCAGGTCCCCGAGTACGAAGCTGCTTCTGTCTTGACCTTGATGGTGCATGCACGATGAATTAGAGTTTCCTTGCTTGTAGTACGATGGAGCTTCAAAGTCATCTTCATGATTTCCAAGATTATCTTGCATGCCATGTAGATCGCACTCTTTTCTTTTTTTTCGTATTGGGCGTGGCTTTTCATTGACTAGCAGCAAAATTACTCGCTGCATTTTTTTTTCTTTTGCCGATCGGATCTTTCCTATCTTGCATGGTCTTTAATAATTAGCTTGCATGCAAAGTGCATGCATATGTTGGTTTGAGGGTCTTCAGATCTGCTCGGATTCTTCATGCGCGGAGTCATGTGCAAGGCTTAGATGTCCTTGTTGACTTGATCCTTGTTCGTTGGCTGGTACGAGTTTCCGGTGAGCGGTGTGGTGCTGTATGTGAATGCATATTGCTTGCTTGTTTCTTGATTTTCTTGTACATGTATGTGTACGTCTCATGTATCAATACGTGCAAATCTTTGGTGGACTTTAGGATAGTGTAGAGCTTGACTGAAGAACGCTATGGAGTCTGATGTCTTGATGAAGTCCCCGAGCGGAAAGCTCGACTAGAGAACATGGTGAAGATTGGCGAGCAGTCCCCAATCCTTGTGGAGAAGGTCAGAGCAGGTCGGCGAGCAATCCTCGATCCAATATGAAGGCTGTTGATGAGGCTGTGACGGGCGACAAGTCGAGGAGGTGATTCATAATGACTGACGCTCAAGGAAGCAGGTCCTTGCTTCTTGATTTGCTTCTGCGTATCTTTATCTTGTTTATCTTACTGATCATCCCAGACCATGGCCTTTTGTGTGACGATGCGCCGCCATTCTTGTTGTGGATGTTGTGATTGCCGCTGGTTGGAGACGTAGTGGGCGATGAGCAGTAATGGTTGCCAAGTAGTATTCCGAGCAATGCCCAGCTTAGCAGAGGATGGCGATGCGGGTCGCTTGATGAAGCTCGAGCTCCAGATGACGCTTGCAATAGGTCGGCAATTACCCTCGTGCTCTTCCAGATTGTCAAGTCCCCGAGCTTAGAGAATAAGCTTCATTGATTACACACATCTCCTATAAAACAAATACGTAGATCGAGCAGTATATGGAGTAGAAATAAATTTAGAGACTTTTGCCAGACAGTCGCAAGGTGTGTACGGAGAAAAATATGTGGAGATGACATCAAATATATTCGAGAAAAGTTTTGGAGAAAAACTCAGGGGCGTATGGCGACCGAAGAAATATATGATTAAAATGTTCAGGAAATAGCACTTAGCTTCATGATGTTTGTGTGATGATGGTGGCGACCACGCAGAGCTCGGAGCTCGTGCACGTGTATGGAGAAAACGGTCGTTGTCGAGGAGTCGCTTGAAGTGGTAGCCCGAACGGTTCCAGGCATGCTGAGCGACTTGCTTGTTTGACTTCGATGCATCATGGCTTGATCGGTTCTCGGTTGTCCCAGTGCTTGATGCAAGGTCATTGTAGAGGTGATGTCCATAGACGGTGGCATTCGCACGGCCTTGTCACGGTGAAAGCTTAGATCAAAACCCTTTGCTTTTGTTACCGTGGTGCTTGGACGTGCGTTATTGCTTGTTGATTGGACTTGGACGAGTTGAGCTTCGTCGGGTAGTGCATGGATGAGGAAAGTCTCGTCTGGTGTACGTACAGATCGACGACCTGATGAGCCAGCCGGGGCTCAGCACGCGTGGCATCACCAGCTGGCGGTTGACGGAGAGGCAACGAACGCAAAGCCGCATCATGCTTTCATTGGCCGATACGCCCTGTAGATCACATCTGGCATTCTTCAGTAGTCGACCAAATCTTGGATCTTTGGCGGTTGTTGTCCCGTGTGATGCAGCTCTGTCGTGATGAACGCCGATGCCGCCGCAAAAAACAGGATCGCGACGAGGTCGCTGGACACGGCTTCGACGTGACTTAATGGCTCGTCTGCAGCTCATAATTTGCGTATGTCTTGGAGTCGGATCCAAGTCTGGAGTCGGAGTAATCCTGCACGCGTCCAAAACATGTGTGATTAGCTTGGACGTCTCTTTCTCCTTCCTTAGCTTGCCTGATGTCATCATCCATGCCCAGATGCGATAATGTTTTTAGCTTCTTCAGATTGCTTGCTTGAGAGCCCGGACGGTGATCTTGAGGGCTCGGACAGCTTGGATAAGATGCTTTGTAATTCGGACAACCCCGAGGCTTGTTTGTAGATTGCATAGATCCGTACGTGAATTTTGTTTTGTCGATTGGCTGACGTCTTCATGATGCTCTAGACTTGATCGGTGTAGTTTTATACTTCCTTGCTCTTGCTTTTATGTCTCGAGATGTGAGACTCTCATATCCTAATCGAGCCATGATAAGTCCTGGCACCGTAGTGGGACAGAGTAGGACAGCTGCTATTGCTGGAATTGGAGTCGAACTTAGGCCGCGATCTGTTGGTTGCTAGGGATATCCATCTTGAATACGATCAGAACCCACTGCTCGATGATGGCATTGTTTACGAGTCTAATCTATTGGGTGTCATGACACTGCTATTCGTGTTTAGGAACCGATTAAGATCTGTCAATTACCAAATCACGCAGAATCTTGTTAACAACAGTTGCCGTTAATATTGTTGATGAAGAACACCGCCGTGAAATCTTGAGTTATCGCAGACGACGTGGAGTCCAGGTGCGTCGAGGATATTAACTGCTGTTGTTGGTAGCATGGAGTCACAAATGCAGATCATTCGGAGAATAGTGGAGTCGAATCCGATATGCATGTGTACTGTATGGTTCTGGGGATGCACATGTCCTTGCTTGCATATTGAAAGTAAGATTCTGTGGCATGCATCTTGGTTGGCTTGACCTTCGATTGACTTAATTCGTCCGGTACGTCTGTGCAGGTTCTGCCTTTCTTTAATGCACGGCATGGGAGTAGTGTCCCGGGGAGTTCAATTCGAGGGTGGCGAGGAGGTCAAGGAGCTTTGCTTGCGATTCTGATCTAGTCGGATCTTCGTTGGCTTCGAATTTTGACGAAATCGTCGGAGAGCGCCAGAGCGCTGTCGGGGCTTTCGGAGAGGTCGGCGGCGAAGAGCCATGGAGATAATTTCCAGAGATATATGGAGATCGAAGAATATGTAGAAGAATATTAAGAAATATGACTTAGCTTGATTGACGACGGATGGAGTGGTTAGCGTGTCGAGAAGTTGCTTGAAGGAGTTGCCCGACGCGGTTCGCGTGGAGGCTGGCTCGGCGTGGTTTGCTAGACGGCTTGCCGTGGCTCTCTTGTGTCTTGGACGGCTTGCGGTTTGACGTAGTTGGATGGTTACCACTATGTCCGCGTAGGACTCAAACTGGAATTCCCGTTCGTCTTGAACTTGATTTGTACTTATCCACCGTCGAGAGCTATGAATCAGACAGCCGCTGCTTTGAGAGAATCAGAATCGAACTCGGTGAAGCTGAGACTGGGATTCGCTGGTCTCCAATATTGACACGCGCAGGATCTTCGTTGATTTATTTTTTTGTGCTAATCCCGTTGAACACATACAAACAGCTTGACGTCGTACGTGCATGAGTGCATACACGTACACATGCTTTCGTTGCTTTGCTTGTTTCTCCGATCTGGTCAGATCTTTGTTAGCTTCATCTTTTCATCCAGCGAGGAGCATGACGAGCGGTGACGAGTTCTTGTGGAGAAAAATCTTCAGCGAGTGCCTGAACGTGATCAGAGTTTATGGAGAACTACTGGCGAGGTGCCCGAGCATGGTCGGGTCTTTTCAGAGCATATAGCTTATTGGAGTAGTCGGCGAGTAGTCAAAGCACATAGCTCATTGGGGTTGTCGCCGTCCGGTTTGCGGTTGCCTTGGTTTATTTGATTTGACCTTTCTGGAGAAAGCGAGCTATTTTAGCTAGGTCGCGCTTGTCGCCAGGTGCCCGAGCACAGTCGGGGCCTTCGTAGATCGACGAGTAGTCCTACACGCCTTGCGTGTTGCCCGTGCTTGTGCCGGGGCTTTTGGAGACGCTGCTAACCCGCCCAAGCGTCCTCGGGGCTTACGTGTTAGTGAAGACTTAACGGCCCAGGCGTCCCTGGGGCTTACGTGGTGGCGAAGCTGCCCGCGCCAGGCGGGGGTTACGCTTATCGTGGGCGAAGGCTATCGGGGCAGTTGGTGAAGTGGCGCAGTTGGGCGGCCTATCATGTGTAGGGCTTACGCGGCGTCGAGCCAGATGCTGCCCGCCGGGTGCGGGGGTTACGCATTGGTGAAGTCGTGCTGCCCGAGCAGGTGCGGGGCTTATGCATTGGCGAAGCCATGCTGCCCGAGCAGTTGTGAAAGACCCTAGTTTGGTTTTAGTAATTGATGAAACCAAGTTACTAATCTAAGTGCTAAGTGTGTGTAGCCAAGAGTAGATTAGTGATATGGAGAAAGATGACATGAGCTCAAGTGAAGATCAAGATGAAATGATCAAGGAGAAAGAAAAGGACTTAAAGAAGGAAAGCTAGAGGCTAAGGTATATTCATATAGGGCTTTTCTTTTAGTGATCAAGACTCTAAGTGGGAGTGATCACATTTAGGATAGATAGCTGACTATCAAGGGGAGAACTAAGCTATTGGATTACTTTCAAGTGCTCTAGGTTGCATCTCATATGCATTGATTTAACCAACCTAGAGAATTCCTTTGAAAACCCTTGAAAAATATTTGCAAAATGATAACACTCTGTGCACAAGTGTAGAAGACCTTGAGTGTTAGCACATAGAAGCAAGGGGTGAGAAATAGACTTGAAAAGGGCTATTTCCAGAGCGTCGGACTGATAGTGGGCGTAGCGTTGGACTATTGATTCGGTCCGACGCCTGATCTGTCAGTGAGCGTCGGACGCTCGTTTACCGAGCGTCGGACCATTGTGGCCTTCAGTCCAACGGTGCCGAGCAGCGAGGTGTGACGCGTGGCACGCTGAGGAGCGTCGGACGCTTGAGAAAAGTCCGACAGCGAGCGTCGGACGAAGTCCGACGATGATTTAGCGTTTTCAAACCTCTCTGGAAGTGTCGAACACTGAGTTTCTTTAGTCCGATGGTGCTCGCGCGATCGTCCGACGATACGCGTGCAGTGAGCTGAGAGAGGGCGTCGGACTCTGCGGTTTAGTCCGACGCCCTCAGTCCAACGGTAGTCAAACGCGCGAAATCAGTTACCGTTGAGATCGGACGAACGGCGTTTAAACCTGTTGACACGTGGCGTTCATCCGAGCGTCTGACGATGCTGTTTGGTCCGACGGTCAGTCCGACGGTATAAAAATGAGGTTAACAGCTGTTTCAAAGAGTGTAACGGCTAGGAGTTGGCTTGGGAGTATTTATACTCCCTCCCTGATCACTTGGTGACTAGCTAGCACACTTGGATCATTGTCATACACTTTGTTGCATTCTAGCCTTTCACTCTCTCACTAGTTCATCATCTTGATCATCCTTGTGAGATTGAGTGATCCTCAAGTGCATCATTGCTTGTGTTTTGCATTCTAGAGCACTTGAGAGCAAGCCTCGGATTAGTTCTTATTCTCTTGGGACATTGCCGTGTCCCTAGACGGCTTGAAGGAGAAGAAGGTGTGAAGGAGCTTGGTGATTGTGCTTGCTCACACCCGGCGATTGTGAGGGGTTCTTGTGCCTTCCCCGAGCAGAGTGCTCAAAGGTAACTCTAGTGGATTGCTTGTGTCTTTGAGTTACTTCCTCCGTGGTAGGTTCTTGTGGCGCCTAGTGTAGGCTCGGTGTGTGATACCGATTAGCCACCGAATCACCGGTTGAAGTCGACACAACGAGGACGTAGCGTGTCGGCAAGCACGTGAACCTCGGGGATAAATCTTGGTGTCTCTATTGATTTCCTCACCTTCGAGTGAGTGACTTATTGATTGTCCTGGTGATTGGCTTCTTCACAAGGCAAAAGTTTATTCGACGATCATCTCTTTCTTATTCTTCTGCAAAGTAGCTTGTTCATTTGTCTTGAGTAGTTGTGTAGTTGTTTAGCTTTTGCTAGCTCATTTGTGTGGATTAGAACTAAGGTTTAACTAGAATTGTGTAAGTGGCTTGCCTAGGTTAGTGGTTGCCTTAGCATTGCATTTATAGCCTCTTGTGGTTCTAATTACTTGTTTAGTGGTTTGTAGAATTTTTATTTAGGCTATTCACCCCCCTCTAGCCATACTAGGACCTTTCAAGGTGCGGGGCTTACGCATTGGCGAAGACGTGCTGCCCTAGCAAGTGCGGGGCTTACGCATTGGCGAAGACGAGCTGCCCGAGCAGGTGCGGGGCTTATACATTGGCGAAGACGTGCTGCCCGAGCAGGTGCGGGGCTTACGCATTGGCGAAGACAAGCTGCCCGAGCAGGTGCGGGGCTTATGCATTGGCGAAGACGTGCTGCTCGAGCAGGTGCGGGGCTTACGCATTGGCGAAGACGTGCTACCCGAGCAGGTGCGGGGCTTACGCATTGGTGAAGACGTTCTGCCCGAGCGTGGTCGGGGCTTATGTCGGCGACGTAGAATCATGGAGTCGATCTTGGCGATGATATGTCATAGACAGCTTAGCGATGGCTCGACGTGGCTCCGGGCTTGATGTTGCAGTTCGGAGAGCTCGGACGGCTTCAAAGTTTTTTGTTGCCATGGATGAACGACGACGAAGCTACCGCAGGGCGTTGACGCCAGAAGGCGTAATTAGTTTTCTGTAAATAAATATAGTGTAGATTCGTGGAGAAATCCGAAGACGAATATGTAATAAAATGTTTTAATTATGATAAATAAATATGTGACTTAGCTTTTGATTGGAGTAGAAAGCGTCGGATCATCAAACCATATATGCATATGCTTGTAGATTGTAGATTGTACGTGGCTTTCCTTTTTATTTTTGGAATGCATGTCCGCATGCAGATCACAGGCGCTTGCTTGGTTTGGTATTACTCCTTCCTTGATTGCTTGTTGGCAGTGCACGTATACCATGTAGATTGGATCTTGGTATAGCCTTGATGGATAAAGTTGCATGGCTGATGCCTCTCGCCCAGATTAGATTGATTCACATGCAGATGATTGTTGAGGCTGCCGCTTACGGGCTTCGATGATGCTGTTCTAACGCGCTGACGGTCGAACCTGGTTGATGACGTTGACGGAGGAGATATCCATCTGGTTTGCCGCCGACGAGGAGCGTACATCGTGCATCATGGTGTCGTCATACACGTATCCAGGTTGGACACGTACTAGTATATCGATCTTGCCGCACATCGGGCTGCCGCCGGTTGTACAGGTCTTCACGATCGGTCATTGTGGTGATTGGAGTGCTACGACTTGGCCACTCATGAGCTGGACGGGAACGCTTCTATCGGCGAAGAGCTTGGTGCATCGGCTTCACCACCAGTCATCGAGGATCGTCGCTGCCGGACGTCGTTGATGAAGGATGCCGTTTATGAGATCCAGAGATCACGTGGTTGACGACGACGAAAATTCAGATCTGGTCCATCGCCGCTGAACGCCGTTGTTGTTGTCGACAACGGCAAAAAATTCAGATCTGGTCCTGTTAACACCAAATTTTGGACTGGAAGCCGACAGCCGATACCAGAGGAAGATAGCCGATCTCGGAAGCAGATTCCGTCCGGCGGAAGGAAGGAAATAGCCGATTGCACGGTGAATCGGTTATCGGGCCAAGGTGACAGGAGGCGCGCAGCGTCAGTATTGATGACGTCATCCAGAGTCCGCACCGCCAGGATGCGATCACGATCGGAGTCCGTTATGGAAAGGGAAGGTGGGACTCCAAGTTACCTTAGATATAGGATAGTTTGTTAGTTTCCTTATCTATTGATGAGTTGTAATTCGACTAGGACTCTATCTATGCTCAGGGTATAAATATAAGCCCTCAGCTATTGATATCAAGAACACAACAACATCAATACAACACAACTTTTGGCTCCGGCCAACAAACCCTAGAGTCAATCGAGTCCGGCGAGTTACTTCATTCAGGTTGGCTGTCATCCGGTGGACGCAGGCTTGCTTGTAAGTATCGTCAACCCCTTGTTTAACTATGTCTTTTTAGCGTCATCCGGTGGACGTGGAAGCATGGCGGACCAGTGTCCTTGCTAAGCTCTGTTTCTTTGGCGTCATCCGGTGGACGCGGGAAGCATAGTGAGTTAAGGATGATTCACGCTGGTTTATCCGATCAATCTGTGTTAACCGTCATCCGGTGGACGAGATGCAGATTAGGACGGTTTTCACGCGCGGATTAGTTATCGATTCGTGTTTGTTTGCTTGATTAATCTATTAGTTAATGTCATCCGGTGGACAGGCTATAGATTGAAATAGTTTGCATACCTGGATTAGTTATTGGCTCTAGCTAAATATGGCAATTTAGTTAGATTCATTAAGTTATCGGTATTGTTTGTTTAAATTGATTTACCTTATTATAATAATATCTCTGCCCGATCAAGATAGATAGATTTGGCTTTAGATTTATTTGAATCTGATCGTCGTTTATGCTTTCTTATGCTTATCTTACCATGATGATCGGTTCCATGCTTACATCGGCTAATTCCCTATCAATCTTGTTCGTTACATGTTGTGCGTTCGGTTCTAGTTGAGACATAAATGGTTCTGAGTTTATCGTAAGTCTTATTTTTGTGTCCTTATTTAAGTTAAACTGAGTGCCATCCGGTGGAACAGGTTTAACCTAAACAAGTTTCGCTGGATTAGACTTGCTTTAATTTGAGGTCTGTTTATGACTACGCTAGCATTCGTTCGTGCTTCATGGACCCTGCATCGGCTGAAGAGCCGATTCAGTTATGCTTTCACGAATAGATCATGCATATAGACCTATTTGGATATCAAACGATCTAGCTTTGTTTGCTGGGTTTGTTGAAGCCCGCTGGCCGTTAGACCAGGTGAACGCAGACTTGGTGAACTTAGCAAAGAGGATTTACTAAAGCCGCCGGCCTTTTAGACCAGCTTTAGCAGATCTCTGCTTGTTTGATGTACAGATCAGATCTGTACACGTGATCTATTTTCTTTTATACACATTAACCGAATTAGATCGGCTAGCACGTTATTATATTCATATGAATATCCTGATAACCGTTTTACTTCATTATTATATTATCGGTTCATAACATGACGGAATCGGCTTTCTAGTCGATCTCCAATTATGCTGGCTCTTTGAGCGGTACAGTTGGAACTATCTGGACTCACCAGTTAGTTCCGCCTTGGGTTACTGATTATATCCGTTTCCTTGTCAATTGCAGGTCAAATTGACTGGCACGCTTGGGTGTTACTGGCACTCTCAGGCTGGGTTCGAAGCTAGCTGGATCTGCGAGAGCTCTACTGCTTTCAAGGGTCGTTTCCGGCTTCGCTGGTGTGTTGGGCTTAGGGAACCACTTTTTGCGCCAACACACTTTTTGGCACGCCTGGTGGGACAGATCACTGAAGACCATGGCAAAAGGGAAGACCACGGCAGACGGCTCCTCCAAGGAGGCCGGAGGCCTCAGGGATGATGGTGTCCTCAGGGTCAGGATCGAAGATCTCAACGAGGAGGATACGGCAGTGCTGAACAAGATCGTCGAAGAATTCGCTGATGCCTGCCTGCTTTCATTCAGCAAGCAGCGCGACGGCTCCATAGTGAAGAAGAATGCATTCCCGAGGTGGATCATGGACGGCCATTCTGATAAATCTGAAGAGGAATGCAAGGCCGACCTCAAACAGATGCTGGAAGAAGCGACCTGGGAGGCCGCCTATTCAGCAGTCGGCCATCACCACAAATCCTTCCTGCAGACATTCTATAACATCATGAAGATCGTCATCAAGCGGCAGGATTGGGAGTCTTTGGGTCCAGTTTACTTCAACATACCCGTGGAAGACGCGGATCCAAAAGCAGCGGCAGGGACCTCCAATTCCTCACCGCAACAGCTGAGCCAGCCGAAAGCGCCAGTGCAAGGTGCCACTGCAGCCAGTTCGGCTCAAAAAATAGCAGCTTCTCCCAGAATATACAAAGATCATACTCCAGAGGAGATTGCCGCTTTCATGCAGGCCACTGGGCAGACGGTGAACTCGATGAACTCACCAGTGGTGAACCCGGCGGCTAGAAATGCGCCGGCAGTAGAGACGGCCAATCCTACCCGTGGATATCACGAGGGGATTACATATCAAGACCTTCAGGTAGCGCCGCATCCGGGGTACGCCCAGACGCCCAACAATCAGCTGCTGGAGCAGATGAGTGCCATGCTCCGTGATACGTTCGGTTTGCAACCGAAGACCAGGACTAGAATCAAATACAGGCGTCCTTATCCCGAGTGGTACGACCGAGTGACGTTGCCACCCAGGTATCGTTTGCCCGACTTCTCCAAGTTCAGTGGGCAGGACGACATCACTACCATGGAGCACATCAACCGCTACCTGACCCAGCTCGGCGAGGCCTCATATGAGGTAGCTCACAGGGTTCAGCTCTTTCTGCTGTCACTGACAGGGCCGGCGTTTAGCTGGTTCGTGTCCATGGAGCCTGGCTCGATTCAAGGTTGGGAAGATCTGGAGACCAAGTTCCATAATTACTTCTTGTCGGGTACCAAAGTTAGGGGTACCCAACTTTGATGCAAAAACGCTCATTCCCAACATGGCCTGGCCCAAGTAAGGCCAGTGGAAGCCCACGAAGGCCGCGTCTACAGAGGCCCACGACATCATTCCACTACTGACAGCCTCCTCGGGAGAGCTCGGGAGAGCGGCATCCTCGGTGCCCAAACCTCCGATTCGCCCGAGCGCCCGAGCCTCCTCAGGAGAGCTCGGGACAGCGGCACCCCCGGCGCCCAAATCTCCGATTCGCCCGAGCCTCCCCGGGAGATCTCGGGCGAGCGGCACCCACGGCGCCCAAATCTCCGATTCGCCCGAGCCTCCTCGGGAGAGCTCGAGAGAGCGGCATCCTCGGCGCCCAAACCTCCGATTCGCCCGAGCCTCCTCGGGAGAGCTCGGGAGAACGGCATCCTCGGCGCCCAAACCTCCGATTCGCCCGAGCCTCCTCGGGAGAGCTCGGGAGAGCGGCATCCTCGGCGCCCAAATCTCCGATTCGCCCGAGCCTCCTCGGGAGAGCTCAGGAGAGCGGCATCCTCGGCGCCCAAACCTCCGATTCGTCCGAGCCTCCTCGGGAGAGCTCAGGAGAGCGGCACCCTCCGCGCCCCAAATCTCCGATTCGCCCGAGCTTCCCTATCCCCCTCGAGCGCAATCTCGCAAAGGCATCCAAGGCACAGGTGATGTCAGCGGAGCAATCTTGGACCACAAGAGATCTCTCTGACCACTTTACGAGCACTGTCCCGTCAGGCGAGACTCTCGACGCGACTGTGCTTCGCACGCCCCTGACGGCCATACCACCTGTCAGGATTTCCCTGGCAGCGGATTTGATAGGCCCACTACGGCCGTCCTCCACGGTATGGTCTACGGTGCGCCACCCCGTTTTCCGCCAGGATCTATCAACTCCGACTGTGACAGTCCAAGCTCCTGACAACGGGCTACGCAAGAACGGGAAAGGCGCCTACTGCGCTGTCCACTCGAAAGGACGAGCACGCCTTCAATCCGGGCTCGCTAACCCTCGGGAGGTACTGTTCAAAGGCCAGAAATATTTATCCCCCGCTCCATCCCCTCACGCCTTCAGAGTCCCGAGCCTCGGGAGACAACGCCCTAAGGTGACTCACCCTCTTGTCACATCGTACGGAAGGATAGCCGGTAGGTGTGACCCTATGGCACGTCGTAATCCGACGACTGTTCCCACCTTGGAACTCACCAAGATCGTGCGAACCAAGACAGCCATACCCCGGAGACGCAGAGAAAAGGCAGTAGCTAGTCAAACGGAGAACAGCAACTCCTCACTGTGAAATAGGTAGCATTGTAAGCGCTACCCTGGCCTCTCCCTTGCGATTATAAAAGGGAGAGCAGAGACCAGCTTTAGAAGGACGACGGAGAAGTTCTAAGTTCTCACCCACACAAAAGTACCCATAGCAAACGACCTGTAAACACTTAGACACACACAAGAGACCTGGGAGTGCTTCCCTCTCTCGCCTAGCTCGTAACCCCCTACTACAAGCACCCCGGTGCAAGGCAACACGACTCTCCTCTCCACTGGACGTAGGGCTTGCTTGGCCTGAACCAGTATAATCCCTGTGTTCCCCCTTGCACACCATCCGTAGCCTCAACCACAAAACACATATTTACTAGCCGGTGTTAGCCCCGCCAAAACTAGCACCGACAGTTGGCGCGCCAGGTAGGGGCCTTTTGCGCGTTGACGTAGGTTTCGGATGGCAGCCAGCTCCGCCACGCTTCCCGCTGGCACGGTACTCCGGTTCGGGACTCTCGAGTTCGTGGCCACTGGCCAAGGGCTCGAGATGAACCTACGCCTGACCGGGCCCCGCGTCGCTGTCGTCCCGACTCCGGCCCCGCACATGGCTGGAGAAAGGACCCCCGCCACGCTTCCGCCCGCCTCGAAGGACGGGGGAAACGTTGCACGCCGCCCTCGGCGAATCAGGAGGAGGTGGCGCAGTGGCGCCAACCAGCCTCCCGCCGCGGGAGATGCGACTCACTAGGCAACCCCAACGGGGGTAGCCAATACTGCGCCGGCCGCGGTCCCGGAATCTCCGGCACCAGCGGTCACGCATCCGCTTACCGCCCGAAGGACGGGCGAGGGCGGAAACGCGACGCCAGCCGATTTCTCTCTCCGCCCTCACCGGCAGAGGGGAACGGCGCCGTCGTCCTTCTTTGGGCTCCAGACCGCCATGGACGCCCACGTTCGTGCAGTTCATGCATTATTGCACGAACTGTCGGACACTCCGGTCCAGCGCCTCGAGCGCCAGGACAGCCTCGTGGGAGACCACGTGGTATCCTCACCGCCATCCCCTGGGGAAAGTGCCAGGACACATGGCGGTGGGGAAACAGACACCACCGCCAACCTCACCCCTCGACAACACTCGGAGGGGGGAATCGTTATGACCAGAACTCGTCTCGTCGCAGCTACAGCGACGATGATGACGAATTCTGGGCAAATGTGGACAACGCCGCCCACACCAACGACTCGGGGGAGAACGCACCGAGCGTCATCTCCAGCTCACACAGGTCCTACATCGACCCCTCTCGGGAGTGCTACAACTTGATGCACCCTGATGAGGGGCGAGTGGAGGATGTCCAATCGGGGGGCGACGACGACATACCCTCTCTGTCGCAACCCTAGCACGAACAAGTCACGCCCCCTCCAGCGGCCCCGAAGCCCGCGCGGTCAGCCCCGCCGCTGGATCAGGGGGCAGGAACTTCTCGCTCCGCACCTCAAACCCCGGAGCTAGAACAGCTCCGGGAGCTTGAGGCACGGATGGACGAGGACCGCTTGCGCCTCACCTAGCTGCGAGCTACGCTGGAGCTTGGCGAGCGGCAAACCGATGGAGGAGCAGCTCGGCGTCGAGTCCGAGATGTCTAGGCCCGAATCATTGCTGACGACGGGGCCGAGACACCGGGGGTCGCCCCCCGGGCAAGCCGAAAGCTCGCGGAAGCAGCCATGCTACTCCGGAGCGTACCTGAGCCCTCCTCCGAGGAGGCACGACAGCTCAGGAATCAGCTCAAAGACCTCTTGGAGGATGCCGCCATCCTCTAGGCGGAAAGTTCAGCGTCGCGACACCGTGGCGCCGAAAGTCACCAGCATGGTGGTATAGCACGTCACGAGCGTGAAGCCTCGGTTAGACCCGAGGCTCCAAGGGCTCCGCCAGTCCACCAACGGCTTGGCAAGGGCGTCGACGTCCGAGCCATTCTACAAGCCCGCGGTCGGCGAAAGACTGACGGAGCCACGCGCGGCTACAGTGTCCATCGGGGCGGGCGCTACGACTCGGATGAGGATCGTGACCCCTCACCCGAGCCCTCAGGACCACGTGTCTTCAGCGAGGCCATCCAAAGGGCCAAGTTCCCGTCCCGGTTCCAACAACTAGCCAACATAGCCAAGTACTCGGGGGAAACTAACCCCGAACTCTGGCTAGCGGACTACCGTCTTGCGTGCCAACTTGGCGGCGCACAGGATGACCTCATCATCATCCGCAACCTCCCCCTGTTCCTCGCCGACTCCACAAGAGCTTGGCTAGAACATCTTCCCCCACGAAAGATCTTCGACTGGAGCGATCTGGTCAAGATATTCGTAGGAAACTTCTAGGGCACGTACGTACGCCCTGGTAACTCCTGGGACCTCCGCAGCTGCAAGCAGAAACCGGGCGAGTCCCTCCGGGACTACATCCGGCGCTTCTCTAAACAGTACAACGAGCTGCCCCAGGTCGCCGACTCTGACGTCGTCGGAGCGTTTGCCGCAGGAACCTCCTGCAAAGAGCTTGTTCATGAGCTCGGACGCCGAACACCCACCAGTGTCTCTGAGCTCATGAAGATCGCTACCAGCTTCGCCTCAGGGGATGAGGCGGTAGGAGCCCTCTTCTCCGACCCCAAGGGCAAACGGAAGGAGGAGGCCCCCGAGGGCTCCTCTTCCCGAGGACCGAACAACAAGAAGAAGAAGGGGAAGGGAAAGGCCCCACCCCGCGATGACTCCCTCGTGGCAGCCACCGAACCCAAGAGGGAACGACCCCCTCGAGGCCGCTTCGACAACATGCACAGCAAGCCGTGCCCTTATCACCAGGGTCCAGTACATCACACACTCGCACAGTGTGTGATGCTCAAGAAGCACTACAGCCGGCAGCCGTTCAAGGACGACGCCGGCAAGAAGCCCACCAGGGATCAGGAAGGGCGGGATGGACGATGAGTTCCCGCCCATCGACAAATGCCTCATGATCTTCGGCGGGCCCGGGACCGCCCCTACGCCGCGGCAGCGAAAGCGCGAGCGCAGGGAGGTCTACTCCGTCGGACCAGCGACACCATGCTTCCTTGACTGGCCCCACGACGCTATCACCTTCAGCCGGGACGACCACCCGGACCACGTCCCATCACCGGGACGCTACCCACTTGTCGTCGACCCCATCGTCGGCAACACGAGGCTCTCCAAAGTCCTCATGGACGGAGGCAGCGGCCTCAACATTCTCTACGCTGAGAGCCTCGACTTGATGGGGATCAATCGCTCGCTCCTCCGGGCCACGACATCCCCATTCCACGGGATAGTGCCCGGAAAGAGCGTGCAACCCCTCGGGCAGATCGATCTGCCCGTCTACTTCGGGACTCCTGACAACTTCAGGAAGGAGCCCCTGACATTTGAAGTGGTAGGCTTCCACGGCACCTACCACGCCATCCTCGGGAGGCCATGTTACGTCAAGTTCATGGCAGTTCCGAACTACGCCTATCTCAAGCTCAAGATGCCAGGGCCAAAAGGGGTGATTACCATCAGCGCCTCCTACCAGCATGCGTACCAGTGCGACGTCGAGTGCTGCGAGTACGCCGGCGCGTTGGTGGAGTCAGAGGCCCTCATGACCGACCTTGACAGGTTAGAAAAAGAGGTCCCCGACCCCAAGAAGGCCACGGGCACCTTTAAGTCCGCTGAGGGGGTGAAAGATGTCCTCCTCGACCTGAACTCCCCCAACGGCAGGGCGCTGAAGGTCAGCGCCACCCTCGACCCAAAATAGGAGGCAGTGCTCGTTGACTTCCTCCGCAAACACGCCGACATGATTGCGTGGAGTCCCTCGGATATGCCAGGCATCCCGAGGGAGGTCGCCGAGCACTCCTTAGACATCCAGGCCGGATCCAAGCCGGTGAAACAACGCCTGCGCCGATTCGACGAGGAGAAGCGCCGGGCCATCGGGGAGGAGGTGCAGAAGCTTTTGGCAGCTGGATTCATCAAGGAGGTCTTCCATCCAGAATGGTTAGCAAATCCTGTTTTGGTTAAAAAGAAAAATGGAAAATGGAAAATGTGTGTCGATTACACTAGTTTAAATAAAGCTTGTCCTAAGTATCCATTTCCATTACCTCGCATTGACCAAATAGTAGATTCTACTGCTGGTTGTGAGCGGCTTTGCTTTCTTGATGCTTATTCCGGTTACCATCAGATCCAAATGAAAGAGTCCGACGAATTAGCGACCTCTTTCATCACTCCTTTCTGCACATATTGTTACGTAACCATGCCATTTGGCCTCAAAATCGCGGGCGCAACTTACCAATGTTGCATGCTCAAAGTTTTTGGGGACCTCATCGGGCGAACCGTTGAGGCTTACGTAGACGATAAAGTGATAAAATCCAGGAAGGCCAGTGACTTAGTAGCCGACCTAGAAAAGGCATTCGACTGCCTTAAAAAGAAAAACATAAAGCTAAACCCCGAGAAGTGCGTTTTCGGGGTCCCACGGGGCATGCTCCTCGGGTTCATTGTTTCCGAGCGTGGCATCGAAGCCAACCCAGAAAAGATATCGGCCATCACACAGATGGGTCCGATCCGAAACCTCAAGGGCATGCAGAAGCTCATGGGGTGTCTCGCGACCTTGAGTCGATTCATCTCAAGGCTCGGCGAAAAGGGCCTTCCCTTGTATTGGTTGCTTAAGAAAAACGAGCGCTTTACCTGGACCACCGAGGCCTAGGAAGCCCTCGAAAGGCTTAAGACTCTACTTTCAAAAGCGCCGGTTCTTGTGCCTCCTACGAAGGAGGATAATTTCTTACTATATGTCGCGGCTACCAACTAGGTTGTGAGTGCAGCGATCGTCGTAGAGCGGCAAGAAGAAGGACACGCCTTACCGGTACAGCGACCGGTCTACTTCATCAGTGAAGTCTTGTCCGAGACCAAGACATGCTACCCTCAGATCCAGAAGCTAGTATACGCGATCGTCCTTGCCCGACGCAAGTTGCGGCACTACTTCGAATCCCACCCCGTGATCGTGGTGTCGTCCTTCCCCCTCGGAGAGGTGATCCAAAATCGGGAAACGACGGGGAGGATCGCCAAGTGGGCCATCGAGCTCATGGGTGACGGCATCACCTACGTGCCACGCAAAGCCGTCAAGTCCCAGGTACTTGCGGATTTCGTGGCAGAGTGGACCGAGACACAGCTACCGCCATTCCCGACCCAAGAGGAATATTGGGTCATGAACTTCGACGGGTCGATGATGAAGACTGGTGCTGGCGCAGGCATCGTCTTCATCTCACCCCTCGGGGTCTGACTCAAGTACCTACTACGGCTACACTTCACGGCTTCCAATAACGTGGCCGAATACGAGGCTCTGGTCAACGGTCTCCACATCGCCATCGAGCTCGAGATTCGACGCCTCGAGGTTCGAGGCGACTCCCAGCTCGTCGTGGATCAGGTCATGAAGGAGTCGACGTGCCAGAACCCCAGAATGGCCGCCTACTGCACGCTGGTGCGGTTGCTCGAGGAAAAATTCGACGGCCCCGAGCTCAACCACATTGCACGTCGGTACAACGAGGAGGCCGATGAGTTGGCAAAAATTGCATCCGAAAGGGCCACGGTCCCGACGGGCGTATTCGCCAATGACCTCCACAAACCCTCGGTCAATGCCGATCCCTCGGGGGCTGAGGGGAAGAAGATGACCCCCGAACCCCCGGGAAAACCCGGACCGCCCCCAAGCCACGCAAGCCCCTCGGGGGCTGCCGACCCTTCCGGCAAAGGGGAGTCACCCGAGATCATGGCTAAGGACGGCGACGAAGCCGAGGCAATGGAGATTGAAGCCGAGATGGACGACGACGAACCAGACTGGCGCGAGCCGCTGGTCAGCTGGCTAGTCCGAGGCATTTTGCCCCCGGACAAGACCAGAGCACGACGACTGGCTCGCAAAGCCAAGTCTTTCGCTATGATCGATGGTAGCCTCTACCGGCGGAGTCCCTCTGGCGTGCTTCAGCGTTGTATTCCTTTCGGTCAGGGCAAACGCCTGCTCGAAGAGATACACGCCGGAGTCTGCGGTCACCACGCAGCGCCGAGAACCTTGGTCGGTAACGCCTTTCGACAAGGCTTCTACTGGCCAACCGCCGTGGCCGATGCTACTGAGGTGGTACGCTCCTGCGAAGGGTGCCAGTACTATGCTCGGCAGACTCACTTGTCGGCTCAAGCCCTCCAGACGATCCCGCTCACTTGGCCGTTCACTGTTTGGGGACTAGACCTTGTCGGGCCCCTCCAGAAGGCGCCCGGGGGCTTCAACCACTTGCTTGTCGCCATCGACAAGTTCTCCAAGTGGATCGAGGCTCGGCCGATTGCCCAAATCAGCTCGGCTCAAGCAGTGTTTTTCTTCACCGACATCGTCCACCGGTTTGGCATCCCGAACTCCATTATCACGGACAACGGCACGCAGTTCACCGGAAAGAAATTTCTGACTTTCTGCGATGAGTACCACATACGAGTGGACTGGGCAGCCGTCACCCACCCGAGGACGAACGGCCAGGTAGAACGCGCCAATGGCATGGTTCTCCAAGGCCTTAAGCCAAGGATATTCAACCGATTGAATAAATTCGGCAAAAGGTGGCTGACGGAGCTTCCGGCAGTGATATGGAGTCTAAGGACTACGCCAAGTCGAGCCACGGGCTTCACGCCCTTCTTCATGGTATACGGTGCAGAGGCCGTCCTCCCTACGGACCTGGGGTACGGCGCCCCGAGGGTACGAGCCTACGATGAACTAGGCAATCAAACGTCTCGGGAAGACGCGCTGGACCAAGCCGACGAAGCTCGGGACGTGGCCCTGCTACACTCGGCCAAATACCTGCAATCCCTACGCAAGTACCATGCTCGGCGCGTCCGAGGTCGAGCCTTCAGCGTAGGCGATCTGGTGCTACGGCTCAGGCAGGACAACAAAGGGCGCCACAAGCTCACTCCGCCGTGGGAAGGACCGTTCATCGTCGCCGAGGTGCAACGCCCCGGCACATACAAGCTCGCGAACGAGAACGGCGAGGTCTACAGCAACGCTTGGAACATCGAACAGCTACGTCGCTTCTATCCTTAAGATTCCAAGCATTGTACTATTTTGAAAATCTTGAAATCGATGAAAAGACCCGACTTCTGCTCCTTTTAACATGATTTTAGACTTTCAATCCGAGCCTACACTCGGAAGTGAAATGACCCTTTATTTCACCGCGCATTAAAAGCGAGGCCTGGCCTATCCTACGGAAAGGCCGACCCTCCCTCGGCGGCTAGGACGGGGGGAACCCCCGGACTATCCCGAGGTTCAACAATTTTGGAAACGCAAAAATTTCAAAACTTGTCGAATTCGTTTCTCCCTAAAACACGCTTCCTTCCGGAAATCAAGCATGAACTTATAGAATTCGAAGAATGAGGGAAGCCCCAGAAGACAGAGCCGGTCGAGTCGGAGACCGCTTATGCCTCAGGGCCACAGCATCTTTTCTCGCCACTCCGTGTTCGAAGGCTAACCCGCACTCAGAAGAAAACCTATAAGATCTACGCTCGGCCAAGGGAAGAAGCTCGGGAGGACACACGTAAGCTTTTTTTCTAAGGATTCTTTCTGCCAAAGCTCCTAGGACATCGGCTGCGTCTATGCCACTAAAGCTACGACACCCGAAAAGCGTCCCCCGTGGCTCGATGGCCCGGGCAAAGGATCGGCAAGAAAAAACGCCTAAGGAAAAAAGCACGAAACAAAGCGAAACAAACATCCAGCAAAAATTTACATAAATGTTAAACGAAGGGCCATATTGTTTGTTTCCTTTCAAACCACTCCCGAAAGTTACTTTTTACAAGGACACTATGGCCCGCTTCTTCTTCACGGCAGGTTCAGAGGAGGGAGCTCGACCTCGGCTTGGAAGAGACCCGCCATCACCGCGCACGCAAACCGCCTCGACTGAGCCGAGCCATCACGTCCGTCAGGCTTCGCGCCTCAAAAGGTGAGCCGAATCATTACAACCGCGCGCCTCGATTCCACCTACATTTTCTCAACGAAGAAACCCCGGGCTCGGGCGCCCGTTACGTTCCCAGGGGATAGAAGACTGGCCCTCCGAGGCTCGAACAGTCGCCCCAGGGAAATCGAGTTAGGGACAGCTAGTGGATGGGTCACGAAAACGGCCAGTATCCCGACGCCCGGAACGTCACAAGGGATATCCCATGCTGTGTCCAAGTCCCAGTAGCGAGTCGGTTACGTGGAATCCCTCCGTGGGAGGCATCATGCCCTCGGGACCCATCGAAGGGACCCGACATCCACTAACTGACCCTCGGGAAATAATTGGAGTGTGCTCAGGCCACTAGCCGACCCTTAACGAATAGGGCACGGACCTCTACTTGGACCAACCCGTTTGTAGCTCACCGGAAATGCCGACTCATGCCCCAGCGGGGAAGTCGAGCAGGACCAAACCTTCCTCTTCCCGAAAAAAGAGCGTGAAGGTCGAATTAAAAAAGACAGGGAAGAACCCGATCGATCTCCGATACGAAAACGGAGGCTCGGAAACTTGCCCTGCACCTTGGAAAGACCACCGAACGATCTCCCACACGGTGGGAGGCTCGGGGGCTCCGCTTCCAAGGAAACAATCCACCTAAATAAATCGAAAAACACCCGAGGACTAACGAACACGATTCTAAGCCTTTGAAGGGATATATGATCCCTCCAAAGCCTCAGGGGCTACACCCGGCGGGTTCGCGCGCACCCCCCGGAAAAAATCACCCACACTTTATCTTTTTTGACAGGAAGAACCAATGTGAACCTGTGGAGGAGTGCCTTCACTCCGCCACAGGCTCGGGGGCTACTGTCGGGTACCAAAGTTAGGGGTACCCAACTTCGATGCAAAAACGCTCATTCCCAACATGGCCTGGCCCAAGTAAGGCCAGTGGAAGCCCATGAAGGCCGCGTCTACAGAGGCCCACGACATCATTCCACTAATGACAGCATCCTCGGGAGAGCTCGGGAGAGCTCGGGAGAGCGGCATCCTCGGCGCCCAAACCTCTGATTCGCCCGAGCCTCCTCAGGAGAGCTCGGGACAGCGGCACCCTCGGCGCCCAAATCTCCGATTCGCCCGAGCCTCCCCGGGAGAGCTCGGGCGAGCGGCACCCACGGCGCCCAAATCTCCGATTCGCCCGAGCCTCCTCGGGAGAGCTCAGGAGAGCGGCATCCTCGGCGCCCAAACCTCCGATTCGCCTGAGCCTTCTCGGGAGAGCTCGGGAGAGCGGCATCCTCGGCGCCCAAACCTCCGATTCGCCCGAGCCTCCTCGGGAGAGCTCGGGAGAGCGGCATCCTCGGCGCCCAAACCTCCGATTCGCCCGAGCCTCCTCGGGAGAGCTCGGGAGAGCGGCATCCTCGGCGCCCAAATCTCCGATTCGCCCGAGCCTCCTCGGGAGAGCTCGGGAGAGCGGCATCCTCGGCGCCCAAACCTCCGATTCGCCCGAGCCTCCTCGGGAGAGCTCGGGAGAGCGGCACCCTCGGCGCCCCAAATCTCCGATTCGCCCGAGCTTCCCTATCCCCCTCGAGCGCAATCTCGCAAAGGCATCCAAGGCACAGGTGATGTCAGCGGAGCAATCTTGGACCACAAGAGATCTCTCTGACCACTTTACAAGCACTGTCCCGTCAGGCGAGACTCTCGACGCGACAGTGCTTCGCACGCCCCTGACGGCCATACCACCTGTCAGGATTTTCCTGGCAGCGGATTTGATAGGCCCACTACGGCCGTCCTCCACGGTATGGTCTACAGTGCGCCGTCCCGTTTTCTGCCCGGATCTATCAACTTCGACTGTGACAGTCCAAGCTCCTGACGACGGGCTACGCAAGAACGGGAAAGGCGCCTACTGTGCTGTCCACTCGAAAGGATGAGCACGCCTTCAATCCGGGCCCGCTAACCCTCGGGAGGTACTGTTCAAAGGCCAGAAATATTTATCCCCCGCTCCATCCCATCACGCCTTCAGAGTCCCGAGCCTCGAGAGACAACGCCCTAAGGTGACTCACCCTCTTGTCACATCGTACGGAAGGATAGCCGGTAGGTGTGACCCTATGGCACGTCGTAATCCGACGACTGTTCCCACCTTGGAACTCACCAAGATCGTGCGAACCAAGACAGCCATACCCCGGAGACGCGGAGAAAAGGCAGTAGCTAGTCAAACGGAGAACAGCAACTCCTCACTGTGAAATAGGTAGCATTGTAAGCGCTACCCTGGCCTCTCCCTTGCGATTATAAAAGGGAGAGCAAAGACCAGCTTTAGAAGGACGACGGAGAAGTTCTAAGTTCTCACCCACACAAACGTACCCATAGCAAACGACTTGTAAACACTTAGACACACACAAGAGACCTGGGAGCGCTTCCCTCTCTCGCCTAGCTTGTAACCCCTACTACAAGCACCCCGGTGCAAGGCAACACGACTCTTCTCTCCACTGGACGTAGGGCTTGCTTGGCCTGAACCAGTATAATCCCTGTGTTCCCCCTTGCACACCATCCGTAGCCTCAACCGCAAAACATATATTTACTAGCCGGTGTTAGACCCGCCAAAACTAGCACCGACACTTCTTCTCTGGCACCGGGGAGAAGGACATCACAGATCTCACCAACATGCGCCAAAAGCCGAATGAACTTGGATCGGCTTTCATCAGGCGATTCAGGGAAACCAGAAACATGTGCTACTCTTTGAACCTGAACGACAAGCAGCTCGCCAAGATAGTGGTCTGTGGGCTGCTCCCACATGTCCAAGAAAAGCTGGTAGGCACCAACTTCAACAGCATCAGCGAGGTGATACAGAGGGTGGCTGCATTAGAGCAGCAGGCCCAGAGCTTCAAGAAGGAATCAAAATACAAGCAGTCGGCTTATGTCTGTAATTCTGACTCAGAGAATGGGGAGAACGAAGAAGTGGCCGCTGTTGAGCTCAAATGGGGTACAAAGCCCATGGCCGTGCCGAAAGGTTGGAGCGCGGAGGATCAATACGACTTTGACACGCGCAAGCTGGACAAGCCCTTCGACCTGTTAGTCAGCGCGGGCCACATCACCTTCCCGGCTGACTATGTCAAGCCATCTCCTGAAGATTTGTGTGGGAAACCATTCTGCCAGTACCACGGCCTCACCTCACACTCCACGAACAACTACCGCAATTTCAAAGCAGCAATCCAGAATGCCATTAGGCGCGGCCTATTGAAATTTGAGGCCCCTCCCAAGGGGAAGATGAAGATCGACAAATTCCCATTCCCGAAGGGGCAGAACATGGTCCAGATCGCAAACCCCCCGGCCAAAGTAAAGGTGTTGACCTCCGAACAGGCCAAGAAGAACTCCTCGATTGATACCATGCGCAGATCACAGCTGAAGAGCTGGCGCTGATCAAAGAAAGGAGGGAGCAGAACCAGAAGCAGCCGGAGAAGGGAGAGTCCAGCGGCACCAAGAGCAGGAGGCCCACACACCAACATCTCCTGAATAAGTGGCGGTGTCAGAAAGAGAAGGACCATCAGAGGCAGCTGCAGCGCGAAGAGGAGGAATACCGCAGGTGGCTCCGCGAGGAAGAAGAGGCGCGCTATCACGAAGAAATGGCTCGCCGCCGGGAAGGTGAGGAGGATCATTGGCATTGCCCGTTCTTCCGACACTGCTAGAACGAAGGCTTGAGACTGCCAACGCTGTGCAACTGTCCGGAATGCAGCGATCAGTACCGAGAGTACAGGCAGTACCAGGTCAACCGCCGGTCCGTGCACCAGAGGCTAGGGAGCCCCCGTAGCCTGTGGGATCGGCGTGAAAAAAGGGACCTGCGCGATCGGCTTGATGAGGCGGTGGTTGAACGCCGACAGCCGGTTTGGCAAGAGAACCAGTGGTGCCCGAGAGATCTAACTAGAAGCCAAAGGTGCCGGGTGCAGCGGCTCAGGAACAGGGAGCTCCAGGCTGAGGGGCGTGCCAAGAAGGTGTGGCGCGAAAAGCCTTCACAAAGTAATGGGAAAGCTGTAGCCGATGCGCAGATGGTGTTTGTGCTACCTGCAGAGTTCAGAGCCAAGAAGTACGATACCGATTCCGTCTTAGACGACTCGGGATCAGAAGGAGTGGCCAAGTTAGTACTCGCACAGCAAGCTACTTTTGACAAACCGGCCAAGAATCAACATCTGAAGGCCCTCTACCTCAAAGGTTATGTCGACGGCATGCCCATGACGAAGATGCTGGTGGACGGCGGCGCCACTGTCAATCACATGCCCTACACCACATTCCGCAAGCTAGGCAAGGGTCCCGATGATCTGATAGAAACCGATCTGATGCTCTAGGATTTCGTGGACAATTCTTCCAACACTCGGGGGGCAATCAACGTCGAGCTGACAGTGGGAAAGAAGACACTGCTCACCACCTTTTTCGTGATCGACAGTAAGGGTGCCTACAGCTTGCTGCTCGGACGCGATTGGATTCATGCCAACTGCTGTGTGCCATCCACCATGCATCAGTGCCTCATTCAATGGCATGGTGATGAGGTCGAAGTAGTCCCGGTCGACGACTCGGTCAGCGTGGTGACGGCAGATGCCGCGTACTGGGAAGCTGGGGACCATGACTGTTTCTCTGGCAAGGTTTGGGGAGGAGGCTCCATCAAGGTCAGCGATGAGAGTCAACAGCCGATTAGGGCAATCGGCTCTGAGTCTTTTTATTAAATGGAGAATCCGATCGACGGCACAGAGGGTAAGTTGGGGCAAGGATTCACGTCGGCCGACAAGCTCGAAGAAGTAGATGTTGGACCCGGCGACAGGCCAAGGCCGACGTTTATTGCTGCTAACCTAGACCCGGAGTTCAGGCAGGAGCTGATTCAACTGCTAAAGGAGTACAAAGATTGCTTCGCCTGGGAATATTATGAGATGCCTGGATTGGACAAATCTATTGTTGAGCACAGGCTACCTATCAAGCCAGGGTTTCGGCCACACAAGCAGCCTCCACGTCGGTTTAGAGAGGACGCTCTGCCCGACATTAAGGCCGAAATCACGAGGCTGTTAGAAGCCAAGTTCATTCGAGCTTGCCGATGTGCCGAATGGATATCGAACATCGTCCCTGTGTACAAGAAGAATGGTAAATTGCGAGTCTGCATTGACTTTAGGGATTTAAATAGAGCTACAACGATGGATGGCTACCCTATGCCAATAGCCGATATACTGGTAGACTCGGCTGCTGGGCACCAGGTTATTAGCTTCATGGATGGCAATGCTGGTTATAATCAAATTTTTATGGCTGATGAAGACATCCCGAAGACTGCCTTCAGGTGTCCTGGTGCGCTTGGTTTGTTTGAATGGGTGGTCATGATGTTTGGTTTAAAAAATACCAGTGCAACTTATCAGAGAGCTATGAATTACATATTTCACAAGTTGATCGGCAAAATCGTTGAAATTTATATAGATGACGTGGTGGTGAAATCCAAGAGCTATAAGGATCACCTAGCCAATCTGAGGGCCACTCTGGAATGCACAAGGAGACATGGCTTAAAGATGAATCCTAACAAGTGTGCATTCGGCGTGTCGGCTGGCGAATTTCTGGGATTCATGGTCCACCGCAAAGGGATAGAGATCGGTAGCAAGAGCAAGAAGGCGATCGATGAACTTGTACCTCCAACCAACAAGAAGGAATTGCAATCTTTGCTCGGTAAGATTAACTTTATCAGAAGGTTCATCGCCAACTTATCAGAGAAGGTGCTGCCGTTCTCGCCATTGTTGAAGCTCAAGAATGATCAAGAGTTCAAATGGGGTGACGGGCAACAGAAGGCTTTTGACGAAATCAGAGAATACATGAAAACTCCACCTGTCTTAGTACCACCACGGACAGGGAAGACTTTTAAGTTGTACGTGACGGCCGAAAGCCATACTATTGGATCGGCCCTTTTTCAAGAGTTTGAAGGGAAGGAGAGAGCAGTTTTCTACCTGAGCAGGCGGCTCCTTGACCCTGAGACAAGATATACACCGACCGAGAAGTTGTGCTTGTGCCTATTCTATTCATGCACCAAGTTGAGGCACTACCTGCTTGCCTCGGAGTGTGTGGTGGTGTCCAAGGAGGATGTCATCAAGCACATGCTTTCAATGCCAATTTTAAATGGTTGGATCGGCAAATGGATCCTGGCACTCTCAGAGTTTGACTTGAGGTTCGAATCGGCTAAGGTAGTCAAAGGCCAGGCGATAGCCGATTTCATCACACAGCATCATGGAGGATCGGCTAATGTAGCAGATATAGCGCCATGGACTATGTTCTTTGATGGCTCTTCATGCAAACAAGGTGGTGGCGCCGGAGTAGTGCTCATTTCGCCACGAGGTGTGCGCTTTGAGTATGCTTTCCAGATCGGGCCGATTGTCAAAAACAATCAGGCTGAATATGAAGCCGCGTGGAAAGGTTTTCAGCTTCTGCATGAAGCAAAAGCCGATGCAGTTGAGGTATTTCGCGATTCACAACTAGTCATCAACCATTTTCTCGGCCTGTATAAGTGTAAAGACGAGATACTCAGAGGCTATTATGATCGGTGCCAGACTCTCATCAAGAAGTTCATGACGGTATCTCTCTGTCACATCCCCAGGGCACAGAACCAGGAGGCTAATCGGCTGGCGCAGAACGCGTCGGGTTATCGGCCGATGCAGGAAATTTGCAACAGGGAGCAATCAGCTGATGACTGGAGGGGCGAGATAGCAGGTTACCTAGCAAATCCTTCACAACGGGTCAACAGAAAGCTAAGGTACAAAGCCACCAAGTACGTGTTGCTGGATGGTCAGTTGTATTACAAGACTGTTGAAGGAGTGCTGCTCAAATGCCTTGGGACAGAGGAATCAGTGAAGCTGATGAGCGAAGTACACGATGGAGTCTGCGGTGCACATCAATCGGCTCACAAGATGAAGTGGATCATCAGGAGGACTGGTTACTATTGGCCTACGATGCTGGAAGATTGTTTCAAATATTATAAAGGGTGTCAAGAATGCCAGAAGTTCGGGAATATACAGAAGTATCCAGCCTCTGCTATGAATCCTATAATCAAGCCATGGCCGTTTAGAGGATGGGGTATCGATCTAATCGGCCAAATCTACCCACCATCGAGCAAGGGTCACAAATGGATCCTGGTGGCGACTGATTACTTCACCAAGTGGGTAGAAGCCATTCCTTTGAGGAACGCCACTTCAGCTGACGTGATCGAATTTGTAAAGGAGCACATTATTTACAGGTTTGGCATACCTCAGACGATCACAACCGATCAGGGGACAATGTTCACTTCACAGGAGTTTATGACCTTTGCCGATGACATGGGCATCAAGATTTATAATTCATCGCCATATTATGCCCAAGCCAATGGACAAGCAGAAGCCTCCAATAAAATTTTGATCAAGTTCATCAAGAAAAAGATTGAGCAGAACCCCAGAAAATGGTATTTGCATCTGAGCGAGGCGCTCTGGGCATATCGCATGGCATAGCATGGATCGATCAAAGCTTCACCTTATGAGATAGTCTATGGACACGCTACTGTCTTGCCATGGGAGATTCAGTCTGAGACACGGCGCGTCACGTTGCAAAACAAGCTTACAGCCGGTGAATACAAAGACATTATGATGGACAGTCTAGAAGATTTGCACTGTCATCGGCTTAGGGCTTTGGAATACATTGAAACAAACAAGGTACGGGTGGCCAAGTATTATAACACTAAGGTAAGAAGCAAAAGCTTCACCGAATCAGAGCTAGTATGGAAGGTCATTCTGCCTATTGGAACGAAAGATAGCCGATTCGGTAAATGGTCGCCAAACTGGGAAGGCCCGTATCGTGTGGTTGAATGCGCCCCGGGTAATGCTTACATCCTTGAGGATTTAGAAGGACAGAGACTCGCCAGGGCCATCAACGGGAAGCATCTGAAGAAATACTACCCTACCATCCCAGTTGGGGTGATAGCCGATTCATGTGAATCTGGCTCTAACAGCCGATGCCGTGCAAGCGGGTCGCCTTTAGGACAAAAATGGCCGATATCGTAGTAACGAGTCACCCTTAGCACCAAAAATGAAATACCCTCGATGGGGTGTAACAGCCGATGCAATAAGCATCGCCTTTAGTCTAAAAAAATAATAAAGGAAAATATATATGTATCCGGGCACATATGAAAATCAGATTGATGCTTTTTGAAGGAAGTTTCATTTCGTATTGTGCTTACAGGAGCCCTATTACATTCTAACCATGCGTGGCTCTATCTATGATATCCTGGGCGTCGGTGACAGCCACGACCTTGTCGGCGTGCGGGAAGAAGTTCGCCAGTTAGGCGCTGGCCTCTTCCATATTCTGGCCCTCCGGGAACCCGAGCTCGACGGTCTCCAGAGCAATGCCGGAGCGGAGTCGCGCGGTTGTGAGAGCCCCAGTGGCGCCGTGACGAACGCCAGCTATGGCCACCTGGGAGACGCGGTGGTGAACATCCAGGAGCCGCTCCGCCTGCGTGTTGCCACGAACATTGACGGCATTGGCGGCGGCCTCGGCGGCCACATGCAACTCTTCAAGCTGCGCGGTCAGGGCTGCAAAAGAAAGAAGTGTCAGCATGAAGGTGATCGTTAGAACGTCACAATTCAAAATATTACCGGCCACTGCAGCATCCGATTCGGCGAGTTGGGCTTGCACCCTGGCCACCTCGGTTTCAGCGGCCTGAAGGGCAGCGGCTTGGGCTTCGGTGACGCCCTGCAGCTGGCCATTCTCCTTCGTAGCCTCTGAGTAGAGGTTACGGTACTCCACCATCTGGTGATGGAATCGGCGACCGTCGGCGGCGGTGTAAGACCCGTCAGAAAACCCCGATTCTGATCCAGCGCTCGGGGCCAGATCTTGAGGGGGTTCTTGAGGAGGCGCAACTCCGAGAGGCCGGGTGTCCGCGCCAATCGGTGCTCCCGGTGGGAAAGGAATCACACGGGCCTGACTGAAGTTTGACAAAGAAGCAGATGTGTCAGAATCGAAAGAAAACCAAAGTGTTGGGTATAGATTGATTTACCTGCTGTAGATGGCTAACTGCCGGGGCGTCACCCAGCGATGACGGCCGTGATGCGGGTCAGCAACGGCTTCCGCACCAGGGGTGGCTCCAGCGGCTGCAGGGACAGCTTGAGACGGCCCGGCACCAGTTCCCGAACCTCCGACGCCGGCAGTTCCCGCATCGCTACGCAGGACGGTGATGGTCAGATTAGATCAGGTCAATGTATCAAGAAGTGAGCAGCAGCCTTACCCTAACCAGGCTCGCAGGCGATGCCTCCGTTCACCCACGGCTCGCAGGCTCCGAGTGAAGTTGTCACCTTTGGCGGAACTCGAGGCCGGCCGCTTGCCGTGGTTTCCGTCACTAGCCATGGATTTGGTTTTGGGGGATTTTGTTTTCTCTGATCTGAGGAGAGAAGGCCGGGTGAGCAAAGGCTTTGATGTTGCGGTTGCTCGCTCAGGCCGGGCGTGTATTTATAAAGATGAGGGCATCGAGACGGTTCCTCCTCGGAAGGCGAGACGACGCGGCAAATTTTAGGTTGCGGTTAATCCGCGTTTCTTGAATCCGGAACAGTTGCTAGATCAAGGAGATGAAGCGCCGCCATCATTGGTCGCACACCGATCGGCTTTTTGGATCAGGCTGCTTAGCCGATCCTATTGTGAGTGCCCACAAGCCGATTCGTAGTGAATCAGGCTGAGAGGTTAACTCTAAGGGAAAGCAGAACAAAGCCGATGCTAAAACGTGGGCCCGTAAGCCGATTCGTATGTGGAACGGATCAGGTTGAGTAATCGATTCTAAGGTACAATGCAAGCCTGAGAGCCGATTCGCATGCAGAAACGTACCAGACCGAACAAGTCCTTTCGAAACAGGATGAAGCCGATATTAAGGTATGAATCCAAAGGCAAATCAGGCTAAATGTTCAAACTCAGGGTGAAACAGCACGAAGACAAAAGTTGCAAATAGAAAAGAACATGCCAAGTAGTACACCCATCATGTTACAAAGTTAATAAAGATCGGATCAGTTCTACTAATTCAGCACGGAGCGCATGGCCAGCCTGCAGCAATTGTTGATCTCGGTTTTCAGTGGACTACAACAGATCCAGGCGTTGGCATGTCTTCCTGCCTGCAACGACCAAGCTGCTGATTTCCTTCTTTTTCTGGGAGAGCTCGATCGTGTTGGTGGAAATGGTGATTTCATGCTCACTGATAGCCGACTCAACTGCTTCCAGTTCTTTTCTCAGCTGGTCTCGTCTCGTTTTCAATGTCTCCAGTTCTGTTTCGGCTGTGCCGATTGAAGATTTGAGCAGCCTGGCTCGATCGGCTAATCCGGTGGCCTCTTGTCTGTTGGCCAATTTGTTGCTCCTCAGCTGTTCAAGCTCTGCCAGGTTCCCATGAGCAGTGATAATCCCTGATGCTGTAACTTTAAGATCACCGAGTCTCTGCAGGGATTTCAAGGCTGTCAGATTGGGTTGCTGCTGGACAAGTTCGATTATTTGATCAACCAATCTGGGATTCAAGGCCAGAGCAACTAGATCACCCTCTAGGTGGGGTAGAAGTGCACTCAGCCGATTGTTGAAATCTGGCTCTGAAAGCTTCTCGGAGGAAGAGGCAAGTTCGTCTCTATCACAGAATTCTTCTATGTCAAATGAATAGCCGGGAGACGAAAGCTTCGGTACCTGCAATACATACATTCTCTCATCAGAAAAGGTACAATATAGATTAATTATTTTCTGGCAGAGACAGGATACCTGAATGAGGCCTGAGGGCTGTAGGGTTGATGCCGATGTTGCTTATTCGACTAAGGCAGTTTTGTCTCTTGCGGCATGCGGATCCTCAGCTGTCATTGTCTCGGGCAGTTGGGTTTCTGCAAATCAGAAGTAAGAGCAGTATGAAAGCAAGGATAATTGCTAACAGCCGAATAGGAGTTACCTGGATTCCTCTCAGGGGGAGACTCCTCTTCTTCAAGGTTCGCCCAGACTTCATCGGAAGGGCTGTTCGGCTGTATTTTTGAAAAGAAGATTTGGTCAATCAGGGCATCTGCGTCGAGGAGAGAAAAGCCCAACGAGTAGTACCTGAGTTTTGGCTCCTTCTTCCTGGACCCCTTCTCCTTGAGCAGCTGACTCTTCATGGCCGGTAGATTCTGGTGGTTCTTCGGCCGGTTTCTCTCCCAAGGTATCCTGAATCGGCTGGGGTTTCACCTGGTAAAAAGCCAATTTAGGGATCGGAGCATACTGCAGTAAAGGAAGATGCTACTTCTGGATACCTGAACTTTTCTTATCGAACGGCGTTTCTTGGGTGCTTGCTTTTGAAGCTGAGATGTAGCTGGTCGTTTTGAAGCAGAAGGGGGCATCAGTACAACAGGGCCTAACATTAGTTGTCGCAGCGTCGGTGCTCGAGAGCCTAGCCTCGCTGTCGGACAAGGAGGATAGTATTCCACTCGCTCTGGAGGATTGGATGAAGGATCCTGCGAAAAACATCTGTCGGGTAACATGTTTGACTAAAGCCGTTTTTATTGGAATCGGCTGAGAACACTTACTGCTCGGGAAGATTGAAAGTTCGAGTCCAGGGCTCTACACTTGTCATGGACAGTCTGGCAGAACAGGTGAGCGTGCCATCGCTGCCACCAGTCATCAAAACTCTGATGGGTGATGCAGACTTGATTCCATGGCTTCGGCGAGAATGTAGGCAGGTTTGCTCCAAGTTGAAAAATTCTGCCAGACTGAAGGAGCTCTGTAATGTTCTCCCTGGGTTTCAAGGTATTAAAAAAAGGGAGTCGAGGGGGCAATTGGCCAAAGCCTAGCTGTCTTGCTGCTATGTTTGGGTGATAAAATTCATAAGAGGGATAGCTAGTTGGCTTGCCGCTTACGCTCCGAAGGTGTTTGAAGTCTACTGGCAAGGCACAGGGTTTTATGATTGCATTCAAGATTCTGGTAGCCTCATCATCAGAACACCCGTTGTTGAACTTGAAGCTGGAGGGCGCTGCAAATTCATCTTCATCCTCGTAGGGGAACCAGGTAGTAACATTTGGTCCCAAGCCCCTGTATAGTGTTTCCAACATATTGCCCTTTGTAGTTAGGATGGTTATGGTAGAAGCAGCTTCACCATAACTTTGACAGCCTCTGGTTTTTGGATCCTCTTCCTCTGAGTACTCGGTGGATGGAAAGCTGAGGTCCTGGAGTTGTGTTCTTACCAGCTTGTGCAGATATAGGTTGAGCCATAGCTATACTAGCCACCAAGGGCCTGTTATGCATTGTACTTCTTCACCTATGATCAAGGAGCTGAATACCCGGTTCATAAGCCTGTATGCTGCACCCAACAGGAGTTTGCCCAGGGGGATGGAATGCCCTTGAGCCAGTTTCTCTGCCAAGACCCGATAAGGGTATGCTGGTCCGGCAGTGGCACCACAGAACACGAATCTCTCAAGCCACATGGTCAAAAATGCGACGTGTTCTTTCTCGCTGAAGGAAGAAGAGGTCTTCTGGTGGTGTTGAACATAGCCGCTCCATCCTTTGTATGTGTACAGCTTCAGGAAGTACGGGTCCTTCTTGCCACTGGTGCAGAGATCCCAGAAGTCATACGATCCAGTGATTTGAAGCCCGGTGAGCATGTGGATATCGCCCAGGGTGATGGTTTTTGGGCCGTCTCCGAACACAAGAGCGTTCAGGGAGTTGGACCAAAAGTGACTGGCGGCTATCAGGAGCGGCTCATTCTTTGCCATCTCTGATAATGATAGATCGAGACATTGGCCCAGATGGTGCATCTCCCAGTCCGCGCGTTTCTTCGCCGCGACGTGGCAGAACCAGTTCCTCCATCCAGCAGGTACGCTCGGCCAGTTTCTGAAGGATTTGGCCCAAGAAGAGGCGCCCATCATGGAGCTTCGGAATGGGAACTAGTTGGTTTCTTGAACAATGAAATATTTGGGGACCGGATCGCCCATCGGACCCAGGTAGTAGGTGTTGGGGATGTCCATCAGCGGAATCAGAATATCATTCCTCAGTACCTGGATTTGAAACTCGTACTCAGTGAGGTTGAAGAGGGATTCACAAATCAGGAGGTGGATCGATGAAATTGATACCTCAGGGACCTCGAAAGGAGTCGCCATTAGCTTAGGGATGGCTTGACGGCGGCGAATCGAAGCTGACGGCGGTGGATTGAAGCCCATGGCGGAAATTGCGACGGTTTAGGGTTTCGTTTTGGTGCAAAAGTCTGAAGCGCCGAGAGGGAAGCTGCAGTTTCACTATTTGAAGGCTCAAGTGCTAATTTCTGAATAAACCAGTTTATTTCAAAATTGGGGGGCATGTGTTAACACCAAATTTTGGACTGGGAGCCGATAGCCGATACCAGAGGAAGATAACCGATCTCGGAAGCAGATTCCGTCCAGCGGAAGGAAGGAAATAGCCGATTGCACGGTGAATCGGTTATTGGGCCATGGTGACAGGAGGCGCGCAGCGTCAGTATTGATGACGTCATCCATAGTCTGCACCGCCAGGATGCGATCACGATCGGAGTCCGTTATGGAAAGGGAAGGTAGGACTCCAAGTTACCTTAGATATAGGATAGTTTGTTAGTTTCCTTATCTATTGATGAGTTGTAATTCGACTAGGACTCTATCTACGCTCAGGGTATAAATATAAGCCCTCAGCTATTGATATCAAGAACACAACAACATCAATACAACACAACTTTCGGCTCCGGCCAACAAACCCTAGAGTCAGTCGAGTCCGGCAAGTTACTTCATTCAGGTTGGGTGTCATCCGATGGACGCAGGCTTGCTTGTAAGTATCGTCAACCCCCTGTTTAACTATGTCTTTTTAGCGTCATCCAGTGGACGTGGAAGCATGGCGGATCAGGGTCCTTGCTAAGC
Organism: Eremochloa ophiuroides; assembly: GCA_038502445.1. Classification (NCBI taxonomy): domain Eukaryota; kingdom Viridiplantae; phylum Streptophyta; class Magnoliopsida; order Poales; family Poaceae; genus Eremochloa; species Eremochloa ophiuroides. The sequence goes on along the minus strand of JAHLJS010000004.1, from coordinate 7,336,605 downwards.
TCTATTTCTTTGGCGTCATCCAGTGGACGCGGGAAGCATAGTGAGTCAAGGATGATTCACACTGGTTTACCCGATCAATCTGTGTTAACCGTCATCCGGTGGACGAGATGCAGATTAGGACGGCTTTCACACGCGGATTAGTTATCGTTTCGTGTTTGTTTGCTTGATTAGGCTATAGATTGAAATAGTTTGCATACATGGATTAGTTATCGACTCTAGCTAAATATGGCAATTTAGTTAGATTCATTAAGTTATCGGTATTGTTTGTTTAAATTGATTTACCTTATTACAACAATATCTCTACCCGATTAAGATTGATAGAGTTGGCTTTAGATTTATTTGAATCTGATCATCGTTTATGCTTTCTTATGCTTATCTTACCATGATGATCGGTTCCATGCTTACATCGGCTAATTCCCTATCAATCTTGTTCGTTACATGTTGTGCATTCGGTTCTAGTTGAGACATAAGTGGTTCTGAGGTTATCATAAGTCTTATTTTCATATCCTTGTTTAAGTTAAACTGAGTGTCATCCGGTGGAACAGGTTTAACATAAACAAGTTTCGCTAAATTAGACTTGCTTTAATTTGAGGTCTGTTTATGACTACTCTAGCATTCGTTCGTGCTTCATGAACCCTGCATCGGCTGAAGAGCCGATTCAGTTATGCTTTCACGAATAGATCATGCATATAGACCTATTTGGATATCAAACGATCTAGCTTTGTTTGCTGGATTTGTTGAAGCCCGCTGGCCGTTAGACCAGGTGAACGCAGACTTGGTGAACTTAGCAAAGAGGGTTTACTAAAGCCGCCGGCCTTCTAGACCAGCTTTAGCAGATCTCTGCTTGTTTGATGTACAGATCAGATCTGTACACGTGATCTATTTTCTTTTATACACATTAACCGAATTAGATCGGCTAGCACATTATTATCTGCATATGAATATCCTGATAGCCGTTTTACTTCATTATTATATTATCGGTTCATAACATGACGGAATCGGCTTTCTTGTCGATCTCCGATTATACTGGCTCTTTGAGCCGTACAGTTGAAACTATCTGGACTCACCAGTTACTTCCGCCTTGGGTTACTGATTATATCCGTTTCCTTGTCAATTGCAGGTCAAATTGACTGGCACGTTTGGGTGTTACTGGCACTCTCAGACCGGGTTCGAAGCTAGCTGGATCTGCGAGAGCTCTACTGCTTTCAAGGGTCGTTTCCGACTTCGCTGGTGTGTTGGGCTTAGGGAACTACTTTTTGCGCCAACAGGTCCGCCGCCGCCGAATGCCGTGGTCGACGACGACGGAAGAAATTTCCATCTTGCTCGCCGTGGGATCAGGAAGCACACCCCCTACCTGGCGCGCCAACTGTCGATGGAATACCGGCGATAGTCTACCGAGGGGTATGACCAAGGTAGTAGATGATCGGTGAAGGTGCGCCTGAGACGAGCAAGAGTTGCGCAGTTAGCGCGAGACACGAGATATATACAGGTTCGGGCCGCCGCAATAATACCCTACGTCCTGTGTGTTGCTGTCTTGTATTATTATGAGTTGAGTTGAGGGGATCTATCCCTGCCCCTCCTTATATAGTCTGAAGGGACAAGGTTACAAGTAAACTATCCAAGTTGGTACAATAACCGTGCGGTGCAGTCTTGCGCCGCACGTCTTTATCTTCTGGGTCGGGCCAGCTTTGATGGTGCGGCCCATGTCTTGTCTTGTGGTACCGGGGGTCTATATCCCCACACTATGGAACCTTAATTCTTAAAATTGGACAACCCGACTGGGGGCAGGTGAAGGGGTAGTTTACACGGTGTAAGCTACCTTGGCAGGTTCGCCTAGTGAGGGTTTCTGTTGGAAGATACTTGCCCCTGTCACACGCAAAATAGTTCATAGCCACCTCGCCTGGTGAGATAATCCGTACAGCCACACGTCTGTATGGGTAGACTGGATCTCACACCCCGATGGTTGGAAGTATAATTTCTACTAGGAGGCCAGTGCTGGCAACGGAAACTCAAGAGCCAACATGAATGCTAAGTGATCTTCCATGGTCCAGTTGGCGTGGACTGCATGCTAAGTGATCTTCCACGTTAAACTTCTTTATTTTGGCCACATATATAATTGATATTTTGGGTAACTAAGTGACCCCCGAGGGGGATTAAGTGACCCCCTGTTTCCAACCCCTGAGGGACCGTGGTAGAGTTATATGGAAAACCAGGGTCATGCCCAAGCGGGTACGGGCTCTCGTTAGACTTATCCGAACCATGACGATGGGTGGGGTTATGTCTATCGTGTGAGGAAATATGTATACCTCTGCAGAGTTAACTAAACCTATTCGAATAACCACGTCCTTGGAATGGGCAGATGCTGGGATGAGGCCACTATGAGTAGGGACGCTCACTTCCTTTCCCACCTTACCCTAACCCAAAGTTTAGGGCTTGCTGAGTACGTATGTACTCACCCGTTGTTGACTCACAGATATCGACCTTGAAGGCCTGGACCTCTACGAAGAAGCTGCTACCCAGGAGGACTAGGAGTCGCGCATCTCGTCGGGAATCTTAGGATAGAGGGCTTCAACTACGCTTGAGCTTGCCTGTGGAATTGTCTTGCTACCACTTAGTACTTAACCGTTAGCTACCACCCTGCTAAATAAAAGCCGCTTCACGGCTAATCTCCGTTAGACTTGTAAACCCCTTTAGGGCCTTGCCTACGGGCCGCCCTTTGTAAGACTCTTTTATTTGCTATCAATAAAGTTCGGACCTTTTTATAATTGTTCCTGTGCCATATCTGTTATTATGCAAGTGCTTGTGCATGATCCTGGCGCAAGTACTTAAGCGTAAATGGACTCTCAAAATAAGGGCCCGACATTTTCTATCGGTTTGTTACAATATGTCGGGAACCTAACTCTCCTCGAACCCCCTCGGCCGCGTAGCGCACGAATTTTACGCGAAAAATGCCACTGTAAAAAATGCTAATTTATACTGGCCTCTAACACTGGCGGTTATAAAGAAACACTAGATATTTGTTTTCCATTGTACATCGAAGCGCAGTGTGAAGGGCTCAGATAAGGTGAAACCCATGGCCACTTGTAGTAGCCGGGATGGTTGCTTTTTTTTTTTTCTATGTACCCCACATGCATGCGTGCCTTTTTGATCGATGGACCAAATCAGCATGCAAGCTGATGAGCATCTCGGTGATAACTCGGCTCCGGCTCGGCGGCTCCTCCTCTGTCTCTCTAGACTCATAGTCCCACGCTGGTCCTCTCTCCTTTTTCTCTTTCTTCTCTGCAGTTTCAAAAAAAAAAGGCATCTCTCTCTTATGAATTGCTACTTGGGTACTGTGCAGCTCAATGAGGATGGCTCTCCAATTTGAGTATTTTTTTCTGCTTTTTACAATGTAATTGTAAAGCTTACTTTTATTCTTGTCAATTTCAGTTCGTTCATCGAGGCAGAAGGGTCTACGCTATTGAGAAGCATGCCATGTCCATTGACACAAAGAAGTGCTGAAGTTGACAAGGCAGCTCAATATATGGTTGTCCAAGGTGACTTTGAAAACACATTTAATGCCACAACAATGCAGAGGCGACGAAAGGTTGGGCTCGCTTTGAAGCTTTTGGTACATTCAGTTTGCTACATGTCTGAAATTATAGCAAATTGGATGTACAAAAAAGAACTACTTATAATTTGGAAAAAAAGTAAGTAATGAGTTATGAGATCTTAAGTGCAAAACTCATAGCTTTTGACTTTTGACCAAGATGCTTGTTAGTTTATACTCCTCTGTTCTAAACTAAAAGTTGCTATGATTTTTTTGGTACATTCAATTTGTTATTATTATTATATATTTAGACATACTCCCTCCGTTCGAAAATAAGTGTCATTTCTAAATTTTTGAAATCGAAGTTTGACCATTCGTCTTATTCAAAAAATTTGCGAAAATATAAAAATAAACAAATTAAGATTAAAGTACCTCCAATAATGAATCATTTCATAATAACATAATTAATTTTTTGACAAAAAAATTGAATAAGACGAATGATCAAATGGAAATAGTCAAAATCCTAAAATGACACTTATTTTGGGACGGATGGAGTATAGCAGATTGAATACAACAAAGAAGTCAAAGCAACTTATAATTTTGAACCAAGGCAACATAACTTTTTGGGATGTTAAGGGCCAGTTTGTTGGGTTTCAGATTCTCATGAAATATTTCAAACGATGAATCAGAGCCACTGTATGAGAATTATTTGCTGGTAGGTATATTCTGATTCTAGAAAATTGTGTTTTCATAAAAAATATATAAATAAAATATGCTTTCAAAAAATCATAACTTTTTATGGGCAAAGAACAACTTGCCTACCACACACTTTAACGTGTTGCACTTAAAAAGGATAAATAAAAAAAATACAGTCACTAGTATATGGGAGAGACTTAGAAACAAAACCTAATGAAACCAAAGTGGAGTCATTTCCCTCGCCGTTTGGCGCCATTTTTATTGTCCAAACGGTGCCTAAGTGTTAAATTAATAGCTTTGACTTTTGGCCAAGATATTTGTTAATTTCTACTACTTCTATTTCAAATTATAAGTTCCTTTATTTTTGGAACATCCAATTGCTATGTATATCAAGATACTCCCTCCGTATCGGAATTAGATGACGTTTACGACAATGACATGGTCTCCAAAGCATGACTTTGACTTCATATTTCTATAAAAATACTTATTGAAAAGTGATATATACATACTTTTATGAAAGTATATTCGGAGACAAATCTATTTATATAGTTTTCATATTTCCAAACTTAATAATTTAAAAGTTACTATTCATGATTTATATTCCTAATATTTGACCAAGATCTTTTTCAAAACGTCATCTTTTTTCGATACGGATGGAGTATATTGGATGTATCAAAAAAGTCAAAGTAAAAAGGATGGGGTTACTGTCCCTAGGTTACTAACGCCTCATCAAGCAGCCCTGTTCCCTTTGGACACAATGTGTCATTGAAGCCTTCTTCCCAGCATGTTTGGCCAGCCTGTGATCTTAAAAGTACACCTCATTTTTGCAGGTAATTTATTCTGCCATTTGTACAAATCCATGTACCTAACAACGCCTATTGGGAACTGGTACAATGCCTACTTGGCAAATTCCCATAAAAAACCTGCTTTCACACTTTCCATGCTTTTATGTTCTGTTTTTGCAGTGCAATGCAGGTTACTGAGGAAATTTAACGACAGCTGCTTTACCATTCCTTTCACCTAAGCCAAATAGATGGCAACAACAGAGCGAAGGTACACATAAATTTGCATGTTCCTTGTCAGTTCTGTTCTTACAATAGATAACCTACGTATTTCATATATCAATCTTTCAAATTGAAACTAAAATAATCCCTGTGGAACTAAACCAGTACAAGCATTTGAAGACTTCACATATATAGGATTACTCACATGTGCAGAAACTGATCAATATTGTAATGCATGTCCCTAATCAGAAGTTCAGAACTGACGGCCCCGGTTGTAATATATTCCTCAAAGTGCCATTTTTATTTCAAATGACTTTTTTTTTTTGCTCCATGCAGCTCTATTAATCAGAATTTGCTTGCTTCATCTTTGGAAAGTTGAGTCAATTCAAGTTTTGGGACATATTGCGGAATTGGCATCCAGAATTACAATGACCCCAACCTTCTTAGAGGTATATCCAAATGATTCCCCTCTTTATTTGGGATTCGCATTCCTGAAGCATCGATTATAATGTTGATTTAGTTGGGACTAAAAGGCTTTGTTGTTCTATGCATGCAGCCAGCATTTATGGAGCAACACAGTTGCTTCACATTTTAGTGTCATATAGGCTTCATGCTGCTGTAAGATCTCTATTTATACATCCGTGTTTAATCTGATTTTGTCCAGGGATCACCATGTTTCCCTAATTACCTAATTATTAAGCTACTAATAGTTATTACAAAGTTTAACTTACTGGTAACCTGCTTCATAGATGTTACAATGTCTATTAACCAACAATAGGTTGCGAAATATTTCGAATGTTGGTTGTTCTATTACAATAAATTCCTTAGGCATGGCAACATGTTTTTGCATGAAGCACTTCAGTTGTGATGTCATATTTCACATGAAAGATGGACCTTAGTGTTTGTCGAATAAAAGTAGTGGACACTTGAGCGCAGTGATACTTTTGCTTGAGCGCAGTGATACTTTTGCCCAAACATATCTTCACTTAGTGCATTAGCTGTCCTACTGTTATTAATCAACTCTGCAGAGAAGGTAGCATGTACAAACTAATGTTGTTCTTGGATGCATGGAGCAACTGAATGCTATACCAAGTACCGGTGTTGCAATTGTGTTCAGCCCTTGACAAAGCTGAAATTATTTGTCCTCACTCTTAGATTTACATCTTTGCAAACCATCTGAACTTTGCAATTTTGGAATTAGTCTATGAAAGAGGACTAACAAAACGCAATCATACACTATCCCTGAGTTGCTAATGCCTCATCATGTAACCCTTTTCCTTTTAATGCAGTATAAGTGATTAAAGACTTCATTTCAGCATGTGTAGGCAACGATCTTAAGGCATACCTCCTTTTTTTTGCAGGCATCAGAATGTGGCATAGCACGCACTGTCTGTAGTTGCACATGCCGACGACAATGTGCCTAATACAAACTGAGAAGAGCTCCTGCTTTGCACTGACCGTTCTGGTGGAAAGATTGTGGCTCAAACTATAAATGCTTGCTTCACTACAGTTTTACACACGACGGCTACTTCCCTACGGTTTCACAGCTTAAGACACAAATTTTTTTTTTGAAACTAGCTTAAGACACAATTGTGCATGTATGAGGTTGCTGCTGTACTGTGCAGCCTTTACGGCTATCAGGTTGTCCATATGCATATATGTGTGCGCACAATCAAGTACTCCGCTGTAATATTTAAGATCAGCTATACATATACGTGGGCACACAAGCAATCACTCCACTGTCTCCGCCACTAAAACATATAAAAAACAATCGTCCACCCAGCCACAACCTCGCCTCCGCTTCCCTCGCGCTCGGTTAAAAAAAGTTTTTTTATTCGTACCATTACAATTCTTAAAGCTTAGAGAAACGCCATTACTATTTATCTATTTTGAATCATGCCATTATAATTATTTGTTTTCCACAAACATGCCATGGAAAACGTATAAAGACATCTTGGGCCTAGCTGCAGCGTATACAACTGCGTACCTTTTCTCTCTTCTGTCACTTACACGTGGGCCATATGTGTCATCTTCTTCTTCCTCTTTTCTCTCTTCTGTCACTTACACGTGGGCCATACGTGTCATCTTCTTCTTCCTCTTTTCTTCTTCGTTGCTGAGCAGCATCCATGGCCATTCATGGCGAGCAGCAGCAGCATGCCAGCGAGCGTCCATGACGAGCAGCAGTACTAGCATGCTGCTCGGCAACGAAGAAGAAAAGAGGAAGAAGAAGATGACACGTATGGCCCACGTGTAAGTGAGAAGAGAGAAGAGGTACGTAGTTGTATACGCTGCAGCTGGGCACAGGATGTCTTTATACGTATTTCATGCTATGTTTATGGGAAACAAATAATTGTAATGGTATGGTTTAAAATAGATAAATAGTAATAACGTTTCTCTAAACTCCTAAAATTATAATGGTATGATTAAAAAAACCCTTAAAAAAAAAAAGGCTGCACTCCCTCGCTCACCCCATCGTCCCGCACCGCCGCTGCCCCCATCCGTCGACCCGCGCCGCTGCGGCGCTGCCGCCCCCCATCCGTCGCGCCGACACTCCCTCCGCTCATCTCGTCGCCGATTCGCCCGCGGCTATACTCCCCACCGCTTCCTCTTCCTCTCCCTCTCTCTCCACCACGGCGCCCCACCATCTCCAGTCACCATGCGGACCCGCTTTCTCACCGTCGACAACCTCGCGCCATCGCCCTTGGCCGCCGCCTCCTCCGACCTAGCATCCACGCCGCCCCGGGCGCCTCCCTCTGGCCGCCGCTGTCCGGCCGGCTCTATCCCTCCCGGGCGCTGCAAGCCGGAGCGTTGTCCGGCCGCCTACCTCCAGGACCAGGCAAGGTATGGCAGCTTCCATACCTCGACTGTGCCGTAACTCCCCTCTTGAATCACTGCCCCTTGTGCTAATAATCTGCCATGAACGAGAGCCGCGAACCTCTGAATGTATTATAGAGGAAGAAGAAAATGTATGCTTCTGTTCTCATGCTCTGCGAGTCTGCGACTCCACCTCTATCTTTGCAAAATAACTGAATCGTGAGTTCTGGTCCAGTGTCTGGCCGTCACTGTCTATGAGTTACAGTTACGGTGGCCCTTTGCGAAATTATTAGCGAGTTCTGGTTCCGGTGATAGGCAGGTTTGGTGGCCATCTCTACTCCTGCAAGTTCATGCCAATACAACACAGCAGGTGGAGTAGGCAAAACTAGGTGGCGTTGCAGCTGCAGTCTTTGCAGACACGCCAACAATGTCCCACCATCAAACATATATCAGATAAATTACTATGTCCCTTTTAGTCACCAACTATTAAATTTTTGTTTGCTTAGGCTCTGTTCGGTGAAGCTGAAAAGTGCTGAAAGTGCTGTAGAAGTGCTGAAATCCTGTGAGAGAGAAATACTGTAGAAGTGCTGAAATTTCAGCACTCTTCACGCCATCCGAACGCAGCCTTAGTTTTTTTACCCTGGTTAATTACTCAATTTGGTTGATTAATTGTGAAAAGATAGATAGATATTAAGAGTCTTGGGTTGACTGGACCTAATCAAGAGTGTAGACAAATATTAGGCGGTGTGGACAAATATTGTCAAATGGAGTATGTTTTTCAACTGAATTTTATCTTCGAATGGATTCTGTAGCTGATATCTGTTTTGCCTTCTAACATGTTGTGGGTACATAAGGAGCAGATCACTTATCTATCAAATTTTCTTAATGTGGCATGCAGGTATATTTATGTACTAGGAAATTATTCTGAAACTGTTTTGAGGGAAAAGCATATACTAAATCGGTTCTACATAAATCTCAAACCTGATCTTACCCATACATCAATGACTAGCCATTTTTCTTTTACATCAATGCAAAATCCTAAAGTTTTTTTAAGCTACTAATTAATGAATATTATTATGATATCTTCGCCATTTGCATTTTTCCTGCTATTTTGCTTTGACTGAACTAATCATTTGTATTGCATTTATTATGTGAACCATTTTCATATCAACAATGTGGTATATTAATGTATAATGTACTGTGCCTCCTAATTTCGATCCCATGGCTGTGGTCTCCATTTTTTCAGTGGGGATTGTCCCGATGCCACATGTTTTAGATGTGATAATATGACATTGCTTTATCAGATGTGTGACCATTTGTTTTGTATACGTATGTGGCAATACTTGAAAGATGCACCGATTTCCCATTTCTATCATATTACCACAGACAATTTCCTTCACAAGCACATGCCGGTAATCATATTTATTTGGTTCTCAGCAGTTACATGCTCTATCTATAAGATGTATTCTTTTTTGTCATCAGTTAACTAGGTCTGAAATCACCATCAGAATTTATTATTGCCTGAGGATTGCCATATATATATATATGGCAATGCTGCTTTTCTTTTCTTAGAGAAGATTTCTTCATTTACTGAAGTTGCCGAAATTTAAATAAATGTCATGTATAATACTGAGAAGCTCCTAATCATAATAACAAATGGTGGGCATAACATTGTGACAGCCAAAGCCAATGAGAGGGACGGAGAAGGCAGGGCTCCAGCATGACATCACAAATAAGCATGACATCATTCATATATTTAGTTTGTTGTAAGCAAAAATAATTTCACAGCATGTGATCCGTTTATTTTTTATTTAAAAGTTTAATTGTCCCATAGCAAGGCCACCAAACTCACAAGGATTTGAACTCATTAGTTCTATACGGACGGGCTAGGAAGCAATTGCTATTCATTTTTAAGGAAAAACTGTTAGAATCTGGATGGCATCGCAGGTGTATTACTGTATCAGATTGTCTATGATCAGCATTCAAATTATGCTATTAATGTATGGCCCATTTGTTGAATAAGGACTCTAAATGACCATTCAGTTCTTCTGAGTTTCAAAGGATGGTGCCCATTAGTCATAGATAGGTAGGCATACACACCTTAAATGGACACAATATACTGGCCTTGTCTGTTTTTTAATTTACCACTATTGTGTATAGCGGTGGCGATTTTTCATATTGGTAACATGAAAGAAGTAGCACTGGCTGCCCATGAACTAATTTGCTAAAAAGTATAAGTGCTTGTCTTTTTTTACTTGTGTAACCTGGAAAGGAGATATTATTTTTTCTTATTTTTTCGGTCCTTTTCGTTTATATCAGAAGGAGATGCACAAGGAGCGTCAAAAGCAAGTTCAACGATCTCATGTCAAGCCATCCACCTCTGTTGGCCAGGTATGCTCTGTTCAAAGTTAACTTCCATTTTAGGATGCTTGTGATGTTAATGATAAGATGATGTTCTTTCTGAATCTGGGGGCTGGATAATTATCTGATAGCATACTTTCAGGCAACCTGAATAAGATAATGTTAATGATAAGATGATGTTCAGTATATTGGATCCCTGACGAGCCTTATTATGCTCCTTGCAAATGCTCACCTGGCTAGAGTACGAGGCTTTGTGATCGATGACCATATGGAGGTGCACTAATAAGAAGATTTTTTTTTTTCATTGATGTTTGCTGATTTTGAAGGCAATTTCTTGGGAACATGATGGTTCTTGTGACCTCACCTGCTGCTGAAAAATAAGGTATGCTAATTTGTTTTAACAAATGTTACTTTCACTTTACTAGGAGTAATGGTTAACCCTCCTAAACCTGGAGAAAACTCATACTTGTAGTTTACTGCTCAAAGACTAAGCATATTGCTCCTCAAAATCTTCAATCTCTGTACAATTTATGTGGAAGAATAAACCTATTCCATATACTAAATGCCTGTTGATCTTATTATTGTACAAACACTAGAGCATTGCTGGGTTAGTGGGTTGTTCAGTTGTAGAGCTTACCATCCAAGTTCAGACGATGTACATGAATTTCGTAAAACCCCATGCCATCTACATGGACCAGGCTATGATCATATTGTCTCTTATCAATATTATTTTGCAGTAAAAGATAGAAAAGGAAGAAAATTTCACATAGAGCAGTGCTGCATTTCTTCCTTACAAAAATATACCAATTCGGATGGACCGCTTGATGCTGGACTTGGAGTAAAGAAAACAGATTCTACAATGGAATACATCAACATGCTTGTCCGTTTCTTCTCTGTCCAACATATAGCAGTTTTTCAGATAATGGCAAAATTGTGTTTGGCTCAAGGAGTGTTAGAGAGCTAAGCTTCAGGATGTCATGGCAAACTAAAATGGTAAATTAAATGATCAAATGTAAGGCATCTTGCAACAATGATAGCTAACCTAAAGCATACTGCACTTTGAAGTAGTCCGCTGTGGCTATTGCCCATTGGAGCAGAGGTACGGCATCGGCGCCATGATTATGTGCATCCTTGTGTAATTTTTGGATCTGAGCATATATGAACGTATATTTGTTTTATATATATTTTTGGTTGAACTAGGTATTGTCTGGGTTGATGAGCTTGTGATATAAAACATATAGTAGAATGGGTGAGGCTGCGACACTGCTCTCTCTATGATTGTGCTAATTTTATGAATTGTCTTTTGGATTAAATGTCGTTGTAAAGTTGTGCGATCTATGTGGTTTTTAAGTATAAAGTTAGCTATCCCGTAGCAACGTACGAGCATGCTACCTAGTACACGTATATATATTGATCCAGTGAGGAGCGAGCGAGCTAGCTCTAGCTAGCTGGCGACGAAGCAAGCATCGAACTGTTGCAATGGCGTTCGGCTGCGTTCGGTTGAGGGTATAAGCGCTTATAAGCGCTTATTTTTCAGCACTTCAGCAGTATTTTTCTCTCACAAGATTTCAGCACTTCTACAGCACTTCAGCGCTTATCTACAGCACTTCAGCTTCACCGAACACAGCCTTCATGCACGTAAGGCATGTCAAAAAAAAAAAAAAAACAAACCGTATCCATCTGCCTAAACAGCACAGCACAGTCAAGTCTAAACAATGTAATATAAGAACGTAACACAGCACAGTCAAGTTTGAGAGCAGATTCCAGAAATTTAGGCCACAACGTAACTGCTTAGGATGTGGGAAGGGCATTCCATATGCATGTAGCACATAAAAGTAGCAGAGAGTAAGCGTCTACCACTCTAACGACTGGCACGACTGGACTCGTGCCTGAGGAGACAGTCGTAGAGAGCTCGCGAAGGCTACGTGAGCGAGACCGGGATTGGCGAGACTGCCCGGGTGTGGGTAAAGGGAGACCGTGGCTAGAAGTGGCGCGGTGGCAAGGACCCGGGTGACGAGAAGAACCTCGGCATCCCCCGCCCTGTACTGCCGGAGATGTAGCTCGCGGAGGGTCTGGTGGAAGGAAGGCGGGTAGGGGTCCAAGTCGAGCTCTTCATAGCCACGGCGAGGGTCGGCCCGCTGTAGAACGAACCAAATTTCACCAAATCGATCAAAACAGCGCAGATTGACGTGAGAAGACGAAATAGAGACGACGAGCGGCTTCCACTTACGGTCAGCTCCAGGTGGCGGAGGGCTGGCAGCTTGCCGGCGAGGCTGAGGAAGCGAGCCCACTGCTCGGCGTCCCCCATCTCCAGCGTGACCTCCAAGAGCTCCACCTTCGCTAGCGGGCTGAGGAGCGAGTCGATCCTGTGGCGCCGCGATCGGGAGAGCACCAGCTTCTTGATCGACCGTAGCTCGTCCGCGGACTGCAAACGTAGAGCCACAGGAGGCGTGGCGCTGGACGGCGGCCTGGGCCAAACGACCCTGGACCTGGAGGTCTTGATCTCGGGGGAGAAGACCCCTGCGGTGAGGGTCCTCAGGTGTGGGGCGTGAAGGAGACGCACTGCCGTGGCGGCGGTCTCCATGAGCTCCATGGTCGTCAACGATTCGGACGACACGTCGAGGGCGCCATCTCCGGCGGCGGTGGCGTCCGCGCCGGCGCCAGCGGGCGCAAGATCAACCCCAAACACGCCGAGCGTGCTCAGGCTCTCCAGCTTCTGCACCGCCTCGGACAGGTCCCGGGCGGTGCATCTGCAGCATACAAGAAACAGCTCCCGGAGACCAGAAACTCCGAAGCATGTGCGGAACCGTACCTCCAAGAAGCCGAGGGCGAGTGTCGCGAGCCCCGGGCAGCGGAGGCGGGCGAGTGGAAACTCGGCGGCGGGCTCCTCCGGGGCGCCCACGTCGAACAGGATGAGCTCGCTGACGGATCTGTCTGAGAGAAGGTCCACCCACCGCGCGAGCACCTCAGGCGACGGCAACCTGGAGGCATCGACCCGAAGGGAGAACACCGGACCTGGGTGATTCTCCAAGATCCTGGTGATCGCGTCTCCGTGGTCGTGAGGCTCCGCGTCGAGGAGCGGGGAGAAGTCGAAGACGTGGAGCAGGTCGAGTCGCGGAGGACGAGGGGCTTCTTCCTCCACTCCGTGTCCGGAACGCGAACAGCTCCGGGTACGGGTCGAAACGCACCACAGAAGGGTAGCGGGGCCGGCCGGAGTTCTCCCTCCGCTCGACCTGGCTGTCTGGAAGCTCCAGATACGCTACCCGTCGCGGAGGAAGAAGGTCCCCGTCCTCGAACCGCTTGGCGACGGCTTCCGCCACGCCCCGAGGGGTGTTGGTGGGGGCTCGCTGCGCTGCGGGCGGGCGGAGTCGCGGAAGGCGGCGGGCGGGGTCGATCGGAAGGCGGCAGGCGAGAGGAATCGCAAGGCGGTGGGCGCCGGCAGCGCTGCGCTGCCGGCGGGCGGGAGGGCGGGCGGGGGCTCGATGCGCTGCGGGAGGGAATCGGAAGGCGGTGGTGGGTGGGCGAGGAGGGAGGTCCGGCGAGGAATGTCAGGCTGAGGGAGGGAGGTGAGCCGTTGCGACGGGCGGCGGGGGCGGTTATATTTTCCAAATCGGCTGGGCTGTCCGGGCTCGCCTGGGCTGTCCGGCCTGATTTGTTTTTTTTTTCCCTCTCTCTCTCTCTCCTTTTCTTTTCTTTGAAAAGAAACGAAACAAGGGTTAATATGTAAAACAAATTTTTAAAAAGAGATGCAACTGATTTGATTCATGTGTGTTTACGAAAAATAAGATAATTTTAAAAATTGTGCGCACTGTATATGAGGCCGCATCGGTATTTTCTTTGAAAAGAAACGAAAGAAAGGTTAAAATGTAAAACAAATTTTAAAAAAAGAGATGCAACTGATTTGATTCATGTGTGTTTACAAAAAATAAGATAATTTTAAAAATTGTGCTCACTGTATATGAGGCCGCATCGGGCAGCCGCCTCACCAGGCTCAACCGCAAAGGGGAACCCAGCAAGGCTACCGGCCCAAGCAGCCTCAACAATGCACAGAGTTTTGTACGGAGTATGTTGCAGGAAGTTCGAATCGGCTCATTCTATTCAACTTTTAGCCTGTGTTGCTTGCTTCAAAATTGCCGATGTGGTACTAAGATGCCAGGGCAGTAGATGGCAACTCGAAATAAAAAAAACTGGGTGGTGAACTCAAGCCACAAATTGGGCCGGCCCACTTTTGCGCCCTCATAACCTTTGATAGAGACTCCCGTCCCGTACACCATCCATTCCCCAATCCCCACCCTCGGGCGACGGCAGCGACGACGGAGGCGGCGGCGGACCATGGCCGGCAAGCCCGGTCCCAAGATCGGAACACGCACGGCCAATTCGCCCCCGCTGCCGAGGTTGTCGTCTTCCCCGACTCCGGCGACGAACCGTTGGCTCCGCCTCCCGGGCCTCGTCCCACCCTTCGCTGACCCGCGCACCCGCCGTGCCCGCTCCCTGCGCGGCGTCAACTTCGGCTCCGGCATCCTTGACCACACCGGCGGCCATGTCAACGCGACTCCTCCCTCGACCATTGGCTGTGGCGGTCCAAATGTATCAGGCATGGTACCCTCCAATCTATTGTTTGAGAAGTCGATTACTAATTTACTATTACGGTATAGTCAGCGTCCTTTGAAATAGCATATCAATCCCCTTGTAACTGATATCAATAGAATAATGATAGAAAAATTCAGAGTAGATAGAGTTTTCCCTGAACTATTGGACTGTCATCATGGATTTAAAATGCTCGATCCATTGTGGCCTCAAATTAGGCAAGATCAATATAATTTGCAAGCTAGGGAAACATTCACCGGACTTGGGTATGGTGCCATAAAGTTTGGTTTGATCTCAGGTATGGTGCCATAAAGTTTGGTTTGATCTCAGGACGAGTACAGAAAGCTTGGGAAGCCCACTCAACCAAGAAGGGAAAGTATCAACTATATTCTATTGCCTAAAAGTCTAGAACCTCCAGATTGGAGCAGTTAGAAGGTGGCAACCCTCGTGCCCGGCCCTCCGCTCGCGGCCGTCGTCGCCGCCTCCGCCCTCAGCTCTGGCAGGGCATCGGTGGACGCGGCCCCCGCTAGGGCGGCGCGCTGGCGCGAGTGGCGCTGTCCGGACCCGGACTCGTACTACGCTCCGGCGGCGGCGGGAAGCCACCCGCCGCCGCGCGCGGGCGCGTGTCGTCGTCAGCACGAGTACTGCCGCCCCCGGGCCCCGGCCCGCCAGCGCAGCCGCTCGCAGCACGGGCGAGGGGTGACCCCGCGTCCGTGGTGACCCCGGCTCCGGCTGGGCAGCATCTTCCCCGACGGTTCGGCAGCTTTCCAGTTGAGGAAAATTCAACTCCGGTCCTCCAACTTGCAAGGTCTCTGAATTTTAAACTGATATATGTATGTCCTTAAATTTGGCAGAGCGTATTATCTAGATCTAAAACTTTTAAAGTGATCACCATATGTCTCTAAACTCGTCAGAGGATGTCATCTAGGTCCCAAATAATGTAGATAATTTCAGCATAAAATATTTAAAAAGAAAAATGTAATTTTAGGTACAGTTGCTGCAATTTGTAAAATACTCGACAAATTGTATCTTTTTCATACGATCTTTGACGAAGATGATTTTTATATAAAAATTGTAGCTCTTGACGAGATCTACAACTTTCTGGTTTTGAGTTTTTTAATTTAAAGTAACCAAAATGCTCAAAAAATTAAATAAGTTTTCAGTAGTATATTAATCGCGTACACGTCTTTGTCGCCTTGGAAAAATCAAATCTTCATTATACGCTATCAAATGGAGGTACTTTATATATAAAAGTTGTAGTGTTCGAGGAGATCTACAACTTTCAAGTTTTGAGTTTTTAAATTTGAAATTGTTAAGATGCTGAAAAAATTAAAAATAAAAAACTAATATGTATAAACCGAAATCAGTGTTTTAATATACTGCTCAAAAATTATTTTTTTTAGTATGTTAACGAAAACTCAAAACTAGAAAGTTGTAGATCTCGTCATGATCTACAATTTTGATATAAAAATCATCTTCATCAGAGATCATATGAAAAAGATACAATTTTTTGAGTATTTTACAAATTGTAGTTACTGGACATAAAATTACATTTTAAAAAAAAATATTTTGTGCTGAAGTTAACTACAGTATTTGGGAACTAGATGACACCCTTTGGCAAGTTTAGGGATCTGTGGTGATCATCTTGAAAATTTAAGATCTAGATGACACACTTCGTCAAGTTTAAAGACCCATAGATATCAGTTTGAAATTTCGAAGACCTAAACGACACCTCTCGTCAAGTTCGAGGACCGGAGGTGAATTTTGGCTACCGACGAGGTCCTCCAGGAGGCGTACGAGGCGGGGTCCGCTCCACATATGTGGAGCGCCTCGCGTCTGTGGTGGCGTCAAGCTCTGCTACTGGTATATACTTATATGTGCTGTCGTCGTCCGTCGACATTTAGGTTCAGCAGATGTAACCTCTTCCATCCATGAAATTTCTTTTGTAAGCCTCATAACAGCAGAATTTGCAGTTTCAGTGACAAAGTTTGCATCATCTATACCATCGCCAGCACCAGCAAGGGCAAATCTAGTGGCATCAGAAGAGTACTTTTTTATGGCATCTTCAAGAGTTAGGAAATTTCCTGTAGAATTGGACATTTTCTCAGAATTAAGCGTAAGATGCCTGTTGCAGCGGAAACCAAGAGGCCAATAGTGCTCACTGCTCAGGAAGAAGTGTTGTATGGTTGTATGCAGAATGTCAGATGGTTTTGAATAAGGTCTTTTCCAGACACACGGATATCAAATGGATACCAATATTCAAATTCCTGCTTCATTTTGTTCAACAGATCAGCAGGGATGTCACTTTTTGGTGCTGGACCATCACAAAAAACAAAATCCCAGATCCAAAAATTCTTACAAAAACCTTATTAAAACAACTTTTCATCAAATTGGTAGACTATAATCACCATTGTAAATATAGTAGTTGTCGTCTCTGAGCAATTACTAGGCTCAAAATTTTGGAAACAAAATCAGAATTTAGGTTCATGTCATCAAAGTATAGACGACAACGAAAGTCATCATAGTTTCAACAAATGTTTCACCTAAATATATATTGGAGATAAATAGAGGTGCTATGTCAAGAAAAAAACACATGTATATGAATGAAAAGTACATAAAAATAAATAATTCATAGATTATCAAACCTGAATATAGACTATAGCGTACCTAATAAAAACTATTATTTTAGAACACTAGTGACGAGAAAAATATTTAATACATTAGTTAGTGCCTCCTAGGATTCTAACCCATACGGGTGCTTGGGTTCATCACAAGTTTTCCTAACATAAATTGTGTCTCCGCCTCTGCTATTGCCGCACAAAAATTAAAATTAAAACTTATTCTGTATGTAGAGAAATACAAAATAAATCTTTCAAAGAGTTAATTGTACCAATTCTAATAGTCAAGGAAAGAAAAACTGAACCAAACATTATTACTTGTTAAGGAGGTTATTTATACATCAACCAAACTTGGGATGAGTGATTTGGAGCTTTTCTTATCTTATACCTTGGTTGACAGCTCAGCTTCAAGCTGTTTTATTTGAGTTTCAACTTTACAAGCAACTTTTTTTTGGCAAAGCTAAAATTGTTTTCGAAGACATGTTGCATGTAGATTTTTTAAAATATGTTCTCACAGAATCTCACACAAGGCATACAAGCGTAAGGTGTTGTGAAAAGCTACAATTTTCAGTTTCATTCTACCCCATTTTCATATGAGAGCATGATTTAAGAAGCGTCATGAATAATGAAGCTGTTTTTAGAAGGTCTATTTGGCAAAAAAAAAAAACTATGTTAACATGACCTTAATTACTAGAGAGGTGAGAATCACCCCTCCCCTCCCGAGCGTCCCCTGGGCGACTCGGGGGGCGTTGCACCGCCGCCGCTAGCAGCCTCCGCTCCCATTCCTCTCTCCGGTCATCGTCGCCGCCCTACGGCATGCGGTGGCGGAGGCCCGTCTCCTTCCGCCCACCTCCTCCCTCTCCCTCCCCGTGTCCCTCCCTCCCTCTCACCTTCACTCCTCGACCTCCTCCTGTGGCACCTTCAACTCCGGCGAGTTGGGCGGCGGCAGAGCGGATCCGGGCCCTACGGGACCGGATCTGGTCCCCCCTCCCCCGGGTCTGTGGCTGGGGCTGCGGCTGGTGGCCAGCCGGTGGCCTCAAAATCCAGCGTGTGGGATGCTCCATGCGGCCGGCCGAGCCTTGCTGCTCCGGTGGACGGGCTGCTCTGATGGCTCCGACGGCCTTGCTACTCTGGTTCCCGATGTATAGTTTCTGCGGTGCGGCTGGGCTGTGGCCGGCCGCAGCAGTGCGGCCAGTGCGGCCGAGCTAGTGGCTGGCCGGTGGCCAGTGTGGCTAGGCTGTGGCCGGCCGCGGCCAGTGCGGCCGGGTTGGTGGCCGGCCGCGGCTAGTGCATTGTGGCATAGGAGGGCTTGGGTTCTGAGTGAAAGCTCATCCCGATTTCACCGGGCGAACGACGGTGACGCCTCGGCCACCTTATTCTATCTACATTCGGTTTTTGAATTGAGTATTTGGGACCCTAAACAAATTCAAATGAAAGTAGTCAACTACAAAGTTGCATAACTTTTTGAGATCTGCAACTTTCATTTTGGCAGTTTCTCCATCCGAGGTCGTTTGGAAGTTTTAAATTTCAAATGTGAGAAAATTCAGCCATAATTTTTGTAGGATAAATGATTTCAAATGAAAAAATTATCAACTACAAAGTTTCATAACTTTTCAAGATCTAGAACTTTTATTTTGATAATTTCTCCATCCGAGGTCATTTGAAATATTTGAATTTTTATTTTTTTAAAATAAACATAATTTTCGTTAGATAGATTATTCCAAATAAAAAGGTTGTCAACTAAAAAGTTGTAGATCTCAAAAAGTACTATAACTTTGATATAAAATTCGTCTTCATCCGACACCATATGAGAAAGTTATGAATATTTTCGTTCAGCCTATCAGTATCGGTTTAAGCCACGAACCTAGCAGTGATAGTATCAGTGACAGCTCGTGGCTTCAACCGGCAGTGATGCCTATTTTCAGTGGTGGTTCATGGCTAGAACCGGCAGTGAAGATCCAAATATCACTGCAGGTTCATCTTATCACTACCGGTTCATGGCTAAAACCAGCAGTGATTCGTCGAGACGTATTATCACTGCCAGTTGTTAAAAATCCGGCAGTGATGGGCTGGCAGTGATGTTCGAATCAGTGCATGTCGAGGATCGATAGACCAAAAGCTATATGATGATATGAAGTGGATCATATCATTCATGAGGTGTTGGTGTATGTGTTGCACCAACATCGATGGTGTCGGAGACAGAGATGAAAGCGGTGATCAGAATGGAAAGCGCAAGGCAAAGGTATAACCTACGGCATTTTCATTTTACCTGTCCATGGTTGAGGCTCCGTTTAGTTCACAAAATTTGGCACTATTCCTCATCACATCAATTGTACTTTTTGTCTGCATGGAGCATTAAATAAACTAGCAACTGTTGCATGTTTGTACTTTTTGTCTGGCTAGCTAGCGATGAATCTTTTGAGTATATGTAACAACTCGGGTTTTCCGATAACCAAAAATTCGAGCTTTTGAAAAAATTTTCATGTAAATGTGTGCAACATGTAGTTTCTTAGCTTAACCACGACTAACGCACTAACAACCGTTGCATACATATAGAATTGCTTGTAGGATTTTATCAGAGCTCCATAGTCGGTGTAGGGTTTTCGTGTCGGAGAGCACAATTCTTAGTGAATTCCCCTGAGTCTACTTTCAATCTTCTTGTATTCTTTTCGATCTCCCATCGAATCTATTAAAAGGATTCATCTCAATTTCCCTCTCAATTCTCACCTCAAAATCCTTGCAATCTAAATGGAAAAATTCCCTTCCTTCTTCTTGGGTCGAAACCCCAGCCGGCCCGTCCCTCTTTCCCCCTCTCCTTTCCCTCCCACCACGCGGCCCAGTTCGCAGCCCAGCAGGCAGCAGTACCCCTCGGCCCAGTGCGCACCCACCTACGTGCGGCCCACTTGGCCCAGCCAGCCGCGCCTCCCCCTGTCCCCTCCTTGTGCAGGCGCAACGCAGCCCAGCTCGCCTCCACTCGTCGGCCCGGCCCAGGTCGCGGCCCGCCCAGCCACCGTGCCCTGGGAACCCTAGGAACGGGAGTGCGCTCACACCCCCGAGCCGCCGCCACCGCTGCACGGTGCCGAGCACCCTCGTGGCTCGCGCTCCCATGGCGACCCGATGCTCGCCACGCGCCCCTCTCTTGGCACGAACGCCAAGGATCGACGCCGTACCCACGAACCCTAGCTCGCGCTGTATTAAGACCCAAGTAGCCACTGCATCTCTGTTCCTCCTCCCGTGCAGCCGCCACCGCCATGGCCGCTGGCATCCACCTCGCCTCCTACTGCCACTGCAGACCGGCCACCACACCAAGCCGCGCACGGCCCTGCCTTGCCTCCTGCCGACGCCTGCCACCAACGCTGCGGTGCGCCCCAGCTGCCGCGGTGCGCGGCCATCCAAGCAGCACCGCTGGCCGCGGTCCCGACTGGCTGGAGCCGCCGGTCACCACCGGTCGGGCCCCCCTGTTGGAACGACCACCGGGACCTCGACGCCGACCCACGCGTCGCTACTGGTTACGCTCGCGGCTCCGCCCGCGCCACGGCGCCCACGGCTGCAGCGTGACACGATGAGCACCATCACGGCCGCCACATCGGCGTCCGCGACATCGAACGCCTCGTCCTCAACCTCGACGCCCGACGCCACCGGAGCACCACCACGTGAGCACCATCGACCGGGCGCCACTCTGTGCCGCGACGTCGCACGTCCGCGACATCACCAGCGCGGCCACGCCGCCCGCTCTGGCGTCCTCGTCGAGCAGTGCGACCGCCAACCACCTCGCTTGGCCACCCTGCCCGCCCGCAGCAGCTGTCGGCCGGCCACGGCTGGCTACTGGCCGCGTGCAGGTGGCCCTGGCTGGCCAGAGCAGGCCACAGCCACACCGACACTGGCCGCAGCAGGCCGCCATCAAGCCGACCTCGTCTGTGCCCCTGGACACTGCAACTCGGCTCGCTCTGCCGACGAGCAGGTCTTTCCATGACCAACTCAGGCATCCACGTCGCGACATCGTCACCATCACGCCCCGAACGAACTTCCTCCACGGCCACGATCTCCTCGGTGAGCTGCCGATGCCTGAGGCCCTCTCCTTTTCCACTGTGACCCTGCTAGTGACTTGTGTACTGAAACCGGCCTTCGCGCCGTCGTTTTTCCACTGCCACAGGGAGACATGGACCATGCCGCGCCTCGACCGGAGCCGGCAACGCCTTGCCGGAACCGTTCCCCATCGCCAGTGAGCTTCCATGACCAAGCCCATGTCCTTTTCCCTTTTGCTTTCACCACTGTGTCGCTGAGATCGGCCGTCATGCCATTGTGTCGCTGTGAACGGCCATCGTGCCGTGGTTCACGTCTTGCAGGGAAGCAGCAAGCCCCCATGACCCCATCCGTCACCATGCTGACACCTTCGTCGTTGGTGATCACGAGCCGGCACCACGGTGAAACCACCGCGCCGAAGCACGATCTACTACATCTCGCCCGCCATCGTGAACGTTCTGCCTGCACCGACCCCGTCCCGCGTCGAGCGACCTTCCATCCGCAAGTCCTCGGTGAGCCACGACTTTCTCCCTATGGTGAGCACCGCCACCGTGATCAGACCCGCCACATGAGCCATGGCGTCCCACCTCAGGGACGCGTAGGCTGAGCCCCTCCCAGCTCAGGACACTCGCACACACGACACGAGACCTTCCCAGCCAAACCGAACCACCGGCGTTCCAAGAACGCCGGCGTGGCCGAGGACTACCCAAACCACCACCATGATCGCGTTCCGGTTTTACCCTGTGCACTTGGACTCCGAGACCACTCTGCTCATGTCGCCGATGGACACGACGGACGCTGATCGAGAAGGGAGAAGACCTCTGGAAGTTCTGCCTGGTCGCCCCGACGCGCACCGACGCCCCGTCCGAGCTTCACCTTAGCTACCATCACACCGTGATTTACCATGCCCGCGTAGACCGATGGAACCCAGACACATTCCGACACCTTCTAGAAACTTGCAGCCACCTTCGGCTAGCATCTAGTCACTCTAGCCAGCCTTGGCCAGTCACCAGCCCCACCCGGCCAGCTGTGACCAGCCGCGACCAGCCTACAGCAGGCCACAGCCAGCCATGACCAGCCAGCAGTAGGGCACGACCAGCCAGCAGCCGGCCACGACTAGCCGCAGCAAGCCATAGCAGGCCAGAAGGTACCAACAGCTGGCCCAGTGGAGCCGAAACGTGTAGAAGCAAGCCTCGCTACTTTTCCTTTGACACTGGCCCTGTCCGACCTTGTGCCATAGCCCCGTTGCCACATCTTGAGGCCCCATAGATAATGTTGGACGGTTGGAAAGCCAAAGTGATATACGACACTGGACTATTGGACCCCTGCTCTTACTCCTTGTACATCTATCCATCATACCGTATCCTATCCTTACGAAATGTCTATATCTGTTGTACCCTATCCTTATATTCTATCTGTTGTACCCTGTCCTCACGATCTGTCTGTATCTAAATCTGTAATACAGGATCCATCTATCATAATGCTATGGAATTATGCTACTCCGCAGTCTTATAATGAGTCTTTTGAGTCATGTCATCGGTTCTTATTGCTGGTTGTTGTGTTGTTTGTCTGTGTGCTGTGCCTTCGAGCCGGTGGTGGGATCGTACCTCGTTCGGACGTTGCGATCGTGGGATTCATTCCGCCATGACCGTAACACCGAGTGAAACCTGACCTCACACTGTCTCTCACTGACTTTTCGTGCACCGACTCTCGTATGCTGGTACCCTACGCGTGGTTTGCGCACTTGCTTCTTTCACCTGTCGCTCTCTTCTAACGCCCCGTCTATTCCGTGGCGTGTGCGTTGGAAAGAGTAGACCACTACTGTATTATGCTTCTCGCTCTCTGTTCGTTTAGCCCGCTCTGTTCGATCCCGTCTTACTCACAGTGACCGGATCAAAGACCGGACTGACTCCTTTTGTTAGCAAAGCTATGGTCTATATTAAGATCTCAGACCTATGTAGGTCGACTCGGTCGACCACTTAAAACCATCTTCACTGAAGATGTGACTGAGAATATAATATGGATGTGCCTAGCTAACTTTTCTCTCTCTCTTGATTCTTGGTGTTTAAGCACATGTATGATTGTACCCGTTTGAATCACAGCCTTGGTACCCTACATGTGGATTAAACACTCGCACTATTTTGTGCAACATTTATTGTTGGAAATTCCTTGTTCTTTCCTGCTAATCGGCCGTCCTCCGATCCCCGTCTTCCCCGTGGCGGACAGATCGGAAGATCGTGTGCCGTGGTGTTTGCTATGGATAAGCTTTGGCCTAAACCATTTATTATAAAGCCATAATGGCTTGGCTGTGACTTATGCTTGTGCTTAGCAAACCACCACTCCTGTTTCTTTGGCCTGATGAAATCGGACATACGCCAAGAGGGCTAAGCCGTGTACCTTTTATTATTTCTTTGCTGTTAATGGGTCTCCCCGTATCCCGTCGTCTTTGGTGAATTGGGTGTTTTATTGCCTTGTATTGCTTCGCGGAGTTGCCGTTTCCAGATTAGCGACGATCGGATCGAGCCCCGCTGGAAGAGAACGTGGACGGCGCAAGGACCCGCGGAATGGAGTCACCCTGGAGGAGGTGATCCAGCAGAACGACTACACTAACTGAGGAGTGCTCATACCACTACTTCCTCGACAACGCAGGTGTCATGGTAGCACCTTCTTTTAGAGAATCCTATTAGACATTGCAGATCTAGAACTGCTAGTGCTTTATATTTACTCCTTTGCTAGTATATGATGCATGTTACTACCTAAGCCGTTACTACCCCGCTTGCAACCACTTTATGATACCACCCAGCTTCGCGCTCACGCTCTTTTATACATACTCCTATCTACCTGTTTGCTTGCATGTTACATCACTATATTTATCTATCAACTCCACTCGCATTGTATCTATGATGTGATGCTGGTGGTGAACCCTTGGGAATGGTTTGGCTTGGGATGCCGGGCTGGTGGAATGTGAGCGTGCTGCGTGTGTGTTGGGTGTGTGGTGAGGGTCGAGTCGACCAAGTGGGATACACGACGAGCTGTGTAAGCAAGTCTTGCCGGGAGTTGCATCTGGGCATTCCCTCGAGAGATACCTGTGGTGGGTAATGACTTATGTGGTGGTTCTGGGATGTGCATTGATGTCCCGTGAATGGAGGTGCCATGGTGGCACGGGGAGAGTATCCCCTAAGAGAAGATGCCTGCTTGGTCAAACCTAGGAAGGACTAGCCCAGGTTCATGGGAATCCCTTACTGCTCACTCGCTTCTGATGGGCGGGAGACGGCTGGACTACTTGGTAGGGCGGTGCCACTACTGCTAGGTTGTGAGGTGATTAGGGTGGGCGGTGAAGGATGTGGGATTTCCGAACCGTCCTAGATGCGCAGTACCACTGATTGGGCCCGGTACTGCGTCTCCCAGTCTCAGCGTTTCGGCGTAGGGCCGAAGTTACCCAGGGCTGAGTGGTAGGGTGGCATCGACCTAGGCAAGCAAGCACCCGGAATTCTGCCTAGGTGATTGTACAGCATCGATGATGGCTAATCTTGTGAGTGGTAAAACCTCTGCAGAGTGTATGGTTGATCGATCGATACATAAGCCGATTCGTCGGCTATGGACCTTTCCTGTGAAGCTCTGTCTAGTGTAGAGAGCGACATTCTTTTCTCCCCTGGTTGATAATTGTCCGGCAGTGTGCCCGGCGTGGCAGTGTGCCGTTGAGACAGGACCCGAGAGGGAGTTGGGCCTGTCGACTGAGTGCGAGGTGTGGGTGTGAGGTGGTGTATGGGTGGAATGATGGATTGGAATGGGAATTGATGAGATGGGTTAAAACTTGACAGCTAATATGATATTATTACTTGATGCAACTTTGCATAGGATGCAAACCACAGCCAAATATTAGGATCGCCAGATCCTTTGTTTCTCTTTTCCACTAAAGCTCATCGGTGCTGACCATGGCCTGCACATATCTGGCGGTGTGCAGATTACCTGACTAACAGAGATAGTGATACGAAGGATTAGACGGTCTCGTGCCTACGCTCAAGTTTGTTTCAGGAGATGAAGACTATGCTGCGCCAAGAATAACTCTGATGGTACCCGTGAAGGAGGAGTCTTCACTCGATGACATATTCCACCAACTCTGATGACGACTAGATATGCTTCCGCTAGATTAACCCTGTAATAGGTGTCCCCTCAGTTGATGTAATATTTTGTAAGTAATCTCGATGTATGACTTTTATATCAACTGATATATGATAATGCGATAAGATCAATCTTTGGTTTTATCACATTATATCTCATTCTGTGGATTTTCCCATCGTGGAAAATCGAGGATGTTTCAGTTGGTATCAGAGCCATACTTGACCTTAGGACGAGACCATTAGGACCAAATACTAGTGTATGATCCAACAACTCTGTCTGGAAACTATTTGTGAAAACACTTTTCCTCTCCACCTTGAGTTTTGATGCTAACACTTGATTCTTTCCCCGCGCCATGAATTCTTCTGCTAACTGATCTTACCTATTCTAAAAGTTGATCCCTAGGAAATGGACTGCCTTTTTGTTGCCCACGTTAGATCGATAGATGTGTAAGACTATAAAGGCTTAGGAGTCGCCTTAAGTCAACACTATGCATATAGGAGTTATAATGCTGTTTGAGTGCCTGGGTCTTATGCTTCTTATGGCTCTTGTGTTTATATTGCCTGAGTGTAGGCTATAGAATTATTTTAAATACCTAAGGCTCCAAGAACCGCCCATAACTCCACAGGTCCGAGGATCGAAACCTGGCTAGCTAAGAACCTGACCACCAGTTGGAAATACACGACCAAAACAGCATATCTTTACCACTCCATTTCAAAATTGATCTCAGATTTTCAACTCCATGCATATTCAAAATTTCCTCACCACTTTGAGTTAAAAAGATTCGTTTCTCCATTTTTAAAGCAACTCCATTTCAAAAGAAGAATGAATTCAAAACTTTCTGAGTCTCGATATCAGCTCTTTCTCTACCCACTGTATATTCAAAAGCTACTTGCAAAATGATTTGAAAACATGCAGTCTTTCATAAGGTGTTACAAATGTTTTCGAAAGACGTTTTACTCTTCACCCAAATGTTTTCAAACAGACTCAAAATCTTGTGTAAAAGCTTTTGATTTGACCCAATCCTCCAATTTATTTTCAAGCAAACTCCGTTTTCAAAATAAACGCTTGTGAAAAGGGTATTTTCAACTCTTGTGAAAGGAATTTAGCAAAACCAAAATGAGCCTTTCTTTCCAAACTTGTTTTCAAAAGAGTACTACTATGGAAAAAGATGGTTTTCGACAATCAATTTGATTGCAAAGCCGTGCTCTTCAAAATAAGAAATGATTTTCAACTCATTACCCAAAACCGGTTTTAAAGTAAATAAAAGGAAGCTATCCTCTGATTCGAAAACTGATCCAAGTTTTGAAAATTATTTCAGAAAATAAGGCACTCAAAACGATTTGGCTTTCAAAACTCGCTATGATTCTGAAACTTGTTTTCAAATTATCCCCGATTCCAAAACCTCACAAAAGCGCTCTCTAATTTTCAAACAAATTTTCAAAATGGACATCTTGAAAGGGGTATGTCAGTTGTAAAATGTTTTCTTTGGAATGATTTCAACTCCGCATACCGCCGCTTTAAAACCTCTTTGACCAAAAGTCCATTGCAAAAGATTATAAAAATGGTTTAATTTCTAAAATTCTTCCCTTCAAAAGTCACCAATACTTTAGAGTTTCAAAAGACAAAAGGGGTACACCAATTTTGAAAGGTTTTGCTTTGAGTTCAAAATTTTGGGTTGTAACCCTCTCCTCTATGAGTTATGTAATAAAAGAATTTAAGAAAATGAGTTTCAAAAGAATGATTTTCTAAATCATTTAAGAAAGGATTTTCCAAAAGGCTCTTTTCTCCCTCTTGCTTGGGATATCAAGCCGGTCCTAGTAACCCGATGGGACAAGTCGTTCCCGACCTACGGTACCGCTACGAAACTTGCGGCCACATGTGTGATGCATTCACATGGCTTGCTGCCGGGCGTATGCAGGTAACGTGGTATGATCGTGACCGCCCCCAGACGGTACCTGGATACGATTGAACTTCCAAATTAAACTCTATCAAAACTCTTCTTGCAAAAGCAAAATCGAGTTTTTGAGAAGCGATCATTTTGGAAATCTATTTGATTTAAAAAGGTTCGAAATTCCTTTTTCAAGCACCCCGCCTTGTCATAGGAAGGAAAATATATTTCAAATTCAAATTATTGCAAATGCAAACCTTTCATATTATAAAAAAAATCAACGTTTTAAGGAAAGCAAAATCTGATGGAATTTACAAAAAACCCTTCGACACTGAAAATCCCAAATTCTACCTTGAAATACCCCGATGACTCTCTCTCCGTTTTCAAAAATCGCTTAAAATAAAGTTTTCAAGGACTTCGTGGCTTCCTTCTCTAAATTTTGGGAAAAATATTCTTACCCTCTTATGACTCTTTCAAAAAGCCAGGATTTATGAAAACTATGTTCCCAAAAGTTCTGTTTGAGAAATGTTTTGTGAAACAGCAAACAAAGCCTTTTGCGTGTGTTTTCAAAAAGTTTTGGGAAAGCCTACTTCCATTTAAAAAGGTGATTTCAAAAGGTTTATGAAAACCTACGAAGGCCTTCGAAAAAGATTTACAAAGTTTACAAGCTATTTGGTTTCCAAAACACTACAAATAATTAGAAACAAATATTTGTTTTCTAAATAAGAGTTAATGGTGCTAAAACTTACCTCGTACCCCGATTTGACTCACAAAATGATTAAAAAGATCTTCTATAAAAAAAAGAGTTATACAAATTGCTTCTCTCTTTTATTTCATCACTCTCTCCATTCCAAAATGGGTTTAACGAAAACTGTTTTACGAAAACCCTTCTTCAAAATCTCTACTGGCAAAACACAATGCATCAGCACATACCTTCCACTAGCACTAACTCCTAAATCTCGAGGACGAGATTCCTGTAAGGGGGGTGGACTGTAACAACCCGGGTTTTCCGATAACCAAAAAATTCGAGCTTTTTAAAAAATTTTCATGCAAATGTGTGCAACATGTAGTTTCTTAGCTTAACCACGACTAACGCACTAACAACCGTTGCATACATATAGAATTGCTTGTAGGATTTTATCAGAGCTCCATAGTCGGTGTAGGGTTTTCGTGTCGGAGAGCACAATTCTTAGTGAATTCCCCTGAGTCTACTTTCAATCTTCTTGTATTCTTTTCGATCTCCCATCGAATCTATTAAAAGGATTCATCTCAATTTCCCTCTCAATTCTCACCTCAAAATCCTTGCAATCTAAATGGAAAAATTCCCTTCCTTCCTCTTGAGTCGAAACCCCAGCCGGCCCGTCCCTCTTTCCCCCTCTCCTTTCCCTCCCACCACGCGGCCCAGTTCGCAGCCCAGTAGGCAGCAGTACCCCTCGGCCCAGCGCGCACCCACCTACGTGCGGCCCACTTGGCCCAGCCAGCCGCGCCTCCCCCTGTCCCCTCCTTGTGCAGGCGCAACGCAGCCCAGCTCGCCTCCACTCGTCGGCCCGGCCCAGGTCGCGGCCCGCCCAGCCACCGTGCCCTGGGAACCCTAGGAACGGGAGTGCGCTCACACCCCCGAGCCGCCGCCGCCGCTGCACGGTGCCGAGCACCCTCGTGGCTCGCGCTCCCATGGCGACCCGATGCTCGCCACGCGCCCCTCTCTTGGCACGAACGCCAAGGATCGACGCCGTACCCACGAACCCTAGCTCACGCTGTATTAAGACCCAAGTAGCCACTGCATCTCTGTTCCTCCTCCCGTGCAGCCGCCGCCGCCATGGCCGCCGGCATCCACCTCGCCTCCAACTGCCACTGCAGACCGGCCACCACACCAAGCCGCGCACGGCCCCGCCTCGCCTCTTGCCGACGCCCGCCACCGACGCCGCGGTGCGCGGCCATCCAAGTAGCACCGCTGGCCGCGGTCCCGATTGGCCGAAGCCGCCGGTCACCACCGGTCGAGCCCCCCTGTTGGAACGACCATCGGGACCTCGACGCCGACCCACGCGTCGCTACTGGTTGCGCTCGCGGCTCCGCCCGCGTGACGGCGCCCACGGCTGCAGCGTGACACGATGAGCACCATCACGGCCGCGACATCAGCGTCCGCGACGTCGAACGCCTCGTCCTCAACGTCGATGCCCGATGCCACCAGAGCACCACCACGTGAGCACCATCGACCGGGTGCCACTCTGTGCCGCGACGTCGCACGTCCGCGACATCACCAGCGCGGCCACGCCGCCCGCTCTGGCGTCCTCATCGAGCAGTGCGACCGCCAACCACCTCGCTTGGCCACCCTGCCCGCCCGCAGCCGCTGCCGGCCGGCCACGGCTGGCTACTGGCCGCGTGTAGGTGGCCCTGGCCGGCCAGAGCAGGCCACCGCCACACCGACACTGGCCGCAGCAGGCCGCCATCAAGCCGACCTCGTCCGTGCCCCTGGACACTGTAACTCGGCTCGCTCTGCCGACGAGCAGGTCTTTCCATGACCAACTCAGGCATCCACGTCGCGACGTCGTCACCGTCGCGCCCCGGACGAACTTCCTCCACGGCCACGATCTCCTCGGTGAGCTGCCGATGCCTGAGGCCCTCTCCTTTTCCACTGTGACCCTGCTAGTGACTTGTGTACTGAAACCGGCCTTCGCGCCGTCGTTTTTCCACTGCCACAGGGAGACATGGACCATGCCGCGCCTCGACCGGAGCCGGCAACGCCTTGCCGGAACCGTTCCCCATCGCCAGTGAGCTTCCATGACCAAGCCCATGTCCTTTTCCCTTTTGCTTTCACCACTGTGTCGCTGAGATCGGCCGTCGTGCCATTGTGTCGCTGTGAACGGCCATCGTGCCGTGGTTCACGTCTTGCAGGGAAGCAGCAAGCCCCCATGACCCCATCCGTCACCATGCTGACACCTTCGTCGTTGGTGATCACGAGCCGGCGCCACGGCGAAACCACCGCGCCGAAGCACGATCTACTACATCTCGCCCGCCATTGTGAACGTTCTGCCTGCACCGACCCCGTCCCGCGTCGAGCGACCTTCCATCCGCAAGTCCTCGGTGAGCCACGACTTTCTCCCTATGGTGAGCACCGCCACCGTGATCAGACCCGCCACATGAGCCATGGCGTCCCACCTCAGGGACGCGTAGGCTGAGCCCCTCCCAGCTCAGGACACTTGCACACACGACACGAGACCTTCCCAGCCAAACCGAACCACCGGCGTTCCAAGAACGCCGGCGTGGCCGAGGACTACCCAAACCACCACCATGATCGCGTTCTGGTTTTACCCTGTGCACTTGGACTCCGAGACCACTCTGCTCATGTCGCCGATGGACACGACGGACGCCGATCGAGAAGGGAGAAGACCTCTGGAAGTTCTGCCTGGTCGCCCCGACGCGCACCGACGCCCCGTCCGAGCTTCACCTTAGCTACCATCACACCGTGATTTACCATGCCCGCGTAGACCGATGGAACCCAGACACATTCCGACACCTTCTAGAAACTTGCAGCCACCTTCGGCTAGCATCTAGTCACTCTAGCCAGCCTCGGCCAGTCACCAGCCCCACCCGGCCAGCTGTGACCAGCCGCGACCATCCTACAGCAGGCCACAGCCAGCCATGACCAGCCAGCAGTAGGGCACGACCAGCCAGCAGCCGGCCACGACTAGCCGCAGCAAGCCATAGCAGGCCAGAAGGTACCAACAGCTGGCCCAGTGGAGCCGAAACGTGTAGAAGCAAGCCTCGCTACTTTTCCTTTGACACTGGCCCTGTCCGACCTTGTGCCATAGCCCCGTTGCCACATCTTGAGGCCCCATAGATAATGTTGGACGGTTGGAAAGCCAAAGTGATATACGACGCTGGACTATTGGACCCCTGCTCTTACTCTTTGTACATCTATCCATCATACTGTATCCTATCCTTACGAAATGTCTATATCTGTTGTACCCTATCCTTATATTCTATCTGTTGTACCCTGTCCTCACGATCTGTCTGTATCTAAATCTGTAATACAGGATCCATCTATCATAATGCTATGGAATTATGCTACTCCGCAGTCTTATAATGAGTCTTTTGAGTCATGTCATCGGTTCTTATTGCTGGTTGTTGTGTTGTTTGTCTGTGTGCTGTGCCTTCGAGCCGGTGGTGGGATCGTACCTCGTTCGGACGTTGCGATCGTGGGATTCATTCCGCCATGACCGTAACACCGAGTGTAACCTGACCTCACACTATCTCTCACTGACTTTTCGTGCACCGACTCTCGTATGCTGGTACCCTACGCGTGGTTTGCGCACTTGCTTCTTTCACCTGTCGCTCTCTTCTAACGCCCCGTCTATTCCGTGGCGTGTGCGTTGGAAAGAGTAGACCACTACTGTATTATGCTTCTCGCTCTCTGTTCGTTTAGCCCACTCTGTTCGATCCCGTCTTACTCATAGTGACCGGATCAAAGACCGGACTGACTCCTTTTGTTAGCAAAGCTATGGTCTATATTAAGATCTCAGACCTATGTAGGTCGACCACTTAAAACCATCTTCACTGAAGATGTGACTGAGAATATAATATGGATGTGCCTAGCTAACTTTTCTCTCTCTCTTGATTCTTGGTGTTTAAGCATATGTATGATTGTACCCGTTTGAATCACAGCCTTGGTACCCTACATGTGGATTAAACACTCGCACTATTTTGTGCAACATTTATTGTTGGAAATTCCTTGTTCTTTCCTGCTAATCGGCCGTCCTCCGATCCCCGTCTTCCCCGTGGCGGACAGATCGGAAGATCGTGTGCCGTGGTGTTTGCTATGGATAAGCTTTGGCCTAAACCATTTATTATAAAGCCATAATGGCTTGGCTGTGACTTATGCTTGTGCTTAGCAAACCACCACTCCTGTTTCTTTGGCCTGATGAAATCGGACATACGCCAAGAGGGCTAAGCCGTGTACCTTTTATTATTTCTTTGCTGTTAATGGGTCTCCCCGTATCCCGTCGTCTTTGGTGAATTGGGTGTTTTATTGCCTTGTATTGCTTCGCGGAGTTGCCGTTTCCGGATTAGCGACGATCGGATCGAGCCCCGCTGGAAGAGAACGTGGACGGCGCAAGGACCCGCGGAATGGAGTCACCCTGGAGGAGGTGATCCAGCAGAACGACTACACTAACTGAGGAGTGCTCATACCACTACTTCCTCGACAACGCAGGTGTCATGGCAGCACCTTCTTTTAGAGAATCCTATTAGACATTGCAGATCTAGAACTGCTAGCGCTTTATATTTACTCCTTTGCTAGTATATGATGCATGTTACTACCTAAGCCGTTACTACCCCGCTTGCAACCACTTTATGATACCACCCAGCTTCGCGCTCACGCTCTTTTATACATACTCCTATCTACCTGTTTGCTTGCATGTTACATCACTATATTTATCTATCAACTCCACTCGCATTGTATCTATGATGTGATGCTGGTGGTGAACCCTTGGGAATGGTTTGGCTTGGGATGCCGGGCTGGTGGAATGTGAGCGTGCTGCGTGTGTGTTGGGTGTGTGGTGAGGGTCGAGTCGACCAAGTGGGATACACGACGAGCTGTGTAAGCAAGTCTTGCCGGGAGTTGCATCTGGGCATTCCCTCGAGAGATACCTGTGGCGGGTAATGACTTATGTGGTGGTTCTGGGATGTGCATTGATGTCCCGTGAATGGAGGTGCCATGGTGGCACGGGGAGAGTATCCCCTAAGAGAAGATGCCTGCTTGGTCAAACCTAGGAAGGACTAGCCCAGGTTCATGGGAATCCCTTACTGCTCACTCGCTTCTGATGGGCGGGAGACGGCTGGACTACTTGGTAGGGCGGTGCCACTACTGCTAGGTTGTGAGGTGATTAGGGTGGGCGGTGAAGGATGTGGGATTTCCGAACCGTCCTAGATGCGCAGTACCACTGATTGGGCCCGGTACTGCGTCTCCCAGTCTCAGCGTTTCGGCGTAGGGCCGAAGTTACCCAGGGCTGAGTGGTAGGGTGGCATCGACCTAGGCAAGCAAGCACCCGGAATTCTGCCTAGGTGATTGTACAGCATCGATGATGGCTAATCTTGTGAGTGGTAAAACCTCTGCAGAGTGTATGGTTGATCGATCGATACATAAGCCGATTCGTCGGCTATGGACCTTTCCTGTGAAGCTCTGTCTAGTGTAGAGAGCGACATTCTTTTCTCCCCTGGTTGATAATTGTCCGGCAGTGTGCCCGGCGTGGCAGTGTGCCGTTGAGACAGGACCCGAGAGGGAGTTGGGCCTGTCGACTGAGTGCGAGGTGTGGGTGTGAGGTGGTGTATGGGTGGAATGATGGATTGGAATGGGAATTGATGAGATGGGTTAAAACTTGATAGCTAATATGATATTATTACTTGATGCAAACCACAACCAAATATTAGGATCGCCAGATCCTTTGTTTCTCTTTTCCACTAAAGCTCATCGGTGCTGACCATGGCCTGCACATATCTGGCGGTGTGCAGATTACCTGACTAACAGAGATAGTGATACGAAGGATTAGACGGTCTCGTGCCTACGCTCAAGTTTGTTTCAGGAGATGAAGACTATGCTGCGCCAAGAATAACTCTGATGGTACCCGTGAAGGAGGAGTCTTCACTCGATGACATATTCCACCAACTCTGATGACGACTAGATATGCTTCCGCTAGATTAACCCTGTAATAGGTGTCCCCTCAGTTGATGTAATATTTTGTAAGTAATCTCGATGTATGACTTTTATATCAACTGATATATGATAATGCGATAAGATCAATCTTTGGTTTTATCACATTATATCTCATTCTGTGGATTTTCCCATCGTGGAAAATCGACGATGTTTCAGTTGGTATCAGAGCCATACTTGACCTTAGGACGAGACCATTAGGACCAAATACTAGTGTATGATCCAACAACTCTGTCTGGAAACTATTTGTGAAAACACTTTTCCTCTCCACCTTGAGTTTTGATGCTAACACTTGATTCTTTCCCCGCGCCATGAATTCTTCTGCTAACTGATCTTACCTATTCTAAAAGTTGATCCCTAGGAAATGGACTGCCTTTTTGTTGCCCACGTTAGATCGATAGATGTGTAAGACTATAAAGGCTTAGGAGTCGCCTTAAGTCAACACTATGCATATAGGAGTTATAATGCTGTTTGAGTGCCTGGGTCTTATGCTTCTTATGGCTCTTGTGTTTATATTGCCTGAGTGTAGGCTATAGAATTATTTTAAATACCTAAGGCTCCAAGAACCGCCCATAACTCCACAGGTCCGAGGATCGAAACCTGGCTAGCTAAGAACCTGACCACCAGTTGGAAATACACGACCAAAACAGCATATCTTTACCACTCCATTTCAAAATTGATCTCAGATTTTCAACTCCATGCATATTCAAAATGCGGGCTGGGTCCTCGTGAGCGCTGGTGTAGTTGTCCCACCATGCCCGTGCAGCACCGGTCAGCTGGTGGCTAGCAATCCCAACACACTCCTCGTCGGAGCAAGTGGTCAGGTCCAGCTTCTTCTCCATCTCCTTAAGCCAATCATCGGCAGCGAGAGGATCGCTGTCTGTCCCGTCGAAGGTAGGTGGCCTCAACTTCAGGAAACCCTCCAGTTTCCTTTGGAAGTCATTCTGGGGTGGCCCGTGGTGCCTGTTCATCCCAGCAGCTATGGCATTCAGCAGCTGGGTCTGCTGAGCCATCACTTCCGCCAACGTCGGTGGCGGCGGCGGTGGCGGAGGCACGTTCTCGCCTTGTGGTGGCGGATCGATCACCGGCGGTGCATCCTCTGCCCGGCGCAGCTCTTCTTCCAGGTTAACTCCAGCACGTCTGCCAGCTGGGCGTCCACGGTTGCGACCACGCCCACGTCCTGGCGCAGGCGCGGGGGAGGGCTGGCGGTTCTCCAAGCGCGCAGAACGCCTCATCGACATCTGAAATTATTAGGTACGTGCTCAGTGCAGTAATAATCTTGTAGTTGTTTAAGTAGGAGTTAGATGTTTTCAACGATTTAAATGAATTAAAACATTTTTCATGCTATCCTACACTCAACCAAAGAAGCATAAAGAACCATAAGAAGCATAAGATCCAAATATCACTCATCACATGGTTATTATTATATAAAGGATGTCCCTAGCTGCTAAGAAGATCGTGCTAAGCGCAGATAGCCAATGACAGGACAACTCATGGTATCACTAGTCTAAAGGCTACGCAGGGTCCCATAAGCTACTGGTGCATAAGGTCAATGGCCATTTGATCGGGATCTCAATAGTGCCGTCGTGCAGTGGACGAAGTGGTGGTCCAAGGCTGGTCATCTGCAAATTTTTCAAGAAACGGATTAGCAGGTCCTTGTATCAGATAAGCCATTGCATAAAAAGTGAATGCAAGGTCGGTAATATAACCGAAAGAGAGTCTGGCTTCCTATTCTAACGTCCATTTTCTATGGGTCTCGTCCTACAGTCAAGTATGGCTTTGATACCAACTGAAACGACCTCGATTTCCACGAAGGGAAATCCACAGGCTCGAATTGTAATTCAACAGATTGCTTGGAACAATCCATGAAATTACCCATATCTCAGTTGTCACCAGGATCCATACAACGGTAAATAGTCTTACATAAACATTTATTACATCGCCACACTGGCGGAATCAACATTCAGAGAAGCTTTAGAAGATGCGGAAACGATTCATCCTTCACGGCCAACTTGAGTGTAGCACGTGACCCTATTCCTCGTCGTCATCTCCCTCGAAGTCGTACTCATTCTCGTCACCTGACAGCAAATTTATCAGTACGATTTGTACTGGCCACGGAGCCCACCTATGCAGCATTTTGCTTTGTGGAAAGTGGATGCAAGGCTATACAAGCAGACCTAAAGGCTGAGGTTTTCCTATGCAGCTGTAATCAATGTTTTAATTAGTCAAGTTTTATCACCAGTTAACACCATCATCCCTTTTCCCATCACCACACCTCACATACCCACACCTCACTCTCATTCGACAGGCCCAACTCCCTCTCGGGCCTATCTCAGCGGCACACTACCACAACGGGTACACTGCCGGAAAAATGTCATCCAGGGGGAGAAGAGAACACTCACTACACTAGTAGAAGCTTCACAGGAAAGGTCCATAGCCAACAGGTTGGCATATGTATCGATCGATCAACCATACACTCTGCAGAGGTTTCACTACCCACAAGATTAGCCATCATAGGTGTTGCGCAAACACCTAGGCAGAATTCCGGGTGCTTGCTTGCCTAGGTCGATGCCACCCTACCACTCAGCCCTGGGATATTCCGGATCCTACACCGTTATGCTGAGACTGGGAGACACAGTACCGGGCCCATCCAGTGGTACTGTGCATCTAGAACGGAACGGGAACCCATCGACCGTCTCCGCCCACCCTTATCACCTTTCAACCTAGCAGTAGTGGCACCGTCCTACCAAGTAGTCCAGCCGTCTCCCGCCCATCAGAAGCGAGTGAGTAGAAAAGGATTCCCATGAACCTGAAACTAGTCCATCCTAGGTTTGACCAAGCAGGCATCTCCACTTAGGGGATACTCTCCCCGTGCCATCACAGCACCTCCGTTCACGGGCTTCAAACCACCAAGGCTATCCCACCTGGAACCTCCTCAACAACTTTACCCGCCACAGGTATCTCGCTTGGGGATGCCCAGGTTGCACCCCCGGCACGACTTGCCCCATGGGCTCGTCTCACATCCCACTTGGTCGACATCAACCCTTACCACGCACCCAAGACGCACGCAGCACTCTCTCCCAGTAGTTATAATCAGATATACACCGTCCCAATTCCACCACATAGCATATAGCAAGTAGTAAGTAGTGGAAGAGTA
The DNA here is from genome assembly GCA_038502445.1 of Eremochloa ophiuroides. Lineage (NCBI taxonomy): Eukaryota > Viridiplantae > Streptophyta > Magnoliopsida > Poales > Poaceae > Eremochloa > Eremochloa ophiuroides. Next base: position 7,299,100 of record JAHLJS010000004.1, on the reverse strand, counting down.
ACAGTAAAATAAGCAGCAGCTAACCTAACAGCGGATAGCAGGGTAAAGTCTTATCAAGGCAGGGAATTCAAATATACTACCATGCAACCAATCCATACATAATCATAAAGCAATAGCAACAATGTCATTTGCAATGCGTAATAGGATCTAAGGATTTGGTGGGACGTGGCACCTTCGTAGTCGTCTCCTAGCTCTTGGAAGTACTCGTGGTCGTCTTCCTTAGTCAGATCCTCCTCCGACTCTGAAATCGAACACGAAATAGTCGCGTCAGCGACTCCTATAGAGTATTTCAGAAAAATCCAATAAAACAAAGAGCCAAATGCACTCAAACATAGTCTTAGATTGTAGATCTCATTTTCCTGAGAATTTTGATATATGGTGCGCAATTTTTGGTCATCGTATGAATAAGTTATGAATTTCCGAAGATTATCCTATTTTCTGAAAATGGGAAAACTAGTCGGTTAATCAGGGGCAGCTCGGGATGTGGCGCGCGGGTCCAGTAGTGCGGCATGTGGCGCCTCAACAGAACACAGACCCGATGGTCGTCCAGGTGTTCGATGCTGGTTCCCAGAGAGTTGCCGGAGTTGGCGTAGCTCGGCGTGGCTCGGCGGTGGTCGGTGGTAGCTCGGCTGTGGTTGGGGGTATCTCGGCGGAGCTCGGCGGTGGTCGGGGGTAGCTCGGTTTAGCTCGGCGGGGCTCGGGCGAATCGGAGATTCGGGGCGCCGAGGGTGCCGCTCTCCCGAGCTCTCCCGGGGAGGCTCGGGCGAATCGGAGATTTGGTGCGCCCGAGGGTGCCGTTCTCCCGAGGTCTCCCGCGGAGGCTCGGGCGAATCGGAAATTTGGGTGCCCGAGGGTGCCGTTCTCCCGAGGTCTCCTGCGGAGGCTCGGGCGAATCGGAAATTTGGGTGCCCGAGGATGCCGTTCTCCCGAGGTCTCCTGCGGAGGCTCGGGCGAATCGGAAATTTGGGTGCCGAGGGTGCCGTTCTCCCGAGGTCTCCTGCGGAGGCTTGGGCGAATCGGAAATTTGGGTGCCCGAGGGTGCCGTTCTCCCGAGGTCTCCTGCGGAGGCTCGGGCGAATCGGACATTTGGGTGCCGAGGGTGCCGTTCTCCCGAGGTCTCCTGCGGAGGCTCGGGCGAATCGGAAATTTGGGTGCCCGAGGGTGCCGTTCTCCCGAGGTCTCCTGCGGAGGCTCGGGCGAATCGGAAATTTGGGCGCCGAAGGGGCTGCTCTCCCGAGCTCTCCTGGGGAGGCTCGGGCGAATCGAAAATTCGGTGCTAGCAGGGTTCCAGGGCGTCTGTTCAAGGCGGCGGTGTCTCTCCGGTGTGGCGGTCGGTGACAGGGCGGCGATGGCCATATTTCGGCAAGACAGGGCTCGGCTTTCTAGCGGCGGTGCCGAGGCAGACTTGGCGAACCTCGGCGGCCTTTCTCCGCAGCGCGAGGCGACCGGGGGTACTCGGAACGGATCTTAGGCGAGGCGGAACCTGTCGGCGGCGATGTCGTCGCGACGGTGAGGTTCCGACGGGGTTAAGGAGGTCTTCTAGGAGATGTATACGCGTCCAGGGTCTATGGCGATGGTATACCAACTACCAATTTTGGCTACCGAGCTTTCCAAGGTGCTCGGTTGTGGCGGCGGCGTGTCGCCGACGACGGCGGAAAGCGGCATCGCGGCTACGACCAAGTATTGGTTCAATCGAATGCGGTCTTGTCAAATTGGTGAGGCCAGAGAGGCATACAACACTCTGGTGGCGAACTTAGCCATGTCATGACCTTCTTTTGGCAACGGCTCGCGGCGGCGCTCCGGTAAGGTCGCGGCGCACGCGGCCAGGGCGATTCAGGCTTCCTCTAGCGCTTAGATCCGCGTAGCTAGCTCAAGGGGGTCGTGGCGGTGCTCCACGACGTTCTAACCTGTACGGGTGCTAGTCGGATTGCTCGGAACGGGTGATTCGGCGTCGGAACGCGTCGGTGGTGAGCGCGCTCCGCCGAGAACGCGTCGTGCTGCGTTCTCGGTCTAGCAAGCTTGTAGTCCGGGGGTTTTGGCTGGTCGAGTGAGTGCATGGTGCAGGTGATCTTCCCGAGCCGGTATAGGCTCGTGCCTGCGCGTCCCGAGGGTGGAACGCCATGGCAAAAGCAGGGCAAGGTTCGGTCATGGCGTGCGATGGCTCACCGTGGTGTCGGTGAAGCTAGGATGGCGGTGCAGTGGCGAGTCAGAGCCGTGCAGAGCGATCGCAGTGCCGTGCCGCTCCTCGTCCGCAGCTCGGCTTCTCCTCCGTGTCCGGCTCCGGCGTGCTCCGCGGCGGCGGCGCTCCGGCAGCTTCTCCTCCCCTGCTCCGCCCTTCTCCTACGCTCTCTCTCTCGGCTTGGTGCGGTGTGCCGGTCTGTGCTGCGATGGCGGCGAGGGGAAATGAGGGTAGGGCTTCGGGGTGCTCCAATTTATAGGCGAGCTTGGCCAGCTCCAATGGCGAACGGTCTCGATTGCGCTCGGCCGATCGGAGGGCCGTGGCTCGAGTGGATCTAGGGCTCCGGATGGCGCGGGTTCGCTTGGCGGCCAAGAAAGGAGGGGACAGGAGGGGAACAGCGGGGTCCAGGGGTCTGCCATGCTGTCGGCTGTGGGACCGGGGTCACGCCATTCGCGCGACACCCCCGGCAGGCGCGTCGCCTTCGTGAGGAAGAAGAACAGTGGGGGCGAGAGTGGCTGACAGGCGGGGCCGGGTTGGCAGCGAGCGCGAGCGCGAGCGCGTGTGTGCCGGTCGCGCGCGTGCGCTGCCGAGCTGCGACGTGGGCCGCGCGCGGTGAGATGAGGAGAGGAAGGTCGGGCGGGCTCGGGCTGGCTTAACGACCCGGCTGGCCGAATGGCTGGCCTAACTCTCTTTTTCCTTTTCTATTTTCAGTTTAGTGTATATATACATATATTGCCCATTTTAATTTATTGAGTAAATACAAACATAAATTGCATTAAATCCCAAATGTGATGCATAAGTTATTATTCTATGTGATTGGAATTAAAATGCAAACTACACTCCTTTATTTACCCATTTCATAATGAAACCTATATGCTTGCACAAGAAAAATGGGTTTTCACAATAAATAAATGAAAAATTTTAATTGGTTGGGATTTTTAGATTGTGTGGATTTTTAGGGTTGTTACAGTCCTCCCCCCTCATTAGGATCTCGACCTCGAGATTCAGGGATAACGTACCCTTCGAAGAGGTAAGGAAACATAATCCGCAAGTCCGATTCCTTCTCCCACGTAGCTTCCCTTTCAGTGTGATTGCTCCACTGTACCTTGCACATCGGAATGGTTTTGTTTCGCGTCTCTTTGGTATCCCGTGCCAAGATCTTGATCGGATGTTCCTTGTATTCAAGTGTGTCTTGCAGGTCTAATGCATCCGTAGGAACTTGCTCCTCGGGAAGCTTCAAACACTTCCTTAATTGCGAGACATGGAACACGGGGTGTACTCCAGATAATTCCTCCGGTAGTTCCAGCTTGTAAGCAAGCTTTCCAACCCTTTTACAGATCTTGTATGGCCCAACATATCTTGGTGCCAATTTCCCTTTTACGTGGAATCTGACAGTGCCACGAAGTGGAGATACCTTGAGGTAGACATAATCCCCAACCTCGAACTCAAGCTTTCTTCGTCTTCTATCTGCATAGCTCTTTTGCCTACTCTGTGCAATCCTCAAATTCTCTCTTACTTGGGCAACACCTTCTTCTGCTTCCACAATCTTAGCAGGACCGAAGAATGTCCTCTCACCTGGTTCTGACCACATTAGTGGGGTCCTACAGGGTCTCCCATACAATGCTTCAAACGGTGACATCTTGAGGCTTGTTTGATAGCTGTTGTTGTATGAGAACTCGGCGTGGGGTAGACAGCTCTCCCATCCTTCCTTGTACCTCAATACACAAGCACGTAACATGTCCTCGAGAATCTGGTTCACTCTTTCTGTTTGCCCGTCTGTTTGCGGGTGGTATGCTGTGCTATAGTCGAGCTTGGTCCCGATGGACTTGTGCAAGGATTTCCAGAACTGTGATACAAACTGTGAGCCTCGGTCAGATATAATACTCAGAGGCGCCCCATGTAACTTCAAAATGTTTGATACGTACAGATCTGCTAGCTTTTCGACTCTATATTTCCTTTTGACCGGTATAAAATGTGCAACTTTGGTTAGACGGTCCACTATTACCCATATAGAATCATATCCATGCTCGGATCGGGGCAGTCCTATTATGAAGTCCATGGATATGCACTCCCACTTCCATTCTGGTATCTCAACTGGTTGTAGCAACCCTGCTGGTCTCTGATGTTCGGCCTTGATTCTATTGCATATATCACATCGGGCTACATGCCCTGCAATTTCTGTCTTCATATTCTCCCTCCAAAAGTGCTTCCTTAGATCATGGTACATCTTGGCTGACCCAGGGTGAATGCAATATTTGGAGTCATGCCCTTCTGACAGAATCTCTTCTCGTATCGCTGAATCCGTCGGTACACAGATTCTATCTTTGTACCATACAGTTCCCTGCTCATCTTCTCGGTATTCAGGGCCTCTTCCCAGCTTCATCAAACCACGGATATAGTCTATCTCAGGACAGTTCTTTTGTGCTTCACGGATTCGTGAGGTGAGATTGTACTCGACGCGAAGCTCATTTAGCATGCCATAGGAGACTACCTCGAGCTGGAATGCGTCGAACTCTCTCCTAAGCTCAGGTGGCATAGAGTTGGTGATGAGGGTATGGCAGTAGCTTTTGCGGCTAAGTGCATCAGCGACAACATTGGCCTTTCCTGGGTGATAATGGATCTCAAGATCATAGTCCTTGATGAGTTCCAGCCATCTGCGTTGCCTCATATTCAGATCTTCCTGTGTGAAGAAGTACTTCAGGCTCTTGTGGTCAGTGTAGATGTCACACTTGTTGCTTATCAGATAGTGTCTCCAAATCTTGAGTGCATGTACCACGGCTGCAAGTTCTAGGTCATGAGTCGGGTATCGCTGCTCATGCTCCTTCAACTGTCTTGAGGCATAAGCTATCACTCTTCCTTCTTGCATTAGTACACAGCCCAAACCTTGCCGAGAGGCATCACAATATACAACAAAATCCTTGTGAATATCGGGCAGGGCTAGTACAGGTGTAGTAGTGAGCTTCTCCTTCAAGGTCTGAAAACTCTTCTCACATTCAGGAGTCCATATAAACTTGTTCTCTTTCTTCAGCAAGTTGGTCATGGGTCTTGCAATCTTGGAGAAATTCTCAATAAATCTGCGATAGTATCCTGCAAGTCCCAAAAAGCTTCTGATTTCTGACACATTACAGGGTTGTTCCCACTCTTTCACAGCTTCAATTTTGGCTGGGTCTACTGCGACTCCTTCTCCTGACAGTACGTGTCCAAGGAAAGCAACTTCCTCAAGCCAGAATTCGCACTTGGAGAATTTGGCGTATAGCTGGTTGCGAGACAACCTCTCCAATACGGTCCTCAGATGATGTTCATGTTCCTCTTTTGTGGCTGAATAAACTAATATATCATCAATGAATACCACCACAAACTTGTCTAGCTCATTCATGAAGACCTTGTTCATCATGTTCATGAAGTATGCCGGAGCATTAGTGAGTCCAAATGAGACTACTGTGCACTCATATTGTCCATATCTAGTGACAAATGCAGTCTTCGGGATATCTTCTTCCCTGATCTTCATCTGATGATACCCTGATCGGAGATCGATCTTTGAGAAGTACTTGGCCTTACTCAATTGATCTAACAGATCATCGATGCGGGGCAATGGGTACTTATTCTTGACTGTAACCGCATTCAGATTCCGGTAGTCGATGCACATCCTCATCGTGCCATCCTTCTTCTTGACAAACAAAACGGGAGATCCCCAGGGCGAAGCACTTGGCCTAATGAAACCCTTCTCCAGTAATTCTCCCAGCTGCTTCTTGAGTTCCTTCAACTCATCAGCCGACATTCTGTAGGGTCTTTTGGCAATCGGTGCAGTCCCTGGCATCAGCTCTATAACAAACTCCACATCTCTATCTGGTGGCATTCCTGGCAATTCCTCTGGAAATACGTCATTGAATTCACAGACTACTGGCACATCTCTGAATGTCAGCTCTGTCCTATCTGCTTTAGTCTCCAGGGCACATAGGAGGGCTTGGACTCTCTCGGTTTGGGGTACACATCGGACAGCTGTTCCCCAAGGGTGGGTTACCTGAACATATCTAGGTGAACAAGATATCACTCCCCGGTGTTTGGTTAGCCAGTCCATGCCTAAGATGACATCTAAGCTATTGGAGGGTAATAGGGTTAGGTCAGCTCGAAAGTCAAGTCCCTCGATTGTGATTATCACTCCCCTACATATGTGAATGCTTCTGAAGGTTCCTAAGGGCGAGCTAGTTAGGATGGGGTTTGCTCTCGGGGTTACAGGTATGTTATGCTTACGTGCATATGCAGATGAAATGTATGAACATGTAGCTCCCGAATCGAACAGAACTGTAGCCATGTTTCCCTGAACTAGGAACGTACCGTACACAGCATCAGGTGCAGCTTCAGCTTCCTCAGCGGTCATGTGGTTCAGTCTTCCTCGGGTAGCAGATCCCCGGTTCGGTGTGCCCTGTGCAGCTGCTGGTGCGCGGTTGAGGTCGGGGCACACAGCCACACGGTGTCCAGGCTTTCCGCATCCGAAGCAAGTGAAGGGCGCACTGCCTGCTGTAGCTGTCGCAGGAGCCTTCCAATTGCTTGTCCTTGGCGTGTTGGTAGCGGGGGCGGGTGTGTTCTGCACAGCTCGAGTCGGCGCAGGGTAGGTCTGAGCGGGGCGGTGATAGTTGCTGCTGTTGGTACCACCACGGCTCGTTCCCGAAGAGGGTCCCTGGCGAGTCCGAAAAGACGGAGGTGCACCCGTTCGCTGTCTCTGGGGTGGAGCAGTGCGAGCGGGTCCCTCAGAGCGGCGCTTCTTTCCCTTGTTCTGGGCCTCGAATTCCAGTCGTGCTTCCATGCGATCCTTCTCAATCTCAATACAGCGGTCAATCAGCTCACGCAGAGTGTAGCTCTTGTTCCCTGACAGAGCCAACCTGATCTTGGTCTGAAGTCCCTTCCTGTAGTAGTACATCTTTTCCTTCTCGGAACTCACGCAAGACGTAGGTGCGTAGCGGAGCAAACAGTTGAAGCGGGTGGTGTACTCGTGGATCCGATCAGCTCCCTGGGAGATGTTGCGAAACTCGTTCTCCTTGGCCTCCATGACTCCCTCAGGAATGTGGTGGTCACGGAAAGCCTCGGTGAACTCATCCCAGTCAATGCGGGCTGGGTCCTCGTGAGCGCTGGTGTAGTTGTCCCACCATGCCCGTGCAGCACCGGTCAGCTGGTGGCTAGCAATCCCAACACACTCCTCGTCGGAGCAAGTGGTCAGGTCCAGCTTCTTCTCCATCTCCTTAAGCCAATCATCGGCAGCGAGAGGATCGCTGTCTGTCCCGTCGAAGGTAGGTGGCCTCAACTTCAGGAAACCCTCCAGTTTCCTTTGGAAGTCATTCTGGGGTGGCCCGTGGTGCCTGTTCATCCCAGCAGCTATGGCATTCAGCAGCTGGGTCTGCTGAGCCATCACTTCCGCCAACGTCGGTGGCGGCGGCGGTGGCGGAGGCACGTTCTCGCCTTGTGGTGGCGGATCGATCACCGGCGGTGCATCCTCTGCCCGGCGCAGCTCTTCTTCCAGGTTAACTCCAGCACGTCTGCCAGCTGGGCGTCCACGGTTGCGACCACGCCCACGTCCTGGCGCAGGCGTGGGGGAGGGCTGGCGGTTCTCCAAGCGCGCAGAACGCCTCATCGACATCTGAAATTATTAGGTACGTGCTCAGTGCAGTAATAATCTTGTAGTTGTTTAAGTAGGAGTTAGATGTTTTCAACGATTTAAATGAATTAAAACATTTTTCATGCTATCCTACACTCAACCAAAGAAGCATAAAGAACCATAAGAAGCATAAGATCCAAATGTCACTCATCACATGGTTATTATTATATAAAGGATGTCCCTAGCTGCTAAGAAGATCGTGCTAAGCGCAGATAGCCAATGACAGGACAACTCATGGTATCACTAGTCTAAAGGCTACGCAGGGTCCCATAAGCTACTGGTGCATAAGGTCAATGGCCATTTGATCGGGATCTCAATAGTGCCGTCGTGCAGTGGACGAAGTGGTGGTCCAAGGCTGGTCATCTGCAAATTTTTCAAGAAACGGATTAGCAGGTCCTTGTATCAGATAAGCCATTGCATAAAAAGTGAATGCAAGGTCGGTAATATAACCGAAAGAGAGTCTGGCTTCCTATTCTAACGTCCATTTTCTATGGGTCTCGTCCTACAGTCAAGTATGGCTTTGATACCAACTGAAACGACCTCGATTTCCACGAAGGGAAATCCACAGGCTCGAATTGTAATTCAACAGATTGCTTGGAACAATCCATGAAATTACCCATATCTCAGTTGTCACCAGGATCCATACAACGGTAAATAGTCTTACATAAACATTTATTACATCGCCACACTGGCGGAATCAACATTCAGAGAAGCTTTAGAAGATGCGGAAACGATTCATCCTTCACGGCCAACTTGAGTGTAGCACGTGACCCTATTCCTCGTCGTCATCTCCCTCGAAGTCGTACTCATTCTCGTCACCTGACAGCAAATTTATCAGTACGATTTGTACTGGCCACGGAGCCCACCTATGCAGCATTTTGCTTTGTGGAAAGTGGATGCAAGGCTATACAAGCAGACCTAAAGGCTGAGGTTTTCCTATGCAGCTGTAATCAATGTTTTAATTAGTCAAGTTTTATCACCAGTTAACACCATCATCCCTTTTCCCATCACCACACCTCACATACCCACACCTCACTCTCATTCGACAGGCCCAACTCCCTCTCGGGCCTATCTCAGCGGCACACTACCACAACGGGTACACTGCCGGAAAAATGTCATCCAGGGGGAGAAGAGAACACTCACTACACTAGTAGAAGCTTCACAGGAAAGGTCCATAGCCAACAGGTTGGCATATGTATCGATCGATCAACCATACACTCTGCAGAGGTTTCACTACCCACAAGATTAGCCATCATAGGTGTTGCGCAAACACCTAGGCAGAATTCCGGGTGCTTGCTTGCCTAGGTCGATGCCACCCTACCACTCAGCCCTGGGATATTCCGGATCCTACACCGTTATGCTGAGACTGGGAGACACAGTACCGGGCCCATCCAGTGGTACTGTGCATCTAGAACGGAACGGGAACCCATCGACCGTCTCCGCCCACCCTTATCACCTTTCAACCTAGCAGTAGTGGCACCGTCCTACCAAGTAGTCCAGCCGTCTCCCGCCCATCAGAAGCGAGTGAGTAGAAAAGGATTCCCATGAACCTGAAACTAGTCCATCCTAGGTTTGACCAAGCAGGCATCTCCACTTAGGGGATACTCTCCCCGTGCCATCACAGCACCTCCGTTCACGGGCTTCAAACCACCAAGGCTATCCCACCTGGAACCTCCTCAACAACTTTACCCGCCACAGGTATCTCGCTTGGGGATGCCCAGGTTGCACCCCCGGCACGACTTGCCCCATGGGCTCGTCTCACATCCCACTTGGTCGACATCAACCCTTACCACGCACCCAAGACGCACGCAGCACTCTCTCCCAGTAGTTATAATCAGATATACACCGTCCCAATTCCACCACATAGCATATAGCAAGTAGTAAGTAGTGGAAGAGTAACAGTAAAATAAGCAGCAGCTAACCTAACAGCGGATAGCAGGGTAAAGTCTTATCAAGGCAGGGAATTCAAATATACTACCATGCAACCAATCCATACATAATCATAAAGCAATAGCAACAATGTTATTTGCAATGCGTAATAGGATCTAAGGATTTGGTGGGACGTGGCACCTTCGTAGTCGTCTCCTAGCTCTTGGAAGTACTCGTGGTCGTCTTCCTTAGTCAGATCCTCCTCCGACTCTGAAATCGAACACGAAATAGTCGCGTCAGCGACTCCTATAGAGTATTTCAGAAAAATCCAATAAAACAAAGAGCCAAATGCACTCAAACATAGTCTTAGATTGTAGATCTCATTTTCCTGAGAATTTTGATATATGGTGCGCAATTTTTGGTCATCGTATGAATAAGTTATGAATTTCCGAAGATTATCCTATTTTCTGAAAATGGGAAAACTAGTCGGTTAATCAGGGGCAGCTCGGGATGTGGCGCGCGGGTCCAGTAGTGCGGCATGTGGCGCCTCAACAGAACACAGACCCGATGGTCGTCCAGGTGTTCGATGCTGGTTCCCAGAGAGTTGCCGGAGTTGGCGTAGCTCGGCGTGGCTCGGCGGTGGTCGGTGGTAGCTCGGCTGTGGTTGGGGGTATCTCGGCGGAGCTCGGCGGTGGTCGGGGGTAGCTCGGTTTAGCTCGGCGGGGCTCGGGCGAATCGGAGATTCGGGGCGCCGAGGGTGCCGCTCTCCCGAGCTCTCCCGGGGAGGCTCGGGCGAATCGGAGATTTGGTGCGCCCGAGGGTGCCGTTCTCCCGAGGTCTCCCGCGGAGGCTCGGGCGAATCGGAAATTTGGGTGCCCGAGGGTGCCGTTCTCCCGAGGTCTCCTGCGGAGGCTCGGGCGAATCGGAAATTTGGGTGCCCGAGGGTGCCGTTCTCCCGAGGTCTCCTGCGGAGGCTCGGGCGAATCGGACATTTGGGTGCCGAGGGTGCCGTTCTCCCGAGGTCTCCTGCGGAGGCTCGGGCGAATCGGAAATTTGGGTGCCCGAGGGTGCCGTTCTCCCGAGGTCTCCTGCGGAGGCTCGGGCGAATCGGACATTTGGGTGCCGAGGGTGCCGTTCTCCCGAGGTCTCCTGCGGAGGCTCGGGCGAATCGGAAATTTGGGTGCCCGAGGGTGCCGTTCTCCCGAGGTCTCCTGCGGAGGCTCGGGCGAATCGGAAATTTGGGCGCCGAAGGGGCTGCTCTCCCGAGCTCTCCTGGGGAGGCTCGGGCGAATCGAAAATTCGGTGCTAGCAGGGTTCCAGGGCGTCTGTTCAAGGCGGCGGTGTCTCTCCGGTGTGGCGGTCGGTGACAGGGCGGCGATGGCCATATTTCGGCAAGACAGGGCTCGGCTTTCTAGCGGCGGTGCCGAGGCAGACTTGGCGAACCTCGGCGGCCTTTCTCCGCAGCGCGAGGCGACCGGGGGTACTCGGAACGGATCTTAGGCGAGGCGGAACCTGTCGGCGGCGATGTCGTCACGACGGTGAGGTTCCGACGGGGTTAAGGAGGTCTTCTAGGAGATGTATACGCGTCCAGGGTCTATGGCGATGGTATACCAACTACCAATTTTGGCTACCGAGCTTTCCAAGGTGCTCGGTTGTGGCGGCGGCGTGTCGCCGACGACGGCGGAAAGCGGCATCGCGGCTACGACCAAGTATTGGTTCAATCGAATGCGGTCTTGTCAAATTGGTGAGGCCAGAGAGGCATACAACACTCTGGTGGCGAACTTAGCCATGTCATGACCTTCTTTTGGCAACGGCTCGCGGCGGCGCTCCGGTAAGGTCGCGGCGCACGCGGCCAGGGCGATTCAGGCTTCCTCTAGCGCTTAGATCCGCGTAGCTAGCTCAAGGGGGTCGTGGCGGTGCTCCACGACGTTCTAACCTGTACGGGTGCTAGTCGGATTGCTCGGAACGGGTGATTCGGCGTCGGAACGCGTCGGTGGTGAGCGCGCTCCGCCGAGAACGCGTCGTGCTGCGTTCTCGGTCTAGCAAGCTTGTAGTCCGGGGGTTTTGGCTGGTCGAGTGAGTGCATGGTGCAGGTGATCTTCCCGAGCCGGTATAGGCTCGTGCCTGCGCGTCCCGAGGGTGGAACGCCATGGCAAAAGCAGGGCAAGGTTCGGTCATGGCGTGCGATGGCTCACCGTGGTGTCGGTGAAGCTAGGATGGCGGTGCAGTGGCGAGTCGGAGCCGTGCAGAGCGATCGCAGTGCCGTGCCGCTCCTCGTCCGCAGCTCGGCTTCTCCTCCGTGTCCGGCGGCGGCGCTCCGGCAGCTTCTCCTCCCCTGCTCCGCCCTTCTCCTACGCTCTCTCTCTCGGCTTGGTGCGGTGTGCCGGTCTGTGCTGCGGTGGCGGCGAGGGGAAATGAGGGTAGGGCTTCGGGGTGCTCCAATTTATAGGCGAGCTTGGCCAGCTCCAATGGCGAACGGTCTCGATTGCGCTCGGCCGATCGGAGGGCCGTGGCTCGAGTGGATCTAGGGCTCCGGATGGCGCGGGTTCGCTTGGCGGCCAAGAAAGGAGGGGACAGGAGGGGAACAGCGGGGTCCAGGGGTCTGCCATGCTGTCGGCTGTGGGACCGGGGTCACGCCATTCGCGCGACACCCCCGGCAGGCGCGTCGCCTTCGTGAGGAAGAAGAACAGTGGGGGCGAGAGTGGCTGACAGGCGGGGCCGGGTTGGCAGCGAGCGCGAGCGCGAGCGCGTGTGTGCCGGTCGCGCGCGTGCGCTGCCGAGCTGCGACGTGGGCCGCGCGCGGTGAGATGAGGAGAGGAAGGTCGGGCGGGCTCGGGCTGGCTTAACGACCCGGCTGGCCGAATGGCTGGCCTAACTCTCTTTTTCCTTTTCTATTTTCAGTTTAGTGTATATATACATATATTGCCCATTTTAATTTATTGAGTAAATACAAACATAAATTGCATTAAATCCCAAATGTGATGCATAAGTTATTATTCTATGTGATTGGAATTAAAATGCAAACTACACTCCTTTATTTACCCATTTCATAATGAAACCTATATGCTTGCACAAGAAAAATGGGTTTTCACAATAAATAAATGAAAAATTTTAATTGGTTGGGATTTTTAGATTGTGTGGATTTTTAGGGTTGTTACAGAACCTGCGGACACTCCATGTGGGAGTTGTGACTTGTTGTGGGTCACGTCTTGCTAGAGGATCGGCGACAACCTTAGAGCTTGTCTCAACGGAGCAATGTAGCTTGTGCCGACAAGTGAACCTTTGGGCAAAAATCACCGCGCCAACATCTTCCCATCCTTCGTGGTGGTTTCCTCCATTCTACATATGTTATTTATATTATTCTTATATTGCGCTTGTGTAGTTGCTCTTGTAACTAGTTTACTTGTCTTGTGTTAGCAGCTAGTTAAAAACTGTTGAAACTAGTTGCAACTAATTGAAAGCAGCTGAAAAACTAAGTTGAAAGCAGTTGCAACCAATTGAGTTCAGCTGAAACTAATTTGGAATCAACTGCAAGCATTTTAAAAAAGTTGGAAGCAGTCTCAACCAGTTGTATCTAGTCGCAATTAGTTTTCCTTCTAGTTGTTCAGCTCAGTTGTAACTAGTAGCTGCTCTTTTGTGCTAGTTCAATTCGCTTGTGTAACTAATATCTGCTCTCTTGTGACTTGTTAGCTTGTGTAGCTTGGGGGCCAAGTGGCGGCGGTGATGGAGTCGCCCTTGAGGATGAGAGTCAGGGAGATGGTGGCTAGGGCGACTTGTGTCGGGTCAAGGATGGGTGTATTTATAGGGTTATGTTTGGAATATAACCAGTACACAAAGAAAGTACTTGTGCATGCATTGGAGGAACGATGTTGACGGCGATGTTGGTGAGTACTGGTCGAAGAACCTTTGTTGGTGGTGTCAATTGTCGGGTAGGGGTTATCGGGGTTGGAGATACCGGCGCTCCGTGGACGATGCCGAACGCATGTTCCACGGTTGCAATACGTTGTTCACCGGGGTGTCAAGGTGCTTGTGTTCACCCGACCAAGATAAAATCGAGCTTGGTAGAGATGGTCGCAGGATCGATGTCAAGGACGGCCATTGTATTGGTTTCTGATACCAATTGATATGGATTGGCTTGGGTAGCACGAAGAACCCTTCATCCGTAGATTACTTAGGTTCTTCTTATTACAATTAATATCAGATTCTCTTTTTATAGAGATGATCGACTTGATTCTAAAGAAATAGCAGCTTAAAAGAATCAATCTAACTTAACTCTGTCCTAGCAAATAAAACTAACCTAACCTAATATAATGGCATTATTCACGTGCTAAAGTGCCATGTGGCCCTTGCGTCGGCTCCATTTGCATAATAGAACATGACATTAACAGTCATTAACAGCACCTCGTGACTTGACTTGTAGCCGCTCATGGTAAAGAACACGGACAGTTGTGCTAAGCACTTCCAAAAACCATTAGTCATCCTTATTAGGTACATGATCACAAAAAGAAAAGGTTCCGGAGACCTGCTCTCTCAATTACTAGTGCACGAGATTAGCGATCAGGATGAAATAAACTACAGTAGCAGCACAGTAGAGAGAGAATAAAAAACTGACTATCTTAGGATATCCAAACCTAAGGGGCTCCCAACATACTATTTCTATAGTGCACCATTTTTCACAAGGAGTTGGTGAATATGGAGAATCCTTACGCTTCCACATCAGCAAGCAATACCTTCCAACTCTATATGTAGGCTTAAATAATAAAGTCCATTAGAAAACACAAGCAATAGACCTCTGAGATATTTGAAATCGTCGTATATGGGTGTTCGCACTCAAATTTGGCGTAGTTTGCAAAATAGGCTAGGCCGGGTATCGAACCCGGCTAGGCCGGGTTTTGGCCCTTGTGCCAGGCCCCGTCAGCAGGACACGTGTCGCCCCAGGAGACCCCGTGAAACCCGGCTTGGCCGGGTTTGGTCGAATCCGGGCCGATTAATAGATCTAATCGGTTTTTGGTAGTTTTTTGACATGGAAAACTTGGAGACTTACCTAAATACGTGTTTCCTACTGGGATAAGACCACCCCCCTCTATATATATGGAGGATCATGGCCGATTGAGATCTTGACCATCCAATCGTCAAAATACATCTACCAAGTAGACTTTTCGGTGGTTCACCCCCTTTATCTTGCTGTTCGGCTCGACTCTCCGCGAGTTTAGTCGACGCTCTAGGCAGCCTCCGCGGTTCCTAGGGCAACCTCTTCGTGCATCTCTCCGATGGATCTTTTCGAGAGGTGTTCGGGAGTATTCCGGCGAGGACGGGCGCTACATCGACCATCAACGTCCTCTGCTTAGTTACCGGTCGTCTCGACGACCAAATACCTCAATCCCTAGCTTCCCCAGCATCACCCGAGGAAGTCGGCCCAGCCGGTTCTCAGAACCGGCCAAGCCGGAAAAATCGGCTCAGCTGGTTTCCAAACCCGGCCAGGCTGGAAAAGTCGGCCCAGCCTGGTTTGAAACCCGGCCCAGCCTATTTTCGCAGGTGTGCAGTTTTGCTCTGTTTCGCTTCCTGTGCGACGTGTGCGATCTAGCACCTGCTGGTGTGTTGTCCGGAAAAGGCGTCAACACACTTTTTGGCGACTCCGCTGGGGACGAAGGCGTAAATTCGGATCCCATCTACGAGCAACATGGCGGGCATCGTCGATTCTACCATCGTATCTAAGGTAAAATCATATGGAATACATGAAGATTCTCCTGATTTTCATACCTGGATTAAGCTTATGACTAGACTCGATGCATTTAACGAATCTGAATTGGTCTCTTCGGCGCCCGAAACCGATGAGACCGGTTCTGAACGAGTTATTGCTATACCTCCTAGTCTGAGTGTGTCTGATGCTTATTACGATCAATACGGCAAGATTATTGATAGAGAGCAACCTGTATTGGTCCCTTGGCCGCCTGAAACCGGCGGCACCAATTCAGGAGAAGTTATCACTATACCTCCTGGTTTGCAGATGTCTTATGTTTATATTGATCAACATGGCAAGATTGTTTTTAGAAAGCAAGCCGTATAGATCTTTTCTGTGCCTAAAATCGATGTGGTTGACAAGGTTTCTTTTCCGGTGAATGTCATCGAGAAGGGAGAACCTGCTATTTTGATTCGTCCAGAGCAAGCCGATTCCACGATAGGCAAGAACGTGATCATCGGCGAACCACCCGAGGAACCGAAATAAGTTTCGGGGCGTCGGGTGGTGCTTGAAAAGGATGAAGATGGCAAGACCAAATTGAAGATCTCTGCTGGTTCGGCGCCATACTTGTCCAGGCAACGGCGCTGGGAGAACATGGCCGCGAAGCAGAGGCCGGCCAGGCCGGGTCCAGAAGCCAGCCCAGCCGGTAACCCGGCCAAGCCGGCCAAAGGAGGCGGCCAGGCTGGCTCTGGCAAAGACCCAGCCAGGCCGGGTGCTGGAGTCGGCCCAGCCGGGTTTGTCGAAAGCGGCGCCTCGTCCTCTTCTGGTGCCTTCAAGGGCACTGGTGCTGGTGGTGCTCAAGTGATCAGGACGTTCGTCCCGAAGCGGCCTGAGATTGGTACTTGGAAGACGAATGACAATTCGAACAAGGGGAAATTTGTTCCCAAGAAGTTGTGCATGTTTGACCGGCTCATGAAAAAATACCGGCAACAAAAGGCCGATTCTCAGGATCGGCCGTTAAAAAAAAGAGAGTCTACACCGCCGAAGCGAGGCGAGAAACCGAAGAAGATGACGGTTACTTCGGCGGCGTCTCCAGCAAGAGAGGTTGTTCGTCCTCGCGTCTCTCGTTGGAGTCCTCATCCTCCACCTCAGCCGTATTGGGGACCCAATGGGGTTTTTGTGCCATACTCCTTTCTTATGCAACATCAACCGGTGAATGGAGCACCCATGTCATCGGTGTTCAGCTGATTGAGCTATGGCCAATCGAGCTCTAGCAATGGTGGTCAAGGCTCCTCGTATCCGCCGACGTCGGCGAGGCTCTCGATTGATGTTGGGAAAAGGAAGGCCCCAACGCGACAAGTTTATATGCCTAAGAGGGCCGTGGAGTCTGTCATTGTTCCCGCTACTTCTATTGCACCACCGCCGAAGGAGGTACATTCGGTGACAATTCTTATTGGCTCACAGGAGGTGCCTATTGTCAACAGCGATGAGCCAATGAGAATTGAGGATCCATCTTCTGCCGCTCCGGAGGTCGCCGCTAAGGTTGTGGAGAAGAAACCAGTAGATCCAAAATACTTGCAACCGAAGTGGTGCCCGCCGGGATTAACCAAGACGCAGCGGCGGAAGTTGCAACGAGCGCGCCAAACCCAGTAAAAGCAGGAAAAATTGGAGAAAATGAGGGAGGAGATCTTCAACGCTTCACATCCAATTTTTCCACAAACGCAGAAAGGAAGTGATCCAGCGTGCTTTGTAAAATCCATGGAGAAGGTTCCTAGAGATCGGGAGCTTTCAGAAACGAGACCCGCATAAGATGCAGAAACCGGCCAGGCCGGGTCAGAACCGGCCAGGCCGGGTCAGAACCGGCCAAGCCGGGTCTCCCAGAAACCGGCCAGGCCGGGTTGGGGGCGGCTCGGCCGGGTCTTGCGACTTCGCCTGCTGATGCCGCTGCCGATGCTGTTTCGGTGGAGGTAGTCCCTACTACCGTTTCCTCTGCTATTGTAGATTCTGGAGATGCAGAGGAAGATGAAGAGATGGTTGACTATGAGCCGACGCCGCCACGTGCCGAGCTCAATATCGCTCGGGGGGCATAGTGTAAATTCTAAAGCTCTCCAAGCAATGGCCGATACATGTATCGCCCCTAGAAAAAAATGGCCGATGTATACATCGTCCTTAGATGCTAAACAGCCGTTGGGTTAAGTATCGTCGCTGTTTGGTTTTGCTTGTGTTTTCAGGTTCATATGCAGCAATTCACCTGAAAACAGAGGTGCATATGTTCGCACTCAAATTTGGCGTAGTCTGCAAAATAGGCTAGGCCGGGTATCGAACCCGGCTAGGCCGGGTTTTGGCCCTTGTGCCAGGCCCCGTCAGTAGGACACGTGTCGCCTCAGGAGACCCCGTGAAACCCGGCTTGGCCGGGTTTGGTCGAATCCGAGCCGATTAATAGATCTAATCGGTTTTTGGTAGTTTTTTGACGTGGGAAACTTGGAGACTTACCTAAATACGTGTTTCCTACTGGGATAAGACCACCCCCTCTATATATATGGAGGATCATGGCCGATTGAGATCTTAACCATCCAATCGTCAAAATACATCTACCAAGTAGACTTTTCGGTGGTTCACCCCCTTTATCTTGCTGTTCGGCTCGACTCTCCGCGAGTTTAGTCAACACTCTAGACAGCCTCCGCGGTTCCTAGGGCAACCTCTTCGTGCATCTCTCCGACGGATCTTTCCGAGAGGTGTTCGGGAGTATTCCGGCGAAGGACGGGCGCTACATCGACCATCAACGTCCTCTGCTTAGTTATCGGTCGTCTCGACGACCAAATACCTCAATCCCTAGCTTCCCCGGCATCACCCGAGGAAGTCGGCCCAGCCGGTTCTCAGAACCGGCCAAGCCGGAAAAATCGGCTCAGCCGGTTTCCAAACCCGGCCAGGCTGGAAAAGTCGGCCCAGCCTGGTTTGAAACCCGGCCCAGCCTGTTTTCGCAGGTGTGCAGTTTTGCTCTGTTTCGCTTCCTGTACGACGTGTGCGATCTGGCACCTGCTGGTGTGTTGTCCGGAAAAGGCGTCAACAATGGGCTTATAGTAACTAACCCATATACATTCTAGCACATCTTACTAATTCTAGAGAACGCAGAACAAACAGGTGACGAATTGACGATATGGAGATTCCAAAGTCTCAACAACACATGTTATTTCTCATCCACGACTCCACGGTGCAAATTAATACAATGAGCGTCATCATAAGCTACGACATTCAGAGCATAACACAACCAGCATCCTAACATTTAACGTTCAGTTAACCGACAATTCTGACTCTGGATCGGAGCAACCAACGATAAGGCTAATCTGCACGGGGTACAATGTAAACCAACAATAATAATCCTTAGACATTGGCATCGGCGGCCACAGCAGCTTCCATTGCTTCAGTTTTAGAGCTCAGAGGATCCACTGCGTCCCATCGCCAGATGGCACCATCGTCTGCAGCTCCGAGGATTGTTCTGACAAGTAAAACAACATCGCATGGGTATCCACTATCCATCCATTGTGAAAACAGAAAAACTAAATTAAGCAAGCACATTACGTGCAAAGCATCAGCAGAGTGAGGTACCTTCCATCAAAGGACACGGCAGTCTGCCTTATTGCCGATTTGCATTCCTGATTATACAGTCTGAAAATGATGAAATGTTTGCATCCAGAAACATATATAGGAGTTACTATGTATGCAGAACCAATGCAGGAGGAGAAGAACTGAAACTTCTGCAGTAAAAATTACCGATCAATTAAGATAGGTGGGCACGACTGTACTTCCCAAACATAGATCTCACCTTTATCGTTGCCTGTTTGAAGCAGCCGATGATTATTCACAATCTTACTGTAAAAGAATTGTTCCTTAAAAGTGAACCAAGCATATATTGAATTTATTTGCCACCAATGTTTTAAATAGCTCTAGAAGACATTTAGCTTCAGTTTCCTCTACAAGCTGCAAAAGGCTATATAGGGATATAGCGGTGGAAGTTATTTCATTTAGCGGTCCTATGGTAAACATGAAAAGTATTAATTATCTATGCACAAACGCATATAACTAAGAAATTGCATGAATAAAAAATACTCAACGATATATATAGAGCTCAAAAGAACATTTTTCTAGGTACATTACTTAACATTTATTAAATCAATCAACATATTCACAGCTACAATCAACATTCATATCCATTCAAAATTGAACAATAATCAATACATTCATTATTTATTAAGTAGAGAACAGAATACACAGAAGCATACTCCCTCCATATCGGATTTAGAAGTCATTTAAGACAATGACACGGTCTTCAAAGCATAACTTTGACTTCATATTTCTATAAAATATTTATTAGAAAATGATATATGCATACTTTTATGAAAATATATTTGAAGATAAATCTATTTATATAGTTTTCATATTTCTAAATTCAATAATTTAAAAGTTATTCATGATTTGTATTCTCAATGTTTGACCAAAACCTTTTCTAAAATGACTTCTAAATCCGATACGGAGGGAGTATGTTATATTCATCTAGAGTAAGGAATGAATATTTGCCTCAGTCAAGATTAGTGGCACTAAAAATATTTTACTGATAAGCCAAACAGCGGTGTATAGCGGGGCAATAACATCCTAAGCTGCAATAGTGGAACAATTAGGGATATTATAGCAGTATACCCTATGAAAAAGCTATAGCGGGCTATTAAAACCATGTTTTCCGCAATTAAGTATTGGTGTGTAGAAAAAAACTACTGAAATATAGTAGTTTCCACAAGTATGAATATTTTGCTAACAAAAAACATCTTTGACAGCTTGTGGTGTGTGAAATTTACAAAGTAAAACTAATCTTACATGAAGTTTTAGTGTTAGAACACAGTCCTTACAGAAGATATTACCTATTGCCAACTGGTTGAAGTGAAAATCACATGAAAATTTCATAAACCATAATGTACAATTCGGCACCGGGTACTTCTGAAGAACATCAATGCTTCCCTATACGAAGAAAGAGAAAATTGTATTGGTTCAGAGGTAGTTCAGAAACTAAAAACATCACTGTATAAGTTTCAAACTGTAGATAAGTATGATATTAAAATTGGTACACAATTTGGGAGAAGTTAAAGTGTGTCACCTCCCCAGGCCTCTTCTTATCGGGTTTTGGTTCCCAAAGCAAAATTTCATTCTGGACACTCTGCAAATCCATGTTACCACATATCAGATCCTTATTCCCTATGCAGGGACCAATACTAGCACTAAGAAAAGGAAATAGGTTGCAAACTAATCTAGTGACTATAAATCAATAAAGTCTAGTGTACCAAATCAGCAAAAGAACAGCGTTATTACTATAGAAATATGTATCAATTAAATAAATGAGGAATTTGCCTTTGACAGGATGAAGTCACCAAGCCATCTTGTGCAATCAACAAAGTCAGAGTGTACTGTAGCAGTTAAGACCTGAAAGAAAGAAAAAGGTAGGTTTGAATGGTATCAGAACTAAACTTCAACAATAGTTTGCAAAAACAAGGGATCTTAGGTGATTATAGACGCTTAATATACCGGAAAGTGGACATATTTTGTTGGAAACTTTGATGGATGGTCATTCCATGAATACGATCTTTTAACATATTCTGAAAATTCTGTGACAACATTGGCAAAGTCTGTCAGTGAAATGCAACATACAACACTACATGTAAACAGGAAACTACTTCAAACCTTTCATTGACCAAATTTTCACAGTATTGTCCATTCCACAACTTGCAAAAAGCTCGGTCTCAGTAGGGTGGAAGTCCTTCAGACAAAAGAATGTGATTTGATCAGTGCCTTTATGCTTAATGTAATGGAAACAGAAAACAGTAGCAGTAATTACGGGGTCTTATTTTATCCCTGATGTCATAAATTGAAATTTGACCTACTCAATAACAAATGTTAATATCATAATCTCAAAGTTAAAACAATGTCCAGACAAGATGCAATCGATACTTACAACACTCAACACGTCATTGCGATGGCCTCCAGCTCCTGCAAAGATCAAGACGCAAATTCCTGTATGGACATTCCATAGCCTAACAGATTCATCCTATATAACAATGTCATTTTAGAAAGTGTCAAAACAGAAACAAAAGTTCTACACCCACCAAATTGTCTCTGCTAACCTTGCTGGCAGAAATGATGAGCGAAGGCTTTGAAGCATGAGTCCTTATCTCATGTATTGAACCGCCATGGCCAACTAAGCTCTGGAGAATTTCATAAATAGAAATTAAATATCTAGTACATGTCCTGATTCACCATGTATTCGCTATCATGTAACAGACATACTTAAGTATTCAACTCCTAGAATTTTGTGAGTTTGAGCTGATGTTCTATAATAGAGAGCATAGATAAATTGGTTTTCAAAAGGTACCGAAATATTGATATTTGAATATGAGCCTTCACTCAACTTTTCCACACAAGCATAGACTATAAGTCCAGGGATAGTAAACCTTAGATAACTTTTCGGCACCACAATTGATGACCCGAATGATCCCACTGCTTCCTGCGGCCACCAACAGTGGTGAGTGATCAACTTGATCGATGGTCCAGCTTATAGTGTAGAATGACTCATCCTTCTGAGATAAACAGGCATCATGAGCATGAGATAAAGCATATTATCAAATTAGCATTAACAACAACAAGCATCAGGCATTGCATTTCTCACATCCTCATCAACATAAGCTTGTAGAAGACTAAAACTACCATTCCCAAGGCACCGGCAAATATTCACCTGCAAGATCAAGAAGCGTTATAGGCAACTCCTCAAGGTTAAAGTGGCATTATATTGTTTCATCATAAGGGAATTTACAGATTATAACTTATAAATGTTTTATCAAATGAATCAAAATACACAACAAATTCATGTGCTTCAGCAAAATATATCACAATATACCTCAAATTCCTAATGGAAATATTGCCAAAGTTCCCAGCCTTCAATCAAATTAAATTAAAAACGGCAACATTCCATTCCCCAAAAATACCCACCACCCTCACCAAAATGTGGAGTGACAAATGTATCATATTAGAAGGGAAATAATATCTAGGTTCATGGCTATTCTTATTTTTTTTTTAATTTTTGGCATTTGAAACAATAATGTTGTTGGGGATAGAGATATGAATTGATCGAATCATCTCATCCTATCCCAGCAGTGGAACGGTTATTTGAGGGGGGATATAATTAGGGTGACAAAATGACTAAAATATCCCTACGTAAAAGTACATCCTCTGCGTGAGAAATGATTTTTTAATCATTTTTCCTTTTATTTACCATACCATTATATGTGCTGCCAAACAAGGAAATGGGAATAGATATTGAGTTTCCCTATTAAAAACACATACATCATAGCCAATACTCAAATCCCTTCCTGATTCCAAACCAACACGCAAATACCATCAAAAGCATACCTTACATTTGCCATTCATCATAACGAACTCCCCGAACCCCAAGAAGATGAAAGGACAACAAACAAGAGGTACGGAGAAGTCGGTTGCTTACGCTATTGCGATCGGCGGTGGCAAAGACATCGTAGTAGCGCACATCCATGAAGTTGAAACCGATGGCATAGATCGGGTGATTTCCCATAGTATTCTTGCCATTGGGCTTGTACTCCCGCTTCCGGCTAGGCTTGAGCAGCCCTTCCACCACTTCACACCCCAAACCTTGTTGCGGGACTAGATTCACCATGATCGGCAGTAATGGTCGGATTGTCGGCTCAGATGGGCCCTCCTCCTCCTTCGTTGATGATGAGCTAGGTTTTGAGTTTTGGTGTGATTTGGAAGGTGCCATGATGCAAAGTCTACGGATTTAAGGAAGCATATTAGCATTGAAATGTAGTGCTATCAAAATTAGAAAGAAATTGGAAGGGGGTTATCTCATACTTCAAATCAAGTCTCAAAGCTTAACTAAAACACCAATAGGAAAATCATAAACTGAAATTAAATATGAACACTTTATGGAAGTGCATTACTCGTATTATCATGATGGAATCTTAGCATGGGAAAGCAAGACACACTCTGCAAAAGTAAGGGTTTTTCATGCGGGTTCGCATAGGAGAGGAAGTAGAGGCAAAAATAGTCAAATTTCTTATTAGCAGAATGATTTAATATCATATTTGCTCATCCCACTAACTAAAGAAGTTAAACATGGGGATTTAGGGTAAGTGCTTATGGGCTTACCAATGCTAGATGTTGAAAGAGATCTAAAGTTTTGCAGACCAGCAGTGCTACAAGCAGCGGGCGGAATGATGAACCATGGGTACTAGAATTAGTGAAGGTGACGGCGGCGGCGGCAGCTGATGCCGACTGTTCTATGGTGGTGACGGCGGTTTGCACTTTGGTGTCTAACCTAATAAAAGGGGGGCAAAGAGGAAAGTCTTTATAGAGGTGAAGGGGGTTATTTCTTTCTAATCCTTGACATGGTTAAAAATTACAAGGATGCCCTTGGATCATACATGGGCTGGGCCTTTTCACCTAATCCCCAAAAACAGCCCCTTGTTGCTATGTTTTGGTAGGCACAAAATGACCTTGCTACAGCATAGAAAAAGCAAGTAAAAACTTGAACTATGATGGTGAAGAGCACCTTCACAACCATGTCAGTGTAAATGCTGAGCTAAAAACTCAATCCCAAAATCCAGTGGAAAAAGGGAATGAAGAAAAGAGCAAGCACAACTTGGGATATCTGACTATACATATCGGACAGACACTAGGCCTAAGCATTGTCCGTCGCAAAGGCCTAAGCTTTGTCCTCTATTCCACTAGGTGGCATAAGTTTTCGTGGTAGTTAAAGATTAGATACCATCTATCGAAGGTTTTTTGGTGGAGAACGGAGAAGTTTGAAGGCTTCTCTCTTCGCTTCATTCTGGTGCTTCAATCATTTTGGAGGCTTCTTAGCTTCTTATTTGCGTTTCAGGCCCATGCCTTAGCTTGGTCGCTTGATGCTTCGCTTTGGAGCATGTTTGGTTGCTCAACACTTCCTATCCTAGAGCAAGGTGTGGTTCTTTGTAGTCAAAGTAGTTTTTCAATGTAGAAATTACCATAATCTATTCAAGTCTATCCTCATGTGGATTTGGCAATATTTTCCTTTCTGGATAGATTTGTTACTCAATGTAGCCTCCTCAACTCCCTTTTGTGAAGTTTTCTTGAGTGGGAGATTCGACTGTGGCTGAGGTATTTGAAGTCGTGGGTGATGGCTAGCCCTTCAAACTAATTTAGTCAATGAAGACTCAAATTTTGATGAAACTGTAATTGGTTTAGCCATGGCCATACTCAGTGGAGAGCCCATATTGTAATTGGATCAATTGTGGAAAAGTGGTCATTTTAGGTATATTTGGTGGTGAATCCCCTACAATCTTGTATGTTGAATGCAAAGTCACATTTTTTCCCTGTCCTATGGGATCTTTCCCGATTAAATACTTAGGCGTGCCCCTTCACTTTGAGAGGTTATCTAGAGAAGATATCTGACCCCTTGTACACAAAATCTTGAAAAAAAAGCCGGGTGCAAAGGAAAGCTTTTGTCATCTGTAGCTAGGGTTATGTTGATTAAGTCTTGCTTAGCTAGTATTCCTGTGTATTACTTTCCTTCATTAAATTTCCCAAAAGGACTATTAGGCCAATTAACTCTCATATGGCGAATTATCTTTGGAATGATTCGGTAGAGACTCATAAATTTCATTTAGTTAACTGGAAAGTGGTTATTATATGCAAATAGTATGGGGTGCTTCGCATTCAAAGTTTAAGAGACCTTAATATAAGTTTGTTAGCTTCTTGGATGAAAAGATATAATGTAGATAAGGAGAAGTTGTGGAAACAACTTATAGACTTCAAATATGAAACTGAGAATCCTAATGTTCTTTTCACTAATACCAGAGGATCTTCGAATTTTTTTAAAAAGCTTTATGTGGGCAGTTCGAGCTGCCAGGATAGGGTACAGGTGGAAGGTAGGAAACGGTAAGAAAATCAGATTATGAGAGGATAATTGGCTGGGCTCCTCTAGTTTAGCAATCCAATTTTACCCCATTTATAGGATTTTCCTAGAGAAAGGCAAAACTATTGCTGAGCTTTGGGATGGGGTTAATTTGAAATGCACCTTTAGAAGGAATATGTCTAAAGTCCTGGCTAGAAGTTGTGGAGCTGGTGTTGACTATACTTTTAGTTGACGAGCGAGGATGATGAGATGATTTGGCAGTTTCCTTCTTCCGGGGTTTACTCTTCACAATCTCTTATAAGATTATAAATTTTAGAGGTATTAAACATGTTCATGTTTCTGCTATTTGGCAACTTAAAATCCCTCCCAGAGTTCATTTCTTTTGTGGTTGGTTATTAATAATAGAGTGTTAACTAGAGATAACCTGGCCAAGAGGAGGAAAGTAGAACATAAATCTTGTTTGTTTTGTTCAGAGGAGGAATCTATTCATCATGCCTTTTTTTACTGTGTAGTGGCTAAGCAGTGCTGGTTGGTTATCTCTGAGGCTTTATATTGCAGAATAGGTATAGATATCATAGATGTAGGTAAATTTTGGATCAGTAATAAACATAACTTCGTGTTGAATATGATTTCTTCTGCTACTATTTGGTCTATATGGAAATTTAGAAATGATCTTTGTTTCCAGAACATTGGGTGGAGAAGCATGTAAATGTTATTCTCCAGACTTATTACAGGGACACTACAAAGCTATAGTACCCTGTGTCTAGCAGACAAGCAGATAGACCTGATGAATCGTATCAACAAGATCAAGGAGATCGCTGGAAGGAGCCTTTGGTTACCAGATGTTCACCAAAACACTACTTGAAGTTTCACAGGGGATTGGTGGAAGATGGAGCCCGGGTGAACAAGCTGCAGAGTGTTGAAGCTGTTGGTTTGACCATTGGTGGGTGGTTCTGAATCAGACAATAGCTTTGGAGTAGTTCTTTGTCTGGTAGAGCAAGTTGTTAGTAGTGTTGTTTTTTTTTTTTTTTTTGGTGTGGATGTCTCGGGTGCTGTTTTGATGTTCTGATCCTGGAGATTGTTCAAACTAGGTTTAAATGTTGGTGTTGTAATGTACTTGGTCTTTTGATTTTAATTGAAGGCCGAGGCCTAGCCTTGTAACTCTAAAAAAACTAGCTAATAGTTATTGTTAGCTTGTGGGTAAGAGATCATTTAATAATGTTAGCCAGGAGAAACCACCTAAATAGCTAGTAATTGTTAGTTGGGTGATAAGTAAGGGTGGTAGGTAAGAGATTATTTTGTGTTGGCCACTCATCAAATGAATCAAGGGTGATAGAAAGTCCAGAGGACAGTTTAACCAATTGGCCGTTTGGATTGAATTGGAAATCAACTTGCTGGTATACAAGAGTTGGTGGCATGCCCCTGCTTATATGGCAGTGAATCAGCCAACCACTACAGCATATTTCAAAAATAAAGTAGATACTAGCTTAACATCTAAGCTACCTACTAAAGGTACAGAAAAGTAAGATAGAAATAGTTAGGCTTATCCAACATTTAGCTAGCGTACGCATAGCTAAAATATACAGCATGACAGCTAGCGTACGCATATACCTGACACAGCGCTAGCTGCTACTCCTACAAGCGATAGAGACATTTTGACATTAGAGTCATATAGCTTTTGCTTTTGCTACGTATAGGTAGGTACCGAGATATTGAATATGTCTAGGTAAATATATACAAGTAAAAACTATGAATCTAGACTTATAATTTAGAACAGAGGGAATATATGTACACACATGTTATATATATAGTAAAGACTTTATTCTGACCGGCCGTGTTTTTATCATTCGGCACGGCCTGCTACATCATCGTCGGTTGACAGATGACTGCCGCGTCGAGACACCCCCAAAACCTTTTTCCTGTTCAGCATGTGTGCGCTCTCTCTCACCGCGCGAGACTGGCGACCGCCGCCCCCAGCACCCCACCCTACGCCAGGTGCCAAGGGGCTTCGCCGGGCCCTTGGCCGCTCGCCGGCAACGAGCACCTACCAGGTCGGTCCGCCCCTGCCTTCCTTCCCCTTGTCCCTGCGCGAAACTGAGCTCCCTCGATGACTGGCATTGATGCCTCCACCCTACGCCAAGTGACGAGGGGCTTCGCCGGGCCCTTGCCCGCTCGCCGGTGACGAGCACCCACCAGGTTCGTCTGCGCTTGCCTTCCTTTCCCTTCCCGCTGCGTGAAACTGAGCTCCTCAACCCTAACGTAAGCTCCTCAACACCTAAGATCTGAGCCTCCCTGATGACGTCTCCCCGCGAGCCGGCGACCCCTTAGATCCGCGGGCCCCGTACCACCTTCTGCTCAACACTGCACCACATCTCTCAATGTCCGCCCCTCTGCGGTGAGCCCACTGGCCTCTCGGTCCTGTCGGGAACCGTATGGGAAGCTATTGGGGCCCCTCTGTCCGAGGCGGGCGCCTAATCATCGATCCACGGCCAGACTGATATGTGACCGAGCGACGTTGATCCATGGACGGGCGACCCAGAATGTGACCGAGCGACGTTGATCCATGGACGGGCGACCCAGATCTAGGGTCCGTCTGTGTCCATGTTTGGCCTGGCCGCACGGATCCATGCCCTGGCGGCCTCGCTCTGTGCTGCGATGCTTTGAGGCAAGTCGTCGTCGCTTTAATCGATTTGCCTTGATTTGCATTAGATTTAATTTCCCCGCACCTCATCCATGGTCGCCCCCAGCAGGCATTCGTCTGTCTTGCTCGGTGCACGTGCATCAGTCAGATCAACCTCCAACAAGCAAAGCTAGGACTACAGGCTGCCCAACAACGAGATCATGTTTAGGTAATACTCCCCCATCTGCTCTCTTCTCCTGTTTCGATGTTAGAGATTGAAAGAGACTAAAGACCGAGAGAGATTGAATTATGCTGGCTGTATCTTTAGTAGTTGCATTTCATGTTTTCAAGTATGGTTCACTCAGACTCGTTTCTGTTAACACGCAAGATACAGAAAATTTGTCACTGAAAAAATTGCAAAAAGATTTGCATTTGGCCTCAAATGAATTGTATAGAAAATAATTACCACTGCAGCCCCACAAATTTCCTGTGATTATGTATCAGCAGCAAACTTAGAACTAAACTAGTCTTTCTTTTGTACAGAACTAGTTTTTTTTTTTTTTTACATCAATCACCCTGCCTCTGTTTGATGTGTAGTTTTGCCTGTTACACAAACATGTGCCATCCATAAAAAATTAAAACATAGCTGTATATTTTTTGTTGCAAACAAACCAGGGTGGGGGTGGGGCTGTGAAAATGAACACAGTCAATATACTTGCCTTTTCAGAATATATAAATTGTCTATTTAGGAAGACATTGTTGCCTATTGAATGACACTTAAATTGCCTAAGAAAATACAATTCATTATAGCATTACCATATTTGCTTCATGTGAGTTTCTGATTTCTAAGCATACATGGAATACTGGATTGTTAAGTTCGTACTCTGAATTGATATACTCGCTTTGTTTCACTTGAAGGTTTATAACTCATATACATGGATGTGCAGCAAATAAATTTTGGATCTGAGTTAAGGCGGAGGTGGCCAGGCTCCGCTGCCTGCTCGTGGATATCAAGGGCAGGGTTCAAGAGGAGATTGGCGCGTACCGTATCAGAGGCCAGCCAAGAACATCAACCTGCTTGCCTGCATCCGTTGACCATGGCGACGTGCTCTGGCGCGACGGACCAGTGACAACATGGAAGCTGCAGCTGGCTCAGTGATAGCAGCTTCAGGTTGTTTTCTTGTTTGCCCCACAGCTCAAACGCGAATGTGTTTTTTTTTCTTGCTTCCTGTGTTTGTCGGCATGTATGACTGAATTGAACTGAATTTCAGGAACATCTACTCATCTAGGACAATTATTCGTTCTTGAACTGTTATTTGCCATAACTTGTTTCTTCAAAATTTGGGAAATCATGTCCCTCTGTTAACTGAAAACAAATAGAAAACTGAGAGACTCTATTCACTTTGCATTTACTGGTCCCATTAGGTGACACACAAACAGGTCATTGCTTTTCTCCTTTTGTTTGTCTCTACTTGTAAATGTAATGGGTCCAGCCATTCTCTGCACTAGATCATCCCAGTCTAAATGGAGTATGTCATTTTTTATATTATATAAATAAGGGTTTGTTATTTGTTAATTCAATACACACCAGTTGTTCGATGAAATAGGTAAATGTATCCAACTCATTTTTGTGTTCACTAGTTAGCTGCTGTAACTTGGCCTGCAGTGTTTTTAGTTTCAGCTGGTGTTCTGAAATTCATGATACAGTGATTTACCTATAAGCAATCAGGACTTGCATGTGCCATGCATCTATAATAGCAATGATACAATTAAAATTTGAAATAGCAAGAGTTGATGAGTGACTGCCATATAAACAGTAGCTCAAGTATAAGTTTTTTTCTTTCATTAATCGACAAACTTGTTTCTAGCAAATAGGCTAAATTGCCTAGTGAGGATAGGTTAAATTACAGTGATGTACCTTTAAATAAAACAATTGATTAGTGATCGACAAATATTGTTTCTTTTTTACTAGTAAGAATAGGCTAAATTGCCTAATTATGAAGACATTGTCGTCTAATGAGTGATATTTAAATTGCCTAAGAAAATGCAGCTTGCTGGGCTTTCTCGAATCCCTGCTTCTTTTTTTGATTGGTTGCTTCAATTCTTATCTATAGGTCATAGCAACTGCAGCCTTAGCTAGGCCACTATTGGATAGCATAAGCAGCAGTTTTGGCACTGTGCATAGCTTATCTCTGTTTTCTTTCAGGTTTGAGCAGCCGCTTGCCATTTTCTCTAGCTTCTTTGCAGCGGCTTGTTGTTTATATTGATTTATTCATCCTTTTAATGACCTACTAGCTCTTTTTTTTTTAGTGCTCGGTAATTTTGTAGCAGCAGCAAAAACAATTGCTCTCCAATAACAGTTTTAGGACTCTAGGTAATGTTTCTCCCTGCAATTGTTTTTACCAACCGCAATTCAGTGGATCAAAATTGATATGTATTTGTGTTCATTCATTTCTCTCAGCTAAAATTTAATCATTTTTATTCGCTAGCTACCCGTTGCAACTTAGCCTGTAGTTTTTTTAGTTCCAGCCAGTGTTCTGAATTTCATGATACATTGATGTACCTTTAAGCTATCATGACTTGCATGTATTATGCATCTATAATATCCTAGTAAGAATATGCTAAATTTCCTAGTAAGAATAGACTAAATTACAGTGATGTATCTTTAAACAAGAGAGTTGGTTCAGTGATCGCCAAATAGTGTTTTTTACTAGTAAAAATAGGATAAATTACCTATATAAGAAATACATTGTTGCCTAACCAATGATACTTAAATTGCCCAAGCAAATGCAATCTACTACAATATTTACCGCCAGCAACCTGGGCTTCAGGAACAATAATGCCTTCTCAAATAGGCAAAATAGGGTTTTCATTTTTCTAACATATGCATCTTTTTTATCTCCATCCAGCAACAATTTGATACATGTTATCCTTTTTTACCATGCAGGATACAGGGCATGTACTGAGAGGCAATGCGCAGGCCATGTACAGAAAGGATGTGGAAATGTGTGCTTTCTTTAGGGACCAGATGTATAGTATTGCGCTTTTGTGCTTAGAAACCTGCAGATATAAATTTGTTCTTTTTCTAAATATATTGCCCATTTTTGAACATATACATGCAATACCTAACATATATGTTTTGGCTTGATTTGCCTTTTTGTCATACGAAGCTTGCCTTTTTTTCTCGTAAAAACCATGGATGGTTGGTCTCTGGGCCCGGACCGTGCCTTGACTAGTCTTGATTAATATGGTGAGAAAGTCTTCTTCAGTGTGCCAGTGCCAACGTGATAGCATGTTTGCCAAAAAAAAAAGAAATATAATAAATTGCACTTTAGTATAAATGGCAAAGGCCGTGCGGAGGGAGGGGGGACTATATTACAGCCGGCCGTGCGGATGGACTAAATCACAGCAGGCCGTGCGTTAGCTGTTCCCTATATATATACACACACATACAGGGGTGGATCAGGGGGGCTGGGTGGGCTGCAGCCCCCCTACAACCCTGATTTTCTCAAATAAAGTGGTGTTAATTAGTCTTAAATTGCTATTAGTCTTTAACTCAAACTCTAAATATTCACTATTTAGCCCCCCTTTATTCTCAGCCACTGCACACATGTATAATATTGCATGTCCCTGTTCATCTCGATGGATTAACTAGCCACGCACCTGGGGCTGCAGCAGCAAGTTGCAGCAACGCTTGAAGAGACCCAAGAATTGTACTCCCTCCGTTTCAAATTGAAAGTCATTTCAAGAATCTTGGAAAGTCAAACCATCTCAAGTTTGACTAAATTTATAGAGAAAAATATAAAGATTTATGACACCAAATAATTTTACTATGAAAATATATTTAGTGAAGAATCTAATGATACTTAGTTAATATTATAAATATTATTATCTTATTATATAAACTTGGTGACCTAGCTGCTGCCGCCGGCGGTGTATGGCATTGGCGTGGTGCCGTCGATGTGCAGCAGGTTCCCCGTCGTCCCCGCCGGTGGATGCGAGTTGGGGCTTGACGAGAGGTTGCCGTTGCATGCAATCACACATAAATAAAATAGCAAAAAGAAAGGTTAATTAATTATTCAACAGTTGGGATACAAAAGAGTAACAGAGCTCGTATTTATTTGGACACATGCATTTACACTAAAAAAAGAGCTTCGAAACAAAGTATAAACAGTTTGTTTGTTTAGATTGAAAAAAGAAGCAGATGCAAAACCATAAAGTATAAACCTCAAAAGAAATAAGACAACAAAGTCACAATTGGTCTCCATCCACGCACAACATGAGAAATGACACCGGACAGTAGTGTCCCAACATCAGTAATCTCTATCTCTTCTCTTTTCTATTTGCTTACGTATCCGTGTCTGATACGAATCATTAATCCACTCGGAGCTCACACATTTGCATCATATCCGGTTCAATATGAAGACAGGATCCACGCGTGCCCGCATCTAATACGAAATCCTCAGAGCTCACGCATTTGAGTCCGAGTAATGAGGTTCAGTTCAAAAAATTAGAGTCCTGGGGTATATATCTAGTTAGATAATTAGATGTTCCTAAACGTCTAATGATTTGGAGCCCTGCAAGCGACTCCGTAGTAGATCACTGTTGGCACAAAATGTGGTTCTTGCGTCTCAACACATTAGCGAAGCCGGATATGATCTTAAGAGCGTCGGAGCTTTTAAGATCCAGCTAGCTTCAAATCCGGTCAGAAAGTGCCGATAACCCTCAGGCGTGCCAGTCAATTTGACCTACAATTGACAAGAGAAAGATAATAATCAGTAATCACAGGGCAGAACTAACCGATGTGTCCAGATAGTTCCAACTATGTGGCTCTGAGAGCCGATTTAATCGAAAATCGACTAAAGAGTCGATTCTGGCATATATGCATGTTTTGTTATAGAAACAGATACTGAACTGATACATAATCGATTGATATGCATGATCAAATAGAACAATCTACATTAAACAAATCTATGCAGATAGTTATAACAGATTAAAACATAATCGATTGCTGTAAACAGGTCAAATCATTCAGTTCAGGCTGTCTGAACATCAAACAGGCAGAAATCGGCTATTTAACCGATTTGGCATAATGCGATCGGTTAATTGGTTTTTCTCGAGAAAGCACAACCGTATCGGCTAATTAGCCGATTCGGGGTCCGTGAAACAGAAAACTTGGCGATGATTAGTTCCAAGTATAAATCTAGTACTAATACAAAGCTGGTCTAGAAAGCCTGCGGCTTTGCACCAGTTTAGATATATTCCCGAAAATAATCACAAGCAAATCTAGAAGGAATACAGAGCTGGTCTAGAAGGCCGGCAGCTCTGTGTTCATTCGGATCGGCTCTTGTCAAGCATCCACAGCACGTACGAGCAAGATTACGATAATATTGACCGAATCAAGCGATATCATAACAAATCATAAACATGAACGAGACATAAATAACATTTTTCATGTGGATCTAAGGCCAATACTACGCAATCTTGATCGGGCAGAAAGATGTTGTATTAATAAACAAACAATAAATGACAAATAACATATTGATAACTTAATGAATCTAACTAAGATGCCAAATTAGTTAGAGCCGATAACTAATCCATGCACATAATCAAACTTAACCTAAGCCTTCGTCCACCGGATGACGTTAAACGTAGATTAAACAAGAAAACAAACATGAATCGATAACTAACCCTTATTTGATCTAAACCCACGTCCACCGGATGATGCTAAACTTATATCAAATAAGAATCAACCCCGATCTACGATGCTCCCATGTCCACCGGATGACATTAAAGAGACAAAACTTAGCGAGATATGACAGTATTTACAAGCAAGCCTGCGTCCATCGGATGACACTCAGCCCGATTGAAGAACTCGCCGAGATCTACGTTACTCCTACTCCTAAGTTTTGGTCGAAGTCGAAAGATATGTTATATTGATATGTGTGTATTACAATGGCCGTGGCTTATATTTATATCCAGGACTTTGATAGAGTAGTATCCGAGCTACAACTCAAGATAAATACGGAAACTAACAAACTTTTCTAAATTAAAGGTAACTTAGAACCCAATCTTTCCTTTACTCAACGGTCTCCGAACGTGATCGCTTTCCTGGCCGAAGATCCACGCTGACGTCATCGAATCGGCTATTCGCGCCGTCTTCACTTCCAGCCCACAATCAATTCCGGGACCTGATCGACTATCTCTACCTTAGCCTCTGTTCCCGAAAATCGGCTATCTGCATCCGACATCGGTTATCCGCACTTAGTCCAGATTTTGGCGTAAACAACCCCTGTAATTAAACCCGGCATCTATCGATCCTCAATGGGCCTACCATCTACGTTTTTTTTGTTTTTTTAGACTGAACTACTGGAGTACAGTGGTAGTATTTGAACGCACGTTTAAACGCACTCACACATGCCCACACAGACGCACTCTCTAGAGCTCACGTTAGACCTACAAACTATACACACCACGTGTCCTTCTTGAGGTCGACGAAGCTCTATGGGCTCCACAAGTGACGGACGCGCCACACTACCATTATGATTCCACGCGTAAGTCCAGAACCTGAAAATTTATTTTTTTTAAAAAAAAAACCTCGGTGCCACCCGAGTAGGAATCGAACTAGAGCCAACCATCGCGCCACGAGCGCGTTGGCGACCATCTACGTACTTAATGGTCAAAGGTCTCTTATCCCCACCCGGTTTCTAGTTTTCACGTACCAATTATATTAATATATATAAAAGATACGTACTACTCATCGCATCTGGCCGAGCAGAACCAAAACAGGTAGTATCGAATATGAATATATATATATAGTTATACGGGTACTTTCTCCCGGTCGTCGTACCTGCTGGTCGTCGCGCTGGGGCAGAAGGTGATCGCGTAGGTGGTGTTCCCGCCGGCGCCGCCGCGGCCGCACTTGAAGATGGAGTCGGCGCCGTCGTCGTACGGGTAGCTGACCGCCAGCGGGCACGCCTTCTTGAACAGCTCCGAGTACGCCGACGGCTTGCAGGTGTCGGGAGTCCCGTAGTCGCCGGTGCAGCAGTACTGGGGCGACCCGAACGCCTGGCACGCGCTCATGCACCCCACGGTGCCCGACGTGATGATGACGCGCAGCTCGGGCGGGCACGCGCCGCCGCCGCCGCCGCCGCCGACACCGCCGTTCATGTCCGCCATGCACCCCGTGGGCGCGCAGTCCTTGTTGCCGCCTGCTGGTGCTCGGTCGTCGGCGCCGCCCTGCTGCTGCGGCGCCACCATCACAGGGAGGTTGAACCCGTCGACGAGGCTCACGTCGTACAAGTCCACCCCGCCGCCGTTGCCGTCGAGCGTGAACTCGGCGAGCGTGACCGGCCCGCCGGTGACGCAGGTGAACTTATTGTGGCCACTGCTGACAGCAGCAGTAGTGGTGCTGCTGCAGAGCGTACGGCCCCAGACGCGGCCCGACCACTCCGACGGCACCGCCACGATCTCCCACTGCCCCGGCACCGTGTGCACGCAGCTGTTGCTGATGTTGAACGACTTGCTGGACCTACCAGCACCTGACGCGTGCATGCATGCATGGATCCAAATCAAACATATATAATATATATAGAGAGAAAGCTAGACACACATAACTTGGTGGTATGTAAGAGATTATTTAATTATGTTAGGTCGGAGAAACAAACGAATAACTCGTAATTGTTAGATGGGTGGTAGGTAAACCATTATTTAGCTGCTAACGGGGAGAAACCAGCTAAATAGCTAGTAATTGTTAGCTAGGTAGTACGTATGATATTATCTGATTTATTAGCTAGGGATCTAATTGAGACTCAACTGATTTGTTTAAAGCTAACTATTAGCTATATAGGATCTGAATTCTCAACTAACTTTTAGCAACTAACTATTAGCTATATATATAGAATCTAAACATGCCTGAAGGAGCTGTTTTTCTTTTTTCTTTCTTTCTTCTTTTTTTTTTGGAAGGAGCTGCCGTGTAGCTTGCTCAGTGCTGAAGTCCTAGTTTCAGACAAGTCTATTCCATGGCGAGTTTAGGTCCAGGGTCATAATTCGAAAATTTCCATATTGACAGTAAGGAACATTCAATAACCTAACGGAAGGGTAATTTTAGATTGATTTGTACATGCATTTAGCCACAAATAACATTTAACATGGCTTCTGATACTAGTGGGAACTTTAGGCCCAGCTATCACGAGTTCAAAAGTAAAACTATGAACCAAGGAATGTATCGTTGAAATACAAATCCAGTTTTTATATAAGAAAAAGGAGAGTGAATTTCAAATGCCTCGACCTTAGTTTTCTTGTACTGGGAAAAGAAAACAGGTATCCTCAAATTTGCTCTTTTTTAAGAAATGCAGAACAAACAGATGACAACGGTTCCCAAAGTTGAAACAAATTAAGTTCACTTGTCCACGAGCAAAGTACCAGCACAAACATCCCCATTACAACATTCGAAACATAACCGAGCCAACATCCAAACATTCAACATTCAGTAAACACCAACCATTTGACTAAAAAACCACCAGGTGGCACTTTCCACCAACGGATTTAACCATCACAACCCCAACCGAGCATAGCCATCAGTCCAGCATTACCACTGGTGGCAGAGCGGCAACACTCGCTTCAGTTTTTGGAGCTCTGATGATCCACTTCATCCCATCGCCAGATGGTGCCATCTTCGCCAGCTCCAAGTATTGTGCTAGACAAGGAAGACATCGTCACATTTTATCAATCCACCACGGAAACAGAAAATACACAAAGAGTATGATATGACATGCAATTGAGAATTTTTCAAACAGAACCAAAAAAACAAAACAAAGAATAAATGCTAGAATAGACAGTACACCAAACTGGGAATTAGAGTGAGGTACCTTCCATCGAAGGACACTGCAGTTTGCCTTATCGGCGATTTGCATTGCTGATTATACAGCCTGAAAATGATGAAGCATTCACATCCAGAAGCATAATAATAAGAGTTACTAATTCAGCAACAATACAAGTGGAAGACAAGAATAACTGAAATTCTTGCAGAAAATTTTACCGAGCAGTTAGGACAGGAGGGCTGGACTGTACTTCCCACACGTATATTTTGCCTTCACGATTGCCTGTTTAAAGTAGTGGATGGTTATTAGAGCACTCAACTTTTCCTGTATCTCTAAATATAATCAAACACATCTGAATTTATTTGCATATCGGATAAGCAGATAATTCTGTGGGAACAAAGTCATATATGTGTGTGTTAACAGATTATCATTCAAAAACATCAAAACAACTTGTGGTGTGTAAAATTTTACAAAGCAAAAAATTAATATTAAATAAAGCTTCCAATTCAGAAACAATCATGATGAGATATATTACCTATAGCCAACTGATTGAAGTGAAAATCACATGAAAATTTTATAAACCAGATATCGCATTCTGGGACAGGGTACTTCTGAAGAATATCAATGCTTCCCTATGAGGCAACAGAAAATCATATTACTTCAGTGGAATATGTTTAATATGTGCAGTTAGTGCCTTGAAATCTAAGATATCGCTGGAAATAGTTTAAGGTAAGCATGTTGCATTATAATAGGTATACAGTTCTGGGAGAGTTAAACTGACTTACCTCCCCAGGACTCTGTTCTTTTGTCTTTGGTTCCCAAAGCACAATTTCATTGTCAACACTCTGCAAATCAAAATTTTCACAGATCAGATCCCTCATTAATCGTTAAATAGTAACCAAGATTGGCACTGGAAAAAGGATTCAAAAACTGAACACTTGCACAGTACAGCAACAGATGAACCAGAGTACCAGACGGTGCCATGTCAAACCAAGAAAAGAGTGACAACTATGCTACAGAAATTTGTATACATTTTAACGAATCAGAAATTTCACCTTTGATAGGATGAAGTCACCAAGCCATCTTGTACAATCAACATAGTTAGAGTGTACTGCAGCAATCAAGACCTTAAAAAAAAAAAAAAAAACCGGTCAGCATGAGAACTAAACACCAACAGGAGTTTGCAAAAGAATGGATAGAAGATAATTATAAATGTTTGCCTTACCGGAAATTGGACATATTTTGTTGGAAACTTTGATGGAAGGTCAGTCCATGAATATGATTTGTCAACATATAGCCAAAATTCTGCAACAACATTGGCAAACTCAATGATATGCAAATGCAAACAACAAGCAACCTCAAAGTAGCTTTCTAACCTTTCATTGACCAGATTTTCACAGTGTTGTCCATGCCACAACTTGCAAAACGTTCAATATCACTAGGGTGGAAGTCCTTAAGACAAAATAATGTATACATCAGTATCGGTACTTTTATCCTAATGTAATGGAAGTACAAAAGCAGTAGTTTTATCCCTGATGTAACGCTCAATAACAAAAGGTACCATTAGATTAGAAGCTGAAAGTAAGCAACTCATGTTCTAAAACAATATCATAATAATAGGCAGGCACTACTTACAACACTCAACACTTCATTGCGATGACCTCCAGCTCCAGCAAATATCAAGATACAGATCCCTGTATGGACATTCCATAGCCTAACAGATTCATCCTATTTGATGATGTCATATGAAATGGCATCAAAACTCGGGAACGATTATAAAAAGAAAAGGTACATTGAACCTAAGAACAGGTTATTGCATAACCTTGCTTGCAGAAATGATGAGCGAAGGCTTCAACGGTTGAGTTCTTATCTCATTTATTGAGTCACCATGGCCAACAAAGCTCTGCAAAATCCAAAAAACAGAACTACCAAATAAGACACACAGTGCATGTCCTAATAACTGGTATAGGACAGTATTTATTAGCATGCTGCATGCCCAATCTCCTGACTTTGTATAACGCAAAAATAGATACACTACGTTAATGTGTCTTGGCTATAACGGATATATTGAAGAATTCAAAATCTAGAGTATGCTACGGGCAAAAGGTACAGTTTGCTAATGGTATTAAGCCATATCAAATACCATTCCTTAACTAAAGCAAATTCAAATGACCTTCTCAATTGGAGATCATAAAAAAGTGGTATCTGTAAACCAAACAACTGAACTATGAACTATTGATTTATGAAAATAAAGCTTCATTCAAGTTTGCCATAGGAATACATACAGGTCTAAGGGTACCCTACCTTAGCTAACTTCTCGGTAGCACAATTGATGACCCGAATGATCCCATTGCTTCCTGCTGCCACCAGCAGTGGTGAGCCATCAACATGGTCACGAGCCCAGCTTAGAGTGTAGAATGACTCATCCTTCTAAGGTAAAAAGGGGTCACGAGTACTAGAGAAAGCACATTTTTATCGAACTTAAATCAGCAAGAAAACACAGTGGGCATTGTCTTACTTACATCCTCATCAACATAAGCTTGTAGAAGAGCAAAACTACCATTCTCAAGGCAGCGGTAAGTTGTCACCTGCAAGATCAAGAGGCAAGATAAGGACTTCTCAACACAAGCAGGTGAAAGCAGCAAGGCTTCGTTACAAGGGGCATTAAAAGATTATCATATAATCATTAATCAAAGTAATATTGGTACTATATGATTCCCCACACCTCACTATATTTCCCCAATGATACAAATTCCCAGTCGAAGGTTGCAGCTTTTCATCAAATGAACTAGCAAACACCATGTTTCGGCAAAACAAATCACAATAGTTGGAATATTACAGACCTCAAATCCCCAATAAAAAAATAACCGAATATCTCAGCTTTAGATCGAATTTGAAACAAAAGCCCTCCGCTTCCTAAAAGATCACCAAAATCACCAAAAATCATAGCTTTACCTACCCAATTAGCATCCAGAACTCCCCAAACCTCAGGGAATTAAAAAAAAAAACAAAACAGGAGAGAACAGTCGATGGCTTACGCGGTTGCCGCCGACGGTAGCGAAGACGTCGTAGTAGCGCGCGTCCATGAAGTTGAACCCGATGGCATAGAGCGGGCGCTTCCCCTCAGTGTGCTTGCCGCAGGGCTTGTACTCCCGCTTCCGGCTGGGCACGAGCGACCCCTCCGCCGCCTCGCACCCGAGGCCCTGACCCGGGCCCAGCTTCGCCATGGCCGGCGGCAGCGGCAGGATTTCAGGTTCCGCCCGGTACCTCTCCCCCTCCTCAGTTGCTCCTCCCTCCGCTGCTGCTTCCCCCTCCGCCCGATTCTCCTTGTTATGCACCGGCACCGGCGGCGGCCTGGGCTTCGGGTTAGAGGCGGCAGCAACGGGGACGGTGACCTCACGCGGCGACCTCTTCCGGCGTGGGTGGGGCGGCGCCGCACTGTGGAGTTTGGGGATTTAGCGCAGCACAGCAAGGATTAAAATAGAGGATTAGCAAATTGGAAGGGCTTTCAGACTTCAAATCGAATCTCAAATCTTAGCTAAAACAAAAGCTGGAATTGAATTCGCCAGCCAGCCTTTCTAGTGTACAGGTCACAGGTGTGACCGTTACTAGTGTCCGGCGGCCGGAGAGTCAATGGCGCGGCGCGGCGCGACGGCGAGGGTTTTGGGTTTTTTTTTTTTCTTTTTTTTGATTAGGGTTTTTGTGGGTTTGGGCAAGCATAGCAGAGGGTTCGAGCAAAAGAATTCAGTGTCAATTCGAAACATAGGAATTTGTAAATTTTGCAATAATGAGTTTATTAAAAAAAAGAAAGTATGTGTACATCATGTTCGTGTGTTTTGGGAGGAACACTTGGATTTTTTTTTTTATTACGGTTTGTTTTCCTCCTAGCTCTGCCGCGGCCGTGCAAGGTTTCGTCGGAGCTCCGCAGCCGTAGTGTTTTGAGGAGGAACACTTGATTTTTTACACTGTTCATTCATCTTCCTCCTCGCTTATGCCGCCGCTCATCGCCCCGTCACCGTCGCCTTCTCCCTTTCTTCCTACCACCACGGTGAGCTTTAGCCATGGCGTGCCCACCCCTACCCTGTCCTAGCCACCTCCACCATCGCCAAGTCCGAAAGTCACCCATCGCCTGGGCTCCCTAAAGCCCCCCTTCTAAGGTTGCCAGATTTGGAGGATGAACATGAGAAGCCAGATTTGGGGGAGAATGGGAGAGAAGAAATCTTGTTTGTTGTTTAGCCTATCAAAAAACATAGGAAAAAATATCTATGTTTCCAATTTTCAAACAGGTATTTAGCTATTTTTCCTTATTTAAATTTCAGATTTGCTCCTTATAGAGTTACTGTATGCTAGAGTAAAAAATTTTGAGATTGGACACCTCAAAGAGCAACTCGAATTTAGGATTAGGACCTAGGATTAGTGTTTACCCTTACCGGAGAATGGAGAAATTCACCTCAGGACAATAGCAGTACACAGAAGGATGAGAAAAACAGTGGCGTTACCTTGCCCAAGTGGTAGGATCCTGTCAATGGCCGGCAGAAGCGACAGGGCCATAGGAGCTCGACCATGGCGGCGATGCAGCTCGACTCTATCATCAACGCTATAGAAGGTAACAAGGGTGCCATCATGGTAAAGTGGATGGAAAGGGAGAAGGCACACTAGCAAGACGAAATGAGGCAACACACATCGAGGATGAGCAATATATATAGGGTCATGGACAAGCGGTGGCAGCGGCGGCGGCGGCGGAATAGAGAGTAGGACGGAAGAGATTAGGGTTTATGTTAAAGTGGCATGATTTAGACCGTTGGATATTAAAGGGGCATGACTTAGACCGTTGGATCTATGTCCAACAGTTATAAAATTTGATTAACATGCAAACAAAATACAAGTCACCTAATGACAACATGACCCTTTAACTTTTGTTTTTAAAATCTTTAAATCTCTATATCTCAAAGAGGAAGAAAAGAAAAAAAATTAAAGATTTAGCTAGAGATATTTCATCGGAGGACTTCTTGTACCCGATTAGAACCCATCACTTTTTCCTTTCAACTTTCTTACCATTTACAGCAAGGCCGGTACTCGATGGTGATTTATCTTATGGTGACATGTAGGTTTGGATGCCACTATGGAGCAAACACGAATGATTTTAGTTTGTTGGTAAGAAAGTTTTGTGGTCCTAGTCCATGTGAGGAGGAATTCTTATTTGATAGAGATTGCTAAGTAATATCTTTTTTGAATTATTAAGTGACTAATATCATGTGGATCCATATGACCGAAATTATGTTGAAATTAATTGGATTTAGTTGCTTTGGTTTGGGGCTTAAGGATGAGTTTGGAGGATTAATGGCTCTTGGGGGTACGGAATTACCACATGCCTATGGATTTAGCGATAATAGTGCAAACAAAAGTCAGTTAGCATGGCGGTAATAAGGGGTAGGCTCTAGCAATGAAGAACCTTCAATCAGTGGATAATCTTATAGGAAGGGGTGAAAACTCTTGGATATGAAACTATGTCACCAAATTTCTAAAAAGACTTAGTTCAGTCAGAAAATGATCGATGCTTCATAGGATTGCAACTATCTAGACATACAGCCCTGAGCTGAGAAGCTTTGATATCAAAAATACTACCAACTGCAATTGCCTCATCCCCATTAATTTTGGATCTCCTCCACCACTAGTTGTTATTTTGTTGTGGTTAGCTTTGTGTGATGGTAGCAAAGAGAATCTAGCGCCAGAAGACGTTGGAGATAGAGTAGGATGATAAGGTAGGGAAAACTTTTTAAATCAATGTTGGGGAGTTAGGATGGATGAAGAGTCCCAAGAGGGAGCATTTAATGTAGTATGCATCAACGAACCTATCTTTGGTTCTAGCGAGGTAGCAGTAATTGATTGTTGGTAGGTTTCATTAAGGCTAGGAGTCGCATAGGCATTAATGTCAGTGTAAAAAGAATATAAGGTATAGGATAGAAAAAGTTAATTAAGAGACATAGAGTTAGGGTTAAAAGGAAGGAATGTGTTTGAATGACGCAAGTATGGCTAAAGGAATATGAAATGCCAAGAATAACAATGTCTAATAACATTGTTTCTTTTTATAATGGCTTTTCTTGTTGGGTAAACAACAAATATGAAATATCTACTAAAATAGAAATAGAAACAATTAATTAATCCAGACATGACACTCAACCCAACAGAATGTAAGGAATGTTCCAAGTTATTACGTGCCAACTTTTGAGATATATATCGCATAATCAGAGAAAATCTAT
The DNA here is from genome assembly GCA_038502445.1 of Eremochloa ophiuroides. Taxonomy (NCBI): domain Eukaryota; kingdom Viridiplantae; phylum Streptophyta; class Magnoliopsida; order Poales; family Poaceae; genus Eremochloa; species Eremochloa ophiuroides. The sequence goes on along the minus strand of JAHLJS010000004.1, from coordinate 7,256,053 downwards.
TATATTGAACAATGCATTCTTAAATAACATTTTGTCTTTGATTCTTATAGAATTGGAATATATTCTAGATATGTGAGAAAGAAAATTGGATTTGAAAATGAATTATTTACATAACAACACACAAAGTGGACTAGACGCAAAGCATTACAAATGGATGTTACACAACATGTGGCAAGGAATTCCATGGAAAGAATTTCCATTCTATCAACATACTCCCTTCGTCCCAAAAAGACTGTCGTTTTAGACTTTTCAGAAACTGTGTTTGACCGTCCGTCTTATTCAAAAATTTTGTACAAAATTTAAATTCAATTAATAATTATTAAAGTATCTCTAGTGATAAAACAAATTATAATAAAATAAATGATATTTTTACAAAATTTTCAAATAAGACAAATAGTCAAACGTGATGTCTGAAAAGTCTAAAACGACAGTCTTTTTGGGATGAAGGGAGTACTGATTACAAGGATTAAAAAATATTTTATATTGGAAATAAATGGCAGAATAATCATTATGGTACGAACTTGCAACTCGGTTTGGATTTGGTATGTACAAATTCCGTGGTTTAATTCCTTATCATATTGATTTTATTTTAGTTTAGTTTATCATGAAATTGTTCAAAACCATGTGCATGAAGGTAAGCATAAACATATCTTCAGAAGTCAATATAAACATGTGTACATGGATTTAACTTGAATTTGAAGCTAAGATTTCCTAGAAAAATATCTTACCTCTTTCTACGTGATTCATGCTTCTTTCTATTGGACTCGTGTTCCTTACCACTAGACTCTTGATTCTTGCCACCTGACACATTTTTGTTGCCATCAAAATCTTCTGTCTTGCCACCATGTTCACCTTGTTTCTTGCCATGAGACCATTGTTTCTCACGATCAGACTCCATCATTGTTGATAATGGGATTTTCTATAGGTTTTTGATGATTAATGCCTTTGATAGAGGGATATATACATATATGAGTGGTCGAGGTAAAGGGAAAATTGATACTAGAATCGATGAGGTTAGTAGGAAAGATGAATGTTGTGTGATGGTTGATAATTGTAGAACAGTTGAATAGGGAGAAAGGGAAGATGGAGGTAGCACTCTCTTGATGATGAGTTGATAAGAGAGAGCTTGCAAAGAGGTAGGGGAATGTGGTAGTAGGGTCGCTAGAAAATTTATACCTAGAAGAGGTGAATAATTATGTATGGCTTTAATTGTAGGCTCTTAATATCCAGGAGATGCCAGAAGTGCCCATCTTCATTATGTTTCAAATTTATAATAGATGGTTTGTCTTGATTCTTAAAAGACTAGTACAAAAGGATAGTATTTATATTTTTATTTATAGGCCCCCTGCTCTCTCTCCTCTCTCCTCTCAATCTCCCTATGGATTTTCAATAAAATCAAAGTTAGAGCTTCCCAAGAATGTTCTAAGATAATAGAAATGTTAGTGTATATAAAAAAACTAACGAGTTGACTTGCATGACAAATTTAGCATAGCTAACTTGGCCAAGTTCCTCTATCCACTTAGGTTCAAGTGCTCGGTTATTGACTTGGCATGACGTGCCTATCACTGGACTTTGCCAACAAGATCTGTCAATTATGTCTTTTAAACGTGCTCATAGGGGTAAGTTTGCATGTGTGTGTTCATAGCGGGTGAGTATGTGTGCTTAAATGCGTGCGTGCGTGCGTGTGTGTGTGTGTGTACCAAGTAATTAGATACACGTATTGCATGGGGACTTTAGGATTAATATAAAACTAATGTTGTTAACTTGTTTCTCTCTAGTCATGGCTTGACTTCCTGCATGCACCCTGAGCATTGTGCCTTGTGACGCTGGACCTCCATGACACCATAACACGATGTCATATTGAACTATGTTTATTTTCGACATAAGACCATTTGAATTGCAATTATGAGCAACCATACATGCATATAGAGTGCAACAATACGTTTTATCATATGCCAATTTTATCAGTGATAGACAATTATAGCAACATCACATTTTACAGTTGTAATCTAGAAATATTCGAGGACCATGAAAGGTCCGAGTATGGCTAGAGGGAGGGTGAATAGCCTAAATAAAAATTCTACAAAGCACTTAACCACACGGTTAGTAAAACCAACGGCGCTAAGTGCAATGCTAAAGCAACAACTATCTTAGGCAAGCCACCTACACAAAACTAGTAGTCTCTATGCACTAAGCCACACAAGCTACACAAGCAAGCAAGCAACAAGGCAACTAAATAACTACTCAAGACAAGCACACTAGCTACTTTGCACAAAGTAAAGAGGTGAACATTGGAAGTTATACCTTTGCCTTGAAATGAAGCCAATCACCGGGATAAGCACAATCACTCACTCGAAGGTGAGGAAATCAATAAGAACACCAAGATTTATCCCCGGGGTTCACATGCTTGCCGGCACGCTACGTCCCCGTTGTGTCGACTTCAACCGGTGGTCCGGTGGCTAATCGGTATCACACACCGAGCTTACACAAGGCGCCACAAGGACCTACCACGGAGAAAGTAAAATCTTCTTGTTGCATTAACAAGGTCTAGATGACAGTCATTATCAAAACCAAGTGCCATGCTAAAAACTCCCCATGTCAAGTTATACTCTTGGTTAAACATGCGAAAGCAGACATTATTTTCAGTGACTTGTAAAGAGCATAGAAATTTAATGGTGATCTTTTCTATTTCAAGTTCTTGCACTTTCGAAAAACTTCCCCACCCGATTGTATTGAAAACAGTATTGAATTCCGTGGTCATACCTGTGCTGTCCAAAAGGATAGGGTCGATAATGCCGGTATGTTCATACCCTCGGTGTCGGATGGAGGTGTACCTTTAGTACTCTTCTTGGTTTAGCATGAGGCCACTCTCGGGGTCAAACGTCCTCTCGAAAGGCACTCCAAAGCTTCGTCTTGGTGGAGCTTCTGTTCCTTCATCTTCATCATGGCGGGGTCGTCGGGAGGAACTCCCTACGACATTCTTGGCCTTCTTGAGTGCGGAGGAGAACTTCTTCATCCTGCAACAATGAGTTAACACAAGAACACACAACAACAACATGGATTAGCGTTAGCGTTAGCGTTAGCTATCTCACTGTTAATAGTCCTTGCGGGGTATGGTTACCACCACAAACAAGAATTTGAGAGCAAAGATGAGAGTGAGACAAGCTTCTACTACTACAATATTTTTGGATTTTTGGTTTGAGTGGCTAAACTTAAACTAAACTTGAGAAAGACCTTGCTCAAATGGAGAGAAGAAGAGAGATTGTGTACTCGGCAGAAATCAGCTGGTTTGGGTGTGGATTTGAGCACACAATGCAAGGGTATTTATAGGGGGAGAAGGGCTGGTGGCCAGGCCACCATGTCCAGTTTGGCTGACCCCCCTATGGCAGGTCTTTGTTGTTTTCAACTTTGGACAGGGAATCTATTTGAATTCAAACTCGACCTTGCTGACAGCTCTCCTTTGATGGGTCGGCCGAACCCATTATGACATGATCAGAGTTGCTTTTGCCTTTGGATAGGGAATTTATTTGAATTCAAACACAACTCTGCAGACAGGACCTTAATTGTGGGTCGGCCGAACCACTTATGACGGGTTCAGTGTTGCTTTTACCTTTAGACAAGGAATCTATTTGAATTCAAACACCACTTTCTTGGGGGAGCCAAAACATGGTTTGGCCGAACTAGGTTTTGTCCCCTTTCAGCTCTAAACAGTGTGTTAAAAAAAGTAGAGGCTAGTGGTGGACCAAAAGTTTTGAAAATTTCAGAGATTCCCTTGTCTAATGTTTTGTGAAGGTAAAAGGTGTATGACAAAAGTGGGGACATGTTTAAAGTGATTCCCATGGACCATGGGAACACTAATGCATGCCAAAGTGTCCACTTTTCAGAATTGGATGGTAGCGGATGTTGGATTCTCCTTGGAGCAAGTGAGAGTGGTCATAACCAAATGTGGTCGGCCAAATTCAAAAGGAGATGGCGCTCAAAATTCAGGAAGTGAATCACTACACCAGGCCAACCCCACCAGAGGTGGGTGGGCCCCATGGTGGGGTCGGCTGACCCTACCTAGGTGGTCCCACCACCTCAGGTGTGAGTGCTACTGTTCATTCTCAAGTTTTATTCATCTAAGTGTTTTATTTTATCGAAATAAATTATTGCAAAATTTAAATATAAAAAGCAATGGAGGAAATGCAAAAATTGAAATACAGGAATTAAATATGAGATAAATACTGATTTACCTTACCAGCAAGGGCTCCATGTTTTAGGTCTGTGGAGCAGGACCTCTCCATTTTGGGTTTATTCTTCGGGTGCTTCGATCGGTCCCGGAGATGGAGACCGTGATGATCGCACCTCTTTCTTCCACCATTCCTTCTTGGTTGATGCTTGTGATTCGGCGGAGTCAGCCTTGTTTACCACCTCAGCTTTACTTACCAGTTCGGCCTTTTTGGACCTTGGCGGTTGATTCTTTCGGCGGGGTGCATATTGTGGCTTGTTTCTCCACAGATTCTTCCTTGCCTGTTGTATCGATTTATAACTATTGAAAGGACATTTAATTCTCTTACCTGGGAGTTGGAAGTGGACTTGGCCGGATCCCACATAGATGATGGCATTCACAGTGTTGAGGAACGGCCTTCCCAGGATGACGGGGACTTCGTCATCGGCCCCCATGTCGAGAATGATGAAGTTGGCGAGGATGTATTCGTCTTGAACTTTGACAAGGATGTCCCTTGCCAATCCCTCGGGGAAACGGATTGATTGATCGGCCATCTGCAATTTGACAAAAGTGGGGTACAAAGGTCCCCCTAGCAAGTTCTCGTACATTACTTTGGACATGATGTTCACTCCAGATCCAAGGTCGTAGACGGCGTTGTTGAAGGTGTGTGGCCCGATCTCGCAAGTGATGGTAGGATGGCCGTAGTCACTCTTCTTGGCCATAAATGGCGGATCAAGATGATAACCCTGGTTTTGTCTAACCGGAGGCTTACCAAACCTCGTGGAAATTAACTTAACACCCTCAATTGGTTTCTCAGGTTTTCCTGGGATCTTACCTTATTCGAAGGATGGGACAGCTGCTGCTATTTGAGCTAATTGGGTTTCTAGCATTTTATTAAAGCTCAATTGATTTTTCATAGCAGTGTTAAAGCTATCCATTTTCTCATTAAGATTTTCAAGAATCTTATCATTAGCCATTATTTTCTTGTTTTTTATATCATTGATTTTAGATTGGCCTAAGACAAGATCTTTTAGAGAAGGTTGGCTACCATAAGAATTATTAAAATTATTGTTGTAACCATTACCTTGATTTCCTTGGTAGAAGGGGCGCGAGTTCCATCCTCCTTGTTGCTGGGATCGATACCCATTGTTGTTGCTATTGTTGATGAAGCTCACTTCCTCCTTCGTCTCGGGAGAATTGTTGCCCAAGTGATCTTCTCCACCACATACCTCACACCATGGATCAGCTTCGATTACTCGTGCGGTGGCAGTGGTTCGAATGGACTCTTGTTCCTTTTTGGAACCTTCCTCAATCTTTTTCATCAAGAGGTCCATTTTTGCTGAGAGCATGTCCACCTCATGAACAGTGTGCATACCCCTTTTCTTGGGCTAGAGACGCTCCTCATTCCATCCTTGGTTGATGACCATCTTTTCAATGAGGTCTTTGGCGTCTTTGACATTGTGTTGCAGGAATGCTCCTCCAGCGGCAGCATCAAGGTGACTACGGGCTAATCCAGTCAGTCCATGGTAGAAACTTTGGATTTGGAGCCATTCTTCAATCCCATGATGAGGACAAGCTCGAATGTACTCCTGGAGACGTTCCCATGCTTCGGGAATCGTCTCGTCAGCTTGCTGTTGGAAGCTTGAGATCTTTCCACGGAGAGCGCTGGTTTTGCCCAAGGGGAAGAATTTCTTGAGAAATGCATTGGCACACTTCTCCCAGGTGGTAGCTTCATTCTTGTTGGCATAAAACCATTGCTTCGCCTTCCCAAGCAGTGAGAATGGGAACAGGCGAAGACGGATGGCGTCAGCCGAAACATTTTTGATAGTGAAGGTACCACACACCTCCAGGAAATGCTGGAGATGGGCATTGGCGTCTTCATGCGGCTTCCCACAGAATGGATTGGCTTGCACCATGTTGATCAGAGCTGGCTTAAGCTCAAAGGTAGCATCCTCCAAGTTGAGCTGCAGACCGGTGGCAATGTTGTCAGCCGACGGTGCAGAGAACTCAGAGATGGTCTTTTGGGCCATAGCTTCCTCGGTTGATAGTGCAGAGCCTCTGTTCTCAAACGGATTCAGGTTTGTGATGAACCTTTCAGGTGGAACTTGATGGAGTCTAGTTCTCCTCAACAATTGCTCAGGGTCTTCAATGAAATTTATGGGCAATTGGAAACCGTTCATGCACTGTCTAGCTTCACGATAACGAGAAACACAGACAGGGGTAAGCCCCTAACACTAATCGATAACTAAATTGATAGTAGACTCCAGATTCAATTTTTTTATTAATATTCCTAGACTGATGCTTTCCCCGGTAACGGCGCCAGAAATGCTTGTTGACGCTTCTTAGCGTAACCACCAGAGACAGGGTGTTAGGCTATCTCTGATAACGGCGCCAGAAGTGCCTGGGGTATTTCTTATGTCTATTGGATAATTCCACAAGCGCACAGAATATACCGCTGTAGCATTTCACCCGGGAGTATTTCAAGGTATCGTTATTTATTTTTATCCCAAGAGAACGCGGTTGCTAGGAATAATTAATAAAAAGAAAGAGATCCTTAAGTCTATAGCAACTTAGTATCAATTAGTGATAGAGGGGTAAATTGATATGTAGAGGAAAGGGTAATGACACCAAGACACGACAAGGTTTTGAGACAACTAAAGATAACTAGTAGAGTATAGCTAGGTGGGAGGACAACGAGTGAGTATAAGACTCCTATGACACTTACTTTACTCTTGTGAACTATTTTATCAAATAGATGAAGTATATCAAGACAGCTACCTTACTTCCGGTGTGTAGGGGATAGGCGAGACAGTAGGGGATATAACCTCTACCCGAAGCGGCTATTCTCTTATGGGAGCCTACCTTTTAAGAACTTGCCTAAAACACATGGAGGGATACTAAGACTAGACAGGGCTGTCACCACCTGCTAGCACCCACAAACAATCCGTGCGACAAGCGGCTTTCAAAGGCAAGATCTAGTCTCAGCACCATGCTTACACTAAGCCTTACTACTCCAGTTGCGTACCAACAACTAAAGCACCCTATGACAGGCGATGAACTACACACGTGAGCTGATTACAGGATCACTATCCAATATAACTCAACTATAAGTTAAGACAAAGCACAACAATACTATAAAGAATAGTAATGCACTAAGTAGAGACTTAGTAAAGTAAAGTAAAGATAATATATTGATAAAGATAAAGTTTTACAGAAGGAAAGGTACAAGAGCTATACCAGACTCTCCAGCAGACGACTCCGGAGACTCCGAGCGTAGCTCGACTCGACTCTAACTCCCACACTAGACTAATACTACTACTAAAGAGTGAAACACTCTTGTGACTTGTGACTCTTGTGTAACTTGTGTCTTGTGTGTCTTGGAGAGGAGTGGGCAGCCTCTATTTATAGGGGAGAGTGAGGGGGTGCCACGTCAGCGATCCGTGTGCTCCATGCCTCTCCACCCTTAGATAAACCGCCTTAGAACCGCCTCAAGATGGACGGCCGTGAGCAAATCATCACGTGGAGAACATGCTGGGAGTCGGTGGAGGCCAACCGTCCTGGCTGGGCACCAGGGGGGTTCGACCGACCCCCCTATGACTGGTGGGCCCAGCCAGGGTCTTCTAGAATGAGTCCCCACCAGTCAGGGAGTGTGTAGGTGGCTTGGGCCTACCACCGTGGTCCCATCTATCACAGACTGTCCCCTTGTGTTGGTTCCACTTCGTTTGCATGTTGTCACGCTGAATCCTTGTGCTTTGCTTCTCAGCCGTTGAATGGAAACACATGTTGATCTGAGGGCTGAAATGAGCTGAGTGGAAGGTCACTCAGATCCTGCCACGTCACCAGAGCCAGGTGGGCCCCATGGTTAGTTCGGCCGACCCATGGGTGGGCCCACCCTTGGCTCTCCTCTCTTTCAAGTCATGTTTTGTACCATATCATGATGTGTGATGACTTGGTTCCCAAATACATGGTTCGGTCGAACCACATTATTGGGCTCCAAGTGTTCATTTCTGTTCTATTTCATCTTCCCTGCGTTCACAAGCTTAAGAGTACATGTGGAACTAGTTATTGATAAAATATGTTCATGATATGTTTATCTTCCCTTGAATCCGAGGCCCGTTGATGGTGTTTGAATGTGGAATTTCATAGTATATCCACCGTCAACACTTAAGAGAGAAGTCCTCATCGCTTGTTTTCTCACCCAAGGCCTTCAAATCATTGATGATTACTTGAAGCCTATAGAACATCTCCGGAATGCTCTCTCCCTCATCCATCTTGAAGTTTGCAAGCTTGTCTTTGAGCATGTATAGTTTGGCACTCTTTACCATTGAAGTGCCCTCATATGTTTGCTCAAGTCTTGTCCACACTTCATATGCTTTATCCAAGTCCTTGATTTGCTCAAACACCTTTGTATCCATTCCATTGTATAGAGTGTTTAGAGCCATTGTGTTGCATTGCTCATTCTCTTGTTCCCTTGGTGTGAGGCTTTTGGGATCAAGCACCGCATATGGATTGGCGGTCACTTCCCACACCTTGGAATGAATTGAGCCTAGATGTGTCTTCATCTTTCTCTTGCAATAATCAAAGGAACTTGTGCCATCAAAGAGAGGTGGTTTGCCCGACACATGGTTGAACATGATATGAGCCATGATTTTGCACCGTAGGATGTTAAGCCTTACAAAAACGGTGACCTTGGCTCCGATACCACTTGAAAGGTCCGAGTATGGCTAGAGAGGGGGTGAATAGACTAAATAAAAATTCTACAAAGCACTTAACCACATGGTTAGTAAAACCAACGGCGCTAAGTGCAATGCTAAAGCAACAACTATCTTAGGCAAGCCACCTACACAAAACTAGTAGTCTCTATGCACTAAGCCACACTAGCTACACAAGCTAGCAAGCAAGCAACAAGGCAACTAAACAACTACTCAAGACAAGCACACTAGCTACTTTGCACAAAGTAAAGAGGTGAACTTTATTGGAAGTTATACCTTTGCCTTGAAATGAAGCTAATCACCGGGATAAGCACTATCACTCACTCGAATGTGAGGAAATCAATAAGAACACCAAGATTTATCCCCGGGGTTCACGTGCTTGCCGGCACGCTACGTCCCGTTGTGTCGACTTCAACCGGTGGTCCGGTGGCTAATCGGTATCACACATCGAGTCTACACAAGGCACCACAAGGACCTACCACGGAGGAAGTAACTCAATGACACGCGCAATCCACTAGGGTTACCTTTGAGCTCTCCGCTCGGGGTAGGCACAAACCCTTCACAATCCACCGGTGTGAGCAAGCACAATCACCAAACTTCTCCACACCTTCTCTACCTCTAAACCGGCTAGGTGACGGCAATCACCAAGAGTAACAAGAATTACTCCTCCACCAAGTGCACTAGCATGCAAGATGATGATCACTACACTTGATTCACTCTCTCTCAATAAAAAACTTGAGTTGAGTCAAAGGGAGAGAGTTGGAGGGAGTGTGCTGAGCTCTCAAGGGGCTTAGGAAGATCAAAATGCGCAAGAGAGATGCCCCAAGGCAGCCACACTCCTATTTATAAGCGTGCTCAAAGATCTAGCCGTTTCTCACTGTGATCGGGCACACCGGACGCTGAACAAGTTCACACCGGACGCGTCCGGTGGTTGTCCGGTGTATCGCCCAATGACACGTGTACCGACCGTTTGAAATTCTTGCTGCGAGCGCTCGCACCGAACGCTCAACCCCCGTGTCCGGTGGTTGTCCAGAGAGCATCCAGAGAGCTCCAAGTGGCACCGGACGCATCCGTCGCAAGGTCACCAGACGCCTGCAGTGTCCGGTGTTCACACTGAGTCAGAGAACAAGCTCTAACACCGAACGGTCGAAAAACATCATCGGACGCGCTGCACCAGCGTCCGGTGCTACTCCAGAGAGGGTCCAGAGAGCACCAATGCGCACCGGACGCGTCCGGTGAGTACCCACCGGACGACCTCAGCGTCCGGTGCTCCTCTGAGAGCTATTTTCGTTCTCTCTTTAACTACCTTACTTCTAGATACTAACCACTAAGTGTTTCACACTTTTAGGCACGAGTGTTAGCAAGTTTTAAGCGCATTAGCAAGGTGAAGTTAGTCACTCTAGGTTAGATCAAGTGTATGCAACTAAATGCAACCCTAGAGCACTTACCGACCGGGTGCACGAAATAATTCTCCTCTTAATAGTTCGGCCAACTATCCTATTTGTGATCGCACTCACTAAGTGCCTTGATCACCAAACCAAAGAGCCCTATAGTTTTACCTTTGTCTCTAGCTCTTTGATCCTTTTCTTTTTTCCGTTTTTCTCACTTGATCTCCACTTCTTATCTCATGTCACTTCCATCTTCATCAGTAACCTCTTTCAAGCTACACACACTTAGCACTTAGGTTAGTAACTAGATTTCATCAATTATCAAAACCAAACTAGGGACTTTCAGACCAGACCCCCCCCCCCCAACCACCACCATCTTGAAATTAGTCAATTTTGTGTTTGTTCCAAGACAAACTATATAACCTAAGTTTGATCAAGTTTCTAAAAACAACTCATGATGTTTAAGAAATGTAGTTTACCCTTTTAGATTTCCTATTCAAGGTCATATTTGTTAATAATGTCTCAATGTAAATTTAGTCAAACACAGGATAGTTTGACTTAGAAAAAACTCAAATCCATTATATTACAGGACCAAGGGAGTATATCACAATGACTCAATACAATGGCCTTATGGTTGATTAATGTGTAGACATCTATGATGGCATGAAGGGTGACATTGTTGCAAAACAGTCTGCAAACGAAGTTGCTATCAATAGAAGGAAGAAGAACCTTCCCTCGGAAAGAATAAGAATCGAACTGCAGAACTTTAAAGTTCCAGAGGACTTTGCTACTAATTTAAAATTTAAGATTGTGAATGTGGAGAAAAACAAGCAACTAGGAAGGGCCAATGAAAATGGGCTAGGAAGCCCACCTGTGGCTTCTGTGGGCTTGAGTAGGCTAATTAAATAGGGTAGTCTCGTTTGTTTAGGCCCATGTTACTTTTTGTTGCAGATGCAGCACGCTTGTACTTGTACAAGTTGTATATTAACCTAACAAGGCTTATGAAGAACTTGAGCTTTATCACTATCATCCCATATATCGTATATCAAACAGAAATTGTAGTCTACTAAATATCTCATACCATACTTGAGTGCTTAACATATATGTGGGCTAGGGTAGCTTTTGAATTGACTTATGCAAACTCTAGAGAAATTAATTTCTAGCTTAGTCAGGGGAGGATATGGTTCATTTTCTAAATCCCCTAGTCTATGCACTCCTTTATACCATACAAAAACAAGAATTATATATGCATGTGACATATGCTTCATATACTCCGTATATATATCCCATATAAAAAAAAGCTATGCACATATCTTCATTTCCTCTGCTGGCTAACAATACTAGTTGACATCAGGACAAGAAAATTAACTACTCCACAAAAACTAATGGATTGTTCATTTGCTTTGTCCTAAGTCCTAACATCTATCAACTATTGCTAACTGAGGGAGTACATATGCATGTTTTAATTGTATAAAACTGAACACCATTGTACCGTTCTTAATTTGAAATCATGTTTTGTTTATATAAGTGCACCTGGTCAAATCAGCTAGTGAACGAAGTTTGGCAGAGTTGGAGAAAATATGCATAGTCAGAAATGTTTGTGGATGTTTGCTGGTAGATTCAAGTCAAGAATGGAATTCAATAGCCCAATAGCAAACGTACTTTTTTCTACAGAAAAAGAAGTCTGATAAAAAGGACCAATTGACACAGTACGGACCTTGTTGTTCTCAACTGCCTACCTGTTGCGGCACATGGCTCTAGCTGTTCTACTCCTGGTACGATCGGGCTACTGTGCCTAGCTTGCCCAAGCATGTCTCAGCAGAAAAAAATGCTACCTCCAAGCATCTTGTTAATGCAAAAACATTCTGAAATCACTTTCATTCACTCATGTTATCAGCGCCGCCGGCATTACTGTGGTGATTTGTAACACTTCCAATCAAAAAGTTCATTTCAGACTCTTGTACAAGCTAAACTCTGTACTTTCAGCATATTTTGTTCTTATATATGTTGGTGACAACCTGCCAGGGAGAAGTCCCAATCCACAATTCATTATGGCCAAAACATAGCCTCGTAACTCAGTTAACTCGAGAAAGAAATACAGTTATATCATGCATGTAATATGTTTCTCATTACTATGACCTCGCCAAAGAACCGAAGCTAAGAAACTTAAAAAAAAAGATTAGTCCACGTTGGCTAAAAATTTATTAGTGCGTGGAAAAAACTATTTATTAGCCGCATTTACATCTGGATGTTTTAACTTATTGAAACTTCTAGATATGTTTTTTAGATGGAAAAAAATTTGATGGTCAAATTTAAATTGAATCTTATAAGTAGTTTGAACTTTACAAAATCTGAGAACTTTAAAGAACACACCCACTTAACGAAGAGTATATGTTTGGCACATAGCTTTATCATAATAATGAATTAGTAGTCAGTACTCCAGCGCAGCAACAGATTGAACTTCATGCTAAACAATGCCACTTTTATGGGTCACCTATGTATACATTTTGCTAGTATTGCGTTGCATGCATGCACCAACTAATTTAATTCAAATACTTAAATTAATGGGGAACGTGAACTCACTTTATGTTTCAGTATTCCTCCTATATGTCCTTGAGTTGCATGTATCGACCGGTTTAACTCAAACATGGGCAAATTCACTCTGTATTTCAATAGGTACTCAATAATGTGGGGTGGGGGTCATTTTTTAACTGAAAATTCAGAAGGGACTAAATCGTGTCTAATCTTACATTTTCAACTTACACCTTCCTAAACAATTTCTCTTCAGCTTTCTATATCTCGATTAATTTGCTTGATTTTGACACCGAGGTCGCCCATCACCTGAAAATGATGTGAAAATTTTTGCCCGACAAATGCGCGTGCCCCCATGCGTGCACACTGCACAGTCTATACATACATGGATTTTGGACGCTTTTCGTTTTCATGTAATCAGTCCATTGCCATTTAAAACATACCCTGATACCATGTCGTTTTCATGTTATGCACATTGAATTGTATATCTTGGTCATGTATTCATGATTAAACTAAAATGAGGACGAAGGAACAGATAGATCAACAACTAGCTCATACATGAACAGAATAACTAATCTTCACAAGATGGAATAGACCCCATATCTAACATAGCGTTGTTGTGATGTCTCACCTAACATCAAACCCACAGTTTGTACCTGCTTCTCATATGTGAACTTTGTGTACCCTTTTCATAAGCAGGAATGGAATAGCTAACCTTCACACAAGAAATGCATATACCTAGCTAGAGCCCCCACACCTTCACAATACTCTACCTTTTCTCATGTGTGCCAGTGTGTACATGTACACATGTGTATAGCTAGGGTGTTGGTACTAGCTTATGCAATCAGCTAGCAACCAATGAATTTGAATTTGTTGGCATATCAGCTTATACATGGAAATTAAGCAGAAAAGCCCTTTCTTCCTCAGCTCATTGTTGTCATATGCACTATAGTATCTTCCTTGATTGCCGTGTCTATTGTTGTGTTTGCCCCATTATTTACATCACCGCCTGTACTCTTCCGCTGTAAATTCAGGAGAATGTATATCAAAGTGTGTTTTTTTTAAAAAAAAATGTTCTTTTATGTGCCCTGGAGGTCAAACTATATCAAAGCTAATGAATCTCGTCAAAGAAATAAATGATCAGGCTCTACTATATTCTATCGACTCATTGTGAATGTTGCAGTCTAATATATACCTCAACAATAAAGATTGTGAACGCTGCAGTCTGATATATACCTCAAAAAAAATAGAAAAGGAGGTTTCCCCGGCTTTATTAGACATAAAGCATCCTATATACCTCAAAAATAAAGACTATAAAACATGTTGCAATCAAGTTAAAGTATTATTCGATTACCGGGGCCGCTCAGACATACTTATCAGACTACTGCAAAAGAAAAAAAAACAGTAAACAGAGCAATGGCAAAAAAAAAAGTTCAGAATTTCGGTTGGGGTCACCTTAGAATGCGAAATCTCATCACGGGAATTCACTTTCTTCTTGTGATGGCCGTCATCTGAATCCCTCAACTCAATCAACTGAAACCATGCAATAAAATTCACTTCTTCCACCACTAAACTAATTAAATCTTCCGAACAAGCGCGAGCGCGCGCACACACAGAGAAATCTATCATTCTCATACAAATGTGATAGCTAACCCACGCTTGCCGCGAGGTACGCACACACAGAGAAATCTGTGGGGTAATTAACTAATAAGCTTGTAATAATTGAGCTCTTACCTTAGGGCTAGTGATAGCAGACGTGGCAGTATCTTCCAAGGACTCATCATACAAGGCCTTCTTCTTCCTCCTCCAGCCCTCCATGAGGCTCAACCTTCTCGACACCACCGACGGTTCGGCGAGCGGCGGCAGGCACGTGGAGGCTCCTACTCCAGTATCAATGCTGCACTCCGATGTAGAGCTGCATCGTCCAGTAGCATCGTCGTCTGTGGAGGGATCACCAGCACGGCTCATCTCCTCCTTGCCTTGCTGCCTCTGCTGTGTCTCCACGAAGTAGTCGATGTAGGACGTCCATCCACTCTCCCCAGAGGAGCTTCCGCCGCCGCCGGAGAAGGAGTGGCTGGCCGTGAAGGAGAGGTCCTCGCCTGAGTTCTCCATGGGGAAGAAGAAGAAGAAGGTGCAGGTGGGTCGTCGAGGCCTTGAGAGGGGGTGAAATGTTGCTGTCTCTTTATATACACGATCGAAGGCAGCAGGTATTGAAAGGTGGTTATAGATGAGCATCCGGGCCGCCCGGCCCGACACGGCCCGGGCCCGTGCTAGGCACGGCACGGTCAGGCCCATGTGACTACCGGGCCGTGCCTGTACAGTCCTTCGGGCCTGGGTGCCAGCCCAGGCACGGCCCTACGGGCCATTTTTCGGGCCGTGCCGCCCGTAAAGCACGGGGCCCAAAATGCCTTCGGGCCAGCCCGAAGCCCGCCACAGTGAAATACCAGAAAATCATGTTTTTTTAGTAACTTGCAATCTCACCAGAAATCAATCACAATTATCATAATCAGACAGTATTAAGGAAGAAAACAGATAACTTTTGAAGAACAACAAATATTTTCAAATTTTGAGCTGTTCGTGCAATGCCGCCTCATTAAAAACTTTTTTAGGTAAAACTCACACCTCGTGAGGAACCCTAGAAAGGAAAAAAGAGTACGGCCAGCTCATTATAATTAAAATATTAACAGTACTTCACAGTTATTACAAACCAATTCATCAAATCTCTCAAGTCTCAGGCTAAGTGCTAAGTGCTAACAGATTAACAGCAGGGCAGCAAGGAAGCATTGCAGCAAGCTAGAGCTTAGGTAGCAGCAGATCCAGAACCAGAACCACCAGCAGCATCATCATCCAGCCATAGCTCCTTGAAGGCCTCTTCTAACTCCTTGTCCTCCACATCATGCTGTGCCCTTTGCTGGCCTAGCTCCTAGTCCTTGATGCAGACTAGCATCTCCACCATCTCCGCGTTCAAGCGTCGTCGCCTGTCTTCAAGTATCCTGCCAGAAAGACTAAAAGTAGACTCCGAAAAAGTAGTGAAAGCAGGAACAGACATGATGTCTCTACCCAAAATTGAAAGAATGGGATAAGTCAACTTATGCTCATGCCACCAATGCAGGATATCAAATTCATCCTCATAGGCCACCACATTGTCACTGTCCAGGTATACTGTTAGCTCACAGAGGCCTGCACAAGCTGCAGAACTGGATGATGATCCAGAAGCAGGTGAGGGTCCAGAAACACCTGAACCTCCAAAAATCTTACCCCAAACTTGCTTTCTCTTACCTGTCATACCTGATGGGTGTGTAGTCCTAGAGGGCCTAGCTGCCCCAAATTTATTTTCATACTTACCATATAGCTTGTACAGCTCAGTCTTAACCTGAGCAAAGTAACTGCTGTAACTGTAATTGTTAGATTGAGAAACCAGTTCAAGAACATTATACAAGCCTCTCATCTTAGCCCTAGGATCCAGAACAAATGCAAAAGAATACAGCAGTGGGATTTGCTTCCAATATTTGAGAAACTTAGTTTTCATTGGCTCAATTATAGGACCTAGTTTCACATCATTTTCATTCTCATAAAGATGGCTAGCAAATTCAAGTATGTGATGCAGTATCAAAGGGCTTGTGGGGTAGTAAACACCAGACAACACAACAGTGGATTCATAAAATAACTCAAGGAAATCCATAATCTTTTCAGCAATGTACCAATGGTTATCATTCAACAAAGGGTAGCCATAGTTTGTATTTACCCAAACAGAAAACGCAGACTTGTATGGCAACAGATGTTTGAGCATAAGATAGGTTGAGTTCCATCTAACATCCATGTCCAAACCAAATTTACTGAGGTCTACAACCTTTAGCTTTGCAGTAGTTAGAAAACTATCCAATTCTGCTGTTTGAGGAATTCAAGAAATTAATGGCAGTTCTAAACACATCCAACTCATCTTTAATCATATGCAAGCCACTTTTAACAATCAAGTTGATTATATGACATGCACAGCGCTGATGAACAACATTATAAATTTTTTTACTTGGATCTGATGGATCAATTTCATAACCCAAGTAACCAGCAAGCATAGGAGACAATGATAGCATGGCAGTTGAATTAGCAGAAGCATTATCTAAAGTAACAGAGAACACTTTATCAATCATGCCAAAATCTTGAACAACAGCAACAATACGTTCAGCAATATTAACACCATTATGGGACACTTGAAACAATTTAAAACCAATGACTTTCTTAAGTTCCCATTCATTAGTAACAAAGTGAGCAACAACAGTAACGTAATCCTCTTTAGCATTTCCAGACCATATATCAGCAGTCAAACAAATTGAAGATGCACCAGGAAAAACAGATTCTTTTAACTTCTTTAATTTATCATTGTATAGCTTAACCAAATCCCTATCTGTAGTGAACCTAGATACTCTAACATATCTAGGGTTATGAGCACGCTGAAAGTATTCATCCCAAGCATCAGTGTCAGCTACACCCAAAGGCAGATCAAGTCTAACAATCAAACGACACAGTTCAGTCCTAGCTACTTGAGGATCATATTCCCAGTTTCTAAAAGAACCATCAGGATTCATAGCTAACCTAGTTTGAACCATCCTAGCATGATCAGCTTTCTTCTTACAAGATTTCTGATGCCTAATCAAATGACCAGTTCCATTAGCAGAAGTAGCAGACAACTTGGCCTTACAGTAGTTGCAAATACCCATGCACACTTTCTGACCATCAACAAATTCATATACCTCTTTGAAGTCATCCCAGACAGGAGATCTACGCTTACCAGTGGTGGACGATGTCGGAGTGTCGTGGTCGTTAGAGCCAGCAACATCGCTAGCCACCATCGGCCCATCCACGTCGATCGGAGCAGCCGTGCTCCCAAACAACAGAGCAGCGGCATCTCCCATGTCGTCGACGTCGTCGGGGAGCTGCCCTAACTCAATGAGCTCCTCATTGATGGTTCTAGGGTAGTGGCCATTGTCGTCGTCGTTGTCTTCCGTGGCCACCTCTCGTCTCCGTTCCTCGACGGACCGTGCGGCACCAGCCATCAGCCGGCGACTTGCAAGACGAAAAGAACAATCACTAGCCGAAGTAGATCTAGGGTTAGGGTTAGGGTAACGGCGGACGGCTACTGACCTGCACAGCCGGAGCCCGGAGCAGAGGCGGACAGAACAGACGACGACGAGCATCGTGGCCTTACCACCCCGACGCCGACGGACAGCGCCCGACCGCCGACGAGATCGACCAATGGAGGGCAACGGTCAACTAGAGAGAGCTAGAGCCTAGAGAGGAGAGAGAGGATGCAGAGGCGGAGAAGACAGAGAGGAGACAGAGAGGTCGCCGTCGCCGGTACCGAGGAAGACGACGAGCAAGAACGGAGATTTAGGGTTTGGGGGAGGCAACAAGGAGAGCGGAGAGCCGGAAACAGAGAGCCGACCGAGGCACAGAGTGGCCTACATCCGGCGATGAGTGCGTCGCCGGAGATGGAGACAAGAGGCTGCAGTGGCCGGCGGAGAGCGAGAAGGAGAGCGGAGTGCCGCTGTGCCAGAGTCGGAGGCGGCTAGGGTTAGGAATGCGGGAGGGGGGCGGAGGGCTGAGGGGGACTGGGGGAGGGGGCCGGCCGAATTGGCTTTTATTCGAGCCCCCCCCACCCCTCCTTCCTTGGGCTGGCCTGGCACCGTACCTCCCGTTATTTTACAGGCCGGGCCGTGCTGGCCCACGTGCTCGTCCCTCAGCCCAGGCACGGCCTGGTGGAGCGGGACGGGCCGGCCCGGGCACGATGCCGTACGGGCCGTGCCGTGCTTGGGCCGGGCCGATTTACCGTGCTTTGGGCCGGGCCTTCGGGCCTCGGGCCTCATGCTCATGTATAAAGGTGGTGTGACTTGTTGTGTGTTGGAGGGAACAGGAGAAAGGGGTTTACAGTAATTTGTGTCGGAGAGATAAGTGGCTGAAAAAAATCCTTTTTATTTATCAGTGCAAACAAAATAGATTTATTTAATTAGCGTATATAAAAGGTCCAATTTTGCAACTTTTGGCCATCTGCAACTAATCAAATTCCATAGTATGTGTTTAGTGTACAAAATTAAACTTACTATATATTATCAACGGATTCGTATTCAAATATTTTATAAGATGATATGGATGTTGGTTGTGTAACAGATTGACAGTACATTTTAGGAGAAAATAAGTTCCAGAATGATCTATTGGAGACTTTCTTCAAAAATATAGCAGATCTTATATACATATACACACTGATTGATGAAATGTGACCATTGTCTCTCAAAGACCGATTTTATATATGAAATTGTTTTTCAGATAGTTGAACTCTTAAACACAGAATGAAAATTATTCAGTCTTTTTCCGGATGCTACAATCAGCCCACTGTTTTCATTATTTGTTCTCAAGAACTTTAACATATCCAACTTGTGTTCATTTAATCATGCACAAGCACAATGGATGGATGATAGCGGTGTTTTTTTTTTCTAGAAATGAATTTGCACGACGTGATCGTCTAAGATTCACAACTCACTGTCACAAATTGTAGATGAATAATTCAGCAAATATACATGTAACCTTTCTCTGACCTACGATGGAACATAAATGAACTCTTTTGGTTATCCATGGAACCATGGATATGGTGAAGTACACATATATACGTGGACTACTCTTGACTTACGCATGGCCGGTGGCTATCCAACAATCATGGACAACAACCACAGTTATTATTCTTTCTGCCTGCAAGCGGCAATAATTCAAAATAAAAAGAACCCGCATTTGAGTGGCCATCTGAGTTCGACTCCCCCCTTTCGATATAATAAATTATCAGAGGAGCGAGGCGTGTCAACACATAGCGTTTTTTATAAATCACATTTCAGACAAGCAAGCAGAATAAGATAAGTCAACATCACAAGCAGGCAAATTAGTTGCCAGGTCACAACGTTTACCAGAAAACCAATCAATTAGAGGACGGTAGTACATGGCAATGTGGGTACCTGCTACCGCGTACTACTAGCTAGCTAGGTAGATAATCAGCAGAGAGAGAATAATATAAAAAAAAATTCGTGGCATCAACACATCTGAAGGTGGCGTGTCATGTCTGCCCTAGGCAGGCAGAGAAGGCAAAGCAGACCGGAGAAACGAACGACGTGTGTGTGAGCTGAATCGGCCTGGGGACACGAAGGGATGGCAGCCACTGACGCCTGAGAAGGACGCACGACAGCAGCAGAAGCAATGGATGATTCATCACCAAGTCCAAGTGAACAGACCACACGAGGGCTGGGGCTTTTCCTTCTTCTCTGCACCTGCTGCGTCACATCAGATCACGCGTGTGCATGTGCATGTGTGTGTATCGATGGCGTTGTCCTTTGACAAACCAATCATTCCAAGGAGTTGGATAAGCTCATTCCTAGTCTGTCATTCTGTCAGCACTTAGCAAAACCGATTCTAGGAAACAACCAAACCTATTAACAGAGGAGAGAGGGCAGACAAAATTATATATATCACCAAAAATACACCTCTGAAATAGAATACAGTCTATCAAACTACCACCTAGTAATATAAAATCTATTAAGAGGGTGTTTAGATTGTCTACTTTACAAAATAATTTACTGTAGTAACGTATTAACTTTTGTAATAAGTCTCCAATCATGGTCCAAGTAGACTCAAAAGATTCGTCCCACAACATTTTACGAAGCTATAATATTAGTTTCAGTTTTCATCAATATTTAATGCTTCATACATATGTCCAAACATTGATTTGACGTTTGACGGAACTTTTAGTATTTAGTGGTGAGTCTAAACAAGGCCTAACAGAGGTGGACATCCTAAGAGATCCGTCTATAAAATTAATTAAAGCACGGCTCTCCCTAATATGGTTGAAACCTAGCTAAGTCCGTAAAAAATTGCGGCCCACTCCTCCCTACTGAGCTCATATATACGTAGAGAGGCGTTAGTTTTTCTAACATCTCTACCTCTGATGAGGACATCCAAGCCATATATACACCATCCAACATCAAGAATATAAATAAAGGACTGATTACATTACTGGAGGCTGCGGCTTTGCCAAGTGTTTTTACACTCGGTAAAAAGCCAATTACACTCAGCAATGGCTTTGCCAAGTGTAGCACTCGGCAAAATCTTCTCGGCAAAATTTTGCTCGGTAAAGGGACTTTGCCGAGTGCTTTTTTTCGGAGAACTCGGCCGAGTGTTTTTGAAAACACTCGGCAAAATGCCGAGTGTTTTCAAAAACACTCGGCAAAATTTTTTCCAATTTTTTCTCCGAAAAACTTTGCCAGGTGCCTCTCGAGTGGGCACTCGGCAAAGAATATTTTTATTTTTTTTTACACATTTACTTTGCCGAGTGTCTTGCCCATGACACTCGGCAAAGTTTTTTTTATTTTTTTGAAAAAATTACTTTGCCGAGCGCCAAAGGTAAGGCACTCGGCAAAGTTTTACTTTTTATTTTACTTAATAATTACTTTGCCGAGTGCCCCTGACCCGGCACTCGGCAAAGTTTTGCTGAACTGTTTTTAAAAATAAACTTTGCCGAGTGCCTTGCCCATGGCACTCGGCAAAGGACCCGAGGATTGCAATTTTTTTATTTTTCACATTTCAGACAATATATATATATATATATATATATATATATATATATATATATATATATATATATATATATGTTTCTTTTGCAAAAGCTTGGACGGACCCGTTTGTCTGGACCCGTGAGCCCCTACCCGTGAGCCTTTTAACTGAAGATAAGCGTTGTTGGCGTTGGAGCATTGGAATAGGCGTTTGAGCGTTGGATTAGGAAGCGTTGGATTATCCAAGCCTAGCAAAAGAAATAAGTTGGCCTTAATTGTGAGGTTTAATTACCCTGTCATTGGACTGAAAACCATCTACCCTACAGGTTGATCGTAATTGTGAGGTTTAATTACCCCGCCGTTGGACTGAAAACTACCCATCTAAACTCCTTTGTCTTCGTATAAGACGTCTTGGTTAGTAAGGACGCTTACTGCTTCTGACCGGTCTATAGCCTCGTGTAACAGTGATAAGTCGGTTAAGACTATGTCAAAAAAGAATGCATTGTATAATTATAATACGTGTAGTATTAGTTTTCTGTATGAACCCCTGTTTTCTAAACTAAAAAAAGAAATAAAAATTACACGAGAAAACGATTCCCAAGTAGTATCAATCTCTAATATTATTGAAATAGACAATCTTAAAAACCAAACAAATTCTGTCACAACATTAGAAGAAGGTGAGTTCCAAATAGATAAAGAGCTTCTTCTAAAAGAAATAGGTCTTCCAAAAAATAAAGCCAAAAAAGAAAGATATTTCAAAAATGTGGATCGACCTTTTAGGCTAAAGATTAGAGAAGTTTGGCATAAATAAATGATTGAGCAAAAGAAGAACATATTCTTCTTTGATTGGTATGAAAATAGCCAAATTAGACATTTTGAAGAATTCTTCAAACCAGATTCTCAACAAAAGAATAAGATTGAACCTGAGTCTGGTAATGACAAAATAATCAGCCCAATGAAGGCTTCTAGGGATTGGAAGACAATAAGTGGAAGGCAGATTAAATCTGCTTGCTCACCAATTGAGTCCACTCAATTAGAAGCAAAAACCAAGGAAGAGAATATTAAGGCATGCCCGCTAAAAGACATATCCAAAACTACTCAAGAAAAACCCACAAAAATAGATCACATAGGCTATCTTATGAAAAACCAGAACCCTTTAAATACATCTTTGCGTACTCCTGGTCAGCAAATAGACCCCATAAAGACCATCCTTGGGGATAGAACAATGCCCAACAGAAGTAGAGAAAAAGTAAATCATCCATCTAGCTCTCATCCTAAAACCCAAACAGTTGTCCCATCTTTTGTCTCACAACTTGGAAAACAAAAAATTCTGGGACGCTCTGTTTTTGAGGAACCAATTAACAAGCTAGCAAACAATTTGGAAAATTTAAATATCACCAAAAATGACCAAATCACTGATGAAGAAAGTAAAGATTTAATAAACAAGATTAGATCTTTCCAAATGATAAAAAATTATTATCCAAAGCCAGTCTATGCAGAACTACCCTACATAACCAGTATGATATGCTTCAAAGAAATCACTAAAGGGAATGCTAGAGGGAATGTAGGATACCAAATATTTACTATGTGCCATCAGATGATTATATATACAAACTCTTGCATGACAAAGGGACATAAAAAGAATGAAACCACCCATATGATCGTCATAGGATCTACAGGGCAAATAAGGAGCCCGTGGGATCACCATCTAGATGAAACCCAAAGAAAATCCATAATTGATGCCGTTAAAATAGATAAAAATGAACGGCCAATTGTCCTAATAGATGATCAAGGACAATCTTTAGGAACAATCCCAGATGATATATCAGCTCTACTCTATAGTATAGTTTGCCATTCAATGGGAAACTATCAAAAGAATAGAGAGCGTTTAAGTTACAAAACCATGTCAAATTTCAGATGGTGTAAAGATCTGTTCCTATCAAAATTATTTGTCCTTCCAGATTCTAATCAGAATTTCTGGAAAGAAAAATATATACCTGATCCATCTCCCCTATTTCCTGAAAATGTTAGAAATACTTTAAGAAATCGGAGTACAAAACATCAAAACCTAGATAGAAGTAAAATCACCCAAAAACTGCAAATGATTGGAGCTAAGCTATGTAATGATTTAAAAATCAAGGAATAGCTTAAAAAACAAAGAGAATTAAGGGAGTTGTGCTATCAATTTGGATTCTAACACCCACTTAAATCTAGAAGAAAGGGGTCAAATAGATACCATAAAAGAGTTTATAAGAAAGTAAAACACCATATCTTTAAGAGAAGGCATAAAAAGATATATAACAAACAAAATGCCTCGAAACATTTCAAAAAAAAGCCCAAGTCTAATGACCAAGGGTATGGCCAAAACAATCATAAGACTCTAAATTGCCATAAACCGAAAGTAAAAGCTTTGCTTGAACCAGAATCTAAAGATAAAAAAGAAAAATCAGAGGAAAACCTCTTGGTTCTCACTGATTTGGAACAATTTGTTTTAGATACCTTTGATACAGTGCAAAACCCAGAAGAAAAGGAGATTATCCTTGAAAAGTTTCTATCAAGGGTAAAAAATATCAAAGATAAAATAAGTAATGAAATCAAGCAAAAGAAATTTTATGCCACAAATAAGGTCTTCAATAGGGTTGAAGATTTGAAGAAAAAATAAGCAACTAGATCTCGAAGCACTCTCGAAATAATACAATCTTATAAAAGAAGAATTAAGAAGCCTTAAAAGAAAGACAAAAATTATCGAACTCCATGATTCCAAAGACGATAATGAAGCCCAGAAAGAGGAACTAGTTGGTTCTATAGAAAGATATTTCAAGCAAAAATGGTATGCTGAGATTTTATATAAATTCCATGATGAATTCAACTTCAAGTATAGAACTTTGATAGATTCAGGCGCAGATGTAAACTGCATCAGAGAAGGAATTGTTCCATTCAGATATTTTGAAAAATCTTCTCATAAGGTCAATGCTGCCAATGGCAATCTACTCTAAGTAAGCCACAAAATTCCTAAGTCCATGTTTGCATTTCTGGAGTATGTCTAAAAATATCATTTTTACTAATCAAAAACCTCAATCAAGGAGTAATTTTAGGAACTCCATTTTTATCGTTAATACGTCCTTTTCTTGTGACTAAACAAAGTATCCAATTTAGCATTAAAGGCAAAAAGGTTGAGTTGATGTTCACTTCTCAGCCTGAAGAAACTTTATTAAATCATTTAAAAGAAGTGATCTATCACAAAGAACAATTTATCAATAAGGTAGCCATCGAAATTAAAAAGACAAGAATAGACAAAACCTTTGAAGATCCAAATTTCAAAATCAAAATAAAATCCTTAGAAGAAAAATTTATTAAGGAAATATGCTCTGATCTTCCCTCTGCCTTTTGGCATAGGAAGAAACATGTTGTTGCTCTCCTATATGTATCTAATTTTAGTGAGGAAAAGATCCCTACCAAGGCATGGCCCATCCAAATGAATAGTAGACTTTTGAAAATTTGCAAATCTAAAATTAATGAACTACTAAAGAAGGGTTTAATAAGGAAAAGCTCCTCACCTTGGAGTTGCGTAGCTTTCTATGTAGAAAATGCTGCTGAAAAAGAGAGAGGTGTTCCTAGGTTAGTGATCAATTATAAACCTCTCAACAAAGCTTTGCAATGGATAAGGTATCCAATCCCTTATAACCATGATTTGATCCGAAGAATTCAAGGATCACAAATATATTCCAAATTTGATATGAAATTTGGATTTTGGCAAATTCAAATAAGAGAAGAAGATAGATATAAAACTGCTTTTACAACCCCATTTGGCCATTATGAATGGAACGTGATGCCTTTTGGATTAAAAAAATGCTCCATCTGAATTTCAAAAAATAATGAATGAGATTTTCCTGCCATATACTTCTTTCATTATAGTCTATATAGACGATGTTTTGATCTTGTCATAAAATATTGATCAGCATTGGAAGCATCTAAACACTTTCCACAAAATTATAATCCAAAATGGTCTTGTAGTATCTGCACGAAAAATGAAACTTTTTCAAACCAATATACAATTTCTTGGATACAAGATACAACATGACCAGGTTTTGCCTGTTACCCGAGTTATTGAATTTGCTGATAAATTTCCTGATGAGATTAAAGATAAGAAACAACTGCAAAGATTTCTAGGTTGTTTGAATTATGTCTCAGATTTCTATGAAGCACTGGCAAAAGATAGAAGGATTTTAACCGAAAGGTTAAAGAAAAATCCTCCTGCCTAGACCATAAAACATACTCAGGCAGTAAAACAGATTAAGAGCAAATTGAAAAGGTTGCCTTGCTTAAATATGCTAGTTCATGACGCATTCAAAATTATTGAAACAGATGCCTCAGGTTATGGTTACGAAGGAATCCTAAAACAAAGAAAGGATTCTAAAGAGCAGGATTCTAAAGAGCAGCTTGTCAGGTTTACCTCGGGAACCTGGAATGATGCTCAGAAAAATTATTCCACTATAAAAAAAGAGATATTGGCAATTGTAAAAGTTGTCTCAAAATTTCAAGGAGAACTTTTCAATCAAAAATTCTTGTTGAGAATAGATTGCAAGGCTGCAAAAGATGTTCTCCAGAAAGATGTGAAGAATTTAGTCTCCAAACCGATATTTGCCAGATGGCAATCAATATTATCATGTTTTTACTTTGATATTGAGCACATAAAGGGGGAAGTAAATTCACTCCCTGATTTTCTATTCCGTGAATTCTTACAGGGATATGTCAATCAAAAGAGAATTATCATTCAAGGCGAGACTCAATGAGAGCTCTCCCTCCAAACAATCTTATCAAGGGAAAATATTTAAAAGCCCCATGACGCAAGAAAAATATGAAAATGCGTCTCAATATATTCAGAATGCAAAGGAAATAATACTGCCTCTGGAATTCAATGATTCAGATCTTGATCTTCAAAAAATATTAGGGAAATATCTCCCCAAAGATTATTATTTCATACCTGAGTATCCAGATAAAGATTAAAATTATTATGAAACAATATTGTGCGAAACACAAAGTTCACAAATATTCCACACAAAAAATGGAGAAGAATTGGGATTTACAAAGTTATTAATCCGGAAGGTTATTCATCTGGAAGATTGGGACAGGGCTTCCAATCTCTATGTGGCTAAAACTTTATATTCTGCCACATGCCTCAATAAAAAATGCTATTATTGGGACTATCAAAAGGCATGGGAAAGAGTACTACTTGTACAAAATCTTCGGAAGAAGCACTCATGGTTTGTCCGCTTCAAGGAAGGATGTGGTGAAATACCACATTGGTTCTTCAATAACTGGTGGCTTAAAGCTGGTGCAATTCCGGAAATACTCCCAGAAGAAATTATCAAATTGATGGTATCGGAGCCAATGTGTGCCCGAGCTCCCCAAAGCCATCTTCTCCGAACGTGGGGGAGAGGGTGTGGTAGTAAGCCGTAGTCGCGGAGATCCCATAGAGTGTTGGTAAGCCGTAGTCGCGGGGACTCTGTTTCTTTTGCAAAAGCTTGGACGGACGGACCCGTGAGCCTTTACCCGTGAGCCTTTTTAGCTGAAGATAGGCGTTGTTGGCGTTGGAGCGTTGGAATAGGCGTTTGAGCATTGGATTAGGAAGCATTGGATTATCCAAGCCTAGCAAAAGAAACAAGTTGGTCTTAATTGTGAGGTTTAATTACCCTGCCGTTGGACTGGAAACCATCTACCCTACAGGTTGATCGTAAATGTGAGGTTTAATTACCCTGCCGTTGGACTGAAAACTACCCATCTAAACTCCTTTGTCTTCGTATAAGATGTCTTAGTTAGTAAGGACACTTACCGCTTCTGACCGGTCTATAGCCTCGTGTAGCAGTGATAAGTCGGTTAAGACTATGTCCGTGAAGAATGCATCATCTGTTTGTTTCGAAGATATTGAAAAAAGTATTGCTAACTAGAAAATTCCTAAAATAAATATTAGAGAAATTTATCATGTAGGAACTTTCTCTCTTCGTTCTGACTATTTCATTAAAACCATCGAAAAAACATTTCGTGTTAGTTCCATGCATGAAACCCTGCATCTTCTTTCTGAAAAGGAAATAAATGATATAAGAGCTAAACCCCAGTATCATTATCTACACTTCGGGTTAGTCCAAATAGCCATCAGATCCCTAACTAGAAAAGGTTTAAATGTATCCATCTTGGCTTGCCTAAGGGATTGTAGAAACAAAAGATTTCAAGATTCTTTGCTTGGGATGGTTGAAGCCAGCCTCAGCAATGGTCCAGTGTCTTTTAACACTTTCCCAGATTTCTCAGTATCCTTATCAGATCCAAATATCCACAAAGTCCTTACCCTGAATTTACAAACATCAGGCTTTGATCTTGAACTAGGAAGCGAAAATATCTCTGTAAGCTACAGGATATACTATAAAGCCATGACCTCCCTAGCTCCATGTGCAAAGCAAAATACACCCAAAGGCTTGAGTACTCTACTCCAAGCTATCCTAAAAACAATGTTATCACTCCAAAAGCCTTAAAATGGGACGAAATAAAACTTCCCGAAAAATGGACTTTGACCCAAGCAGTTGAGCCACAAAATCTTGAACAAACTGAAGTAAAATCTGTCACTAAGACTCCTGATGGGGATGTTGAGGTAATGTTCTCTTCAAAAAGAAGAGTATTTATCCAATCCAGACCCTCTGTTAGTATTGACAATAGACCCCAGATGCGGCCACAAAATATTGTCTATGCTACATATGAAGATAGCTCGTATGAACCCTCAATCTCTGATTTTGACATCAATGTTATTGAAATTGATGACCTTGAATGTCAAACGATTGTGTCATAATTCTAGAAGAAGAGGAGTTCCAAATAGATAAAGAGCTTCTTCTAAAGGAAATAGGTCTTCCAAAAAATAAAGCAAAAAAGGAAAGATATTTCAAAAATGTGGATCGACCTTTTAGGCTAAAGATTAGAGAAGTTTGGCATGAAGAAATGATTGAGCAAAAGAAGAACATATTCTCCTTTGATTGGTATGAAAATAGTCAAATCAGACATTTTGAAGAATTCTTTAAACCAGGTTCTCAGTAAAAAGAAAAAATTGAACCAGAATCTGATAATGAGAAGATAACCATGATAAAAAGAACTTCTAAAGATTGGAAGACTACTAGTGGAAAACAGATAGAATCTGTATATCCACCATTTGAGTCTATCCAGTTAGAAGCAAAGGGCAAAAGCCTCAAAGCTTGCCCACTCAAAAACTTATCCAAAACTACACATAGTGAACCTATAAAAGCTAAACACATAGGCCACCTTGTGGAACAACAAAACTTTTCAAACATATCTTTGCATGCCCTTGTCCAGCAAACGGATCGCATAGAAGCCTTCCTCATGGACGGAACAAAGCCCAACAAAAGCGAAGTAAAGGTAAATCTCCCATCTAGCTCTCATTCTGATATTTCCAATACTCAAATAGTTACCCCACCTTTTGTCCCACAAATGTTCTCGTCTAGTATCAAACTTGGAAAACAAAAGGCTTTGGGATCCTCTATTTCTGAGGAACTAGTCAATGAGTTAGCAAATAAATTGGGAAATATAAAAGTCAATAAAAATATCAATCAAATCACTGATAAAGGAAGTGACATTGTGATAAATAGAATTAGGACTTTCAAAACAACAACCCAAACGGCTATGACAAGGAATTATTATCCCAGGCCAACCTATGCAGACCTATAGTTTGAAGAACTGCCTCACATAGCCAATATGACATGCTTCAATGGTAAAGAAATTGTTGAATGGAATATTGATGGGTTTGTAGAATATCAAATATTTACCATGTGCCATCAAATTATTATGTATGCGAATGCATGCATTGCAAATGGAAATAAAGAAAAAGAAGCAGCCCATATGATTGTCATAGGATTTTCTGGACAATTAAGGGGCTGGTGGGATCACTACCTAGATGAAACCCAAAGAAAATCCATAATAGATGTTGTTAAATAGATGAAAATGGTAGACCCATTGTCCTAACAAATGACTAAGGACAACCTCTAGGAACAGTCTCAGACGCCATATCGACCTTGCTCTACAACATAGTTTACCATTTTGCTGAAAACTATCAGGATATCTATGAAAAGAATAGAGAGCAATTGATTAATTTAAAATGCAAAACTATGTCAGACTTTAGATGGTATAAAGGTTCATTCCTATCAAAATTATATACACTTCCAGATCCTAATCAGGATTTTTGGAAGGAAAAATATATATCTGGTTTACCTCCCTTATTTACTGAAAAGGTTAGAAATGCCTTAAGAAAAGAAGGGGAAAGGAGTATAAATTATCAGAATCTAGATATTGGAAAAATAACTCAAAAGATACAAATGGTAGGTGCAGAGCTATGTAATGATTTGAAAATCAAAGAGCAGCTTAAAAAACAAAGGGCAATTGGGAAAAGAGAATTAGGAGATTTTTGCTATCAATTTGGTTTCCAAGATCCCTTTGAATCTAAAAGGAAAAATTTACATAAAAACCATAAAATAATTTATGAAGATAATAAGAAAGCCAAGCACCCCCTTATTAAAAGAAGGTATAAAAACATAAATAATAAAGAAAATACTTTTAAACATTTTAAAAGAGAAAATAGGACAAATGACCTAGTTTGTTTTAAGTGCGGACAAAAGGGTCATAAGGCTTCAAATTGTTATAAATCAAAAGTAAAACAAGAAATCCAAGCCTTGCTTGAATCAGATACCGAAGATATTAAAGCAAAATTGGGCCAAATCCTGAATCATATTCAAAATGACATTGACTCTGAAAATGAAGAGAATACTGAGGTAAACTGTTGTGAGAATAATGAATGCTCATGCTATGAACAAGGAACCTCTGAAGAAGAATCAGATGAAAATATATTGGTTTTAACTGATCTAGAACAATTTATTTTAGACACCTTTAACACTGTTCAGGACCCTGAGGAGAAGGAGGTTATCCTTGAAAAATTTCTATCAAGGGTAAAAAACAATAAAGAAAAGTTGGTCACTGAAATCCAGAAAAAGAAATTCTGTTCTGCAAATGAGGTCTTCAAAAGGGTCGAAGCTCTAAAGAAGAAAAATAAACAATTAAGCCTTGATGATCTTGCAAGAGAATATAATTTTATTAAAAAAAACTAAGAGATCTTAATAAAAGAATTCAAATCCTAGAGCTTAATGCCAAGGGAGACTGCAAAAATAAAATTATTGAAGAAGAGCCTCAAGATGATGAATTAATTGGCTCTATAAGAAGATATTTTAAACAAAAATGGTACACCAATGATATATCATATGAATTCCAAGATGGGTTCAGGTCCGCCTATAACACCCTACTAGATTCTGGAGCTGATGTAAATTGCATTCAACAAGACATTATCCCCTTCAGGTATCATAAAAAAAATATACTCATAAGATTCACTCTGCCGAAGGTCACTTGCTAAAGGTAAATTACAAAGTCCCTGAAATAGACATATGCATTGATAATATTCAAATTAAAGCATCATTTTTATTAGTAGAAAATTTAAAACAAGATGTTATTCTAGGGACACATTTTCTTTCTTCAATTCGTCCCTTTATCGTTACTGAAGATGGTATTCAATTTTAAATAAACGGAAAAGAGGTAAAAATATCCTTTTCCTCAAAATTGGAAGAAACAAAAATTAATCAAATTTCAAAATATATTCGTTCAAAATCTATTAACATGGTATCCTCTAATAAAGCCTTGGTACCTGTTACACCTTATCAAAAAATGATCCCTCTTCAAAGAAAAGATTATTCTTACAAGAAGGTTACAAATCTATATGAGAAAAGATTTTTGATACTAACAAAAAGAATTTTCTCAATGCAGCAATATCTAGAGATGGCTCCTCCTCTGAAGTACGAACATCTCATAAGGATGAGTACTTGGAGGTTGCCGGCACTTCTAAAAGGAGATCGTGATTGTTTCAATCACAACTTTGATGTAAATGAATTGCAGCAAGGGTTACTGAACTTGCTCTGACAAGTAAAGACCAGGAAAGATAAAGCTCATGCTCTAAATGGGCTTGCATATTATTTCCAAAAGATAAGCAAAGGAAATTATCCTTGCACACAAGGTGATCTCTCTGCACAAAAGAGATTTCCAGAATTATCAGATGATCTTCCCTCGATAGAAGAAAAAGTTCCAGACAAAGCAGATGACTATCCTGAAAAGGAGTCCTCAAAATTATCAGATTTCAAAGATATTCTTATGTCAGGAGAGAGATCTCCAAAGATATATGATCAAAATGATCCTGATGCAAAATTATTGGATCACGATGCATCCATATTCCAGGCAGATACTTTCCTTCAAAAGGAAATGCAAAAGAATGAGATGTCTCATGATGAGACCATGCACACAAAAGATGTATCCACTCAAATTCAGCCACACAATATTCCAGATGCCTTTGGTCATCACCAAAATTATACTACCTATGATCCTACAAAAAATATTCCTGAAAACCACATTGCCTTGCCCAAAAGAAACAATACATACTCAATACCTACAAGTACTTCCTATGAGCTACTCATTCCTAGACTTAGCTTCAAAACCGAGCAAACCCTTTCAATCCTTTCACAAGAGATTATTGATCTAATCTGGGAAAAATACCACCAGAGATAGATGAGTGTGTTTCTCGGCCTCCAAGATTATTTCCTAGATTTATACACCAAGAGAGACAAACACCGAGGAATATCTGTCAATATCCATATGTTCTCATTTCTCTACCTTGATAGCAAACTAATCATCCAATCAAGGCACAAATATATCATTCTTCGGGTTGATATAAATCTAAAATATTTCAGAAGCTTGCCAATATATTCTACTAAAGAGATCTCTCTACAAACAGTGATAGATCAAGGGTTGGTCCATGCAATTTATGGATCAACACAAGAAATTCTCTACTCTGATTTGGGAATGGCTATAAAAGAAGCCTGCAAGAAGTTATGTTATGTCAAAGGGAAATTCAGGATAATGTTCTATTTATCTCCACCAAAGTTCACTCCACCAATAAGACCTGCAATGCATGATATCTATATCGACAAGGGATGTTATAACTTCCCTAGTTGTGAATATTATTATGATTTGGGAGAAGACTATAAAGAACTACTCTCCAGAGATACGAATCATGACAACTGGAGGATTTTCAATAAAGCCAAAGAACTTGAAGAAAATATCAGATTTGATCCTTCATATTATATGGTTTTCCAGAATAAAATTATGAGGATCTTTCTTCTAGGACTTCAAGGAAATTCTGGTACAATTACCAGATGTGTCTGGAGACTAATAAAACCATATTATGGCAAGGAGACAGAACTACGGAAAGAATATCGCCAGTTCATGTCTTGGCAAGAGATATGGCAGCCAGATGCAATTGATGGTATAGAATGTGCGCCAATGATAGACTATGAAGAATATGAAGACTAGTGTCATGACAAGATAAGGATTCCTCACTATTGAAGATAAGGTTATCTTCAAGATAAGGATTTCTCACTATTGAAGATAAGGCTATCTTTATCAAAGTCTAAAGGTACATCATGAAGACCTTTTTGCTAGTCAAAAAGAGCCATCATAATATTTATGAATAGATAAAAGAAACATCATGAAGATGCTTCATCATCACCTTGGTGAAGTCAAAGAAATAATTATAAAGATTCCCCAATAATGCAATTACAAGTCAAAAGTATCATCATATACAACTACAAGTCAAAAATGTCATCATGAAAAAGAGGCTCCACAATACCTTTGCCATCCCTATATAAAGAGAAGAAGAGGCAAGGGAAGGGCATCGCTTGAAACACCACCTCAACGATCACTCGAGCACGCTCTCGAGGTTCACTCATCCGTCGATCGCTCGAACCACGAGGATCACACATCACTTCCACCATCCACCATAGTATTATATCCAGTATTGTATCCTAAATAAAAGACTCATATCTGAGTCTATGTGTGAGAGTTTGTAAGAGTCTAATAAGAGTCTATAATCAAGTCAAGTTTGTACTACTACGTGTGTATCAAGAGCCTGGTGTACTACTCAGGAGGATTCACCTTCTGACTATCAAGGTACCTAATATAATCCAGGACTATATTTTATTAAGCATGTTCTTCATTTATCATATGTGTGTTCTTGTTATGTTGAATATATAATTCAAAATCCAAAAAATATTTATACTTATCTATTATTCTTGTTGTTCTGCATTGCATCCTTGTTTATGTTCTTTATCTAGTTTATTTACTTATATATTTATCTATTGTTCTTATTTATGTTCTTTATTTTACTTGTTTAAATTACTGTTGCATTATCACTTGCCTCCCTGCATTGCATATAAACTCCAGAAAAACTAAAAAACTCCACCATTACATTACATTACTCCACCTTCCCGGACATATCCTCCTTATCTTATCTAGACCTGACTATATATATATATATATATATATATATATATATATATATATATATATATATATATATATATATATATATATATATATATCATCACAGCTATATCACCAGAATGCATTATATATCAAAAGCGCGCGCATATTTTATAAATCCATCGAAAATCCATCACAAATCCACCAAATTTCAACATCACAAGTTTATGATTACAAGTTCAACATCACATAGTTTAACATCCTCACTGCGACGGCGAAGATTGCAACTGTGGCCACCCGGAGTGTGGTGAAAGACCGGACTGCGGTGAAGGATTGATGCGATCAACCACCGGTGACGCGGTAGCGGGATTGTTTGAACCCGCCGACGGAGGCTGCACAAAGAGAAGAGATTGCAATGTTAGACCAGTGGCTATAGGCATAACACATCTACCAAAAAATATCAATGTTTAGATCAGATAGGTATACTATAAAATTATACTCCATAATGATCTAATTATACTTATTAGCACAATTGACTGTGCGTTGCAACGGGTGACAGAGAGGGCAAACACATGATTACTACAAATTTCATGGCTTTACGGTAACCCAAGTTTTGCTAAAATCTCAACCAAGTAGATTCTGGATCAGACCTACCTCATTTGTAGGTTATTATCACTCGATGATCTATTGAGAGCATTTGAGTGCTTGTTCTTTTGTAGTTTCTTCCAGA
Organism: Eremochloa ophiuroides; assembly: GCA_038502445.1. NCBI lineage: Eukaryota > Viridiplantae > Streptophyta > Magnoliopsida > Poales > Poaceae > Eremochloa > Eremochloa ophiuroides. Next base: position 7,221,497 of record JAHLJS010000004.1, on the reverse strand, counting down.
GATCAAAGAATCAATAGATTTGTTTTATCTCTCAAAAAGGGTAAGCAATTAAATCTGCCTTACTGGCATACATGTAATATCTAAACTTGTAATCTATTATTCAAGCAATAATACTACCAGTTCTCTATTCTCCAATACTATATACATTATCTCTGTAGTTTCAGGTTCCTCTAGATATCTGCAAAAATATTTTAATCCATCCATTGCATTCACTACTTGACAGCAGCGCCCGACACAACAACACTTACCCAGTCTTGGCCACTTCTTGAATCCATACCTTTTATAGAAAATTGCATGTGTAAAATAATTTTTGGCTTTCTCCATACAGATACTAAAACAATTCTTAGCTTTATCCAAACTACAAAAGCTAGTGACCAGTTTTTATACCCCTAAAGTTTACTATTCTTAGCTTTCTCCATACAGATACTGAAATAATCCAAGATGTTAACGCATACATGTGCTAGCAGCACCATGGAAAAACTAAATCGAGTGTCATCCTCCAAAATATATAGGTGTAGTAAAGTCCATATATGGCAGTTTCAGGATACGCAGGACCATAGATATGTATATGTATGAAACAATACATCAGCTTAACATCAACGTTTGATTGTGTTTTGAAAAGCCAGTGTTTATGCAAAACAAGGACTTGTATATTATGAGACTGGCAGGCGATGCCAAGAAATCACTGGTATCTCAAGCTAACAAATACCAAACCAAACCCTATCTATCAATCCTCATTGTATTAGAGTGCAAGTGGCATAAGCTACAGCCTGTGAGGAAACTAAATAAGATAAGTCATGTCCTTAGTGACCCGGCATACCAATTTCATTGGACCAAAACATGCAGGTCAGAAAAAGGACTACTTATTTTCTGAGCTCCCACCAAGGAAAGATGAATGTTATTTTTCTGCACTGGGTACATAAGCCTTATTCAATTCTTTTTCTTTATGGAACAATCGGTGTCAATTAAATCTAAACAAATTATGGATAGCTAACAATTGTCCATTTAATTGGAAGTTACATACCATATAAGGGACTTGCTGGGCAAAATATATAAAAATCTCGCATAGAGATTTACACTTCTATGGCTCTAGTTCATGATAACACCAAAGCTTGTTCAACTGAGGCCTGTCTTTTGAACTGTTTGTAACTGGTTTAATACTTACATATAGCTATGATCAATTATGAATATCATTTTAGTATACTATTGTGTTGCTATTCATATTAGCATCTAGCAGGTTGTATACGGTAACAGTTGAACACAACAAGTACATTTCTCTGAAACAAGCATGCTAGCCAGGTTAACACTAGTAACAGAAGCTTAAGGGAAACAACATATTATCAACGAGCATGCAGACTGAATGGAAGAGAATTAACTAAGGTGAAAGACTTTAGCCCAAGATATTTAACTGAAACTATTTCCTTAACTCTGAATACGAACTTACGAAGTGTGCACCTAACATTGAACTCTGAAGATCAGTCAGCTGAGTGAAGTTCAGGAGCTTTGGTTCTGCAAATATTGAGAGAAAATGGCTGCTGAACACACTAGTACAGAACCATACTATACAGGCGGTTCACAACCCATTTCTACAAGCGTTTTCCAGCGCCGACTGCGCGAGAGGCCTGTAGAAATGGGACCACAGAATGTCAGACCATATTTATATATAATAATAATAAATTATTTTTATATTATAAAATATTACATATATATTGATATTGGGACTACTATTTGGAAGATGTTCAGACATCTACATCAACAATTTAAATACTTCATACATACATTTATATACATCATTGTTTCATGCTCACGAACATAAAGTTATTTACAAAGAGTATATACATCACACATTGTATTCATCAAAGTTTGCACCTGTGGTCTAATAACCTGTCCTAGTAAGCTTTAGCCTACTAATCTCTGTTAGATCCCAGAACTCTGGCATGGATAATTGGCTGTCATGAAAATAATATTTCCCTTCGCGTGGAATGACATATTTCAAGAGGAATGTGCACAAGTCCTCAACTATGTCGTATATAGTCTTTTCGGTGACCTTTGCTGCCTTGGTTTCCTTAAATTGTTGTAAAGAAAGTTTATTAACATCATATACTTAAAATTTGCACTTTCAATGTCAGAACTACATACATGACTATTACTTATATTAATTACCTCAGAAGGGTTACTGGTGAATCGTCCGGTCTCTCTCATGTGCTCGCACACATAGTATCCACAGAGGACAGACCCGGATGGCTGTTTGTGGCACTATATAACGGGAAAGTGGTTATTTATAGATGCAACCATGTATCGTACATGTATTTATAGATGCGGTTGGTGGGTCTGATACCGCCCTATTTGTACCACAGGCGTGTGATAACTAAAACCGCATGTGGTATAAAAAGGGGCGCCAGCAATGGCCTCTTTTCTACTAGTGACAGGACGGGTTCAGTTTCAAATGAAACTGAATTCAGCACCTCGTGCAATTCTGAATTGAAACTAATTCTGTACCAAATTTACAGTGGTTGACTAAACTTTGGGGCCTTATAATTTTTGAAAGCGATTAAGATTTTATCCTAGGTCTCTAAACCAATATACTATATATAGCACTGACCCACGAACAAAAGTTGCTAAGACCGGTCTAATTGCTTATGCCGAAATCAAGAGAGATTAAGAGGGCAATAGATCAAGTTTGAAATTAACTCGTGTTCAGTTAGCCGCCGGCAGCAGCAGCAGGTCAGCTACCAGCCTCTCTCCTTCAGCAGCTTGCCGTCATGCGCTGCCGCTTAACGCTGGCCGGACACACAGGTGCTTCCACCGTTCCAGATATGGATTGGGTGCGGTCACAGCCGACTCCGCCACCCCTACCGCCAATGCCGATGCTGCCGCCAATGCCAATGCCGATGGACTCAGCTCATTCGTTGGACATGCACGCACAGTATGCATCAATTATATCTAAAAAAAGATCTACAGCAAGAGCAGACAGAGAGGGTGTACCTGATTATGTTCATCGTCCTAGTGGCCCTCGCATCTGGCTGTCCTCGCTCGACACCGACGAGGACACGGGGCTGCGTGCCGCCGTGGGGTCACCCGAGGGAGGCACCTCCTCCATGGTCGGATCCCCCATGGCGTGGACGTGATGCGCCGCTAGGATTTCGCGGCATCGGCGGAATCGCTGCTCCAAGCGGCAGCGGCGGCGGCGGCGACGCGACATCGGGGAGGGAGGAGGGGTCACGGAGGACGGCTGGCCAGTGACGCGTGGGTGACCTGCCTGCAGACCTGCGCTCTGGCCGCGGCGGACCAGGGCGGGGGCGCGTGCGGCCGGCGCGGGGGCCTCGCCGGGGGCGGGGGGCGGCCGGATCCTTCGGCGAGGGCGGTGACGGCGGAAGCGGCGCGGCCGCGGCTGGGGATGGCCAGGTCGGGCGCGCGCGGGTGGGAGGCCGCCTGGCCTGGCCGGGGGCGCGGGCCTCCCAGGATCCGGCGGGCGGGGCGGCGGCGTCGGGCCCACGCGGCGGCGGCTGGGGACGCGTCGGGCGCGCGCGTCCGACTGAGAAATGGCCGGCTAGGGTTGGGGGTGCGCGGGTGGGCCGGCCTGTTATGCTTTTTTTTCCTATTTTTTGAAACAATTTTGCGGAGTGCCCGACTGTGGCACTCGGCAAATTTTTTTATTTTTGATCTGAATTTTTTTTAGCCTTGTGACACTATTTCAAACTCTATTTTAAAATTTGGGGAAATTTTGACCTTTTTTCATATATTTCATAAATTTATTTTGTTTCGTCGAATTTTTAGGAATATTTAAAATTTGAACTGCAGGTACATGAAATATTGGAATTGGGTCATCCAAAAAATTATACTCATGCAGTTTAGGATATGTTGAGGCCGTATCCAGGACCTCACATGAAATGTCGAGCGTCACGTTGACCTAACTTACCGAGGTACTTGCGGGAAAAGTGATTTTAAATTATATAAAATCCAAACGAAGTCCGAAAATAACGAAACTTGTCGAGGCATCGTGTTATCGTATGTGGAGGCTAGGGTAAAAAAATTGAGAAGATTTTGAGCAAGTAGTGACGTCGATTGCCAAAAAGCCAAGCATATCCACATTGACATCGTGTTATCGCATGCGGAGATATCTAAGATTTTTTAATCCGAGATCACTACTTGCTCGAAACTTTCTCAATTTTTTGCCATAGCCTCCACATACGATAACACGATGCCGTGACAAGTTTTATGATTTTTGGACTTCGTTTGGATTTTATATAATTTAAAATCACTTTTTTCGCAAGTACCTTTGCATGTTACGTCAACGTGATGCTCGACATTTCGTGTGAGGTCCTGGATACCGCCTCAACATACCCTAAACTACATGAGTATAATTTTTTGGATGACCCAATTCTAATATTTCATGTACCTGCAGTTCAAATTTAAAATATTCCGAAAAAAATCAATGAAACAAAATAAATTTATAAAATATATGAAAAAATTAAAATTGCCCCAAATTTTAAAATAGAGTTTGACATATTGTCACAAGGCTACACAAAAAAATTCAGGCCAAAACTCAAAAAAAAAATTGCCGAGTGCCACTACAAGACACTCGGCAAATATTTCTTTGCCGAGTGCCTGGCTCAGGGGGCACTCGGCAAAATATGTGTTTCAAAAAATAAAAGAAACTTTGCCGAGCGTGAGCCAATTGCACTCGGCAAAATATTTCATTAAAAAAATAAAAAAATTACCGAGTGTCTAGCAAATGACACTCGGCAAAATATGTGTTTCAAAAAATAAAAAAGACTTTGCCGAGCGCCGAGCCAATTGCACTCGGCAAAATATTTCTTTTAAAAAAATTAAAAAAATTTTGCCGAGTGTCTAGTTAATGGCACTCGGCAAAATATGTGTTTCAAAAAAAAAAAACTTTGCCGACCGCCGAGCCAGTTGCACTCGGCAAAATACCGTTTAAAAAAATTGCCGAGCGCCTGGCATGTTGCACTCGGCAAATTTTTGACAGAAAGTTGCCGCCGTTCTGGGCCGGTGAAATTATGCCAAGTAAAAACTTTGCCGAGTGCCGCGGCACTCGGCAAAGACCATTTTTGCCGAGTGCCAGCCTTTGCCCGAGCGTATTATTTTGCCGAGCGCAACACTCGGCAAAATATGGCTTTGCCGAGTGCCATGAAATTTTGCACTTGGCAAAATCTCAGGCACTCGGCAAAGTTCAGTTTTCCAGTAGTGTTACACGTAGTCGAGCAAAGAAACTACAACAAAAGATGAACACGCTAATTTATGAAGTTCATTTGAATATTAATGGAAATTATATACTACCTAAATGTTCTATTTTGAATGTTCTTAGGTATATACATAAAGAGGAGGCTGAATCGGACCATGAAGATCAGATCGCTATAGTGAAAAATGGACCAGCAAAAACGGACCAATTCAGTCAAAAGCAGACCAGTTGAAGAAACTGTCATAACTCTTGATTTCTTGAGGCTTCAGAGGCCCATGAGGACGCGATGAAAAGCTGGTGAGACTAGCCTCACCTTATTTGGATGTCGTAACCAACAGTAAAGAATTATTGCTAGATTAGTGGAGACTGCTCTGGAAGTCAATAGTCACGTGAGATCACTTCAGCAATTCATTTCATAGTCTATCTTCAGAAATTCCATTTCATTTTTACACCAAGCTAGGAGGGTTGTTCATAGTATAAATATCGATATACTCTTAAGCAATAGCAACCTTTGATCATTTGATAAACTACATGTCATTGCAGCCGAGCTGCTGAGTGCCTTATTCAAACCTTTGTTCTTCCTTATTCTTCTTGGACTTCTGAAAAGATCTCTCTGAGATCCCCTACTTCGTGCTCTATGGTTTTCGTTCAGTTGTGCTGTATTGTGTGGATTAGTCCCAGATTGTGATTCTACGATCGTTCGGAGATCGAGTCGAAATCCTCAAGGTTTTGGCGTCTCTCTTCCCGTCGCTTGGTTGCATCTAATGTTTGTCTGGTATAAAGATGGTTACCCGTTGTTCTACATCAAATTATCCTTTGTTATCAAACCTGCTGTCATCAAGATCGAGCCAACTTCTTACCAATTCATATCGGTACCAATCAACCTCAGTAACCTCTCATTTTCCACAAATCCCTCACAAGTCGTACCACGTGCCACCCCCTTCTCTCCCCTCTCCCCTCCCTCTCTCAGGTGGCGACACGTGCAACTCTTTCTCCACGTCAGTGACACGAGAGCGTGCTCTTCGTCCATGCCAATGACACACACTCGTAGCTCTACTTCTGAGCTGGGGACTTTCTTGCATATCTCTTCCTCCACACTTGGCGGGAGGGCCCCTGCTCCTACAACATTGGCGAGCGAACCACGAGATCTCCAATCCATTGCTATCGTTTCATTTGTGCTATCTCTTCATGATCAAGATCATTGCCTCTCCCCACCCTGATCTCAGCAGGTGCACGCTCTTGTCCACCAAGGTCCGCCACGATCTACACCAGGCCTATCTCGATCTCCATCTTGCATGCCTCGATCTCCACCAGATCGCACACTAGCTTGCTGGAGGACACACGCCTCAACCAAATCTACGACGATGGTTGTCTCGGCAGGGTGAGAGCACAAGAGCACAACGCTTGGAGGTGATTGACTCGAGGTCAAGTTGGATGGGCTCAATGGCAGGTTGGGTGATTTTCTAATTTCTTTGTTTCATTTTCACCGGCAAGCATTAATTCGCCTGCCTTTAATTGTAAACCCTTGATTAACAGCGAACTTATCCTGCTTGCCTGCCTCTGGAAACCATTTTAGCATGTCTCTGAAAATTGTTTTTGTGTAATATTAACTTCATCCGTTCATGTGGTTTGTCATTGATAGTATTTTCATTTTTTTGATGGACCGAGGTATGATTTAATTTATTTATAGTTCAGACTATCCTTTTCGTAATAGTAGAGGTGAGTAATTTGTTTTAGAAACTACAGTAGATCAAATGAGTATTATTGCTAAGAGAACTTTTACAATAGTTGGAGAGACGACGAGAGGCAATTGGTGAGTCTATGGTCGGTGGGTCCAGAACATGAGAAGCGATGAGAAAAAAGGCGATGAGAGGCGATTGGTGAGTCTATGGTCTGTGGGTCTAGCTATTCTGTCGCCTCCAATCGTCTCTGAAATCGAGGAGTTAGGATACCCAAAAAAAAGACGTGGTAATTCTATTTTCGTAGTTTATTTTTTAATAAAGGGTAGAAGGATACATACACAATTATAAGAGGAGTAATATGGTTGAGATACATAATTGAAGTATTTTGTTTAGGGTTTCATTCAAGCCTGTTCTATGCCGTAGCTTTCGCTGTCATGTCCTCTCCCGAGCCGTCATCCGCCGCCACGGCCATGACCGCACCCAAACTGTCCTTGCCGGCGCGGGACACAGTAAAGTTGTTCGTGGCCTCCCCTCTCCCCCATGCGGTTTCATTTTGCTCAAGGTAGAATCTATACACCACTTTCACCCGCAAGCAAAGTTCATTTGAGATGGATACGTGCATCTTTCTTAAACAATAATGAGATACATTGATCCACCCTTGTCAACAAGCTACACTTGAAGTTTTTCTGATAGAGAAAGAAAACATAAAATGTGAACACTAATAACAGATCCAAAGCTTGCAACTAGCATAACATCAATTCCACTGAAGAAAACATTTGTGAAAAAAATAATAAACCACAATACGTTGAGACAATCTACTTCATATGCAGGAAATATACACTAGCCACTACCATTAGCAAGTACTCCAATATGCAGAACAGTGGGAGAGGAGAGAGATTGACGGGAAAGGGAAAGGGATTTTGCGCACCAGGCAAGAAGGTGCTGCGACGTGGCAGGAGGCCGTCTTAGTGCCCGGCAAACTGGCCGCGGTCGGCTCTTCCCTACCCGGATGCAACAGCTCCTAGAGCTGGAGGCAGAGACGAAGGCGTCGGTAGGCATGGAGTCGTCCTCGCGGTCGGCATGAGAGAAGATTAGCCGGGGGCACGTCGTCACAGTGGAGCACGTCACGGCGGCGATTGGCGTGGGCGAGGGAGAGAGACGCGGCGGCCGTGGGAGAGGGAGACGCGGCGGCCGTGGTGGGAGAGGGCGAGGAGCGCGGCGGCCGGGGGAGAGGGAGACGCGCGCGGCGGCGGGGGGAGAGGGCGAGGCGCGCGGCTGCCGGGGGTGAGGGCGAGGCGCGCGGCGGCCGGGGGAGAGGGAGAGGACCACGGCGGACATGGGAGAAGGAGAGTGCCACAGCGCCTCTGGGAAGAGCACTGCCCAGACGGCGTCGCGAGCACGTCGCGGTGGCGACGGGATTGGCGTGGGGGAGGGCGAGGCGGCACGGCGGCGGCGGTTGGACTGGAAGAGATGATTGGCGGCGGCGGCGGGATTGGCGTGGGCGAGGGCTAGGCGGCGGCGGGGGGGGGGGGGGGGGCGAAATTGGCGTGAGTCGTTCAATTTTTTTTCTTTTTTCAGATTTCAGATCAGGGGAGGGGGTGAGGACTGAGGTGGTGAGGTGAGATAGGGACGTGTGCAATGATCATCATACCCTTGGTTAATAAAATCAATAAAGAAAAACTATTTTCCAGAGACGACGGGAGGTAATAGAAAGCGATTACAACCATTATAAAGGGTCTCGATTGCTAATGGATATTTACACACACACACAAGTATGTCTTATGTAGAGCGGACCTCTAATTATAATATGAGTGAGTAAATAAATGGAAATTTAGGTGTTACTTTAGGTAGTTTTCAAAGTGGCAGAGGTGCGTAAAATTGTTATAGACTTATGGGGATTTTTATACTATTTTCCATAATGGTAGATGGAGATTGTTATTCTTTGGAAAACTACATAGATCCAAAGGTGGTGGTTAACTTGTTGTCAATGATGATTCATCAAGATCACTATTTTTGATAGTTGATAGTATGATGTTTTTGTTGTTTCTAGCTAGAATTTTTAGTATTTATCCTTTTTCTAATGCTTCTCGTAAAAATAAGCGGTATGCTCGAAAAGTAATATCTAGTTAGCGATATTAAGAATCACAAGTTAACATAATGGCTCTGTTCGGCTGCCCATACCAGCCAGCACCAGTCAGCCACTCAGCAGTGTTTTTCTCTTAGAACAATCAACTAGTCAGTCGTACCGTACCAGCCAGCTGAATAGAGTGAATGAATACAATTTGTTCATGATTAAATAAATAATTTTAGCTTTCCTTTTCTTTGGGCTAGACGGGCCATCCGACTTGGCTGGCCATCCGACTGGGCTTTAGACCCAGCTCTAGCGAAGAAATCTGTCAAAACCGGAAGGCTAGCTGACCCCGACCGTTCCCGCATTCTGATGCAGTATTGTTCCCTGGAACTCAAAAGCCGAACTAATTTTGACTGGAGCTAATTTATTATAGGAGAAAATACTGTTTCACAGCTGAAAAATAGGTGCTGTTTAGCTAAAGCCAACACGGCAAAATCAGCTGGCGTATAACTGGCCAGAACTAGCTGGCGTCCCATGCTGCATGCCTGCATGGCATGACACAACATGGGTCAATGCCACTGCACCAGCAGCCCAGGCTTTGTTCCAGCGTCAAAACTTTACACCTCGTTGTTAAATATTCAAACACGTACATAGAGTATTAAATATAGATAAAGATAATTAATTGTATAAACCACAAAATGTTTTGCGAGAGGAATATATTATATTTTAATCCTAATTCATATGTTATTTGATAATATAATGCTACAGTAAACATTTGCTAATGACGGATGAATTGGGTTTAATACATTAATCTCGTGGTTTAATTGTGAGTTCTATAATTAGTTTTTTATTAATATCGGAACACTCTATGCGACATCTCATGAAACATCCGATGTGAAACGCAAAAACTTTACACCAACTAACTAAACAAGGCCAAGTATTGTGGAAGAAGGTAATAGTGATTTTTATGTCAAATTTACTCTAAAAACTTTTATATTACTCTCTCTCTCTCTCTCTCTCTCTATCCCAAATTATAAGAAACTTCGATTTTTAATCCATTTTACTATGTACCTAGATATATTATTATATCTAAATATATAGCAAAATCGACGAAAAGATGACAACATCTTATAATTTGGAACATTTGGAGTGAGAAACTACATAGTTTTAGCAAACTCTTATCGATAGATAGATAGATAGATAGATAGATAGATAGATAGATAGATAGATTTGAAGAGATAGATAGATAGATAGATATAGATAGATAGATAGATAGATTGAAAAATAGATAGATATATAGATAGGTTTGATAAAGATGTATATAGAGCAATTGAGATGTATATATATAACTTCGTGATAAAGAAATATATAGAATATGAACAAAATAAAGATGACGCGGCCCCTAAATTTATTCATATATGTGTTGATTTACTTTGATAGCTTGAAATTTTTATAAATATATATTGTAGACATAAAAAAATAACTCACTCGTTTTTACGAGATATTAAACGAGATATTCCATCATTTTTTGATCCATCGTATAACATCTCGATTGAGATTAGTCCCAGCCCACTCAACTTTAAAACAATCCCAGACTACTCTATTACTATTTTTAGCAACTTAATACATAACCTCTCTTTGTTCTAAATTATAAGATATTTTAATATTTCTAGATACTCAATCCTTCACCAAGGAAATTGAAGGTTTTAGGCCATATTTTACAAACCTTTGGCAACTGTTCAGGTCTTCAGATTAATATGTCAATGACAGAAAAAAATTTCATCCGATGTGAACACTTATCCTTTGACGACTTACTCACAAAATTTCCAAGAACATCTCCCTGCCTCCGAAAATATTTAGGACTCCCTCTCCACATAAGGATTACGACCGTTCATGTCTAACCTCTCATTGTTGAAATCGGAGGTGGGATGCAAGCTAGAAAGAAAGGCATCCCTCTTTGGTGCAGAGAGAAACGAAATCGTCAAAACAATGTTCTCCTCACAACTCATTTATCATTGATGGTTTTCACACGCGCGCGGAAATGTTTTTTTCCAACAAATTGATCGTTTGTGCCGTAAATTTTTTTTATGGAAGGTTGATGAACCGAAAATTGTAAAGGGGGCACTGCTACGTCAAATGCAAAGTTACCGCGCGTCCAAAAGAACTAGGCGACTTGTTGGGAATCAAAGTTCTGAAGTATTTCGGACGAAGCTGCATTAGAGATGGTAATGGCATAAGTGGACAAAGAGCTTTGACATACTAGATGGAAGTCCCCTGTGACAAGATCGGCAAGGAAGTATATTCTACAACTCCATTGTGGTCTCCAAAATCACACGATTGGAAAGAGACACAACCTCCTTCTAGAAATGCAATTCAAAGGTGTTTAAATTTGAGACGTAAAATTTCGTGTCACATCAGATGTTTCATGGGATGTCGAAATAGTTTTTCGAATAATAATAATAATAATAATAATAATAATAATAATAATAATAATAATAATAAATTACATAACTCGTTTATAAACCATGAGATGAATTTATTAAGTCTAATTAATCTATCATTAGTAACTGTTTACTATAGCATAGCATTGTCAAACCGTTAACTAATTAGGTTTAAAAGATTCGTCTCATAATTTACATGCAATCTATGTAACTAATTATTTTTTTATCTGTAATCAATTTTCCATACATGTATGGACGTAAAGTTTTCACGGTGAAACTTAATAATCAGGGCTTGAAGTGCCCAAAAGCATCACACGACTCCTATTTGCCAAATCACGAAGCAAGAACACAAAAAAAAAGCCTTGCTCGATAGTACTCCCTCAGTCTTTTTATAATGCAACTATGGGAAACGTGCGTGTTAAAGTAATTTAACTTTGACCAAGTTTATAGTAAATAATATTAGTGTTTGTATTTTTAAATAAATTTATTATAAAAATATATTTCGTAACTAATCTAATGGTACTTATTTGGTATCTTAAATGTTAGTACTTATTTATATAAATTTAGTTAAAGTTTAAATGACTGGATTCCTCGAAAAACGAGAATTATATGTTCAAATAGAAGGAGCGAGTACTTGGGATCAATCATGTTTCCCCCTTCCATTTTTTTAAAGGAACGGTAAAAGCTTTACTATAATTTTTAATAGATGGAGAAAATAAATGGTAAATTGGTGGCTCAGTTTTTACAAAATCGGGCACAAAACCACACTACTGGAAATTAAAAGTGTTTCACTCATCCCGTACAACTTATTTTGAATTTATTTCTTTTCCTTATATAAATTAACTCACCAAAACTCTTGCTGTTTTGAAAAAAAATCTAGATATACTACTTTATTATATATATATATATAATAAGTAAATATACGTCTAGATGAATCCATACGATACAACCGTCATATATGGCTCTAAAAATAAAATTTTAAGAAGAGCGCCAAAAACTTTGCTAGATTTTTATTAGATGAAGCTTAGAGCTATATGACTGTACAAGACATGGATGTATGTACACATATCCATTTCATGTCCTGGTATCTGGATACGATGCTCGGTACTTTTACCACTCCCATACGTGTACGGTGTACCCATCCACTCTCTCTCTCTCTGCGGCCGTGTCTCTCTCCATGTCCACATTTTCTCTCTCTAGCTGTGACTTGAGAGAGAGAGAGATAGACTGCTGCTGCTGCTGTGTGTCATGCAATAACTCCACGGCGACGACATTGAATGCCATTGCACCCTCTGGCTACTCTCCACAATTACTCCGGCCGGCATTCAATACGCGCACCCTCCACCCTCCCCACTCGTCTTCCTCCTCCGTCTCCATCGCCGCCGCGCGCCGTCCCTATCTCCCTCCATCAATCAGCTCCCTTGTCCTAGCTCCGATCCTCCTCCGACGTCGTCGTCCTCAATCGTCCCCTGATCACTGGACTGGGCACCCCACCCACAGAGCTGCTGTATACGCGAGGATCGGATCGGAGGTAGCATCGTCTGGACGGCCGGCCGGTTGCTTGCTTGCTTGCTTCTGCACATGCGTAGATCTATATGCTCTGGGAGAAAGGAGCGTGCTTGGTGAGGCTCTAGGGTTTTTGTGGAAGGCCGGGGAGGAGATTAGAGGAGATCCTCCCAGCTATGCCCGGGGGCCTGATGATCCCCGGCCGGAACATGCCGACGGCGCCGGCGGCCGCCATGATCGGCGGCCTCGCCAGCTACGCCGCCTCCTTCGGCCAGGTACCGTAACATCATATCCCTCATCACTTCTCTCTCTCCCCTGCTTGTCTGTACTTCAACTTCAATTCGGCGCCGTGCATATAAGAAGTTAAGAACAGATCATTCAGTGATTCGCTATCGCTAGCTGCCTGTGAATGTGTTCTTGTCTGCTTGATTTCGCCAGGACAGTACTGTTTTCTCACGCTTAATTCGTTGTCTTGTCTGTGCATTGTTAATGAATCGTCGTGGCCGGGTTTTCCTTTTCCATGAATGTAATCTGTGCATTTCAATGTCACAAAATTCTTAAACCTGCCATGCATTTCTTCTAAGAGTAGTAGTATGACATTATGACTTTTGACTACACTGATGAGTAGTAGTACTCCAAATGCATCATTAAAACAAAATGAATTCCATATCTCCGTCAATTTATTTCCGGAAAAGAAGGCATTTAAGTAGGAGATAAATAAATGCTAAAAGGGGTTGGTGTGGTGAATTAAGCCGCGAAGCACTTTCTGTTGCATGTATATATTATCTGGTACTGCACTGCACTAGCTGTGTATATATATATCAGTAGCGAAGCCAGCAAAATACATCACCGGGGTCATCAGTCTTATCAGTTAGGGTCTACTGTATTGGATTGTAGCTAGTAACATTGGTTTGCCATTGAAATTTTGAAAATCGTCGGGGTCAGTTGACCCCAACAAAACAGCCTGGCTCCGCCCCTGATATATATGTAGACTTTTCAAGCAAACATGGTCATATATTCTTTATTTCTCAAGCAAGCAAGTGTGGTGCTTTCTGTTCTTCTCCTGATCTGGTTTATTAAGCTCTCCAATCCTTCTCGCCAACTTAATCGGTAGTATTTCGTTCCTCGAATTTATTGCTCCCCCAAAGTGTACCGGAACTTCCTACAGTCTTACAAGTCAGTACAGACGCTCTCGCCTTCTTAAAACCTTAGAAAACTTTTTACATGGTTGGTTTACTGCAACAAGTAAATGCACTCAGTTTTATTTCTACCTAAGGTTACAGTACGTACAAGAGTCCTTAATATTGCAAATGTACTGCAGTACTTGTTGCTTTGTCTATTACTTTGCCTGATGAGGACAATATAAGTTCATAAGCTTTAATTTGTTTATGTAAAATATATATAGCTCATCACAGTTGAAGAAGATTGCCAATGTAAGATCAACGAAAGGAACTACGCACAAAAATGATCATTCTTCATCTTTCTTATTGGCTCTCAGTGTATCTCTCGCTCAGTTCTATATGCTTGAGATCAAACCACAGCTGACATTGCAATCTTTCATGCAGAACATGATGGATGGGCATCATCATCAGCTCGCTATGATGCAGCAGCAGCAGAACCACGGCCAGCAGCAGCGCCCACCGCAAGCAGCGGCAAGCGAGAGCGACGCACGCGGCCCACGCCATGACGAGATGCTGATGGAGAGCAAGTCTGGCAGCGACACCATGGAGGGAGGTGCCGGGTCAGGCTCTGGTGGTGAGGAGCTGCAGGAGGATCTCAGCCTGCAGCCAGCCCGCAAGAAGCGCTACCACCGCCACACCCAGCACCAGATCCAGGAGCTCGAAGCGTAAGTCCACTCCAGTATCCAGTGATCGGTGTGGTTAGTTTGCTCATTAGTGTCGTATTTGACATGATTTTGGCAAATCAAATGAATGGATCATGCAGGTTCTTCAAGGAGTACCCGCACCCTGACGACAAGCAGAGAAAGGAGCTGAGCCGGGAGCTGGGACTGGAGCCTCTCCAGGTCAAATTCTGGTTCCAGAACAAGCGTACCCAGATGAAGGTATACCATACTGACACCGTCACCAAATATCTATCATCATCGCCTGGTTGCGTTCAAGGTGTGCTAGCTGTGTTGCTGCTATGTGCTAATGGAGTACCACCATGGATGGATGGATGCAGTCGCATCAGGAACGGCACGAGAACATGCAGCTGCGCGCAGAGAACGAGAAGCTGCGCGCCGAGAACGCGCGATTCAAAGACGCGCTTGCCAATGCCTCCTGCCCCAACTGCGGCGGCCCAGCCACGGCCGTCATCGGCGAGATGTCCTTCGACGAGCATCACCTTCGCGTCGAGAACGCGCGCCTCCGCGACGAGGTCGACCGCATCTCCGCCATCGCCGCCAAGTACGTCGGCAAGCCTGCAATGGCGGCGCCGTACCCGCCGCCGCCACTTTCTTCCTCCCATCACCTCCTGCCCGGCGCCGGAGCAGACATGTTTGGTGGCGTTCATCACCATCATGGTGCCGCTGGGTTTGACAAGGGGTTAGTGGTGGAGCTCGCCGTGGCCGCCATGGAGGAGCTGGTGCGGATGGCCCAGCTCGGCGAGCCGCTCTGGATCCCTGCCCTTGTCGTGGACGGTGGTGCTGCCATTGAGACTCTGAATGAGGAAGAGTATGCCCGTGGGTTCCCCAGGGGCGTTGGTCCAAAGTTGCCGGAGCTCCGATCAGAAGCGTCGCGGGACACCGTCGTGGTCATCATGAACCATGTCAACCTCGTCGAGGTGCTCATGGACGTGGTAAGTAACTAACCAACTAATTCAGTAACTAACTATTCTGTTATGTTAATAAACACACTTGCTCTGATACTTCACTGAAAATTACCTGAGACGGCTATATCCATCCATTTCCATCTTGGTGCAGAACCAGTGGTCGACGCTATTCTCAAGCATTGTGTCACGGGCTGCGACGCTCGAGGTGCTCTCCACCGGCGTTGCCGGCAACTACAATGGCGCGCTGCAGCTGGTCTGATCATGATCTCATCAAGTTCTGTTCATTCTCGTTTCATCTTCATTTGGTCAGACATTAATCTGTTATGACTAATGCATGCTGCTGTGACTATTAATTGGATTGATGCAGATGACGGCGGAGTTCCAGATGCCATCGCCGCTGGTGCCGACACGGGAGAGCCAGTTCTTGCGCTACTGCAAGCAGCACACAGACGGGAGCTGGGCGGTGGTGGACGTGTCCGTCGACGGCCTGCTGCGTGTCGGTGGACAGCATCAGGCGGCGGTCGTGCGCGGCCGACGCCGGCCCTCCGGCTGCCTGATCCAGGAGATGCCAAACGGCTACTCCAGGGTGACATGGGTGGAGCACGTGGAGGCGGCGGACGACATGATGGTGCACGACCTGTACCGTCCCCTGGTGTGCTCCGGCATGGCGTTCGGCGCGCGGCGGTGGGCAGCGACGCTGGAGCGGCAGTGCGAGCGCCTTGCCAGCGCCATGGCCAGCGGCGCCGGCGGCGTCCCAGCAGCAGCAGGCAGCACGGGAGACGTGGTGACGTCGCCGGAGGGTCGCCGGAGCATGCT
Source organism: Eremochloa ophiuroides (assembly GCA_038502445.1). Classification (NCBI taxonomy): domain Eukaryota; kingdom Viridiplantae; phylum Streptophyta; class Magnoliopsida; order Poales; family Poaceae; genus Eremochloa; species Eremochloa ophiuroides. The sequence continues at coordinate 7,205,009 of JAHLJS010000004.1, read as the reverse complement.
CCGGCTAGCGGAGCGCATGGTCGCGAGCTTTTGCGGCGGCGTGACCGCGTCGACGACGCACCAGTGGACGACGCTGTCCGGCAGCGGCGGCGAGGACGTGCGCGTGATGACGCGCAAGAGCGTGGATGACCCTGGCCGGCCCCCTGGCATCATTCTGAATGCCGCTACCTCCTTCTGGCTCCCCGTGCCCCCGGCGCGTGTCTTCGGCTTCCTCCGCGACGACGCCACCCGCAGCGAGTGGGACATTCTCTCTAATGGAAGAGACGTGCAGGAGATGGCTCACATTGCCAATGGCCATGACCACGGCAACGCAGTCTCGCTCCTCCGCGTCAACGTAAGCCGATCGATCTCATCACCAACAGTGCTTGTTAATTCTTCTTCGTTTTGCCTGATTGATTTTGAACTGATAATGATGCCAATGGCTGGCCATGTCGATTTGGTGGGTGCTGCAGAACGCCAACTCGAACCAGAGCAACATGCTGATCCTGCAGGAGTGCTGCACGGACGCCACGGGGTCGTACGTGATCTACGCGCCGGTGGACGTGGTGGCCATGAACGTGGTGCTCAACGGCGGGGACCCGGACTACGTGGCGCTGCTGCCGTCAGGGTTTGCCATCCTCCCTGACGGACCTGGTGCAGGTGGTGGTGCGCCGCCGCCAGGTTTTGCCGCCGTCCTCCCCGACGGCGACGGGCCTGGTGCAGGTGCTGGTGGCGGCGGCGGATCGCTCCTCACCGTGGCGTTCCAGATCCTGGTCGACTCGGTGCCCACAGCCAAGCTGTCCTTGGGCTCCGTCGCCACCGTCAACAGTCTCATCGCCTGCACCGTCGAGCGCATCAAGGCGGCTGTCGCGGCCGACAACGCCGCCGGCGGGGGCGCCGTCGTGCCCCAGTGACCATCTATCCCCAGTGGTTAGCATTATCGATTCTCTTGTTGCTCGCATGAATGGTTGAATCAGATCAATTCAGAAACATTTCATCTATTTTATGTTGTGCAGGAGACTGAATCTGTGGAAGGATGAAGAGCAGGTCGCATCAAATTAAATGAAATTGAAAATTGGTCGGATCTTGCAATGCGGGGAGTCAAGAACGCACCGCATACTCTCCTTGCAAAGTGTTGCCCCTCTGATCGATTCACAAGTAGTAGCGAGGGGAGCAACACCTTGCAAGGGGGTTGGTTCGGGCATTGACTCTCTTCCTCCCCATCGACCTGCCACTCTCTCTTCAGTAGTAGAAGCTCGTCCATCAGCTAGAAGCTAGACCCCATATATATATATATATATATATATATATATATATATATATATATATATATATATATATATATATATATATATATATATATATATATATATATATATATATATATATATATATATATATATATATATATATATATATATATATATATATAGCTTGTAATTGGATTCTTCATTCAGCTGTGTAACGTGTCTGTACCTGTTGTGTTTTCCTCTCTCCGTGCATGGAGCGAGGTTGTCTATGGAGATTGCAAAAGTCTAAAATCGGTTAATTGGATTTTTTTACCCGTTAAATATTCATTCCTTCCGTTTTATATATTCCGTTCAACATTTTTTAGTAAATTGTTGTGCTAAGATGACTGCCTTTCAGATTAAGAAAAAGACAAGATGGATGAGCTCCATGCCTAGAAGAATCACTTCACTGGAACAAATACTTCATGCTGAGATTTTGTGTGAAATTGTCACTGGTCGGTGTTGTCTGGACGCTTTCCATGTTCGACGAAGAAAACAAGACTCCAAGAGCTTGTTCCGGTTAATTTATTGTCCAAATCAAAGGTAGGAAAAACTAGCTTGACTTGACATGGGTGTTTGTGTTTTCTGAATTTATTTTAGGATTTAGCGATGCTATTCTGCTAGTGGTATGAGATGTGTTTAAGCTTCCTTCTTTCTTGCTCCTTCCCTTTCTCTCTCTAGTTCTTGTTTTCTTTTTCTAGACTAGAGAGAGGGGGAGGGATGAGAGTACGTGAGTGATGTGGTGTGCGAGCAGGATCTGGTGACTTAACTCGAACTAACATGTGGGGCCATGAGAGAGGAGATGAAGACAACTCAGACAAATGCAGACAAGGTGCGTAAGTGTTCTGGCAAACAGTCTATCAGACCGTCGGACAGTCCGATAGGACAAGGATTCTAGACGTTGCAATAGTGGAATCAAGATTGGGATTCAATAGCGCTCAGGGGGTTTGTAGGTGTTGGCCACTGATCTGATAGATCAAGGGTGATAGAAAGATCAGAGGGCAGCTTGGCCGATTGACCGCTTGGATTGAATTGAAATTGGGATGCAGGCTTACAAAAGTTGGTGGCGTGCCTCTGCTTATATGGCAGTAGAGCAGCCAACCACTATGGCATATTCACAGTATAAAGTAGATATTTGCTTGGCTTCCAAACTACCTACCAAAAGCTAGGTAAAAACGTAAAAGTGCAGGAAAGTAAGATACAAGTAACTAGGTTTATCTAACAATCTCCCCCTAAGCCTAGTATTAGGTGATCTGCTTTATGCCGATCCTCATCTTCATCTCCTGAAACTTGGCCTTGCCCAGCGACTTGGTGAGAATGTTCGCAAGCTGATCAGTAGTGGCGATGTGGCTGGCCTTGATGCTCCCGTCCTCCAAGCAGTCCCTGATGAAGTGGTACTTGATCCGAATGTGCTTGCTCCTGTCGTGGAAGACCGGGTTCTTGACCAGAGCTAAAGCAGACTTGCTGTCCACCTTCAGCTCCACCACATCCACTTTCCTGCCTAGCAGCTCCCCGAGCAGCCGAGATAGCTAAAGGGCCTGTGTTGCTGCAGTAGTGGTGGCAATGTACTCTGCCTCGCAGCTCGACAGCGCCACCACCCTCTGCTTGATCGATTGCCAGCTGATCAGGCAATTGCCTAGAAAGAACATAGTTCCACTGGTGCTCTTGCTTGTGTCGATATCGCCGGCAAGATCACTGTCGCAGTAGCCGACGAAGCGTGCCGTGCCAGGAGCCCTCTTGTAGTAGAGACCGTAGTCCAGGGTCCCGGCGACGTAGCGGAGGATGCGCTTCACGGCCTGCAGGTGCTTCAGCATGGGCCGTTCCATGAACCGACTCACGTACCCGACGGCGAACGCTAGGTCCGGCCGGGTATGTATGAGGTACCGAAGGCTGCCGACCAGCCGCCGGTAGTGGGTAGAGTCCACCTTCTCCGCCTTGCTCTCACGGCTGAGCCGCAGCTTCTCCTCTATCGGCGTGTAAGCTGGGTTGCAGCCAGTCATCCCGCCGAGCTTCAGGATCTGCTTGGCATAGTGAGCTTGACGGAGGGTGATGCCAGTGTCGTCCTGGCGCACCTCGACGCCGAGGTAGAAGCAGAAGAATCCGAGATTGCTCATGTCGAACTTCTCCTTCATCTGCTCCTTGAACCTCTTCACCTCTTCTTCATCTGCTCCGGTGATGATGAGGTCGTCGACGTAGACTCCGACCAGCAGAGCGCCCACTACTCCGCCGGTACACCACTGCCTCGTGCGCGCTTTGGTAGAAGCCCATCGCCTTCAGAGTGGCATCCAGCTTCGCGTTCCAGGCACGCGGCGCCTGCCGCAAGCCGTAGAGGGCCTTGCGCAGACGGTAGACCTTGTCTTCCTTTCTGGCGACGACGAAACCTGGTGGCTGTCGCACGTATACCTCTTCTTTGAGGTCGCCGTTCAGGAAAGCCGACTTCACGTCCATCTGGTGGACCTCCCACCCTTCCTGAGCTGCCAGCGCGAGGAGGACACGGACCGACTCCATGCGCGCAACTGGCGCGAAGGCGTCGTCGTAGTCCACCCCTCTTGCTGCACGAACCCCCTTGCCACCAGCCTTGCCTTGTGCTTGGTCACCGCCCCCTTCTCATCCTTCTTGAGCTTGAACACCCACTTCAGGGTGATCGGGGATGTCCCGCAGGCAGATCCACGAGCTCCCAAGTCTTGTTCTTCTCCACCAACTGGAGCTCTTGCTTCATGGTGGCCTCCCACGCAGGATCACCCTGTGCCTCTGCATAGTTGGTGGGCTCGCCAGTGTGCAAGAGATGCAGCTGGGCGAAGAGTCACGACGCCTGCTTGGAAGGAGCTTCGTCACCGAGGATGTTGGTCATCCATCGGTAGCGAAGGGGCTCGTCGTCGTAGAACGCATCCAGACGGTCCTCATCATCCTCCAGCGGCGTGGCGAACTCGATTGACGTGGTCCGAGCCGTTGCCGTGGTCCGAGTAGTGCTCAGAGACTGCTCGGCGGTGCTCAGAGACCGCTCGGCAGTGCTCAGAGGCTGCTCGGCGGTGCTCGGAGACTGCTCGGCAGTACTCAGAGACTGCTCGGCGGTGCTCGGAGACTGCTTGGAAGTGGTCAGAGACGTTGTCGAGGATGTGATCGACTTCTCCCCCGGATCTGAAGACCGCGTGGCCGGAGTGGTCGGAGCAGAGGCGTGCTCGGAGCAGAGGACGCCGGGGTACGTGGTCCTTCCGCTCCATTCTCCCAAAGGTGCTCCACAACGAACTCCCAGTCTGCCGGAGTGTGCTCGCCTCCCTCCTTGGTCCAGTCCCAGCCACAGCTCTCGTCGAAGACGACATCACGTGATACTCGCACACGCTGGGTGGTCGGGTCAAAGACGCGGTAGGCCTTGGCGCCGTCAGCGTACCCGATGAAGATGCCGGAGCGGCTACGATCGTCGAGCTTCTTCAGCTGGGTGACGTCCTTGACGAACGCCACGCAGCCGAATATGCGCAGGTGTCCGACCACCGGTGGCATCCCATGCCATGCCTCATACGGCGTCATGCCCTGCAGCGCCTTGGTCAGAGACCTGTTCAACAGATACACAGCGGTCACCATAGCCTCACCCCAGAAGCGTGCCGGCAGTCCTCGCTGCTTCAACAGTGCTCGCGCCATGGGGACCACCGTCTGGTTCCACCTCTCCGTGACGCCGTTCTGCTGCGGCGAGTACGGGATGGAGTAGTGACGCTGGATACCCTCCTCAGCGCAGTACGCCATGAACTCGGCGATGGTGAACTCGCGGCCATTGTCGATGCGGAGGGTCCGCATCTTCTTCCCGCTCTTGTTCTCCGCCATAGCTCGGAGGTGCTTGATGGCATCGGCGGTGTTGTCCTTGGTGATCAGCAGAGCCACCCACATGTAGCGAGTGGTGTCGTCGACGAGCAGCAAGAAGTAGCGCCTGTCGCCGATGGTCGCCGGTGTCACCGGGCCACAGAGGTCGCCGTGGACCAGCTCAAGCGGTTCCCGTGCTCGGTACTGGGCTTCGGCCGAAAACGGTGCTCGGCGATGCTTGATGATGACGCATGTGTCGCAGAACTGCCCGACGTGGTGCATCGCCGACAGCCCGCGCACCATGTCGTCCCTGGACAACCTCCGGAGCGCGTTGAAGTGGAGGTGACCGTAGCGCTCATGCCAGCGCCACTCCTCGTCATCCTTCTCAGCAGCAAGACAGAGCGGCTTCGCGGTGTTGAGGTGGAGGATGTAGAGGCGGTTGGCGCTACGCCGTACCTTGACAAGCAGCCACCGTTGACGATCCCAGATCCTCAAGATGCCATCCTCGATCTCTACCTTCGAGCCTCCCTCGTCGAGTTGCGGAGCGCCGGGATGTAGTAGACGCCGTGGAGCACCCTGTGCTCACCGTCCTTGGCCTCGAGGATGATGGAGCCGACACCTTGGATCTCTACCTTCGACTCGTCACCGAACCTCACGACTCCCCGAGCTGATGTGTCCAGGTCGGTGAAGAGCTCGTGACGCCCGGTCATGTGGTGGGTGGCGCCGCTGTCCAGGTACCAGCCATAAAGCTTCTTTCCGTCGCTGCCGATGTCGAGGTAGGCACGTGTATGCGGCTCCTCGAGCTTGAGATCGGTACTCAGTGCTCGGAGGGTCGAAGCTTGAGGCTTGCTGCTCCCTTCCTCTTCGACCTCTAGGATGCCGTGGACGAGAAAGGCCGCGCCTTCCCCTTCCACCTCGGCGACATTTGTCGCTCCACGCTCCCGGTTTCACCGCAGATGGGGGCAGTTGTGTGCTGTTGGCGCTTCTTAGCGTCAGCAGAAAAGTCCACAAGTGCACGGAAGTACCGTTGTAGCCTTCACCCGGACGTATTCAGGGTATCGTAATTTCCTAGAGGAACGGTCTTTGTACTTAGTCTCTTAAACTAGTTTACTCAGAAGAGACGGAAGGGATAGCTTGGGTAGAGAGGTTCTTCTAAGGTCAAACGCATATAAGCGATGGTAACTTTCCAACTACTTGCTTGCTTCAGGCCCACTGACGCACCTGGTCTGCCAAGCGATATCAACATCAGCGCTATTCCACGGCCGAACGTGGGGGGATGCTGGTACGAGTGGACAGGGCTGTCACCACCTGCCACCTACCCCTGTGCCCATGGGCGCGTGCAACATACGAAGGTAGACTCTGACCTAGACACCACGTCTACGAAGGCGACTACTACTCTAGCGGCGTACAGGAACATCCATCTCTATCAGGAGTCCTCTTACTACAGCATCCGTCTAAAGGACGAACGACGATCCCACAAACAAGTAGCTTTATGAAAATAACATGCTTAATGAATCAAACTAAAGTTGAACATGAACTTCTTACTTCAAGTAGCAAGACGATCGTAGAGGTACAAGTTGGATCGAGAGCCGACAAGCCCGGCACTTCGTCCACCCGGAGGCAGAACTGCTTTGACTCCGCTCTTTCTCCAGCTCTTGTCCCTCTCTCACTCCCTATACTAAATTAGCTAGAAGCTAATGGAATGGAGCTTACTCTTCCTCTCTACATTGTGACCTCTTGTGTTGGTGAATCAATTGATGAATAGGTGTAGAGAGGAGGCCTCCTTTTATAGCTTGAGAGGAGGGGGTTCTATGCAAAAGGATCATCCTCACATGGAAAGATCCAAACCGACCTCCAAAGGGCGGTTTTCACTTGCCATCTGTGTTGATCGTAGGTGGGACCGTCATTGGGGAACTGCCCTACACCTATCAGAAGAAAACTGGGCCCGAGAAGCCCCACCAGGGGGCGGTCGCCCCCGGGACCGGCCGGTCCCCTGATGGGCCCGTTTGGCCACCGCCTTCGCGTGGTTCTCCTCTGGGCCTAGACCTCTCCTATGGTTATGAATGGGCCCAGATTTGTAATAAAGGTGGGCTTCTTTGTTATTCTTGGTTGCTCATTCTCTGAATTCACATTTCTCCTTTACACTTTCCAATTGGTGTTGTGTACTTCACTTGTTTCACCATAAATCCTGCAAAAACATAAACACTAGGGGTACAAGTGGAACTCTATTAATAGCATAAGTCTATGTGTTAAAGTATGATAGTTTCTCTCCCTTTAGGCATAAGTTGGCAGTTAAAAATGATCTATAAGGACCGCCAACACGTGCCCAGTGCCCGGTGCGGTTGCAGTTGAGGCAAGTGTCGTTTTGGTTCGCCTTGCTTTCACCAGCCGCACCACTCAGCCTTGTCTACTTGTCCTCCGCCACCGGCACCACCGGCTCCATCGCGCGGCTTGTTCTTGCCGCGGGGATGACGACAAAGATCCTTGGACGATCCTGGACCCTCCTCCTTCTTCTTCTTGTCGAAGGCCTGCCACTGCTCGGTGGTGTAGAGGAGTTTGCCGGAAGCCGCTTCCGTCTCTGGCGCGCACTCGCAGTCCTGGACCACCTTGAGTCGCCCGGTGACGACCTCGATGGTGAGCGTCCTGAAGTTGAGCATGATCTCGATCGAATTCACGATCTGTCCAAGGCTCTTCGGCATGCACCGTGTTGACGGTATTTATACCATATTTTCCACCATCATATCCGTCAACAAAACACTCTTTTTGTGAAGGAACAAGCAAACACATAGTGACATAGGTGCAAATAACTTGGTTCCACATGTACATGTTAGTATTTGTTTGCAGGTACCCAAAACAGGTGATTTTATAGTTTAGAAGCCCAAGATGAAGATATAATGCAAACCCAACTATGACAAAATGGCTAGGTGATGTCATAATCATCAAATACGTTGCTCCAGGATAAAGTGGACACTGGGTGGACACTATTCATGGTTCGGCCGAACCATGAATAGTGGCCCCGGCACTCCAACTTCAAGGAATCAAGTAATGGAGTGATATGGAAGAGAGCAGAGGCCAAGTGGCCCCACCCTATGGTTCGGTCGAACCAAGTAGGGAACCCTCGTGGCCATGTTGACATGGCACGATCCGTGGCACACCCCCTGGAGTCCATTTGCACCTTTGGATCGCAATTATGTCCTCAATCAATGGCTAAAGAGCAAAGCACTCGGATCAAGGTGTGAAACGACAAGATAAAGACAAGGGGATCACACAGCCTCAGTCCATGACAGGTGAGGACCAAGGTGGTGGGCCTAACTCACCAGAGGTGGGTCGGCCGAACCACAGTTGGTGGACCCACCTCACAGGCATCACTTCACTGACATCACAAGGCTTCTAGAAGGTCCTGGCAGGGCCCACCTACCAGTGGGTGGTTCGGCCGAACCACCCATGGTGGGCCCAGGCCACCGTCTTACTCTACCGACTTCTAGCATGCCTCCCACGTGCTCATTGCATCACTGCCGTCCATCCAAGGCGGTTTCAAGGACGGTGGATCCAAGGGTGGAGGTGGAGAAGTAAGCGGATCGCTGACATGGCGCTGCCCTTCATCCCCCTATAAATACCCTCCTAGTTCTTCACTTTAGAATCATCAAGGAGTAAATATCAAGTGTACCATAGTAGTTTTATTGCTAGAATAAGAGGGAAGAGAGTGAGGAAAGTCTTCTGGAGAAAGCCCGGGGTCTGTCGGGAGTCTTCTTCAAGGTGTACCTCGGCGGATGCAAGCTTCTAGTAAGTTTTCCATCTGAGTCCTTCTAGCATTTAATATTCTGGTTCTGATATTTTAAGTATATACTTGCTTTACCTACACACTGCTTTACTTTGTGAAGTGCTCTAGTCTCTAGCTAAGATTAGAGTAGTAAGTATAGTGTAGACGTGGTGTCTAGGCTATATCTTATCAGTGTGTGCCGCTTGTCGCACGGATTGTTTGTGGTAGCCAGCAAGTGGTGACAGCATTGTCTGGTCTTCGTATTCCACCACGTGTGTAAGACAAGTTATTAAAACGGCAGGGCATCAAGACAATAGTATAGCCGCCTCGGGAGGAGTTATATATCCTTCTATTTCGCCTATCGCCTCTTGTAAAGGGAGGAGGTGGTAAACCTCTTTATACTTAGAAAGCCAAGACCAGATATCTTTTGCTACATAGAACCTCTCTATACCTACATTTTAAACCTCTTTGATCACCAACATCCTTGATCACTATCTGACGGTCTTGAACCTAGTTAGTTCACTTCACGTTCCCCGTGGAAAATACGATACCTGGAATACTCTCAGTGAAAGCTACATTGACTACCGTACGCTTGCGGTATATCCGCCACCTTTGGTGTCAACAAGCTGTCTGGCGCCGTTGCCGGGGAACGGTAGTTGTCTTAACTAGAGTCGAGTCGTCTTAGTTATCCTTGTTTGATCAAAACTATCTCTTTCACACACACATGGATCAAACACCCATCCTCGAGTTTGGTGCTCCATCGGGCGCTAGTATGGAGCCGCCTAGTTCATCACAGGCCATTTTGGCCATTCGTTATGAGCTACGCCCGAGTCTCATAGCGATGGTTCAAGAGAAACCTTTTTCTGGGGATGAAGATGAGAACCCCTATACACACCTACGAGATTTCGAACAATTATGCTCTTGCATACATATCCACGGGATGAAACGAGATACCCTTAAATGGAAGCTATTTCCGTTCTCTTTGACGGGAATAGCCAAACGATGGTATACTCGTCACGTAGGTAGTGTAAATGGAGAATGGGAGAAGCCGCAATCAAAGTTCTGTATCACCTTCTTCTCCATTCCCAGAGTTGCTCGTCTTCGTGTAGAGATCCTGACCTTTAGACAAAAGGATAAAGAGCCTCTAGGTGCGGCACGGGCCCGTTTCACAGACTTAGTGTCTGCTGGCCCTGATTTAGCTATAACCGAGCCAGCCCTCTTGCAACATTTCTACCTCGGTCTTAACCAAAATTCCACACAATTTCTTGATTTAGCCTCCAAGGGAGCATTCTTGCATCTCTCTATTAGTGAAGGTAAGAAAATTCTTGCGAAAATTCTCGAGAACACCCCCTACACTAATATCTATGATGAAGCCCCGAGGAAGATCAAGCCCCGAAGGACGAACCTACGATAGCCGGAACCTCACCACTTACATCACAAGCTGTCAAACCTGAACCAAAACCACCAAATCCTCTAGATTAAGTTAAACCTCTGGAATTTCCTCTTGATATCGAGGTCGATCTCTTCTCTGATTTCGGAAATGCCTCGAATCAACCTGTGCAAAAGAAGTCTACAACACGTAGAGCTCCAAATGATCACATCCCACATCGCCTTGAGACCCGCTATCTCAAGGAGACTATTCAAGAGCTCGCGTCCATTATGAGTGACGAATGGCTGAAGGAGGCCAAAGCCTCTCCTCAGGTTATTAGGGCCCTATCTTGCTTCACAACCATTCCTTGCATCATAAATATAACTACCATAGACTCTCTTTATGACCCCGCCGTAGGAGTGAGCATTATATCTAAGTCATTAGCAAATGCACTCCTAGGAGAGGAACCTTTAGCCCCGACCAACAAATTTCTTAAATTACCCTATAGGAAATTGGTCGAGAGCTGCGGGATTGCACAGACCATTCCTGTCACAATTAACAAGGTCCATATCCTCTTACACTTCTTTATTTTTGATATAGAGGAATTTGACTTGTTAATTGGGCACCCGCTCATGAGATTCCTTGATGGATTCCATGGGGGGAACCTTGAAGGTCATCTCAGGAAGAACCTTTGTCTTTCGATTCCGCTAGCAAATTCTGCCAATTCTAAAACAGAATTGCAACCCGAGTCTGACTCGATAGAGGAAGTAATGGTTGCTTCTCTTCTAGAACCTTCTCATCCTGATCTGGAAGAGGAAGCTAAGGATTTTATCCAAGAAGAGGCCGAATTAGAAGAACCTTTAGATTTGGAGAAATCTGAACCCCCATCTAAACCCTCTATAGAACTTAAGCGCCTTCCTTCTGGACTTAAGTATGCCTTTTTTAATGGTGATTGGGAGACTCCCAGTAATCATTAGTGACCAACTCTATGAGGAGGAAACCTCCAAACTCATCACCATTTTAGAGAAACACCACTCTATCTTAGGCTACACTCTTCAAGATCTTAAGGGAATCAGTCCCACTCTCTGCACCCATCGCATCCCAATTGAGCAAGATGCTGCACCTTCTAGGGAGCCGCAATGAAGGCTAAATAATACGATGAGAGAAGTAGTGAAGAAAGAGGTCTTGAAATATTGCACGCAGGCATAATCTACCCTATTTCAAACAGCGAGTGGGTCAGCCCCGTCCAAGTAGTGCCTAAGAAAGGAGGGATGACGGTCGTTAAAAATGAGAAAAATGAACTAATCCCTCAACGAACCGTCATGGGCTGGAGAATGTGTATAGATTACCGGAAGCTTAACAAGGCCACAAAGAAAGATCACTTTCCGTTACCATTCATCGTTGAGATGTTGGAGCAGCTTGCTAAACATTCTTTCTTCTGTTTCCTTGATGGGTATTCGGGTTATCACCAAATCCCAATCCATCCCGACGATCAAAGTAAGACAACTTTCAGATGCCCCTATGGAACATATGCATACGGGCGCATGTCTTTTGGCCTATGCAATGCTCCTGCCTCTTTTCAAAGGTGCATGATGTCCATCTTCTCCGATATGATCGAAGAAATTATGGAGGTGTTCATGAATGACTTCTCAGTCTATGGCAAACTTTCGATCACTGCCTAGAGAATCTGGACCGTGTCTTACAAAGATGTGAGGAAAAGCACTTAGTCTTGAACTGGGAGAAATGCCACTTCATGGTTCGAGAAGGAATAGTGCTAGGACATAGAGTGTCCGAGCGTGGGATAGAGGTGGATAGAGCTAAAATAGAGGTCATAGAGCAGCTTCCACTGCCCACGAATGTTAAGGGTGTCCGTAGCTTTCTTGGTCATGTAGGATTTTATAGAAGGTTTATAAAAGATTTCTCTCAAATTGCTAGACCTTTAACAAACCTGCTGGCTAAAGATGCACCCTTTAACTTTAATGATGAGTGCTTAGACTCCTTTTATTATCTTAAGAAAGCACTTGTCTCTGCGCCAATCATACAACCCCCTGATTGGACGCTTCCTTTTGAGATAATGTGTGATGCTAGTGATTATGCTGTAGGTGCTGTCTTAGGACAAACCAAAGATAAGAAACATCATGCAATCTCATATGCTAGCAAAACCTTAACTGGGCCGCAATTGAACTATGCAACAACTGAAAAATAATTGTTGGCCGTGGTTTTTGCTATAGACAAATTTAGATCTTACTTAGTTGGAGCCAAAGTCATCATTTACACTGACCATGCTGCATTAAAGTTCTTGCTCACTAAGAAAGATGCTAAACCAAGATTAATAAGATAGATATTACTGCTCCAAGAATTTGATCTTGAAATTAAAGATAAAAAGGGAGTAGAAAACTCTGTAGCCGATCATTTGTCTAGAATGCAATTCAAAGACAAACAGGATCTGCCCATCGACGACTTCCTGAGAGACGACACGCTCCTCAAGGTCACGGACTCCAACCCCTGGTATGCAAATATTGTCAACTTCATGGTCACAGGATATGTGCCACCGGGGGCAGACAAGAAGAAACTCATCCAAGAGAGTAAGGTGCACCTCTGGGATGAGCCATATCTGTACAGAGTCTGCAATGATGGAATGTTGAGGAGGTGCGTGCCAATGAATGAAGCAATCAAGATCATTGAGAAATGCCATGGAGCAGAATATGGAGGCCACTATGGGGTATTCAGAACCCACGCAAAGATATGGCAAAGTGGATTCTTTTGGCCTACCATGTACAAAGATGCACAAGACTATATGAAGAGGTGTGCAAGATGTCAAAAACATGGGAATATCAACACCCGAGATGCAATACCACTTACAAACAACCTTCAAGTGGAACTATTTGATGCATGGGGAATTGACTACATGGGTCCATTCCCCAAGTCTCTAGGTTGTGAGTACATCTTGGTGGCAGTGGACTATGTATCCAAATGGGTGGAGGCTATGCCTTGCACAACCGTAGATGCTTCACATTCAAAAAGGATATTTAAAGAAGTCATATTTCCAAGGTTTGGTACTCCAAGACTAGTCATAAGTGATGGAGGGTCTCACTTCATAGATAGAGGCTTCCGACGTTTCTTGGCCGACATGGGGATAAAGCATAATGTTGCAACTCCATACCATCCCCAAACAAGTGGCCAAGCGGAGACGTCCAATAAGCAAATCAAGAACATCCTGCAAAAGACAGTCAATGAAATGGGAACAGCTTGGAAGAGCAAACTACCGGATACACTCTGGGCATACAGGACCGCATACAAGACCCCAATTGGTATGTCACCATACCAACTTGTGTACGGGAAGACATGCCATCTGCCGGTAGAGTTAGAGCACAGAGCACATTGGGCAATCAAACAATGGAATATGGATCTGCCCTCTGCTGGAAGGAATAGAAAGATGCAAATCTCAGAGCTTGAAGAATGGAGAGAAAAAGCCTATCATAATGCAAGGATCTATAAAGAGAGAATCAAAAGGTAGCATGACAAGAGGATCAAGCCCAAGGAATTCTATCCTGGAGACAAGGTCCTAATGTTCAACTCAAGGGTCAAGGTATTTGGCCATGAAAAGCTAAAGAGCAAATGGGAAGGACCGTACCTGGTAATCAATGTAGCAATGCATGGAGCCGTCACGCTTCAAGACGACGACGGCAACATCTTTAAGGTAAATGGTCATCGTCTCAAAGTTTTTCATGAACATGCACCAATAAAAGAAAACGTTGACATGATAGAATTTATCCCTGATAATGAAGTCACATAATTAAAATCTACATGTCTTACTTTTTTCTCATTTTGTATAGCTTGATCACTAGATGGGTTTCAAATAATTAGAAATATCTCCTTTTAACACTTTGGGTCCCCAAAATCCCCAAGTAGAAGTGGATAGCCATAATTTGGCGACCGCTTGGGACAAAATCTAGCCAAGCCATATAATTTTCAGAATCAAATAATCTGGTCACACTGGGCACTCCAAACCCAGGTTGGGCGAACCACACTTGGCAAAAACTTGACAATTTCAAAAGTGGGCAGTATTAAGGAGCCCCTTCAAGAGACGTGACAGAAGTCAGGGGAACCTCTATGGTTCGGCCAAACCGTAAAGGGCAACCCCTCGACGCTGTCACGCTTTAGGGGCACTCGGGGAGCATGCGGAGAAGTTGCCACGGCAAAAAGGGCCAAAACCTGGTTCGGCCGAACTACCCGTGGTGACCCGATGCAACTTTTCAGGTCCAGAACGTTGTGCCAACGTTCTGCCAACGTTCTCTCGCGATTTCGAAAAGGAGAACGTTGGCACTCATCTTCTTAACCTATCCTTCTTCTTCCTCCTCCTTCCACCTGCACTCCTTCACCATTCCAGCACCCGTCTCCGACCTTGAGACACCAGAGAATCCCACCATGGCTCCAACTAGAAAAAATGCCATCATCCCCATGGGAGAGAGCACTTCCAAGCCACAAAGGTCCCTAACCGAGAGCTTAGAGAGAGCAATGGCCGTCGACGTGCTGGAGGTGGAGCCACTGAACTCTCTGCCGCCGACCGGAGTGTCACCGGGGGGAAGGCCTGGTTCGGCCGACCCTAGGGGGGTTTGGCCGACCACCCCCCGGCATCCCCTCGGTCCACTTCGTCGCCCAGGTCCCTCTCTCCGTGACGGGATCTCCGGAAGCCCCCTATTCGTTCCACCACGCCAATTAAGCCTACCACAGGCCAATTCGCATTGAATGGGAAGGCTCTGGAGGTGCCGGAACAGCGCCCTAGCTCTCTCTACTCAGATTCATCAAAAGAGCATCAGCTCCTACACTCCTTCTACACCCACCATATTCAAAGGCCGCAAGATCATTGGTGGTGGGCTGGGTGTAGGGAAGGTGTTTGTCCCCCCTCTCAATTCGGATGAAAGGAAGCAGTTGAGGGAATCCCTTGATTCCAACTCCAACTCTCCTTCAACCATTCGGAGGAGGATGGATCCACCACCGATCAATGACCCGCCAGGCCAATTTGAAAACGATCGGAAGGAGAAAAGCGACATGGAGAAGATGCTCAAGATTGTAACCACCCTTAGGAAGAGAAATAATGAATTAGAGGAGACAGTGTCGGAATTAAGGATGGCAAACTTAGATTTGGAGGATAAGTTTCGCGCGCTCCACATTAGCACTAATGCGAAGCTCAAAAGCGTGGCTAAAGCCATTGGCCAAGAAGACATCCTAAATCCACCCTCTCCTTAGATTAGAATTTCTTTAGAATAAAGTAGGCATTAGCTAGATTTCCCTTTTTCAAATTTTGATCTTTACAATTGTAATCATGCCCACATCAATTTTAAGAAGTTGAATAAAATGTCGTTATGTTCTGCTGGTGTGTTGCCACCAGCAGAACACCTGCACTTGATGTTGTTCGTTGTTTGTGTCATCAGATGAAAAGAAACATGTGTGGGGGGTTCGGACGACCCCATCAACAAATCTACTGGTGATTTCAAACATGTCAAGGTGCACAGCACATCTGCTGGATCAAACAGGACCTGAAACCTCACAAAACATGGGTCGAACGACCCACAAGTTGAAGTCCAGTAAGAGAACAACATTGCGGGAATGCATTTTGAGACGAGGAGATTCAAACGGTGGAACAATGGCTCATTAGGTGGTTTGCCGAACCACCCAATGTGGCCTGGTCCCACCAACCAAGCTCCCTTGCTGCGAAGGTATGCTCCCTGGCAGGTTTGCACCCTCTCCTCCTCCCAAATTTCGCATTTATTCAATTCATTTCTGTTAACACCAAATTTTGGGCTGGGAGCCGATAGCCGATATCGAAGGAAGATAGCCGATACCGAAGGAAGATAGCCGATCTCAGAAGCAGATTCCGTCCAGCAGAAGGAAGGAGAATAGCCGATTGCACGGAGAATCGATTATCGGGCAAAGGTGACAGAAGGCGTGCAGCGTCGGTATTGGTGACGTCATCCAGAGTCTGCACCGCCAAGATGCGATCACGATCGGAGTCCGTTATGAAAGGGAAGATGTGACTCCAAGTTACCTTAGATATAGGATAGTTTGTTAGTTTCCTTATCTATTGATGAGTTGTAATTCGACTAGGACTCTATCTACGCTCAGGGTATAAATATAAGCCCTCAGCCATTGTAAAAATACAACAACATCAATACAACACAACTTTCGGCTCCAGCCAACAAACCCTAGAGTCAGTCAAGTCCGGCGAGTTACTTCATTCAGGCTGGGTGTCATCTGGTGGACGCAGGCTTGCTTGTAAGTATCGTCAACCCCCTGTTAAACTATGTCTTTTTAGCGTCATCCGGTGGACGTGGAAGCATGGCGGACCAGGGTCCTTGCTAAGCTCTGTTTCTTTGGCGTCATCCGGTGGGCGCGGGAAGCACATTGAGTCAAGGATGATTCACGCTGGTTTACCCGATCAATCTGTGTTAACCGTTATCCGGTGGACGAGATACAGATTAGGACGGTTTTTCACGCGCGGATTAGTTATCGATTCGTGTTTGTTTGCTTGATTAATCTATTAGTTAATGTCATCCGGTAGACAGGCTATAGATTAAGATGGTTTGCGTGCATGGATTAGTTATCGGCTCTAGCTAAATATGGCAATTTAGTTAGATTCATTAAGTTATCAAGATGTTATTTGTTGTTTATTGTTTATTTATCAATATAACATCTCTCTGCCCGATCAAGATTGATAGATTTGGCCTTAGATTTACTTGAATCTAATCGTCGTTTATGCTTTCTTATGCCTATTTTACCATGATGATCGGTTCCATGCTTATATCGGCTAATTCCCTATCAATCTTGTTCGTTACATGTTGTGCGTTCGGTGCTAGCTGAGACATAAGTGGTTCTGAGGTTATCGTAAGTTTTATTTTTATGTCCTTGTTTAAGTTAAACTGAGCGTCATCCGGTGGAACAGGTTTAACCTAAACAAGTTTTCACTAGATTAGACTTGCTTTAATTCAAAGTCTATTTATGGCTACGCTAGCATTCATTCGTGCTTCATGGACCCTGCATCGGCTAAAGAGCCGATTCAGTTATGCTCTCACGAGTAGATCGTGTATATAGACTTATTTGGATATCAAACGATCTAGCTTTGTTTGCTGGGTTTGTTGAAGCCCGCTGGCCGTTAGACCAGGTGAATGCAGACTTGGTGAACGTAGCGAAGAGGATTTACTAAAGCCGTCGGCCTTCTAGACCAGCTTTAGCCGATCTCTGCTTGTTTGATGTACAGATCAGACCTGTATACATGATCTATTTTCTTTTATACACATTAACTGAATTAGATCGGCTAGCATGTTATTATCTTCATATGAGCATCCTGATAGCCGTTTTACTTCATTATTATACTATCGGTTCATAACATGACGGAATCGGCTTTCTAGACGATCTCCGATTGAATCGGCTCTCAGAGCCACATAATTGGAACTATCTGGACACACCGGTTAGTTCCGCCCTGTGATTACTGATTACTATTGTTTCCTTGTCAATTGCAGGTCAAATTGACTGGCACGCTTGGGTGTTACTGACACTCTCAGACCGGGTTCGAAGCTAGCTGGATTTGCGAGAGCTCTACTGCCTTCAAGGGTCGTTTCCGGCTTCGCTGGTGTGTTGGGCTTAGGGAATCACTTTTTGCGCCAACAATTTCTTTGTTCTTAAATAAAATGAAAATAAAAACTTGAAATCTTGCATCCCAAAATAAAATGAATAAAGTTTATGACATTTGAAGAGTAGAGGTGACACAAAGTTCAAATTTATGCATATGCCTATGCTTGTGGGTCAATATCTTGATAGGAAATCATATTGACTAAGATGTTGATAAATATGAGATAACTCTTGGCTCATGACTCACACTTTTCCATTCAAAGTACTTAGAGGTTTATTTGTGAAAATGTCATAAAACCATAATGTCACTTACTCCTCAATAGTAAGAGAATTCCTACCAAAGCCATATATAACCATTATGTTTGAAACTCCTTCAAATCATGCTACTTGCAATTGCTTTGAGTTCAATCAAACCTTGTTGACCCTTGTTGAGAAGTATGTCATAGTCCAAAGATCAAGATCACATACACACCACACATATATGCTGCTTCTACGCTGGAAGTACGGAACAACATGCCATTCATTTCCATTGAATAATTGCTCCATATTTTAAAGGTCAATAAATATCTCTCTTAGTTGATGTAGAAAAAGGGACAAGGGCTATGCAAAACGAAAGAAAAGATGGACAAGTGAAAGTTCAAGAAAAAGGATATATATATATATATGAGCAAATCTAGGCTCATGAATAAAAGAAAAGAAAAATGATAGCCATGTCCCAAAACAAAATAGAGAGAGATCATATCAAGAAGCATTATAGTTTACCATTTTCCACACACTTGCACATCTTGATCTAGGTCTATGACATTTTTCTCCTTAGAT
The DNA here is from genome assembly GCA_038502445.1 of Eremochloa ophiuroides. Taxonomy (NCBI): domain Eukaryota; kingdom Viridiplantae; phylum Streptophyta; class Magnoliopsida; order Poales; family Poaceae; genus Eremochloa; species Eremochloa ophiuroides. The sequence continues at coordinate 7,186,372 of JAHLJS010000004.1, read as the reverse complement.
CCTTGTTTTGATTTTATAATATATGCAATGTAAGTATGCTTGTCATGTTTATCCCTACCTGAACTACATATAAGCCTGATAGATGTAGGATAAAACAAAGAAGGCATCTTTAAGATATCCCTTGGTAAGGAATCAAACACAACTGAGTGACTTGAGAGTACTATTTGAGGAGTAAGAATGAACTATGTGCTTTCTTTTTGAAACCAATATAAAAAATTATAAGTACTGAGAAAGTAAAAAGTAAGATGATTTTGCCTTGAGAGTTATTCCATTTTTCAACATCTCAAGGATATATGCTAGACAATGCCACATAACCCACTAGTATAAGCTATGTGCTAAATAAAAACTTTGATCACCACTATCTTAGATATGTCTTTCCAACCTCTTTTTCTAACCTTTACTCGAGGACGAGCAAAGACTCAAGTGTGGGGGGTCTTGTTGACAGTATTTATACCATGTTTTCCACCATCATATCCGTCAACAAAACACACTTTTTGGGAAAGAACAAGCAAACACATAGTGGCATAGGTACAAATAACTTGGTTCCACATGTACATGTTAGTATTTGTTTGCAGGTACCCAAAACAGGAGATTTTATAGTTTAGAAGCCCAAGATGAAAATATAATGCAAACCCAACTATGACAAAATGGCTAGGTGATGTCATAATCATCAAAGACTTCACTCCAGGATCAAGTGGACACTAGGTGGACACTATTCATGGTTCGGCCGAACCATGAATAGTGGCCCCGGCACTCCAACTTCAAGGAATCAAGTAATGGAGTGATATGCCAGAGAGCAGAGGCCAAGTGGGCCCCCCTATGGTTCGGCCGAACCAGGTCGGGAACCCTCGTGGCCATGTTGACGTGGCACGATCCGTAGCACACCCCCTGGAGTCCATTTGCACCTTTGGATCGCAATTGTGTCCTCAATCAATGGCTAAGGAGCAAAGCACTCGGATCAAAGTGTGAAACGACAAGATAAAAACAAGGGGATCACACAGCCTCAGTCCATGACAGGTGGGGACCAAAGTGGTGGGCCCAACTCACCAGAGGTGGGTCGGCCGAACCACACTTGGTGGACCCACCTCACAAGCATCACTTCACTGACATCACAAGGCTTCTAGAAGGTCCGAGTGAAGCATCTAGGCCCTAGTGGTTTCGGTGATTAATGATAACAAGACGGTTATTATGACTAACGTGTGTTTTGCAGGATAACCTAGAGGTTAGGTCATAGTAACATGTAGGTTCAAGCCCCAAGCGATGGAATTCCATTCGGTTTTCAAAGGATGGAAGACAAGACGGTGATAGGCTAGTGCCAAGTGTCGTTTGGAGTTTAGAGACACTTGGCGTAGTCTTAGGTCTTGTTTTTCTCTTTGACCATACTATTAAGAGGGGTTTGGATGGGTAGTTTGACTTAGAGCAAGATTAGAGAGTGTAGATGTGATGCACACTTGTCCAACATAGCTCTAGACAGCCCAGGGACTCTTGAGAGAGAGAGAGGATCAAACTTCGTTTTGGAAAGTTTTCGATTCGGTGAAGTTTTGATCAAATTAGAGGCGTCGGACTCTACCTAGTATGGGCGTCGAACCAATAGTTAGAGTCCAATGACACGTGGCAGCCCCTGGACGATTCTCAGCGTGCCAGGGAGTATCGGACCCTGGCTGAATGGTCGTCGGGCCATTGGCCAGAGTCCGACGGTGCCTCTGGGTGTTCAGCGAGCGTCGGACCATCGAGAGAGTGAGCGTCGGACTAATGTTTCTTAGCGTCCGACGCTTCCAGGGAGGTTCCTGCAGCGAAAAAGAGCGTCGGACTTGGTCCGACGGTGTGCGTTGGACCATTGATCCGTGTTATAGCCATTGAGAGGCACTGTGCCAGCTGTTTAAAAGCGTCGGACTGAGGAGCGTCGGACCATCGAGTTCGGTCCGACGCCCCTCTGGCACAGGACTGAGCACAGTGCGACTGTGAGAGTCGGACCGTAGTGGATGGTCCGACGGTCGAGCCTCGGCAGCGTCCGACGGTTCGCAGGAAAGTGAGAAACGGCTAGTTTTGGAGAGGGTGAGTATTTATACTCCACCAAAGCCTCCATTCTATCTCTCTTGCCACTTCTAACAGCTGAAGGAACCCTTGTTGATCTTTGTGAAAGAGCAAGAGCCCTAAGGAGCACTGAGTGAACTCCATTGCTTGTGAGCTTCTTCCCTAGAGAGATCAAGAGTGACATGTGTGCCTCAATCACCCTCTTTGGCCTTGTTCTTGGCCAAGTGAGAGTCTAGGCTTGTTACTCTTGGTGATCGGCATCACCTAGACGGTTTGGTGGCAATTGGTGGCTTGGTGACCGCTTGGAGAGCTTGTGGGCGGCCCAAGTCGAAGTTGTGAGCGGTTGTGGGCGATCCACCGCGCCGGAGAGGCAAAGGATCAGCCCGTAGAGAGCACTTGGTCTTTGCGAAGATCAAGGGGGGGCTACGCCCTTGCGTGGGTGCTCCAACGAGAACTAGTGGGGAGTGCCGACTCTCCGATACCTCGGGAAAAATCGGATTTGTCTTTCTAACCCTATACATTCCCGTATTTCCTTTGTGTTCTCTACTTTCCTAGAGTAGTATACTTGTGATAGGACTTGGCTCTAGGTTGCATAACTTGTTTTAGGAATAGAATTGACACAAGCACTTGTGGGGTGACATTGGGCAAATTGCGATAGGTTGAATTGTATTTGCGAAAAATTTGTCAGTTGCCCAATTCACCCCCCTCTTGGGTATCCTTGATCCTTTCAATTGGTATCGGAGCCTTGTTGCTCATTAATTTGGCTTAATCACCAAGAGGAAGGATGTCCGATGGTCACGATGGTCCCCCTCCCGCCTTTGACAATAACGATTTCCCTTATTGGAAGATTCGTATGGAAGCATACCTTGAGGCGGTGGACCTTGGTGTTCACAAAGCCGCCACACAAGGGTACCCCACTCCCAAACCCGGTGCAACCCTCACACCCGTTGAGGAAGAGCACGAGAAGTGGAATGCTAAGGATCGAAACATCATCTTTAAAGGCCTTAGCAAAGAGGTGTTCAACCGTGTGAGGAACCACAAAAACGCCCATGCACTATGGTCGGATATTTGTGCGCTCCATGAGGAAACTAAGAATGAGCGAGAGGAACGATATTATCTTATCATTGACAAGCTCAATTCTTTCAGAATGCTCTCAAATGAAAGTGCTAATGACATGTATTCCCGCTTGAATATCATTGTAGAGGAAGTAAATCGCCTTGGACTCACTCAAATCTCACCGGCCGAGGTTGTAAGGAGAATCCTCAATGCTCTTACAATTGAGAAGTATGGTCACATTGTAACCGTACTTCATCAAACGGATCTCTCCAATGCAACCCCCACTCAAATATTGGGGAAGATCAATGCTCATGAGATGTATATGAAGATCACTCCTCAAGATGGATCATCATCCAAGAAAGAAGAGAAGAAAGACTTAGCACTCAAGGCCGACAAGAAAGGCAAAGCTCTAGCAAAGCACTCTTCTAGAGCGATGAGATCCCTGATGGCGATGCGGAGCTTCTCAAATAGGGGAGCTTGCTCGGTGAAGGCCTCCGAGCTCAGTATGCCCATCGCCATATGCAGATCTGACCCGGCCATGACGCTGCTGCTTTCCCTTGCGAGTTGCAACCGACCCAATACGCCACAAGGAAGGATTCGAGCTCCTCCGCCTCCGCTGACTGGAGCAATGCCACCGCCGGATCGACCTCCGCCGCCGTCGATTCGATCTCCACGGCAGCTGAATTGACGCCCCGACACTACTGGATCAAGCTACAGGGCGAAGCAAAGACAGCTGCTGTCTGATGGTTCCCCACTGCAGTCCCAGTCGGAAGGACAGGCAGGCGATGAGCGCGGCCGCGATGGGGAGGCGTGGGCGCGCGAGGTGGACGGGGCGCTAGGGCAAGAGGCTGCCAGGGTGCCGGGATGCCCGCGAGCGCCGGCGCGCGGCCGTCGAGACGCGAGCTCGCCGGGGCGCGGGTACGCGCGAGCCGCGGCCGTCACAGGCCGCCCGGGCACATCGCGTGCGGGAAGTTGAGGCTCTGGCTGCAGGCGTCAATACAGTGGAAAACTAAAAGTGAAAAAAGTGAAGAAAATAGAAAATACTTAATCCGTCATAAATTATAGATCGTTTGACTTTTTTAACTCTAAGTTTAATCACTCATCTTCTTAAAAGAATTACATAAAAAAGTTAAATTTAATTATTCTTGAAGAACGTTTATTAATAAAGCGGGTCATAACTATATTTTACATAATTTTTTTTAATAACACGAGTGGTTAAATTTGGGGGAAAAAAGTCGAACGATTTATGAATTGAAACGGATGGAGCAGAAGATAATTCTAGATGACAAATTATCTATAGTACCATCTTAATTTCCATATTTATTCTTTTTTGTTTATTTTTATGGGATGGTTTGTTTTCTATGCTTTCTTGAGAGTTAAGCACATGCTTAACGCTATGATTAATTGTCTACACCATTTCAAATATTTGTGGCAATTATCCTAATGATTGGAATCATGGCATTTTAACCAATATGTGGCCGCAATCTAAACAGGTACCACAATTTCTTGCCTAACATTTGAGCAATGAACTAAACAATAGTCACGCTGTTTTCTTCACATCTTAATCATCAACCGAACTTTTATAATTTGCCTCAAAATGTGGCTAGCCACAACTATGACTTCTACCTAATTTTAGCCGTGGCAAACTGTGGCCAGCAACTGAAGCATCTAGGCCCTAGTGGTTTCGGTGATTAATGACAACAAGACGGTTATTATGACTAACGTGTGTTTTACAGGATAACCTAGAGGTTAGGTCATAATAACATGTAGGTTCAAGCCCCTAGCGATAGAAATCGATTTAGTTTTCAAAGGATGGAAGACAAGACGGTGATTGGCTAGTGCTAAGTGTCGTTTGGAGTTGAGAGACACTTGGCGTAGTCTTAGGTTTTGTTTTTCTCTTTGACCGTACTATTAAGAGGGGTTTAGATGGGTAGCTTGACTTAGAGCAAGATTAGAGAGTGTAGATGGATGCACACTTGTCCAACATAGCTCTAAACAGCCCAGGGAGACTCTTAAGAGAGAGAGGATCAAACTTCGTTTTACAAAGTTTTCGATTCGGCGAAGTTTTGATCAAATTAGAGGCGTCGGACTCTATCTAGTATGGGCGTCGGACCAATAGGTAGAGTCTGACGACACGTGGCAGCCCCTGGACTAGTTTCAGCGTGCCAGGGAGCGTTGGACCCTGGCCGGATGGTCGTCGGACCATTGGACAGAGTCCGATGGTGCCTCTGGGTTTTTGAGCGAGCGTCGGACCGTCGCGAGTGGGAGCGTCGGACTAATGTCTGTTAGCGTCCAACGCTTCCAGAGAGGTTCCCAGCGCGGTTTTGAGCGTCAGACTTAGTCCGACGGTATGCATCGGACCATTGCTCCGTGTACTAGCCGTTGAGAGGCACTGTGCCCACAGTTCAGAAGCGTCGGACTGAGGAGCGTCGGACCATCGAGTTCGGTCCGACGCCCCTCTGTCACAGTTCTGGGCGCAGTGCTTGTGTGAGAGTCGGGCCGTGGCGATTGGTCCGACGGCCGAGCCTTGGCAGAGTCCGACGGTTCGCAGGAAAGTAAAAAACGGTTAGTTTTGTAGAGGGTGAGTATTTATACTCCACCAAAGCCTCCATTCTACTTCTCTTGCCATTTCTAACAGCTGAAGGAACCCTTGTTGATCTTGTGAGAGAGCAAGAGCCCTAGGGAGACTAGTGTGAACTCCATTGCTTGAGAGCTTCTTCCCTAGAGAGATCAAGAGTAACTTGTGTGCATCCATCACCCTCTTTGGCCTTGTTCTAAGTGAGAGTCTAGGCTTGTTACTCTTGGTGATCGGCATCACCCAGACGGTTTGGTGGCGATCGGTGGCTTGGTGACCGCTTGGAGAGCTTGTGGGCGGCCCAAGTCGAAGTTGTGAGCGGTTGTGGGCGATCCACCGCGCCGGAGTGGCAAAGGATCAGCCCGTAGAGAGCACTTGGTCTTTGCGAAGATCAAGGGGGAGCTACACCTTTGCGCGGGTGATCCAATGAGGACTAGTGGGGAGTGCCGACTCTCCGATACCTCGGGAAAAATTGGATTTGTCTTTCTAACCCTTTACATTCCCGTATTTCCTTTGTGTTCTCTACTTTTCTAGAGTAGTATACTTGTGATAGGACTTGGCTCTAGATTGCATAACTTGTTTTAGGAATAGAATTGACACAAGCACTTGTGGGGTGACATTGGGCAAATTGCGATAGGTTGAATTGTGTTTCGAAAAATTATTAGTTGCCCAATTCACCCCCCTCTTGGGCATCCTTGATCCTTTCAATTGGTATCGGAGCCTTGTTGCTCATTAATTTGGCTTAACCGCCAAGAGGAAGGATGTCCGGTGGTCACGATGGTCCCCCTCCCGTCTTTAACGGTAACGATTTTCCTTATTGGAAAATTCGTATGGAGGCATACCTTGAGGCGGTGGACCTTGGTGTTCATAAAGCCGCCACACAAGGGTACCCCACTCCCAAACCCGGCGCAACCCTCACACCCGTTGAGGAAGAGCACGAGAAGTGGAATGCTAAGGCTCGAAACATCATATTTAGAGGCCTTAGCAAAGAGGTGTTCAACCGTGTGAGGAACTACAAAAACGCCCATGCACTATGGTCGGATATTTATGCGCTACATGAGGGAACTAAGAATGAGCGAGAGAAACGATATTATCTTATCATTGACAAGCTCAATTCTTTCAAAATGCTCTCCAATGAAAGTGCTAATGACATGTATTCTCGCTTGAATATCATTGTAGAGGAAGTAAATGGCCTTGGACTCACTCAAATCTCACCGGCCGAGGTTGCAAGGAGAATCCTCAATGCTCTTCCAATTGAGAAGTATGGTCACATTGTAACCGTACTTCATCAAACGGATCTCTCCAATGCAACCCCCCACTCAAATATTGGGGAAGATCAATGCTTATGAAATGTATATGAAGATCACCCCTCAAGATAGCTCATCATCAAAGAAGGAAGAGAAGAAAGACTTGGCCCTCAAGGCCGACAAGAAAGGCAAAGCTCTAGCAAAGTACTCTTCTCTTGACTCCACAAGTGATGATGATGATGATGATGATGTGGAGATCGCTCTCATGGTGAGGAAGACCACCAAGATGCTCAAGAAGCTCAACAACAAGGGAACAAATTTGATTCCAACAAGAAGAAGTTCTTCACTAGTAGCAAGAGAAAGCCCATCTCCGAGATGGATTGCTACAATTGTGGAGAGCTTGGGCATCTTGCTCATCAATGCCCAAAGCCCAAGAAAGACAAGTTCAAGAACAAGAATAAGGGAAAAAGGCAAGATTCAAGTGATGAAAGTGAAAATGAGAAGAAGAAGGCCAAGCCATTCAAGAAGAAAGAGTTCAAAAAGAAGTAATTTCACAAAAGTAAGAAGAGTGGCAAGGCTTACATTGTTGGTGATTGCCTCACCAACATTGAATCTTCTAGTGGCTCTTCCGATGAAGAAAGTGATGATGAAAAGGAGAAAGTGGCCGCTCTTGTGATTGGGACTTCACTTCCTCCACCGCCATCACCGCCCTCATCTCCAACACACCTTTGCCTTATGGTTAAGGATAAGAAGGTACAAAGTGATGATGAGAGTAGTGATAGTGACAATGAATATGATTCACCCACCTATAATGAACTTGCTAGCTTGCTTAATGACAACACCAAAGTTATAAGAAAGCTAACAAGGAAAAATGAAAACTTAAAACTTGAGAATGGCAACCTTTTAGCTCAAAATGAACAATTCACTAAAGCTAGTGATGAGCTTAGAGTTGAAAATCAAAATGTGTCATCCAAGCTCAAGGAGTTCAAAGCCAACATAAAAGAGCTCAAAGAAAAACATGAAGCTACAACAAGCTAAAAGAGGACTATAGTCAAGTGAAAGTGAATCATGACAACCTTGCTATGGCTTATGACTTGCTTTCCAATGAAACACATGATGCTCCTAACCATGTTGTTAAGTGTGACATAGCTACATCATGTGATGACTTGATTGATGAGATCATTGAGCAAGGTGCTAGTAGCAAAGGCAAAGAAGTGGTGGTGGCCGATTGCCATGATGACTATTTGAAGCTCAAGATTGAAAATGATAACTTGAAGAAAGAGCTTGAGAAGCAATCAACCACAAATACCATTGTCATTGAAGCGGTGCAACAAGATGATGAAGTTGAAGTGCTTAGAAAAGAAAACAAGATCCTCAAAAATGAGAAGTGTCACCTTGCAAGCTTATTGGAAGAGAACAAGAAGTTGAAGGAAGAAAAGGGTCATCTCACCGTGGGCTTGCAAAAATTCACAAGAGGTCAATATCTCCAAAGTGATCTCCTCATGAACACCGTGATGAAGTTTGATAGAAGTGGGATTGGCTACATGGGTGAGAAGGGGCAAAATATTAGAGCTCAAAATCGCCTCAACAAAGCAAAGAACAAGCCTAAACCCAAACCAAAGAGATGCTTTGAATGTGGACAAGAAGGTCACTTTGCTCATGAGTGCAAGACACCGCCACCACAACCTTTGCCCAAGCATGCTATGCCCTTTGCCTTTGATGCTCATTACATGTTAAGGAAAGATTCTCAGGGCAAAGTAAAAGTCATGTTCCTAGGACCCCCTAACAAGAATAGGCCTAGGCAACTATGGGTGGCGAACGCTTTGGTTGAAAAAGTCCGGAGGCCTTCTCAAGTATGGGTTCCTAAACATCAAGCTTGATTTGTTGTGTGTAGGTGAACTACAAGACCGGTGGCTCTCATTGGGTAATTGATAGTGGATGCACTCAACATATGACCGGTGGTGCTCGTATGTTCACCTCCCTTGAAGAGAATGTAGAAGACCAAGGAAAGATAACATTTGGTGATAATTCCAAGAGCAAAGTGCAAGGGCTTGGTAAAGCGGCTATATCTAATGATCATTCCATTTCAAATGTGCTTCTAGTTGCTTCTTTGAGCTTCAACTTGCTATCCGTTGGTCAATTGTGTGATCCTGGCTTCCAATGCCGATTTACAAGTGAAGAGGTGGTTGTCTCCAAGAAAGATGACAATGAAGTGATATTCAAGGGCTTTCGGTACAATCATCTCTATCTAGTGGACTTCAACTCGGAAGATGCAAATTTGAAGACTTGTCTATTCACCAAACAATCTCTTGGGTGGCTTTGGCATAGAAGGCTTGCACATGTTGGGATGAGCACTTTCAAGAAGTTATTGAAGAAGGAGATGGTGAGAGGATTGAAAGATGTTGTATTTGAGAAGGACAAATTATGTAGTGCTTGCCAAGCCGGGAAACAAGTGGCAAATACACATCCATCCAAGGCATTTGTATCAACTTCAAGACCATTAGAGCTACTTCACATGGACTTATTTGGGCCAACAACTTATGCAAGCATTGGTGGCAAGCTCTATTGCTTAGTGATTGTTGATGACTTTTCAAGATATACTTGAGTGTTCTTTCTTCATGACAAGACCGAAGTAGCCCAATCTTTCAAGAAGTTTGCCAAGAGAGCACAAAATGAATTTGAAGCAAAGATCAAGAAGATTAGAAGTGACAATGGAAAAGAGTTTGACAACACAAACATTGAAGTATATTGTGATGAAGTTGGGATCAAGCATGAAGTCTCATCCACCTATACCCCTCAACAAAATGGTGTAGTTGAAAGGAAGAACCGGACGTTGATCACCCTTGCAAGGACTATGCTTGATGAGTACAACACACCGAAGAGGTTTTGGGCGGAGGCAATCAACACTGCATGCTATGCATCCAACCGCCTATTCCCTCACCGGTTGCTAAAGAAGACCCCCTATGAGCTACTCATTGGCAAGAAGCCGGACATCTCCTACTTCCGGGTGTTTGGTTGCAAATGCTACATCTACAAGAAGCGGCAACACCTAGGAAAGTTTCAAATACGTTGTGATATTGGTTTTCTTGTTGCTTACTCATTGAAGTCCAAAGCACATAGAGTATTCAACAATACCACCGGCCTTGTTGAAGAAACATATGATGTGGAGTTCGATGAATCTAACGGCTCTCAAGGAGAGCATGAGAATCTTGATGATGTAGGTGATGAACCCTTGAGGAAGGCCATGAAGAACATGCCAACCGGAGACATCAAGCCAAAAGATGATGAAGATGATGGTGATGATGTGCAAGTGATCGATCAACCATCTTCATCAAATGTGCCTCAAGATGATGAAGATAAAGATGGGGTGGATCCACATGAAGACACCCACATCACACAAGAAGAAATTGAGGCACAAGCACAAGATGTTGATGCTCCACAACCTCCTCCTCAAGTGGTTGATAGAAGAACTACTCCACTCCTACAAGTACATCCTCAAGATCTCATAATAGGGAGTCCTTCAAGGGGGGTAATGACTCGCTCACAAAGGCATGCTCAATTCATTGAACATCACTCGTTTGTCTCTTGTATTGAGCCTACTAGCATAGAGGAAGCTCTTCAAGATCTGGATTGGGTGAATGCCATGCATGAAGAACTCAATAACTTCACCCGCAATCAAGTTTGGACACTTGAAGAGAAGCCAAAAGGAGCAAGAGTCATAAGCACCAAGTGGGTGTTCCGCAACAAACAAGACGACAAGGGCAACATTGTGAGAAACAAGGCAAGGCTCGTGGCAAAAGGGTTCTCCCAAGTTGAAGGCTTGGATTTTGGGGAGACTTTTGCCCCAGTTGCAAGATTAGAGGCCATTCGTATCCTACTTGCATATGCATCTAATCACAATCTAAAACTCTTTCAAATGGATGTGAAAAATGCATTTTTAAATAGCTTCATAAATGAACGTGTCTATGTTTCGCAACCACCGGGTTTTGAAGACCCTAAATATCCAAACTATGTTTATAGGTTGTCCAAGGTGCTATATGGCTTGAAGCAAGCCCCACAGGCTTGGTATGAGCGCCTTCGTGACTTCCTCATCAACAAGGGCTTCAAAATCGGCTTGGTTGATACCACACTATTCACCAAGAAGCATAAAGGGCACATCTTCATTTGTCAAGTTTATGTTGATGATATTATCTTTGGTTCGACTAATAAAGATTTTTGCAAGGAATTTGGTGATATGATGTCCAAGAAGTTTGAGATGTCCATGATTGGTGAGCTCACATTCTTCCTCGGCTTTCAACTCAAGCAAATGAGGGAGGGGACGTTCGTGTCGCAAGAGAAGTACACGAAGGACCTCCTCAAGCGCTTCAAGATGGAAGAATGCAAGCCCATCAAGACCCCCATGCCTACCAATGGACATCTCAACCTTGATGAGGGAGGTAAATCGGTTGACCAAACTCTCTATCGTTCTATGATCGGTAGTTTGTTGTACTTGACCGCATCTAGGCCCGACATCATGTTTAGTGTACGTATGTGTGCATGTTTTCAAGCTAATCCTAAGGAACCTCACTTAGTTGCGGTAAAAAGAATCCTTAGGTACATAAAGCACACCCCGAGCATTGGCCTTTGGTATCCCAAAGGAGCTAACTTTACTCTTGTCGGCTATTCCGATTCGGATTATGCCGGTTGCAAGATTGACCGGAAAAGCACATCTGGAGGGTGCCACTTGCTTGGAAGATCACTAGTTTCTTGGTCCTCCAAGAAACAAAATAGTGTTGCCTTGTCAACAACCGAAGCGAATACATTGCCGCGGGTGCTTGTTGTGCACAAATTCTTTACATGAAACAAACCTTACTTGATTATGGAATCAAAAAGGGTGCCTTTGTTGTCTGACAATGAGAGTGCGGTAAAACTTGCCAACAACCCGGTTCAACACTCCTGCACAAAAGCACATTGACATCCGTCATCACTTCCTTAGAGATCACGTTGCCAAGGGTGACATTTCCTTTGAGGGAGTGAGAACGGATGATAACTTGGTGGACATTTTCACTAAACCATTGGATGAGGCACGCTTTTGCACTCTAAGGAATGAACTTAACTGCCTTGATCTAAGCAACTTCACTAAAAGATGATCTTGTGTTGTCATGTGCATTGCATTGTAACATAAAACATGTCTAACATTGAAATGCACGTAGTGCTTGTCTAACTCGGTTAAGATAACCGCCCAAAAGCGTGTGACGAAGCTTACCCGAGGACAAACTTGACAAGCAACTAGATTAATTTACGTGAATTTGCATAGCATATTGCATGGTTGTTGTTTTGTCATTTCGTTCTTGGACTTCATTGCCTATTTTCTTAAAATTCACATATGCCTAAGGCAAAATATTTGAAAAAAATTGAGGGTTTGAGAGAGGACATCTCATACTAGTTCCAACTGGTGTTTATTTGACTCTTATTGGGGTTGGAACTTAGTTAGGAAAAATCTGCGCGAAGAAATTTGGAAGAAAACGGTTTAGAGCGTCGGACTGTAGCGTCGGACGCTGGTTTTCCCAGCGTCGGACCATTGCCTACAGTCCGACAGTCCCTGGCCCTGTGCCTGGAAGCGTCGGACGGAGCGTCGGACCGAGATTTTTTGGGCGTCGAACGATTGGTGGAACGTGTTCACGCCGTGGCGCGCCGCGTTCACGGCGTCGGACCGAGAAGACTGGTCCGACGAGGAGCGTCGGACTAAATCCGACGGGTACTGAAGCTTACTGGAAGCGTCGGACCCTGCAGAGCTTTGGTCCGACGCCTGCAACAGTAACCGTCCGACGGTCGGTCTGAAGGCGAGCCTCAGTTCTTTTCTTCCACTGTCGCGTGGGGCCCGCCTGCCAGTTCATCTTCTCGTCTTCGTGCCGACCCGTACGTCGCGCCGCCGCCCGTACGTCCAAACCCTAACCCTAACCACCGCCGCCGCTCCGCGCCCTTGCGCTCCGCCGCCAGCTCGCCGGCGCCCTCGCCGCCGGCCGCCAGTTCTTCACCGCGCGTGCGCGCCCTCCTCCTGCGCACGCCCGCGAGTTGCAGCCGCAGCACCGCCGCCGCGGTGCCCAGTTCGCCGCCGCCGAGCCCCAACCGCCGCGCCACCATCCTCTGTCTCGTCCCGCTCTTCCTCACTGGTGTCCTCGCCGCCGGCGAGCTTCTCCCACGCGCACATCTCCAGCCACGCGCCCTCGCCGCGTACCCGCCGCTCTGCACAGCCGCCGTCCGAGCTTCTCCATTGCTGCCGGCAAGTGAGCCACGCCTTTCGCCGTGGGTTCACCGTCATTCTCGCCGAGAAGCTTCCCTCTCCTTTTCCTGCTCCCATTTGGTGGTGAGAGATTTCTTTCAATGTTGCCCTAGCCCTGTTCCTTATATCTGCCTATAAGGTGTTCGACAGATTGCATAAATCACTCCTTTCACCTTTTCTGCAGTTCCTTGTTGAATGGGGCCTTCTCTCGGCTTACTAGGGTTCGTGGGAGTGTTCGTTGCTCCTGTGTGATTTGTTCTTCTTGCTCGCGGTGCCCTCGTTCGATAGAGATCTTACCCCTTCACAGGTCTTCTCTCAGGTTGCTTTGCTACTCCTCTCTTATCCCATATGCTTGCTTCCTAGGTTTACTCACCTCTAGATTATGTATGCTTATGTATCCCTGTCTATCTCTCTATTGCAGCTGTCGTGGTCAGAGTGTTTGGCAGTGGATCAGTGAATCCGGGGCCAAGCCCGTGGATACGGAACGAGGCCAAGCCTCTGAGTGTCAGCGGCAGTTTCTGAGAGACAGTGACAGTTGGCAGAGATGGTGAGGTGCAAACAGGTCAGCCGCAGTGAGGGAGGCACAGGTGGAGACGAGAGGCCTCCTCCTCGTCCACATTTGGACAAGGGGAAGGCCCCTCTTGTCGAGAGCAGCAAGAAAAGGAAGAGACTTACAGCTGAGCAGAGGCAGGCTATCAGGGTAGCACAGGCTGCAGAGGAGGCAGAGCGTGGCAGAGGTATACATATTGGAGGCATCTCTGTCAGCTTATCGGGCAGAGATGAGTTCGAGGAGCAGCCACAGCCTCAGAGACAGCCGGAGACTGAGTCAGCACAGTCAGAGGCAGAGCCGAGGCAGCCAGAGCAGCAGGTGGCAGCTACTCAGGGGGAGCAGGCCCAGGCTCCACCTCTTCGTCGCTCGGGCCGCACTCGACCTTCGGTGCCGCCCCGGCCCGCTGGTCAGAGGCGCGGAGACCGAGTCCCCAGGGCGCCTGCTTCCTCCGAGCCTCAACCAGAGCCAGAGCTGGACGTTCACTTAGACCTGCAGAGGATCTCTGCAGCCCAAGTCAGAGAGCTCCGGCTGACGTCGCTTGCCAGTTGGTTTCCCGATCAGAGAGATCCCAGAGCTTCTGAGGGCTGGTACACTACTCTTCACGAGGACTTCTTCACCGCCCTCATGGCCACAAGAGTTGGATTGCGACAGCATAGGGTATGTCCCCTAGAGGACATAGTCCAGGCAGCAGGAGAGGAGATCAGGCCATACTTGACTTACCTGCCAGGACTAGCAGAGCTTCTTGGCCGATCAGGCCGGTACGTGGAGTCACGGGTGAGAGAGTTCTATGCTTCACTATGGATAGACCCCGACCACCAGTACCTGCAGTACACCTTCGGCGGAGAGCCATACCGGCTCTACGCAAAGGCTCTGCGAGAGCTGCTTGGAGTGCCAGAGTCAGCTACCAGGTTACACAGTATTTGCTATGCCACGACAGACCCGCCGAGGAGGGCTCACGGAGGACTGACACCTGGTACTGCTCATATAGCAGCGTGCTTTCGACCGCCGTTCGGAGACGGTTCCCGCAGGACTCCTTCGGAGCTTCGTCATGTCGTTCGTCTCTTGAACGACGTGATGAGGCGTACACTTTTACCGCGGGAGGGGCACAAGGAGGGTTTGACTCACTTACAGCTTTGGCTCCTTGGTGCCCTGGTCTAGCAGTCCGAGTTCGACGTTGCAGACTTGATCATGAGTGAGATGGAGGACACCATAGCAGAGGGCATCCGGTCTCGGCGTCAGCTCCCCTACGCTCACTGGATCTCACACATCCTTGATCGGAGGTTGCACCGGATTTGGACAGGTATCTCCCGTGAGCTGCGCCAGACTGAGACAGAGTTTCCAGTCTATAAGATGACCTCTCTGATTGACGGACGCCGTGGCAGCAGAGCCCTACACAGAGTTCAGCGCCGTTAGACTTCAAGGGCAGATATGGCAGAGGTACAGCAGCAGGACGAGGCTATGAGGCACGTTGCCCATAGCGAGCTTGAGCAGTTACTTGCAGACGACGACCCCGTCGACACCTCCTCGTCCAGCTCTGACAGGGACTACCGGCCCATCCCTTCACGTCCACGAGCTCACAACTCGGAGGTCGGTGGGTCCAGCTCCGCTCCACAGATCTCACAGGCAGACCCTGCACTGCTTGCCATTCTTCAGAGCTTATAGCAGACACAGCAGAGACAGGCAGAGGAGCAGGCCCGGTTTGCCAGGGAGCAGGCTGCAGCTCTCACTCAGATTCAGCTCAGGCAGGATCAGTTCTAGCAGCAGATGCTCCAGAGCCAGCAGATACAGCTACAGACCTTTGGGTTCATGGAGCACATCATCAGACACACCGGAGCCCCACCGTACCTAGCCACTGCCTCTCCAGTCCAGCAGGTTGGACCGGCAGCCACTGCAGCCCAGGTGACTCCAGCGATACAGTCCGGTGGACTTCAGAGTCAGGACACAGCTTCTCTCCAGAGTCAGTTCGTCACGCCGACTCAGCAGACTCAGCAATGGTTTGCCACGCCAGGCACTCAGGGGTTCACTCCGATCCACACCGGTTTCACACCTGACCTAGGTGGCCCCTCAGTGACCAGGAGCTTGGGTGCTACCTTCAGCGAGATCACAGGCTTGCCCACACCTCCTGAGTTCCGACAGCTTGTTACCACCACCACAGCTCCACTTGCCACTGGGACTACAGAGACACTACCGTCTTCAGTCGCCTCCTCAGAGCCTCTCCCGACTACAGCAGGGACTGCGACCATAGTAGTCACAGCACATCTACAGAGACAGCTGAGCAGACCCGGACCGCTTCACCTTCACGTGCTCAGACAGAGGGTCAGGCAGTTCAGAGCTCAGAGTCAGAGGGAGACCCGACTCAGTTTGTGATTCTTCCTCACTCCTCTGACCGCGACGCTGCAGCTTCTTCTCCTCCTCCTGAGTCTTAGGTCTTTGGTGCTTGATGCCAAAGGAGGAGAGAGCATAGATTTAGGGGGAGTGCGTGAGAGGGTTTTGGTTCTTTTTGATGTGATATAATCATGCATCATGTTTATGTTTATTTTCATGCTTGAGACTTGATTGTGACATGTGTCTGAGCTTCATGTTATTTATATATCATGTCACTTGGTTACGCTCTTGTCTTAGCTTTCGCACTTTACTCCATCTTAGAGTATTCGTTTGGTACTTATGCTTATTTCATATCTTATATGTACCTTGTGGTCTTGATTTGTATAAGCATGCCTAACCCCTTTGCTCTTATTGTCACATGCTTATATGAATCAAGCCTTTAAAAACCTCACTCTTTCTAAATCTATTTGAGGTTGTTGTCATCAATCACCAAAAAGGGGGACATTGAAGCATCTAGGCCCTAGTGGTTTCGGTGATTAATGACAACAAGACGGTCATTATGACTAACGTGTGTTTTGCAGGATAACCTAGAGGTTAGGTCATAGTAACATGTAGGTTCAAGCCCCTAGCGATGGAATTCCATTCGGTTTTCAAACGATGGAAGACAAGACGGTGATAGGCTAGTGCCAAGTGTCGTTTGGAGTTTAGAGACACTTGGCGTAGTCTTAGGTCTTGTTTTTCTCTTTGACCGTACTATTAAGACGGGTTTGGATGGGTAGCTTGACTTAGAGCAAGATTAGAGAGTGTAGATGTGATGCACACTTGTCCAACATAGCTCTAGACAGCCCAGGGACTCTTGAGAGAGAGAGAGGATCAAACTTCGTATTGGAAAGTTTTCGATTCGGTGAAGTTTTGATCAAATTAGAGGCGTCGGACTCTACCTAGTATGGGCGTTGGACCAATAGTTAGAGTCCAATGACACGTGGCAGCCCCTGGACGATTCTCAGCGTGCCAGGGAGCGTCGGACCCTGGCTGGATGGTCATCGAACCATTGGCCAGAGTCCGACGGTGCTTCTGGGTGTTCAACGAGCATCGGACCGTCGAGAGAGTGAGCGTCGGACTAATGTTTCTTAGCGTCCGACGCTTCCAGAGAGGTTCCTGCAGCGAAAATTAGCGTCAGACTTGGTCCGACGGTGTGCGTTGGACCATTGATCTGTGTTATAGCCGTTGAGAGGCACTGTGCCAGCTGTTCAAAAGCGTCGGACTGAGGAGCGTTGGACCATCGAGTTCGGTCCAACACCCCTCTGGCACAGGACTGAGCACAGTGCGACTGTGAGAGTCGGACCGTGGTGGATGGTCCGACGGTCGAGCCTCGGCAGCGTCCGACGGTTCGCAGGAAAGTGAGAAACGGCTAGTTTTGGAGAGGGTGAGTATTTATACTCCACCAAAGCCTCCATTCTATCTCTCTTGCCACTTCTAACAGCTGAAGGAACCCTTGTTGATCTTTGTGAAAGAGCAAGAGCCCTAGGGAGCATTGAGTGAACTACATTGCTTGTGAGCTTCTTCCCTAGAGAGATCAAGAGTGACTTGTGTGCATCCATCACCCTCTTTGGCCTTGTTCTTGGTCAAGTGAGAGTCTAGGCTTGTTACTCTTGGTGATCGGCATCACCTAGACGGTTTGGTGGCGATTGGTGGCTTGGTGCCCGCTTAGAGAGCTTGTGGGCGGCCCAAGTCGAAGTTGTGAGCGGTTGTGGGCGATCCACCGCGCCGGAGAGGCAAAGGATCAGCCCATAGAGAGCACTTGGTCTTTGCGAAGATCAAGGGGGAGCTACGCCCTTGCGTGGGTGCTCCAACGAGGACTAGTGGGGAGTGCCGACTCTCCGATACCTCGGGAAAAATCGGATTTGTCTAACCCTTTACATTCCCGTATTTCCTTTGTGTTCTCTACTTTCCTAGAGTAGTATACTTGTGATAGGACTTGGCTCTAGGTTGCATAACTTGTTCTAGGAATAGAATTGACACAAGCACTTGTAGGGTGACATTGGGCAAATTGTGATAGGTTGAATTGTATTTGCGAAAAATTTATTAGTTGCCCAATTCACCCCCCCCCCTCTTGGGCATCCTTGATCCTTTCACCTGGCAGGGCCCACCTGCCAGTGGGTGGTTCGGCCGAACCGCCCATGGTGGGCCCAGGCCACCGCCTTACTCCACCAACTTCCAGCATGTCTCCCACGTGCTCATTGCATCACTGCCGTCCATCCAAGGCGGTTTCAAGGACGGTGGATCCAAGGGTGGAGGTGGAGAAGTACGCGGATTGCTGACGTGGCGCTGCCCTTCATCCCCCCATAAATACCCCCCCTAGTCCTTCACTTTAGAATCATCAAGGAGTAAATATCAAGTGTATCATAGTAGTTTTAGTGTTAGAATAAGAGGGAAGAGAGTGAGGGAAGTCTTCTGGAGAAAGCCCCGGGCCTGTCGCGAGTCTTCTTCAAGGTGTACCTCAGCGGATGCAAGCTTCTAGTAAGTTTTCCATCTGAGTCCTTCTAGCATTTAATATTCCGGTTCTGATATTTTAAGTATATACTTGCTTTACCTGCACATTGCTTTACTTTGTGAAGTGCTCTAGTCTCTAGCTAAGATTAGAGTAGTAAGTATAGTGTAAACGTGGTGTCTAGGCTATATCTTATCAGTGTGGGCCGCTTGTCGCACGGATTGTTTGTGGTAGCCAGCAAGTGGTGACAGTCTTGTCTAGTCTTCGTATTCCACCACGTGTGTAAGATAAGTTATTAAAACGGCAGGGCATCAAGACAATAGTATAGCCGCCTCGGGAGGAGTTATATATCCTCTTGTTTCGCCTATCGCCTCTTGTAAAGGGAGGAGGTGGTAAACCTCTTTATACTTAGAAAGCCAAGACCAGATATCTTTTGCTACATAGAACCTCTCTATACCTACATTCTAAACCTCTTTGATCACCAAAATCCTTGATCACTATCTGACGGTCTTGAACCTAGTTAGTTCACTTCACGTTCCCCGTGAAAAATACGATACCTGGAATACTCCCGACGAAAGCTACATTGACTACCGTACGCTTGCGGTATATCCGTTTGCCACCTTTGGTGTCAACACACCGCAGGAGCTTCTCCACCGCTCGTTCCTCATTAAGGTCGGTGTCGCCGTTGATCGCCATCTGCTCCATCAGGCTGGTGAGGCGCAGCGTGAAATCCTCGATTTTCTCCCCGGGCTGAAAGGCCAAGCCTTCCCAGTCCCCTCAGAGGCGCTGCAGTGTAGCGCGACGAACGTGCTCTCCTCCAACGTGCCTGGTCGCGATCGCCTCCCAGGCGAGCTTGGCAGACGGCTTGTTGGCGATGGCGGCCCCCAGCTCCGGCGGGACTGCAGCACAGAGGGCCTCCAAGGCCCGTCGATCATCTGCATAAGACACCTCACTGTAGCGGACCGCCTCCCAGAGCCCGCGCGCCTGAATCTTGACCTTCATCAACAGGCTCCACTCGTGGTAGTTGGAGCGGGTGAGTTGTGGCCACGTGCCTCCGGCGTCGCGGTACACCTGCATCACCAGTGACCGGCCGCGCCTCCCGCGGCGGCGATCTGGTGACGGCGAGAGACGACGGTGCCGCCCTGGACTCCGCGATCCCTCCCGCAACCTGCCTGCCTCCTCCTCCATCATCTCCGCGCGGATCGCGGCGGCCGCGACTGCTGCTACCTGTGCCGCCTGCGCCGCTTGCTGCGTTGCTGCCTCGACGGCGGCGAGACGCACCTCATGACTCTCTGGGATCGCGGCCTTGCCGCCGATCTTGGAGTCCGAGGGGCTCCTGCTACTCTTGGCTGCGGGTGCTGCTGTGGCTACGCGGTCTGCGGAGGTGGAAGCCATGGAGGTGGCGGCGGCGGCGACGGTGGATTAGGACTCTCTAAAACCCTCGGCTCCGATACCAATTGTTGGCCACTAATCTAATGGATCAAGGGTGATAGAAAGTCCAGAGGGCAGCTTGGCCGATTGGCCACTTGGATTGAATTGAAATTGGGATGCAGGCTTACAAAAATTGTTGGCATGCCCCTGCTTATATGGCAGTGGAGCAGCCAACCACTACGGCATATTCCCAGTATAAAGTAGATACTTGCTTGGCTTCCAAGCTACCTACCAAAAGCTGGGTAAAAACGTAAAGGTGCAGGAAAGTAAGATACAAGTAATTAGGCTTATCTAATAGTAGGGACCTCTTGGAACCTCATAGGACAGGGCGGTATTTCTAGGATTTGACTTCGGTCAAATGATCAGCTTGACTTGAGTTGACTTTGGTTGACTAGAAAGGCTTTGTGAAGACTATTAGCTAAATCAGGGTCTTCGTCGTCAGGGTTAAGTGATATCCATCCGGTTGACGAGTGTGTCCATCGTAGGAAAAGATCAAAACAGAGATCATGGGTCAAGCTCAACAGGGAGCTCATGATCCACGTGCTTTATGGGTGATTAGCGGGGGTTCATATTACCGACCAAATGTTGTAACAGGTAGGAGTTGAGCTTCCAAGCGGGTTTGTGAAAAGTTCAAATTTGGAACGACCGCTTGGTAATGACATTCTCGCTCTTCCTTTTCATTTTCTTATCTAACATAAAAAAATGACAAAAATCCCCTACCTCCTATCTCAAATTGGAAGCAAGAGCAGGAGTATAGTTCACTTAAAATGGCAGGAGAAATGGCACACTCAGGTTACCTCTATTGGTTAGGTTCCTAGTTGGTGGAACATATTCCACTAGATTTTAAAGTTCTTTACTTGATACGAGTGTTTGTATTTTTCTGAATTTATTATAAGATTTAATAGTGCTATTCTTTCTGTGGTATGTGATGTGTCTGTCCGTAGTGAGGCACCTATTTTAAGTTCATTATTAATCTCAAGATTTGTCTGACCCAAACTTTCCAATGTGCTCAATGGGATAAGTTTGCGTGCGTATGTTCCTACAGGTGAATATACATATGTAGGTCCATGCCTTTGTAGTGCATATAATTAGTAAAACGAGAAAACAAATGAAATGGCAGCATGTCCATGACAAAAGTAACAATTTTGTGAAATCAATGGTAGGCCCTCTTGTGAGCTAGATTTTTCTTGTTTCATGTGCTTTTTATGTGAAAATGAACTGATTTCTATAATCTTTTTTTATAATTGCTGTGAATTGCTTTCCAACGCTTTTAGAGGTGGTAAGTTTGTGAACCATATGACGGGAATGACAGAAGTCCTAGTTTCTGGCTTATTAAATACACTAGGTGAGTGTTTGTGCGTTGCAACGGGAACATATAATATAACAATACCTTATGTACATGTGTTATACTGTTATTTAAAAAAGGTTTCGCAGCCATCATGTGCTCACGGTCCAAGAAAAGCCAAATTGGTCTAGTGCTCAGCTTAATTTGCATCAACCACCAAGCAAAATGCTTGTGGGAGTGTGAAGATATCACTGTCAACTGCAAATGTATGTGCCATAATTTGTCGTCAAAAGAGACAACAGGTGACAACAGGTGAATGTTACTTAAAGGAGATACTTAGCTCACATGAAACAACCTAAGGCGCCATTTATCGTCCACATCTTGTGCTTAATCAATGCTTTGAAATTTGGTTGAAAAAATAACATCGGAGTAGCAAAATAGTCTGCTCATGACCAACTAAACCAACGTACACCTTCTATACCATTTGTCAGACCCAAGACAATCTATAAATGCTCCAAACATCAGCATCCTGAACAAGCACCTCCCCTCTAGCCTGGTTATAGGATATTGCTGTTGTTAGAGCCACAGCCCCATCGAAAGGCCCACTGGTAGTCCCTCACCACTTCCGCCTCTTCCTCATTGTGAAGCCATTCTTGATGTTAAATTTTCTGCAGATGTCCTCTGGAGTCTTCCCTTCATCATGTTCGTGAAGCTCACACAAGTGAGGTTCAGCAGGTCCCTTGATGTCCAGGTAGTTTGTAGCCTGCGAAGACCAATTACATGTTAAATATTTTTGTCTTCTGAATGTGACAGTCAAGCAAATTATTTAGTGATATGATCTATGGCGGTACACTATACAGTCATACCATTTATTTATTTCTTTTGACACTACAGATGTCAAAATTACAAACCAATATCAATTCCGTAAAGCAGTATTATCACTAAACATTGACCTATGGATCCAAGTACAACATTGATCATGAGTATACCACTCCTTATTCTCAAGTGAACAATTTCAAACGCCTCATTTTTTCTGGTTATGCTAGAGCAACTTAATTGACACAACCTTAGCATATATAAGAGCAAACTTAATGTAAGGGTATTTTTTTTTTTTGACTCGTACTATATAAAAAAAAGACATACCAACCCTGCACATCCTACAGTCTCAAGCACTTTGCCACAATCTACAACTTTATCTTCTGTATGTCAGAGCAAGGCCGAGGTCCCATAGTTCTGGTTTCCAGTATCCTAGGCCTCACTAAATCAGCTCTCTCTCTTGCAGTCTGGCCAAATGGAGGGTGACACATAATCACAAGACAAAATAAAATGAAATAAATAGTCTGGATGGACAAGCATTGCAGCTTCTTGGTAAAGGTCAATAATAGCCTAAATAAAAATGTGAATAAAATTTGGAGCCGTTAAGAAAATTTGAGTCCCTAAAGCCAAAAATTTTAGAGAAAACAGAAGCCTAGATTAGGTTTGGGAAGCAAATCTCCAGCGCCATTTAATGGGATGTAAATCACATGATCCACTCCTGCTACACTTTAACCCACCTACCAAAGACGAACCACAGACACCTGCAAAGATGGATTTTTGAAACATCCAGACGCGTAATACAAATCAAGAAAGAGTACAATTGTGTAGTTAACAATCGGTGTGTGATGAGGTAGTAGAGATCCAATCAGTTCTTCGAAGCGGGAGAAGACATACCAGGTGGAGCCATTCATGCCTATGAAGATCAGCAAAAGTGAGTGGCAGTGGTAGTGCCAAGATCTAGTAGGCTGCCCACATTCTCCCTAGCCCCATCTTTTCTGAACCATTCTGTGCTCTCTCTCTCCCAGAAAAACAGCGATGCACAATTAAAATGCATCCAATTCAAGCATTCAAACAATAATTCAAACAAACCAGGGCAATAAAAACTAAACACCTCTTAATGAACTTGTAAGGATGCAAGCAAGTGACTAAAAACCAACTCCTTATCTTTCTTTTTCACAATGAACACACATGCAGTCCTCATATGGGTGCCAATTTTTCTTTAACTTTTTGTTAGAGTTTCCAAGCCAAAATACATATATGACATGGAGAAACAAATGACTGAGATCATGAAACAATGGAATATTTGAAGGCTTAATTAACTCACTTGAGGCAACAAGCTGTTCTTCAAGGTTCATTACAGCAGAAGGCATGTCTCATCCAATTAGCATGTCTATCAATGAGACGAGCGATTCATGCGGGCCACGTGGCATAGGGGCGCCACTAATTGCGGCTTGCAGTCGTCGGCCCAAGTGTCCTGAGTTCTGCGCTTGCACGCTGGCCTCCATGACAACATGGTCTCACCATGAGCATCAGTGCCAACTCCAATCTGCCACTGCCGTGCAAGAAAAGAAGCTAGGCTAAGTAATCTGGTCTAAATTTCAGTCTAGAGCAGCATTAGTAAATAAGAAAGAACATCTGCATAAACACCTCACATTCATGTATTCAAATAAAATTGCAATAGGTTTAGATAAAAGTAACGTGTGCAACGAATAGTTATCTTAATTGTTGCAAATAAAGAAATTATGTAACATATAACCAGCATAACAACAAAGGTGTGACTGGTGTAAAGGGATTGAACCTCTCAACATTGTTGTACAGGAAAAAAAAAAGAGCACAAGAGGAACCTAGTTCCAGATTCCAACAGATCCATAATGGATAGGGAGAATTATATGAGATTCATAAGCTTCCAACAAATTCATAAACTGAAATCCAGACTAAGAATACAGACTTAAAAGCTACGTGTGATCACTGAACCCAGATGAACGCTAAGACTAAATGGCAGACTTCGTAAGCATATCAATGCAGCATATACCGTGATAAAAGGGCAGACATTGCAGAGGACATACATTTCTATAAGACAGCCTAAACACATCCAAATCGGTATCCTAGTAAGAACTTGTTTTTCCAATCCAAACAATAGTATCCAGCTGCCGATGGCAATAAGATGCAACAGCTCCAGGATTTTGAAATCTGAACCTATAAGAGCAGAGATCGAGAGAGGGGTGTCTTACCTTCACGTGTGTCGCATCGGCCGTCGTGGTACAACAGTTGCCGGCGTCGCTGCTGAATACCAAGCGCCTCACAAGCCCAGCGTTAGAGGGGAATAACGGGCTGGTCTGGGCGGCGTCCGCTCCTCTTGGGCTGGCTAAAGCTGTGTTAGTCGGCGAGGATGTTGGGATGCCGCGCCACCACCACCAGGACGCCGAAGTCCGATGTCACTAGGATGCCGCGCTGCCACCGCCGGGACGCCGAAGTCCTCTGCCGCTGGGATGCCGCGCTGCCGCCGCCGCCGCCACTTTCTCCCGTGGCCTAGTGCCCGCGTCCTCCAGAGCGCCGCATGGACGGTGGATGAGGGGCGGTGGGCGTCGCGGCAGCCGCAGCCAAGGGGGCGAGGGGATGGCGGCGGTTCGGCGGGTGGGGTCGCGGCAGGCGCGGCCGTGCGGGGATGGCCGCGGTGGTGCGCGTCGTGATGGGGATTTTTTCTGCCCACACGATCTCACGGGCTACTTTTCGTGTTGACCGGGCCGGCTGGTGGGAGGTGCGGAGGCGGGGAGCGCCGGGATTTTCTCGCATGAGAACGGGGGCGTGCGTCTGTCGGAGGACGATTGCATCGTTTAGGCTACATTTAGTTTGAAAATTTTCCTCCTCTCTTTCCATCACATCGATTGTACTTTCCGTCTGTATAGAGCATTAAATGAAGTAGCACCTGTTGCATGTTTGTACTTTTTGCTTGTCTATCTTGAGATGAATCTTTTGAGTCTACTTGGATCATGATTGGACAAAAGTTATCAAATACAAACGAAAGTGCTACAGTACAATTTTTTCCCACTTTTCCTTAACTAAACACAGCCTTAGACTGCGTTTAGTTGAGAAAGTTTACAAAATTTTACAACTATAGTATTTTTGTTTGTATTTAATAATTTTTGTTCAATTATGATTTAAGTAGACTTAAAAGATTCATCTCGAGATAGACAGACAAAAAGTAAAAAATGCAACAGGTGCTACTTCATTTAGTGCTCCATATAAACGAAAAGTACAATCAATATGATAAAGAGAGAAGAAAAATTTTCAAACTAAACGCAGCCCTTACTTGTAGAGATACAATGGAAAATGAGCACACGAAGCACACGGCACCTAGAAAACTCGACTTGTTCCATTCCGTCGTCTCGAGTCTCGACGTGTTTTCGTTTGATTGGAGGAACTAGGATTCTGGGAAGAGATGCACCTTTGCTTTTGGCCTAGGCAAGTTTTTTATTTTAGACCGGCTCCGCAAACCAAGTCCGATCAGAGCAACCATCATGTGGTTGGACATTGACACCCAGCTAAAGAATTGTAGGGCAGCATGACTTTTGACGTTTTGAGACGACAGAACAAACTCGACTTGTCCACTTCCAAAGTTCCACTCCACATCCTGTTTTGGTACGAGGAATTTCAGACAGCTTGAGGGATCAGCCACTGAAAGACGTTTTCGTACGAGGAAGGAGAAATGGTTTCAGACAGCTTGAGGGATCAGTCACTGAAGGATGTCGAGATCAAATTGCTGTCAGTCAGTCGCATCAACTGGTCAGTAAACAAAGTCCAATTAGTTAAGCAAGCAAAGGCCAATTAATTAAATTCGCAAAAAAAAGGCCAATTAATTAAGTAAACAAAGTCCAATTAGTCAGATTATTTTATGGCATGTGCAATCCATGCTCTAAGGAGGCATTAGAAAATTTTTATTCTCTATAAAGGAGCTATTTCGGGATCAGTCACGGAAAGATGTTGAGATCAAATTGCTGTCAATCAGTCGCATCAACTGGTCAGTAAACAAAGTCCAATTAGTTAAGCAAGCAAAGGCCAAATAATTAAGTAAAAAAAGTCCAATTAGTTAGATTATTTTATGGCATGTGCAATCCATGCACTAAGGAGGCATTAGAAAATTTTTATTCTCTATAAAGGAGCTATTTCACATAAAAACTAGGGCATTGTTTGGATCCCTATAGATAGTAGCTATATTTAGGGCCTGTTTGGATTCGGTATCTGCTAGTGGTTATTTGGATAGTAACTAATTATCTAATTTGGTCTAGATAGTGAGATGGTTGTTATCTAATGATTCAATTAACAATTATCCAATCTACTATCCATACTATCTACTATCTGCTAGCAACCAAACAGGGCCTTGAGCTATAGATAACAACTATCCAACTATTTGAATCAAATCAAAAAATAATTATTAGGTCGATAACTATTATCAGATAGTGAGTCCTAGATCAGAGTATATCTTGGAGGGTTTTAATTCAAGCGAACAAGAAATTTATAGCCGAGATAGGGAGCTGGTTCCTGTTTGGGGCCCAGCAACAGGTCGACCAGAGTGATATAGCCGAAAAAAACACCTAGGTCGACCAGAGACAGCATCACAAAGACAATCTCCTCAGCGGAAGTTAATAATCACAAACACACAACAAACGTCAGGAAACAGGGAGGACCTGCCTGGGAATTCTTCCATTATCATGCAGGAGCAAGAAATGAACTATTCCCAGGCAAATGCCTGACTCCTGAACTCGTCCAGCCCCGGGAAAATGCACAGCAGCAGCAGAGAGTTTAACAACGGAGAAAGCTTTGGTATTTCCTTATTTGTTTATTCATCATTACGCACTCAAAAAAATTCAGATACAGGACAACAACAAAAAGACAAAGGATACTACCGGCTTTCCAGGTTATTTGTACTTCTATCCAAAAAGAACAGCGCTAAATTTCTGCTGAACCCTTCAAAACTTGACATGGAAAACCCCTCATTAGCTTCTCTCTGGTGTTTTAGACGTCCAGGTACTTGCTGGCGGTGTGCACATCCTTGTCTCCTCGTCCACTGCAGTTCACCACCACCCTTGCACCGTCTGGCAGGGTCGGGCACAGCTTCTCGAGGTAGGCGAGTGCGTGGGAGGTCTCCAGGGCAGGGATGATGCCCTCCAGACGAGACACACGCTTGAAAGCTGCATGTGAGAGTAGCCATGTGATTAGATGTTCAACATATCATCTGGGACATAAACAGAGTGAATACACCTAGGGTGCGCTTGGTTTGAGGGCGTAGTTGAACTGAATCAGCTGTTGAGACAGTTTCTCAATTGTTTAGGGGGGAAAAATCCTACGGGCCTTACAGATGCTGAACAGTCGACAATGTATCTAGTGTCACATCTAAGCATAACAGTGTGACTTCAACATTGCGTTTGATTATTAAAAAAAGATCAAATGTCAGCATCAGCTCAAGGATAAGGCATGCCTTAAACTTTAGGCTTATCTACTGATGAGGAAAACCTAGGAGGCTACCAAGGACTATTGGCATTACAATATCCTGAACATCTACATCAACTTAATATATAACATTCACTCATTTAAAGATAACGTTCTGCTGATTCAGCATGTTCGACATATTTTTCACATGTTTAAAAGAAATCTCAGGCACAAATGACCAAACAGTAAGAAAAAAATCAGAATATCTGTGTGTTATTTAGAAAAGCTAGTAATTGATACCGATGTCAAGATTTTGAAAGCTGAAGCTGATACCAATGCTAACATCATTTTATAGGTCCATTGGAAATCAACTGATCAAAAATTATTTCAACCAATACAGAAGATGGAGAAAGAACGAGACACATACCATCCAGTGCCTCCTGATCAGTCACACTGTCGTATTCAGCACGTCCAATGTCCTTCAGAAAACTGTGCTCAGGTCCAACACCAGGGTAGTCCAGCCTATGATTCAAAAAATGAATAATTAGCCCATGTCACACAACAAATATAGTCTTGTGAGTGTAAACACAGAGAAAACTCACCCAGCACTGATGGAGTGGGGTTCAATAACTTGTCCATCATCATCCTGCAGCAAATAGCTCATAGATCCATGGAGAACTCCAACTTCGCCCTTTGTCAAAGTTGCCGCATGCTTGTCAGTGTCTACGCCATGACCAGCTGCCTCCACTCCAATCAGTCTCACGTCTTGATCCTCAACAAACTCATGGAATAAGCCCATAGCATTTGATCCTCCACCGACACAAGCAACCAATACATCTGGCTTGCCACCCCACTTGTCCATGGCCTGCCTCCGGGTCTCCTTGCCAATAACCTTATGGAACTCCCTTACCATCATCGGGTATGGGTGCGGACCAGCGACAGAGCCCAAGATGTAGTGTGTGGTCTCCACGTTAGTGACCCAATCGCGGATAGCCTCTGAAGTTGCATCCTTAAGAGTTGCTGTTCCAGAATGTACCGCCCTGACCTGTTTCATCAAAAAAAGAACGGAGCAAGATACGATTAGAAAAAATACGACATGTCTAACAAAATTCCATGCCACTCAGATACTCATACTGAAAGCTTTTTTTTTCTAAATAAGTACTAGTGTCGAAAACAACTGCAGGTACAGACTTTAAGAAAAGAAAGAGGTTTTCACCATACCTCTGCACCAAGAAGCCTCATCCGGAAAACATTGAGCGCCTGCCTCTCCATATCTTGCGCGCCCATGTAGATGATGCACTGCAGCCCGAAACGGGCGCACACGGTGGCAGTGGCGACACCGTGCTGACCAGCCCCTGTCTCGGCAATGATGCGCTGCTTCCCAAGTCGCTTGGCGAGCAAGGCCTGCGCCACGGCATTGTTGATCTTGTGGGCACCTGTGTGGTTAAGGTCCTCCCTCTTGAGGTAGATGAGGGGGCCTGTGCCGTCAGCGCGCTTGTAGTGCTCCGTCAGGCGCTCCGCAAAGTACAGGGGGCTCTCACGTCCAACGTAGTCCTTGAGAATACCATCAAGTTCTTTCTGTGGGGGAAAAAACATGACGAGGAGGTCAGTTGTCATGTAACTCCTAAATGCCAAACATAAGTATGTAAAATTACAATGATTCAGATTCAGGGATCACGGCATGTTCATCATAATTGCTCGTGATTCAAGGATCACAGCAATTTGGTCATAAATAAATAGTATCAAGAGTGATAGATTCAATGCTGCCATTTAGAGTCATCATCAGATGTGAAAAGGTACACTTTTCCTGGCCACCTATTTGCAAATCCTCCTTCCCCTTATATAGGAGTAGCTCCCTGTCCCGGACTAGAAACAGTGAAGCAGGCTGGAATTAATTCCGGGGATCAAACAAACCCACCGATGAGAGAATCTTTACAGCACATAATCTCCTAACTACATACATACGAAAATTAGGCATCCAAAACCATCCAAAATTAGGCATCCAAATCCCCCATCCTAATACGATACGAGTAATATAACAAGCTAGAAGTCGGAGAGACAGAGGAGAGGAGAGGAGGCGGTAGCGTTACGCCGTTTACCTGGAACTCGTCGTCGGTGGCGAGCGCGTGGAAGGCGGTCTCGAGCTCGGAGAGCGCATGCATGAGCGTCTCGGGGACGTACTTCCCGCCGAACCTCCCGAACCTCCCCATGGCGTCGGGCCTCTGCAGCCCCGCCACGACCGCGGCGCCGTTCCCCACCGCCAAGTCGGCGGCGGGGGACGCCGCCTCCGCGGCGACCGCTTTCGCCGGTTGCATTGCCGCCGCTGCGACGGCGGCGGCGGCCCTTCGCGGGCGGGAGGACGAGGAGGCGGAGGCCGACGACGCCACCCGCAGCACCGCGCGCGGCTGGGTCGGCGCGGCTGGTCCCGCGACGGCGGCGGCGGTGCGGGTAGGGCTGCGAATGGCGGCGGCGGCGGCGGCCATGGGAACAGATCGAGGGGATAGATAGGCGCACTGCTGCGTGGGTGGTGGTGTGGGGTGCAGGTACGGGTATATAAACTGGTGGAGCTAGGAGTTCCAGCGGGAGCGGGTTGGTGGATCCACCGGATGCACCTAGACCCGGTGCATGGACCGCGTTCTGTTCGGACAGCTCCCTCATCCTCGTGTGCGCTGGTGCTGGTGGACCGGGTGCGGGGACGAGAGGGGAGGGTGGGGTCGACGGATCGAGCCGGGCCCACCGGATCGCGCAGGCGGGTAAACAGCGTGAGAGGTCAGCCGCTCGTTGTCGTTGCTGCTGGGGGCTGGTTTTGCGCCGGGTCCAGCCTTCCAGGGGTATTTTGGGGACGATTTTTTATCCGGAACATTCGTGCGCAGCGTCCACGTCGACTGTCCGACGTGGAGCGCCCTGGGACGCCCGATCGTCGGCCTGCGCTGATCGCGGATCGGTCGACGCCGGGGGTGGTCGTCCGTCCGTCCATGCGTTTCTCACGGCTCAAAAATCCATAGAACTAAGTGCAGCCAATTTTATCCCTCTACCATGGTGCAGTACCAATTCTACCTGATGTGAAATCGGAACCAGCATTTTGTCATTTATTCATGAAATTTCAGGTAGCAAATCGTCATGTATCATTGTCATACTACTATATAGGAGTACTACAATTATTTTTTTTTGTTATATACGTTTATGGTTAAGAACGAGGTACGCCAAATGGATGGGTCCACTTGGATTCGATGCTAAATAGTGAAAGGTTTGTTTCTTTTCTCTATGTCTTTATATGACAAGGTAAAAAGGTTGGATGTTGACTGAGTGAAAATGACATGGCAATTGGCTAGTGCTTCCTTTGTTCAACAAAACATACAACTATGAGTTGTCATCAGATTAAGTCGTTCACGTTTGACTAAATTTTTTAACAAATAATATTTATTTTATAATTTTAAACTAATTTATTATAAAAATATATTTCATAATTAATCTAATAATATTTATTTGTTGTCATGACTATTTATGATTTTATTTATTTATAACTAATTAAACATTACTCTCTCTGTCCAACCGAACATGCAATTCTTGCTTTTTGATAAATCCAATCATTTAAATTTTGACTGAATTTATATAAATAAGTACTAACATCTAAGATACAAAATAAATACCATGAAATTAGTTATGAAATATATTTTTATAATAAATTTATTTTAAAATATAAACCCTAATATATTATTTGTTGTAAACTTGGTCAAACTTTAGTTACATTAACGAACATTTTCGCATAGTTACACTATTAAATAGACAGAGGTAGTAGTATTATATACTCACTCTGTTCGGTTGGCTGAATTGTATGGCTGGCTGGCTGACTGATTGTTATGAGAGAAAAACACTGCTGAATGGCTGGCTGATGCTGGCCGGTAATTTCAAACGAACAGAGCGACTGAAACACGGTGAATTGCTTATTGCTTATTTTTGGGGACAGATGGAGTATCGGGAGCGCTTCTACGTGCCACACTGACATGATCGTGCACTGCACATTTCCTGGCAGCTACAGACTGCAGAAGCGCGCGCACCGGTTCTTCCACGGCACCGTCCCCAAAGCCCTTGCCGCTAGTCACAATCGCCCAAATCCAATGGTGTTTAGGAGTAATTTGGGTTGGCGATGAATATGACCATCAGACGACAACCGCGTACACCTACCGACCCCAGCCAGCACTTTTGAAGATGGACGACGCGCGAATATGCAACAAAGATGCAGCAGCGGCGCTCTCGCAACGCCGTTGTGCCTACGCTGCTCTTTCTGTAGTACTACGTGTTCGCCGGCCATCATAATCAGCTGACAGCCGCAGAGCTCTCTCACCGACCACCCTCACAGTATTTGCTGCTGCAGACCGTGTGGGGGGGTGCAGTGCAGGCGCCGTAGCCTCGCAAACACCACAACCAACTTATACAGTACACACACAAAAGTCGGTCCAAGTCAGCTGGATTATGTTTATCTGATTACCTTTATGTTTAGGGAACTGGCCTTGACCTCTACAGGAATTTTGTTGCAAATAAAAAGGTGATTTACAAAACATACCCCGGTTTCTTAAAAAAGGAATTTAAGAACAGCAGCGCCTACAAAAGATACGGCCCAAATTTAGGAGGTGTTTAAATTCAAAGTGTAAATTTTTTGCGTGTTACATCAGATGTTTTATGATGTTGAAAGATTTTTTCAAAAACTAATAGAAAAAACCTAATTACATAGTAACTCACTTGTAAACCACGAGACGAATTTGTTAAACCTAATTAATCCACCTCTAATAAATGTTTACTGTAGTATAATATTGTCAAATCGGAAACTAATTAAGCTTAAAAGATTTGTCTCATAATTTACACGATATGTGTAATTTTTATTTTCATATACATTTATATACTTTATGTATACGTTGAAACATTCGATGTGATGAATGTAAAATTTACTGTCAAAACTAAAGGCCTGATAACACAATAACAACTTCACGGGCGTCTGGGGGATGACCGCGCCGGCGTCCTAGCTCCACCCCTCCCAGTCCCAACCTCCCCTCCGACATGAAGAGGCGGCGCCCCGGCCAGCTGCTCTGAGAAGCAAGTTGAGGAGCCGCTTCCTCTCCTCAGGCTCCGGCCATACCAAAACCAAGATGCGCGAGACGTTCAGCTAGATTTCCACACTGACCACAACTGAACAAACAACATGATGCTTCGTGCAAAACGTAGCGATCCAAGAGAATTAAAAAAAATCAAGGCACTCGAGAATATGCAGACGGTGAATATAAATCCGCAGAAACATTTTTGTCATCCACACCTCCAAGCAAATTGGCATATAAAACGGTTACGGTTATATTATACAAAGTGCAACAGTAAAATCAGAGGAAAAATGTTACAGACTTGTTGAGAGATTTGTTACATTCTGCTTCTTCTTGCTCGACCAACACAACCAGGTGCTTAGAATCGATTTCCGCACCTATCCTCAAGTGCTTCTTGAAAATCTATAATCCAGAAGACGCGTCCTGATTCAGGCAGATCCATAAAAGTTTTCTCAACAGCTTCGTTATCCAAAAGGTGAGACAAGACGCACAAGAGCTGCTCATCAGTGAATCCTGGAGTGTTCATCACAATACTGTAAATGTCGGTGGCTATATCATATGTGGCAGTTTTCTTTTTTTTTTCTAGAATACGCAGGAGATCTGCGTATCATTGCATTAAAGGGAGAAAATGTCGGCCCCTTACAAAAAAACACCACCTCACTCCGGACCGAGGTGCGAGGGGCTGATACAAATAATTGAAAAACTGAAACCAAAGAACAAAGAAAAAAGGGGATGGGACCTGACCAAAAAACACTCCAAAAGGAACTAAGCTAGTCTAATTTAGCTCACCACCGAGACCTAGACCTAGCGTGCGCAAGCCACGCGCTCCTGCCATGCACCAAAGATGATGCTCATCTCTGAAATCAGTTAGCAGCCTAGTAATGCAGGGTCGCATCCCTTCAAAAACACAGGCGTTTCAGTGCTTCCAAAGTATCCAGAAGCCTAGAATGATGAGTGTATTCAGCCCCTTCCTCTTTTCCTTCGGAATTCTCTTAGTTGACTTGTGTCACCAATCAGCAAAAGATTTCTCCTGTCGTCTAGGAATCCGGTCTTGCAGTCCCAAAGGAGAGAAGATGTGTGCCCAGAATTCACGAGCTAGAACACACGTAGTAAGCAGATGTTGGACTGTCTCATCTTCCTGATCACACAAGGGGCAGTAATTTGGGTGAGGCAAACCTGTAATACCTCTGGTATTACCAATTAAATAATCTGCCATGCCATCATATTTAAATTTAAGCATATGCATATGATTGTGCTTAGGGCCTAGAGTGATTTGAAGTATTGATTGGGTAATTAAGTCCTTAATCAAAAATCAAAAATAAAAATTAAATAGAAATAAAATTAAACCCTAAAAGTTGACCTAAAAACCCAATTCAAAATCTATATGAAATATGGGAAAAGTGTCTTAATAAAGGTTGTAGAGTTTTTAAAATGGAACAACTTTTATTTTTGGAGATTTTAAAGTTATATTATAAAAATTCAAATTTAACTCAAATTACTATATTGAAATTTATATTTGAAACTTCAATTTCAAAAATATTAAGAATCTTCAAAAACTTCCTACATAGAAGTTGTCAATCTCTCTGAGAAGAACAACTTTCATGTTTACCAATTTTCAAGTTGTTGAGAAGAATCAAAAGTAATTTTAAAATTTCAGTTTGAAATTCAAACCCTACTTTTACCCCCTTTTCTGTAATTTGAAATTTTGGCCGAATTTGAAATTGGTGTCAAAAGAAAAAATGATCTACACGAAATTCTCTACAACTTTTGTTTTTACTACTTCCTCGGATTCGATTGAGATCAGCTCGAATTTGCATCAAATAGCTTGTGACCTACTTGGCCTAGTACTGTAGCTAAGGGGGGACCCCCTGTTCACCTGCCGCCCGTACGCGGCGTGCGCGCGGCGTGCGCCGGTCGCCGTCCGGCCGTCCCAGGGCCCGGCCGTCACCGTGTCGAGCTCGGGAGGGGGACCCGGACGCGTCCCGACCTTATCCTCTCCTTGCCGAGTGCGTTAAAGGGCGTGGCGCGGCGTTTCTCTCATTCCTCCGCCGTTTCCCCCGCTCCGGTGAGCTCTCGGTTCTCGGCCGAATTGCCCACCGTCGAACCACCACCACCAAATTCGTCATACCCACGAGCTAGCCATCTCCTGGCGCACCTTTTTGACCCGGCCTGGCCACTGTTATTCGTCGGAGATCAACGCACGGCGTGATTTTCTTCCCCGCGGCCGGCGGAGCGCCGCCGTGGTCTGTCTCTCTGCGAACAACTCGCCTCAGTGAGCTTATTCTCCTTTTGCGGAGCGTTCCGGAGTCCCTATCTTTTCTTGAGTCTCATGAGTTAGACGTTTTTGCGTTTGGTTTATAGTGACCGCCGGAACGACGACCTCGCCGTTGGAGCTCGCCGCCAAACCCACTGCCGTCGTCCGCCGTGCCTCTCCGGTCGCTCCCCGTCCTGTCCAGCTAGTACACTAGCCTGTGGTGAGCTTCTCGGTAACCATCGTCTTGTCGGTAGGGCATTTTGGTCCTCGGATGGCTGGGGCGCGGCCGCGCCGCCGTGTCTCCTCCGCCGCGGTCGCGACACCGTCGGCGTCTCGTCCGTTTAGTCTAGTTCGGGGGTCCGCTAGGTCTAGGAGCTCGTGTGGGTGCCCTCAGTTGTGCCGCTGGGGTCGCCGGCGGCGAAGGGCGCGTCGGGCCGCCGTGCGCGCGCTCGAGCGGGCGCTCGGTGGGAGGTAGGAGAAGGAGCTGACAGGCGGGGGCCGCCTGTCAGCCTCCCCCCGTGGCGCGAGCGCGCGGGCGAGTGCGCGAGCGCGCGCGGCTGGGCCATGCTGGGCCGGTGCGGAGTTGCGGGCCGGCTCGGTGGCGCGCGCACGCGGCCGTGGCCTGCGCTGTTGGGCCATAGTGGGCCAAATGGCCGCTTCTCTTTTTCCAGCGATTTTCTAATTGCTTTTTCATTTTAATTAAAATGAATAGTGTTAAGTTTTGGTATTTTTGTATGGATTAATTTACTGTACCAAAAAGTATGAAAATATTTCTAAATACTCTCTGTGATGTGTAGAATTTAATAAAAATATTAAATACAGGATTTGGGTGTTTTCTGTATTAATTAAAAATCAGCACATTAAATGTTAAAAGGAACTTTGATGATTTTTAATAATTTCTGTGATGTTCCAAAAATCATGAAATTTATTGTGTCACTGTTTGGTACTAAAATCTATCTGTTGGTGCATTTTGACATCAAATGGAAATAGTTAAATATTTATTAAATTATATGTTAGTTTAAATGATAATATTAGGAATAATAAATGGAATGATTATTGATTGGTGTGATTTTTGGATTGATTGAGATTTTAGGTCAATCACCTTTATGACCTAGGGCAGTATGAATTAGATTATTTATGTCTAGCTAAAATAGGGTCATATACACATGTGTGGGTTATTTATTTGTTATTAAATTTCGTCTGTCATTTCAAGTGCATCACATTCATACATTCATTCATTGCAAACGTGTAGTGACCGAGAATCCAGAGGTAAAGTCTGAGGGTCCATCTGAGGAGAATACTCAGGAGGTTGTATAAGGATTTGATATTTGTGGAACTGACCCGGATCCGACACTCTACGCAATTCAAGGCAAGCCCCGGTGCATTTGCCCTCTCCTTGTGTTTTTAAAAATATTTATTACTTGAGTTAATTATTTGCATTAGGTTAATAGGAGTTGGGTGACAACCAATTGATGCATTACCATCCTTGAATACCTGACAATACTTGAGAACCTGATTTATTAAAAAGTATTGCAAAATACTTAGTCATGCCTAATATTAGTTTTGCAGAAATGCTGTTTCTAAACTGTGATGATCTAAAAGCATAAGAATCACTTTATGGGACTGGTTATGTCCTTGTTGGTTGGCAGTGTTCCTAGCTAGTTCACTGTCATCAACGAGGAAGGGTTTTTCCTGCTCGGTGATCGTGGCATTGGGTTAGGGTCCCAACAATTGTCACCGACGAAAACGGGATTTGAAAACCGAAGGGACAGGGGTATTTGGGTTAGAGTCCCAATGCACTGTCGCCATCGGAAAAAGGTTTAGGGACCGTTCGTTGTAGGCCTGCTGGATCGAGACTTTGCAACTAGCCACATACTACGGAAAGCCTCTGACTCCGGTGGCTCTACTGCTGGAACCGACAACCACGCACTGGGAGTGGAGAGATGGCGAGAGTAGCGTGTACCCTCGTGGCCGTCGTGCCTGGAGACGAGAGGAGTACTGTGCTCTCGGGTGGCGCAGGACCGGTTCCGGGGTATGAAAAGCCGTGGTAGGCGGGGTTGGCGTATGCAAGCTTAAGTGCTACATACGCAGTGTGGATAGGGATCCCCAGCTGGGTATTAATCGATTCGAATCGTCGTTACTCCTCGAATATGGAGACTTGATCCTTCGACCATTCAGCGAATAGTGGTTCGGAACTAGGGTTGTTTCTGAATGGATTAAGTAAATGAAAGAATGTTGATATATGAGAAAGTATTTGGAGAAATGGATAATGATGAAAAGTATTTTTAAAATAAAATATTGAGATAGGGATAGTAATGTTTTTCCGCAAAAATTCTTGAACTCTTGCTAAGCCTTACCTTGATTCCCCTTAGCCTGCATTCCTGAGTCTAATCTTACACTTTTAGTCGGGTAAGTCTTGCGGAGTACCCCTTTTACTCAGGGTTTGTTAACCCCGTTGCAGGAGGGCAGCAGGAGACTGAAGTTTGTCTCGCTCCGTGCTGCGTCACCATCGTCCAAGAGAGTGAAGAAGACTAAGGTTAAACCCTTAGGCAGGGTCCGTGTAATATTTAACTATCTGTCGTACTGTTGTTCCAAACTCTACTGCTACTCTTCAAATTGATGGTTTGTAATAACCGCACTTAATTTTATTCGAACACTGGTCTGTAATATTAAGTACTATTTACTCTTCCGCAAATTCTACTCTGATGTATTTTGTTATGAAATGTTGTAACTCTGTAATGACTTCGCAATGGGATCATGTCGGAGATAACGGGTGCTTATGTAGCCCGGCAGAGCCCGCTTAGGTCATATGGAACACTGGTCCGGCTGTCAGATGTCATTAGTGACTTTGACAGGTGCCTGTGGGCCACGTGATTTAGGCGGTTCTGTTACAAAACCTCTCTTGGCTAATCGGTCTGCTGTCCAGCATCTATTTCTTATTGCCAGCCATAAAAAAACCTTGCACTTTGCAGGTGCCCAGGATTTCCATAGACGTCGCCAAGGCGCAAAGGTGATGGAACCAATGAAGAATGCTCGATAAGTCGATTTATTATCACCAAAATCCTTGGATTCTTGGAAGCGCACAGATTTCCCATTACTTTGTTTTGGAGACTTTCTGAAGATGTCAGTGAAGATTTCTTTCATAGTAATCATATTTGCAAATACTTCACCGGCGACAGCGTCAATGTACCATTCTGTTCCATACAAAAGTTCAGTATTATTACTGGGGAAACTTGTATAATGTATTGGCGCAGCGTGTGTTTGAGAAAAAACTAAAATGTCCAGTGCGAATGTGAAAAAGACACAAAATTCAGAACAGATTTTTTTCTTTGTGCTATAGTATATCATGTTTGTTAGTTCTACATTGCTGCAAACATCAAGCAGAGGTGCACCAACGTCTAAGTAAAATTAAGTTGAACAAAAAGGATGATCAAACAATTTAGGACACCAACTGAAGGTTAAGCAACAGGGCAGATAGTAAGCAAGCATGAGCAATGCTAATAAAAAACTGGAAAAGTATGAACAAAATATATCCTGCAATCAATATCTTGAAGAAGAAGAAGAAGAAGCTAATAAATTAACGTTAGCTTTGCCTTTTGTTCCAACAACAAAATGTAGGCTCCAACTATGTTCTTTCAGTATAATCAGTCACATGCCTGGGTGAAGACTGATGTTCGAATAAATGGCAATAATCAAATTTTGCCATGCAGCTTATAGCATCTTATAGTAAAGTTAAAAAAAAATGCATACTCTTAGTTGTAAACTTAAATCAGGCTTCTGGAGAATCTAAATTGATTGACAGTTGTAAATTGGTTTCCAAGAATTATTTAATACAAAGAAAACAATTAATTTGACTCCAAGAAGTGAGCTTCGATTAGATGCTGAGCCAGTGAAAAAAAAAATGTTGAAAGGCAGTTAGGCATAATTTGTCAGTCTGATACAATTCACTAAAACTAATAAAGGATGACTTCAATCTTTATATGTGACATATCACGAACCTATGCAATAATCGAAATCACTAAAAACGATGCAAAAAAAGTCACTCTAATATATTGTTGTTTAGGAAGGTACCTGATGGTTGTGCTGACAGTTTTGGGCAATCTTTGATGCTTATATGAGTACAAGTGTGCTGTCTGATGACTTCAGGAATTGAGCACAACATAGGACAACTATACAAGCGCAGCAGAGATAGAGAAGGTAGGCTCCCTAACCAATCTGGTAATGTCTCCAGTTTGATGCAGTGCATGATTGTTAAGCTTCTGAGGGAAGAAAGATATTGTAAACCACATGGCAAGTTTGTCATCTCATCACACCCACAAAGTTCCAATCCCTTGAGCCTACAGAGATCCTGCAGACCCTCACAAAGTGAAGATGATACGAGTTCTTGACAGAATGAAATTGAGACATCCTTCAGGTTCTGTGCCACAGTTCCAAGCGCTCCTGAACTACAAATCATTTTGTTGTCCATCCACAGTATCAATTTTGTGACTGATGGAAACTCCACGCACAATGCTAATTTTGGACATTGGATGATAGTCACTTCTGCCAAACAAGGAAACTCAGGCCCCCTATGTGGCTGTTCCCAGAGTTCTAGATTAGACATGTAAGAGAAAGTAAGCTTCTCCAGGGAAGGGAATGTACCACTACTACCATAGAAACTATCACTGATAGAACTGATAGTTTCCACTCCACTTATCTCAACAATCTTCAGGAGTGGCAATAACCCAAGCAGTGGCAATGTTTCACATTTCTTCAGGCCAACTAGCTTGATCACAACCAACGAAATTAGATATGGATTGGTGCTTGCTATCCAAGATGGATGATCATTGTCTTCATATCCAACAATCTCAAGTGCCTTCAAGTTTTGGTTTGGTTTAAGACATTCAAGGATTTGAGCCACACTTGATGAATTACTATTATCAGCACTCTTATTCCATTGAAATGCCAACGATTCAAGGTAATGTTTCTCATCTAGCCTCACATCTCTTGCATCTGCAACGTTTGAAATATTTTCAAGGCCTTCCAGAGTTAACATCTTGAGATTTGCCAATGGTTGCAACTCTGAAATTGCCCCTCCATTGTTTGAGACAATATGCCCCAACATTGTCTCGAGATTCATCAGTTGTCCCATACCATAAGGCATTCCAGTTAGTGAAGAGCACCCGCGAACATTTAGAAACCTAAGGCTCTTCATTTTACTTATGCCTGGTGGCAATTCCATAAGACAGCAGCAGCCTTCAAGGTCCAACTTCTGTAACTGAACAAGCATGCTTGTATCATCCAATATTTGGAGCTTTTGACACTGTGAGAGTATGAGAGTTTGCAGAAACTGTAGTTTCATGACAAAACTAGGAATTCTTTCTACATCTGTCCATGAACAATTGAGATATCTCAAGTCTGTCATCTTACCAAACTTATGGAGGCTTGTGCTGATATCAGTACCTTGAAAGCAGTTCAGGACTCTCCTGTGCCTGAGAATTGTGTTAAAAAAAGATTCATCCATTTTCATCTCAGTTGTAATGGATCGTCGTCGTTGAACAATATTAGCAAGCATATGCACTACAGTATGCATCCAGTATGCACGCTCAGGCGTTGTACTTTCATATGTCTTCACTCGATGGAAGTACTGAGCAATTTCATCCGGTAATACTTCTACAGTTTTAGCAAACTCATGCATTACAGCATACATCCAGTATGTGCGCTTACCTGTTGTACTCTCATGTTCCTCCACTGGATAAAAGCACTCATCAAATAGCTTTTGGACAAATCCTATACGTTGGGCTTGAGTCATTGCAGGTGAGATTACACCATCGGCAACGAAAATATCTGTTAATTCTTCATGGTGGAATTCATGGCCCAGAGGGAATACTGAGCAATATAAAAGGCATTTCCGCAAATCCGGCGGAAGATTAAAGTAGCTGGTATGGGCTTTCTGCAAAACAAACTCAGCAGCATATCCTTGTTCTCTTTGTCCACTTTTGTTCAAAAAGGAACGCTCACTTTGTTCCCTCGCTAATTTCTGTGTCAACGCAGCTTGAATATCTCTTCTGATGACCTCCCACAGACGAACGAATTTGAACTTTGTATTAATTGTCTTGAGATGTGGTTTGATGGTGGCAAAACAGGACACAACTGCAGGAATTCGACTAGTGAGTATTACTGTACCATTTGATGGCAGGGCCTCCATCAGGGTTTGCCATTCCTGCACATTCTCACTCCACGCATCAACAAAAACAATCAAATATCTTTGGTTGCTCAAAGCTTTGCTCTTCTGATGCAGAAATGCTTGATTTTCAAGAATGTACCCCCCCAGTGAGGGCCACACTTGAAATCTCCCACAAGATCTCTGAGACATCGAAGCGCTTAGAAACATGCACCCAAACTCTAACAGCAAACTTCTCCACGACCCTAGCATCATTAAACAAGGTATGTGCCAGAAGGGTCTTCCCAGACGCAGGTCCTCCAGCGAGTGGCAGAAACAACAGGCCATCATCATCAACCGTTTCAGCAAGCAAAATTCTGACCATCTTTTTCACCACCTCCAGCTTAGGTAGTGAACTCTTGTCCACATGTGTTCGATTCCCCCACCTCTGTTTCTGTTTCATAATACTAACCGGTTTCTTGAGGATGGCGAGGTCTTGATCCGTAGAGACCGGCTGATCTTGTTTGAAGGTAATTGCGGGTGCCAGGGTCGAAGCCTCGTCGGCACCCTCGTCCCCTGGATGCTTTGCCAACTCATCCACTGTAGTGCTCTGCGTGGTAGCTGTGTCACCAGAGGCCACTCCTGCGGTGACAGCTGATGATGCGATCTCTTTAAACTGCGACAGCAAGTAAGACAGCTCACGGGTGCGGTACCATGGCCTGGATCTTGGTTGCCGCGCTTCGAGAATGCCGCGAAGGCGAGCGCTGACGAATGCGAGGCGATTGTCGGCCGCGAGGCGCACCATGGTAGCCGGTCTCTCTTCTAGAGCGATGAGATCCCTGATGGCGATGCGGAGCTTCTCAAATAGGGGAGCTTGCTCGGTGAAGGCCTCCGAGCTCAGTATGCCCATCGCCATATGCAGATCTGACCCGGCCATGACGCTGCTGCTTTCTTGCTCTCTGCTGCTTTCCCTTGCGAGTTGCAACCGACCCAATACGCCACAAGGAAGGATTCGAGCTCCTCCGCCTCCGCTGACTGGAGCAATGCCACCGCCGGATCGACCTCCGCCGCCGTCTATTCGAGCTCCGCGGCAGCTGAATTGACGCCCCGACACTACTGGATCAAGCTGCGGGGCGAAGCAAAGACAGCTGCTGTCTGATGGTCCCCCACTGCAGTCCCAGTCGGAAGGACAGGCAGGCGATGAGCGCAGCCGCGATGGGGAGGCGTGGGCGCGCGAGGTGGACGGGGCGCTAGGGCAAGAGGCTGCCAGGGCGCCGGGATGCCCGCGAGCGCCGGCGCGCGGCCGTCGAGACGCGAGCTCGCCGGGGCGCGGGTACGCGCGAGCCGCGGCCGTCACAGGCCGCCCGGGCACATCGCGTGCGGGAAGTTGAGGCTCTGGCTGCAGGCGTCAATACAGTGGAAAACTAAAAGTGAAAAAAGTGAAGAAAATAGAAAATACTTAATTCGTCATAAATTATAGATCGTTTTGACTTTTTTAACTCTAAGTTTAACCACTCATCTTCTTAAAAGAATTACATAAAAAAGTTAAATTTAATTATTCTTGAAGAACGTTTATTAATAAAGCGGGTCATAACTATATTTTACATAATTTTTTTAATAACACGAGTGGTTAAATTTGGGGAAAAAAAAGTCGAACGATTTATGAATTGAAACGGATGGAGCAGAAGATAATTCTAGATGACAAATTATCTATAGTACCATCTTAATTTCCATATTTATTCTTTTTTGTTTATTTTTATGGGATGGTTTGTTTTCTATGCTTTCTCGAGAGTTAAGCACATGCTTAACGCTATGATTAATTGTCTACACCATTTCAAATATTTATGGCAATTATCCTAATGATTGGAATCATGGCATTTTAACCAATATGTGGCCGCAATCTAAACAGGTACCACAATTTCTTGCCTAACATTTGAGCAATGAACTAAACAATAGTCACAGCTGTTTTCTTCACATCTTAATCATCAACCGAACTTTTATAATTTGCCTCAAAATGTGGCTAGCCACAACTATGACTTCTACCTAATTTTAGCCGTGGCAAACTGTGGCCAGCAACTGAAGCATCTAGGCCCTACTGGTTTCGGTGATTAATGACAACAAGACGGTTATTATGACTAACGTGTGTTTTACAGGATAACCTAGAGGTTAGGTCATAATAACATGTAGGTTCAAGCCCCTAGCGATAGAAATCGATTCGGTTTTCAAAGGATGGAAAACAAGACGGTGATAGGCTAGTGCTAAGTGTCGTTTGGAGTTGAGAGACACTTGGCGTAGTCTTAGGTTTTGTTTTTCTCTTTGACCGTACTATTAAGAGGGGTTTGGATGGGTAGCTTGACTTGGAGCAAGATTAGAGAGTGTAGATGGATGCACACTTATCCAACATAGCTCTAGATAGCCCAGGGAGACTCTTAAGAGAGAGAGGATCAAACTTCGTTTTACAAAGTTTTCGATTCGGCGAAGTTTTGATCAAATTAGAGGCGTCGGACTCTATCTAGTATGGGCGTCGGACCAATAGGTAGAGTCTGACGACACGTGGCAGCCCCTGGACTAGTTTCAGCGTGCCAGGGAGCGTTGGACCCTGGCCGGATGGTCGTCGGACCATTGGACAGAGTCCGACGGTGCCTCTGCGTTTTTGAGCGAGCGTCGGACCGTCGCGAGTAGGAGCGTCGGACTAATGTCTGTTAGCGTCCAACGCTTCAAGAGAGGTTCCCAGCGCAGGTTTTGAGCGTCAGACTTAGTCCGACGGTATGCATCGGACCATTGCTCCGTGTACTAGCCGTTGAGAGGCACTGTGCCCACAGTTCAGAAGCGTCGGACTGAGGAGCGTCGGACTATCGAGTTCGGTCCGACGCCCCTCTGTCACAGTTCTGGGCGCAGTGCTTGTGTGAGAGTCGGGCCGTGGTGATTGGTCCGACGGCCGAGCCTCGGCAGAGTCCGACGGTTCGCAGGAAAGTAAAAAACGGTTAGTTTTGTAGAGGGTGAGTATTTATACTCCATCAAAGCCTCCATTCTACTTCTCTTGCCATTTCTAACAGCTGAAGGAACCCTTGTTGATCTTGTGAGAGAGCAAGAGCCCTAGGGAGACTAGTGTGAACTCCATTGCTTGAGAGCTTCTTCCCTAGAGAGATCAAGAGTAACTTGTGTGCATCCATCACTCTCTTTGGCCTTGTTCTTGGTCAAGTGAGAGTCTAGGCTTGTTACTCTTGGTGATCGGCATCACCCAGACGGTTTGGTGGCGATCGGTGGCTTGGTGACCGCTTGGAGAGCTTGTGGGCGACCCAAGTCGAAGTTGTGAGCGGTTGTGGGCGATCCACCGCGCCGGAGTGGCAAAGGATCAGCCCGTAGAGAGCACTTGGTCTTTGCGAAGATCAAGGGGGAGCTACACCTTTGCGCGGGTGATCCAATGAGGACTAGTGGGGAGTGCCGACTCTCCGATACCTCGGGAAAAATCGGATTTGTCTTTCTAACCCTTTACATTCCCGTATTTCCTTTGTGTTCTCTACTTTTCTAGAGTAGTATACTTGTGAAAGGACTTGGCTCTAGGTTGCATAACTTGTTTTAGGAATATAATTGACACAAGCACTTGTGGGGTGACATTGGGCAAATTGCGATAGGTTGAA
The DNA here is from genome assembly GCA_038502445.1 of Eremochloa ophiuroides. Lineage (NCBI taxonomy): Eukaryota > Viridiplantae > Streptophyta > Magnoliopsida > Poales > Poaceae > Eremochloa > Eremochloa ophiuroides. The sequence goes on along the minus strand of JAHLJS010000004.1, from coordinate 7,141,746 downwards.
TTGTGTTTCGAAAAATTATTAGTTGCCCAATTCACCCCTCTCTTGGGCATCCTTGATTCTTTCAATTGGTATCGGAGCCTTGTTGCTCATTAATTTGGCTTAACCGCCAAGAGGAAGGATGTCCGGTGGTCACGATGGTCCCCCTCCCGTCTTTGACGGTAACGATTTTCCTTATTGGAAAATTCGTATGGAGGCATACCTTGAGGCAGTGGATCTTGGTGTTCATAAAGCCGCCACACAAGGGTACCCCACTCCCAAACCCGGCGCAACCCTCACACCCGTTGAGGAAGAGCACGAGAAGTGGAATGCTAAGGCTCGAAACATCATATTTAGAGGCCTTAGCAAAGAGGTGTTCAACCGTGTGAGGAACTACAAAAACGCCCATGCACTATGGTCGGATATTTATGCGCTCCATGAGAGAACTAAGAATGAGCGAGAGGAACGATATTATCTTATCATTGACAAGCTCAATTCTTTCAAAATGCTCTCCAATGAAAGTGCTAATAACATGTATTCTCGCTTGAATATCATTATAGAGGAAGTAAATGGCTTGGACTCACTCAAATCTCACCGGCCGAGGTTGCAAGGAGAATCCTCAATGCTCTTTCAATTGAGAAGTATGGTCACATTATAACCGTACTTCATCAAACGGATCTCTCCAATGCAACCCTCCACTCAAATATTGGGGAAGATCAATGCTTATGAAATGTATATGAAGATCACCCCTCAAGATAGCTCACCATCAAAGAAGGAAGAGAAGAAAGACTTGGCCCTCAAGGCCGACAAGAAAGGCAAAGCTCTAGCAAAGTACTCTTCTCTTGACTCCACAAGTGATGATGATGATGATGATGTGGAGATCGCTCTCATGGTGAGAAAGACCACCAAAATGCTCAAGAAGCTCAACAACAAGGGAACAAATTTGATTCCAACAAGAAGAAATTCTTCACTAGTAGCAAGAGAAAGCCCATCTCCGAGATGGATTGCTACAATTGTGGAGAGCTTGGGCATCTTGCTCATCAATGCCCAAAGCCCAAGAAAGACAAGTTCAAGAACAAGAACAAGGGCAAAAGGCAAGATTCAAGTGATGAAAGTGAAAATGAGAAGAAGAAGGCCAAGCCATTCATGAAGAAAGAGTTCAAGAAGAAGTAATTTCACAAAAGCAAGAAGAGTGGCAAGACTTACATTGTTGGTGATTGGCTCACCAACATTGAATCTTCTAGTGGCTCTTCCGGTGAAGAAAGTGATGATGAAAAGGAGAAGGTGGCCACTCTTGTGATTGGGACTTCACTTCCTCCACTGCCATCACCGCCCTCATCTCCAACACACCTTTGCCTTATGGTTAAGGATAAGAAGGTACAAAGTGATGATGAGAGTAGTGGTAGTGACAATGAATATGATTCACCCACCTATGATGAACTTGCTAACTTGCTTAATGACAACACCAAAGTTATAAGAAAGCTAATAAGGAAAAATGAAAACTTAAAACTTGAGAATGGCAACCTTTTAGCTCAAAATGAACAATTCACTAAAGCCAGTGATGAGCTTAGAGTTGAAAATCAAAATGTATCATCCAAGCTCAAAGAGTTCAAAGCCAACATAAAAGAGCTCAAAGAAAAACATGATAAACTTGAGAGGATACACATTGAGCTCACCACTAGCTACAACAAGCTAAACGAGGACTATACTCAAGTGAAAGTGAATCATGACAATCTTGCTATGGCTTATGACTTGCTTTCCAATGAAACACATGATGCTCCTAACCATGTTGTTAAGTGTGACATAGCTACATCATGTGATGACTTGATTGATGAGATCATTGAGATCACACAAGAAGAAATTGAGGCACAAGCACAAGATGTTGATGCTCCACAACCTCCTCCACAAGTGGTTGATAGAAGAACTACTCCACTCCTACAAGCACATCCTCAATATCTCATAATAGGGAGTCCTTCAAGGGGGGTAATGACTCGCTCACAAAGGCATGCTCAATTCATTGAACATCACTCATTTGTCTCTTCTATTGAGCCTACTAGCATAGAGGAAGCTCTTCAAGATCCGGATTGGGTGAATGCCATGCATGAAGAACTCAACAACTTCACCCGCAATCAAGTTTGGACACTTGAAGAGAAGCCAAAAGGAGCAAGAGTCATAGGCACCAAGTGGGTGTTCCGCAACAAACAAGACGATAAGGGCAACATTATGAGAAACAAGGCAAGGCTCGTGGCAAAAGGGTTCTCCCAAGTTGAAGGCTTGGATTTTGGGGAGACTTTTGCCCCGGTTGCAAGATTAGAGGCCATTCGTATCCTACTTGCATATGCATCTAATCACAATCTAAAACTCTTTCAAATGGATGTGAAAAGTGCATTTTTAAATAGCTTCATAAATGAACCTGTCTATGTTTCGCAACCACCGGGTTTTGAAGACTCTAGATATCCAAACTATGTTTATAGGTTGTCCAAGGTGCTATATGGCTTGAAGCAAGCCCCACGGGCTTGGTATGAGCGCCTTCGTGACTTCCTCATCAACAAGGGCTTCAAAATCGGCTTGGTTGATACCACACTATTCACCAAGAAGCACAAAGGGCACATCTTCATTTGTCAAGTTTATGTTGATGATATTATCTTTGGTTCGACTAATGAAGATTTTTGCAAGGAATTTGGTGATATGATGTCCAAGAAGTTTGAGATGTCCATGATTGGTGAGCCCACATTCTTCCTCGGCTTTCAACTCAAGCAAATGAGGGAGGGGACGTTCGTGTCGCAAGAGAAGTACACGAAGGACCTCCTCAAGCGCTTCAAGATGGAAGAAAGCAAGCCCATCAAGACCCCATGCCTACCAATGGACATCTCGACCTTGATGAGGGAGGTAAATCGGTTGACCAAACTCTCTATCGTTCTATGATCGGTAGTTTGTTGTACTTGACCGCATCTAGGCCCGACATCATGTGTAGTGTGTGTATGTGTACGCGTTTTCAAGCTAATCCTAAGGAACCTCACTTAGTTGCGGTAAAAAGAATCCTTAGGTACATAAAACACACCCCGAGCATTGGCCTTTGGTATCCCAAAGGAGTTAACTTTACTCTTGTCGGCTATTCCGATTCGGATTATGCCGGTTGCAAGATTGACCGGAAAAGCACATCCGGAGAGTGCCATTTGCTTGGAAGATCACTAGTTTCTTGGTCCTCCAAGAAACAAAATAGTGTTGCCTTGTCAACAACCGAAGCGGAATACATTGCCGCAGGTGCTTGTTGTGCACAAATTATTTACATGAAACAAACCCTACTTGATTATGGAATCAACCTAAAGAGGGTGCCTTTGTTGTGCGACAACGAAAGTGCGGTAAAACTTGCCAACAACCCGGTTCAACACTCCCGCGCAAAGCACATTGACATCCGCCATCACTTCCTTAGAGATCACGTTGCCAAGGGTGACATTTCCTTTGAGGGAGTGAGAACGGATGATAACTTGGCGGACATTTTCACTAAACCATTGGATGAGGCACGCTTTTGTACTCTAAGGAATGAACTTAATTGCCTTGATCTAAGCAACTTCACTAAAAGATGATCTGGTGTTGTCATGTGCATTGCATTGTAACATCAAACATATCTAACATTGAATTGCACGTAGGGCTTGTCTAACTCGGTTAAGATAACCGCCCAAAAGCGTGTGACGAAGCTTACCCGAGGACAAACTTGACAAGCAACTAGTTTAATTTACGTAAATTTGCATTGCATATTGCATGGTTGTTGTTTTGTCGTTTCGTTCTTGGATTTCATTGCCTATCTTCATAAAATTCACATATGCCTAAGGCAAAATATTTGAAAAAATTGAGGGTTTGAGAGAGGGCATCTCATACTAGTTCAAACTGGTGTTTATTTGACTCTTATTGGGGTTGGAACTTAGTTGGAAAAAATCGGCGCGAAGAAATTTGAAAGAAAACAGGTTTTAGGGCGTCGGACCGAGGCGTCGGACGCTGATTTTCCCAGCGTCGGACCAATTGCCTCAGTCCGACGGTCCCTTTCCCTGTTGCAGGAGGCGTCAGACTCTGGTTTTCACAGCGTCGGACTTTCAGTTTCAGTCCGACGGTGGCTGGCAAAGCCGAAGGAAGCGTCGGACGCAGCGTCGGACTGAAAGTATTGGTCCGACGAGGAGCGTCGGACTAAGTCCGACGGCCGCTGGAGCTTACTGGAAGCGTCGGACTCTGCGGAGTATTGGTCCGACGCTTGCACAGTTAGGGTCCGACGGTCAGTTCGAAGGCGCGGATCAGCCTTTTTCTTTCTCTGTGGCGTGGGGCCCTGCTGTCAGATCGCGTTCGTCTTCATCCCAAGCCATCGAGCCGCCGCCCATACGTCCTCGCCCTAGCCCTAACCGCCGCCGCGCCGCACCCTCGCACTCCACCACCTGCTTGCCCGCGCCCTCACCGCCGGCCGTGAGCACCTTCCCGTGCGTGCGGGCCCCTCCTCCCTTCTCCCGCGCGCGCGTCCGCGACCTGCTGCAGCCGAGAAGCACGGCCGCCGCTCTGCACGGCCGCCGCCGTGCTCTTCTCCTTCGCCGCCGTTGAGCTCTTCACCGCGGCCCAAGGTGTTCCCCGTCGTCGAGTTCTTCATCCCCTACACTCCTCAGCTGCTCCATTGGTGGTTAGATTCGAATTCCTTGTTTCAAATCTTCCTCGCTCTTGAACGGCTCGACGAAATGTCTTAACCAAAATTCTTCACGTTAATCGCAGATCTTTTGGAGCGTAGCTCTGCTCTCGGCCTTCTAGGGTTCGTGGAGGTGATTCTCACCTTGTGGTAATCATCTTTTGCCTCCACACCTAGTTTCCCCCCTATTCATTGCATATCCATGTCAGTTGCTCTAGTCATTGACTTGTGCCCTATGTCATGCAGTGATTCTCCTTGACCCTGTGATGCCCTGTTCGTCAGAGATTCTCACCTCTTCGCAGGTCTTTCCTCAGGTTGCTTTGCTTCTACGCTCTTATCCTATATGCTTGCTTCCATAGATTCTCTCATCTCTAGCTTATATATGCTTATGTAAATCTTGTCTATCTCTCTCTTGCAGCTATCGTGGTCAGAGTGTTTGGCAGTGCGTCAGTGAATCCGGGGCCAAGCCCGCGGATACGGAACGAGGCCAAGCCTCTGAGTGTCAGCGGCAGTTGTCAGTTTCTGAGGGGCAGTGACAATTGGCAGAGATAATTCGGTGCAAGCAGGTCAGTCGTAGTCAGGGAGGCACAGGTGGAGACGAGAGGCCTCCTCCTCGTCCACCTTTGGACAAGGGGAAGGCCCCTCTCGTCGAGAGCAGCAAGAAAAGGAAGAGGCTTTCAGCAGAGCAGAGGCAGGCCATCAGGGTAGCACAGGCTGCAGAGGAGGCAGAGCGTGGCAGAGGTATACACATTGGAGGCATCTCTGTCAGTTTGTCGGGCAGAGATGAGACCGAGGAGCAGCCACAGCCTCAGAGACAGCCAGAGACTGAGTCAGCACAGCTAGAGGCAAAGCCGAGGCAGCCAGAGCAGCAGGAGGCAGCTACTTAGGGGGAGCAGGCCCAGGCTCCACCTCTTCGTCGCTCGGGCCGCACTCGACCTTCGGTGCCACCCCGGCCCGCTGGTCAGAGGCGCGGCGATCGAGTCCCCAGGGTGCCTGCTCCCTCCGAGCCTCAGCCAGAGCCTGAGCTGGTTGTTCACTTGGACTTGCAGAGGATCTCTGCAGCCTGAGTCAAAGAGCTCCGGCTGACGTCGCTTGCCAGCTGGTTTCCGGATCAGAGAGATCCCAGAGCTTCTGAGGGCTGGTACACTACTCTTCACGAGGACTTCTTCACCGCCCTCATGGCCACAGGATTTGGACTGCGACAGCACATGGTGTGTCCCCTAGAGGACATAGTCCAGGCTGCAGGAGAGGAGATCAGGCCGTACTTGTCTTACCTACCTGGACTAGCAGAGCTTCTTGGCCGTTCAGGCCGGTACGTGGAGTCGTGGGTGAGAGAGTTCTACGCTTCACTATGGATAGACCCTGACCACGAGTACCTGCAGTACACCTTCGGCGGAGAGCCATACCGGCTCTACGCGAAGGCTCTGCGAGAGCTGCTTGGAGTGCCAAAGTCAACTACCAGGTTGCACAGCATTTGCTATGCCACGACAGACCCGCCGAGGAGGGCTCACGGAGGACGGGCACCTGGTACTGCTCATATAGCAGCGTGCTTTCGACCACCGTTCAGAGATGGCTCCCGCAGGACACCTTCGGAGCTTCGTCCCGTCGTTCGTCTCTTGAACGACGTGATGAGGCGTACTCTTTTACCGCGGGAGGGGTACAAGGAGGGTTTGACTCACTTACAGCTGTGGCTCCTTAGTGCCCTGGTTCAGCAGTTCGAGTTTGACGTTGCCGACTTGATTATCAGTGAGATGGAGGACACCATAGCAGAGGGCATCAGGTCTAGGCGACAGCTCCCCTACGCTCACTGGATCTCACACATCCTTGAGCGGAGGTTGCACCGGATTTAGACAAGTATCTCCCGTGAGTTGCGCCAGACTGAGACAGAGTTTCCAGTCTATAGGATGATCTCTCTGATTGACGGACGCCGTGGCAGCAGAGCTTTACACAGAGTACAGCGCCGTCAGACTTCAGGGGCAGATATGGCAGAGGTACAGCAGCAGGACGAGGCTATGAGGCACGTTGCCCATAGCGAGCTTGAGCAGTTACTTGCAGACGACGACCCCGTCGACACCTCCTCGTCCAGCTCTGACAGGGACTACCGGGCCATCCCTTCACGTCCACGAGCTCACGACTCGGAGGCCGGTGGGTCCAGCTCCGCTCCACAGACTTCACAGACAGACCCTGCGCTGCTTGCTATTCTTCAGACCTTACAGAAGACTCAGCAGAGACAGGTAGAGGAGCAGTCCCGGTTTGCCAGGGAGCAGGCTGCAGCTCTCACTCAGATTCAGCTCAGGCAGGATCAGTTCCAGCAGCAGATGCTCCAGATGCAGCTCCAGAGCCAGTAGATACAGCTATAGACCTTTGGGTTTATGGAGCACATCATCAGGCACACCGGAGCCCCGCCGTACCTAGCCACTGCCTCTCCAGTCCAGCAGATTGGACCAGCAGCCACTGCAGCCCAGGTGACTCCAGCGATACAGTCCGGTGGACTTCAGAGTCAGGGCACAGCTTCACTCCAGAGTCAGTTTGTCACGCCGACTCAGCAGACTCAGCAGTGGTTTGCCACGCCAGGCACTCAGGGGTTCACTCCGATCCACACCGGTTTCACACCTGACCTAGGTGGCCCCTCAGTGTCCAGGAGCTTGGGTGCTATCTTCAGTCAGATCACAGACATGCCCACACCTCTTGAGTTCAGATTGCCTGTTACCACCACCACAGCTCCACCTACGACTGGGACTACAGAGACACTACCGTCGTCAGTCGCCTCCTCAGAGCCTCTCCCGACTTCAGTAGGGACTGCGACAGTAGTAGTCACAGCAGCAGCTCCAGAGACGGCTGAGCAGACCCGGACCGCTTCACCTTCCCGTGCTCCGACAGAGGGTCAGGTTGTTCAGAGCTCCGAGTCCGAGGGAGACCCTTCTCAGTTTGAGCTTCGACCTCACTCCTCCGACCGCGTCGCTGCAGCTTCTTCTCCTCCTCCTGAGTCTTAGGTCTTTGGTGCTTGATGCCAAATGAGGAGAGAGCATAGATTTAGGGGGAGCGCGTGAGAGGGTTTTGGTTCTTTTGTTCTTTTGGATGTGACATTATCATGCATCATGTTTATTTTCATGTTTGAGACTTGCTTGTGACATGTGTTTGAGCTTCATGATTATTTATATATTGTGTCACTTGATTCACTTTTGGTTACGCTCTTGTCTTACCTTCCGCACTTCTCTCCGATCTTGAGCGTATCGTTTGGTACTTGTGCTTATTTCATATCTTATGTGTACCTTGTGGTCTTGATTTGTATAAGCATGCCTAACCCTTTTGCTCTTATTGTCACATGCTTATATGAATCAAACTTTTAAAAACCTCACTCTTTCTAAATCTATTTGAGGTTGTTGTCATCAATCACCAAAAGGGGGAGATTGAAGCATTTAGGCCCTAGTGGTTTCGGTGATTATTGATAACAAGACGGTTATTATGACTAACGTGTGTTTTGCAGGATAACCTAGAGGTTAGGTCATAATAACATGTAGGTTCAAGCCCCGAACGATGGAAATCGATTCGGTTTTCAAAGGATGGAAGACAAGACGGTGATAGGCTAGTACTAAGTGTCGTTTGGAGTTGAGAGACACTTGGCGTAGTCTTAGGTTTTGTTTTTCTCTTTGACCGTACTATTAGGAGGGGTTTGGATGGGTAGCTTGACTTAGAGTAAGATTAGAGAGTGTAGATGGATGCACACTTGTCCAACATAGCTCTAGACAGCCCAGGGAGACTCTTGAGAGAGAGAGGATCAAACTTCGTTTTGGAAAGTTTTCGATTCGGCGAAGTTTTGATCAAATTAGAGGCGTCGGACTCTACCTAGTATGGGCGTCGGACCAATAGCTAGAGTCCGACGACACGTGGCAGCCCCTGGACTAGTTTCAGCGTGCCAGGGAGTGTCGGACCCTGGCCGGATGGTCGTCGGACCATTGGACAGAGTCCGACGGTGCCTCTGGGTTTTTGAGCGAGCGTCGGACCGTCGCGAGTGGGAGCGTCGGACTAATGTCTGTTAGCGTCCGACGCTTCCAGAGAGGTTCCCAGCGCGGTTTTAAGCGTCGGACTTGGTCCGACGATGTGCGTCAGACCATTGCTCCGTGTACTAGCCGTTGAGAGGCACTGTGCCCACAGTTCAGAAGCGTCGGACCATCGAGTTCGGTCCAACGCCCCTCTATCACAGTTTTGGGCGCAGTGCTTGTATGAGAGTCGGACCGTGGCGATTGGTCCGACGGTCGAGCCTCGGCAGAGTCCGACGGTTCGCAGGAAAGTGAGAAACGGCTAGTTTTGTAGAGGGTGAGTATTTATACGCCACCAAAGCCTCCATTCTACTTCTCTTGCCATTTCTAACAGCTGAAGGAACCCTTGTTGATCTTGTGAGAGAGCAAGAGCCCTAGGGAGACTAGTGTGAACTCCATTGCTTGAGAGCTTCTTCCCTAGAGAGATCAAGAGTGACTTGTGTGCATCCGTCACCCTCTTTGGCCTTGTTCTTGGTCAAGTGAGAGTTTAGGCTTGTTACTCTTGGTGATCGGCATCACCTAGACGGTTTGGTGGTGATCGGTGGCTTGGTGACCGCTTGGAGAGCTTGTGGGCGGCCCAAGTCGAAGTTGTGAGCGGTTGTGGGCGATCCACCGCGCCGGAGTGGCAAAGGATCAGCCCGTAGAGAGCACTTGGTCTTTGCGAAGATCAAGGGGAGCTACACTCTTGCGCGGGTGATCCAACGAGGACTAGTGGGGAGTGCCGACTCTCCGATACCTCGGGAAAAATCGGATTTGTCTTTCTAACCCTTTACATTCCCGCATTTCCTTTGTGTTCTCTACTTTCTTAGAGTAGTATACTTGTGATATGACTTGGCTCTAGGTCGCATAACTTGTTTTAGGAATAGAATTGACACAAGCACTTATGGGGTGACATTTGGCAAATTGCGATAGGTTGAATTGTGTTTCGAAAAATTATTAGTTGCCCAATTTAGCCTCCCTCTTGGGCATCCTTAATCCTTTCCGCAACTAAACAGACTGTATACCTTGTCGCCACACATCTTGGTCCGGTTTAATGCAAATTAGGTAGGGGCCTCTCCTCCGGACTTCGTCAACATCAAAAAGACCAGTCCAGAAATGACTACAGCTTAATTTTTTTTAAGAAACTAGAGGGTTTGCATCCCTATAGGAAATTTATTAATAAAGAGCTTTTATAGGTACAAGCAAGAAAAGGAAAACGGAAAAAAGCTACAGCTTAATTTCACTGTCACAAAGCTAGCACGGACGCAACATGCTCATCTGGGAAACAGATCGACCACGGAAGCACTTGTTCCTCTTCACGGCGGCGGCCAGTGGATGCGCACCTTCGTGTTGTTCTTTTGTTTTTTTTCCGAGCGATGTAAAAAACTCTATCGTCGTCTGTCTCACATCCAAAGCACATGTCAATGGCTCATCTCATAAAGCTACGGTGCCACAATGTTATGTGGAATAAAAATTCAGGGTTTTCTCGATCTGTACGAGAAGATCATCTTTTTAGACCGAAATTTCTGCAGCTGTATAGCCACCGAGGATTGAGTTTTGGGACTTTGTGTTAGCAAATTGTGACGTGCCATTGTCATACTATACTTTTTCGTTATGGCCTCGTTTAGTTCCTAAATTTTCTAAAAAAATTTCTAAGATTTCTCGTCACATTAATTTTGTGGCACATATATAGAGCATTAAATGTATATAAAAAATAATTAATTACACAATTTGCCTGTGCATATCGAAACGAATCTTAGTCTACTTAAGTCATAGTCAAACAAAAGTTGTCAATTACAAACGAAAATGTTACAATATCAAAACCAAAATTTTTGCCAACTAAACAGCGTTTAGTATGGTTCAAGATCGAGGTACGTCAAAGGCATGGACCCATTTGGATTAGACGGCCAAATAGTGAAAGTTTTTTTTTTTGTTCCCTTGTCGTATATGAGTATATGACGAGGTAAAAAGATTGGAGGTTGACCGTATGTGCCACGCAATTGGGGTATTGTACGTATGTGCCACGTTGACGTGATCCTGCACTGCACATTTCCTGGCAGCTGCAGATTGCAGATGCGCGCGCATCGGTTCTTCCACGGCACCGTACGCCCAAAGCCCTCGCTAGTCACGGTCGCCCAAATCCAATGGTGTTTGGGTTGGTGACGAATGTATATCATCAACCGACCCAAGATGCATCGCTCGATCGCAACGCCGTTGTGCCTATGCTGCTCTCTCTGTACGTGTTTGTCGGCCATCATCAGGCCTGGTCAATCACAATCAGCCGCAGACGACCACCCTCACAGCTAGTGCCCGTGTGGGGGTGCAGTGCAGGCGCCGTAGCCTCGCAAACACCACAACCAACTGCTATATTTATATGAATATGAATTAGATGAGTGTTGTTCACTTGGATCCTAATGTATGAAAAAATTCTAACGGCGGACAACTTGCAGAAAAGAGGATGGCAACGTCAGGAACATTGTGTTCTATGTAATGGGCCCTTGGCGGCCGGCCCACATTTATGTTCGTGTTGTCCATTCGCAAAAGCGATTTGGAACCATCGCAGATCACGGGCGGTTCAATGGCCTATTAGTTTTTACTTTTTGAAACCTATAGAAAGAGAGGAATATGTAAATTTTCAACACCACCTTAGAGACGGTGTAGGAGAGAGCAACGAGGATCAAAGACGACATTGAGCAAAGAAAGAAAAAAAAAGTTTAGTTAGGAGGAGTTTTGTTCCTGTATGACTTTTTTTATCCTCGGGGGCATGTGTTTCTCCCTTTCCTTGCCTTGTACTCCCTCTGTTTCAAAATGTACGTCGTTTTCGGTTTTTGTGCCACAAATTTGACTCGATTTGTATAAAATACGTGCAATATTTATATCTCCAAATAAATTTATTAAAAAACTAGATTCAAAGATCTTTCTAATGATACTAATTATGTATTATAAATATTAATATTTTTAAATATATAATTATCGGTAGTTGTTTCTTAGGAAGCGTAAACGACAAATATTTTGGAACGGAGGGAGTACGTGGACACATTTTTCTCCACTATCTTAATTGAAAGGCAAACCCTGGCTCGTGTCAATGTTTTTTTTAAAAAAACGTCCTATTGCGGCAGCGGGAACAACCGGATGCCATGGATTGTGCTTGTGCGTGAAGAAGAACACAAAGTGACAACCCAAGAGAATACATAACCTCACAATGCATGTGTCACCAATAGGAGAAATAAGAATGGACATATTTTTTCCTTCACATGTAGTACCATCTGCTGCATGGATGCAGGAGTTTCATATTCTCATCTTCTCAGGCAACATAAATGGAGGAATTTGTCTATTGCTTTAATTTTACCGTCACGAAAAGGTACCTTTAATTTTACCGTCACGAAAAGGTACCAATAGAACGAACGAACTTGCTCTATGGGGATCAGATCGAGCAGGAGAAAGCACTTGCTTTGTCTTCACGAAAAAGACGACGACGACAGTGGCCGTCAGACGGCAGTGATTGCTTTGCCAAAACGTTCCGAGGCAGAGCGAGCCCACTCCCGGATCTCCAACGCGAATATGAACATGCTCAGCGAGGTCGCGCATGGCAGCGTCACCTTGGGTTGCAAGGTCACATTCTTTTTCTTGAGGCCGAGACAGCAGCAGAGCAACTTGGAGCATTAGAAAGGAACCCTGGAGTAGCAGGAGCAGCCGACGAAGCCGTTACGGACGATGGGGTGGCAGTTGCAGCATAAGGAACATCCGTAAGGATAGGAAATGGGGCACCAGAAAGTTTACCTATAAACAAAGATACATTTCAGTTAAAAAAACAAAATTGGATGCACACTTAAATACAAAATTCAACTACAGTAGTAGAAAAAGATAATTCAGGTACCTCAACTAACAAGCTTGACTTTTTAGGGTTACCATCCTCATATTTATTTTCATCACTATGTATAAGGTTGAGCAGAAGTGCGAAGTCAGCATTTCCTATTTCAGGGTGGGTAATCACAAAACTGGACACGCTGATAGAAGTTTCTTGTTTAGGTGCAGATTCTGATTGTACAGGGCTGTTCACACTACTCACTAAACCACCTCGGCTGACAGACATCCCATCATCTAGGTAAAGGAACCGACACCCGATGAGAGATCTTTTACTGATCAGTTTCTGCAGAACCTTTATCTACAAGTTAAGTTGATTATTGTTGATGATAGTTATACCATGTTTTTACCCCACCAAAACCGTCAACAAGGCATTCTTTCTAAAAGAAAACCATAAAAGCCCATGTTTAGTTTTGGGTAATTGATGAAACCTAATTTGCTAATAGTGTGCTCTAAGTATTTCATGAGAACAATTAGCAAACAAGATGGAGCAAAGGACCGGGGTCCGTGGAGGCCACAAGTGAAGGGTAATGACGGCATCCATGCAAATGGTATAAGTCCATCATCAAAAGGAGTCCACAAGGTCCATCAAGAGATGAGAAAGAAGTTGATAAGAAACCGGGAGCTCAAGACAAAAGTATAACCAATAGGAGCTCTTTTGGTTTTGGTGATCAAGACTCCATAGAGAGAGTGATCACATTTAGGATAGATAGCCGTACTATCAAGAGGGGAAAAATCGTTGATGAAATGTGGTTATCAAGTGCTACTAGGTGTTCATGATCATTGCGTATGCATATAGATGCTAGTGACACTAACTTGACCCGTGGAAAACTCTTTGAAAAGGCTAACACACGTGCACCTAAAGTGAGAGACACTTTGGAGTGTTAGTGACTTTGGAACGGGGTGAAGTTTGAGGGTTAGAGAGGGTTTGGTCCTCTCAAGCTCGGCAGGATTCGGCGAATTTCGAAATCATTATAATAGAAAAAATAAACTAACGTCGTACTCTAACTTGACTGAGTGTCAGACCATTGTGTTCGGTCCGATGGCTAAGCCTTCAGTGGGCGTCGGACGCTCAGTTTCTGTGCGTCGGACTATTGTCCGAGCGTCCGACGGTGTTGATCGTGCAAGGACTGACACGTGGAGAGCTCAGAGGGCGTTGGACCGTTCTGCTTAGTCCGACGGCGGGCGTCAGACGACTGTCCGACGGTTTTTGGCCCTCTGGAACCTCTCTGGAAGCGTCGAACTGTCACGATCATTAGTCCAACGGCCTGTTCTGCTTCCGTCCGACGCTGTTCGTGCAGTGGGCGTCGGACCGTGGTTCTTGGTCCGACGACCGTCCGTCCGACGGTTTGTTTGGCGCGAAAATAGAGCCGTTGGGATCTAACGGACGATTTCAAACGGCAGAGGACACATGGCGTCCACCTGAGGCATCGGACCGGTGTTGTTAGTCCGACGGTGGCGTACGCAGACAGTCCGACGGTGCGCAGAAAGTCCCTAACGGCTATGTCTTTGGGTGTAGCTTATAAATAGGGACTTGGCCGGTTTGAGGAGGCTCTCTTGGCCACTCTAATCACTCCTACTTGCTTATGAGCCTTCCCACTCTATTCTCACTCATCCTACTTGATTGTGTTCATCATTTGGTGAGATTGGAAAGCATCAAATGCATTGCATGGGTGTGTTGATCTAGAGGCACTTGGTGAGTGGATTTCGCAGCGGTTTCTCTTGTTACTATTGGAGTTTGCCGACTCCTAGACGGCTTGGAGCTGCGAGGATCGTTGAGGGGAGTTGGTGATTGTCTCCGCCTCCGATCGGTGAAGTTGTGAGGAGTTTTTGGGCCTTTCCCGCGGGAGATCGCAAAAGACTACTCTAGTGGATTGCTCGTAGCTTGTGGATCCCCATCTTGTGTAGGTTGTGCGGCACCCTTGAGAAGGGTTTGACGTGTGATGCCAATTAACGCGTGAACCTCCAAGTGGGTGTATCGCTACAACGAGAACGTAGCTTGCCGGCAAGCAAGTGAACCTCGGTAAAAAATTTTGTGTCCATCTCTTGCCGATGATTTCTTGTGTATTGTGATTGCTCTTATTGGTACTCATCACATCTTCACACCGGCGGTATAAAAATCACTCTCTACCCTTTTACATTTGAGCACTTACTTTTGTTCTAGTGTACTTATTGTAGTAGCTCACCTACGAGTAGAGTAAAGTAGTGACTTAGGTTCTTGTGTGTGAAATTGGAGACTATAGCCTAGAACGGTTAGGTGGCTTGCATCTTTTAGTAGGCTAGCGTAAAATTCGCTTCGTCTCATTATTGTCTAACCAATTTGTTTAAGTGTTGCTTCAAGAAATTTTTATAGGCTATTCACCCCCCTCTAGCCATTTAGGACCTTACAAACCATCAAACACATAGTCACTTAGGTACAAATAACTTGGTTCCACATGTACTTGTCATTATTTGGTTGCAGGCACTCAGAACAGGTACTTTTCAGTGTCCGGAAACTCTATATAAAGGTGGAGCGACCAACCAAGTATGGCCAAATGACAAACCAACTTCACAATCATTAATATCATAGCTTCTGGAGATGGTGTGCAAAAGATGGGCACAATGAGTGGTTCGGCCGAACCACTCCTTGGGCCCAGCCAGGTCGGTTGAGCCTCTACCGCCTTCCTCATGTTGAACATGTGATGAAAATGCTCCACCCTTGATCCTAAGACGGTTATATGACAGTTTGATCCAATGGTGCATGATGGAGGTCACACGGATTGATGACGTGGCAGTGGAGTAGCCTCTACTCCACCTCCCCCTATAAATACCCCTCATAGGCCTTCACTTTAGAGCATGATTCAAAAGGAGAAAACCACTATGTAGTAGCTTTTGCTCTGTATAGTGCTGTGCTAGTTGGGAGAGAGTGAGGGAAGTCTTCAGAAGAAAGCCCCGGGCCTGTCGGGAATCTTCTCCAAGGTGTACCTCAGCGGATGCGAATCTTCAAGTAAGTTTTACATCCGAGTCCTTCTAAGTATTTGATATCCTGGTTCTGGTATTTTAAGTATATACTGTCTTTACCTGCGCATTGCTTTACTTTGTGAAGTGCTCTAGTCTTTTGCAAAGATTAGAGTAGTAAGTATACTGTCGACGTGGTGTCTAGGCTATATCTTATCAGTGTGGGCCGCTTGTCGCACGGATTGTTTGTGGTAACCAGCAAGTGCTGATAGCCTTATTTGGCCTTAGTATTCCACCACGTGTGTAAGACAAGTTATTAAAACAACAGGGCATCAATACAATAGTACAGCCGCCTTGGGTAGGAGTTATATCTCCTACTGTTTCGCCTATCGCCTCTTGTAAAGGGAGGAGCTAACTAAGCTCTTTATACTTAGAAAACCGGAACCAGATATCTTTGCTACATTAGAACCTCTCTACCTAGTTATCATAGATCCTTTGTCTCATCACTGGACGGTCTTGAACCTAGTTAGAACACTTCACGTTCCCCGTGGAAAATACGATACTTCGAATACTCCCGGTGAAGGGTACATTGACTACCGTACGCTTGCGGGGTATCCGTTTGCCACTTCTGGTGTCAATAAGATTTCTGGCGCCGTTACCGGGGAACGGTAGCTGTTCCAACCTAGAACCAAGTCATCCGAGTTATCCTTCTTTTACCTTTCTTTTCTTTGTATTCTTTCCACACCATGAACCAAACACCCATCTCTCATCTTGCCACTCCAAAGGGCGCTACTTTGGAGCCACCACCATCATCCCATCTTATTCTTTCGCCTAGCTATGAGCTTCGCCCTAGTTTCATAGCTAAGGTTCAGGAACAATTATTTGCTGGGGAAGAAGATGAAAACCCCTACACTCACTTACGTGATCTTGAGCAATTGTGTTCATGTCTTAAAATTGAAGGCATGACATGAGATACCTTGAAATGGAAGCTATTCCCGTTCTCTTTGATAGGAGCAGCTAAACATTGGTATGCTCAACACATAGAGAGTGCATATGGAGAGTGGGAAAGCCTTCAATCTAAATTCTTCTTAGCTTTCTTCCCTATCTCTCGTGTTGCTCGTCTTCGACTAGAGATCCTAGACTTCAAACAAAAGGAAAAGGAGACTCTAGGTGCGGCATGGGCCCGTTTCACAGATCTAGTATCCCTTGGTCCTGATCTTGCTAAAACCAAGCCAGCATTGATACAACATTTTTACCTTGGTCTTACCAAAGATTCCGTACAATTCCTTGATATATCTTCTGGAGGAGCATTCCTGCGTTATACCGTTGGTGAAGGGAAGAAACTTCTTGCTAAAATCCGTGAAAACACTCCCCACACCCAAAGGTATAATGAACCTCCTAAGAAAGAAAATGAATTAATCCCTGAGCAAAAAGAAATTCCGATAGCCGAATCAAAATCAGTCCCATCCAAAGATTCCGCCAACGATCCTGAAACACAAATACCACAAACATCGGAGGAGAAAGAAAATTATCCTATAAATTGCTTCTTCGATTTCGAGGCTAATCTCTTATCTGACCTTGCTAGTTTTGAAAATGCCTATAATTATCCTATCCAAAAGAGACCTTCTAAGAAACATCATTCAAAACCTCTCAAGAAAGGATCTCTTCAAAAATCTCCCAAATTAGCATCATCTGACGCCTTGAATTCTCATGTGACACATAGGAAAACATTTAGGATCTTGGATAAACCTCCAAATGGAACGCTGACTGTGCCCATAGAAGGAGAACCAAAATGCTCAAAAGAAAAATCTATCATCTCCCCTTCTATGCCCACATCCACCATGTCCTTTGAACCCATCTCTAAACTCATCCTTGATCCCAATAAATCCAATTGTGCCCTTCCTTCAAAGTCTTATGATGATCCGGTCATTGACTCTAGGGATTCATTAAGACACCCAAGGCATGAGAGTCATCAGGCCCATAAATCTAACTAAGAAGAGAAACAACAACAGTTGGAGAATCCATCCACTGTTGTAAGTCAAGAATGGTTAGTGGAGACCAAAGATTCTAATAAAATCACTAAGATGCCTACTCATGTAAGGAGAATATCTTGTGAAGTCATGGGCATCTATAGTGAAATTTGCTATGATCCTAGCCTTGGGATAAATATCATTCCTCATTTTCATGTTCAAAGTTCATCAAAGAATCACCTGCTATAATCCTAAAAACACCTTAGGCTCCCAAATGGTCAAGTCCTTGATTGTTTAGGAGTCCTTCAAGGCATACCTGTAGTGATTGATGATCTAAAGAT
Organism: Eremochloa ophiuroides; assembly: GCA_038502445.1. Taxonomy (NCBI): domain Eukaryota; kingdom Viridiplantae; phylum Streptophyta; class Magnoliopsida; order Poales; family Poaceae; genus Eremochloa; species Eremochloa ophiuroides. Next base: position 7,123,976 of record JAHLJS010000004.1, on the reverse strand, counting down.
CTCCCTAGATTTTCACATCTTTGACCTTCTTGGACTTTTCTTTCATCTCACATTCATTGGAAGGCCAATCATGCGAATCTTGGAGAACATTGGAAATGAGAAGGTTGGTCATAGAATAGGCAAGGAGTATCTACTTGTTTGGTCTTCCCAACCTCTCAGCACAAGGGTAGAATCCAAATCTGTTCTTGATCCAAGGGGTGAGCTTAAGATGACTTCATAAACAACCATGACATATCCAGGTCTTGAAGAGGATTTGGAATATCATGAGAAGAAAATCGCTCACCCACTCCTTAAGCAGGAAGGGTATATCTATGAGCATGGAAGTTATCCCCTAATCCTCTCATTAGATCCTTGCTCATATGAGAAACCTCCTAAATCAATCCTTCTCTCTGCTACTACCACACACAGCATCTACAACCCCTTCCTCCTTCTTCCTTCTAAAATCTTTGCAAGGAAGGTTGTAGATGTGTTTATCTATCATAAATTTTGCAAGTCTCGAAGTGGTTCGGTATGAGTTCTTGCAAACAGATCTACAAAGGTTGATAGTGAATTGAAGGATGCAACCTATTCCTAACCTCAGTAGATTAGTGAGACTTTTGATTCTATTGGTGTGTTGCCACCAACAGAACCCCTGCACTTGATGTTTTCTCTATTTCCATGACTCAGGACACACCTTACACCAAGTGTGAGGGGGGTCATTTGACCTCCTCGAGCATATTTGGGTGTTGAAGGACATCCCGAGCAAAAAATATCAGTGCAGGAACACATCATTAGATGTAAGAATAATGCACAAGGAAAGAAGCAAAGTGGCTGGAGCCTCCAAGGTGGGGTCGGCCGACCCCACCATTGACACCTCAGCCCACCAGTCAACTTCCACTACGTTGAGATATACTTCTTGACTGGTTTGACACTTTTCCTTCCTCTTCTTTAGTGCATTCCTCATACTTTTGCTTTCAACCCTCTAAAATAAAATAAAAGATAAAAAATGCTTCTTGTCTTTACCACTCATGCTCTTGTCTCTAGTAGAATAAATCTTATTTATTCTATCATGCCTCCTTTTTCTATGTTAGCATGCCTTGGTTTGGGTGTACTGAACGTTCGAACGATCATACCTCCATAGTCTTTTTAAATTAAGCATGGTGCTTAGGTTAAAAGAGACTACCTTAATCAAACATGACATGGTGTTAAGTTTGATTATTGAATCAAAACATACTTGCATGGAACTTGGTTGCACTTTTGCACTAACCCCTGTAGTAAGAACCTCGATATCTCTATGGGTAACTCATAAGATCATTCAGGGAGATAGATTGAGATCCTCATGGTCAAAAGTCAAGTTGTTTGGGTAAGGAGAACTTAAATGCAACTGAGGAGGACCACTGCTACAACTCATCATCTTTAAGGTAAGTGGCCACCTTCTTAGAGTTTTCCATTTACATGAACCTTTGAAAAAGAAGTTGACATGTTAGAATTCATCCCTGATAATGAATTGACATAATTAAAATCTACATGTCTTACTTTTTTCTCAATTGTTTGTATAGTTTGATCACTAGATAGGTTCTCAATTAACTAGAAGTTCTTCCTTTTTTTACCTTGGGTCCCCAAAACCCCCAATTAGAAGTGGACAGCCGAAATTCGGTGACCACTTGGGACCAAAATTAGGCCAAGCTATATAATTTTCAGAAATGCATAATCTGGTCGCACTGGGCCATTCAAACCCAGGTTGGGCGACCCACACTTGGAACAATTTGAAATTTTAGAAAATAGGACAATATTCAGGAGCTCTTGTAGGCGATGTGACAAAAGTTTGGGGAAAATATATGGGTCGGCCGACCCATACTTTTCATCCCCCAAACTCATCACATTTAGGGAATCACTTGGCAAATGAGTGAGGAAGTGGCCATGGCCATATGACCCATTATTGAGGTCGGCCGAACCACCAATGACGTTTTCTCGCGATTTCGAAAAGGAGAACATTGGCACTCGTCTTCTTAACCCCTTCCTCTCCTTCTTCTTCCTTCCACCTCCATTCTTCACCATTCCAGCACCTTCCTTCAACCTTAATCCATCCAAGAGATCACTTTTCGAGACCCTAGAGGTCATCATGGAGGTCAAGGTGCTTGAGGTTGAGCCCTATGGATTATACCAGCCCCTACACGCCTTCGACGCCCACCTTTCATGAAGAACCACATGGTAATTGGCGGTGGGCTGGGACAAAGGAAGATGTTGTTCCCCAGCTCACATACGAGGAGAAGAAGTAGTTGCATGAGTAGAGAAACACCACTAGCTCCCCCAAAGACCACCTGGCGGAAGGTTAATCCTCCATGATCAATGGGCCATTAAGGCACTTTGAGGATGACCGCACCAAGAAGAGTGTCTTGAAGAAGTTCCTTTGTGTGGTTTCCACATTTAGGAACGACAATAGTGCCATATAGGAGCAAGTAGCGGAGTTGAAAACGGCTCACTTGGATTTAGAAGACAACTTCCGCGCTCTTCGCACTAGATCGAAGATGAAGTGTGGATCAAAGGCCATGGGGCGTGAGGTCATCCACTTTTCACGCTAGATATCTTAAAAAAATCTTCATAAATAAGAAAGGCACTTAGCTAGGTTTATTTCCTGGTACCTTGTGCCTTTGTTTAATAAAATTTTGGTTCTGCTAGTGTGTTGCCACCAGCAGGGCCCTGCACTTGATATTTTCTTTGTCTCTCTAATCCAATATGCAGCAAGCCAAGTGTGGGGGAAGGTCGGTGACCTCCCCAACACACTCAGGAACATTCTGAACGCACCACGATGATATTCACAACGAGACACGTCTGCTCGACAAAACCTGTCCCAAGAAGCCTTTAAGGCAGGTCAAGCGACGGGCACATAATAGAAAAACGCAAGTGCAGGAGCACCTTCAAGGGTGAAGATTCTAATGGCAATCACCAAAGTAGCCAGAAGCTGGTTTGCCACTCATACTTCCCTCCGTTCTTTCATTTTTATTTTTTATTTGCCTTCCTTAGATGAAATAAAATAAAAATAAAAACAAGAAGGCTTACATCTGAAAATAAAAAGTGACATGATTTATGACATTTAAGGGTAAAAGCGTCACAAAGTTCAATTCTTGCATATGCTTATACTTGTGGGTCACATATCTTGATAGGAATATCATATTGATTTAGTTGTTGACAAATGTGATATAGTTCTTAGCTCATGATTCATACCTTTTCTATTCAAAGTGCTTATAGATTTATTTTTGAAAATTAGTGTCACTTACTCCTCAATAATAACGAATTTCCTACCAAAGCCATATATGTTCATACCATGTTCAAAACCCCTTCTATATATGCTACTTGTACTTGTGTTGAGTTTGGTCAAACCTTATTGACCCTAGTTGATAATTATGTCATAGTCTCAAGATCAAGATCACATACACGCCACATATACACATGCTGCTTCTACACTGAAAGTACGCAAAAACATGCCATCCATTTCCATCATAAATATGCTCCATGCTTTAAAGTTTAGAATATCTCTCTAAATATGACTTAGTAGATGAGACACAAAGGCTATTAAAAAAAGTGGACACATGAAGGTCCACTACTTTGAAAAAAAAAGAAAAAAGAAAAAAAAATGCTAGCCATGTCACAAAATAATAAAGTATAGAGAGATCATGTCAAATAGAGGAGCATTATTTTCCATCACATTCCACACACTTGCACATCTTGATCTAGGTTTATGATATTCTTCTCCTTGGATCTTCGTTTTGACTTTACAATAAATGCAATGCAAGTATGCTATCATGTTTATCCCTACCTGAGCTCCACATAAGCTTGATAGATGTAGGATGAAACAAAAGAAGGCAAGCTGATGCTATGCCTTGGTGAGGAATCATATACCTACTGAGTGACTTGAGTGTACTATTTGAGGAGTAAGAATGAACTATGTGCTTTCTTTTAAAATCATTATCAAAAACTCTAAGTGCTAAGGATATGAAAATGGAAAGATGATTTTGCTTTGAGAACTGTTCCATTTTTCAACATCTGAAGGATATATGCTAGACAATACCACATAACTCACTTGTATGAGATATGTCTTGAGTAAAGCTTTGTGTTAGCTAATACCTTAAAAATGTCATAATCATATTTTATCATTCTCTCTCTAACCTTTGCTTGAGGACGAGCAAAGACTTAAGTGTGGGGGATCTTGTTGACGGTAGTTATACTATGTTTTTACCCCATCAAAACCGTCAATAAGGCATTCTTTCCAGAAGGAAACCATCAAACACATAGTGACTTAGGTACAAATAACTTGGTTCCACATGTACTTGTCATTATTTGGTTGCAGGCACTCAGAACAGGTACTTTTCAGTGTCCGAAAGCTCTATATGAAGGTTGGGCGACCAACCAAGTATGGCCAAATGACAAACCAACTTCACAATCATTAATATCATAGCTTCTGGAGACGATGTGCAAAAGATGGGCACAATAAGTGGTTCGGCCGAACCACTCCTTGGGCCCAGCCAGGTCGGTTGAGCCTCCACTGCCTTCCTCATGTTGAACATGTGATGGAAATGCTCCACCCTTGATTCTAAGGCTGTTATATGATGGTTTGATCCAACGGTGCATGATGGAGGTCACGCGGATTGATGACGTGGCAGTGGAGTAGCCTCTACTCCACCTCCCCCTATAAATACCCCCCATAGGCCTTCACTTTAGAGCATGATTCAAAAGGAGAAAACCACTATGTAGTAGCTTTAGCTCTGCTATAGTGCTGTCCTAGTTGGGAGAGAGTGAGGGAATTCTTCAGGAGAAAGCCCCGGACCTGTCGGGAATCTTCTCCAAGGTGTACCTCAGCGGATGCGAATCTTCAAGTAAGTTTTACATCCGAGTCCTTCTAAGTATTTGATATCCTGGTTCTGATATTTTAAGTATATACTGTCTTTACCTGTACATTGCTTTACTTTGTAAAGTGCTCTAGTCTCTTGTAAGGATTAGAGTAGTAAGTATAGTGTAGATGTGGTGTCTAGGCTATATCTTATCAGCGTGGACCGCTTGTCGTACGGATTGTTTGTGGTAGCCAGCAAGTGGTGACAGGCTTGTCTGGCCTTAGTATTCTACCACGTGTGTAAGACAAGTTATTAAAATGGCAGGGCATCAATACAATAGTACACCCGCCTCGGGTAGGAGTTATATTTCCTACTGTTTCGCCTGTCGCCTCTTGTAAAGGGAGGAGCTGACTAAGCTCTTTATACTTAGAAAGCCAAAACCAGATATCTTTGCTACATTAGAACCTCTCTACCTAGTTATCATAGATCCTTTGTCTCATCACTGGACGGTCTTGAACCTAGTTAGAACACTTCACGTTCCCCGTGGAAAATATGATACCTGGAATACTCCCGGTGAAGGCTACATTGACTACCGTACGCTTGCGGTATATCCGTTTGCCACTTCTGGTGTCAAAAATTATGTCGATCACCTCTATCTTTGTGGCCTCCTCTTTGAGGTACTGATCCATCACTGCATGTACTTTTCGAAAGGCCAAGGCCAAGTTATACTCGAGGTGATGCCTTCTTACAGATTGGCACCTGAGGGTATGTCCTCGAATATTTTAATCTTTTTTATTAAATATTTTAATAATAATCATGTCTAAATATTTTTTGCAGATCTAATTCTTTTGGTCGCATAAAATAACGTTGTCGTGATACATGTATTGGCGCGACAACAAATATGGTATTAGACGGTGTTTCTGATACATTACAAACACATAACAAGTTATCTTTTTATTGAAACTTTTAAACATAGATATTATGATTAGTCCTTTTTTTACTATCTATCATCCTTCTATTTTTTAGTTGTTCACCGAAGCAATTATATATTGGAGCCAATCCTAGGGGTTAATCATAGATTACTAAAAAGCCTGAATAATAATACCGGTGGTATGATCTGGGGGTTCTAACAGCGGCTAGCAAACTTGTGATTGCGTGCTAAGGCTCTGGATGGTGTATAAGATGGATACAAGAATGTAAACAATTCAGGCAACGGGCTACTCTACGTCTAATGCGAGAGAGTAGTCGTGTTATCTTATACCAGAAAGTGTCCGTAGTAAGGATTACAAGCGGGCGAGAGAAGGAGCGGCTTCCAAGTCTCTCTGTGTGAGAAGAGTAGAGTGAGAGTGGTTTTCGTTGTTGTCTTGTGCGCAAAGGCATGAGTATGTGTGTGTGTGTTCAAATGAGATCTTGTTCGAATGCCCTATGAGTGGTCTCTGCCCTCCCTTTTATAGTTATAAGGATGGTACAGGGTTACATGCTGTCTACACATAGTGAGGGCACCTGGAGGAGAATTCCCGAGGGGTTAGGCGTTCGTCGTCTTCTGGAGGAATGGTCCGATGCTGTAGCGGCATGGTCGTTATCCTGCGGGCGTACTTCCTACTATGGAGAGGTGGACTTTGTCCGTTTGGTGCAGGGCACGGCGTGGCTACTGTCCTTTAGTATTGTGCAGGTGTGGGCGTTGCCCCTCGGGATTACTTGTTCCTATAGGTGTCGTCAGCAGGAGAGATGGGGTGCTGTCATGCTAGCACTGTATGGGCATGGGCGTCACCCCTCGGGCATACTTGCTCCCGTAGAAGGCGTTGCCAGTGGGATGGGCGCATGGATGAATGACCCGCACAGTGACGAGAGTTGGCAGCACAGTAACCGTTGTCTTTCTTTTGACTGGGGCATGGTACAAGAGTAGGAAGGCAATGGCCGTAGCATCCCGTCGCGTCGTCGTGCATAGAGAGGGGGGTTAGACAGAATAATAGCCGGTAACCCTGTCGCTGTGATGGCGTGGGCAGCGGGAGGGTAGTCCAACTCTGTGTCAGGCCGTACGGAAGACATGCGCTTCACGGTGGAAAACGTGCGCGTGGGGCTGCTGACGTGACAGCACCCGCATGCGAGATCACCCCTATTGCTGAAGGGGTTCCCTCGGGCGCGGCGAGCGGTGATAACGTCATGCGGGGGGCTCAGACGAGGTGGAGATTTGCGTCTGAGGGTTGAAGGCTTCCCAAGCCTGCTCGTTAAGGGCTCGGGCGAGGTGAAGAATTGCGCCCGAGGTGCGTTGTCGTGTAAGGTCAGGGTAGGGGTCTCGAGTGAATCGAAGAATGAACCCAGTGGCCTTGCCCATATTCCGTGCTTTGCCCCATGGTCTTGGACGAAACGAAGATTCATTTGACGAGGAGTTGGGCTTAGTTCCTTTAGGGATTTGGTGGTTTTGTGTTTAAATAGGGTACCCTTAATTTTAATTTAGGTACTCGATAAATAAATTCTCTAGGACGGACTAAATTCATGACGATACGTCTAGGCTGGTTCAAATCCAGCTCGGACCATATATTTAAGGCTTCGTGGATTCTAGTTGAACTTCAGCGCATTGTGCTAGGACTAGGTGGCTGGACTGAAAGCTCTGCCATGCCCACTGTCCTCTGCATTAGGCTGGCTGCACTCCCGCAACGCGATACTGGGAGGAGTCCTGCATGGGAGCGGCGCTGCTATTCCCAGCGGGATAGCGGCTGCCCTGTACGCCCGCGCGCGGGGCCCGCGTGGGACCAGGAGAGAGAGAAAGGGGAGGTGGAGGTCGCCGTCTGCTCGCCGACGCGGACACCGCCGCCGAGGGACAGCCAGAGGATCTACCCACCGCCGCGCGCCCTCGCCAGGGCCCCGTGCGCACTCACCGGGGCGGCCGCGCCTTCGCCGGGGCCACTTGCGGCGACGCTCGGGCCTCCCGAGGAGAGAGGGGAGGGAGGTGAGAGAGTGGAAAGGGAGGGTGGGTGGAGAATAAAAAAAGAAAAAAAATAGAGTAGAGATATAGAGGATGGATAAGTACGGAAGAAAATGGTATAGAGGAGAGAATCTCGATGATTAGGACAAAATATTCCTGTTAGAGGATAAATTTAGAGTACCAGCAGTGCACACAACCTTACGCACACGAATATGCTGCTGCTGTTCACAGTACGTCTAGTACTCACAAGAAGTCAACAACCAAACTGATACAAGTTATTAACAGCCAAGATCAGCAGAAGGCCACAGCCCTGGGACATGACTAATATACGAGCAGCACATCATCACAGCATGCATGCACCATGCCTCCTATAGTCCTATATTCATTAAAAAAAAAATGATCCACACCATGCATAATTTCGCTACACAATGTTCAATCCCCGAATAAAACATTCTACAGAAGTTACAGTCAGATGTTGGAACACCATTGCCCATAAACCTGTCTACCAAAGAACACGCTAAACTCTGAAATTGCAGAGAAAGACTGACGACTTTCGCCCAGGTGGCCCGCCCCACTCCTACTTCACAAATCCTAAACGTCTGAGCACGGATGCACGCGGTGCTTTCAAATCCTTCCGACCTCGGGCACAAAATGCACGTCAGAATGTTACTGGCGAAACTTTAGGCCTTGGCATACTTGCCAACATACGCCTGCACGCAATGCAACACAGCCAAAATGAGGTTAGAGCGCACAAATGGAGAACGACATCAGATGAGCAAAAGAGTGATGATGGACGGGGCTGACTTCACCTGCACAAGCTTATTTAGTTTCTCCTTGGAGTAGGTCATGTAGATGTCAATCTTCTCTTTGGTCGGAGGGGTATTTTCCACAGTGCTTGTAACTTTGTCGACAACCTTCTTCACGATGGTTTTATGGACCTCCCTGCTCATCTGGCCATCTTTCCATGTTGGCTTCAGCGCTTCCTTCACAAAGTCTGCAAGTGCAACCTTGAACATCTTCAGTTGCTTAGAGTCCTTGCTCTTCTTATTATTATCGCCATCTTCATGTGCCTCTGTGTCGCTATTTTTCTTCTCTCCTTTCTTACTTTCTGGTGGCGTGGTTTCCTTCACCACCGAAGCTGCCGCAGCAGGGCCAACTGGTGCACCTGCATTAGGTAAGAGCAAAGAGTTGCCATTACTGCTACCAACGGCGGTTGGCATCTGGAAGCTCTGGGGAGCCTGCTGCTGCTGCTGTTGAGGTGGAACGGGGAGACCAGGTTGGACTATGCCTGTTTGTTGCTGCGCCCAGGGCCACTGATTGGGTTGGACAGCTGGTGGTACAGCAGATGAAGTGGCCATCAGGCTTGCATTAATATTAGGCTGTGATGATTGTAATCCAACTGCACCAGTGCCAAAAGCAGTATTTCCAAAGTATTGTGCCAAGGATGCAGTAACTCGGCTAACTTCTTCGCTTTTCACAGCATTGTGAGAAACAGGAACTCCAGTCATATCAGCTGAACTGGAAGTTGGCACAAGGGGTAACCCCTGCAAGGATTGACTTTGCACATTCGGAGACATTGGTTGGATCTCCATGTTGTGTATGCTTTGAGGACCATTGTCTTGACCCAACCTTGGCATGTCAATTGTCGCCTGAGTCTGCCCAGCATGCACAGCTGTTGGAATATTTGGTGCAACTTGACTGGCAACATTGAAATTATGTCCATTATGTGTGGAGAGATTTGGCAATGCCTGTGGCTCTAGACCATAGCCACCATGTTGGCCGTGCCCCATATGAGAAGCAACTGGCTGGCCATGCATGCTGGGAGTTGAGTTATTTGCAGCTGCCTGTGGAACTACAAACTGCTCTTGCCTGTTTTGATGTACAGGAATGTTATTTTGTTGCACGTGGCTATTTGAAGGGAATGAGGATGTAACATTCTGCAATTGTGTGGTGACAGGAAGCGTTGGTCGCCCAGGAATATAAGAAATTGCATCATGTCTCTGAAGTATTTGATCCAGACTTTGCTCTGCTATAACGTTAGCACTATGCACCCCTGATTGCATGTTCAAATCTCCAATACTTGAAGGAGCATTCTGACTGTGCATTTCAGATACCTTCTCATTATGCATGCTATGAGCACTAGTCTGGACAGGAGTCAATAACTGTGGCTGTTGTGAAATAGCGTCTTCATGTTTCTTTTGCCCTTGTGAACCAAAATCTTCCTGAGGATTAATGTGGTACTGGCTCTTTCCAGCATCTTTTGAATGCCGGTTTTCATAATCATTGCAAGAATCATTTCTGCCAATACTTTGAGACATAGGATTTTCCCTGTCATCCCTGGATAAAATCTGAGAGGTTGCATGCACAGCATTATTTTGTTCACCCCAGTTTGAATAGTTTCCTCTTGCTGCATGCCCATCACTGTAATTCAAAGCCGCATCAGATGCACTCACTCCCATCTGGCTCTGGGGAGCTACCTCATGCAGATATGGACAATTTTCACCACGGCGACAACGACCTTCAGCAAAAAACTTACAAGGGTTTTTATTTACCCTACGGTGCTCAGTCCTATTCCCATAGGATGAATCAGGGCCAACTCTATCGCGGGCACTTTCCCTAGCCTCATCTCTCCATCTACCATGAGAAGCAAAGGATTGTTCAGGATACCGATAATCCCTTCGAGGTTCAGATCTCTCCCAAGGCCCATCATCATAACGATCTCGGGATTGCCTACTCCGCAGATAGTCATTTGGCTCTCTTGTATCCATAAACTCCTTGCTCTGATACCCATACCTTTCCCTTGGGTCAGCAGGATAATGATCTTCAAATGGCCTGTGCCCACCATCTTCATGAAGGAACCTGCAATTTGAGCCTCTTCTGCACCTACCAGACACAAAATCCCTACAGGGCCGAACAGGTACTCCAGATGTTCTGCCTCTCTCATTCCTCCACTCAGATCCACGATCAGCAAAATATGGACTTCTGCTCCTTCCTCTGCCCCGCCCTATACTCCTGCTTCTGCTCCTACTTCTGTTTCTGCTTCTGCTTCTAGAACGACTCCTGTTCCTGCTGAAAGAAACACACATTGTAGAGAAAAGTACTGCTAGTATACCAAGTCTTTCGATGACATTTCAAATAATAGAATTCTAGAAGTTGTGACTGACTCTTCTTAAGTTAATATACCATCTTTCAGATCAAGGTTGATTAGAACAGGAGAGGTAGAGATTCTTTACATGTGGAACATAAATTATCAAGAACCACATTTTTTCAATTCCTTGCTCCTACTTCGTAGTGTCAGGAATACATTATGTTGCTTGTGTGTTAATACAGGTGGCGAAACTTATGGACCTCAACTTTGATTTATTTTACAGAGTAGTCATAAAGTCTGTGTTGGTCACTTCCACTTCCATGATCAAAACTTGACAAAAATTGTCATCTAAGTTGTTTACACACTACATGCAGGGGCCACATAACCAAAGTGACAATATTTGTGCAGTCAGTAAAGTCAGTTGTTCAACCATACCTGCGTGATCTGTTCCAAACCCCTCTTGGAGATGGACTTCGGCTACGCGGCCTCCATGCATCTGGATCAGAAGGTGCCCTAGTGGAAGAATAACCACGAGTAGGAGCTGTAACCCATCCATCACCACGTTTTCTGTCATCTGCATATCTGTTCGTGTCTTGGTTACCAGGTGCCTTGCTCCACTCATTAATATCACGCTCATCAGCCATTCTAAGAGGCTGTGATCTTTCAGAGGATAACTTAGGTTGTATTTCCTTCATATCTTTATTCAACCCATCAACCAATTCCTTCTCATGTCCAGCACCTCCATGGTGCATGGATATGTCAGGTTTTGTGTGTAAATCACCACATTTGCGGTGAACACCTGTCTTATCAGGGGAATCGTCTTCACTGATCTCAACAACTTCATGAGATCCATCTCTCGTATCCCACTTGGAACGCTGTTTCCTAGTTTCACTAGTCATTCCGACCTCCTTTTGCTAACCTCAAAATATGCTATCAAGTAGTTCCAAGTACAAGACCTCCCTTCTCCTTGCAAAAGTTCTTCTGAATCTCTGAAATAGCAAAGTACAAATGTATTATGCAACAACAAAATTATCCTCTAAATCCCTATAGGTCTTCAAACAGAAGTTCAAAACAGTAATGGACTTTGTAGGTAGAAAACAATTTAACCTGATTTAAAAATTATCAACTATGAACATCCCAATGGCAGGATATGGCTAACCAACTCTACAGGTATGCTCCCTACCACATAGCAGCTGTTTGTTGTTAAAAAATTTGGCAGTGGGGTCATCCAAAATTCTTCACGCCAAATAAACCAGTCGGTGTCTAAAAATTCAATGACTGTAGCCCTAAGTCATCAACCAGAAATACAAGAACTTACCCAATTAAAAACTGCTAGGCAAGATTAAATGCTGCTAAGCAAGACTAGAATATGCAGGATTCAGGAACAAAAAGATAGTGCAGTATCTAAATAAGCACTGGGGCCAGCACAATCAGGAGACCATCTACCATGCAATGGAGCAACTGCAGTACCACAGGTTGGAGGAAACGCAAAGGGATGTGCAAAATCCAAGGGAACATTTGTTCGGACTCAACAACAGCCATACACAATGTAATAGTGCCAAGCGCAAAATAGCACAAATGACACGTGCACAGACATTTCTTTTGGCAATGCGTGTTCGTTTATTAGTTCTGCTGCTTAACTGACTGTATTTTCTTTCTCTCTTTAATTAGGACTACTGGTTGCATCTTCTATAATGTCATCAACGTAACGGGCATCACAGCATTTCCGGCAGAACAGGAATTATCTGATGTATGACTATCTTTTATACAGCAAACCAAAGATTATCATCACAAACAAAACAATTTCATTCACCAGAGTATTTAGTCTGATAAAGACACATCAAAGAAATTTCTTTTGTGCAGCTTTTCTCATTACAACTATTTCCCAATCAAGACACGTCAAAGAAAAAAAAAACTTTTGTGAACTTATCTCGTTACAACTCAAATATGCCATACCATCATATATTACAGGTAAAAAGAGGACTACAGTGCATGCTTTCTACACTCTCACAACATCTACAAATTTTGCCCTTCCTATCAAGAGAGTATTTCAAGCAGCAACTGCAGAAGTCTTAGGCCGTTCGGCTCGGGCATCAACAGGTTGCATCAAAATTTTCTCCCTCAATTATTTTACAGAAGTTTTGCCAAACTTGGTGGCTACTTAAGGTTCAGTTGCTACTGGCTCTGATTGTCATGAACTGGGCACTGGTATTGTTAGCATTGCAATGGAGTTTCTCCCTCAACTGCTGTTTTCCGGCAATTTTGCCAACTTGGTGGCAATTAACATTTCATTTGTTTCTTTAGATAATTGCTAGCTAGAGTCTTGAGGACTAAACCAAAAGGCCAGAAACTCCAAAAAGTGGCATTTACAAAATCCTTCCTGCATATGAGAAAGATAATTCTATCAGCTCTCATGAATTCCTTCCGTTTACTCGCTACAACAACCATCTCTCAGTGATCTTTTTAGGCACATCAAAACCATAAGGTGAAATTGCCTAAAAAAACTGTGCACCCACTGACGTTTACGGTTTTCCTCTTAATGAGATAAAGTAGGATTGCTAAGTTGGTAAGATTTTACAAGAAATGTTTTTTTTTTGTGTGAAAGATTTACATTATCCACAACAACATTTAAGTCGATGCTGACCTTGCAGGCAAACTTAAGAGACTGAATCACGATGTCTTCGCATGTCCTAAGGTGAGATACTAGACGACCCATTCAGTCAATGATAATCACAAATAAAGATTACAGACCCAAACAAATATCCTGGTCACAACAAAACTATAAAGATGCACACTAGTCAATTACATGTTATCCAGAAAGAGCAGCAGTTTAATTTTCAGAGTGAGGGCTTACAAAAGTTTTAGGGTGTCCCATGGAGCAAGTCAGCAAGCTACTAATCTAAGCATGAAATGAACAGACCACACGATTTTTTTGTTGAGAGAGGAAGAAAGAGACAAAAGAGTAGCATAAATACCAACCTGAATTGTAGTTGGCAGTGTCGCTCTGATGATGAGTCAGTCAGGCACCACAGCTCCGAATCTCCCAACAGAAATCATAAGACCTTACAGCGCTTACTTTCCATCTGATAGATAAGGCACAGAGAAGGGCTTGTCATAAACCACGAAAGACTTCAAATGATCATCTACGCCAAAGTTAACACGGAAAAACTGAAAATAGAAGACTGGACCAATCAGGGACGAAATTCAGGCATATACCCAATGAATGGCATCGACAAGATTACATCATGTGCGAATCACTAGTGCTCAAGACAAAAGGAACAAAGGATACTTTGGGATCAACCAAAACGAGAAATTCTTCTCGCAGTGCAATGCAACGGCCTAATACAGATGCCAGCCTATAATAAGCAACAGAAAGGCGCGAGATTTAATAACAAGTTGACTTTAAAGCACCTAAGCACAGTGGATTTACAACAAGGACGGCACAGAACGACAAAACCCAGCCTAGGATACGCGATTCAAGCGCTCGGAGTCGGAGCAAAGAGAATTAAATTACTCATATCAGCAGCAGCAGCAAAACCCCGAGCAGTAATGCAACCCTGCCGTTAGCAAACGAGGGGAACGCGCGCGAAAACCCTAGGGGCAAATCTCGGACACGGTGGGGGGGCGCAAAACCCTCGACTTTGGATGCAAGAAATACTGAAATAGAGAACCAAAGCTGGGGGTGATAGCTTGGGAACGACGAACAGAGAAGATTCCGCGAGGGGGTGCACGGACGAGGAATCCGTCGACGCAAAGCAAGGGGGAGCTAGGGTTCCTTACCGCCTAGCGAAGGAAGCAGTCCCCGCGTGCGGGCGGATCTCCACGCGTCGGCGCCGCCGACCGGGACACGCCACCCAGTAGCGGGAGGTGGGAAAGGAGTGCGGCCAATTGCGGGGACGCGAAGGTTGTGGCGGCGGGAGGGGGAGGGGGAGGCGGCGTGGCGGCGTCTCGGCGGCGGTCAGCTGGGGCAGGGGAACGGAGAGAGCGCTCGATCCGTTAGGGCTACGGAGTGTGGTGGGGGAAGTTATTCGTTTTTATTTTTATATTATAATTTTTTTTTCTGGTTTTCCCTTTTTGTTTTCTAGTGCGAACTCGAAATAACGGTTTTGGCGGTATGGATTCAGGGGGCTGACGGCTGGGAATAAAACTGGGTGCGCGCCGGGTCCAAACTTTCTCCTGTAGGCTCTTTTAGAAAATTAATTATGCGGTCTGAGAGACTCGTCTCCACCAAATATGTAAGATGCTAAACACCTAAATATTCGTATAATCGTTTCTACGTACACGTGACATACATCAGGATAGAGTAGCAGGGGCTACACCGTGGACGAGGGGTGCACCCAATTTATTTCCAACGGTTGATGTGTGCTTGCCCCAAATTGGGCCACCTGCAATAAAATTTGAGATTTTTTTTCAAATTTGAGAAACATTTACATATAAGTTTAATTTAGAGTAAAATATTATATTATGCTTGTGCTCTATCCCTTCTGTTTCAAACTACAAGTTGTTTTAATTTTTTTCATAAGTTAAACTTGTTTGGATTTAATCAGGTTTTATAGGAAAATATATAAACATTTACATCATCAAAAAATATGCATTAGATACACAATGACATATATTTATATAGTGTATTTCTTTGAGATATATTTTTTTATAAATTTGGTCAAAATTAAGTAAGTTTCATACAAACGAGGAATATATTGTTACATGTGTCAATCACAAAACGTTGCCACATGTTTTTGGGCAGGAGACTCTAGACACAGAAAAATAAATAAAGCTCGCCCAAAACTAATATGTGGCTGCGAATGAAACGCGCACAGTACAAAATTTGAACCTTCACCAAGTCATTTCCCGTGTCTGCCACTCCCTCCCTGAACCCCTCATATAAGTATCCTCGTCTCCTCACTAGAAATTTTCGCGGCGTTGCCGCTTATGGCCATCGTTGAAGCTATGTATGACCACTATTAGATATTTGTTTTTGATTTGTAGTTAAGCGCATGAGTATGAGTAGTGGTAGTTGAATCGTTCTTTGTGCAATGTGTTAATTTTTTTGTGTTTTTTTTAAATTATTATTTGTGGATGATGGTATATGTTAGCCGCGGACTTTCCATTTTGTTGTATATATTTTTCGACTCCTATAATGATCCAGCACGAATCTTTTTTTTAATTTATTTATTTATTGAATGCGGGATAATAATTTGTTGAAATGTTTCAAATTTGTCTCAAAATTTTTTTAGTGTTTAAAAACATCTCATAGCATCGTAAATGTCGGTGCTAGTTTTAGCGGGACTAACACCGGCTAGTGATTTTGTGTTTTGTGGTTGAGGTTACGGGTGGTGTGCAAGGGGAAACACATGATTTATACTGGTTCAGGCCAAGAGGGCCCTACGTCCAGTAGAGAGGAGAGTCGTGTTGCCTTGCACCGGGGCGCTCGTAGTAGGGGTTACAAGCTAGGCGAGAGAGGGAAGTGCTCCCAAGTCTCTTGTGAGTGTATAAGTGTGTACAGATTGCTTGTCGTAGTGTGTGGTGTGGTGTGTGCGAGAGCTTGAGAACTTAGAACCTGTTTAAGGCTAGCCTTTACTCTCCCTTTTATAGTCACAAGGGAGAGGTGAGGGCAGCGCGTAAATTGCCATGCGTGTTACACTGGGGAGTTGTTGCCTCTGTTGACTGTCGTCAGCTACGGTCTTGTCTCCGCGTCTCAGGGGTATGGCCGTAGTGGTTGGTACGATCTTGGTGAGTTCCAAGGCAGCAACAGTCGTCAGATTACGGCATGGCGTAAGGTCACACCTGCCACGTCTGATGACTGTCCTTCCGCACGTCTGATGGCAAGAGGGAGAGTCGTCTCGGGTCGTTGTCTCCCGAGACTCGGGACTCCTGGAGGCGTGATGGAGCGGAGCAGGGTGATATCTTCCCTCGGGCGGGTTATCGGCTTTCGGACAGTGTTTCCCGAGGGTAGGTGGGCCCGAATGGAAGGCGTGCTCGTCCTTTCAAATGGACAGTACAGTAGGCGCCTTTCCTGTTCTTGCATGGCCTGTTCGCTAGGCGCTTAGACGGTCGTAGTCGTAGTAGGTAGATCCCGGTGGAAAACGGGGCGGTGCACCGTAGACCATACTGTGGTGAGGATGGCCGTAGTGGGCCTATCAAATCCGTTGTCAGGGAAATCCTGATAGGTGGTATGGCCGTCGTGCGCGTGCGAAGCACAGTCGCGTCGAGAATCTCGCCTGACGGGATAGTGCCTGTAAAGTGGTCAGAGATGTCTCTTGCGGTTCATGATTGCTCTACTGACGTCAACTGTGCATTGGATGCCTCTGAGAGGTTGCGCTCGAGGGGGATGGGGAGGCTTGGGCGAATCGGAGAATCGATGCCCGAGGATGCCGTTTTCCCGAGTTCTCTCGGGGAGGCTCGGGTGAATCGGAGAATTGGCGTCCGAGGGCGCCGCTTTCCCGAGCTCTCTCGGGGAGGCTCGGGCGAATCGGAGAATTGGCGTCCGAGGGCGCCACTTTCCCGAGCTCTCTCGGGGAGGCTCGGGCGAATCGGAGAATTGGCGCCGTTTTACCGAGCTCTAGGTAGGTTGGCGTCGATGCAGCATCGTTATAGGCCTCCGTAGGCACGACCTTCGTGGGCTTCCGCTGGCCTTACCTGGGCCGGGCCGTGTTGGGAATGTATGTTTTTGCATCGAAGTTGGGTACCCTATACTTTGGTACCCGACAGTAAAGTAGTTACGGAACAAATTTTGTAATTTTCGGTTCAATATTTTGATGTGTAGAAATTATGAAAGGTCTCTTTGTTAATTAAAAGAGCCTATTTTGAATCATTTCAAAATTATTTATTTTTCAAGTTTCATATTTTTTTTACATAGAGTACATGGTGGAGAGCCTACACAAAATTTTTAATGATTTTAGGAGCTCTGATTATTTTTTTATGAAATAAATAAAATCAGCGTGCAATGGGATTTAATAAAAGAAATAAAAAGGAGATGGCCATTTGGACCCAATTTGGCCCAGTTCGGCCCACGCGATGGCAGGCCGGCCCATGAAACGGCTAGGACGGTGGGTTTATTTCCGAAAACGTGAAGGGCTTTTTCGCAAGAATTTCTGAGAGAGGGAATGAACTGCGGGTTCTATTTTAATAAAGTTCGAGGGCTTTTTTACAAAATGGCCGGGTACTGTCCGCCGAGAATGGGCCGCGACGTGGCCACGCTCCCAGGCCAGAGAATGGGGCAGCTTTCGTATATAGAAGATATGTGTGCAACACCCACATATCATCCACTCCATCAACCTAGAAGTCGTTTTGATCATCAACCATGCTCGCAGATCTAGAAATTCTTCCAGATCATCATAGAGATCTCCTACCTAATCTCAATGAACAACGTTCATATGAGGAAAAGCCCATCTCCAAGTACAATATGGATAGCCCTTACCTGATCTCAATGAAGAACTTGCATATGAGCAAGAAGAAATCAATCTCAATGAAGAATCTGCATATGAGCAAGAAGAATAAATCGTTCATCTCCAAGGTCAGCACCTACATCATCATCACCATGACCAGCTTCTTATGCGTGTTGTGCTGGCAGCATTTGAGCGTTTTTTTGGTAAATTTTGGACTCTTGGATTGTGTTTTTTTAGGACAGAGAGTATAGAATTTACCATTTTAATTATAAATAAAATCATTCTTCTTAGCTAATAAGATCGCAAGGATTTATTTATAATCACAAAGCAAAATCGCAGATTCTAACAACTATGGGTGCAAGGCGACTTCAGCGAAGTACGAGAATCAGATGAAGAACAACGAACTTATTTCCATTTATAAACTTTGGAAAAGCGTTATATAATTCATACATATCATATATGGCATCATGTCTCTATGTTCTGTTTTTCCAATCTTGTTTGGACGAGTGATGACAATATACACACACACACGACCCAAGCACAATGTCTGTGGAAAATTGAATATCAAGAAAAAGTCCTCTTGTTTATTCCTTCTTTCCAAACCAAGTGTAACAACCCTAAAAATCCACACAATCTAAAAATCCCAACCAATTAAAATTTTTCATTTATTTATTGTGAAAACCCATTTTTCTTGTGCAAGCATATAGGTTTCATTATGAAATTGGTAAATAAAGGAGTGTAGTTTGCATTTTAATTCCATTCACATAGAATAATAACTTATGCATCACATTTGGGATTTATTGCAATTTATGTTTGTATTTACTCAATATTTGAAATGGGCAATATATGTATATATACACTAAATTGAAAATAGAAAAGGAGAAAGAGAGTTAGGCCAGCCATTCGGCCAGCCGGGTCGCTAAGCCAGCCCAAGCCAGCCTGACCTTCCTCTCCTCACCTCACCGCGCGCGACCCACGTCGCGGCTCGGCAGCGCACGCGCACGACCGGCACGCACGCGCTCGCGCTCGCGCTCGCTGCCAACCCGGCCCCGCCTGTCAGCCGCTCTCGCCCCCCCCCCCACTGTTCTTCTTCCTCACGAAGGCGACGCGCCTGCCGGGGGTGTCGCGCGAATGGCGTGACCCCGGTCCCACAGCCGACAGCATGGCAGAGCCCTGACCCCGCTGTTCCCCTCCTGTCCCCTCCTTCCTTGGCCGCCAAGCGAGCCCGCGTGCACCCTGAAGCCCTAGCGTCGAGCGGCCGAAGCCCTCTGATCTACCGAGATCAATCGCGGCCGTCCGCCATGGGAACCTACCAAGCTCGCCTATAAATTGGAGCATCCCGAAGCCCTACCCTCATTTCCCCTCGCCGCCACCGCAGCACAGACCGGCACACCGCACCAAACCGAGAGAGAGAGCGTAGGAGAAGGGCGGAGCAGAGGAGGAGAAGCTGCCGGAGCACCGCCGCCGCGGAGCATGCCGGAGCCGGACACGGAGGAGAAGCCCGAGCTGCGGACGAGGAGCGGCACGGCACTGCGATCGCTCTGCACGGCTCCGACTCGCCACTGCACCGCCATCCTAGCTTCACCGACACCACGGTGAGCCACCGCACGCCATGTCCGAACCTTGCCCTGCTTTTGCCATGGCGTTCCACCCTCGGGACGCGCAGGCACGAGCCTTTACCGGCTCGGGAAGATCACCTGCACCATGCACTCATTCGACCGGCCGAAACCCCCGGAATACAAGCTTGCTAGACCGAGAACGCAGCACGACGCGTTCTCGGCGGAGCGCGCTCACCACCGACGCGTTCCGACGCCGAATCACCCGTTCCGAGCAATCCGACTAGCACCCGTATAGGTTAGAGCGTCGTGGAGCACCGCCACGACCCCCTCGAGCTAGCTACGCGGATCTAAGCGCTAGAGGAAGCCTGAATCGCCTTGGCCGCGTGCGCCGCGACCTTACCGGAGCGCCGCCGCGAGCCGTCGCCAAAAGAAGGTCATGCCGTGGCTAAAGTTCGCCACCAGAGTGTTGTATGCCTCTCTGGCCTCACCAATTTGATAAGACCGCATTCGATTGAACCAATACTTGGTCGTAGCCGCGATGCCGCCTTCCGCCGTCGTCGGCGACACGCCGTCGCCACAACCGAGCACCTTGGAAAGCTCGGTAGCCAAAATTGGTAGTTGGTATACCATCGCCATAGACCCTGGACGCGTATACATCTCCTAGAGGACCTCCTTAGCCCCGCCGGAACCTCACCGTCGCGACGACATCGCCGCCGACAGGTTCCGCCTCGCCTAAATCCGTTCCGAGTACCCCCGGTCGCCTCGCGCTGCGGAGAAAGGCCGCCGAGATTCGCCAAGTCTGCCTCGGCACCGCCGCTAGATAGCCGAGCCCCGAATCACGACTGTCGCCTTGGCTACGTGCGCCTTCACCTCGTCGGAGAACCGCCGTATGCCGAGGGAGAGAAGGAGGCCATACCACGACTCTAATCCGCCACCATCTGGTCGAACGACTGCCTGAGCACGCCAATTGGGGAAAGCCGAGCCCTGTCTTGCCGAAATATGGCCATCGCCGCCCTGTCATGGTCCGCCGCACCGGAGAGACACCGTCGCCTTAAACAAACGCCCTGGAACCCTGCTAGCACCGAATCTCCGATTCGCCCGAGCCTCCCCAGGAGAGCTCGGGAGAGCAGCACCCTCGGCGCACCAAATCTCCGATTCGCCCGAGCCTCCCCAGGAGAGCTCGGGAGAGCGGCACCCTCGGGCGCCCAAATTTCCGATTCGCCCGAGCCTCACCGGGAGAGCTCGGGAGAGCGGCACCCTCGGGCGCCCAAATTTCCGATTCGCCCGAGCCTCACCGGGAGAGCTCGGGAGAGCGGCACCCTCGGGCGCCCAAATTTCCGATTCGCCCAAGCCTCACCGGGAGAGCTCGGGAAAGCAGCCCCCTTGGCGCCCAAATTTCCGATTCGCCCGAGCCTCACCGGGAGAGCTCGGGAAAGCAGCCCCCTCGGGCGCCCAAATGTCCGATTCGCCCGAGCCTCCGCAGGAGACCTCGGGAGAATGGCACCCTCGGGCGCCCAAATGTCCGATTCGCCCGAACCTCCGCGGGAGACCTCGGGAGAACGGCACCCTCGGCGCCCCGAATCTCCGATTCGCCCGAGCCCCGCCGAGCTAAACCGAACTACGCCGAGCACCGCCAAGCTACCCCCGACCACCGCCGAACTATGCCGAGCTCCGCCGAGATACCCCAACCACAGCCGAGCTACCACCGACCACCGCCGAGCCACGCCGAGCTACGCCAACTCCGGCAACTCTCTGGGAACCAGCATCGAACACCTGGTGGGCGACCATCGGGTCTGTGTTCTGTTGAGGCACCACTTGCCGCACTACTGGACCCGCGCGCCACGTGGACCAATCCCAAGCTGCCCCTGATTAACCGACCAGTTTTTCCATTTTCAGAAAATAGGATAATCTTCGGAAATTCATAACTTATTCATACTAAGTCCAAAAATTACGCACCATATATCAAAATTCTCAGAAAAATGAGATCTACAATCTAAGACTGTGTTTGTGTGCATTTGGCTCTTTATTTTATTGGATTTTTTTGAAATACTCTATAAGAGTCGCTGACGCGACTATTTCGTGTTCGATTTCAGAGCCGGAGGAGGATCTGACTAAGGAAGACGACCACGAGTACTTTCAGGAGCTAGGAGACGACTACGAAGGTGCCACGTCCCACCAAATCCTTAGATCCTATTACGCATTGCAAATGACATTGTTGCTATTGCTTTATGATTATGTATGGATTGGTTGCATGGTAGTATATTTGAATTCCCTGCCTTGATAAGACTTTACTCTGCTATCCGCTGTTAGGTTAGCTGCTGCTTAATTTACTGTTACTCTTCCACTACTTTCTACTTGCTATATGCTATGTGGTGGAATTGGGACGGTGTATAACTGATTATAACCACTGGGAGAGAGTGCTGCGTGCGTCTTGGGTGCGTGGTAAGGGTTGATGTCGACCAAGTGGGATGTGAGACAAGCCCATGGGGCAAGTCGTGCCGGGGGTGCAACCTGGGCATCCCCAAAGTGAGATACCTGTGGCGGGTAAAGTTGTTGAGGAGGTTCCGGGTGGGATAGCCTTGGTGGTTTGAAGCCCGTGGACGGAGGTGCTGTGATAGCACGGGGAGAGTATCCCCTAAGTGGAGATGCCTGCTTGGTCACAACCTAGGATCTGACTAGTGACCGGAAACATCTGGATTCCCTTGCTACTCGCTCGCTTCTGATGGGCGGGAGACGGCTGGACTACTTGGTAGGGCGGTGCCACTACTGCTAGGTTGAGAGGTGATAAGGGTGGACGGTGACGGATGGCGGATTCCCGTACCGTTCTAGATGCGCAGTACCACTGATGGGGCCCGGTACTGCGTCTCCCAGTCTCAGCATGACGGTGTTGGATCCGGAATATCCCAGGGCTGAGTGGTAGGGTGGCATCGACCTAGGCAAGCAAGCACCCGGAATTCTGCCTAGATGATTGTACAGCATCGATGATGGCTAATCTTGTGAGTAGTAAAACCTCTGCAGAGTGTATGGTTGATCGATCGATACATAAGTCAACTCGTTGGCTATGGACCTTTCCTAATGTTTCTGCAACCACTATTAGATGAGAGCATATTCTTTTCTCCCCCTGGATAACATTGTTCCGGCAGTGTACCCGTTGTGGTAGTGTGCCGCTGAAATAGGCCCGAGAGGGAGTTGGGCCTGTCGAATGAGAGTGAGGTGTGGGTATGTGAGGTGTGGTGATGGGAAAAGGGATAATGGTGTTAACTGGTGATAAAACTTGACTAAATAAACATTGATTACAGCTGCATAGGAAAACCTCAGCCTATAGGTCTGCTTGTATAGCCTTGCATCCACTTTCCACAAAGCAAATGCTGCATAGGTGGGCTCCGTGGCCAGTACAAATCGTACTGATAAAATTTGCTGTCAGGTGACGAGAATGAGTACGACTTCGAGGGAGATGATGACGAGGAATAGGGTCACGTGCTACACTCAAGTTGGCCGTGAAGGATGAATCGTTTCCGCATCTTCTAAAGCTTCTCTGATTGTTGATTCCGCCAGTGTGGCGATGTAAAAAGTGTTTATGTAAGACTTAATTATCGTTGTATGGATCCTGGTGTCAACTGAGATATGGTTAATTTCATGGATTGTCCCAAGCAATCTGTTGAATTACAATTCGAGCCTGTGGATTTCCCTTCGTGGAAATCGAGGTCGTTTCACCAAGTAACCAACGACTCGTTGAGTCAAAGAATGAATCAAAGAATCGATGCAAATATGCCAATAAAAAATAAAATTAACAACTAACGATGAATCACCAGCTTAAGGCCGATGATGACGAAGGAGCGGGAAGACTGGATCGATCGATCACCATGCAATGCACGCTAGTATTCCGTGATTCCGTCCTCCTGCTCTTGTTGCTCCCGGAGCCGTCCGTCTCATGCTGCTCCATCGCCCTCTTGGTCTTGCCCCCCGCGTCGCCGTCCTTAGCCGCCGCCGCTACCTGCTCCTTCTTGGACTGCAGCTCGCGGAGCACGATGGCCCTGAGCGCGAGGAGCTCCCTGTGGTGCGCGGCCACCTCCCGCGTGCCCATCGCCGACACGTCCCTCGCCACCGTGCGCCCGATCATGCCCCGCATCCGCTCCTCCCGCGCGACGCCGCCGACGAGCTCGTGCGCCACCGCGCCGGCGCCGCCGGGGAGGAACGCGACCGTGAGCACGTTGACGCCGTGCGCGCGCGCCACGGCCCGGGCCTCGGACAGCAGCTCCGCGTGCTTCGACGCGAACAGCGCCGCCTGCTGCTGCTGCTGCCCGGTCAACGCTGGGGCGGCTCCGGCGGCGGCAGCCATGCTCGTCGATGATCTGATCGCCGCTTGTTGCTTCCCTCTCGTGATAATCGATAATAATAATGATGATGAAAATCGAAGGATTATGCGTAGCGCACGCACTAGGTATATAGGCCGCCATTAGTTCGTATCGGATTAGTTAAATTAACCGCAAATTAACGGGTCGTAATCGTAATCGATAATGTCTCCAGTTATAATTAAAATTAATATTCATAATTAATTGTGGTGATCACCCCTAATAACACCTTCGTTTTTACAAAATTAATTGTGGTTTAAGGTACAATAGTTGTCGTTGAAGCTCTAGTGGATCAGGGTTGCGGACGCTATTTTTCACTCTTGTGAGGATTTTTTTTTTATGCTGTGGCAGTTCTTTTTGGCTGGTATGTAAGAACAACTCCGATAGCTTAATTTTAGTGTTTACCCACTCCGTTCCAAAATAAGTTTCGTTTTAGCATTTTGACTATCTCCTTTTGATCATTCATCTTATTCAAAAACTTTGTGAAAAAAAATTAATTATTTTATTATAAAATGATTTATTATTAGATGCACTTTAATCTTGATTTGTTTATTTTTATATTTTCACAAAATTTTTGAGTAAGACGAATGGTCAAACGTCAATTTCAAAAAAGTCAAAAATGACACTTATTTTGGGACGGATGGAGTAATTATTTTGTAAAATAGAAAATCTCTCTAAAATGAAGAGTTTCACAACAATCTTGCTATTTTACAAGGTCGCATAGCAAATGTTCATGGTTGACTATATATGCCGATAAAAATTAAGATATAGCTAACTTTATGTTTACAAAATCAAATAGCACATCTATTGGAATTTATGTTTTGCTATATAAAATTTTAAAATATCATCCGCAACAAGAAAACTGTTGGAGTTGCTCTAATAGCGTAGTGGTGCTCCGTCGATGCGTTGAATATTCAACAACATACATGAAGTAGAACATAGAATCGTATGTGTGTATAAAGTCTAAAGCTAAAGCACAAACTGTCAAAGTGTTAACCAGAGGAATCTTGATCAACTAACTAGTTCTTTTTCCTTTCTAAATGTGTAAGGCTATGAAGGAACCAGAATATATTGAGCGTGTGCGACTCCTTTCAAAGCTTCCTTCCCTGCCTCCAACGTGGAACAATCAACTCCTTTCCTTGGCCCAATATATATGACGCAAATCAGCTCCTTTCCTTGGCCCAATATTCCTTCCCTGTCTACAGAGGAGGGATGTAAATTTGACGCAAATGTCTAACGAACACGATTCTCTATACTTTAGCACCTGTGACCAATGCAACGTCCACTTCATATAGGATGAATAACATATTAGGTGGTGGTTTAATAATTGAAATAAACTGTAACTTTCTCATGATTCTCCAATCTGCTCAATGAGATAATTATTATGATTAATTAATGCAATGTCCACTTACCATATGATGAAAGAAAATATTCAGCTGATTAGATATTATGATGATTTCTATGGCTGCATCAAATTAAAGTGGTGCCCTGGGTTTAGAGACTACTATGAGTCGGGTTGGATATCCATCCAGCTCGGCTCGGTCTGGCTTGTTAGCCAGCTCGTTATTCTAACAAGTCAAAAGTATAGCAGCTCGTCTCGGCTCGTTCACTGCACGAGGTAGAAGAGAAAAAAAAATAAATTGAAGATAAACAACATCCACCGTATGTACCCATAAAGTGATGCTGAATGGTTAATATAAAGTTCTATTCAATGGACCGAGTTCCTTGCAATTATTAGTTACTAGACAATAAATCAAATAAATAAATATCATATAGTTTATCTTACAGAGGCATGTTTGAAGTGGAATACAGGTGACTTAGAATTTAGAAGTAGCCTATAAATGACAAATAGGCTGGCAGATCAATTATTGTTGAGATGAGCTATTGCTGTTCATGAGGAGCCGACAATGCAGTGGTGGTTGAGGGCAAGAAAGCGGATCCTAAAGTTGTTGCGTCGTGGTTTCGACTCTCTTCTTCCTTATCGGTTGGATGCTGTGGAAGTTTGACAGGAACGCGACATCGGCGCCTGCTCGGCTCGCCATGTTGATCCATGAGGAGGCGACAGTTTGGTGCTCGGCAGGGTTCAATCATGTGGCGAGGCTGCTGGTGACAACTTGATTCCAGCGTAGCCTTGCTGTCGCAATATTTGTTTCAATATAATCTCGTTTACTGATTTAGGGGGGTGGGGGTTGTGTTCGAGCTCGGCAACCGCGGGTTGCCGCTCTAGTTTTATTTTCACTTGTTTTTTCAAACTCTTTCCTGGTTAATGAAATACATGTTTAGATGTGATCGTAAAAAAAAATTGTTGAGGTGATATTGGATGTTCTAGTTCATTTGACTTATAAGCGGCTCGTGAGCCAAATCGAGTCGGCTCGTTATAGCTAACGAGTTAAAATCGAGGATAACAAGCCGAGTCGAGCCACGAGCCAAATGAGCTAACAAGTTTCTTGTTTTTCATCGAGCCATGGCGGCTCCAGTATGGAATCGTTTTTGCTCTGCAAAAATTTCTCAGGATGTCAGAAGGTGCGGTGCTCACTATGTGGAGGAAAGCAGTTTTTTATGTACATGCTTAGCACCGCTTATCTGAACCGTCCATACTGCGGTTTAAGATGTCGTTGCTTTTCTTTCTGTTACTTCGAAAGTAGCTGCTTCAGCTTTGAGAAGCATTGAAAACAGAGTGTAGCACGAGTCTTGAAGCGAAAATGAACGATTCAGATAAGCATTGTTGAGCATATACATGCTGCATTGCATTATTGCTATGTGGAGTTCAATTGAGGGGCCCACCACTCTACTAAAGAAAGAAGAAAACTCATTTTTCCCTCTACGTGTCAGTTATTTCTTGGCTAGATTCTTAGTTGTTTTGCCTGTAAGGCTGTGAACATCCACCGACGCAGGAACTAATTGTTCATTCACCACGGTTCGGCGCGTCTGTTGTATGTGATTTTGAGTCTGACATACACGGTTCACTCGCCACAATGTGCATGGTTCGCTTTTTCACCTCCTCGGTTTGATTCTAGGACACACGGGAGATGCTCTAAGTACGACGAGGGGCCACGGTTTTCCTACTTCACGGCTATGCAGGAAGAGCGCTCACCAAGAAAGCATCATGACGAATAATGGCACAAAACACATAGTTACGCATGAACTGTGACAAGCAAAAGTGAATAGAACTGCTTGCGAACATGGTGTTGGTTGATGTAGTTTTAATTGGCAGTATATTCTAATCTCTACACACTGTTTCTCGACTTGTCAAGATACTGCCTTTCGGGAAAAAAAAAAAAACTTGTCAAGATACTCAAGAACAAAGTATCCTCTTAGTCCAGATGGATATGTAAGGCATATTTGACTTCAACATAGATAGTACTAGAAAATCTTGCGCGCTTCGCAGCGCCCTACCAGGTATTTTGTGAAGTGCAAATTTAAAGCATGAATCCCGGAGAAAATAACATTTGAAGATTCATCTGAAAATGTGTTGTACACTAAAAAAGTAACTTTTCAAACTTGTTTCTGCCAATCCAACTGTAATTGTAAATCAGACCTTAGTGACACATCCAAACGACACGAAGCATACGTATCTTTTGAAATGGAGAAACAACATACATAGACCTAGTAAATGGGATCTACACGTCATACGTATCTTGACCTGGCAATCTAATTATATTCTGTACAAAATGTCTCATCTCCATTACTCAAAAGGCAAAATTGCATCGGTGATCAGTTTAAATGATCTGCTAAGTATGGACATGATCTGCCATCACACAATCTCTAGGTCCTCTCACCTGAACAAAATCAAAGTGATATTTGTTAATAAAACTGACTGCGGACACATAACAGTTAAATATTTCACCTCAACTTTATATTCAACAGCAGGAAACAAAACTATTATGTAGTTATGTTCAGCATTAGCAAACAGTATTGTGTTGTTGCAAGCCTTCCGTACAATACGTGCAGCACTAT
Organism: Eremochloa ophiuroides; assembly: GCA_038502445.1. Classification (NCBI taxonomy): domain Eukaryota; kingdom Viridiplantae; phylum Streptophyta; class Magnoliopsida; order Poales; family Poaceae; genus Eremochloa; species Eremochloa ophiuroides. Next base: position 7,095,901 of record JAHLJS010000004.1, on the reverse strand, counting down.
CGGATTGCTAATTATATAGTTACAATCAGCTACTGCTTACTAATAAAAGTTAATACATTGACAGATTTGTCCAAACTAACACATTTGGACAGCAAAAAAAAAAAAAAAAAAAAAAAAAAAAACAGAAATGGGTGATGTGGTAACTTACCAGGGCAAGGGCAGTAGATAGGACTGGAAGAGATCACAAAGCCAAGGTTGGGTAGCATCAACCTCCTCAACACGAACAATCTCCGGTTATCAACCTCAGCAAATGAAGAGCAATTAATAAAACAAGCAAAATCAAGCCATACATATGCAAAGTGAAATCAAAGCACCAGAGATATAAGTGGTCAGAAGGAGGAGTTGAAATGGATTACTCCAAGAGACTATAGCATCAGCACAAAAAATGGAACGATTCATGGATTCAAGCTTACAACCACCCTGCTAGGATTTATACAAAATACGATGCAAGTAAGCACCTTTTATTTATCCACATATCTGTAGTGAATTTCTTGTAAATAGAGGACAAGGATAGAAACCTGCATCTCTATGCAAAAGTAAAAATAAAGAATTGTTACACGCTGCATTGGTAAGCTGCTTTTGTCAATGCTAAGAAAAAGAATTGTTACATGCTGCACTGATGTCATCCACAAGCTACAATCCATGCTGCCTTGGCTATTATCTTATTCTACACTGCACTACTACAGGGCAGACTAATGCCATGTACAGAGCAATTTGTCAAAACTAAGATCCACGTCCCCATACAGAAATAAATGTGAAACACTGCTATCACCAAGGAAAAAAAGAAGAGAATGTGTACCATTAGGCACTCTGGCAGGTCATCATCATGTGTCCTCATGTCAGCTTGCATATATATGAAGAACTACTTCTCCTTTCCTGTCCTGTCGATCAGCACAACACACATGCTGCCTATATGAGCATATATATCCATTATTCAATGGTGGCAAATAAATATCTCTTTTAAAGAAAGAAACACTAATGACTGATACAATCAAACTATAGAACACCAAGTTACCTGTTGCAGACAACTGCCATTGAACATGCATTCAAGCAAACATAATGAAATCACTCTGAATTTGCATTGACCATCAAAAGGACCGAAAAAGTCCCCCAATTTAGATTCAGAGGCATGGCATTAGTTTCTTGAACTATTAAGACAAGAGAAAAGTGAGCGTGCTATTAATTGAATCCCAATACATCATTCAGTGGTGAAAAAGGAAAGCGTAATGATTTGTAATCGGATCCACGACACAGCATCTGGGCACTTCTGTGTCCATAACTCCATATAATCATTGCTGCATTAAAAGGGGGGGCGTACCCAGTGCCGTAGGCTCCCGCACTAACGCGGGCTCTGGGGAAGGGAAATCAGCGCACAGGCCTTACCCGCACAAATATGCGGAGGCTGGGGCTCGAACCCTGGACCAACCGGTAACAGGCGGTAAGACACTACCACTTGCACCAGGGCCGCCCTTCATAATCATTGCTGCATTCAGAAGAAAAAAAAAAGATAATGGGCTAGCCGTGCTTCCCATTCTCAGCAACCAACTCATTCACTGCCACAGATCATAATTTGACAGTAGCAGATGTGGATGATGCTAGGATAAGTAGAGTCAATTTGCATTGTCTAACAAATCAACAACCAGTGTAAAATGGAATAAAGCTGGACATAACTGAATGTTGGGAGATCTGACAAAAAATATAAATCGTATCAATGCAGAAGATAGCAAATACATGCTAGGGAGGTAGTATAAAGCCGTGAGGCCGGAAATAGTATCTTTGAGTTCCCTTTCATTGTTGTCAATACAGAAAATGTTTAGAATCATATCACCAAGCAATTGTACCCAATCAATCATTTACTTTGGTTTACCTAAAATTATTTCAGCAAAGACTACAGATTGGTAATATCGTCAAGAAAAAGATCCCATTCAGGTTAGCTACATAGAAAAAAAACTTCTTCTCAAAGATAACCCATGAATTAAGAAACACTACAAAAAAAAGAACAAATTACCATAACAAATTGCCCTTGTGATTTCACCTTATCACAAAACAGGGGCCCCATCAACTCATTAGTCCTTGGCTTCCTCCTCACTAATGAAAAACGAATCAAGAAAAAAGTCAGGAGAAAGGGCTAGAAACTGAACCACATGCTCTAGTGAAATTTACCAATCCATCAAGAATACAATGCCTTTTTAATAGTTATTAGTTCCTTTACAACCAAACCTAAACTAAGGAAAGTAGTATGAAGTGACGTAAGCAGCTTCTCACCCCAAATCTGCTGCGGAAAGAACAAAGAAGTAGCACTGCGGCAACAGCTCGCCGGGTTGGACTCCGCCTGGTCCCTTCCCCTGATTTCTCGACGATACATGGCAGAGCAGAACGCCCCACGGCTCGGCAAGTCGTAGTCATCGTCTCGTACCTCAGAGACAAGGCTAGAGGCCTGGAGTAAGCAGAACGTCTGTACAGTTCCTAGGCGGCAGAAAGACGAACCTTGGGGTGGGGTGGAGCCGCAGATGGGAGATGGCGATCTCGTATCCGGTAGTATTGCTGACATGTTGCAGCCGCGCCAGCTTGTGCCATCGGGCCACATATACACAAACACGGCGCTAGATCTGAACAAAGAGGTGTCGACCGAATCTGGAGAAAGGCAAGCCACCACTTCTCAACGTGAGTGGGGAGCTCGGTTGCCTGCTTATGAGGGTGTTGCGAGCGACGAGCGTCTGCGCCGTGGAGCATGGCGAGTTTCGCCATATCTCGACACCACCGATTCGTGCCCCTCCACGTGGCCGTCTCCACCGAATGCCACCGAGCTCGCACAGCGCCCACAACTGAGCGGCGGTAGCGTCGGGAACACGTGCGGCGAGCAGCGGTGAAGGGTGGCGGCGGCGACGCAAGGGGTGGCGGCGGGGACGCAAAGGGCGGCCGCAAGCAGAGAGAGGAAGAGGAGGGAGACGAATGAGAGGAGAGCAGGATTGGGGCTCGGGGGTGGAGGATGGGGGGTTCTCTGTAAATTTACCGTCGGGGTGTTTTCCGAACAAATGATGAGGTTCATAAATTTCTTCTCCTTTACGTTGAAATAAATTTTAGTTTAAGGGTTCATCCATAAAATTTTTGACCTGATATCCTGTACGCACCTTGTTTGATGGACTACGGGTTTATTTTACTAAATTTCGAGGATCAATTTGAAAAATAGCGGAAAACACGTGTCTGCTGTAGATAAGCGCTGAAGTACTGTAGAAGTGCTGAAATCTTGTGAGAGAAAAATACTGCTGAAGTGCTGAAAAATAAGCGCTTATAAGCGCTTATACCCTCAACCGAACGCAGCCCAATACTGTTTTATCTAACAAGTTGAACTCAGACTATAAAGTTACCATCTTCGTTTTCTCGACCGTAAGGTACGTATTTTGTTAAGAGAAAGTAGAGTTAACAGATTACAAAACAAGTGGTAATATCTCCCAGTATTACCACCAGAAACGTTGAAGGGACAAGCGAATTAGCCAAAACGCTAGCTGCATGGAACAACGGCGACAACTGTTACAGCTCCGAGCTTAGTCTCTCTAGCTTTGTAAGCATGCAAGGCAAAGAGGGCGTTCTTGCAACACAAGGCCTTTAAAAGACGCGGCGGCAAACGGCAACGACGACCTTGGCCGATCGAGCTAGAGACTTCATCAGCAAAAACCTCCACATTCACCAGATTGGTGTGCAAAGAAGAGCGTCGACAGCCTCCTGGTCGAGCAAGCTGCATGCTGGTTGTCGGAAAGTAGTGCTGGTATACATTTTTTTTTGGTGTCATTATATAAAGTCGTAATAATGTATAATTATAGACTCTATTCGTCTAATGTTACGATCTTTAGATTATATTCCAAAGTTTGTGTACGCATTGCTTTATATATAGATTACTAAAAGTTTCATCTCACTCGGCATATATATATGAAGCACTCTGACAAACTGGCTTTGAGGCTATCATCGTCACCCGGCATGCAGCACTCTGATGCACACGAGGAAGTTTCATCTCCAACAAAGTGCAAGTCTTCCTATGCAATCCGTGCTATTTCCATTTCATTCCCTGTAGGTGTCTCTGGCTCTCTGTGTGTACTGTTTCGATTCGATCATTCATTCAGTGCTGCGAAGTTTCTTGGCACGAGTGAGGTAGCCAGCCGAGCAACTCTCTTCACCTGTTGGTTACATGCAAGAGAAGCTGACGTGGGATGATGACGCATCATGCACATGACTCGTCTTTATTGCCACTTCAGCCTTCGGTGCCACCCTACCGTACACGGCTGCCGCCAGTGTATTTCCATTCAAGAATCTCAGGGTCTCAGCTTACGACCAGAATTTGGGCAAAGGGACGACTCATCTTAACTGGTCTACTTATATTATTGATAATAACCAAAAACATTATTAGGGTTCAACTGATTATAACGGAATATAATGGAAATGTACCAACATTACATGGGCCATGTTTCGCATCATAAAAAATGAGATCGAGTCCATAGGCGGTGAGTCACGATCTAACCTCACCGGCTATGATAATTACTTTGCCTTGTTCGCTTGTCTAAAAATAAACGTCGATTTTGACTAATGCTGATTTGTTGTGAAAAGAAAACCCAATTTTATGGCTAAAAATCCAAAATCATGGTTGGTTGGACAAGCGAACAGGACCGACGCATGATACTAGCCCCTAGGTAAGTTGCTATCACTGCCATTAGCCTTGGTTCGATCAGCTAAGTCCCTCTTAATGAACACGTGGCTAGCACATTCACGAAAACACACACACACACTGTGAACAAAAGCTAATTTTAATTTGTAGAAGGCCAGGGTAATAACCTAGAACTAACCAAAACAGAGTACGAAGAAAAGATAGAGGACCCTCAGCCTCATCAACACCTAAACACATGAAGAGATCATCGCATCATCTACCAGAACACATACCAAAGCGTGGTGCCTATACAAACCGTATGCAATACTTATTCTGTGAGGTTGCTGACTTATCGTCTCTGGTGAATACGTCTCCTTTACTGCTCTATGGCGTAGTGGTGGGCTTTTGAGCCTTTTACCAGACCAGACACATTGTTATTTATACATATATGTAACTATATAATGGTTTTCGATCTGCATACGTGGTGGAGCATGAAACATGAAACTTAGTAGATTCAGTTTATATTCAGTCACAGAATAGTATTTTTCTCTTACAACAATTCAGCCATACAATTTTACCGAACAAAGAGGCCGTAATTTCATCCCAGCCAAATTTCAACTTAGGGTTGGGTGGTAGAACCACGAGAGGCCGTAGGTAGCAAACCTGTGTAGTCTGTGCGGTGGGGAAATGGCGTTGGCGTGAGCTAGCGTGGGTTCTGGGTTCTCTCTTTCTTTTGTCAGACAGCAAAGGATGAGCATGGAATAAAGAGCTTTCCTCTCCGTCCCGTCCCCTACAACCAGCCGGGAAAGAGCTCAAGAAGTTTCATTGCAGCTTCCACTATCGAATCTGTTTCCTTTGACAGAATTCGAATTCATATATATCCGGCCTTTCATTGCAAAGCTTTATCATCATCTTCATCTACCTTTGCCGTGCGAATATTGTTCGTGTTCCTCGCGTACGATCGATCGATCGAGCCGTGGATTGATCATATCCCTCTCGCGTCGATCGCGCGGCATCTAAATTGCGGCAAAAACAGATAGGTCGTCTTTCGTCGCATGTTACTGCGTCAGGCCAGAAGCGGCAGCTGCCTCGTGCGCGTCTATCTCGGCCACACCGGTGGTGCATGGGCGGCGTGCTCGGCGCGTTGATCCACCGGCGGTCTGGTGGCAGGCCGCCGCCAGCGCCGGCCACGAGGCGCCGGGCACTCACCCGACAGCCGTCGGCCTATGACACCGGCGGCGGGCACCGGAGGGCGATGCTCTCCAAGAAGTACTCCTACATACCGGACACCTACACGTCGCTTGAGCAGGTCAGGTGCAGATCCATCTCCATCTCCATCTCCATCATCGAGCGCGTGCCTGTCCATGACTGACACTTCTTGGAAGTTGCAAACAGACAACAAATCAGCTAAATTGTGAGCTAACTATTGGCATGCCTGATGTTCAAAATCAATTGAGCATGCAAATTGCAATTGCAGGTGGCGGCGGCGCTGCGGGAGCAGGGGCTGGAGTCGTCGAACCTGATCCTGGGCATCGACTTCACCAAGAGCAACGAGTGGACAGGGAAGCAGTCGTTCGGCGGGCAGAGCCTGCACCGGATCGCCGACGACGGCACGCCCAACCCCTACGAGCAGGCCATCAGCATCATCGGCAAGACGCTGGCTCCCTTCGACGAGGACAACCTCATCCCCTGCTTCGGCTTCGGCGACGGTGAGCCGATTCCCTAGCCTCCCGGCCTCCACACTGTGCAGTCCGTGGCACCGGCATGCTCGTCATCATCCTTCTTGATGAATCTGCTTCTTGATTGCATCTGCAGCCACCACCCATGACTACAACGTCTTCAGCTTCCACCCGGACAACTCCCCCTGCCATGGCTTCGAGGAGGTCCTCGCCTGCTACCGCAGGGTCGTCCCGCACCTCAGGCTCTCCGGGCCGACGTCGTTCGCGCCCATCGTGGAGGCGGCGGTGGACATCGTGGACCGGAGTGGGGGGCAGTACCACGTGCTGGTCATCGTTGCCGACGGGCAGGTGACCAGGAGCGTCGACACCGGCGACGGCGACCTCAGCCCGCAGGAGAAGAGGACGGTGGACGCCATCGTCATGGCCAGCTCCTACCCGCTCTCCATCGTCCTGGTTGGCGTCGGCGATGGCCCCTGGGACGACATGCGCAGGTTCGACGACAAGCTCCCCGCCCGCGACTTCGACAACTTCCAGGTCAGGTGACACTGACACACACTCATCAGCTGCTAGCTTGATGACGATGAACCATGCTCAGACAGATCGATTTCAGATGCCAATAAAACACAACATGTGACACCGTAGTACCCTCACTGAATGAATGCATAAATATGCAGTTCGTGAACTTCACCTCCATCATGTCTCGGGCCGCCACGGCGCAGCAGAAGGAGTCGGCGTTCGCGCTCGCCGCGCTCATGGAGGTGCCCATCCAGTACAAGGCCACCATGGAGCTCGGCATCCTGGGGTAATGCTAACGCATTTGCAGAATGCTCTCTCATGGAATATCTTTTGTTTTGTGGTGCATTGACAAGTCTGAATTAGCTACATTTCTGAACATACAATACAATCTCTTTGTGGTGCCTGATCCTGAACCTGAACGCAGGCGATCCACGGGGAACGCCAAGAGAGTCGTCCCTGCGCCGCCGCCTCTGCCGCACGCGCAGAGGCAGGTGTCGTCGCTGAGGAGGGGAGCCAGCAATGCCGGCGCCGCCGCAGCGTCAAGAGATGATCAGGTCAGACAGACGAACTAGCTAGCGTGCAACGCAGTTGCAGGGCTTCACTTCTCTCAGCAATGCTTATATACATGTCTGTGCTGTTCTTCATGCAGGTGTGCCCAATCTGCCTGACCAATGCCAAGGATCTAGCATTCGGCTGTGGCCATATGGTGAGGACAGATTCAGAGATGTTCTATTTTCCATTATTCATTACAAATACAACGCAATGCAATGAAACCTATAGAAACCAAAGAAAAATATCCTCATTTATATCCTAATTTTCTTGTGCATCTTGTACATGCGAGCAACAGTGCTGCAGGGAGTGTGGAGAGAGCCTCACCAGATGCCCGATTTGTCGGCAGGCGATACGGTCAAAGCTGAGGTTATATTCAGGATGAGACGACTATGCTAAAACAGAGGCCATGGTGGGGTAAAAAAAACATAGCTTACTCATCATCGTTAAAATGTACAGAACATGTAACAAGCAACGAGTCAGGGTCAAGTTCTCTTCGTCTCGGATTTGGATGAACCAACGTTTCATTTGTCGTCACAAAGGGTTTTTAGTTTGCAAGTGATTCCATTTATTTGGTTCTTGCCATGTTATTAGTTTGTAATGATAAGTATATAGTATACTAGAGGAAGATCATCAAGGTACCTCCATATATATGCGTGTTGTGTTGCAATGGGAAAAATAAATAAAAGGAAATGCAAGGAAAACATTTGGCTGCAACACTAAGACATTTAGTTACATGGTCGGACACTGCTGCTGTTCAGCTTCACGTCACTGATAATAATCCTTTTGATGATAGAATACTAAATGTGTGGCAATTCCGTTACAACCCCAGTGTAAATGTGGCCATGAAACGCATTAAAACCAACCGTTTCTGTGCACACGCCCTTTGTGCTGCTGCTTGTTCCGGTTCATCTTCTTCCACCTCCGCCTCATCATCCCTATAAATTTGATCACACTGCAACCGATTCTTGGCAATGTTCTCTGCCAAAAACACACACAAATCGCTTGCTGTTGCAACAAAACCACACAGCAATATAGCCTTCTTGCATTCTCTGATCCAGAAGCCTGAAGAAATGGCGTCATCCAACGTCACACTCCTCACCTTCTTCGTTGCCCTCACACTATCAGTGCTTCACACTGAAGGTAAAAGGATCTCTCATTTTCGCTGGCTGGCAGCCAAGTTGTACTCATCAGAGATTGATGAATTCCCAGCTTCTTCACTAACCTGACACTCACAAATCCCATCTTCAACAGCAACGGTAGCAGCAGCAGCAGCAGAGCCCTCGCGCCATAGGAGCAAGACATGGTGCGTCGCCAAGCCGTCCGCGGAGGAGGCCGCGCTGCGGGGCAACCTGGAGTTCGCCTGCTCCGAGAGCGACTGCGGCGCCATCCAGGGCACCGGCGGCTGCGCCCGGCCCGACGGCCTGCTGTCGCAGGCGTCGGTGGCCATGAACGCCTACTACCAGGCCCGGGGCAGGAACTCGTGGAATTGCTTCTTCAACGGCACCGGACTCATCACCATCACTGACCCCAGTGAGTAGACTGCCTTGCTGTCAGTGTCTCTGTTGCTTGCCAACCGTATTGGGGGATGATGATACGGCTGATGTTCTTGCAGGTCTTGGCAGCTGCAAATATGCTTGAGAGGAATGGGACGAAGAGGGACTGCCGCGCCGCTGAACGACGGGCCTGAATAAGATTGTAGGGAACGATGCATGTTTTATTTTCTTTTTATTTATGTCCATTATGTGAGCAGGAGGTATTCTTACAGAATCAGAGCTGCTAGAATTCCAATCAAGATTTAGCATTTATGTCTAAAAATTATAGAGGAATAGTATTATCGTTAAACGCTTTTATGTTGGGAACAATCTTTGGAGAACTGATCTTTTATTTCGCACTACAATTCTATTCCATGCGAGGGGCTGGAAGGAAGTTTAGGAACAGGAGTCAGGGACTTCAAAACTTGAACTATCCCAAATGAAGGCACCTAGCAGATCTCCATTAAACAAACAAGACTAAAGCACAATTCAGGCGTGAAATAAAACCAAATCTGATACTAGAAACATTGTAACTTACAACAAAGGTTAATCCTAATCCAGCAGGTCCTTTCCAAACATCGGTACACAAAAGCTATTGAGACAGAATTGGAACCATTGTTTTCAAAGCTAACAAGAAGAAAATCTGAAAAGACAGAATAAAGTTTCTACCGGCATTCATTCTCCACGCTCAGCCATTCAGGACAAGAATTTCCTTTCAGCAAACCTGTCATTGCAGATATTGGATTTTAGACAACACAAACGGTGCCTCATGGAAAAATTGAAGATCTACATGTGGCATATGCTCAATTTATTTATGTCGTACACCTAAAAAATTATCCTATCCGGTTTCCAACACTTGTAATGGTGGCCATACAAATAATTCATACTGCAAAACCAAGCGGTAACTGATGGAACAAATAAAAATAAAATTAACATTGATAGTGCACTGAGAAGTTGTATGAGAACTTCATTTGAACTTACATTAATATAATTAATCTAGCTTTCTTAAAATTTATACAATTGTCCGTTGCTTCATTAAACAGAACCTCAACCTGCTTCAACTCCCTTTCTGTAATGCAATTGAGGCACACCATATCAGTAATTAGTCATATCTCTACAAAGAACTCTAAACAGTGAGGATCATGTTACCAGCAGCTTCAAGTTGCTTCTGGAGCTCCAACCCCACGACTTCATTCTCCGCCTGCAAATTTTCAAATTTGTATACAATTTAAAGTAGGAGTTTGACAGAAGCCAATCCTTGAAAAATCGTGCTAAGCCAATCCTTGAAAAATCAGTGCTTCATAAATTAATCTGACTGCCAGATATCTACCTGTAGCTCTTCGATTCTTTTAACCTGGTCCTCTTCTGATGATAGTGGCAACGCCGCAACAAGCGCATCAAACTGCATGGAAGGGCACAATTATTGCTCTGTAAGGAAAAATAATTATTCCTCTCTGAGGGGGAAAAGTTTAGCGATCGCAGCAAGCACATTTTGAACTAAAGTTTGTTAAGCAAAGGATTCTTTGTTCCAACACGTTTCAACTATGGTTAGCAAAATAATAGATTGGTCTTTTCTGGGAAACATGACTGCCGTGTTGTGAATCACTATACTGTTCAAGGCTCCTATGCATCACTCTACCGTATGTACAACTCTTGGAACAAAAATCTTGCGCAATGGATAAGCAAGAGACGAAGACTACTAAGTGTCAGAGGCATGGTTCTGTGGGCTTTACTCCAAAGAACGCAGGCAAGCAAAATTAACCAGCTAGTCCTTCACTTGTTCGCAGCATCAACACAGATAGTCGAGCCCAATGTTTCGCCTGTAACACCACACAAAGGCATTTTGGAATCACCGGGCAGGGCATTTGGTCGAGCAAGTGGCGAGGCCGAGAAGAGAAGAGAGGCAGGGTACCAACCTTCTTGGCGGCGAGGACGAGGGCGTGGCTCATAGCCTTAGGTTGCTCAGAGAGGTCAGGCGCGGGTGGCTGCGCCTGCGCCGGCTGCGGCGGTGGCGGCGGCGGCGGCGCGCCGGGCTGGCCCTGGACCTGGGGTTTGGGGTCGTCCTCGGGCTTAGGGTTGGGGTTGAGCGGGTCCGGGTAGCTGTTGGAGAGGCGGTCCGGCGGCGCGTCCCGCTGCAGCGTGCCGAAGGTGTTGACCGCGAGCACGGCCATCTCGTCCAGCTGGTCCTGCAGCTGCGTGATGATGTCCATGGCGAATCCCTTCTTCTCCCCCTCCCTCCGTCTCCTTCCCCGCTCGCCTTGTCCTTGTTGCAGGCGAGGCGAGTCCGGCTGCTTTATTGGACCAGGCCGACATCCTGGAGTGGGCCTGCAGTGCCCAGCCCACAGAGTGTGTGGGCCAGGCCGGTGCCTGGCTTTCCAGCCTTCTCTCGGTGTGTGCCGTGTGCGTGTGTTTTAATATATTTTTTTATTTTATATCATTTAATAAAAACGTGTTTTTTTTTGTCTTATCGGGTATTAATGTATTTGTAAATATTTAATAAAGAATCATAATTGTCTTTGAGTACTAACCGTGATTAGAGTCGGAATCCTCATCAACTACGATTCGTTAATCTCGCGGTTAACGAATCAAACGCGGACTAAATCCCGACTGTATATATCTAATAATAAGTACGCATAATAATCCTTCAATTTGCAGTGCAATCGCTATCATAATCACGCAGAGAAATCATACCACAGAGAGAGAAGAAGAAAAAGAAGCAAGAGCGCGGGAATCGGATCATCCACGAGCGGCCAACGAGAGGCATGGCTGCCGCCGGCGGCGCTGAGAAACACCCCGCCGCCGCCGCCGCCGCCCCGGTGCAGGAGGAGAAGGAGGCGCTGTTCGCGGCGAAGCACGCGGAGCTGGTTGCGGAGGCCAGGGACGTGGCGCGCGAGCACGGCGTCGCGGTGACCACCGTCGCGTTCCTGGCCCGACGGCACCGCGGTGGCGGACGAGGCCGTCGGCGTCGGCGTCGGCGTCGGCGTCGGGCTGCAGGCCATGATTGAGCGGGCCATAGAGAGGAAGGTGGCGTTGATGGAGTCGCCGGCGGAGCTGGCCGCGCACCGGAGGGAGCTCCAGATGCTGAGGGGCATCATCGTCGGCGAGATGCAGCAGAGCAAGGTGTTGCCGCGACAGAAACTGAAGGAGACGGCGGATGTCGAGGTGGTCGTGGCCAAGAGGACGCCGAGACAGCAGCGGCAGTAGATGGACGGTGGCGCCGGTGCCGGCGCTGGTTGCAACAAGATCATCGGCCGGACGGATGACTAGCTTGTCCCTCGTCGGTGCTGGGATCGGATTGGCCGTCCAAATTCTTTGTCATCAGCCTTAAGATTATTCATCATTATTTTTTTTTTTGTGATTTGTTGTTGGCGAAAGAATAAATATGTGTTTTTTTAATTTTTATACACATGTACTCCTTTGACATGGTCATTGGTCTGACTGCTTCAGCACAACGCGAGGACAAACATGAAAGCGGTTCTGAGGCAACTAGGGGTGACACCGTACAATCTCAATAGGAAGATTTTCAGATCACGGTAGTCCAGGGCAGCAATCAGATATGCTTATCATGTGTTGGCTAAGGGTGAATGCATGCCTCCTGAAAAACTCAAATGCATATATGCAACAATTTACTGACAGTTGTTGTACAGGCTGGTAATGTTGCTGCATATTAGCAAGTTCGTAAGAGACCATCAATAGATCACTAACGTTTGAGGATATACAGAACGGAGTTTGAGCTCACTGTGGCTTTTCTTGTGGTCCATATCAACTCCAAACTTCTTTGGTTCATCAGAACGGCTTTGTGAGTGATGATGGAGAGCTTTCTCAGCTCCAAACACTTGAACAGGAGCAGCCCTCATGGGAAAATCCAAGTCTTTCTGACTTGAAAGAACTAAAGGTTTCTTGTATTGGTAAAAGATACGTTTTAGAAAATGTTACTGATCAAACATTAGAAATATAAATCATGAATAATTTTTAAATGGTTAAGTTTGAAAATATAAAACCTATATAGATAGATTTGTCTTCAAATATATTTTCATAAAAGTATATATATCACTTTTCAATAAATATTTGTATAGAAATATGAAGTCAAAGTGATGCATTGAAGACCGTTTCGATGTCCTAAACAGTCATCTTTTACCTAATACGGAGGGAGTATTGTTTCTGATGACAGTAATTTTCTTTTCTCGAAATCCGATTATTATTTTTCACTCAATCTCTTCCTTCTCATGTTCAACTCTGATATCCCCCTCTCATCTTTTATCTCGACTCTCCAGCGGACTAGGTGGCATCATGATCCGTTGGAGTGACGATGTGTTTTCACAAACTTTAGAGGTCAAGTTATCCCTGGGTGCCTAGTGTCAACGGTGAAGTTAGAAAAATTAGAAATGTGATGCATTTGTGTTATGGGTGCATGGACCCTGTATTATAGGTGTATATGGTAAAATTTTAGAAAAAGACTATTGTTTTCATGATTTTTCAGAGTGCAGTTTGTCCCCACCCTAGCATCTAACCTCGCTTTGCCTTGACCTATGTCCATAAGAATTTTATGTGAGTTGCTTCTGCGTTCCCTAGACTGTTCTCTTTTGCCAAGAAGAAAAGCTGTTCCATGAGCTTCTTCATGGAGCATGATGATAGCAGAAACTTCTACTTACCTCTGTCGCCACAAGCACTTGATGAACTTGGAAATCTGAACACACTGCTTCTCTCCTTGGAATGGGATCCAGAACTTGAAGATCGTAGGACTTTTATCTGGAGTTCCTCAACGATATATTCCACCAGGAAAACTTACAAACTCTTGCAGGGTAATAAACAGGCCTCTCCCCTCTTCTCCTGGTTATGGGCTGGTGATAATCTTGGAAAGTATAAATTTTTCTTCTGGCTTCTCATTAAGACAGGTTGAACAATAGGAATATTCTCAGAAGGAAAAATATGCATCTTGATTATACATGTCCATTCGGGCCGCACGGCACGGGCACGATAAGCACGGCTAATATACCGTGCCGTGCCGTGCCCCGGCCACAGCCCAAGCACGGCACGCGCCTGCTGTTAATGTGCCGTGCCGGCACACCAGGCACGGTCGGCACGACGTGCCCGTGCCGGCCCAGGCACGATTTTCACACAGCACTCAAAATACCAGAATCAAATCCAATTTTCACACAGAATTCATTTCCAACACAGAATCACAAAGAACCATCACAATTCACAAGGAAAACTGTTCGTGCAATGCCTGCCTCATTAAAAACCTATCTAGGTAAAAACTCACACCTCGTGAGAAAACCCTAGATAGGAAAAGAGTACAGCCCAGCTCAAGTTTAATAAATTCATAAATAGTTATTACAGACCATTAATCCATTATTACAGGCTCATTTTTCATGGAGCCTCATCATCAAGATACAAATCATTAAAAGCATCTTCAAGCTCCTTATCCTCAACACAGTGTTGTTGCTTGGCATCAGCTAGCTCCCAATCCTTCACACATGACAACATCTCCACCATCTCCGAGTTCAAGCGCCGTCGCCGATCCTCCAAAATCCTGCCAGAAAGACTAAAGGTAGACTCTGAAGATATTGTTGAAACAGGAACTGTTAATATATCTTTGGCCATGAGAGCAAGCACTGGGTATGTTAGCTTGTGGTCCTGCCACCACCTCAAGATATCAAATTCATCATCATCATACTGGTTGACAGTGTCACTGTCTAGGTAAGTGGATAAGCTCAGTGGCACAAAGATTAGCACCAGCAGTTGCTGCTTGCAGCAAAGCAGTAGCAGAAGTCCTTCTAGATATAGAGGATGAAGGTGTAACAAGTCCAGCACCTAAACCAGCACTTAAAACCCCATGGCTAGAAGAAGATTCCCCAAAGACCATACCCCAATTGGTCCTCCTCTTACCTGGACCAGAGGGTGCAACAGGGGCTCTCTGTACCCTAGCAGTACTGTACTTATCAAAAATAGAATTCAATTCAGCTCGAACCTTAGTTAAGTATGCAATATAATCAGTACCAGTTAGGTTAGACAAGTACCTGAGAACATTAATGAAACCTTTCATTTTGCCTCTGGGATCTAGGATAAATGCAAATGCATACAAATAAGGTATGTCCCTCCAATACTTAAGAAACTTATCCTTCATAGGTGTAACACAAGGTCTAAGCAACTCATCATTTTCATATTCATGTAAATGCTGAGCAATTGCAAGCAAGTGATGAATCATTAAAGAAGATGTAGGATAGTAAACACCTGATAAAACCATAGTAGCATCATAAAACGGCTCAAGAAATTCTAGAATTTTTTCAGCAACATACCAATGATCATCAGTCAAAAGGAAAGGTTCATTAGGCTTGTCTTGGGTAGTGGGTTTCAATGAACACACCAAATGAGGTTCTATAAGGTACCAAATGTCTAAGCATCAGATAAGTGGAGCTTCCATCTAACATCCATGTCAAGCTGAAACTTGCGAGGCCGAACCCCCACAGCAATGCAGTAGCTTTTGAATGCAGCAATGCTGCAAGTTAGATGAGTTCAAGAAAGATATGGACAGTTCTGAATGCTTCAGGATAAGGTTGAACATTAGGAATATTCTTAGAAGGAAAAATATGCATCTTGATTCTTGATTCATACTCCTGTGCTGTTTGCCCTTCAGGAGTTGAGGAGACCTCCTTCCTTTCATTTATTTTTTGAATGCACCTTCAGTCAGTTATGTTGGAACACTCTGGGAATCAACTGGGATCTTTCTCTGCCTCCACTAGACATAGTCATCACAGCTAGACTGAACTTTGGATCGGACATTTTCAGAGAAATCTTCATCACAGCATGCTGGTGCGCGCATTTGGTGTTCCAGAAATGTTGACAGTAAATAGTGTAACATTACAAACTGGAAAGCTCAATTCAAGGAAGAGATGGGTTTGATTTGCATCAAAGCCAAAGCAAGCCGTGCTGGTCCTTTAAATAGTTGGTTGGAGAATTTAGCTTAATTTTTAGCTTTCCTTTTGTTTCTCTTGAGCTTTGTTAGCTCTTAGGGCTCTTTAGTTTTTTGCACCACTCGTGCGCTGTTTTTCCATTCCTGTACTCGTTTTTTACTGTCTGTTAATACAAAAAATAGGGGGAGGGGGGGGGGTTACCCCCACCGAGTCCTCAACAAAGTTGTCACATAAACATCTTCAATGATGTGTGACAACAATTTGAAAATAGCATGCATAAGAATGTGAGTTTCATGTAGATAAAGGCCCTGTTTAGATCCACTGCAAATTACAATTGCAACTAATCACATCAATGTTACGGCACATGCATGAAGCATTAAATATAAACAAAATGTTTGTATGTTTGTACTTTTTGCATGTACGTCACGAGACGATTTTTTTAAGCCTACTTAAACCATGATTAGACAAAAGTTGTCAAATACAAACGAATGTGTTACAGTGCAGAATTGCAACTGCAGCTGGGATCTAAACACACCCAAAGTTCTCTTGGCTCGGTTTTTCAAGTCTAGATGTTATAGAATAATTAAATATCTAAAAGGTTGAAAAATCACATCATACCTCATATATACCGATTGTTTCATCTGTATACTTCATTGTATTTTGTATTTTAAAAACAACGCTAACAAGCTCTCCGTTGAAACTAGTCTTCGTTAACACTTGGCAACAAGGGGAAAAAAAAAACTCTACCTATGGTAAAAATGATTGGTTCCACGGTATTGTATTTAACAAGTTGCTTTACCACTCATAACTAAAGATGGCTTATATGGTCACACGAAAAACTCAAACGAGGAGAGTTTTCTCAACATATACTTATTTATATTAGATTACATGAAATGTTAAGCATGGAACCAAGGTGGTAAACAGTAATTTGAATATATATATATATATGTAAATCTAATGATCGAGCATACAAATGGCAAGGAAGGATATAAAATAGAGCAGGTTGCGGCAATGGCGACGACGACGATGGCAGTGAGCTACAGCGACGACGAAGACGGCAGGCGGCGGCGTGCGGGAAGGATTGACTCGCACATGGCATCATGGGCTTAGATGGGCCACCATAGCCTACCCTTATGACCTGCTAGATGGGTCACAGCTCTGTTCGCTTGAGCTTATAAGCAGTTTATTCGGGTTTTTTTAACTCTAGAACAGTATTCCTCTATCACGAGAAATTAGCTTTCAGCTTTACATCTCAGCGAACAGAGCCGTAGTGACCGCAGAGAAGAGTCGTTGTGCACGACCGTAGAGGATCTCATTCCCGGGAGCCTCCTGCGCTCGCCCACAGGTGGCCGCACCGCCGCCACATGCCCTATCCCTGCGCCCGTGCCCGCCCGCAGGTGGCCGCACCGCCGCCGCCACCCGCGCCTACCATCTCCAGTTCGCCTCCGCGACGAGCTCCGCCCCTCCAGGCACCCCGCGCTCCACCCCTCCCTGCGTGGCTGCACCGGCCCGCCACAGGAGGTTGTCCAGTCGTTGTCCGGCTACTCCCTTCCTGCAGCGCGTCCCGTGGCGCGGCTCCTCTCTCCCCGTAGTGCCGCAGCATTCTTCACCCCCGTGGTGCGCCCCATCCGCTTCCGCTCCATCCACCTCATCGGAAGCCGGCGACCACAGATCTGCGGCGCAAGGTCAATTGATCCGGCCAGACGACGAGTTGCCGCGGCCGCTGACCGAGCACATCAACCATTTGAGGGATCTCGGAGCCGTGAGCGCTGATTGGGCCTTGGTGCCGTGCGAACACCTCCCCGTCTCCCACTCTCTGCGACTCTGCCCCGCGCGGCGCAGGGACAGAGAGAGAACGCACGGCAGGTACGGCGGGCGGACGGGCGAGGTTGCAATCACGAGGTACGCACATCGTCGCCGTTTCTCCCTCCCCCTCCTTCCTTCGTTCCTTCTTTCTCGGACTCTGCGTTTCAGCTGGGAAGAGTCGGATGGAGGGAGGGAGGAAGGAATGGATACGAGTAGTACTACTGGGCGGCATACGTTAGGCTTCAGATGTGTACTGATTTTTGTTTTCTTTTGTTTTGGAGTGGATATTGGGTTTGATGTTGAGATGAAGGGATGCATTCATGGTCCAGGTTCTTGAACAGAACGATGATTCAATTGTTTGGAGTAAATTGGTGAAACTGGAAAAAATTGCTTCCCATTGCCATATGGTTCATTAATGAAAAATTCAGAAGTCTGATCTGTGCCTCGCAGGATTCTCTCCTATGTGTTTCCTATTTTTAGTGATGAATTGCTGACTTCTAACAGGTTTGGTTGATTTCCCTGGAAGGTCCAATGGTGCCATTTTGCTGCTATCTTGTTAGGCTACTCACTGCATTAAGCATATCAAAGTATCAAGCAGCAAATCTAATGCAGCTGCTATGATGAAGGAATCTAATGTCACAGTGTATGCATACGCCTATATGATTCAAAGCATCGTTAGTGCCAAGATGGATTTTCTAATGCCACTGCTATGAAGAAAGAATTCTAATGTAGCTAATCTTAAGCTTATTTTCTATTTCATGATGGCTAAGGAACATGAGCATATAACTCAATATATTTGCAACTCACATGGTATTCAGTCAGAACTCAATATAGAGACTAATAGATAATGGAAGTTGAGACTTTTGCCAATTTGTTTGGCTGTTTCCTGTTGTCAGATAAGACTCCTAATATCCGAAGAAAACACCAAGCTTCCCTGCAGCCTACCTTTTGTTCGTGCCTACAACTTAAACTATCATGTATTATCAAAGTTCAGAAATGCTTACATTTTTTTTTTAAAAAAAGGAAAGAATAGCTTTGCATTATAGAAGTTTGCTTCATCATATTTCAGGTCGAAATGAATAGCTAGGCCTTATATTTGCTTCACATGTTACAGAAAGCAAAGCTTCATCACATAGTAAGGACTGTCTTTCTCTGACCAGACAAATTCTGTATGCCGTGGACACATGTATTATCGTAGTAGGCCAGTGGCATTTATCATCAGTTAAATGCAACGAAAGGCTTTAAAGGACTTCTACGAATAGCAATTGCAGCATAGTGCTTGTTCAACTGCTCCGATAACCTTGATGACCTCAATTCCTTATCCATGCTCTCTATCTGCATGGCATAGTGTGAGGGTTCTCTACTATATATTTTTTTTTGCTGAATTAGTGAATTTGAAAATGCTATGTGTGTAGATAGTTTTATTAACATGCAACTTATTTGCACTGCTCAGCCTTTGCATTTTCATGTGTACTGTCGCCTTAACATACCTTTAGTTTCTATTGTGTTAATGTAAAATGTTTTGAAAAATTCTCATGGCGGTCACATCTGCTAAATAACAGAGACTGCATTGCAGTGACTGCTTAACAGGTGAGCTACCTGTTTCCTATCTATGTTTTTCCGCAACATTCACCACTTTGTTTTTTTCGGTCCACTAAACATCTTGGTGGACCAGTTCAGTTAACAATTGAATTCATGTCTTCAAGTTCAGTTCAGCTAGATATATCTTACATTGCATGAGTCCAGTTCTTAGCAGAAGGGATGTGTTGTGCAACTCTTAGCTGAACAAAACAAAAAGGGTGGGATATATGATACATTTTTCAAGTCTAATACTTGGATTGATGCTATGTTTCTTAGTTGTTGTTTTTCATCTTCGATGTCTGGCGTTTGTGACTCGACTGAAGATCCCATTTAATACTTGGAGTGGCTCAGTGTTGCGTTCTTTGTTTTAGGGATTCATTGAGGCAAACAAATAGAGCACAAAGCGCAAAACCAGGTTCACACAGCTCTTCATCCATTTATAGACGTGAAGCTATAATTGTCATACTCTTGGCAAGCTGTTGAGTGATTGTTCAGTGGTGTTTGATTGGTTCATGTTTTGGACTCATAGATTGTAACAGTTACCAAAGTAGGGCAGACAGTCATAGCAAGGTATCGACATACTTTTGTTGAACGTACATGACTTCTCTCATGATTACTCGATATGACATAGTTAAGCTAGCTGATTCACTAGATCCATTGTTTGACTTCACTTTTTTCGTCAATTTTTTTTTTTTTTGGCTTCGGTTGTAACTTGAATGTAATGATTATGCTTGATCAAGTTTAAAAATGTCCCAAGGTACATTCATAATGTCTTTAAGCCTACTAATTGCAATTAACTATTACCCATGTGACAGCGCTAATATTCACGTCTATACTCAGAACCTCTTTATAGAATGTCATGAAGATGTGACGGAACTTATTCGTGTACTTTAAGTGGATCTTGAAGTTTTTTGCCTAGTCGATATAAAACATTATTTTAGCCAAATCACGGAATGATCTATACAATAGAATGATTTTATGAGCTTGCTGACGCCGCACTCTCCGTGACCGCTAAGTTCATAAACTTTGACTTTTGGATTAAATGCCACATTAACGATGGATTGTGTGATCCATGTAATTTTTTATAAAAGTTTATTTATCCCTGTAGCAACGCACGGGCATGAACCAGTAGACTGTGAAAACATAGTTGTGCATAACAAGTTTTTGAAACATTGTGTGTGTGTATTTTTTTAAAAAACTCGACACTCGATCGGAGTTTTGCACTTTCAAGGAGACTATAGATTACTCCCTCCGTCCCAATATAGTTGACGTTTTAGAATAGAGAGGGAGTACCAAGACAACGTTAAAATGACCTGCACATCCCTATCTTGCAATCATTGTATGCATTAAATGTTTAGTGCTACCGGTGCTGGAACGGCCAGAGACCACCCTCCAGAGTATCCACTCGCATGTACTACAATTTTTACTAAACAAATGAACAGTTCACCAAAACAAAAATTTACATCCGCCGGGAATCTCACTTAGCGCCAACAAGTAGACGCAGTTAAACAAACAAATTCAAATAGAGGTGCCATATTTAACTTCTGGGCTAATAAAGCCACTGCGTCACTGGTCACTGCCCTACAGCTCCTCCAATCATTCACTTGCCATGGCCCTTGACTTGAATGCAACTCCAGATGACGAAGAAGATGAGCGGCCTGATCTGAACCGGCCACCTGCAAATGAACAAGATTGGAGTATCCATAATCCCTTAGAAGCGGCTGGTGCAAGCGAAATAAAAAGAGGTGATCCTTTACCTGCCCTCCTCCAACCTGCAGTGCCCTCCTCCAACCTGCAGTTTAGTGCTAGGATGTCTGTTATCCTTTTTTTTCTCTTCTCTGTCTCCTAAAATGAGTTTGCTTGGATTATGTTTCTCATTTCCTACCTCCTAAACTGATTGTGTGAAAGTAATTTTTATGCCTTACTCCTACTAGATTTCAATCTGGTGCATTTCATAGGGGTGGATAACTCACAAGTGCAATCACCAGCTTCCCACCCATTTGGTTTAAATGCACCACAAGATGGAAGCCTACATGCAGGTGAATATTTCCATCAGCTCAAAGACATCTACAAACAACAATTTTGCACAATTAAAGGGCTATCTTAGAATGGTCATTTCAGTAGCACAAAAAATGGTGTGTTTATGCTTCTCAACTAAAACTAATTTTTTTTTCATCACGTCACAATGTGGGTGACAATTTCACTGATCATGATAACCAAGGCCAATTTGTACTCGTTTAATTTCTCCTAGAGTAAGTGTACTTTCTCCTAAAACTTTTTATTGTAGCAGGTCAAAATGTTGGGCATCATCTAACTGCACATGACTTACCTGGTCTCTTTGATGATGCAGCAGCTCATAATGTTTGCCATCCCTTTGATTTAAATCATCCTCAACAGGGGAGTGAACAAGAAAACATGATGACAGGTGATTATTTCCAAACAGTGACTTGAGCATAGATGTACGTTTGCTGAAAAAACAGATTTAATGCATTTGCGCACATCGTAGGTGAAACTATTAATTGAGTGCTATTTGCAGCACATTTATTAGGTCCATGTCCAAAATGATTTGTATTCTTATGTCAATTTTTTATCCAGGTGAACAAGATGCCTTGGAGGATCTCATAGAGGAGTTTGGTGTGTACACTCAAACTGTTGACATCGCCTTTGATGAAGAGGAGTTGTTGGACACAGATGAGGACCAGCAAACATATGATGACGAAGAGGATGCCCAAGCACATGATGTTGAAGAGGATGAGCAAGCACATGATGTAGATGATGAGCAACCACATCATGATCAGGCCCGACTTAGGACGAAGGATCTAACAGATAGACAAAGGCGAGACATATTTGAAGATTTGCTTCAGTAAGAATGGAAAATTAAAAAGGAACAGTACAACTATTATTGCAGCAAAGTACAATGTCGGTATACGTAGCATACAACGTGTATGGAAGAGAGCAAAAAAATGTTGGGTACAGGGCATACCAGTAAATGTCAATGCTTTGAAAACTAACTGTGGCCATAAAAAAGTTCAAGTGGATCTCTCTGCAGTTCCAGATATTCCCCTAAACAGAAGGGGTACTATAAGGTCACTTGCACATGCTCTAGGTGTCCATAAAAGCACTCTTCATAGGTCATTCAAACAAGGATTGCTACGACTGACACTCTAACTCACTGAAGCCCTATTTGAAGGAAGCAAATAAAAAGTCTAGGCTGGAGTGGTGTGTGTCGATGATAGAACCAAGTACACTGCCAAATAATCCCAAGTTCAAAGAAATGAAAAATATTATCCACACAGATGAGAAGTGGTTTAATGGGACAAGAAAGAATAAGACTATGTACATGCATCCAGATGAAGAAGACCCACATAGGACAGTGCAAAACAAGAATGCCATTGACAAAGTCATGTTCTATTCTGGAATTACACAACCTAGGTTTGATGCTGAAGGTAGATGTTATTTTGATGGCAAGTTAGGAGTATGGCCTTTTGTCCGTGAGGTACCAATCTTTCGCTACATAAGAATCACTTTTCTATTATTCTCATAAGAATCTGTTTATATTGGTGTGTTTCGCTACATAAGAATCACTTTTATATTATTCTCATAATAATATGTTTACTTCCAGGAACCAGCACAAAGAAGAAGTGAGAATAGGCTCAGGGGCACACCTATCACAAAGACGATGAAGGTTAACAGATAAACAATGAGATCTTATATGATCTCAAAACTTCTTGAAGCTATACGCATTCGTTGGCCTCGAGAAGATGCCCACCAGGCAATTTGGATACAGCAGGACAATGCTCCGTCTCATATCCACCCAGATGATTCAGAGTTTGCTGCAGCAGTTGCCCAGACCGGCCTTGATATACGCATAAGGAATCAACCTGCTAATTCACCTGATATGAATTGTCTAGACCTTGGTTTCTTTGCTTCTCTTCAGTCATTGACGGATAGAACGACGTCAAGAAACATTGATGAACTCATTACAAATGTGATCAATGAATATGAAAACTACAACCCTGTTCTTCTGAATAGGGTATTCCTCACGCTACAAGGCTGCACTGATTGAAGTAATGAAAGATAATGGAGGGAATAGGTACAAGATCCCCACATGAATAAGGAGAGGCTGGAGGTAGCAGGCATGCTCCCCAAATCTCTTAGTTGTGACAGGGAGATTGTTCAAAAGGCAATTGAGTTGTTGAACAACTAATGGAATTGTTTGTTTAGCTTTTGACGTGTGCAGCAAAAAGGGGCATGGCTGCTAGCTTTTGTAATCGTAGTGGGGGCGAAGGAAAAGCCTTTTCTGGTGCATGTATAAAAACTAGTTTGGGTTCCTTGAATTCCTAGTTACTTAAGCGTGTCCTTGTATCCACAGTCTGAATACTTTGTTTATAGTTTAGGCTAGAAAATTCAGCAATCAGTATGAAAAATTCAGCAATGTTCGTAACCACAAACTAATTTCAATATTGCCTGGTTAATTCACTAACATAATTCATAACCAAAAGCTAACTTCATCTACGAAGTTGGAATCTCACTGCATAACATAGACAGTGAAACACACAAAAGAAGCACTTCATCAGCACAATACTAGGCACACATCAGAAACTAGAGCGAGTTGTAGAAATTAGTGAGGGCAACCTTGATCATTTCGGCAAGGACTTCCCGGTCCTCCCCTTCTTCGATGCCAGTAAGCCAAACCTCCATGTATTGAACCATCTCAGGGGTCATGTCACCGGCGGCAACGGCGGTAGCTTTGGTTTTGCCCGCCTCCAAGGTCACCTCGCCGGTTGCAGCAAGTCGATGGAAACGGCCCCTTCCACCTCGGCGGAGCTCTGGACGGCAGCTCTCCTCTAGGGCACTGTCTTCAGCTTCTGAGTCGAGAACGTACAACTGTCCGTCGCAGTCCACACGCAGGCGACCACGTTTGATGTGGCGCCCGCGTACGTTCCTCCCCTCGTCGCCGCAGCCGCCCAAGTTGAGAGAGCAGGTACCGTCACCGCCGCCATCCTGCCGTCAGAACGCGCTTCCGGATCTGATGGCGGTTGCGGATGACATCGTCGCTGCCGCCCCCAACCTCCACGACCTTCTTCGGGCTCCCATCGCACCCGCAGGTACCCGTGTTGGGACCACAGTTGCCGCCATCACCTCCATCTCCAACCCCTGACGGCACGCTCTGGGTTAACATCGGGGCTGCCGCTCGATAACTTGGGGGAGCAAATCTCGTCATCTCCTGCCGCCGCCCAGCTTCAGGGCATGCTTGGAGGCCACATCACTGCCGCGGAACACTGGCTCGACAACAGCCTTGGGGCTTCTATCGCTTTCGCTGCTGCTACTTCTCAGCTTTGTGCCGCGCTGCTTCGACCCGGTACGGCGACGGATCCAGGCTAGGCGGTCGTGGAAACGGCGGTGCCGCCTAGCACCGGCCATGCCCGACGCCGTAAGAGATGGGGAGGTGGAGGAGATTCAGGACAGGAAAGTTGGGAGGCAGAGGAGATGGAGATGGGGAAGCCGAGCGCGATGGAGACGGGGAGATCGAGCGCGATGGAGACGGAGAGATGGGGAGGCGGATGGCTGTGCGTGCTCCACCACCACCCGTGAGAGGATAAGCCTCCAAGATATTCCTTCCCACATTCTATTTTTTTTATTTTCAATATTGGTGTGGTGGGCGACAATGAATAGATGGATGGACGCATGCTGTACTGGCATTCAGACTAGGCACCTAAAACGTCTTCTATTTTGATACTTTTTTTGAACGCTGAAACGTCCACTATATTGGGACGAAGAGAGTATGTGTGTTTGTTTCCACTGACTAAAATAAGTTACAAAGACATGCTGATTTGATAGGCCATTTTTGTTCTATAGGCCTCAAAAATCCAAATGATTAAAACTTTTGAAAGCCGTTGTTATATACTCCCTCCGTCTCAGAAAACATACAATTCTAGCATAGTAGCATGTTTCAGTGTACTAACTTTGACAAATTATAAATAAAAAACTAAAAATATTTATAATGTCAAATAAATACCATTAGATTACTTATAAAATGTATTTTTATAATATATTAATTTGAAACTATAAATATGAATACTATTCATTAGAAATTTGGTCAAACATGAACTACTTTATCTGGAACGCAATCCGTAGCTGCATGTTTTTTGGGACGGAGGGAGTACCATCGTGATCTTGTTGTGGCACCTTCTTGAACAAAGACAACCTGTTCACTCGACCTTTTCAGCTAAATTCAGCACTACTTTACATGAGACATTCGAGCCGCAGCCGGTGTCCAAAGGGAAAACTCGTCCAGTGCTACTATTGGCGAGCCGTCCAGTGCTGACGTGGCAAACCGCTATTCCCGAATCGAACCAGAAAATAAAACAAAAGGAAAGAGGAAAAAAAAACCGTCCCCGCAGGCCGCAGCACTGGAAAAAGGAACAAAGAAAAATAAAAAACGAATCCCCCAGCTGACCGCCGCCAGGACGCCGCCACCGGTGACCGGCCACCCCGCTCCCCTCGCAGCTGGTGAGTTCGAAAACTTCGAAACCCCAGAGCTTTTCCGATTTCGCAATGCTCACTGTTCGGTTCCTCCTCGTACCCAGCCGCCGCCGCCGCCGCCGCGGTCCGCAGCGATGAAGCGCTTCTTCCAGCCAGTGCCCAAGGACGGCTCCCCGTCCAAGAAGCGACTCGCGGCCGCTGCCGAGCCGGGGGACGGCCCCGCCTCAGCCGGCGCTGGCGCTGGCGGGGACGGAGAGGGGAGGCTCACCGAGGAGCCACGCAAGTTCCTGACGTGGAACGCCAACAGCCTGCTCCTCCGGATGAAGAGCGACTGGCCGGCTTTCTCGCAGCTCGTCGTCCGCCTCGACCCCGACGTCATCTGCGTCCAGGTGAGCGATCTGGTTCCTCCCCGACCCCCCGAGGGGTTCAATCTGCAAGGCCACCCGCTCCTCGGAACCACCTGTACGCCGGCGGGGCCCGTATCCTGCAATGCAAGCTCCACCGCCCCGCCCCCCCCGCCCCCCCCCCCCCCCCCCCCCCCCCCCAGAGAGGCGTACCGTGTGTTTGTGTCGTTGGTGGCATTTCGTCGAGCAGGTTGTGGGCGTACGGTTTTGTGCTCCCTGTATTTAGGTAGAGACTAGTGTGATGTTTATGGTGGGTTTTAGATTTTTATCTCTTACATCTCGTGGTGGGTGTCATTATGCCTGCAAGTACTGAGACATTGGGTTCCTTTTTTTTTTTTAAGTAACAGCTTGCTAAATATTA
The DNA here is from genome assembly GCA_038502445.1 of Eremochloa ophiuroides. Classification (NCBI taxonomy): domain Eukaryota; kingdom Viridiplantae; phylum Streptophyta; class Magnoliopsida; order Poales; family Poaceae; genus Eremochloa; species Eremochloa ophiuroides. The sequence goes on along the minus strand of JAHLJS010000004.1, from coordinate 7,069,434 downwards.
CCTCCTTTCCAAATTATAGGAGTGTTTTGGCTTATATACAGTAGTTTAGTTTTTATACTATGTATAGACATATGCACATAACATAAGCCAAAAAGACCTATAATTTGGAACAAAGGGAGTACGAGATAACTGATGGTCTAATGCTGCTGCTGTTGCTTGTCCATGGGCTCATATTGTTGGTCTGTGCGCATAAGAATTCAGAACTTCTTCCCTCCTTGTAAAACAACTCATTCTAGAACTGTGGTTGTGGCCATGGTTGCTGCCCTTGGAATCCACACTCTACCTGATATATGCATCCATGAAGCACTATTTTTTAATCTATTTAGCTTATTATTATTATTATCTTTGCAACCCTGTCTATAAGAGAAGAATCTTGTTTCTAGTAAGTTGAAGGTTTAGATTGGTCTGCTAAACTAAAGTCCGTAATCCTTTCAGTGCCTCCTCACTCAGTTGGCAACATTTTTTTTTAGTTACATAATTATTAATATATGCACATCTGATAAGGATATACTGAACTTCTTTGTTAGGAAGTGCGGATGCCAGCGGCTGGTTCCAAAGGGGCACCTAAGAACCCTAGTGAACTAAAAGATGATACAAGCTCGTCGCGGGATGAAAAGCAGGTTTTGTTGCATTTGCAAAGATTAATGTACTTTCTGTGAATATATGTACAGCTACTTTTGTTATGTGTTTCATCAAAATACTGGATCATCAGCTAAGCTGAAACTACATCACTTGCAGCCACGAAAAATGTGTTTTATCATTGTCATGGGCAGCCAACGGGCTGCCCAATAGCCCAAGCATCAATGTGAATGGCGCCAGGGTCTGAAAGGGCCAGAGGAGTACCCGAAGAGACCTCAATTGTAATCAGTAGCAATTAAGGATTATGGGGAAGGGATTAGAGTTATGAGAGAGTAATTATTGGGGAGAGAAACGTGGAGACCAGAGTGGGGCGGCTGGGTCCTCTCTATATATAGACTATGTAATCAGCTTATGGAAGGAATCAAGAATGAAGAAACCAGTCCCCAACCTATTCCTAATTTCTGAAGCTCTAGGCATAGCATAAGGCCTAATTCTCTTCTCATCCCAAACTCCGAAGCTCTAGGCAAAGCTTAAGGCCTAACTATTCCCAGTTATCTATCTATTAACACTAGTTATCTAGATTCATAACAATCATCTTGATTTTTTTTTCTTGTTTTAGATGTACTACATATTTGAAACTTGCACACTTTTATTCATATCAGTTGCACCCTGTTAGGCTGTTGTGGACATGGCACCACTAGCATCAGCTCTCAGCAATCCCACAGGAATTCCTGTAGCAGTTCAGTACTGATGTGCTCATGCAATAGCATAGCAACTGCTACTGTTCGTGTGGGGCTTGCCAGTGTGGCTTGAATTGGAATTGCAGGTGATAATATGTAGTGAAAAACGTTGCATTAACTACACTCTTGGTATTTTTAGTGGACATTGTGAAACATATTCATCCTCAGGCCATGGAGAAACATACAGAAACCAACCACCTAATACTCCGTTACAATCTGTCGATTACCTTTAAGCCATGCAGTCTGGCCATCCCTCTTTATTATTGTTGTATGGGTTGACTGTGCATGTGAATGTGTTTCATTTTTCGATCAAGTGATTCAAAACATAATAAATTTAGTGAGCAGTGCAAGCAGAAAAGTATTAATAACTACTATGGAGTGTTCCTGATACTATCAAACTCCTGGATTATGATTTCTATCTCAGTTTCGTTTGTTACATTGGATTCAGTGGGTCGACAGCAAAGTTGTTACATTACTGTCACACTTCTTGATGTCAAACAGGTAGTTCTGCGTGCTTTGTCAACTTCACCTTTCAAAGACTACCGTGTCTGGTGGTCTCTTTCAGATTCAAAATATGCTGGGACAGCTATGTTTATAAAGAAAAAGTTTGAGCCTAAGAAGGTGTCTTTCAACTTGGATAGAACATGTATGTTTGGAGATGATTTCATATTATCCTAGCTCTAACAATTTTCTATTGTCTATTCTAATGTTGCAGCCATTCTGTTTTGCATATTATAGTTTTATGATGGTATTTCAAGATCTGGTTTAGTAACTGCTTGTATTTTTTTTTTTGAAACGAACTGCTTGTAATTTGGTAGCCATAGTTTATAACAAACCTGTCCAAACTTATTGATTTTTTTAATTTAGAAATTTTTTAGAAGAAAGAAAATTTGACTAGTTGAAAATCATAAGAGAGCAAAACATCTTATCTTGCAGATTGTGACAACCAGTACTCATGTTTCTATGTCGTGGGCTAGAGGATCATGTGGTGTATTATGCAAGTTATAAAGTCCTAACAGAATATGGTCACTTTCATAGATCGTAGAATTAGGATAATCATTGCAAGAATATATTGCAAAACAAAACTCAAGGCATGCCTCTGTGTACTGTTCATCTTCTCTCGATATGTCTATGCACGTTTTTCTGTATAAAAACTAAAATTAAGGAATGAAAAGGTCCAGGCTAGCAAGCTTTTTAACAAATAGGCATATTGAATTCCTGTTTACTTTTAATTAGTAAATTTTACTTGTAATACAGTTCTTTCTTAGATTCCACTTCCCTACACTTTTCAGCTTCTAAGCATGAAACCGATGGGCGCGTTATAATTGCGGAATTTGAATCATTCCTCTTGCTAAACACTTATGCTCCAAACAATGGATGGAAGGAGGATGAAAATTCATTTCAAAGAAGACGTAAGTGGGACAAGAGAATGCTGGAATTTGTTCAACGTGTGGGCAAACCCTTAATCTGGTGCGGGGACTTGAATGTCAGGTAATCGGGAAAAATAATTTCTCCTTATTGAAAGAAGACCGTATTTTTAATACACACTTTCCATGCTGCTCCTTGTACCATATACAAATTAAACTTCATGCAACTCTTTTCTTAATATTTAAAATCAACACGGAGATGAAGTGTTGTCCTGGTTAACAACATAGAACCAAATAACCAATACCAAAAACACCTTTAGGAAATTTTTCTTTCAAGGTTGGTTATAGTACTTGGTCGAAACAACCATATATGACCTATAGTACTTGGTCAAAATAACCATATGCAATCTGCAATCTTGCATGCTAAAAGAAAATATGATATATAGTGCAGAGGGAAATTTCGGTTTTATCTGTTTGCCCAGGGAGCTCATGTTTGCTATATCAGTATGACATTTTTCAAAGACAAACTTTTCATCTTATGCTTCAGTTCATCACTTGTATTTTGAATATTCCAGTCATGAAGAAATCGACGTCAGCCATCCTGATTTCTTTAGCAGTGCTAAGCTGAATGGATACACCCCACCCAATCAAGAGGTAATATTTGTTTTATGCTGCAACCCAGTTTCCACAGACATCTTGCTAGCAAAAGATGTGGCTCTCCCCCAAAAGCATGGTTGTGGATATTTCTGTTTTCTTTCTGTCTTACCTTGGATGCCTTTGGTAGTGGGCAAGGCTGTGCGTGGCAAACCTTTCTAGTAAAGGATTTGGCTCTTCCCCAAAATCAAGGATATCATTTCCCCTCTTCCTTGCTAGTCTTGCTGAGCAATGTTAGGTAAAGGATCCATGCGAGTCAAGAAGTGTTTTTGTCAATGAGTTTGTTTTCCATCATGATAAGCCTTTTGTTTTATACTGCATTTCAAAAATTGATTTGTTCTTGTGTCTCTGCAATACAGAGTTGGGAGCATAATGTGATATATTTGTAAACTCTATAAACCACTACAATTGTAGCCTTTTGTAAAACTCTGTGTGATCATACTATGTTCTTTTGAGTGGGTGTGTGGGGATGTTGTAGTTTTATACACTTGTCTCCTTAATGCACTAATACACAGCTCTCTCTCTTTTGTTTGTTTGAGAAAAAAGCAGTGTACATACAAAATGGTTCAATGATGGTGGAATGACTGAACAGTTAGTTAATTACTGAATAGTTTGGAATGACTGAACAGTTAGTTAATTACTGAATAGTTAGAATGTCTTTTAGTTTAATCTTAGGATTTTATTCATTCATGTGTTTGACTGCATATCGTGTTTCTGTAAACATGATGTGAAATACAATGGAATAGTAGAGCATAATAATTTTTACAAACACTTGTATTTGTAGCCAAGTTGTGCATCGCAATAAAACAGTCAATTACTAATAATCAGGTGTCAGAACAACTAAGTAACGTTAACATTGTCAAAAATATTTGTGGATCTGAGGTAATTTACTATTATATCCCACAATCTGATTCTGTAGGAGACTTGGAGCATTTCTGATAAGTTCAGAATTAAGTTCCTGACAATGACTGACTAGACTTTCAGACTTCAAAGGACATTGTATGCTCCATCATGTGAAGTTTCACATTTGACTGGATCTTTTAGTTCTAGTGGGCCTCTGGTATCCTTTTGGTGGTGTGTATGTTTTGCTATTGCATTAGTACAATGAAGTCTTTTTATATTCTGCACCTGCAGGACTGTGGACAGCCCGGATTCACCCCAGCAGAGAGACGGCGCTTTGGCAACATATTACTCCAGTAGGTGAAATTTTTGAGGTTCTATCATGTTCTTATTTATCTGGTCTCACAAAAATGAAAGTTCATGTCTGTCTGTGCACCACCTATTATGGATGTTTAATAAAATATACATAACAGTATTGGTTAGTTTTCTTCAATAAATGACTCAGATGAGCCATATTTTGTATCTAAACTCATTCTACCACTGCCATTCTGTTTGGGGATTTGCTGAGGCTGTCAAATTTATATAGGCTTGATCATACTAGAATATCTGTATGTCAAAAGTCTATGAGTATATTTGACCAGAATAGAAGGAAATATGCCACAAGTCTGAAATACTTTTAATGAGAAAATATCTGTCAAGAAACTATGATAGTTAAGGTACCATTTAAGGAATCAAGGCTACAAAAAATATATTAGCTTACACTATTTGTTTACACTGTCTTAGATCGTTTTGACTTTTGAACTATAAACGGTGACGCTACTATATGCTGGCCTTGTTTGGAGCTAAGAAGTAAGAACAGAGCTATTGAAAACCACTGAGTGCTAGCCTTTATTTGCATATTTCTGGATTGTCTAACAGATGGCTTTTTGGACAATTGACAATTCGAACAAGATAGATTGAGACAGGATAAGTTAATAGTGTCCATGAGTACCTCTGAAGATATTTGATTATAAGCATTTTACTTATGATTTTAATATTATATTTGAAAATTCGAAAGGAGACAATGGTTTTATTAATAGAAAATCTGCTTCACTTTAGGCAGGTCTAACTTGGGGGTTGTACCTTATATTTGAGTTAAAAGCCTAAAACCATGTTACAACTAGTACTTGTAGCTCTCTCTGCTGAACTTTTTTCAAGGTCCATTGCAGGTTTAAACAGCACAGAAATAAACCAAACAACGCCTCACATGGCATATGGTTGAAACCATGTTTTCAAGTCGATGCAAGTATTTGGCAAAGATTTTTTTTGAGAATAAATTATGAGAAACACATAAATCAAGATGCCCCTTGCTTGGTTTCAGGGTGGCATTACTGTAGTGTTCTATTTCATATTTGTTGCTTTGAAGTTTAATATCTTACGAATGAACGGTTTTGTACGTGCAGAGGAAAGCTGGTAGATGCTTACAGGCACCTGCATAAAGAAAAGGACATAGATGGTGGCTTCTCTTGGTCTGGTCATCCGATTGGCAAGTAAGAAACATTTGGCTGTTCTGGGCTAGTGGGCTTCATTTGGTCCTTAGATATTTTTTTTGGGTTCTCAATTTCTCTCTGAATCATGTTCATTCTGACTTGTCTGCTGTTATCATTTGTATCTTTGAGGAATCTTATCTCCTTCTGTATACATATGGTTGCTTCATAAGGCCAAGCGCAATGTAAGAGCAGCTGGCAGTAGTCATCCAACCACCCTGCACAATGTCCATCTGGTTACAGTGAGGCCTAAAACAATAATATTAAACCACTACTCCTTTTGCAGGCTGCATGCAGCGCAAGAACTCCGATCTGAAAGAATCTAAATTTTTTATTCCCGATTACCTGTTAGTAGTGCTACTACCGGATGAAACTATTACCTGCTTTTTCTTTCCTCTCACAATGTATCTTGCTACCCTCCATTGCGGAAGCCCTAAGGCATCTAGTCTTAAGTCTTAATCTACATTTTGGGAGTTTCTGAAAAATCCACCTTGAAGATGTTTATTTATGTTCAGTTGTGTTTAGGCTGATTAAATGTCATATAAACGCTAAAGGACCTTTTTGGGCTGACTATAATCGACGTTTAGGACCTGTAGCCTACTTTTTGGCTAAGCAATGGTTGACTGAATCTGAATGTTTAGCATATACTTCCTCCGTTCCAAATTATTGGTCGTTTTGGCTTTTATAGATACACACTTCTATTATGTATCTAGTGTATATTAAAAGCTATGTACCTAGAAAAACCAAAACAACCTATAATTGGGACAGAGGGAGTACCGTTTAACTAAACACGTTCAGTAGAATAGTTCTTTTTTTTTAGAATCTGATTCCCTTAAGTTCTTGTGGATGTCTCAATGCTAAAAAAAAATCCTATCCGTTTAGTGTTTTTTTATTTGCTGTAACCAGTAGCATCTTTAAGGCAGTTTTATTATGTTGTTGACATACATATAGTCCTCAACATAAGGTGTAAACAAAAATATGATCTGAAAGTATGTCATGATTAAAGGATCCAAGCCAGTATTCAAACTGCCAATACACTGCATGTATACTTGAATGCATCTTTTATCTTTTTAGTGAGACTAACTTCTCTGCATATTATTCCTCTAGGTACCGAGGAAAGAGAATGAGGATCGACTACTTCCTTGTTTCGGAACAGTTAAAGGACAGAATAACTTCATGCGAAATGCATGGCCAGTGGCATTGAATTAGATGGTATGAAGTTAAAATATTACCACCTTTATTTGCATTGTTATATGGTACTTGAAACATTGGAGGGTCTCATTCAAAGTAATTTTCAGTTTTCTTGTTTATGCACATATCATCTGTACACAGTCTGTGCTAAAGCATGAAAACATGGGCTTCCTAAATGTTTGAATTTTCTGTGTGTAGTGGAAATGACACTTCAGAAACTATGGGACTGTCCACAATATGGGTTGTATAGTTAGTTTTTGTCTGTCTCTCTTCTTTTGGTCTTGCTTGTTGCCAAAGGTACTAGTATTGGTGCCAAATGTGGATTGATTCCACGGTTTCAAGATAGGTTTTTGGGTGGGGAGGGAGCGAGAGCAAAGTGTAACTCTTAATTCTTTTACAAAACACTTGGATTTGCTTTTTAAACTTTCGTAACAATGCTTTCAGTCTTTCAGTTCAGTGTCTTCAGTATATTGCTTATTGGTTCTGACATTCTATATGAGTACATGATTTTTAGAGAAAAGCATGTCAACAAGAAAATTAATGTATTAGCTTTTCCATTGTACCAACATTTTCGACCAGATGTCTAAAAAAGTTGTAAGTGTTTTTTTTTATGTCAAGAATTAACTTTCCTCCATTCTTGCAGGATTTTATGGGAGTGACCATTGCCCTGTTTCGCTCGAGCTTTCGGAAGTTGTAGCAGAAGAAGCACCAGAACAGCCCAAGCCATAGATTTCCTTGTTGCCCTCTTGATCTGTCACTCATTATTAGGGATGGTGAGTACTAGGTTAGTGTTGGGACCGGCCATGGTCATTGTTGAGGCATTTTGAGTCCATTAAATTTGGCTATTCCATGCCACGCCACGCCACGCCATGTAATGCGTGCTCTAGCTGGAGTTTGATCGTAGTTATTATGATCCAGCAGGCTACTAGTACTATGGCCAGGGTTTAGGCACTATATGTGTTTAGGGTTAGTATAGTTTAGGCTGCCAGTACTGCATGCCATTTAAGCAATGGAACTTCAACATCTCTCTTACAATTGGTCCTACTTTGCTTAAACTGATGTCTGTCTAAAACTAAGAGCAGCTATGGGCTATCTATTTTCTATCCTTATTTCTTCATTCGGGTGACACATTGATCGTGGAGTGCGTGATGACGTCCATGCCAAATCTTGACTTGATTAGTAGGTCATCCAATTTCTCTCATGAATTAAAGGTCAATTTGTTTTAAAAATAACCTAACCCGAATGATGTGTCACTTTGTTCATTAAAAAAACACACCCAACCGAGGCCTTGGGTGATGAGCTCAAGAGCCCTTGTTGGGCCAACCTGACTTGTTTTTTCTGGAGTGTGGCTGGGCCGCCGATTCCTCACTGGCTGTTCTCCGTTTTGTTTGGTTTGGTGTGTTTTTTTCATTATTTTAAAAAGTGCTGGGCCATTTTTTAAAAAAATCGTGATATTTCCTTAATTTAATTATGAGTATTATTAATTCTAATTATAACCAGAAACATTATTGATTACGACTAATCTTGCGGTTAACTAGTCCGATACGAACTAATCGCGGCCTATATACCTAGTGTGTGCGCTGCGCATAATCCTTCGATTTTCATCATCATTATTATCTATTATATTATCACGAGAGGGAAGCAACAAGCGGCGATCAGATCATCGACGAACATGGCTGCCGCCGCCGGAGCCGCCCCAGCGTTGACCGGGCAGCAGCAGCAGCAGGCGGCGCTGTTCGCGTCGAAGCACGCGGAGCTGCTGTCCGAGGCCCGGGCCGTGGCGCGCGAGCACGGCGTCAACGTGCTCACGGTCGCGTTCCTCCCCGGCGGCGCCGGCGCGGTGGCGCACGAGCTCGTCGGCGGCGTCGCGCGGGAGGAGCGGATGCGGGGCATGATCGGGCGCGCGGTGGCGAGGGACGTGTCGGCGATGGGCGCGCGGGAGGTGGCCGCGCACCACAGGGAGCTCCTCGCGCTCAGGGCCATCGTGCTCCGCGAGCTGCAGTCCAAGAAGGAGCAGGAGGTGGCGGCGGCTAAGGACGGTGACGCGGGGGGCAAGACCAAGAGGGCGATGGAGCAGCATGAGACGGACGGCGCCGGGAGCAACAAGAGCAGGAGGACGGAATCACGGAATACTAGCTAGCTTGTCCGTGCATTGCATGGTGATCGATCCATTGTCCCGTTCGTTAATCAGCAGCAGCAGCCTTAAGCTGGTGATTCATCGTTAGTTGTTAGCTTTATTTTATTGGCATATTTGCATCGATTCTTTGATTCATTGTTGTTGTTAATTAGTATTAATGTCATAGAATTTGTACCTAGTAGTACCGTCAATAGAGTAATACGCTTCCCTGTCCATAGAGTACAAATTATTAGTTATCCAACAAGAAAACCTTCAACTATGTTGTCTTCATAGTATAGAGTTTACTCTGTGATTAAAAAAAAAAAAAGATCTGTAACAGAAACCACCAGTATCAAATTCGGTTCTCCAGTGGTGCCTGCGGCAGCGCTGGATCAGGAATCAGCAGACAACGGCTGCACTGCACTGAAAAGACGCAACAGCAACAGTGAAGGCCTTGGTTTAGTGCTGCCATTTTTTATAGAAGTGCCAGATGAGGAGATTGCTGTCCGGCCTAAGCACATTCTCATTGTTGGCCGGCCGGATTGGGACAGGGCCCCAAGACCGTATCACGCCGGTAACCCAGCTTCTGTGGTACTATCGCAACTTCGGCTTGCTTCCTCATTTGTATGAGCTATAAATGTGGTTCCATATTTCAAAAGATGGCTACAATAACAATTGCTCAAGCTCGTTCCATATTTTGTATGGGTTTGCTTAATTTCAGGGCGTAAATTTTTTATGGTGATCGGATATTTTATGGGTTGTCACATGTATTCTTTGGATTATAAACCGCGAGACAAATTTATTAAGACTAATTAATCTGTCATTAGCAAATGTTTATTATAGCACGATATTATTAAATCATGGACTAATTCGGCTAAAAAAATCATCTCGAAATTTACATGCAATGCAGGGTAACTAAACAAGGCCTACTAACGCCTTGTTCGGTTGCCTAGGAATGACGGACAGAAAACATCTCTTCGTGCATCCTGTTTCTATATTTTTTAGAGAAAAAAGGAGCTAAGATCCCTTTGGAACAAAGAAAATGCATTAGAATTTTATAGGATTATTAAAATGGAGGAAGATTTCCTATATGCCTCTTTGAAACAAAGGATTAAATCGTTGGAGGGAAACCAGCATGAGGTTAGACTTTATAGAAACTTTTTTTTAGAATTTTAGGGCATAGCCCCCAGTCTATTAACCAAAGTCAACAGATAATGTCAACATTACAACAACAATACCCAGATGGGACCATCATCTGACTCCACAGGCGACCCAGAAAGAGGTTTAATACACCATACAAAAAGACTCCAAAAAACAGATCACTAAAGACTCCCAAGACTGAATCTGCCAGCACTCTAGAAGAAGAAACAGCAACGAGATCAGAGGTCCAGCTTCTCCCAGCCACACCATACGGAACCTCAACTTTCTAGAAACTTCTCTTGATGTCTCTTCAAATTCTAGTAACTTTCATGTGTTGTATCTAAAAGAAAACTCAAATTGCTGTAATTCGCAGTGCTGAAACTGAACATACAGAACAGGATTTATCCCATCCATTTTCAACCCTAGTGGCCAAGAATTCTTCTGTAGGAGCGATGTGAACAAATTGGAATGGCAAGCACAAGGCAAACTTGAACAGACTATATGTTTCAGCTTTAAGGTAAAAAAAAAAAAAAAAGGTGAGCCTTGGACGCTAATGGCTGGACACTTTCTCGGATCAAATCTTCTTTCTCCTTGTTTTCCAGTGATCTCCGACTGGCAAACCCTCGCACATCCTCACGTGGATACAAAACTACGCAATATGTCTGTCAGCTTGTTCCCTTTCCATCCCACACCCACCAAACTCAAATCACTCCCAGATTCCCATCGCCAGCCCGGGCAACCAACAAGTCTCACGTAGTCACGTTTGCTCGTGCAACGTGGTGTGCACCCACCCGAAAAGAATTAGGCACAGATCAAAACAAAAATCAGAACCACTAGCTAGTCCAAGGCGACATTGATCTTGAGGCTAGACTCAGTGCTGATGGTCTCCTTGTTGGTGGTGCCGGCGGGGTGGTCGCCGCACTCCAGCCGCAGCCTCAGGTGCACCGGCTTCACCACCACCAGGCCCCTTGCATGGTCCCCGCGGCTCCCCATCAGCAGCTCCACGCCGGCGTGCTCCTCGCGCCGCTGGCATCCCATCACCTGCTTCACGAGGGCCTTCTGATCCATGTCGGCGGTCGTCCTCGCCAGCTTCAGGTACAGCGCCACAGAGGCCACCAGCTGCAAATTGTGGTAGTGTGATGATAATGGCTTTTTTTTTGGCTTCAGGTAATGTTATGCTGGGAGGGAAAGAGCTCTCGGTACCTCACATGTCCCAGGGCTGACGTTCACTCCACAGGTGAACTGCACTCTTCTCAGGTCCTGGTAATTTTGATTGCCGGGTTTGATGTTGTCTCCATGCGCAGTGGTAGGTTCCTCCACATCTTCAGAGAAGGCCAGGTTGTCCAGCTCATCGTACCACTGCTGTGCGATGCCAACCTGATGGCATGTGCATAAGGATCGGGAATTAGACTTTTGCTGACTATAGGTTTACGGTTAATTAACTATTAGAAAAAAAGGCAAAGTAAACCTAGAAAAACGGAAACATGAGCGTTTTTTACCTTCTCTGTGGTCGTGTCTGGTCCATCAGAACCAGAGACCTCAGCACCGGATCCCCTTACTTGGCGCCAGATACAATTCTCCACCAAAGGCGCAGCAAGTTCAGTATCAACTGGAATGTCTACGTAGACCGTGACGTTGCATCTTCCTGGTAAATTGAGCATCTCCAGTTACAGAGCTACCTTGCTTGAACAACATCCGACAATGCAGTGCCCCACCAATTGAGGAAACAGCAAACAAGGTTCCTCTTGAGAACATGCATAGATTATTTCAAGTGCAATCCTCATTTGATGCTTAAGAGTTTTTGTTTATGCAGTTGCAGGATATAAATACACATAGCTCTATTGTTCCTATTGTAATTTCTTCCGCTGTCAAATTAAAGGCTTTGAAAACTCAAAGGCACAAAAGAAGACAAGGAAAAAGTAGAAAGAATAGGTCGTTTGTAGCAAAAGGCATCATTTTCTCTGAGGTAACAAGTTTCCCGTGCCTTAGTCTTTCATGCTGAACAATGATGAAAGTGATAGTAACGATGACATCTAGAAAAACAGAATTATGGATCCAACTATTGCAGATAAAGATCACATAGATGCAATACTACTATCACAGAGCATATACTAACAGAATATTACCAGAAGAAAATGAGCAATATGACAATTACCAGGAAGCACGTCTACTTGATGTACATGCTCTTGAAATTGTCCAGATGAATGCCCCCTACCAATCCAAGGTAACAGTACGGAAATATCAGAACAATGGAAGGCGGGCTTCTATCATCACTTCATCAGAAGGTCAATTTCTATGCTTGATAGGGAATCAGCAGCTCACCACGGTTGATACTCTTTCGAGATTGCAAACAAACCAATATGGCAACCCAAGTACCTCACAGTTAGAAAATTGAATGTTTGATGTTGTCTTGGTATCCAAGTCGTGCTTCAGAACCCTTTGACCATCTTCAAAGAAACAAAAAGGAATCAATACAATCCAATTTTATGATTTGACTCCCGAATAGAGCTATATATATATATATATCAATCAGCTCATAGATTAACCTGTATCACAGAAGATAATGTGATTCTGAAAACTTGCAATTGATGATATAAGCTCATTGTTGGGGATATTCTTTATTGAATCAGAAAGCACTCTAGCACTTGATGACCAATTCATGTGCATATCCTTAATAAGGGCACACCTCTCTTTAATGGTTTGCTGATATGACTCCATTACATCAGATCTGCCTTCACACAACTTTAACTCAATGAGGTAAGGAAAAAAAGTCTAATAGATAAATGAAAGAAGTTAATACTAACCTCTTCCCATTTCCTGCTTTTCCCCAGTTGATATTCTCAGGATCCATTGAGTTTGAAAGCTGCAAAATAGCGAGTGTCAGAACCAAGAAGAGTCTAACAACTCAATAACCATGTAATCTGTTCCCAATGGGAACCAGCAGTAGTTCACTATTGGCATAATGTGCCTGTATTCAAAACTAGAAATACATCACTAAGCCATCAACCACCATTAGCAATTTGCACTAATATGTGTTTCCTCCCACATAACAACCAAAATAATGAACAGTAACTATTTACAAATATTATCATTCAGCCTCACTATCAGAAATGTAAAACATCCCCAGACCCAATATTTCGTTTAACATAAAAGGACAGACAAAATGCATGCAGTACATCAGATTTCAGATTGTACAAACAGCTAACGGAAGCATTTATATGAGGGCAAGTTAATCAAATTGAACTAAAATGGTCAAGTTGGAGGGATGAGAAAAGATGCCTACCTGCGGTCTGCAATTAATAAGTTGTCCTCTGAAATTTGTATCAAATGCCATGGAAGTGTTATGGAGTCTGCATCAAAATCTTGAAGAGTTGGAGTAACTTCTTTTCTCAGACCAAGCTTATCGGTAATCCAGCTCCAGATGCCATTGCTTTTATTGAAGACTGGATAAACTGTTTCTAAAGTCCTCCTTCCCAAATCTGCTTTTCTGACTGCATGATTCTGCAAAAAGAATCAGAAAGGGATAAATCAGATAATTCTTCAGTGCTGTAAACCTTGTAACTTAAGACTAAGACTCAAGTATATTTCCAAACACCTTCCCAGTTTTTATTGATCTAATATGAAATGTAAGAAACATCTAACCAGTGGAAAGGTGTATTTATGTTGTGAATTCAAGAAGAACATGAAAAGGCAATCTACTGAGGATAATACCTCTGAATCTACAATAAATAAACAGTCTTCAGCAGCATGATAAACTGATGAAGCTGGGCGCAAGAATTTGGCTGACTCAAACTCTCCATCCTCAAAGCCTGGGGAAGACCCAATCTGCAAAGGAAAAGGAAAAATGCCAATTCATCATCCTTCATGGCTACAAACCTTCTGCTCATATATATATATATATATATATATATATATAAAAGGAACTCAAGGTAACAGCAAGCCATGCTTACATAATCTAAAATCACCCCATTGCTGTTGCTAATAATGACCCTATGATGGTTACTGTCAGAGATAAAAATGCGATCTCCATCTTCATCAACTGATATGCATGCTGCAGCACATTGAATTATAGATTATCACTTCTGGATGGCAAAACCAAAGATATAGTTGACTGCAGTTTGCAATATAACAGTTTAGGGTTCAAACTGATGCTTAATTAATAAATTATATGAAAGAATAGTTGTAACTAAGCACCTGGGTGGTAAAGTAATAAGTTTCTGAAGGAACCAAACGATGGCTCTTTGACAACCTCTTCTTCTGCCAAGAAACTCTTGAGAGAACATTTTCAGAAGGTTCTTCTTTCAACATGGTAAGTTCATCTATGACTGCATTCAGAATGGTAGATACTTTAAAACATTAGCAAATAGAGAGCGCATCCTAACATTCTAAGCAAAATTGCAGAGAAGATAAAGTCGTCGAGCAAAAACAGACAAGAAAAATAGCCTTTATAGGATCAAGAGTATAGCTAATGTTGTTCAGATTTTACCCTTAATCATGACATCAGGCTCCTCAACCCAGTTTGTGAATAGGACAGGGTCCTCAGAACCTTCAAATAGCAAGTAGCAAGCACCATTTGTCATCTGAACACTCAACAAAATGACATTTCTTGTTTTAACTGTAGTATTTCATATGATAGCTAAAATGCATAAAACAACTGCAACACAGATCTTCAAAGCCTATGTGGAGAGTCAAGAGACAGATCAGGAAGGTAAATGGAAATATGCATATTATGACACTAATGTGGAAATTGGTATGGGTCTGAGCCTCACATTGGAAAAGTCTTTGTCTGACATCAAGATGGGAAATGTAATGTACTCCTTCACTGTTGTACGGAAAGCTTGACTTTGAGAAGCTGAAGAACTAATATCAACCCCATGTTGCAAAGCAAAAACATTGAGGCGTGGATACCTAAAATGGGAAGGGATTAGAAAAGCTCCATATTGCAGTGAAGTGTAATGTACTCCTTCACTATTGTACCTCTGTTGCAGATGTTTCAATCTCTCAAAAGCAATTGAATGTTTGTCGGTGCTGTTTAATGTTCCACAAGATTGATACAAAAGAACAAGGTATATTCCTTCGTGGTTCAAGCTCCTCCAAGTGCCATTCATGGTGTTCAACCAACAATGATTTGGTCCTATGCCATGGAAATAAAGTAAGGTGTTAAAAGATAGCAATGACTGCCTGAGAAAAGGATAATTACTACAATTCGTTATGCATCTAGGAATAGCCACAGCTATAGTGTTCTGTAGCTTGTAACAGATTAAAAAAATGAAGAAATGTTTTTTTTTCATGTCTGTCACATAGTAGAGTTCTGGCAGCTTTAGTTCAGTATATGTATTTATGTTTCTCCAATGGTTAGAAAAAAATGATGAAATGAAATGGCACACAAGACAACATCATTGAAAAGAATTCTTCCATATCTGCATTGCTGTAACGCGAAAAAATTGCCAAATACATAACTCTCCTCCATAACCAGTGAGATGTAACAGTACCAATACTCAGCTAAGGTATATGAAACAAACTGGGTCTGCTCTGGTAACAACCAATGACAAGCATAGCAGCAGGCAACGACTCCAGCTGTAATCACAAATTCGTCACGTACTGAGTACGAGCACTGAGTTCATAAAGGCCAACATATTTATTTACCTTCAAGCTTCCCCAATGCTGACTTGATAAAATCAACGATCTCAGACTGCGAAGCAGCAGTGCTAGTGCTAACCTCACTTGACGACGACGCCACTGCAGGGCTCTCGGGGCTACAAGACAATGGCATCTTCGTTACACAGTCACAACTCACAAGCCAGAACAAGCATTTCTGGAGACGAGAAGAAGCTAGTGACAGGCGATTACGCGGGTATCTCTCTTCTACCTCGAAACAGCTTGGTGCGCCGCCCTGGTAGCCGTAGCAACCGCATGGTGCCGCCGAGAAAGCCGGGGGCGCGGGTGGGGGACGAGCGAAGCGGAGAGGCCGCTTCCGCTTCGCTGCCGCCGCAGCCGTCTCCCTCGAGCAAGCCTGGAAAGCGGAGCAGACCCGGAGACGACGAGCCGGGCGCTGGAGTGAGAGCGGAGGAGACGAGGCGGCGCGGGAGCAGCGTGGCGGCGGCCGGGGTGCGGTGGCGCCTGTAGGCGGCGAAGCAGCGCCGCCGCCAAGGCCGAGGCCTGCGCCATGGGAGAAGCCGCCGTGGCTCTCGTAAATTTGGTCGTCTGCGGCGTCAGCGAGCGCGCGCGTGGGATCAGCAGAGCCGCAGGCCGCAGCGCGGCGGCGACGTCGACGGCGGCGGTTGGGCGGGACGGAGGGGAGGGAGGTAGGGCGAGTGAGTGTAGGAGGGACGAATTGATGGCGAGTCGAACTGGTTGGTTTTGGGTGGGCCGAGGTTTTGGGCCTCATGGGCCGAATCACGTTGCTGTTGCTGTCCTAGGCTGATGCAAGGCAAACGGTGACTGGAAAGCCTGAGCGTCGGCGTCCTGTAAACCTTATTTTTTTACAACTAGCGTTCTTTTAAACTGTATTACACCTTAGGATGTCGTTATAGCAGGAACAATATCTCCACGTTAATACAGAGACAAACAAACATGATCGAGAAAAAAAAAAACTGGACTCCTAACATGCAATGTAGAGAGACTGTTTGGCTTGCTCAGCGTTCCCAAACGTGGTCTAAGGCTGTAATCGATGCCAGATTGATGGTGCCTAGGCTAGGTATATACCCGAAGCATGTCCTATCTCCCTATGGAGCTCTAACAAATACTCTCCGTTTCAGAAATGTATAAAAATCAAACTTTATAAATTTTAATCAACGGATATATAGTCAAAGTGCATTAATAGATTAGTGTTAAAGATGACTATAGGATGATATTGATTTTTAAGCCCTCAACTTTATAAGAGCATCTCCAAGAGTCTTTTTAAATTCGCTCTCTAAATCATCATTTAGCGAGCCATTTGCATAAAAATCGCTTTCTATATCTTTTTGACTCTTCAACAGTTCTTCTATATCTCATGCACACTCTGGAGAGCTATTCTCGTCTTCTATATTTGGCTAGCGAAAAATCCAGAATAATAAGAGAAACTAATGGTCAAAAAGCTATTTTATGTTACTTTTACTCTGGTCTAATACAATTATCATTTTTGAACTAGTTACAATGCGTGGATAATAGTTAGAATACATGAACGGAGCATAGCTCAGCTAGTTGGGTTTTGTACCCGTCAGCAGGTAAAACTCCCGTTCAAACACCATTTTGATCATCTTTCACATGCTTTTTCACCAAAAAAAGCCACCTAGATAATCAATTAGCTGGTCCTAAGACACACCGTGATTCTATATCTTAAAACTTGTTTGTAACATGGGAAATTTTCTACAAAAATGATGTACAATTTATACTGAAAATTAGCCCACTAGAATCATGTAAAAATTTGGTGAATGAGCTAACTGAGTATAAAAATCACAGAAATCACTGCATTGCCAATTTTGGTTTTTCGTCCATATTATTCTTATATATCTCATTCCTGCATGCTTTTGTTTCTAGCCGTTGATGTCCATATTTAAGTCTTATTTGCTACAGCTTCACCAACAGCTTCATGAGCTGTTTTTTTTTCTAAGCATATTTTCAAGTTGGGATCAAGCTTAAAAAAACTGTTCATAACTCTCTACGTCATTTCCCTCTCTCAACTGTACATAAAGTTTCTGGTAAAACTATTTTGATAAACAGTTTTTCTAAACCAATTCAGCTTCATTTACTAAGTTACTGGTAATTTATTTTCCTGATGAAAAGATAAGCTTCACCGGATGGGGTCGTATTCGTTTTTCTATCGAAAAAACATTGGGGAGCCCTGGCCAGCGACCATTGCGGTCCTGCGAAAACGGAAACGTTTTTTTTTTTTTTTTCGTTTCCGTTTCCGCGCCCACCGACCACTGCCTTTTTTTCCTGGAGTTTTGGCAGGCACATGACACGACGTGGCCGTGCTATTCTCTCCAACATGATCGGCGGCCGGGCGGCCACCGGCCACCGAGAGTAGTAGCACGCACATCGGCGTATAGGCGTATAGCAGCAGATCATGGTGGCTAATCTTGTTTGACTCGCCTAATTTTGACCGGCTTTCATAAAGCAAAGCCATACCGGGCGCACAAACATTCCTCCCTGCCTCGTTCATCTCTCTTGGTCTCGGAGACGCGAATCACGAGGCAGGCAGCCACTCTACTGGAGGAGGAGGAGGAGGACTGGTGGTACTAGAGCCCCAGCCAGCCGTCCCCAGGCCGAACAGGCGAGCACTGGCGCACTTGGCGGCGACCGACCGACCGACGACACGGCGAGGCGATGGAGAGAGGTGGTAATGGTGGGAGCGGGAGGCCACCTTCGCCGGGCGCCGCGGCGCCGGCCGAGAGGAAGGCGGCGTGGAGGGACGGCGCCGTCACCTACTTCCACCTCCTATTCTACATCGCCATCTCCGGCGGCCAGATCTTCTTCAACAAGGCAAGCACCTAACTTTAACCCGCCCGACTCGCTGCCCCTTCCTTCCTTCCTCAATCCTCCCCGACCACCGCCGCCCCCGCCAGACTCGCCTGCTACGGGCTGCGGCGGAGGAATGGGCCGGCCGGGTTCCGTGACTTCGACCATACCGGCGGTGTGCCCAGTTCATGCTGCAGCCCTGAACCCTGATGGGGACTCCAATTAGGGCGCTCCATCGATTTCGCCCCTCATGTCAGCTCGCTGAGATTCGTTTGGCACCGGCTCCCTTCCTGATCCTGCACGCGCCACCTGACCTCAGCCTGGGCTTCAGCGATCCGCATACAACACCTTTAACATTCACTCAGCTACTGATTCAGTGCTTCCATACTTACCCAGGGGATACAGTTCGTGCCAATCAGTTGCTCATCTGGGCTGTCAGCTTTGCCCAACTTAGATTAGATTGTTACGTATTTGGTTTCATTCATGATGAGTATCCCGTCAACATCACTGCTCGTCAGCTTGAGATCTGGGGAACTCACCACCTCTTTCCGTTGCTTGCTTGGTTCCTTTGATCACACGATGCACAACTTCTTTCGGTTGGTTGGAGTGGGTTGACTTAACTCTCAGCATGTGGCAGCAGCAAAATTGCTGCATCAGCAATAAGAAATTGAGCTTCCTTTTTTGCTGCTGCTGTCTTTTTCCATGTGCGCATATAGGAAGGTACAATTGATTTTTTAGCCATTGTTTTTATTGGGTTCATCGTTATCTGTAACTAGGACACTTGAGGACTGGGTTCTGTTTGACTACACATTGTAATGCACAGGTCTGGGCTTCTGGCCTCAATCCCGACACTCTGATTCAACATGCGTCAGTTCCATTAAACTACTTTTGTTAGCTTGAATAATAGTTTCTGTGGCAAAACTATCTTGCCGAATGCAATTTCCCTACACTAGCAGTTGAATCAAGATTCATTCTTGCTGTGGCTTCAAAGAATAAGTTTTCTTCATTCACCAAAAAAAAAAAGAGAGACTAAGTTTTCTTTTATATATGATGACCAACTCGTGCTCTCATTGAATTTAGCTAATAATGTTGTTTTTCCTTTTTTTTAGTCTTATTAACTGTTAAGTACTTGGTTTTTCCTTGATGCAGTGGGTCTTATCCTCAAAAGAGATCAACTTCCCCTATCCTGTCGCACTAACTCTGCTTCACATGATCTTCTCATCTGTAGTATGCTTTGCAATTACAAAGGTTTTCAAGGTAATTATTCATGTCCACTATAGTGGAACACAGTTTGCTTGCTATATTACTAGTTAGAGAGGTGTACTACCCAAGTCTTCCTGTGATTCCATTTGTTGCCTTGGGTATTCTATAGATCTGGGCACGCACTTACTCTTTCCTTCTATATTGATGATATTTCCCAGATCATAAAGATTGAGGAGGGAATGACTACAGATATGTGAGTCTCGGCTGATCGGCTCACTCTAATTTCATAGGCTTATGTACTACTTTTGACATCTGCATAATTGCTTACTACATGTCTATCTTACCTTGTTTAAGCAGATGAAAAAGGCAGTTTATGAATTTTGCACAATGGTGTTATGTTCTAAACTTCTAATATCGATAACTAAGGCCTTGAGGAATTTACCTTGAAGAAAACAGGGTAGAGAAAGGGAAACTTTCATGAACATGAAATTACGAGTGTATTTTAAAAAGTTAAACTTGGTGGCATTAAAGGGTGAACATATTGATTTTGATTACTTGGAATTTGATTGAACAATACTTGGTAATCAGACTGTGTTTTTTTTGGTCAAAAAATTGATTATTTTTTGGACAAGTAGGAGGAACCATATTAAAAAGAAATAAGCAACTGAACTTGGGGTGGTTTAGTATTTTCTGGAATTCATCATTTTATTCCTTCTGTACTGATCTGAATTCATTTCTTTTTGTACTATGTTGTTTCGGAACACGTGGTTTTATTCACTTTAAGTAAAAGAACTGCCTTTTTTCCCTTACTAGTTCCCTGAACTTTCAGATATATCAGTTCAGTCATTCCAATTGGAGCAATGTTTGCAATGACACTTTGGCTAGGGAACAGTGCATACCTCTACATATCTGTCGCGTTTGCACAGATGTTGAAGGCAATAAGTATGTGTGCTACCCGTTTTCATTGTGAGGAAAATATCGAGATTTGATGAACATGTGATGCTAATATGCTCTCATTGAATGCTACAGTGCCTGTAGCTGTGTTTCTTCTCGGAACAGCATTTGGCCTGGAAGAAATGAGCTATAAAATGCTTTCTATCATGTCTGTTATCAGTGTTGGAGTTATTGTGGCTTCTGTTGGTGAAATTACAATCAGTTGGGTTGGAGTGGTTTACCAGATGGGTGGAGTTGTTGCGGAAGCCCTAAGACTTATCTTCATTGAGATATTTCTGAAGAAAAAGGGTGTCAAACTGAACTTGATATCCATGATGTACTATGTTAGCCCTTGCAGGTATGTTTTCCCATTAACTATTCTAATTAACTACTTCCTCCGTTCCAAATTATAAGTCGCTTTAACTTTTTTTATTACATCCATTTTGCTATGCATCTAGATATACTATAAGTCTAGATACATAGCAAATTCTATGTACCAAAAAAGCCAAAGTGACTTATAGTTTGGAACGGAGGGAGTAACTCGAAAATACCAAAAGTTGTTTTAATTTCATCTATGATTTTTACTGCAGTGCTGTATGCCTCTTTATTCCCTGGTTGTTCTTAGAGAAGCCAAAGATGGATGATAGTATTTCATGGAACTTCCCGCCATTCACATTGTTCTTGAACTGCCTGTGCACGTTTGTACTTAATATGTCGGTTTTCCTTGTCATATCTCGGACTAGTGCGCTGACAGCTCGAGTTACTGGTGTTGTGAGGGATTGGTCCGTAGTTTTGCTGTCAGCTGCCATCTTTGCTGATACACAGCTTACCTTCATAAACATAATTGGTTATGCCATAGGTAATCTGACTGATGGATCCTGAATTATTTTGACATTGATTGGTCTTTCAGTATTTATTGATCTGTTTTACTCAAAATCCTGCATCCTGCAGCCATCGCAGGTGTTGTTGCATATAACAACCACAAGCTCAAGATAAAACCCCAAGCAAACCCACAGCAAGCTGACGAGAACAAGGTCATCTCCGGAAGCACTCGAGATGTGGTGTTATCAATGAACTCATCAAAAGAAGCTTCGTAGCACCAAAAGTAGCCAGATTTTGAAACATTTTTCTTTTTCACGAAGGTAACAATCTAAGTTATTGATGTCGCTACTGCACCAGGCACGCAATGTCATCCGCAAAATTTTCCTGATTTGATGTTTGTGTTTACTTGTCATCCAGGAGAATTTCGCTCTCTCAGTTGTTGAGTTGGCCGGCTCTCCTTGGACTATACATTCTTTTCCTTCCCGCCAATCTGGAGGGAAGACATTTTGTACAATGACATGCTCAAGAAGTCAAGATGATACGCTGCCTTCACAGTTGTAATATTGCTGCTCAAAAAGGTGGGAGCACACCGTACAGATGAAGATTGGGCCATGTAAAGTTGTTGTGTTTTCTTTTGAACTGTTGTAACAACTCATCAGGTGCTCCAAAAATGGCAGCCCTGAATCCTTTTTTGTACATGGTTGCTTGGGAGATCATGAGACGTGATGTAAGGATATATCCACGTTCTGGCAGATAAAAGAACGCAAGACTTTCTGAATCCAACAATTCTCAGCTTGCTTGAAGGATTTTGATTCTGCAATATATGTTTTCAAGTTATTTGATTATTCAGATGAGGACGATCTCAATTTTCCTTTTTCTAAAAAAAAAAGATTATTCAACAGATGAGAAACCTGATGCAAATTTGTGCAATAGCCTTTTTCCTTATATTAGATGTTTTTATGCTGCAAGCCATGATTGGCAGCCCAATTGCACAAAGTCCCAAAGGTTTTAATAAAAATGGTATAGTTTTAAAATTTATTTATACTTCATTTTTTAATTAATGAAAAACATTCAGTTTTAATAAAAATGATACAGTTTTAAAATTTATTTATACTTCACTTTTTAATTAATAAAAAACATTCCTTTTTTAATAACTAGGTGAATGCCCGTGCGTTGCAACGGAACATATAATACAATAATAACTTTTAAAGAATATATAATAATGGGGTTTGCACTGACAAGTAAAGGCCCTGTTTAGATCCACTGCAAATTGCAATTGTAACTAGTTACATTAACGTTGCGGCACATGCATGGAGCATTAAATGTAGACGAAATATTTGCATATGTACATTTCGAGACGAATCTTTTAAGCCTACTTGGACCATGATTGGACAAAAGTTATCAACTACAAACGAACGTGCTACAGTGCAGAACTACAACTGCAACTGCCATCTAAACGGGGCCAAAATAACATGGTTCAACTGGATTGTCACGTACGAGTATCAGTACTGTACAGTTTACACAAGTAAAATAATGGCGGAAATACCCCCATCACCTGGTCCCATTGGTCCGACCGTCTCTTGTCCCTGCTCAAACCCCTCCATCCCGGGCGGCGGCGGCGACTGCCTTGGCGCCCGGCAGCGGCAGCGTGGGGCAGCAGAACAAGCGGCTGCCACGGCCTTCCCCTCCCTGCGGCGGCGGCGGCGGCGGACCTTTGGCACCGAGGCGCCTCCCGTCCTCTAAGCTCCAGGTTCGTTCGTGCAAAGTCATTCGAGATGAGATGAGCTCGGCTTCCGTTTTGAAGTTGTTTCTGCAGTTTTCAAATTGCCGTGCAGTTCCTTCTGGGGGAAATCGATCCAGAGAGAATGGAGGAGCCGGATTGTCCAGAAGGTTCCATCTCCGACCGCGGAGGAGAGCGGCAGGCGGCTTCCCTGCCGCTGCCTGCCGCCTTCCTCGAGTTCCTCAGCGAGAATGGCCTGAACCCTGCGGTGTACTCAATGGCAGCCACCATCCCGCGCTACATAAGGTGAGGAGGCTCAGGACAACCCCGACTGACCCCACCTGTGCTTGCTGCATTGCACCTCTGCACTGGTTGATGTTGATGGCCTCTTTGTCACAAATTGTCTATTGTCTTGCATTATGCTGTGCTTGTTTGTTGCTACTCTAAATTCCTTTTCCAAGTATGCTAAAGAGGGAGCTTGATTTTGTTTTTTCGAATCCCAAGGCTAAAACCAGGCATGGAGTCCCAGATTGCAGAGATTGAAGCCGAGTTGAAGTGTGTCCTCGAGAAGGTTTCATGGCTGCCAGGGTTCTATGTGATTCCACCCGAAATTCATATTGCTGGCTCCAAGGCTTACCAGCAAGGGAAGGTAATGTTCAGCTTATCAGCAAGGGTTAAAAGCCTGCATGATGCAATTGTTTTTTAATATACTTAATTTAAACGACTGTGGCAGTATGCCATTTTCTTTGAAAAGTAAATATGTTAAGAGACAAGATGCAGTCAAACATAACTAATTCGGTAAATGAGATGCCCAATTTGTAACAATGGGGTGTGAGTACAACTTATGCTGAATGCTCAACAAATACTCGCTGCTGCAATTTACGGTGGAAGATGGAATTCTCCATGGCAAACCTACTACGTTATCATGTTTCTTATTTTGCTTCATTTCCTTCAACTGAACATATTTTAAATGCAATTGCAGATCTATGGAATTGATGCCGCTTCTGGAGCTGCTATATTAGCACTTGATGTTCGACCAGGAGACCATGTTCTCGACCTCTGTGCTGCCCCAGGTAAATTATCATATCAATAACTTTTTTTATTGGAGCATTATTTTCTTAGTGTTAAATGGAAACAGTAATGACAAACGTGATGTGCTTGTTTACTGAACTGCATGGGTGTCACAGTGTGAAAGAATTACTTTAATGCATTACCGTTACCATAAGAGCATGAAATCAGTTTCAGAGTGATTGATCTTTGGTTAGGGAACATTTGATCCAATTTTATCTATTTGGCCACATGTTCCATTTGTATCATTGTATGAACCACGTGTAGTTTCAGCTGTTTCTCCTTAAATGATAGGCTGTAACATGTGGTATTGTGTTTTTCCCAGTATATACCTGCTGCATCCTGCAAGTATTTTTAAACTTTACTCTGAGAAGAGAATGTTACCTATGAAATTTGAGGCTACAGCTGTTTAGGCATACTATGTAATCTTTCTAAAATCTTTTTGTCTATTATATTACTGTTCTAGAATCATCTATTACATTTATTAAGACTGCTAGACTATGATTTTCCCTATCTAGTGACACTCAGCTGCATTCCTGTTTTCTTTGGGCTATTACAATCTCAATTTTAATTAACATATACAATATATTTTTAGAATAATGGGGCATCTTGGTATTAGTCCTGTAGCTCGTATTAGTTTTCCATTTTGTGATGCTTTTGTTATTCACTGTGCTGACAATGCTTGTGTTAGGTGCAAAGCTGTGCATGCTCGCAGATACGCTTGGAACCACTGGTTCTCTGACTGGTGTTGATGTTGCAAAGCACCGCCTTGCAGCCTGTCGTACAATGTTGCAGAAGTATTGTCTTGGTGACCGTACTCGGCTCTTTGTTGCTGATGGAACTTTCTTTTCCCTTTTACCTGTGAACTCCAGAATGCGAAGAATGGAAGGTATTCTAGTTTTGAGGAACTCCTTTGCTTTTATGTTTCCTTGTTTTAGAACACGGGAAAGTAAATATTGTTTTTTTCATCGATACATCTGCTTGCTGCCTGTCACAGGGTCAATTGGCGTTGAAGAAAATGGAAGCACGTTCCCAGAATGGACTTCAAGGAGATCATGGAAGGAACGGCAGAAGACTAAGAAAGCAAATGCAAATAGTCCACAGCACCAACTGGCAACTTCGGAACCTGAACTGATATACTATGGTAAACATTCAGGATTAGTTGGAGTGTGTAAATCTGATGTCTTTTGTCCGTCAGTTGATGATGAAGCTTGTACATCTGGCTATGACAAGGTATTCCGGTATAACCTCATAGCATATTAACACATTAACACCCTTTTCTTGGATTTAATCCACTTAGGATTATTTGACTTGAAGAGCAGTTGCGATTTGGTAGAACTTAAGTTATTATCTTCATCTGCTGTAGTGCAAATATCTTTTGTGATGACAAATAAATTTTATTAGAACAACCTGTAGCAAGTATCATTCACGATTGGAAACGAGAAACAACATGCTTCTCTTGCAGTTGTAACCAGTTGCACATGCTTCTCACTTCATTTGGATGAAACGTATGCAGGTCCTAGTGGATGCGGAGTGTACTCATGATGGATCCATAAAACACATTCAGAAATTTGAATTCTGGGGATGGAAAACTCTAGATCGCCGCATACTTGATGCTGAAAGAACTGAGAACCTTCTTCAGCTTCAGGTACCTCTTTCAGGCAGTATCTATATTTTAGATCCAGTTAGGTACTTGCTCCGTTCCAAATTATAAGTCTTTTTGGCTTTTCTAGACACATAGTTTTACTATGTATCTAGACATAGTGTATATCTAGGTGCATAGCAAAAGCTATGTACCTAGAAAAGTGAAAATGACTTACATTTTGGAACGGAAGGGGTATCTTTTAATATGTCCTTACAAAAGGTTCTGTTCCGTTACTTGTGAAATCTTTGTTGTATATTCTCAAAAGATGGCGGTATTATAAACTTTATTTGTTATGCAGTTACATCTTCTCACAAACGGTTTTAAATTGTTGAAAACCGGTGGATCACTTGTATATAGTACTTGCAGGTGAGTAATATTGTTCGGGGAATTTGACCTTATTGGAGTACAAACTTGGAATCTTATCTATTTCTTACTCACCAAAATTTATACCTTCTCCTGTGGCATTGTCATGTCATATTGTGTGATACCCACTGATTTTACTTTCATATAGCTTAACAGTTGCACAAAATGAGAGTGTGGTTCAGCAATTCCTTTCAACACACCCTTCTGCAGGTACAACTATGTTACTCATTTCAGTAGTTCAGTGATTTTGTTCTATTTAGTTTGCAGAGTATGGACTTATTATCTCATTTAGATTGTGTATCCTAGCTGTTGTAACTTTCCTAAATAATATTCCTTATTTGTGTAAAATATGTTTAGTGAATCTTACTGTTAAAAACATTGCTAGGTACATTTACAGAGAAATTTTGTGTCCAATGCATTTTAGTTTTTCTTATATCTTTGTGACATTGGAGCAAAATCAGCCGAATTCAGATTAGTATGTGGCCAGATTTGGTCAAGCAATACCTTGCCAACCTTTTTAAATTTTCGAAAACGCAGGAGAGTTGCGCTTCATTATATTAAGAAGAGAATAAAGGGCAAGAGCCCAAACAACACCACACACACCACTCACACACCCCCTCACCCACACAAACACACTAACATACGCCCCAACAGTTCAAGGATTACACTAGCGCCGGAGACACCAGACGACCACTACTGAGGTAGACACTCAACTACTATGGAGGAGGGCAGTCAAAAAGGATAGATCTCGAGCCTCTGCCATAGACCACCGGTGGCGTTCCTCGCCGGCTAAAATCATAGCACCAGCCAAGCATGGAGCTGCTCCATCAAGAACACACCCATTGCGATGGGTCCATATCGTCCAGGCTCCAAGAATAATAAGCGAATTAACTCCTTGCCTCATCAACCCCTGAGCGGTGCTGATGCGCTTTCTCCCACCAAGCAAGGAAGGACAACTCTGTAGACTGAGGGGAAAGGATCTGAAGACCGACCTGTCTGAGTAGAATGAACCAAAATTCTCTTGCAAACACACAATGAACAAGGAGATGATCAATAGTTTCCCAACCTTTCTTGGCCCGGTCTTCTTGTAGCTATCTATCCTAGTGGACTGGACCAATATACTCTAAAAGTCTTAACTTTTCTGTTTGGAAACTATTGATATTTCACTGATTGTTTATCTCAAAATTACCGCATCTTCTCTAGAGAAGTGCAAAATAAGGTTTGAGTAATTTTCAGTTGGAGTATGGAAGTGCTGTCTTTATCCATGATATTTGTTTTTAGTTTATTCAGTTGATGCCAAACTTCCTTTATATCCTTTCAGTATATGTTGCTTGTTTTTCCAGTTATCCCCTGATGTCCAGATCATGAAAAATTATCCCTTGATGTGACAGTTTGCAACTTGCAGAATTGCAGAAGATCGATTTAGCTGATAATTGGCCGTGCAGAAGTGGTGGCATCCCCAAAACACTGCGATTTGATCCCGCAATTTCACAAACCAGTGGCCTTTTTGTTGCGAAGTTCAGTAAACTACCAACTTAAAGCATTTTCTGGTTTATCTTCCTGGACCATTCATGTCCTTTCACTTGTAAAACTGGATTTTCTTGTCAGCAACTAAATGACAATATAGTACAAGTTGGTTCCCAATTCCCATGCTTTTTTGTGATTTAGCATATGCTTCTAACTTGCAACGAGACAATTTGTGTTCTTGCAGTTGGATTGGTTAGTCAAATACTCAAATCATAGCAAACTGCCAGGTACCCAAATCTTAACTCAGGACGGGGTAGGGGGTAGGTAAATGTTAGGTTTCATATTTCTTTTGACAACAACTCATTCCATGCTGCTTGCTACTTGTTGGTATACCCTCCTTTAATTTTAAATGGCCAGTACAAATTCCTCTATTTTAAAATGCTTTCTACAATTCCTCTTGTTTTAAATATCTTTTAAACCTTCGTGGTTGAAGGGTTGTTTTCCTTGATCAGTTCTTGGCTGCTTGATTTCGTGGTCTTCTTGGTCTCTAGTCCGAACACCTGTGATTTTATTTTTATTTTTTTGAAGATACGTGTGAAAAGATCCCAGCCGATGCACGCAGCCATCCTCATGTTGTGACGGCTTGTGAGTCCAAATTAAAGGGTTGCCTTGGCTTGCTTTGCTTCCTGATTTCCTGTGTTTCATAGGATTAGCGTAGCATTATGGGTAGACTAGATGAAGTAATGAAGTGCATGTAGTTGTTGCATCACATTGCCTGACAGTAACTAAATGACAAAGAGCTTGACCATCGGTCGGGATGGGCAGCTTATCAAACACCAAAGTAGATTTGCTGCCTGCAGTCTAAAACTAAAAAAGCATGGGCATCCTTACTGGGAAGATCAGCTGCATGATGTAAACCTATGCTTAGGGCAATAATTTAGGTTTCCAAGCCTTATGGCATAAATTACTTCTTAATCCTGATATTTTGTAGTGTCTTTGGCTACTAGCTATCATCCAAAGCTTGGAGAAATTTGTTACCCGACCAGGTAGTTGGGAAGCAGGTTTGGACCCTGTTTGAATCATGAAGTTTTTTTTCCCCTGATTCTTCTGGGAACCTAGCAAACTTTTCTATAAAATTGCTTTAACAAAAATCATGTGATTCTTTCACTCTGAACTGCCAATTTTTGATATTAATTAACTCTTGTCTATGGCTGCTACCTTGGAGGCTTTTTTATATATAAAAAAGAAGACATTCAGTTTCACATATATTGACACATCTTTCTTTCCGCTTTTCATGAGATCCTTCTTGGCGTCAAACATATATACATGCTCTTATGATTTGTGACACACAATAAGTATACTTTGTCACATGCAACTGATGCAAGTTGGCATTTTTATATACAAAAATTAACCACTGCACTTCTGTTGCTTTATATTTGTCACAAGTAACTTGTTGGATAGGGCACATCACATCGTATCCCATCTGCATATCTGCACGCAGCCTTTCTTTCTTTAGGTCCCATGCTCATGTCTTGCTCATGTGACGTTATCCGTATAACCGGCATGTTCTCCACTGCTCCCCGTCTCTTACCTCCATTGCTGGCTCCACCAGCTCTGTTTCTCGGTGCAGCCATGTTCCCAAACTTTCCAACCATTCTAGCTGACCTATTCGTCCCGAACCGAATTTGCGCCGGGTTGTTTGTAAGTAAAGTAAATAGTACACGATGGAGCTTGAGAGGACAGAATTTCTTTTTGATCAAGGGAAAGAATCTAGGGTTAGTGAAAACTAATAAATTAGGCCAACTTTGTCAGTCTATCCTTAATATAGAAATCAAAAGGTTAAAATAAGAAAAAGTCTAATTTTGGAAGATTGGAAAAACTTTTTTGATTAAAAGTCTATCTGAATCAATTGTTCATATTTGATTTCTATAGAAGAGTGAAATGCTTTATCGAAGGAAATAAGAAAAAAGAAAGGGTATGTTGCTACTCTTTTGAAAGAAAAAAGAATAGGAGTTCCCGAAGTAATGTCTGAAAGCCCATGTTTGGTTTTGGGTAATTGATGAAATCTAGTTTGCTAATAGTGTGCTCTAAGTGTTTCATGAGAACAATTAGCAAACAAGATGAAGCAAAGGACCGGGTCGATGGAGGACACAAGTGAAGGGCAATGATGGCATTCATGCAAATGGTATAAGTCCATCATCAAAGGTGTCCACAAGGTCCATCAAGAGATGAGAAGGAAGTTGATAAGAAACCGGGAGCTCAAGGCAAAGGTATAACCAATAGGAGCCCTTTTGGTTTGGTGATCAAGACTCCATAGAGGGAGTGATCACATTTAGGATAGATAGCCGTACTATCAAGAGGGAAAAAATCGTTGATGAAATGCGGTTATCAAGTGCCACTAGGTGTTCATGATCATTGCATTGCATATAGATGCTAGTGACACTAACAAACCCTTGGAAAACTCTTTTGAAAAGCTAACACACATGCACAAAGTGTAGAACACTTGGTGTTAGCACTTGGGAACGAAGGGTGAAAGGTTTGACTGAAAATCCTGAGAAAACAGGGCGTCGGACCCTAACTTCGCCAGAGCGTCGGACCAATTAGTTGAGTCCGACGGCTAACCCAGCGCTGTGCAGTTTCAGAGCGTCGGACTCTGTGTTTTGGAGCATCGGACTATTGTCCGAGCGTCCGACGGTGCTAAACGAGCGAGAGCTGACACGTGGCTGCTTCTGAGGGCGTCGGACTGTCCGGTTTAGTCTGACGGTGCGCGTCGGACTATCGTCCGACGAATTTCAGCGCTCGGGGAGCTCTCTGGAAGCGTCGGACTGTTGCGATCGTTAGTCCGACGACCCTCTGCAATTCAGTCCGACGGTGGTCTGCTGAGGGCGTCGGACCGAGGATTTGGTCCGACGGTGCTCTGTCCGACGCTGAGTTTTGGCGCGAGAAAATAGCCGTTGTATTTCAATGGTCGACTTCAAACGGCAGAGGACACGTGGCGTCCATCCGAGGCGTCGGACTGGAGTTGTTAGTCCGACGGTTTGTCCATCGGACAGTCCGACGGTACGCAGTTTTACCCAAACGGCTAGTTCTTTGGGTATGGCTTATAAATAGTCACTTGGCCGGTTTGGAGAGTATCTCTTTGGCACTCCTGAACATCATAGCATACTTGTGAGCCTTCCTACTCCACCCTCACTCATTCTACTTGATTGTGTTCATCATTTGGTGAGATTGGAGAGCATCAAGTGCATTGCTTTGATAGAGATCATCTAGAGGCACTTGGTAGTTGTCTTTCACAGCGGTTTCTCTTGTTACTCTTGGAGTTTGCCGACTCCTAGACGGCTTGGAGCTGCGAGGATCGTTGAGGGGAGTTGGTGATTGTCTCCGCCTCCGATCGGTGAAGTTGTGAGGGGTTCTTGAGCCTATCCCCGTGGGAGATCGTAAAAGGCTAC
Organism: Eremochloa ophiuroides; assembly: GCA_038502445.1. Classification (NCBI taxonomy): domain Eukaryota; kingdom Viridiplantae; phylum Streptophyta; class Magnoliopsida; order Poales; family Poaceae; genus Eremochloa; species Eremochloa ophiuroides. Next base: position 7,038,169 of record JAHLJS010000004.1, on the reverse strand, counting down.
TCTAGTGGATTGCTCGTAGCTTGTGGATCCCCATCTTGTGTTGGTTGTGCGTCACTCTTGAGAAGGGTTTGGCGTGTGATGCCAATTAGCGCGTGAACCTTCAAGTGGGTGTATCGCTACAACGAGGACTAGCTTGCCGGCAAGCAAGTGAACCTCGGTAAAAAATCTTGAGTCATCTCTCTACCGAGGATTTCTATTGTATTGTGATTGATTATTCTTTTGGTATTCTCTACTCTTCACCGGCGGTATAAGATTCACTCTCTCTACTCTTTACACTCTCGCACTTACTCTTGTGTAGCTTGTTAGCTTAGTTTCTCACCTAGGAGTAGAGTAGAAGTAGCAACTTAGCTTCTTGTCTGTGTAATAGAGACTATAGCTTAGAACGGTTAGGTGGCTTGCATCGTTTAGTAGGCTAGCGTAAGAATTCGCTTCGCCGTTTAATTGTCTAATCACTTTGTCTTAAGTGTTGTTTGTAGAATTTTTTATAGGCTATTCACCCCCCTCTAGCCATTTAGGACCTTTCAATGTCTAAACCCAAGGATTTCAAAAATCAAAGATAAAGGATTCCGGAACAAGTAAATACAATTTTCAACCGTCTCAACAATAGAATTAGATCAGAATAAGGAATTAAAGTCAATTTGTTCGAGATGAGATAAAGAAAAGAGTTTAGAGACGACTCAAAAAATTTCGAAGGGTTTTTCTTTTTAAGTTTGTCAGTCAAAATTAGCCAACTTGAGTCATGAGTATAAATGAAATTTGTTTTTTTTCTTTAAGGAAATTAATGCAAGTCATAATCCAATTTCTATCTATTTGCATTATAGACAGAAATTCGAATCATTTTCTCGAGCCGTATGAGGAGAAAACCTCCTATACGTTTCTAGGGGGGGTTGTTTATCTACATCTATCCCAATAAGCTATCTATCGAATCGTTGCAATTGATGTTCGATCTCGAAGAGAAGGAAGAGATCTTCGAAAAGTAGGTTTTTATGATCCGATAAAGAATCAAACTTGTTTAAATGTTCCAGCTATTCTCTATTTCCTTGAAAAGGGTGCTCAACCTACAAGAACAGTTTATGATATTTTAAGAAAAGCAGAATTCTTTAAAGATAAAGAAAGAACTTTGAGTTAATTGAAGAACTAAATGAATAAAAAAGTAGGAGAGGGCCCTTAGTACCCCTTAATTATTTAGACACAATTTGCCTCTTTCTTAGTCCTATTTTTTTTTTGCTGCATTTATATCGTGCCAATCCAACAAAAGTCCCTATTTTATTTCCTTTTTCTATCTAATTACATTGTATTTCCATTGACAAAGGTCTATTGAACAAATAGAATTTGTAGATAGATGGGTCTCTTTATTGTCACTCCATATTAGGTATTTCTGTCTACACTTCGTTCAAATGATAGGGTTGCCCCTCTTGCATGTACTCTCATACAAGATTATTTTACTTAATTTAAATATTTAAATCAAAATTGTGATTGGGGCTGCTTTTTTTTTACCCTTAGCCTTAGTGAAATTTAACGGGATCTGTTCATTTTGGTATTTGAGTGTTTTTAATGGATTAGAAAATCTTTCTTTTGATGTCTTGCTAATTCAATGTTTTGACAGGAGCGTCCGGTGTAATTTCATCGATTTTTAGATTTTGATCGTATCTAAAAGATCTTATTTTATCTATGTTGCTAACTCAATGGTAGAGTACTCGGCTTTTAAGTGCGGCTATGATCTTTTACACATTTGGATGAAGCAACAAATTCGTCCAGACTCTTGGTAGAGTCTAGAAGACCACGACTGATCCTCAAAGGTAATGAATGGAAAAAATAGCATGTCGTAATAAAATCAATTTCTTTTATTTTTAATAAAAAAATTCTGATTTTCTGGGTCTAGTGAATAAATGGATAGAGCCTGGCTCTAATTCTGGTAAAAAAAAAAGCAACGAGCTTAACTTCTTAATTGGTTAATTGGAAGGATTCCCCGATCTAATTAGACGTTAAAAATAGATTAGTGCCTAATGCAGGGAAAGGTTAGGTTTTCCTATGAGTGGACCCTTTACTTTTTTTTTAGAAATCCTAATTATTCTTGATTATGGATTGAAAAGGGATGTTATGACTTGAATGTGTAAAAGAAACAGTATATTGATAAAGAGACTGTATTCCAAAGTCAAAAGAGCGATTGGCCTGCAAAAATAAAAGATTTGTTCTTGTTTGTTTTGTAATTAGAACAAACATAAACTAATTAGATAGAAAAGGAGCGGAAAAAGTTCTATGGATTAGACTCCCTTTCTTTCCTGGGTTTGTATTATGCAACACCTTGTTCTGACCATATTGCACTATGTATCATCATTTGATAAACCGATAAATGCTTTTTCTCTGATTGCAAGTAGAAATACAAATGGAAAAATTCGAAGGGTATTCAGAAAAACAGAAATCTCGTCAACACTACTTCGTCTACCCACTTCTCTTTCAGGAATATATTTATGCATTTGCTCATGATTATGGATTAAATGGTTCCGAACCCGTGGAAATTTTTGGTTGTAATAACAAGAAATTTAGTTCAATACTTGTGAAACGTTTAATTATTCGAATGTATCAGCAGAATTTTTTGATTAATTCGGTTAATTATCCTAACCAAGATCGATTGTTGGATCACCGCAATTATTTTTATTCTGAGTTTTATTCTCAGATTCTATCTGAGGGGTTTGGGATTGTTGTAGAAATCCCACTCTCGCTAGGGCAACTATCTTGTCCAGAAGAAAAAGAAATACCAAAGTTTCAAAATTTACAATCTATTCATTCGATTTTTCCCTTTTCAGAAGACAATTTTTTGCATTTACATTATCTATCACATATAGAAATACCATATCCTATCCATTTAGAAATCCTGGTTCAACTCCTTGAATACCGGATTCAAGATGTTCCCTCTTTGCATTTATTGCGATTCTTTCTCCACTATTATTCGAATTGGAATAGTCTTATTATTTCAATGAAATCCTTTTTTCTTTTTTCAAAAGAAAATAAAAGACTATTTCGATTCCTATATAACTCTTATGTGTCAGAATATGAATTTTTCTTGTTGTTTCTTTGTAAACAATCTTCTTGCTTACAATTAACATCTCCTGGAACCTTTCTGGAACGAATCATCTGTTCTGGGAAGATGGAACATTTTGGTGTAATGTACCCGGGGTTTTTTCAGAAAACCATATGGTTCTTTATGGATCCTCTTATGCATTATGTTCGATATCAAGGAAAGGCAATTCTTGCATTAAAAGGCACTCTTCTTTTGAAGAAGAAATGGAAATCTTACCTTGTCAATTTCTCGCAATACTTTTTCTCTTTTTGGACTCAACCACAAAGGATTCGTCTAAACCAATTAACAAACTCTTGCTTCGATTTTCTGGGGTACCTTTCAAGTGTACCAATAAACACTTTGTTAGTAAGGAATCAAATGCTGGAGAATTTTTTCTAATAGATACTCGAATGAAAAAATTCGATACCACAGTCCCTGCAATTCCCCTCGTTGGATCCTTATCAAAAGCTCAATTTTGTACTGGATCAGGGCATCCTATTAGTAAACCCGTTTGGACTGATTTATCAGATTGGGGTATTCTTGATCGTTTTGGTCGGATATGTAGAAATCTTTTTCATTATCATAGTGGATCTTCAAAAAAACAGACTTTGTATCGACTAAAATATATACTTCGACTTTCATGTGCTAGAACTTTAGCTCGTAAACATAAAAGTACGGTACGAACTTGTCGGTGCTAGTTTTGGCGGGGCTAACACCGGCTAGTAAATATGTGTTTTGCGGTTGAGGCTATGGATGGTGTGCAAGGGGGAACACAGGGATTATACTGGTTCAGGCCAAGCAAGCCCTACGTCCAGTGGAGAGGAGAGTCGTGTTGCCTTGCACCGGGGTGCTTATAGTAGGGGGTTACAAGCTAGGCGAGAGAGGGAAGCGCTCCCAGGTCTCTTGTGTGTGTCTAAGTGTTTACAAGTCGTTTGCTATGGGTACGTTTGTGTGGGTGAGAACCTAGAACTTCTCCGTCTCGTCCTCCGTCGTCCCCCTAAAGCTGGCCTCTGCTCTCCCTTTTATAGTCGCAAGGGAGAGGCATGGGCAGCTATGTATTTTACAGTGAGGAGTTGCTGTTCCCCGTTTGACTATGCAGCTACTGCCTTTTCTCCGCGTCTCCGGGGCATGGCTGTCGTGGTTCGCACGTCCTTGGTGAGTTCCAAGCCGGCAGTAGTCGTCGGATTACGACGTGCCGTAGGGTCACACCTATCGGCTATCTTTCCGTACGATGTGACAAGAGGGTGAGTCACCTTAGGTCTCCCGAGGCTCGAGACTATGAAGGCGTGATGGGATTGAGCGAGGGATATCTCCCCTGGTCATATTTCCGGTCTTTGAACAGCTCTTCACGAGGGTCAGGCGAGCCCGGATGGAAGGCGTGCTCGTCCTTTCGAGTGGACAGCGCAGTAGGCGCCTTTCCCGTTCTTGCGTAGCCCGTCGTCAGGCGCTTGGACTGTCACAGTCGGAGTTGATAGGTCCCAGCGGAAAACGGGGCGGCCCACCGTAGACCATACCGTGGAGGACAGGTGGTATGGCCGTCAGGGGCGTGCGAAGCACAGTCGCGTCGAGAGTCTGTCCTGACGGGACAGTGCTTGTAAAGTGGTCAGAGAGAGTATGGCCGTCAGGAGCGTGCGAAGCACAGTCGCGTCGAGAGTCTGTCCTGACGGGAGAGTGCTTGTAAAGTGGTCAGAGAGAGTATGGCCGTCAGGAGCGTGCGAAGCACAGTCGCGTCGAGAGTCTGTCCTGACGGGAGAGTGCTTGTAAAGTGGTCAGAGAGATCTCTTGTGGTCCAAGATTGCTCCGCTGACATCACCTGCGCCTTGGATGCCTTTGCGAGATTGCGCTCGAGGGGGATAGGGAAGCTCGGGCGAATCGGAGACTTGGGGCGCCGAGGATGCCGCTCTCCCGAGCTCTCCCGAGCTGTTGCCGCTCTCCCGTGCTCTCCCGAGCTCTCCCGAGGAGGCTCGGGCGAATCGGAGACATGGGCGCCGAGGAGGCCGCTCTCCCGAGCTCTCCCGAGGAGGCTCGGGCGAATCGGAGGTTTGGGCGCCGAGGACGCCGCTCTCCCGAGCTCTCCCGAGGAGGTTCGGGCGAATCGGAGGTTTGGGCGCCGAGGAGGCCGCTCTCCCGAGCTCTCCCGAGGAGGGAGGCTCGGGCGAATCGGAGGTTTGGGCGCCGAGGACGCCGCTCTCCCGAGCTCTCCCGAGGAGGCTCGGGCGAATCGGAGGTTTTGGGCGCCGAGGAGGCCGCTCTCCCGAGCTCTCCCGAGGAGGCTCGGGCGAATCGGAGGTTTGGGCGCCGAGGACGCCGCTCTCCCGAGCTCTCCCGAGGAGGCTCGGGCGAATCGGAGGTTTGGGCGCCGAGGACGCCGCTCTCCCGAGCTCTCCCGAGGAGGCTCGGGCGAATCGGAGCCTTGGGCGCCGAGGACGCCGCTCTCCTGAGCTCTCCCGAGGAGGCTCGGGCGAATCGGAGCCTTGGGCGCCGAGGAGGCCGCTCTCCCGAGCTCTCCCGAGGAGGCTCGGGCGAATCGGAGGTTTTGGGCGCCGAGGACGCCGCTCTCCCGAGCTCTCCCGAGCTCTCCCGAGGAGGCTCGGGCGAATCGGAGACTTGGGCGCCGAGGACGCCGCCTCCCGAGCTCTCCCGAGGAGGCTCGGGCGAATCGGAGACTTGGGCGCCCAGGATGCCGCTCTCCCGAGCTCTCCCGAGGAGGCTCGGGCGAATCGGAGACTTGGGCGCCGAGGAGTGCTGTCCCGAGGAGGCTCGGGCGAATCGGAGACTTGGGCGCCGAGGACGCCGCTCTCCCGAGCTCTCCCGAGGAGGCTCGGGCGAATCGGAGGTTTGGGCGCCGGGGACGCCGCTCTCCCGAGCTCTCCCGAGCAGGCTCGGGCGAATCGGAGCGAGCTCTCCCGAGGAGGCTGTCATTAGTGGAATGATGTCGTGGGCCTCTGTAGACGCGGCCTTCGTGGGCTTCCACTGGCCTTACTCGGGCCAGGCCAAGTTGGGAATGAGCGTTTTTGCATCGAAGTTGGGTACCCCTAACTTTGGTAACCGACAGTAGCCCCCGAGCCTGTGGCGGAGTGAAGGCACTCCTCCACAGGTTCACGCTGGTTCTTCCTGTCAAAAAAGATAAAGTGTGGGTTGTTTTTTCTGGGGGGTGCGCGCGAGCGCACCCGCCGGGTGTAGCCCCCGAGGCTTTGGAGGGATGATATATCCCTTCAAAGGCTTATAGTCGTGTTCGTTAGTCCACGGGTGTTTTTCGATTTATTTAGGTGGGTTGTTTCCTTGGAAGCGGAGCCCCCGAGCCTCCCACCGTGTGGGAGATCGTTCGGTGGTCTTTCCAAGGTGCAGGGCAAGTTTCCGAGCCTCCGTTTTCGTATCGGAGATCGATCGGGTTCTTCCCTGTCTTTTTTAATTCGACCTTCATGCTCTTTTTTCGGGAAGAGGAAGGTTTGGTCCTGCTCGACTTCCCCGCTGGGGCACGAGTCGGCATTTCCGGTGAGCTACAAACGGGTTGGTCCAAGTGGAGGTCCGTGCCCTATTCGTTAAGGGTCGGCTAGTGGCCTGAGCACACTCCAATTATTTCCCGAGGGTCAGTTAGTGGATGTCGGGTCCCTTCGATGGGTCCCGAGGGCATGATGCCTCCCACGGAGGGATTCCACGTAACCGACTCGCTACTGGGACTTGGACACAGCATGGGATGTCCCTTGTGATGTTCCGGGCGTCGGGATACTGGCCGTTTTCGTGACCCATCCACTAGCTGTCCCTAACTCGATTTCCCTGGGGCGACTGTTCGAGCCTCGGAGGGCCAGTCTTCGATCCCCTGGGAACGTAACGGGCGCCCGAGCCCGGGGTTTCTTCGTTGAGAAAACGTAGGTGGAATCGAGGCGCGCGGTTGTAATGATTCGGCTCACCTTTTGAGGCCCGAAGCCTGACGGATGCGACGGTTCGGCTCAGTCGAGGCGGTTTGCGTGCGTGGTGATGGCGGGTCTCTTCCAAGCCGAGGTCGAGCTCCCTCCTCTGAACCTGCCGTGAAGAAGAAGCGGGCCATAGTGCCCTTGTAAAAAGTAACCTTTGTGATGAAAGTTGAGGACTTAGCAATTTTAGGGATGCCGTAGCCTCGGTGGTGTAGACAGAGCCAGAGCTGTGCCAGTCCGACCCGAGGGGTTCCCACTTTGTCGCGCACACAGCTAGGTATCTCAGAGAAGGCTCGAGTGAGATCGTTTTTTACTAAATTTCCAAAACGCCCGTCTCTCGTCTCGCACTCAGGCAAAATTCACGAAATCTTTCTGGAGCGCAAGTTGACCCTCGGGCGGAGGGTGGTAAGTGGAGGTGTCGTAGCTCGGAGGCGTAGGCGATCTCACGGCTCGGCCAGCCCTGCCCTAAGAGTGTCCTTTTACTTCTTTGGATCTCGCAAGTTTTGCTAGAGTGCAGAAAGGAGTTCGGCGCGGAATTTTCGAAAAAGCGATCGAAAAGGCGCAGAGAAAATTAGATCGTCGGTCCCCAAGCGTCCACCCCTCGTCCCGTACTTGAAAAACTCCATGAAATTGCCTCGAAGCGTAAGTCACCCGTCGGACGGTGGGTGGTGAGTAGAGGTGCCGTAGCCCGGAGGCGTAGGCGGTCTCGCGGCTCGGCCGGCCATGCCCTAAGGGTGTTCTCTTGCCTGTTCGGGTTTCACGGATTTTTTCAAGAGTGCTGGAGAGGTTCGGACGTAAGGGAGGTTTCAGTTTAAATCTCAAAATTCGTGATAATTAAAGAACGCTTATTTATCGATTCCGAGACCACAAATATGAACAAAGCCTGGAAACTTAAGGGTAACTGTGACTTAGCTGCTCGAGCTACCGGCGTTGCGCTGGTGATGATCGTAGAGGCGGTGTCCCGCGCGGGGGGCACCGGATTGGTCGGGTTGACGCGGATGCGCTTCCCCCGCCTAGTTCGGCGGGAGCGGCGTGTGGCGTTCCCTCTGTTTTCCTGAAACGGGTGGAGGTGTCGCCGGGGTCCCTTTCCCAGCCACCTGCTGGGCCGGGGTCAGGATGATGATGGCCCGGGGCTCAGGTTGGGCGGAGGTTCATCTCGAGGCCGAGGACAGTGGCCGCGAACTCGAGGCTCCCGAACCGGAGCACCGCGCCAGCATGAAGCGCAGGGACGTTGGCTGCCATCCGCAACCGGGATCAACACGCAAAAGGCCCCTACCTGGCGCGCCAACTGTCGGTGCTAGTTTTGGCGGGGCTAACACTGGCTAGTAAATATGTGTTTTGCGGTTGAGGCTACAGATGGTGTGCAAGGGGGAACACAGGGATTATACTGGTTTAGGCCAAGCAAGCCCTACGTCCAGTGGAGAGGAGAGTCGTGTTGCCTTGCACTGGGGTGCTTGTAGTAGGGGGTTACAAGCTAGGCGAGAGAGGGAAGCGCTCCCAGGTCTCTTGTGTGTGTCTAAGTGTTTACAAGTCGTTTGCTATGGGTACGTTTGTGTGGGTGAGAACCTAGAACTTCTCCGTCTCGTCCTCCGTCGTCCCCCTAAAGCTGGCCTCTGCTCTCCCTTTTATAGTCGCAAGGGAGAGGCAGGGGCAGCTACGTATTTTACAGTGAGGAGTTGCTGTTCCCCGTTTGACTATGCAGCTACTGCCTTTTCTCCGCGTCTCCGGGGCATGGCTGTTGTGGTTCGCACGTCCTTGGTGAGTTCCAAGCCGACAGCAGTCGTCGGATTACGACGTGCCGTAGGGTCACACCTATCGGCTATCTTTCCGTACGATGTGACAAGAGGGTGAGTCACCTTAGGTCTCCCGAGGCTCGGGACTATGAAGGCGTGATGGGATTGAGCGGGGGATATCTCCCCTGGTCATATTTCTGGTCTTTGAACAGCTCTTCCCGAGGGTAAGGCGAGCCCGGATGGAAGGCGTGCTCGTCCTTTCGAGTGGATAGCGCAGTAGGCGCCTTTCCCGTTCTTGCGTAGCCCGTCGTCAGGCGCTTGGACTGTCACAGTCGAAGTTGATAGGTCCCGGCGGAAAACGGGGCGGCCCACCGTAGACCATACCGTGGAGGACAGGTGGTATGGCCGTCAGGGGCGTGCGAAGCACAGTCGCGTCGAGAGTCTGTCCTGACGGGACAGTGCTTGTAAAGTGGTCAGAGAGAGTATGGCCGTCAGGAGCGTGCGAAGCACAGTCGCGTCGAGAGTCTGTCCTGACGGGAGAGTGCTTGTAAAGTGGTCAGAGAGATCTCTTGTGGTCCAAGATTGCTCCGCTGACATCACCTGCGCCTTGCATGCCTTTGCGAGATTGCGCTCGAGGGGGACAAGGAAGCTAGGGCGAATCAGAGACTTGGGGCGCCGAGGATGCCGCTCTCCCGAGCTCTCCTGAGCTGTTGCCGCTCTCCCGTGCTCTCCCGAGCTCTCCCGAGGAGGCTCGGGCGAATCGGAGACTTGGGTGCCGAGGAGGCCGCTCTCCCGAGCTCTCCCGAGGAGGCTCGGGCGAATCGGAGGTTTGGGCGCCGGGGACGCCGCTCTCCCGAGCTCTCCCGAGCAGGCTCGGGCGAATCGGAGCGAGCTCTCCCAAGGAGGCTGTCATTAGTGGAATGATGTCGTGGGCCTCTGTAGACGCGGCCTTCGTGGGCTTCCACTGGCCTTACTCGGGCCAGGCCAAGTTGGGAATGAGCGTTTTTGCATCGAAGTTGGGTACCCCTAACTTTGGTAACCGACAGAACTTTTATGCAACGATTGGGTTCGGTATTTTTAGAAGAATTTTTTACGGAAGAAAAGCAAGTTTTTTTTTCTTTGATGTTCACCAAAACCAAAACAATTCACTTTTCTTTCCATGGATCACACAGTGAGCGTATTTGGTATTTGGATATTATCCGTATCAATGACCTGGTGAATCCTCTTACTCTTAATTAATCATTAGACAAAATTAATAAACTAGAAAAGATCGATATCAAGATAAAACTTGCACATTTTCCATTCTGAAATGTTCCATAGTAGGTGAATCATTTTACACTTTAACTAATTAAAAATTCTAAAAATTAGTGGACTTCCTCTTCGGAATAGAAATTGGCTATTTCTACATAGGGAAAGTCGTGTGCAATGAAAAATGCAAGCACGATTTGGGGAGGGGTTTTTTTCTATTGTAACAAGGAAGAATTATCTACTCCATCCGACTAGTTCCGGGTTCGAGTCCCGGGCAACCCATATGGAAAATAGAAAAGAGCAATCTGAGTTTTGCATTTTTACTAACTTCATTTCCAAAATTTTTGGATTTGGTAAATGAAGTTATACGAAAATCCAATCGTTGGGGCTGGCTTGGTTGACATTGGTATATAGACTATGTTATACTGTTAAATAACAAGCCTTCTATTATCTATTTTCTTTCTAGTTAATACGTGTGCTTGGGAGTCCTTGCAATTTGAATAAACCAAGATCTTACCATGACTGCAATTTTAGAGAGACGCGAAAGTACAAGCCTGTGGGGTCGCTTCTGCAACTGGATAACTAGCACCGAAAACCGTCTTTACATTGGATGGTTCGGTGTTTTGATGATCCCTACCTTATTGACCGCAACTTCCGTATTTATTATCGCCTTCATCGCTGCTCCTCCAGTAGATATTGATGGTATTCGTGAGCCTGTTTCTGGTTCTTTACTTTATGGAAACAATATTATCTCTGGTGCTATTATTCCTACTTCTGCAGCGATCGGATTGCATTTTTACCCAATTTGGGAAGCTGCATCTGTTGATGAATGGTTATACAATGGCGGTCCTTATGAGCTAATTGTTCTACACTTCTTACTTGGTGTAGCTTGTTATATGGGTCGTGAGTGGGAACTTAGTTTCCGTCTGGGTATGCGCCCTTGGATTGCTGTTGCATATTCAGCTCCTGTTGCAGCTGCTACTGCTGTTTTCTTGATTTACCCTATTGGTCAAGGAAGTTTCTCTGATGGTATGCCTTTAGGAATATCTGGTACTTTCAACTTTATGATTGTATTCCAGGCAGAGCACAACATCCTTATGCATCCATTTCACATGTTAGGTGTAGCTGGTGTATTCGGCGGTTCCCTATTCAGTGCTATGCATGGTTCCTTGGTAACCTCTAGTTTGATCAGGGAAACCACTGAAAATGAGTCTGCTAATGAGGGTTACAAATTTGGTCAGGAAGAAGAGACTTATAATATTGTGGCTGCTCACGGTTATTTTGGTCGATTAATCTTCCAATATGCTAGTTTCAACAACTCTCGTTCTTTACACTTCTTCTTGGCTGCTTGGCCTGTAGTAGGGATCTGGTTCACTGCTTTAGGTATTAGTACTATGGCATTCAACCTAAATGGTTTCAATTTCAACCAATCTGTAGTTGATAGCCAAGGTCGCGTTATTAATACTTGGGCTGATATCATCAACCGTGCTAATCTTGGTATGGAGGTAATGCACGAACGTAATGCTCACAACTTCCCTCTAGACCTAGCTGCTCTTGAAGTTCCATCTCTTAATGGATAAGGTTTTTCTCCTAAACATATAGTATAGGAATTTTTGAAGGGAGGAAAGCCGGAAATACCCAATATCTTGTTCCAACAGGATATTGGGTATTTCTTTGTTTATTCTGAATCTTTCTATTTGGAATTCAATTAACGACGAGATTTAGTATCCTTTCTTGTACTTTCATAACTCGTGAAATGCCGAGTAGGCACGAATTCCCCCAATTTGCGACCTACCATAGGATTTGTTATGTAAATAGGTATATGTTCTTTTCCATTATGAATCGCGATTGTATGGCCAACCATTGCGGGTAGAATGCTAGATGCCCGGGACCACGTTACTATTATTTCTTTCTCCTCCTTCATATTGACCTTTTCGATTTTTGCCAATAAATGACGAGCTACAAAAGGATTTGTTTTTTTTTCGTGTCACAGCTGATTACTCCTTTTTTTCATTTTAAAGAGTGGCATCCTATGTCCACTATCTCGATCGAGGTATGGAGGTCAGAATAAATAGAATAATAATGAATGGAAAAAAGGGAAAATCCTTTAGCTGGATAAGGGGCGGATGTAGCCAAGTGGATCAAGGCAGTGGATTGTGAATCCACCATGCGCGGGTTCAATTCCCGTCGTTCGCCCATCGCATTATTGCAAATTCCAAAAATGCAATTTTCCATATTCCTAGTTACGTATTTACTTACGGCGACGAAGAATAAAACTATCACTATATTTTTTTTCCTTTTCCTAGTTCTTCTTCCAAGCGCAGGATAACCCCAAGGGGTTGTGGGTTTTTTTCTACCAATGGGGGCTTTCCCTTCACCACCCCCATGGGGGTGGTCCACAGGGTTCATAACTACCCCTCTTACTACGGGGCGTTTACCTAGCCAACACTTAGATCCGGCTCTACCCAAACTTTTTTGGTTCACCCCAACATTACCCACTTGTCCGACTGTTGCTAAGCAGTTTTGGGATACCAAACGGACCTCCCCAGATGGTAATCTTAAAGTGGCCAATTTACCCTCCTTTGCAATCAGTTTCGCTACAGCACCTGCTGCTCTAGCTAATTGCCCACCCCTTCCACGTGTGATTTCTTTGTTATGTATGGCCGTGCCTAAGGGCATATTGGTTGAAGTAGATTCTTCTTTTTTATCAAAAAACCCCTTCTCAAACTGTACAAGCTTCTTCCAAAGCATACGGCTTTCTAGATGTATATGACGATCTCTAGACAGATGGATCTTATATGAATCGTATGATGAAGCACCACATGAGTGGATATATAGAAAAGGAATCCAAATCCGCCGAATCGCTCATGTTATGATCTTCTACATCCTAGGTCTCCGCGTTCCGTCATCTGGCTTATGTTCTTCATGTAGCATTCAGATCGAATGACTCTATGAAATTACGTCGATACTTCCACATATTATGGGTAACGTAGAGACATCCTGAAAGGTCCTTGTTTGGTTTTGGTAATTGAGTGACAACTTAGGTGGACTAATATGTGCTTAAGTGTTGATTACACAGGTGATTAGTCCACAGGTACATGTGTGTGAGCATTTATGCCATGGAGATGGAAATGGCTTGGAGATGATGCTTAGCTCGCACATATGGTATGAAGGAGCTAAACGCATGAGACATGACATGGAGTCATGTGGCTAGGTGGAGAAGATCATGACATAACTTGGCGTCGACGGACCGGTTGCAAGTGTGAAGGGCAAGCTAGTGGGCTTGGCGCCGATGGACCAACGCAACGGTGAAGAGCAAGTGAAATCGAGGATCGATGAACCAAAAGCCACGTGATGATATGAAGTGGATCATATCATTGTTGAGGTGTTAATGCATGTGTTGCACCGGCATCGATAGTGTCGGAGACGGTGATGAAGACGGTGATCGAAATGGAAAGCGCAAGACAAAGGTATAACCATAGGGCATTTTCATTTCACCGGTCTAAGGTTGAGTAAAGAAGTGCTTGACCGGATTTAGGATAGATGGCCGTACTATCAAGAGGGGCAAACTTGTTTGTATATCGGTCATCTAGTGCCACTCGGAGTGATCTAACTTTGCATTGCTAGGATCGAGTGGCGTGGCAAGAAAGAGTGAAAAACCCTTTGGAAAATGTTTGTGAAAATGCTAACTCACATGCACAAGGTTGTGGAACACTTTGGAGTTGGCACATTTGCAAAAGGGTGGAAGTTTCGAGCTCGCAGCGAGCTTGTTTGGATCTTGGATGGATAAACTGCTTTTATCCTTTGAGTTTTGGATTAAGCAATCATATGGGTTGTGTAGCCCTCTGAATAAGCTTTCCAAAATGTCCAAGATCATCGAAATCGGAGTTCAGAACTAAGAGATATCGCCGTTTTAGCGAACGGGGGCAGGCGTCGGACCCTGCGAAATATTGGTCCGACGCTACCGTCGGACGGTCCGACGGTATGGTCCGACGGTAGGGTCCGACGCTCCAAAAAACAGCCGTTTGAAGGGGCTAAAGGGTAGACCTTGGAGGTATAGTCCGACGCCCACCCTGAGATGGTCCGACGCACCAGTCCGACGCTATTTAGCTCTCGGAAAACTTGTCTGTAGACCGTCGGACCCTAAGAATTGGTCCGACGCTCCACGGTCCGACGCTCCCAGAAAGCCGTTAGAGCGCGGGAACGGTTGGATTCAAACGGCTAGTGACACGTGGCGCAAATCTAAGGCGTCGGACCATGTACAATAGTTCGATGATTGTGCGTAGGACGGTCCGACGCTCGGTCCGATGATCGGTTTGAGTTGGTAACGGCTCCTTTCGCTTGAGGGCTATAAAACCAAGCACTTGGCGGCCTTTGGCAGGAAGCTGAGCACCCTTGGGCCTGTGTGGCTTGTGTAGGTGTGCTTGAAAGCCCTCCCACTCACTCACTTGCTTAGTGCACATCCGATTGATTGATAGTGAGTGATTCTAGTGCGTTGCATTGTGAGATTGCATCGAGTGGCACTAGGTGTTCATGTTGCAAGCTGGTGGTCCTTGTTACTCTTGGAGGTTGCCACCTCCTAGACGGCTTGGTGGCGTGAGGCTTCGTGAAGCAAGCAAGAAGATTGTGTTTGGCTCCGGAGAATCTTTGTGAGGGGTTGGAGCTCACCCCGCGGGAGATCGCGAAGAGCATCGCTAGTAGAGCGAGACGTGAAGAGCGACAAGTGGTCCGGCCGAGTCAAGTGCTAGAGCTTGTGGTAAGCACTCCACGTGGGAGAGTGTGACTTGCGGGTCACCACTAGCAAGAGGACCGGCGGCAACCTTGGAGCTTGTCTCAACGGAGGACGTAGCTTGTGGCGACAAGTGAACCTCCGGGAAATAAATCACCGTGTCAACATCTTCCCATCCTTCGCGGTAGTTTGCTCCCTTCTACACAAGTTATTTATTTTGTGCATTACTTTACTTGTGTAGTTGTAGTTGCTCTTGTGAGACCGGTTAGCTTGTGTAGCTTAGAAGTAGTTTCTTGTTTAGTTTGTATAACTAAACAAGTTGCGCTCCTTGATTAGGATTGTGTATCCTTGTCATTGAGCACGTAGTGAGTTTAGGTGCTTAGTGCATTTTTGCTTGCTAGTTGGTAAGAGCTCCCCGGTGCTTAAAGTACTAGTGCTTAGGTTTGTGTGACCTTACGCTAGAATGGTTTAGGGAAGCTCAAGCTAGCCTTGCACCTTTACTTCTTGGTAGGATCTTTTGTAAGGTGTTTAGAGTCTTAGTTAGAGGGGTGAATTGTCGCTAGAACCGAATAGGTTTTATTTTCGCTGCGATTAATTTTTGTTCGGACTATTCACCCCCCCCCCTCTAGTCCGCCATCTCGACCCTACACATCCCTATTTTCACCCGGGGGGTCTTAATTACCACTGCTTAGCTTTCAATTCGCCTCTGACCATCAAATTAAATGTGAATAACCCGTCCTCCTCTCTTTTAAACAAAGGGCGCTTCCGGTTCTGTGCGTGCTTCAAACAATTTTGTCTTCTCCATATTACCATATCTCTAGAGTCAATAATTTTCTATGAGGAACTACTGAACTCAATCACTTGCTGCCGTTAGTCAACAGTTTTCTGTTGAGGTCTATCCCGTAGATGTTGAACTCTATCACTCAACATCTTGAGATTGCAGAAATAACAGTTGAGAATTGGACTTTTGATCATATTCCCAAATTTTCCAACCATTCTAGCTACCTAGTTCATCACTCGATGTCTTACGAGGTTGCAGAAACAACAGCCGAGAAATTAGGCTCTGTTCGCTGAAAGCTGATTTCCTGTAAGAGGAAAATACTCTTCCAGAATTAAAAAGAATCCAAAATAAGTCGCTTATTAGCTCAAGCGAACATGGCCTACTTTTGAACACATGGAAATACTCTCAAGTACGGCAAGGCATGCAATATCCCCTTGTTTGGTGTACACAAGGTGGACCGTGTGGTGGCTTCACTCATATCCAAACTGTGTTACGAACCCATGAAACAACAATGACGGCGTCATAAAACTAGGTATTTCTTCGCAACGAAGAAATACTTCACTCTGTTGGCTTAAACTTACCAGCCAGCATCAGCCAGCCATTTAACAGTATTTTTCTCTCAGAATAATCAACCAGCCAGCCGTACAATCCAGCCAGCCGAACAGAGTGCTGTGTTACGAAGCCATGAAACATCTTTTTTTTCTTATTTCTTGTACTCATTATCTCTGTTCTCTAAAGCCTAAATATTGATTCAAATCTGAGACATTTAATTAAACCATGTGTTGATACCTTCAAAAAAAAAGCACTCCGCTGTTTTTTAGCTTGTTATGTAAAGGTTACAGGAGATATATTTGATACTTGAGTAGCGATAGCGAATGCTTGTTCCTGGGCAAGATCTCGAAAAGTATTGTCAATACTAGAAATATACTCCCTCCAATCGCAAATAGTCGAGCCGTCTGAAATCGACGTTCCAAACTTTGACTCCAAAGCACTTTATATCGGCTGAGTTTGAATGTTTGAAAGTGATACGTACTAGATTTTCCTTTGAAAAAAATAATTTTAGAAAACTGTACCTTAGTTATGTTTTATAGAGATAATATAATATAATAAAAAGTACATGTAAGCGTTTGTAAGGATAAGGATGAAGTTAGATATCATCCCAAAAGAGTCACGTATTTGTGATTACGGGGAATGTAAAGTACTAAAGTACATACATGAATGTCTATATTTGTATTGAGAATAGCTTTGATAATCTTATAAACTTGTTATATTATACAAGTATATATATTCTAATAGACAACTAATAGTCCCAACTGCACCTCAAGAAACGATGAATGAAAAATAAAAGTATAGTTGTACCACCTCCGTTGAAAACTATTTCCTTTTGTCAGGACAAATATTTCATCATTCATAAATAATACGTAACTTTTTTTACAACAAGGAGGAGTTGATGTCACTATATTTATGTTGAAAAAAATGGCATATATTTGCCATTGATTTTTTTTTTTTTGAGAAATACGTAGTACAATGCAGTAATGCACACACTCACTCCTGTAAACGTACTCATGCCACCCACGTTTATGAGCATCTTCAAAGACTGGCTAACAAATAATTAACATTAACGAAATCATCATATGAGTCTCGTTATCGACGGGAACATCGATTATCACCAAAAGCACAACGCCATTAAATTTTAGAAAATTTGTACCGAGTTGAACTCAGGGCAAGACTCTTTATCACATAAATAAATATTGATCACATCCTTGTGACAAAATTGTAATAAACTTCCAGTACCTTAAACGTACGGTTCACACAATGCATAAACTTCCGGTGCCAGGTTCTAAGTACAGGCACCAAGAGTGCGTAATAATAATAAGGAAAAAAAGAAAAAAATGGAGAGAGAGAGAGAGAGAGAGAGAGAGAGAGAGAGAGAGAGAGAGAGAGAGAGAGAGCAGTGCATATACACATAGACACCTATGTCGAAACTAACACTGAATATTTAAGCTTAAGTAGCTCTTCTTCCTTGAGTAGTAGCCAAGTGATCGAAAACAGCAACTTCATTCCACTTCCACCACCCATGGCTGCCCGGTGCACCAGCGTGGCCTCCGAGCTGGAAGGCACGCTCCTCATCTCCGGCAGCCTCTTCCCATACTTCTTCCTCGTCGCTCTCGAGGCCGGCGGCCCGCTCAGGGCTCTGCTGCTGCTCGCCGTCTACCCTCTCGCCGCGCTGCTCGGCGCCGCCTTCTCGTCGGACGACCTCCCGCTGCTCGCCATGACCTTCCTGTCCACCGCGGGCCTCGCCGTCGCAGACGTGGCGGCGGTGGCGCGCGCCACGCTGCCCAGGTTCTTCCTCGCCGACCTCCGCGCCACCGCGTTCCGTGCCTTGGCGCGCCACGCTACGGCCGGCGCCGCCGCCGCCGCCACCGGCCGGCGGAGGCGGCGAGAGGTACGTCGTCACGCACCTGCCCAGGCTCGTCGCGGAGCCGTTCGTGAGAGAGTACCTCGGCGCCGACGTCCGCGTCGTCGGCACCGAGCTGCGGGTGCTCGCTGGGACGAAGCGCTTCTCCGGCACGGTGGTGGGTGCCTCGCCCGGCGCCGGCGGCGACCGGAGCCTGGGCGCTCTGGTGGCCGTTCTTGGGCGCGACCGGATCGTCGACGTGGGGCTCTACTGCTCCGGCGCTGCTGGCGACAGGCAGCAGCCGGCGTTTCTGCAGGTTTGCCAGGAGCGCCGCGTGGTGTCGGCGCCGGAGAAGGCGCCGTCGGCGGCGACGCCTCTGCCGAGGAGCGAGTACCCGCGGCCGCTCGTCTTCCACGACGGCCGCCTCGTGCGCCGGCCGGACCCACTCCCGTGCCTCGCCATCTTCCTGTGGCTCCCGCTCGGCGTGCTCCTGTCCGTGACGCGCCTCCTCCTCGGCTTCCTCCCCCACGGCGCCGGCCTGCTCCTCGCCGCGGCCACCGGCTTCCGCATGCGCGGCAGCCTCGGCGGAGCCGCGGCGCCGGCGGAGGACGGCCGGCGGCGGCGAGGCACATTGTTCGCGTGCAACCACCAGACGCTGATGGACCCGGTGATCCTGTCGACGGTGCTGCGCCGGAAGGTGACCGCCGTGACGTACAGCCTGTCGGGCTTCTCGGAGCTGATCGCGCCGATCCCGACGGTGCGGCTGACGCGCGACCGCCGCCGGGACAGCCGGATCATGCAAGGCGAGCTCAGCCGCGGCGACCTGGTGG
This sequence comes from Eremochloa ophiuroides, assembly GCA_038502445.1. NCBI lineage: Eukaryota > Viridiplantae > Streptophyta > Magnoliopsida > Poales > Poaceae > Eremochloa > Eremochloa ophiuroides. Next base: position 7,019,475 of record JAHLJS010000004.1, on the reverse strand, counting down.
TGTGCCCAGAGGGCACCACATGCCGGGAGCCCTACCTGCTGCGCTTCAGCCCGCTGTTCGCCGAGATCGCCGGCGAGGTCACGCCGACGGCCGTCCGGGCCGGCGGCGCCATGTTCCACGGCTCCACGGTGCGGGGGCACAAGTGGCTCGACTCCGTCTTCTTCCTCATGAACCCGGCGCCGTGGTACGAGATCCGGATCCTCGCGCCGGTGGCCACCGCCTGCGGTGGCAGTGACGACGGCGGCGCGTCGAGCGTCGACGTGGCCAACGGCGTCCAGCGCGTGATCGGCGACGAGCTCGGGTTCGAGTGCACCGGGCTCACGCGCAGGGACAAGTACCGGATGATCGCCGGCCACGACGGCGTCGATGCGAGGTCGCCGGCGCCGCCGTCGTAGCTGGAGCTTGCAGGCAATGCACGCATGCAGTGCGTCGCGGAACGCGTGTTGTTTGCGGATCTTCGGAAGCAGGGGCTATAGTACATTTTATTTTACTCATCATTTGTGATTTATTTGTGAATGAAACTTCGATTTGTCGTCGTGTTGAGTCGTCACTTGCTTGAATGTAGTTACCAAAAGAAAAACAGAGTAATTCTTCCCAATTGTATATTCTTTTTCCGTAAAGAAATACTACTAGAATGCAATATTATTGGATTGGAGAAGGGAAAATTAGAGCTTCTATTCATTTTGTTCTCTTGACATAATGCTTACTACAGTACTAAATTTATTTTTTTTAATGCCTTCCACCCGCCCTTTCCTCGTTCTTCTACCTCCTGTGTGAATAGGTGGGACCCGGGGGATTATTTCCTCTTTACTATAGATATATATCATGATGGTTGTTTCAGCTTCCACAGGTAGGCCCTCATCCGAAACAGAGACATTTACCAGAGCAACAAGCTAGTTCACTTGGATTAAAACAAACAGCTTGCATATATGATATATAATGCAAGGAGTCCCTCTCTTATTGTAAATATTATTAGAGGCGTTTACAGCGTAGCAAGTTCACTCTCCTGCAAGCAAGGCCCTTGTATTAAAAACAGTAGAATCGTGTTTACAAGAGTAGCTAGTTCATTAATTTAGAGTGAACACGTCTTATTTGTACTTGCTTCCCTCCCTTTATTTTCTCCATTTTCAGGGATGGCTGGCTCCTTTGCGTTCATGTACGTACATGTTAGCTCATGGAATTCTGCATCAGGAAAGTCAGAAACCAAAAAGAAAAATATCTTTAATAATCAATATATCATATATACAATATCGCGGTATATATATATATATATATATATGCTACGCTAGTAATAATAACGAATGAAGTTTAATTAGGATATAGTAGTGAGTAGTATACTGTACTACGCACGTGGTGCAGTCGAAGTTGAGGGTGAGCGGGAACGGCAGGGGCGCGCCGCACTGCGCCGGGAGGTCGCGGATGGCGCCGGCGTTGAGCGGCTGGTACGCCGCCGCCGCCTGCTTGACGCACTCGCACGCCTGCCGCCGCTCCGCCGTGCCGGACGGCATGCATGGCCCTGATCCGCTTCACGCCGGCGCAGCACTCGCCGGACGGGGCAGCCTGCTTGCCCGTCACGTACCCGATCGACGCAGGGCAGCAAGCTCGCGTCCACGTCCGCGCAGCTCACGTCCGCCCTCGCCGTCGACGGCGCCTCCGCCGTGCATGAACGCCACGGCTGCCATTGCAACAGTTCGATGCTTGCTTTGTCGCCAGCTAGCTATATACCTCTCGCTCCTCACTGGATCAATATAATTAGTACGTGACGTACTATATAGCTTATACTCATTAAAACAAATGGTGCTAATAAACATCTATCTCAAACTCAAATCAGATAACTTCATTTCATTCATCGTTTAGTCAGTTTATGGAACATCATGTCATCATGTATATAGCTAGCTAGGATGCATGGCCATCACTTCTCTGTCACACTACTAGCCATGGCGAACAAAGATCGATGCACGGATCGATCACCATGGATTTAATTCGCTTGCATTGCCGCCGTGAAATGGTAGGGCAGCGTGTGTCAAACTAATTAAGGAGCCTCACCGGCGCCGCCGTACATGTGCGGCGGCAGGCGCGGCGTGGCGACGGCGAGCAGCGGCGTGGCCTTGGGCATGGTCATCCCGTACACCTCCTGGGTGTCGACGTCCTCGGGGCGGAGGCCGTCGGGCGGGGACCAGTCGAAGCAGTGGAAGAGCCTGGCGAGCGCCATGAGCACCAGCGCCACGCCCAGCGGCGCGCCGGGGCACTTGCGCTTGCCTGCGCTGAACGGCAGGATCTTGAAGTCCGGCAGGTGGCTGATCTCCACCCGCACCCGGCCGCCGCCGCCATCCGCCGCCGCCGGCGGCAGGTGCCGCTCCGGCCGGAACTCGTCGACGTCGTCCCACACGCGCGGGTTCCGCCCCAGCGCGTGCGTGTTGATGAACACCCGCGTGCGCGCCGGCACGTGGTACCCCATGATCGTCGTCGGCTTCAGCGACTCGTGCGGGATCAGGAACGGCCCCGCCGGGTGCATCCGGAACGACTCCCGCACCACGCACCGGAGGTAGGGGAGGTGCGCCAGGTCCGACTCCGCCACCATCCGCTCCCGCCCGATCACCGCGTCCAGCTCCTCCTGCACACGCCGCAGCACGCGCGGGTTCTTGATCACCTCCGCCATCACCCACTCGTTCGTCACCGATGATGTGTCCGTAGCAGCGGCGATCATGTCCTGCGATAGTTCATTTATTTTGTCATGAACACGCATCCATACATCATACATGTGAAGGGCTTTACTTCCATATTATTGATTGATTGAAGAATAAAGGGACAAATTACGATTTCAGGGTATGCAATAGCAAATCATAAGAAAGGGAAAATGTGCTCATAACTAGCTTTTCAACAAATTGAATTGAATTGAATTTCATGGTATCCAATAGTCAAGCATATATATATATATATATATGGATATACCTGCATCAAGGCCTTGATCTCCATGTCGTCCATGTGCTCCTTCCCGTTCTCACCAGGCAATGACAGCAGCACATCGACGAAGTCCATCTCTTCTTTGCTGTCATCGTCGTCAAGGGAGGAACGGCTCTTCTTGGCCTCCCTAACTCTCCTGTGCTCATCAATAATCTTCTGGTGGAAGTCGTCCACCTTCTTCTCGACCTCCCTCATCTTCTTCTCGCACCCGTACGGGTCGACCCACCTCCAAGCTGGCAGGTAGTCCCCGAGATAGATCAGGCCCAACAGGAAGAACAGCTCATGGGTGATGTGCATGAACTCCATTGCTTCACCAGGGCCTGCCGACTGGATCCCAAAGTACTGCTTCCCCAGCAGCATCCTCGTGACGTTGTTCATCGAGAACGCACCAAGAACCTCTCTCAGGTTCACGGGCTTCCCGGACTGAGATTTAGCCCATACAAACTGGCAGAGGTGCTCGGCCTCCTGAGCTCGGTGAGCAGCAAATGACTCGAGCCGCTTGGTCGTCAGCAAGTGCTCCATACAAACTCTCCTCATCCTTTTCCAGTTGGGCCCCAGCGGAGCTAGAGCCACATCGCCACACCCATAGGCAAGATGGACAGCAGCCAGTGTCCGAGGCCGTGAAGCAAAGACCTCATCTTGCCGGATGAGTATTTCACGGATGACTTCAGGATCATCAGTGGTGATGGCATCTATGGTTCCTAGGCGAAGATAGACAAGGGGGCCATATTTGGTGCAAAATCGGGCAAAGTCTTTGTGGGGAAGCGGGCTCAACTGGAGAAGATTGCCAAAGATTGGCCATGTTGGAGGTCCAGGTGGAAGCCTTAGCCTCATGCTATTCAGCCTTCTCCAGTACACTACAACAAAGATCCATGAGCATAAGAGGATGGAGAGAACAAATGGATCCATGGTTCAGAAACAGATGGCAGCTAAAGTTGAATTGCAAATGTGGGCCTATTTATTGGATGTCTCAACCTTCCTGGTCTAAGTACAAAGTAAATTGAGTGACTGAGGTTGAAGCAAATTGGTTACAGTATTGGATTGGTCATGGTTCTTGTGTTGATGTATATGGTTAAGCATCTCAACTACCACCATGTATATAAAAAACTGTCACGATCTTGACATGTCTGGCGCAATGTAGACTGTAGATCACTGGAAAAATGTCAAGGGAAAAATAGAAGAGGACTAGAATAAAAGAAAGGTCACGAAACATGATTATTTATTGAAAGAGCAAGCTGATGTTGTGTTCCCGTAATTAGGCTCTTCCCCACTAATCTGCAATTTGCTCAGCCAAATAAAAGAAAAAACCTTGTTTACCATAGTCCTACACCTTCCAAATCTATACCCAAGGCACAGATAGTCCCTTTTTTTATTCATTCAAACAATCCCTATTTTTATTGAGAACACCTATAGACCACCATGAATTACTTGGAAGCTTCTATTGCTAAAGAAAAGCCTAAAGATCACCCAATTCAACTTGGTAAGGCTGTCTCATCGAAATGAATGAACCAGCATAAAGATTACCTCACTCAGTAGCTCTTCTCTAACAATTGATGATAATAGATGATCCATGAAATATTCTTGAAAGCACACGGCAGCCACCGATTTTCTTGTTAAACAAGTCACAATAGCAGATTGATTATTTGCAGTATCATCAACTCTCCAGTCTCTGAAAAAGGTGCAATTTAACATCAGGATTATAATGAATCTCAACAGCATTATATGGCACCATATTCTACTATACAAGATTTACATCTGCCAAAACTATCGTTTATAGGGATAAAAACTATTTCTCATTAATCAAAGACAACATCAGTTGCAGTACTGAAAATTCCATCCTAAAAAGTGAAAACAGTGATATAAAGAGGCAAGCCTAACCAAAATTTGATCAAGGCCACCTGGCTTTTTATTCTTCAAATCACCAGTCACCTTATCCGATATTCCTCATTCTCAGTTCTTAAGTACTAAAACTGACTCTGCACTAGCATACATCAACAACTTAATATCTACTCTTGGCGCTAGAATTGTTTTTTGTGAACCCAATATCCCTGTCTTATGAGTTACGACATGCCAGTTATCTGTAAATGGAAGTGCTCATTCTGTGTTAGCTATATTCTGTAGTCTTATCCGGTATGATGAGGCTATACCCAGGACTCTTACTAGCCATGTTGGACAATTGTGCAACCTTTGCCATCTCTTCATCTTCTTTCATCTTTGCTGATGAGAACATGTTTGACAGGACTGTGTAAGCTGTTGCGTCATTAGGATCTATCTCAAGAAGCCTCTGTGCTGCTAATTTTGCTAAATCAAGATTGGAATGGAGGCTACTAGAGCTAAGCAAAGCTGCCCATGCATCAGGATAATCTTTCTGGGGCATCGAATTAATAATCTTCAGTGCTTCATCAAGGAAGCCTGCACGACCTAAAAGATCAACCATACATGTGTAGTGGTCAGGGCTTGGTTGAATGCCATAGACTGATCTCATGGATTCAAAGTAGTTATAGCCTTGTTGAACCAAACCAGCTCGAGCACATGCAGTCAGTATTCCCAAGAATGTCACATGGTTAGGCCTTTGCCCATCATATTGCATTCTGTTAAAAAGTTTGAGTGCATCTTCAGCCAAACCATGTTGTGCAAATGCTGAAATCATAGAATTATTGGCAATAAGGCTTGGATTACTAATGCATGAGAAAACACGATAAGCCTCAGCCAACCTACCACATTTTGCGTACATTGTCACCAAAGAAGCATGGACAGCTGAGTCAAATATCCATCCCATGTTGACTGCATAAGCATGAGCTTGCAATCCCTGATTCAGCACAGCCAGGCTAGCCAAAGCACTCAACAAGCAACTAAAAGCAACAGTATTAGGTCTGCATCCTTCCTGTGACATCTGACAAAACCAACGCACTGCACTCACATGGTTTCCATTTGCAACAAAGCTAGAAATAACTGCAGTCCAGGCAATCTCGTCTTTTACAGGCATTTGCTCAAAGAGTTCAACAGACTCTCTCATCCAACCCCTATTAGCAAACCCAACTACCATTGACGTCCAAGAAATAGCATCCCTCTCCGGCATCAAGTTGAATAGAACATGAGCATCTTCAACCATGTTATTCTGAACATAACCAGTGATCAGTGAGTTCCACGATACTATGTCTTTCTGCTTCATGAAAGCAAAAACCCTTCCAGCATCAACCATCGAGCCAAATCGAGAATACATTATTATCAGTGAATCACCCAAAAATATATCCATTGCAAACCCCATTCTAATCATCAAGCAGTGAACCTGGATCCCTTCGCCGACAAGACTGGCCTGAGCACAACCATCTAGCACAACCGAGAGTGTAATCGCATTAACCTGAACACCTTCCCTTCTCATGTCTAGGAACAGCAACAGACCATCTCTGTACATCCCGCGTTTAACATATCCTCGGATCATCGAGGTCCAGGACACCACATTCCGCTCTGGCATTGCCTCAAACAGCCTCCTGGCCTCGGACACAGTCCCATACTTGCATAACCCATCAACCATAGCACTCCAAGAAATGACGTCCCTTTTTGCCATTCCGTCGAACACCCTCAGCGCCATGCCAAGCTCCCCGGCCCTGAGGTACCCGAAAATCATCGCGTTGGACCCCACAGGGTCCCTCCACCGCGACGGCATCTCCCCGTACACCGCCTGTGCTTCCCACAGCATGCCCGCCCTGGCGAGGCCCGTTATGATGGCGCCGTAGGACACGGCGTTCTTGGCGGGCGCCTTGCAGAAGAGCGCGTGCGCAGCCGCGGGCCTCCCCGCGCGGAGGTAGAGGGAGAGCAGCGCGTTCCAGGAGGCGGTGTTGCGGTGGGGCGTGTCGTCGAAGACGAGGCGCGCGGAGGCGAGGTCGCCGCCGTCGGCGTAGGCGGTGAGGAGTGCCGTCCAGGAGATCACGTCGCGGCGGGGCATCCGGTCGAACAGCTGCTGGGCGTCCTGGATGCGGCCGCGGCGGCCGTAGGACGTGAGCAGCGCGTTGAGGTGGGCCCTGTTGGGGAAGGCCCGCAGGGGCGGCGGATGCTCCGGGCTCGCGAGGCGGTGCGGAACGCCTGCGCCTGCGCCGGCAAGGGCGGCGGCCGTGGCCGGAGCTCTTGGTAACCGCAGCGCGGCCATTGCCGGCTTGCCGCCAACCGCCGTTGCCAGAGGCCCGAGCGAGCAGTGAGACGGTTTTTGTCTGGCTGACGCTGACGCTGACGAATGCCTCGTCTTTTATTTCACTCAATTTCTCCGTCCACGTCAGAACGTGTATGAAATACGTAGATGACATATATAATTTAATCATTACTTCTCCCATCCCAAAAAAATTGTCGTTTTCACTTAAAAAAAAACTTTGACTAAGACCCTGTTTACATATGCATCAAGTATTAAATGTTGATCAAAATTGAAACTAATTTGATAACTTTGTAAAATGTTGCGAGACGAATTTTTTAAGTCTACTTAGATCATGATTGATTGGATACTTATTGTAAAATTAGCACGTTACTACAGTAAAAAAATTTACAAAATGAGCAATCTAAACACCCCATAAATATACTTAAAAAATATTAATATTTATGGTATGTGATTAGTATCATCAAGAAGATCTTTAAATCTATTTTTTTAACACATTTATTTGGAGATATAAATATTATAAGTATTTTCTCTAAATCAAGTTAAACTTGTGACACGAAAACGTAAAACGACAATTTAGGACGGAGAGAGTAGTTCGAATGTCATAGTTCATGAGTTTAATTTCTCTCTCTGACATCTCAACATTTCATCTGCCTTCAGAAATAAACTCTCCTATGAAATTCCTTTAGAATCTCTCGAAATCCCTGCATTCCAGACTCCAAACTAAGTGGGGTTTCAATGTTTGAAAATGGTAGTCTCGTAACTACGTACCTTTGCTAGATTTTGTAAATACTTTGATAGTCAATCTTTGGTATGGTTTCAGTATTTCAAAATGGTAATCACGTAGTCAAATTTGCGAGTTACTTTTAAGCTAGAGCGAGTCGAACTTGTTAGTATCATAATTATTTCTCATCTCTGAACAGGAACACTAATGTAAACACGCAGTTACCAACTCCGAAAATCCTATAAAGTTCATGTCTGAACCCATATGTTCCGGTTTTCGGAGTGATATAAACATGCAGTTAACATTATATGGGTTCAGATAACACATAGCAATGTGACATAGAAAAAAGAAAAAAAAATTATGTCACATTGCTATGTGTTATCTGGACCCATATGTCGTTGTCAGAACTGCCATTGAGTGGTATTCATGAAGACAGTTGCCTCCAGTTCAAAACTAGGATGATTCAAATTCAGAGGGCTCGAACAATCGGCTTGAGTCGATAATGGGTGTAGAGTGTAGACCTACTTCTATATCGGCAAACATCATTAGTTATTAAGTTTTATCCTGACATTAGCACAGACACTACACTAGTAATCAGTAGTTCGAATGACAGTCATGAGTTTAATTTCTCTCTCTAACGTCTCAATATTGGGATTTTTAACTTTTTGCCATCGTTATGGATGTCACTCCTTCAAAAATCCATCGTTATATACGCCAATACAGATTTGACATCACGGCGACAGCGGTTGTCCGTCACCCCCTGCCTCTGTGCTAGTCACTAGTGGTAGGGCCCAACTGAGATCGCCTGTCCTTGCTTGCATTTTGGCTCCTGCATGTGGCTTCGATGGGCACGTCAAGATGCATGCACGTTGAGCACAGATGAATGCAAGCCAAGCCAAGACGGACGAAGAGGCTAACGAGCCATGACTACGCACACAGTCAAGATGTTGGGACACGCGTAAAGGCAGGCAGGGGGCCGGCCGAGCAGGTCGATCGATCACCTCCCTCGACGTGGCACCGGAGCGCCTGGCCACATAGCCGAGGACGCGGGCCCCAGTCTCGGTCACCAACTTCACTCCTCGCCGTTCCGTTCTCCACCACCGAGATCCACCACCAGGCCACGCGCGCGCTCGAGGCCGCCATGGACGCCTGGTCCGCTGCCATGGCGCACATGGCGAAGCACCAGCGCGACTACGTCCACGCCGTCTATGGCTGGCTCAAGTTGACGCTGACGTCGGTCAACGGTGCCACGCCGAGGCGTCCTCCTCTCCCGTGGCAGCGGAGCTCGCCGCGTTCGTCGACCGGTGGGGGAAGGCGCTCGACCGCGTGCACTGCCGGAAGATGGCGCAGCGCCGGACGAGATCGCGTCCTGCCGGAAGACCGCGTGCAGGGGAAGCTGCCTGCCGTGTTCCAGGCGATGACGAGCACCGGCGCCGCGCATGCTCCTCGGCTCCCATCCAAGCCGGCGGCAGCAAGGTCCACGCCGACTCCAATGGCCGCCTCGTCTGGCGCCACACCCCCTGGCTCGGCGCCCACGCCGCCAAGGGGCCCGTCCGCCCCCTCCGCCGCGTCCTCCAGGTCCGAGCGGCTTTTTTCCCCCACCTCTCGTTTGATCTCTCCGCTTATCCGAGCAAATGTCCTTACGATATGGCGTGGGGCAGCCCCGAGGAAGCCCAGGTTGTGGGGCAGCCGCGCGCAGGACTAACTAGCTTGTGCTAGCCTAGCCATGCGATGCGAGCAGGAGCCGGTCAGCAAGGGACACGCGCGCGGAGCGAGGGGAAGGAGAGCAGAGCGCGTGGAGGAGTCGCCGTCGAACTCCGGCCACCGGTGGAGAAGAACGTGGAGGCCCAAGGAAGAAGAAGATGCTGACAGCAGGCCCCCACAAGCAGTGACCAGCATAAAGGGGTACGACGGACAGCCGCTGTCGCCTTGAGGCCGGTGAGACGGAGCCTTCAAACTTGACTGCCACGTCAGCGAGAGTGGCAAAGACGTAGGCCGGTCACTAGTTTTCTCTGGCAAATCTGTATTGGCGTGTATAAAGGATGGTTTCTGAAGGAGTGGCCTCCATAAGGATGACAAAAAGTTAAAAATTCCCCTCAATTATTTCATCCGCCTTCAGAAATAAACCAACTCCTATGAAATTCCTTTAAAATCTCTCGAAATCCCTGCATTCCAAACTCCAAATAATGTGGCTTTTCAATGTTTGAAAATCGTAATTTCGTAACTACATACCTTTGCTAGATTTTGTAAATACTTTGGTAGTCAAACTTTGGTATGGTTTCAATGAATCAAAATGGTAGTCTCGTAACTATATACCTTTGCTGGATTTTGTAAATATTTTGGTAGTAAACTTTGGTATGATGACCCCAAAACTTCGAAGAATATATATGTAAAGATCAAGCATTATTTCCTTTTTTTTCCGCGAGATCCTGTAAGAAGCAATTCATGTGACATTCCTAGAAAATTTTCATCAAATTTGTTTATCCATAGCTTATTTGAACGAAGTTTTTGTTTTTTAATCTTGCCATATAAGATTATAAAGCTTAAGTCTTAGAAAAGCACCTGAAATAAAGCAATGCTGAAGATTTCAGCATCAGGGGATTGAAAAGAGCAGGGAACATTTTGTCTAGTTATATAACTTATATATATAATAAAGAACAGAGACATACAACTGATCTGGACATTCTAATCTGGCCTACCACATCAAAATTGGATCAATTACAAGAATAAGGACGACAACACCACAGTTGGACCAATACTGATCGTGTAAAAAAAAACACTACCCAACTGGTTGGAGCTTCCTAAATCTTCAAGCTCCTACAGTCCTACAGCACACCCATGCTTTTAGCTCATATTGAGCTGGCAATGGAGGAGCAACAACACCTACACTATCGATGTCGACCCAAGTGATTCGTGTCAAAAAGGAGAATACCAGCCAACCAAACTAAACCTGGCTGGGGTATGATGAAGAGATGACAGCATCCAGCAATGCTTCTCTTCGCTTAGCTATCTGTAGTTACAGCAGGCTGCCTGACCACGGATCAACTTATCCCACAAGCACAGCATCTGCCTAGGTGACTGATAGTGGGCTGTGTAGTAGTTCTCCAGGCAACCATACTGGCAGAATTTCCAGCTGTGGGAATATTGGACAGGCTTTGTTGCATTGAATTTCTCGACCCATAGACCCATACTTACATCTTCCATCTTAAACAGCTGCAAGACAGGCCGATTTGTACATCAGGAATCCATGTTTATATGAAAAGTAATCTGGAGAAAGAACCAGCACACTCACTCTTAAGCTCTGATTGGCATGCTGTGACACAATGAATTTGGCTATGTCACCAGAAATCACATAGCCTGGTCCATTTGCGTATGGCGGGTAGATGTCCTCAGGCCACTCCTGTGGTAATTTATTGACAAGAGTCATGACAGACAATAAGGAAAATGAGGTATATGATGGTGACACAAGATGGGCTGCAATATACACGGATCAACTTGGTAGGAACTGAGGGGCATATGTTGCCAATGTTAGCAACTCCTGCACTGAAATGAGAAGATTACCTCGTCTGTAACTGCCCATTTTCCAGTTCTCAATGGTCTATGCAAGAGGTTAAGGTTCCCCATATATAATGGTTTGTCACCGTTGTTCAACTTGATGTGTCTCAGAACCACATCTACTCTCACAAATGTATCATCGTCGCATTTCATGATGTTTGCAGCAGTCAAGTTCTGGACCTGTAAGGTTATAAAGAGTAACAGACATCATGTTCATGATTAGTCGATGTAGGGTGCTTATTATTGACTGACAGGTTTGGATGGCAACTAAAAGTTCTAGTGACTTTCATGATTAGCATAGTCCATTAGCCTAGGTTAGAGCCTTAGAGGCCTTAACTTCTCCTAGAAGTAACTTGTCCAAACAGTCACAATTATTGAGCATAGATAGAAACAGATCACAAGCCATTGCAAGTTCACTTTAGTTGACATTGATAAACAGTACAGATGCAACAAGTACAACAGTATTTTGGCATGATAATGGCACAAGTGTCTTACCCCATATTCACAAATAGCAATTGTCTTAAGAACAACCAGCTCATAGCGATCTATAAAAGGCAAAATGACAATGTCTCCAAAGTATTCTGCTTCTTTCTTCAGCATTACATTCACCTCTTTCCTTGAATTCTGCATACACAATTTTATCATGAAGAAGCAAATAGCATCTATTATTATTTCCCAAAGCACATTTACATTCTCGAAGAAAATGTAAGCCACTAATATTTCCAGCCATTGGAGTTCTAGTTAAAAAACTGATAAGTCAACGCCAGATGATGATAGTCAGTTTGATATTTCACAAGGTACAATAAATGGTGAGGCAGTAAGGATGGTAACTGGTGAGTCGGTGATCTATGCTACAGAATTTAAGTTTTAAGATGATTATATTCAAAGCATGGTGACTAAACGTGGATGTATGGCAGAGATAGTCCTGGGTCCTCAACGTTTATGCAATTTCTCAATTCTCACACCAAGCTGGTGCAGTCACACATTTGATAATATGTACTTTCGACACTACAACTATGTGCATTTTACTAGGCATAGAATCAAATACAAATTGCAAGTTATACTGCATAGACCTAAAGATGCATTTTGGTCTAGCACAAATCAGGTGCACAAATAACAGGACTACCACACCTTCTTAAGGCAAAGACTAATCGTTAACCGTATGTAGGTGTATACTGAAGCATAAAAATCGACAGCTTGAATTTGTGTTAGCAGGGCTAAAATGTTCAGCTACAAATATTATCTATTTGGATGGATAATTGCTTCACCAGTGCAACAAAGAATCGAGCCACTGCTTCAGAAGACTTAATTTCTGGAGTCTGCATCCATGTTTTTCTCACAGCCATGCGCTCAGCGAAATGATTTGATGCAGACAGTATTCCAATGAAAAGGGAAACGGGACCTTTTGGTAGTGGCCGAGACCTCCACTTTTCTGACATGTCAAGGACTTGTTGAAGAGAAAAACTAGGATGCGACATAGGAAGAGCAGTGGCATAAACTGAATGTACATCTACATCACCCTTAACAAACAATCCTGTTGCGTCTTCAAGAGTGAACCCCTGAAAACGGTCACCTGGTACCCCTAAGTGTCTACTCTATATATCATAACAAAAATAAATGTCAAAAGAAACAGCAGATAAACATGTCTAAAGAACATACTGGTCGATAAGGAAAAGATGTCACATGTCGACCACCGACGTAAATGTGGAAACCTTCAACTCCAGCCTGTATAGTCAAAACAAATAGCCTCTCCTCTACGAAGGGGAATGGCCATGTCATTGCAGGTTTCTTTGCACGCCCTATGAATCTCTTCAACCATGAAGTTGTCTTGGACTCCTTGGTGTCAGCAATGTCATTGCGTATCCATTTCTCACATTTGGGGAATCCATCAACTGTCAGAAAAAAAAATGAAATTGTAGGTTTTAGCCAATAAGCTAGTCTCACAGTAGACCACAGAAAGGGAGTTTCTTCTCTGAACAGAGGAAGGGGAAAGGATATGACAATTTGAAGTTTGTGGTAATTCAGTGTGAGTCTAACAAAGGCAGTTATAACAGCACTTTGCAGACAGTTCTCTAACGATTATGTAACAGGAACACCAGGTAAAAATTGCAAATATGTGAACGTGCAGAGAATCGTTGGTACTTTGTTATCTACTCTTATGCATTGAAACCATCCGTAGTAGCCATAAATGTTAATCTCGGTAAGTCGGTAGGAGGCAATTTTGGGGAACAGGGCGATTGTAACAAAACTGTGACTTAAAGTACTACCAACTCTATTAGTAAGAAGCAGTTGGGATAATTGAACAGAAGTCGTTCCAAACCATCTCGTACTATTTGTTTGGTTAAAACAGAAACATGACACTAGGTGTGTGTGCGCGAGCCTCTAATCCTAAAATGGGCTGGTGTTGCAAACTAGTTGGAACATCTACATAATAGAGCTGATGAAGAAGAGTACTCCTATATGATACTACTAGGTAAGAAGCAACACGGCGCAGATGACCTTTGTCGTCGTTGTCGTCGGGTGGTGTGCCGTCACAGCGCTGGGCGGCGCCCCACTGCATCCTGTAGCAGGTGTTGTGCTCGAGGATAGGGTGCTGGCTCCAATCCCCCCTGAGCCTGGGGTTGAGGTGGAGTATCCTGGGCGGGTCCTCGCCGTCGACGGCGCGGAGGCCCTGGAGCTCGACCATGAACTGGGACACCATGACGGTGCCGTCGCCCTGGCGCATGCGGGCGAGCTGCGGGACATACTCCCTGTGCGCGGCGCGCGGGGTGGCGACGACGGTGACGGAGGAGCCCGCGGCGAGGCCGCAGGGGAGGAAGACGACCCGCCCGCGCGCGCGCTGGGAGACGGACGAGGGGCACTTGGCGGCGTCGGAGGCGCGGGACGTGGCCGCCGCCAGCAGCGCCCAGGGGTCCCCCGCGAACCCCGCCGCGTCCTCCCACGCCGTGAGCCCCAGCGCCCACGCGTCGTCCGCCATGCGGTCCAGCGCCGTGCGGTTCCTCGACGCGAGGTCCGGGAGGGAGACGCGGTCGTAGCGGTGCCAGAAGGGGCGGACCGGGAACGGGGAGGACACGGCGGAGGAGGAGGAGGAGGAGGAGGCGGGCGGGGGCAGGTGGTCGGCGGAGGAGGGCGAGGAGAAGGCGGAGGAGGAGGCGGGGTCGCCCTCGCCCGCGAGGTCGGCGGCGGCCAGGTCCAGCACGCGGCGGAACTTGAGGGAGATGAGGAGGAGGTAGGCCGCCGCTAGCGCTAGCACCAGGTGCGACGGCCGCACCCGCCGCGCCATTGTCTCGCCTTGCCGCCTCCCCTCCCGCCCTCTCGGCGCCCCAGCCCGCTCCGGCGGCGGCGGCGGTGGTTAGGGAGAAGGGGGAGGTGGAGGGGCCCGGATCTAGCCCGGGCGCCTGGGGGATCGGTGGAAATGGTGGTGGATGCGTGCGTGCGTGCGTGCGGGGTGGCCGTACGGCCGCGGGAGGAAAGGAGAGTGGGAGGGAGCTGAATGTGAAGAAAAAGTTCTTTGTTCCCTTATGCCACTAACCACGTCCATGCGTGTGCACACATCGCGTTTATGATGAAGTCATTATGGTGAGTCAGGAAAATAGCTTAGAGAAATTTTATCAGGGAAAAAGAAACTTATACAAAGGGTTAGCCAAAAGGCTGTTCACCGGCAAACCATGTCCATGTCCTATAAACACCAAAATCTGTCTCCGTCCGTCATCAAATCAAACAAAACGAAAATAGAAACTAAACAATATACAAGTTGCAGGCACGCAATTGTTAGAGTAGTACAGTAGGCCTTTGCCTAAGTTGCAGCGTAAACTTGCAGATCCAATCATGGCGGCATCTCAGCGCGGCCTCACTCTGAACTGTTACGCGCGCTGACCTCGGGTGACGAGGCCCTCGTGGAGGAGCTATTGGCCCGAGAAAGCTATGGCCACTCGCGAACGGACGGCCGGGTGGCGACAAACGTCCAGCTGGGCGCGCCTGTGAATGGAGCAGAGGAGGCACTGCCGCCGCCGCGGCAGGGGGAGGCAGCAAGGGGCCTCCTCGGCGTCACGCGCAGCGGGAGCACGGCGCTCCACCTGGTCGCCAGCCGCGGGCACGCGGAGCTCGCGAGGCGCATCTGCGAGGTGGCGCCCTCGCTCGTCGCCACGCGCGATGGGGGCCTCGACACGCCGCTGCACCGCGCGGCGAAGGCCGGGCACCGGGAGGTGGCGGCCTGCCTCCTGCCGGCGATGCGCGCGGGCGGAGCAAACACCGCCGCGTTGCTGGCGAGGAACGGGCTGGGCGCCACGGCGCCATCGCCCAGAGCTGACCGCGCGCCGTCTGCACTGGATTTGCAGGCCCAGAGCGCCCTGCTGCGGCCGTCCAGCGTGCTGCCGTCGGAGACGACGAGGCTGTCCATGTTCTCGAACGTCATCCACCGCCCTGACGAGCCGTGCGCGCCGTAGTGCACGGGGGCCACGATCGTACCGGCGACAGCGAACGTCAAGCGCGGCTGTGGCAAGGGCCGGTGAACGTGGCGCTCCGCCCCAGCTACCTGCGGGCGTGTACACGGTGGTGCGCCGTCGGGGCAGGAACAGGAGGGCGGCGAGCAGGTGCACGAGCAAGCTCAGGACCGGCTTGGCCATGGCCATGGCCATGTACGCGACGAGTCCAGTGTCCATGTCCGTGAGCGGACGAGAAAACCGGAAAAGCGCATGCGCGCCCCTGTCGTCGTGTCGTACGATCGTCACCACTCTCCCAGCGCAGGCACCCAGGCATGGCATCGACGGACGGCACCCCACCCCCATGCATGCAGATACGAAGACACGGCGCTCGGCACCCCACCCCACCGGCCCACCCCCATGCATGCATGCAGATACGACAATGTGACGGCGTTCCACGCGACGCAGCGGCATCTAGAGAGAAAGGGTATTTTAGACTTTTTTACATGCAGGACCCACATGTCAGGGCTGGATAACGGATGAAACCAGACGGCAGATAGACGGAATGACGTGTAGGACGGACACGCAGAAGCGTTCACCGTTGAGGGCGGCGTCGTGCGTGCTGGCTGCTCCTGCGTCCTGCTTGTCCCGGGCCCGAGAGCCGGCGGGGGCGTCAATGCGATTGCCTTGCTCTGGTCGGTTAGTGGGTTCCACGTGGGCCCGATGGCTCCTGTCCTGCTCGTCTCGACCCGGGCCCCGCGGCGACGATGCGATTGGCTCTGTCGGGTCAGGTTGGTGGGTCCCGCGTGGCCCCCGCGTCGTGGCTGGGCCAGCCAAGTGTATGGATGTGGCGCCACGTCGGATGGAACAAAGACTAGCATTTCAGGGGATATTTAACTTTGAAGCGTGCCCGTGCGTTTACGCACAACAAAACTTCAATGCTAAAAACACACGGATCACACAACAAACACATTCATCGGTTAACCAGGTTTACTTTTAGAGGGAAAATTGTTACCCTATATAGGAAGTTGTTTAGTAGTATGGGTCATAACAGAAGGAGCAATCTAGAGATGGCGCAAAACTTGTGTATTTCTTAGGTGAGGCTAAGAGACACTGAGTCCAGAAGAAAGCAGATGAGTAACACATTGCAAAGGAAAGTAACAAATTGAAAGCAGATGTGAAGTCCTTCATACAAATTACCAGTAATATCAACCTTTATTTTTTTATTGATTTAAAAATGATGAGAAAAAGGAAAATCTCCTCTCCCAGTTTTGGTTTAGAGTTGATTTAGAATTGAGTATTACAAATAAAGATAAACAACCATCTGAGGCATACCGAAAGAGTGCACAATATCTAGTACCAACTTGGCGTCCTTATTAGTCAGAGACTCAGAGCTTAGTAAGCTATTAGTTTTTTCTAGCAACAACCTTCAAAACACATACCTCTAGCCGGCTAGCCTAAACAAATAATTTTGGTAGCATTAAAACTCCAAAGCCTAAACATACAGTAGTATGCTGTCCGTAGTCCATATCTGTGCTCAGATAACCCCAGCAAAATAACTCAGCAGCCCCATTCTTATTTTCTACAGAAGTCAGCTTCTCCTCTATGCCTCCTTATCTTCTCCCCACCAGTTCCGTACATTTGACACCAGAGCCCAGATTCAACAATTTATTAATTAATAGCTGCAGGGGGCTCTCGAACTGTAAGAATTGATAGCCAGGTTCTCATTAAGAACCAACAAAAGGACATTGGTAAAAATAGTAATGATATCGATGGACACCTGGAAAATAGAAAAAACACCATAGGTCAGACATTGACCACCAACAAACATTGATTGGAGTTGGAGTATCACAGGCCTACACCAACTATGTGGCCCTTAAGGCGCTAATCAATATGCTGCTTATCGGTTATTAACAAATAACTACCAGTCGACTATTATAGAAGCAAATAATAATATCATCCTAGCCTAAAGGAAAATGATGCAGCGAGAGAAACCATGTGATGTTGCAACAGTTCAGTAAATAGATCAAACTGCTGCTTCTAATTTTCAAGTACATAGTAAGATAAAAACTAATATATTCAGTAATAGTGTCAGGAGCAAGAATGCCTAGATACTATATATGTGATCAAATTCATTATGCTTATTTCCATCTCTTTATAATGTATCTTACATGTGTGATTGAATTATCAAAGACTGTATTATCCTTGTAACTTAAAGATAAATCAAAGACTTAAATGAGTAGATCTAGAATAATCAACACTGCAGCTGCTTGTTCAATCATCTGTTATTAACTACAAAAATATTCTCCATGTAGATCGAAAGCAGGACGTTGATAACTACAACAAAAGTCTTCATATGAATAAATAGCTAAATGAATCATGATCACTGTATACTGGATTAGTTCTGGAGTAAACAGTAGACAAAATGACTGCAAAATTGACTTATTGGCGGGATGAATCTACCTGGGTCTAACACTTGCAACATCTCTAAATCATTTGAGAGGGAGAGGAACCAGCAACTGAGAATGGAGGAAATCAGTACCTGACAAAGGCAGTTATTGATGAAGATGGTGCAGGCCTCCCGTAAATGGTTCTTGTAGATGGTGCTGGCCTCCCGCAACTGGTTCTTGTAGATGGTGCCATAATGGCATTGGCTTGGTGAAACCTATGGCTCTACTCCACAAGCAACAAAAGAAGAAAAAGAACAAAATGATTTAGCATACAGCAGGACATGAGAATTCCTTGACACGTTCTTCATAAACAAAGATGTTGAAAGACATATCAGAGAGAAGACACTCAGGATCAGACTCATTCCTTGCTGCTACGATTATTATTCAAAGATGTCGCAAAGAAAAATGATCAATGTCTTTTCTTTCTTCAGTACATAAAAGGGGATGGGGGTAAAAGCTATCCCTGGGATAAGAAAAAATGTTAACAAAATCATTATATAAGGAAATAAAGTCTGTCATTACTATCATGTCAACTTCAAACTTAATGGAATAAAATTGCTGAAGTCCCACAACTAAGTTAATAAGATTATTGTTTTCTTTCTCAAATAATCAAACCTTCTAATAGAAAAAATGTATTTATGTTTTATAATAGAACATGAATAACCCTAGTTTGCCATTTGAAAGCTTCAGGTCAAGCTATTAGAAAAAATTCCCTACTATATACAAATTAACATGCTGGAAATGCAAAAAGGTGGCTGTCAAAGAATCATCTCAAGGAAATTTATAGAAGGGAGAAGAGGTAAGTTGTATCACCTTGTTGCCTGTGATCAGAAGGATATTTCCTGGATGATCAAGAGAGCTAATTTAATAAATCGAAATAAGAGAAGGATTCACTCCAGAATGCCTGGAAGCCAGCAATACCTGAAACACAAAGCACAACAGATTCAGCAGTTCAGCCAGCAAGGCAGAACAATTAACTGAACTTTGCAATCGAAGAACGAATCTGCACATTCATCACAAATTAGTGCTGATATTACCACACGTCAGTCCCAATCCGAACCCCAAACAATAGCTAGAACAGTATGAAAAATATTGGACTGCTGATCAACATTCAGATAACAATGGCATTCCATTGAGTAAAAAGCCAGCACGACACAGTGCTAGCTAGTTGCCTGGCGAGCCTTTTGGAAATAAACCATTATGAAACGTGGGCTTCGGAGATATGCCATCGCGCAATCGGGTTTCGGAGATATGCCATTATGAAATGCGACACAACCGCTGAAATGCCATCCGAGAGAATTTGGAGGCTTTTATTCCCCTTATGCCCCTGCACTTATCTTTTCTTTCACGTGATGTCGTCGGGCACGGAACAGGAACGGGGAGCAAAACGGATGGCGTCGAGCTTCTTCTTCAGTTCTTCACGGCGAGCGCCCCACCCACCACGGCGAGCAGGCCCCTCCTTACGTTCGCCCCTCCAGTCAGCTCGCTCCCCCACGGTGCCGCCCCTCCCCTGCGCTCCCTCTTCTTCCAGCAGCTACTGCTTCTTCGAACGCTAAGATCTGGGCGAGGGCGAGGCGGCGTTCACTCGTGCTGTGTTCCATTGCCGGTGGAGCTCTCTGTGTTCCATGGCCAGCGGAGCTCTGGCCGGGCGAGGGGGCGTTGCACTTGTTGTACTTGGCTAGGCGATGGGGGCGTTGCACTCGTGCTGTGTTCCATGGCCGGCGGAGCTCTAACCGGCGTGGAGGCGCTACAGTCCGTGGCCTGGAGCGGCGCAGATCCATCGGCCGCCGGCGGCCGGCTGCCCGGCGCGGTAGTGCGGACCAGCCAGCAGCGCCGCGTCCACCCGGCACCCACGACCCCGCGCGTCCTGCTGTGCGCGTGCGCCTGCCACGTCCGGATTTACAACGCCGTGGAGAAGAAGAAGCACGGGGAGGGATGACGCCGTGGAGAAGGAGAAGCTCGGGAGGGCAGAGCTCGTGGAGAAGAAGAGGCTCGGGAGCGGCGGCGCTCGGCGTGAACGCTCGATCTGTTTGTGCCTGGCTTGGTTGCTGCACCACCGGCGCTCTCCGGCCTGCTTCCTACTCGTGGTCTGCTGGAGGCGCCCTCCAGTTCGACTCTCGAAGGGAGTCGCTCCGCACCGGTGGCAGATCCACCCCTGTTTGGTGCCGTCGAAAAGGGTGGGGCCCAAGCCCGTGTGCCCGTCGCCGTCGCTACAGCAGTAGGAGGAGGAGGAGAGGCGGGCGCCTTCCCCCGCGTCCGCGTCCGCGTTGGGGCGGTCGGCCGCGACGGCGTCGGGCCGCTCGGCCGCGGCGGGGCCGCGGGGCGAGGTGAAGGGAGCACTCCGCGGCGGCGTGGGGTGCGTCCGGTCAGGGCGAGGCAGCTCACGGCGTCGGGCAACGCGCCGGCTCGTCGCAGGGGACATGCTCACCTCCGCCCGTCTCTACGGACGACGAGCCACGCAGTCAGTTTGTAGTACCTGAAGGAAGATGGTGCGGCCGTGAACGATTCTGTTGAGCCTTGGAGGAACGTGGTGAACTTGGACGCGTCGAGGTGCACGGCCGCGTCCCCGTCGGCCCCTTGGCGAGCTGGTTCGACCCGGTGAACCGGCGGAGGGGCGTGCGTCGACGACGGCGCGGTCGGCCGTCGTTCGGCGACGGCGGCGCAGGGGATGGGCGACGGCGATGTGATTGGGATTGAATCGACGGAGGCGCTGGCGTGCGTCAACGGCTGCACGAGGGAGGGGCGACGGCGGCGCGGGCGATGGCGGCGCGGGCGACGGCTGCATGAAGGGTTTGAGGGAGGCGTTTCCTGCTTTCTTTCTTTTTTTTCAGCAAAGAAAAGCAGTTTGGGAATTGATCCCCGCCCGCGGAACTTACATTCACAGTAGGGGAGTGGAGAGCGCGCGGGCTCGCGGGATTGCACGGAGCACAAAGGCCTGCTACATTAACTCGCACAAAGCAGTGAGTCTTCTCGCTCCTTCTTTCCCCTTCCTCTGCTACAGATCAAGAGGGCGAAAGGGAGGCGACGGTGGTTTCCGGCAGCGATTTCACCGGCCTTTCCTCTCTTCGACGACCGAGTTGGTCCTGAAAAGAGAAAAGAGAGGATGGCTGGTGAATCGTCTTGCGGATGTACATGGTCTAGGATCGAGTCCTCCTAGATCTAGGATTTGCTCGCCGTCAGTAGACGGTGGAGTTTGCTTTTGCCAGGAGGGCAGTGAGCCTTGGCGGCATGTCTGTCTGCGCGTCGTCGGCGAGGCGATGGTGTTGGCAGGCGCCTTTTAATAACTCTTCGTGGCCTTTTCCTCGCCGTGGTGGTGTGCTACTCCGGCAACATTGACGAGGTCAACGAACCTTGTACGGGAGTCCTAGGCCGGTAAGTCTTCGTCTTTGCGAGATAGGGAATCTTCCGGTCTTCTCGTTCATGGAGGCAGAGCTAGTTGTGGTTGCTTAGCGGCTGGATCTGGCTGCTTCTTCCATCGTCGACGGTGGTCATTGACGATGGGCTCAGATCCAGGAGCTGGAGGAGCTGGGGCGCAGCCCCGGTCGATGTGCGACCGCCGATGGCTATTTCTACTTTCGACTCCGTTCAAAGCCACTGGACGAAGGAGTTTCTCCAGTTCATGGTGTTCGTCTTCTTCACCGACGGTGTTGGCCGACGGCGAGGAAACCGATGGCTGGTAGTTCACGAAGGATCCAGAGACCTAATTGTATTTTTTTTCTTTTGTTTAGGGTCCTTTGTGAAATTTGGCTGATACAACTACCTCTGTATCCTTTATGTATGTTTCTGTATTTGTGTGTTTCCATGTATATTTTCCTTATCGAATGAATACAGATGCGTACGTTTCAAAAAAAAAAACTCGCGCAAAGCGGACGGGGCCGATGGACGAGACCCCGTTTTCGCCCAAGAATGGGTCTGCAGGATTTGGATGTCCACCCTAAATTGGAGGCTTTAAGAGCATCTCCAAGAGTTTGTCAAATTCTACTTGGCAAATCTTGTGATTTACCAACTCCTAAAACGATATGCAAGTAAAAATATAGTTCATCTCTAAGAGTTTGCCATTTTTAACTTGGTAAAATAAAAATCCCCGCTAACAAAACGAAGAGGCCCGCTAAAAGAACGAAGAGTCCCGCTAAGCGAACGAAGAGCCCCAGATGCCAAATTGTATATGCGCGCGCAAATACGGAGGGAAGATATGCCAAGTTTTGTCCAATCAGCACTTATTTTCAGCCATGAAACAGTATTTTTCTCTCACAACACATCAGCACAGGCCGAAATCAGCGTTTATTTTCAGCCCAAAAAAACAGGCTATAGTTGTTTTGTCAAACTGTTGGAGGCTATTTTTTCTTGATTTATCAAAATTATATGGATGTCAAATTGAGATGACAAACCTTAGAGATGCTCTAATAGAGATTGTACCGGAGCTGTGTTATTGGGTTAAGCATCTATATTTAGCTACGGGGACTGAAGTAAAGGTATGCTGTAAGCAAACTTTTTATTTGTGTCCTACTAGTGTGACAAGTCCATTCCGGTTCAAAACCTTGTCAGTCTATATTTTCAACCTTTATCATTTGATTCACGTCCAAAGAAAATGCACCTAGCTTTATAACAGAAGAATTTTTTAGATTATTATTATCAGACAAAACAAATTAATCCTTGCTTCACCTCCAAGAAATTATCGACTGAATTATTTTTCTTATTTTGTTTAGATATGGGCTCATCAGCTATTGTAACACCTTTAGCATTAGTGGTTACCACATAATTGACGGTGATATTGTTTCACAGCCGGTTGAATCCACCAAAATAAACTTTAGCTAGTTAAAATTTTAAAGCTAAGGTTTAGTTAGTTAAAAGTTTTCTGGTTAAATTTTTTAGTTGGGATGTTTGGAATTTGGATCCTCTAGGTAATAGATTCAGATAAACTTTAGCTATTTTTTTAATTGAGCCGGTTGGATCCCTAGCAGCTAAATTAAGCCAACTAAAATTTAGTTAGTTGATCCTAATAGGTCCTAGGTAGTTTATGTGTTTTTCTTTCATTTCTAAAAATCTACGGGTACAAATGCTGGCCTCCATGAGAGAATTTAGACACATGCTAAAAGAAACGGGCAGGCCATAGCGGTTGAACATGTGGTGGCACGCTGTGTATATATATGTTGGATGCGTATATAGTAAGCTGATATACAAAACAAAACATTGCAACTTGCAGAGCAGAACACAAAGTGACTCCAGTACCTGTACATTTGGGTTTTACTAATTTCACTCGACCCTGAAAGATGTAAACGCTCACACAGCATATATGTGCTTTACTGTCTTCTTGGACAAAGTCTGGATTCCCGTTTCAACGCATCAATACAGTGTAACATACCTTATTGGCATCTTAGAATCTTTAGCATCCTCAGGATCCACTTCCATTTCATGCTCTGGTATGGGTATCTGAGATACTTCGGGTTCCTCAGGTTCATGTAGTTGTTGTAAAGGCTCGGCCTCAGGCTTGGGCCTGGGCTCCATCATCTCAGGTTCATCTTCTGCTAAGCACATGGACACGGGCTTCCTTGGGGGAGGTGGCGGTGGGTAAGGGCACCGACACGGGTAAGGGTAATGGTACGGGCATGGATATGGGTACGGGTACGGGTCGAGGCATGGGAAGTACGGACGCGCGCAGCCCCTTTTTTTTTCCCTCCTCCTTATGACGACCATCGTCCTTCTTTGCCTCCGGCTTCTTCTCGTCAGGCTTCTTTTGGCGATCGGAATCCTCCCCGTAGCCGGGCCTCGTCTCTCCGATCCGGAAGGCTCCGGCATGCTGGATGAGAATCCACAGCACGGTGGTGAGCTCACCGCCATGGCTGAGCTGCTTGGCATGGGACTCCCTGCCGCACCTGATCGCTGCGTAGAGCAGCTTATCGACCCAGACGTTGAAGATGAGGTCCAGCATCTGGACCACTTGCCGCTGCTGCAAACTGGCATTTGTCAGCGCACCAGCAACCTCGGCTGCATCCAGGACGAGCCGCCTGCCTATGCCTTGACGAGTTTCCAGCCAGTCTCGGTCTTCGTTCCTCATCCATCGCACCAGCGCGGCAAGCTTGTCTTTGTCTTTGTGTCCTCCTCCTCCTCCTCCTCCCGCTCCCTTACTGTTACTACGGCCCTTGTTGTTCCATATCTCCTCCAAGGCTCTGCGGGTCTCCTCCAGTTGGCTGTGGAGGACGAGGCCCGGCAGCATCTGCCGACGCTCGGCGACCAGGAACATCAGGTACTCGGACATGGCCTCGATCGCCGCCGCATGGCCGCCGGCCGTCGATGACTTGGGCACCTTGTTCCTTACTCTGTCGCGCGAGAGGAAGATGCAGGTGGCGATGTGCCACACCAGGACGTCCTCCTCGAACTCACGCCCGAACTTGGGCGGTTCTTTCACCCGGAATAGCTTCTCACCCCAACCCCTCCGGAGGGCCTCTTTACCCCAGCGTGTCCTGATCACCGTCATGGTGTAGGCACCATCAGGACGAGCCGGCCGGTTATCGGCCGTCGGCAGTATCCTCTGTACCCGCTCCAACACCAGCTTCTTGACGCCTCGAGGAAGCTCGGACAAATACCTAGCGGATCCAGCAAAATTCCACTGATGTCATAAGTACTACTATGCCATGACTTAAAGTTCATGTATAGACATCAATTTGCAATGAAAATCTCATAAAATCAATGTTGTCATGTGACAGCAATGAGCAGGGCTGGCTCCGCCCCTTACCTTTTCTCCTCCAGCCCGAGCTTGGTGGCCAGCCACCGGCGGCACGACCGACGAGGGACGGTGCATTCGTGCAGCAGGTTGTAACGCCCGATGGTGCCCGACCACCTCCTGTAAGCGATGGGATCGACGCCGAACGCTAGTCCCAGCGGGTTCTGGTCCAGGCAGATGACGGCGCGGTGGAGCCGGCGCCACCACCCACCGCGCCGCAGAGCATGGTGGCAAAACCAAGACCAAGTCCATGGTCGTCGCCGCCGGGGCCTGTGCCGCCGCCGCCGCGCCAACGAGTTGTCCGTCTTCTTCAGGAAGGCGTACGTCCAGGTGGAGCCGAGGGCTCTCAGCAGCCACGCCACGTCCATGGCGAAGGCGGCGCCCAGCAGGAGGTAGGTGATCACGACGAAGGATGCCGCGATCGGGCGGCCACGGCCATGGTTCTCCTCCAGGTGGACCCAGAAGAGCGACGCGGCGGCGGCGGTGCAGACAGGCGACATGAAGCGGATGAGGTAGCCTGGCCAGGTGTGCGCCACGGTCGCCTTGGTGTAGAGGAGCTCGTACATGAGGGAGAGCTCCATCTCCGCCACCTTGCACATGCTCCCCCACCGCAGGGAGAGTAGCTTGTCGCTGGCACGCTGCCATGGTGACTGTTGGTCCACGGAAGAATCCACCAGGAAACGACGCCAGACGTGGAACAGATCCTGTGCCAGGAGCAGCGCCTCGCCGTCGTCGAGCACCCGTCGTCCTTCGCACTCGTACGTCCTGATCGTGGATTCCACCGCCGCGGCCGCGGCCGCGCTGGAGGCCCCTGCTGGAGATGACGACCCTGCTGCCTCCGCCGGCTTCTTGCTTGTTGAGTATTGGTCCTGCATGTTGTCCAGGTTGGCTCGCCGTAGAGCGTATGCCCTCTCCACGTACCTGGCGGCGCCGTCGACGAACACGATGGCCGCCGCCGCGAACAGAACCCAGCTGTGGCTGCGATATATGTAGTTCCAGATGGCATACATAACCCCGAGAATGTGCAGGGCCATCTCGACCGTTCTGCGCAGGGAGAGCATGTTGTCCTCCAGAGTGTACGCGGTCAGGTTGTCCGGGCCGCCGAGGTGGAGGAGGAGGAACGGCGCCCAGAACGCTCTCAGCTCCTGCTCCTTCCCCGGCGGCACGCCGGCGTCGGCGCCGGAGAGGGACAGGTTACCGAGGGCGCTCGTCGCGGCGATCTCGGCGAGCTGGTACAAAGTCCAGAGGATGGCCCCCAGCGCCCACTGGAGGATCCCGGACGCCGAACGCCGCCGTGTCCCGGACAGGACGCCGAGGAGTGCGTACGCCGCTAAGCTGACCAGGACAGAGATCCGGAGCCCCCATTCGCTCCAGAACTGTGTCACCGAGTCCAAAAACATCGTCCACGAGCGTCCGACCTCCGAGCTGATGAATGTAGTAATGTACACAAATCAATTGCATGCATGGGCAACATCAAATAGCTGATCAATGAAACAGATGCGTAAACTAGCTATAGAAAGCTTATACTATGCTCATAATGGAATTGAGGAAAATTGCCGTACCCCGACGATGCTACTCTGCGGTTCGATGAATCAGATTATCAGACAATAAGGTGTTTACTCGATGCAATCACACAACCCATGTATTGTCAACCTTTTCTCACAGATCCCTAGACATTTGAATTGACCACAGCACACAGACAGACAGGAAGCACTAGCTAGAGCATGTACT
This sequence comes from Eremochloa ophiuroides, assembly GCA_038502445.1. Taxonomy (NCBI): domain Eukaryota; kingdom Viridiplantae; phylum Streptophyta; class Magnoliopsida; order Poales; family Poaceae; genus Eremochloa; species Eremochloa ophiuroides. Next base: position 6,992,765 of record JAHLJS010000004.1, on the reverse strand, counting down.
TACATATACGTTTGTTTATTTAGGGGCTGTTTAGTTCCCTAACTTCCCAAATTTTTTTTTAAGATTCCTGGTCACATCAATTTTATGATACATGCATAGAACATTAAATGTAGATAGAAAAAATAACCAATTACATAGTTTGTCTGTACATGTCGAGACGAATCTTTTGAGTTTACTTAGGTCGTGATTGGACAAAATTTATCAAATACAAACGAAAGTGCTACATTACAAGAACGCCCAAACTTTCCAAGAAATTTGGGAACTAAACGCAGCCTCGGTATATACAACTATATACTCCAGCCAAATGACAGTTGTACTTCTTACTTGATGAGGGGCATCCGGGCATGTGCGAGCGGCTACTCCACTTAGAATCTCTTGAGGGCTGTATATTCGATGCAACTGTAAGATTTAGTAAGGCTTAGACCATTTTGTATGTAGTTAAATCAAATGACTTCAAACGTTGACTCAACTGAAATGGATATGCTTATTGTGTGCGCTTGTTATTATAAAACTTGAGATAGGTGAAAGTCATGCCAGGTGTGTGGGCTGAGACGTGGTCACATGGCGTGGCAAGGCATGGTGCCCGCCATGATGTGATGTGGTTTGTGGGGGTGAGCTAGTTTTGCCACTTGGGCTACACTTATTACGTCATGCTATTTTTCTAGATTACCATAATTTGCCTACTTTTCTGAATCCAAAATTTGAGAGGGTGGTTAAGGCATCCGCTGTGTGGTAGTCGAACCGAACTGGCACGGTCCTGACACAGTTGACACAGTTGGGCAAAAGTTCGCATGCTCCAGTGTTGCATCCAATTTCTGCTTCAAGAAAATAATAAACAACTCTGAACTACCGTGTTTGATGGAGGTTCATGGCATATGCACAGGCTAAAGCGGACTGCATGCTATATTTTATTTCCCATGGTTCGACCTTGGCAGACGAGTCGCTTTTGCTTCTGACAGCTAGAGTTCGAACGCTCCAATATGCAAAGTTCGATTTTCACACCTCTCGGTTCGCTTTTTCTCTCACATTGGAGCTGCTCTTAGCAGATGTGTTGTTGACGATTGAGTGTTGGATCCTTGGTTTGGCTGTGATCCTCTCAGTAAAAATTGAATGTTGGATCCTTCGTTTGGCCGTGATTCTTTCATTTGCCTGAAAAAAATGGCTAGTCTGAAAGGGACCGCTGTTGATTTGTATATAAAAATGTAGGCAGCACATGCATATTTTTCTTGCACAAAGTGTACATGGCTAAACTGTGGTGTGCATTATCCAATCTGACCAGTTTATGAACTTGTAAGAAATAAATTAAAATAGATTAAGGAAATGAGTATCCTAAGATGGTTCTGTGGCCATGCTAACTCAGAGTACCGTTTCATCTTTGCAGTAGTAATGTATGTGAGGACCAAACAACGTAAGAAAATGGGACTAAAATGGATTGACCAAGCATTCCTTGCAGCAGTTACTCATCCTTGGTGAAGGTATCAATCAAAACACATAGTACCAACATTGGCTATGAACTAAAATATTCCTTCTGTGTGTCTTTCACCAGCAGCATTGACTGAGTTATTCAAAATATTCTGATTTATTCATACCTTGATGATATATGCAGGTCGTGGCCACCCATGACCCTGCAGTTAAAATAGCAACTAGTACATGGTGGGTAGTCAACACCATACCGTGGATTCGACATTCTGTCGGACACATTACATGCATTGGCCGTCAAGAACATGAGAGGAAGCATACCAAGATTCGTGCCTCTTCAACGAACAGAATGTCGACGGCCGCCGGCGTCGCTGACCGCGTGGGAAAACGGATTCATGGCCCCCGCATCGCCGCTGGGCAGGCCGCCGGCGCCTAGGCTGCGCCGCTAGGGCTTTGTCCACGCTGGGCCTGCTGTGCTGCCACGGCACAGCGTCAGGCCGTTAGAACCGAGAAGAGGGAAGGGATGGAGCGCACGGTGGTGGGACGTGGGAGAGGCGGAGCGCGTCGCGAAGCCGAGCCGGAGAGCGCGGAGCGGTGGCATCGCTGGGTCGGCGGCGCCGTGGCGATCAGCGGCGGTGTCGCAACCTCGGGAAGGGGCCGAGGACGCCGCCCGGCGACTGGGGCCGGGGCCAATGCGGCGCGATGTAGAGGCGGAGGGGGCATTGGAAGCAGAGGGAGGCGGTAGGGAGAGGAGCCGAGGGGATCTGGATGGGGATTTCTTGTCCATTGCCGTTGCGTCGGCGGGCGGGCGGCGGCGGTGAGAAGCAGGACGCGCGTGGGGGTCGTGCTAAGCCAGCGCTGGTGCTGCCGCGACGTACGGCCGGCCGAGTCGAGGCCGGGTCTGCAGCATCACGGTCACGGCGCGTGGACCGTCGCTGGTCCCCGTGTCTCTAGCATCGCCTTGGCGACGAGCCGATGACCATTCAGCAAGCTATAGGCTTTCAGAAGCCAATATGACCATTCAGCATTCAGCAAGCCCAATCCGAAGTGCTTTCACAAGCTCGGTGGTAGCTGAAAGATGGTATTCACCTCCATTGCTCTGCTGACTGACTGTAGACGAAGAGTACAATTTTAGTAGAGTAATCACGTTTTATATCTTGAATTTAACTAATTATAGATAAAAAATTATTAATATTTATGATATCAAATAAATACTATTAGACTAATTCCAAAATGTATTCTATAATAAATCGATTGGGAGCAATAAATGTGAGTATCATTTGCTCGTTAGCCAATTTAAATGGCACGCAACTGAACTGATAGTTGCATTCTTATTTAGATGAAGGAGTACTTAAGTATATAAGGCTTTATTTAGTTGCAGGGTGTAAAAGTTTTGGCGGTGTCACATCGGATGTTACATGGGATATCATATGGGTCGTTCAGATTCCAATAAAAATGTTTACAGTTTTCGTCTATAAATCGCGAAACAGATTTATTAAGTATAATTAATCCATCATTAGTGTATATTTACTGTAGCACCTCATTGTCAAATCATGGATTAATTATACTAAAAATCATCTCGTAAAATACACGACATTTGTACAATTAATTATTTTTTTTGTCTATATTTAATATTATATATATATATATATATATATATATATATATATATATATATATATATATATATGTGTGTGTGTGACCCACCATGTATCTGATGTGATATGGCGTAAAGTTTTTAAGTGAAAGGACCCTAATTACCTAAGTCTTGCAGTGTCGTAGCTAGAATCTTGTTGCCTTCAAACACAAGGCAAATGCATATGCGTGCGTCAAGCTCGAGTATGGCAGGCCATGCGTGGCCAAAGCCAAATAGCCAGTGTCATCAAGTGCAGTGACGCTGGCACCCGAACACCTTTGGAATCAAAAAGCAGAGCTCGACGACAGTGTTACGAGAGCCTAGCAAGTTAACTGAACTGAACTCCGGGCTCCGGCACGGCACTCTGTCCGTCGCACGGACAGCCGCACCACCACAAACTGTGCCGTGATGATTGCCGTAGCGTGGCACGGCCGATGATGCTCGTCGACCCACCCATTCGATTCGCATCCCTGCGCTGCAGGACAGCGGCGAAGCGAGCAAATCCGAGGAATGCGTTTGTGTTTTAATAGGTACAAAGATTTGTGATACAGGGATGTAAATGACTAAATGTAGTAAAAATAATTATCACCATGTTTCTATCTTTTGTGTGGGGAACTAGGGATGATCTTACCGATTAGATTTTACGTAGCTCGCCTTGCTACAGGATAGGATATAGGACATGAGATGGACTCGTTTGGTTGTACTCGTACTCGTACGTACTCATCCCAATCTAAGTGCATTGGAATTTTTTTTTTAAAATGGATTAAGATAAAAACTAAATCTTATACTCTAATCTCACTATAAACATGAATTAAAGTGGATACAAATATATTTAAACAAGACCCACATGATTCATTATTTTTTCCGTCGGGTTTGGTGCCTGTTTTCACTCGCTTAATAGCGGACCCGGGCTCGAACGTAGCCCGGAGAAACTCAAGGTGGTATAACACGTTTTAAAGTTTGCAGTTGAACATGATGTGTGTATGTGGTCGGTTGCAGGTTTGCAACATGCAAAAATGATTGATTGTTTGTCGTATGAACTTCCTCCGTCCATAAAAAGATGTCTCTGTTAACTTTTTAGGAGTAAAATGATTTGAAGTTGATAAAAGTCATATATTTTTCTTTATTATCTACGATAAAAGATAGACACTATCATAGACTATATACTCCCTCTATCCCTGAATAAATAGATTCCTAAAGTTGTCTTAAATCAAAGTTTTTAAACTTTAAATGAATTTCTAGAAAAAACTCATCAAGATTTATGACATCAAATTAGATATACCATAGAATATACTTTGCATAATATGCTTATTTTTATGTCATTGATATTGTTACTCGTTCCTCTAAAATTAGCCAAATTTAAGATAATTTAACTTGTACGGATTCTAAGATTTGATTTATTTAGGGACAGAGAGTACTTTTTACGAAATTTAGTTGATGATATAAATGTTAATACAATCCACTACAAATTTAATAAGAACCAGGCTAGATTGATTTGTATAAATTTTATAGATGTATATTTTGTTGGACATCATTTTCTTCACATCCGGCTGTGCTTTGCCGAATTTTGGAGATAAAAGTTTGGTTCGGGTGCAGGTGCGGGAACATGTTTGGGATTTGGTGTAAAACCAGCCTCCAATTCCTTCTCCAAAGCTTGTTTACTTGCCAGCCACAACGAGCCATACCAAGCCTGAAAAAGATAATAACCTAGACTCGGCAATCAAATCTAGCTCTTGTATACTCTTAGTGATCTTGTCTTTTCTATTTTTTTTACCCTTTTCTACATACATAGTTTTGCTATGGGCAATCGGCAATACGAGATGCCACTCCAAAACTTTCGGATCGTACCCCTGGCGATCGCGAAGGCGAACCTGCTCCCGACTCCGATCTAGATCGCCACCTCCGACGAACTAGACTGCTCCTGCTGCTGGCCCTCCCAGCCACGGCGTCCACGCCCCGTCATCGACTCTTAGTCGGTGTCGGACACCGCTTATCACCGGTTAGCCGCTCCGGCGCCGTCGACCACATATCTCGTAACCCTAATTTCCCCTATAGGGTCTGAGCGCCGCTTAGGTCTGTAGTTTGGGATTTGTTTGTGACTGCACCCAAGGGAGCAGGTTCACTCGTTTTGTTTCCCAAGATCTCATTGTTGCCATGGCATCATCGGGAGATGGGAAAAAGGATTTTCGTGGAGGCCCTGAAGGCAATACCAAGGAGAACGTTGCGGATCTTCTACTGAAGCTTAATCTCACTGGGGCTGAGGGAACTGTCCTGGACTTCAGTGATGATGAAGTGGAGGTTGAAAAGCCAGCGTGGAGTGGGCGGTGGTAGGCAAAGTGCTTTCACCTTCCACTGTGAATATGAATACTGTCCGGTTGGCCAGTGGCGAAGCCAAGAATTTTCGAGAGCCTGGGCGTAATAATACGCCGAGCTAACATTGACAAATAAGACATACTAACATATTTCTTATAAGCTACAAAATATATATAAAATTAGAAAATCATGATACTCACTTCGGTTTTAAAATAGATATCATTCTTACTTTTCAAGAAGTCAAATGCCATTAGCTTTTGACTAAATATATATACAAAGATATTAATATCTATAGCATATAATTAGTATCATTAGATGGATAGTTAAATATGCTTTCATAATAAATTTTGCTCTGTTTGTTTGAGCTAGGTTCAGCTTATTTTCAACCGCAGAATAGTATTTTTCTCTCACAACAATTCAGTCGTATGATTCAGGTCAGCCGAACAAAATGTTATTTAGAGGTATACATGTTGCATGTATTTTCATAAACTCAGTCAAAAAGTTTGATCTCCACGCATTCCATAGTGACTTCTATCTTAGAACAAAGGGAATAGATTCAAATTAAAATATTCAAATGATTTTTCAGTACACAAGTTCAAAATTTAGATAATGAAACACAAGAGATAAACACAAAAGCTAATTGGCAAGCTAATTGGTACTTGGCACAGGAAGTTACGTTGGGGAGCCCGGCCAATGGCCCGGGGTGGCCGGGCCTTGGCTCCGCCAGTGCGGTCGGCCATGCGTCCAGCATGGGGTAATCCATGCGGGCTGAAGATCCGGACAATCGGTGAAAAAACTGCTAACATGTTTGTTGCAGAACTAGGCAGTAAGACGGAGATGGAAAGAATCATGGCGGGTTCACCATGGATGGTTGGCAGGCATGCTGTGGTCTTGCAGCCCTTTGATGAACGCTTGAGCGCGTGGGAGATTATCTTTGATCGCATGGAGATTTGGGTTCGTCTCCTAAACCTTCCTTTTTTTTAATAAGGGAACCAAGGTTCCAGCTTCTACTATCCGAAGATAGTACACAGCTGAGATACAAAGACACACACCACAGTCGCCATACGGCGGTACCCACACGACTAAAAGTATCAACCAGAGAACACAAAGAGGCCTGCCAACATGCAGGAAAAAGTCCATCAAGGAGTACTAGCAAAACCAGTCCCAATCCGATTCCGCAGATTCTATCCAAATCTTGCGAAGGCTTCCATCAGAAAAACTTCCAGCTTGTAATAGCTGCTTCTTAAGAGTTCCTTGTCCTTCTCATCCTGCAGCATTGACCACTGCCTGATCCAGAAGGTCATCTTGAATATTACCTGCACAAAGGTATTGGGATTAGTTTTATTAAAGACCATATCGTTTCTATTCAACCATAAGCACCAGCATATTGCCGCCACTCCTAGCAGGATTCGATTTCTGACTTTGGCACCTACACCATGAAGCCAAGGTATGAACATGTTTGAAGTGCTAGAAGGAGGTTGAATTCCAAATGTGATATGGATTACATTCCAAAGAAATCTCGCATAGTGACAATCAAAAAAGAGGTGTTGAATGGTTTCTTCATGATTGCAGAAACAACGTCTAACATCTCCTTGCCAGTTACGCTTTGCTAAGTTATCTTTCGTAAGAGTTACCCCCTTTTTGAGGAACCAAAGAAAATTTTTTATCTTCAGTGGAATCTTTATCTTCCACAGCTCATTTTTCTCAGGTATGGTCTTGTGACTAATCAAAACATTATACATTGATTTCACGGAGAACTTTCCTTTCTGGCTAGTGTTCCAATGGAAAACATCCTTATGGTTTGTCAAGTTGACCAGCACCACTCTCAAAACTAGATTATTCCAAGATAACAGATTCCCATTCACCAATCCCCTTCTAAAGGATATGTTTAAGGGGATTGTCCTTAGGAAGTTTGCCACCGTATTGTCTTTTTTCCTCATTAATCTATAAAGGTTTGGGTAATCGTCTCTAAGCGGTTTCTTGCCTACCCAAACATCTTCCCAAAATCTGGTTTCCTTGCCATTTTGCACTATGAAGGACCCCCCCCCCCCCCGCTAGAAAGGCATCTTTCACCTTCATAAGGCCAGCCCAGAAGTGGGAATCCCCGGTCCTGTGTTTCACCTGAGTTAGTGATTTAGAGGGTAGGTATTTCCTCCTAAGAATATTTTGCCATAACCCATCTTCGTTGATAAGTTTGAATAGCCACTTGCTAAGTAAGCACTTATTCTGGATTTCAAGATTCAGAATGCCCAATCCTCCATAATCTTTTGGTGTGCATAAAATACTCCACTTTGCAAGTCTATATTTCTTTTTTTGATCATCAGATTGCCAAAAGAAACATGACCGATAGTAGTTCAACCTTTTCAGGATCCCTTTAGGGACCTCAAAGAAGGATAACATGAACAAAGCCATGCTAGAGAGGACTGAATTAACTAGCACAAGTCTTCCTCCATAGGAGAGCAATTTACCTTTCCAACTGCTGAGTTTTTTCTAAAATTTTTCCTAACCTTCCTCTTTGCTGGATGAACCAGCAGAGGGGGAGCCGTGCCATGAGTCTCATTGGGGAAGTCAAGGTGATGGATGTGGATGGAGATGGAAAGGCTAGCGGAGCAATCCTGCGTGCTCGAGTGGCAATCGAGATTGATAAACCACTCAGGCGTGGAGTGTTACTCCGTATCAGTAAGACGGATGAGCCAAGATGGTTTGAGGTGCAATATGAATGTCTCCCATTTTATTGCTTTGCTTGTGGTATCATGGGACACTTGGAGTTGGACTGTCCTAATCCAGTGCCATGCAATGAGATGGGTAAGTTGCCTTCTGATATCCAATTGAGAGCACCAGAGGATCGGCGCAGAAGGGTGCAGTCACTCGCTGAGGCTGCAGCTGAATCCTTAGGGAGTGGATCATCTGGTGGGTCACGGCCGTCCCGGACAGCTCAGACGAGGGGCAGAAGTGAGCGGACCGGTAATGAAGGAGGCTCTTGCCACTCCTCTGTGGATAGAGATGATGATCCGGAGGTGCAATCACCAATTAAGATGCCTCCGGACCCAAAAGATGGAGAGCAAAGTGGTGGTCGTGGTCGGGCTGGGAAGAAGCTTGATATGTCTGGCGATGACACAAGGAACCTAGCCAGGAAGAGGAAATACAAACCGCCTAGGTCGGCGGTGCAGGATCCAGAATTAGACAAGTCAGGGGCCTCAAACGCTATCATCCCTGTTGGAATGGTGAACTCGAGAGTAAACCAGCTGGGTAAGGGATCCGAGAGTAGCAGTGGGAGCTTGGAGGAGAATTGGAAGAAACAAAGGAGAGGTAGTCTCACCAACAATGCGCGATCGGCGGCCGCTGCGATGGACAGCCCCCGCCGAGCACAATGAAAATCATGTGCTGGAACTACTGGGGTTTGGGGCAACCCGAGGCAGTTCAAGAGTTAAGTAGCCTTTGCGAGCTACATCGCCCCTGGCCGGCCTGTCGGAAACAAGGATCTTCAATAATTCGGTGGAGGATTTGGTTAGAACCTTGCGGATGGCAGGAGGATATGGAGTAGGTTGTCTTGGTCGTGGAGGTGGTGTTGGCATTTCTTAACGTCGTTACAAAAGATAGACTAAAAGTCCATCCCCGGCAACGGCGCTAGAAATGCTTGTTGGCATTTCTTAACGTCGTTATAAAAGATAGACTAAAAGTCCATCCCCGGCAACGGCGCCAGAAATGCTTGTTGGCATTTCTTAACGTCGTTACAAAAGATAGACTAAAAGTTCATCCCCGGCAACGGCGCTAGAAATGCTTGTTGGCGTTTCTTAGCATTACTACTAAAGATAGACTAAAGGTCCATCTTTAATAATAATACTTAGAAACATAAGTTGACATTCCTAACCACCATTACTTCAGAAAGGTAATCCTTGGCCCTTAGTGGCGCCGGCCTAGATAATGCAGTCTGGAAATAGTAGTTAGAAGTGCCAGATTGGCCTTCCTAACCATCATTACTTACGATATGCAAAACTGTGGCACGGCGCCGTGGGGTGCAACAAGAATTACAATCCTTAAGTAACGGTAATTAGGTACGCCAATCGATAGCTCAGTAAGGAATAAGATTACTCTGCAAGCGCACAGAACTATCATTGTAGCATTTCAACCCGTGAGTAGGGTGTCGTATTTATAATTTTCCGTAGGAGGGCAATATGCATCAAGCGTGGTGTAAACATGATCACTTATTGAGTGCAATGGTAGGCATAGAGTAAACAGGAATAAAACATGATTTTAAGATAGTGGACACACATATGGATCAACCTCAAGGATAAAAGGAAAATAAAGAATAAAAAAAATATCTAACTGAGCAGGCATTGGTCATATATAATTATGCAAAAAACTGTTAGCAAATCATCTAATTAGTAGTTCTAGTATCAGGACTAAGTCTGGGGTGATAGGGAGATCCCTGCCAGCCGATAGAGACTTTACGAACTCCTACTCAATATCCGAACGTGGGGGAATGCTAGGGATGGACAGGGCTGTCATCACCTGTCCACCTACCCCTCTGCCCGTGGGATACCGACATATCCGCCGATCTCCGCATACCCAAGCTCCATGCTTGCATACTTGGAAACAACTCCTAACCCCCGCGGACCCCAACCCTTCGGATTGACAGGATAGGTTAAGAGCAACCATGACAGCACGACGAACCATCACCTCATTCCTAGTTCTTTCTCTATTCATACTAATTCGATGAACAATGAAGAACGATGATGAACAAGTCAAGAACATGATACATAAACTATGTTCTAGTTCATGTACTATGCTCATAGCAAGATCATAACTAGATTCTAGTTCATATGCATAATCATATAAGTATGATAAGAACTTGCTCATGGAAGAAGACCGAATTGTATTCATACCAAGATGATCCTTTTCTTCCAAGGAGACAAGCTCTCCTTGATAGCTCTTGCCTTGCTCACAAACTACTAATACTACTCTAAAGATACAAGTGAGAAGTGTGAGGTAGATGACTCCAAAATGATGTGTGTGTTGAAGGGGATGGAGCACCATCTATTTATAGTGGTACTATGATGGTTTGGTGCATCTAAACATGGAAGGAGGTGAAACCGCCATCAGCACCGCCTCCGAAGATGGGCCCGAGAGGCCCCACCAGGGGGGCGGTCGCCCCTGGGGGCAGTCGGTCCCTGGGATGCACCAACTGGCCACCGCCTTCAGGTGGTCGGTTACTCTCTGGGCCTGGGTCTCCCCTGTAGTTACGGATGGATCCAATTACGCCTTGAAGGTGGGCTTCTTTAGTATTCTTTGTTTGCGCATTTGTCGGATTCGTCATTTGACTTTGCGCTTTCTTCATGTTGATGCGTATTTCCACTTGTTATGCCATAAAACCTGTAAAACATGAATGCTAGGGGTACAAGTGGAACTTGTTAGTAGTAAAGGCATATGTGCTAGAATATGATTGTTAATCCTCTTTTTAGTCTAAGTTGGTGGTATAAAATTTATCCATAAGGACCACCAACAAGACCCCCAAGCTTAACCTTTGCTCGTCCCGAGCAAATAGCCAAGCATGGTTGTTGATCAGGAGTTGCTACAATGCTGACGTAATTCATAAGTGTCATACCTATAACATACCATTCATTCGTAATTTCAATAAGTTGGCATTCTATCCACTCTTTACCTTGATTTCTTTATGGGGCTTTGTAGTTTCTCCAATTTCTTGGGCGGTTGCAAGATAGAATGGTTATAATAGACTCACCAATCATTCATTCTTTGATAGACCTTTTATCCGGAGGTTTTATGAATTTTTGCAAAATAAACCAAGTTCCTCAAATGATTCTCTCAATCGCTCAATGTGTATGGTTTACCTTACCAAAGGCATTGTAGTGTTGCCTTTTCATCCTACTACTAAGGTTGAGAGTGGAGTTTTGGGAAGGTATGAAGGTGGGCGTACTTACATTACTTATATTGCTGAGTCAAAGACCGGACCAAAAGGAGATACAAGTCATATACCTTGATTGAGATGTGCAAGTGTGTGGAATATGAGTATGGTAAAAACCTATCTCTAATCTTTTTGGCACTCCATGCATCATGACTCTCTTTTATTGGATGGAACAAAACTCTTTGGAGGAATATGGGCTATAGAAATATCATCATTATATATATATATATATATATATATATATATATATATATTTGAATGGTTATTTGTATTTTCTTTCCCGTTTGTTTTCTCATGCCCTTTGGCTTTTTTTTAGCATAGCCCATATTTTGATTTGACATATGAAAACTTTTGGATGGAGAGACGTCATGATGGCGAACAAGGAGTAAAATTTTTTTTTGTATGCACGACTCTCAAAGTGAGGGTCGGCATTTTTATTTGGTGGATAAAAGGTGCATGTTGTGCGCAATTCTCAGGATGAGAGTCGGCTTTATTTGGTGGGTGTACGTGAATCTCAATCATGGCTGTATGACCATAATCTCACTAGGTCTCAGCGTTTTGACTCAACTCAAAGTTCCGTAAGTAGCATATGACTAAGTTTTTGTAAAAGTAGAGCATGTCATATGGCCTTGGTAGGTATTTTATAATCATTGGGGAACTTTTGATTTTTGAATTTTTGAAAAGAAATCTCCGGATGTCAAGTTTCTCTTAGAACAAAGTCTTAGTAAAGTCTATTTCTACCATCTCATATCTTGCAACAACTTACAAAAAGATCTTGCAATTACAACCCACAAGATTTCAAGATCTCAGAATGAGATATTTTTAGCCAACAAACTTAAATCTTGAGGAATACTAAGTTATAACTTAGGCACGAACGAATTATAGACAGAGCAACTATTCATCATTTCAACAGAAGAGAAACTAACATATGTTAGCACATATGGGAGTGGAATATTTTATTTATTATTTTTAATAAGGAAATAAAATTGCAGAATTTAAAAGTGCGAGAAATAAAGTGCAAGAAATTGAAAGATACATTTTACCTCTTGTGGGGTCTCCTCCCCCAAGCTAGTTCAAGGCCTAGGTCCCGAGAATTGTCCCATAGACCAAAGGTAGGCCATCTGTGCCTCGTGCCACCGCCGGTTCGCATCTTCGAAGTTCATGAACTGCCACTGGTACTGCTCATGCCATTGGGTAGAAGTCTGGATGTGAGCATTGAGCGTACCTTGAATTTGTCTGTTTTCCAGTTCTAGTCCTCCCATGCGTGTGTTGAGGACTTCTAGTGTGACCGGCTATGGGCGTATCGGAGGTGGCATGCCTTCAGAATCTAGAGAATGCTCGTGCTCGGGCTGCCTTGATCCTCCTGCCTCCTGCGAGTGTTGCCACCCTGACCCTCCAGCCGCATAAGGATGAGGAACATGTCCCATACCATATCCATACCCGGGGGTGAACCCAGGTGTAGATATGACCGGGGACCATTCCATCCTTGGTATCGTGGTAGGCATGGCCGGGTGTGGTGTAGGCTGCACAGGCTGCGCATGCTCTTCCTCCTGTACTTCTCTCCTCCGTGATCTCTTGCGAGAAACAGAACTCCTGCGTGCTTCTTCCTTTTCAACAAGGTTGAAGGTGAGAGATAGGGATTTATATAAAGCGAGATCTGGGTTAGGTAACGGAATCTCGTTTATATATCCCGGATAATAAAATACCAGGTTTGTTCCCGAGTCATCACGTTTTATGGTATGAGCTTGAGTAAAATAATACTTATTGATCATAATGCGCGGAATAGAGAGATAAACAATAGTGTTAGGACCATGAGGATCAACACTAGCAGCAAGACGTGTGATGAGTGAAGTGCACATAATTGCTGTGGAAGTTTTAAAAGAGTTTAATCGGTGCTTAACAATGTCATAGACAGGAGCGACTTTAATCTTTTCAAGCATGGCATAAAGCAACTTCAACTCAATATCATAAGCATGGTGAGTGTCCTCTCTAGGAAAGAAAGAATTAGCAATCCATTTATACATAAGCCTTAGAGAAGGATGGTGGATGGTGTTGATGTTGGGTTGGAATTTTCCAGTCACATTTTGTCCGGTTATCAAGTGCCAAAAAGTATGACGCTGATATCCCAAAAGAGTAAAACCCAAATCAACAGAGCATCGCTCATGAAAACCCAAGTGTATAGCAAAATCTTTCCAGTAAAGGCTATGTTCTTTCCCAAAACAGCGAAAGGTAATACCATAGTCGACAACTTGTAAAGTACCCAAGATTTGGATGGTCAAGAGACAAGACCCAAGTTTGTGCACGGGGGCAACTTGGCTCCAATCAACATTTTCGAAAATGGTATTAAATTCGACGTTCATACCTGTCTGCTGGAGAAAGTGTGGGTCGAAGGCCGGTGTATGCAGGAATTCACGTCCCTTGAGGAGGTTGTATGCTTGCATCTCCCGCTCGCTCTCCAAGTCGATGAAGGGAGCGTCGGCCTCGTCGATGGCGTGGCCTCTTGGCGCCTCCTCTTCTTCATGTTGCGGGCCCTCCTCACGTGTGGGAGGGCCTTGGCTAGATTCCCCACGAGAGCGACGGCCTTTCCGGAACATTCCAGAAATCCGACCTCCAATCCCACTTATGGTGAGCTTGACACAAGAACTTGACTTGTGATGGGAGTGGAAGAAGTTTGTGCAGGATTTCCTTGCACTTGAACTTTGTGGAAAAATGCTTGGAGAATGATGGAGCAAGAGAGTGATGGAGGGAGTGAAAAATGTGAGAATGAGAAGGGTGAGGAGCTCCACCCGAATGCTCTGGTATTTATAGGCTTGATCGTAGGCGAAGGAGTGTTGTATTTGGCAAAAAGCTGCGCCACAGAGCCGTTGGGCAAGCCGGTCCCCTGACAGGGCCGGTTTGGTCTAGCTTTTTTACAGCTCCCTCTAACGGCAATTTCTAAAGTGTAGCCGGTTACGAATGACTCCATTCGAAATTTTTGCTCCAGTTTTTTATTTTTCACAAGTTTTATTTGAAACTTTTTTTATTTTCAAAATTATTCTAAAAATAATATTTAGACTCAACTGAAAGGTCCTAAATGGCTAGAGGGGGGGTGAATAGCCTATAAAAAACTATAAACAACACTTAACAAGCCGATTAGTAACAATAGCAATCTTTGCAAAGCATTAGCTCTAACCTACACTATGCAAGCCATCTAAACAAGTATACTACACTATGATCACTAGTTCACACTCAAAGGCTATGTCACTACTATACACTACTCCTAAGTGAGCAACTAACTAACAAACTACACAAGAGAGTAAGTACACAAATGTAAAGAGTAAAGGTGATTTCAATACCCCCGGTGTAGAGAAGAGATGAAGTCCATTATAACCAATCAATCAAATACAAGAGAAATACTCGGTAGAGAGATGACACAAGATTTTTTACTGAGGTTCACTTGCTTGCCGGTAAGCTTGTCACACCCAATTTTAAGGATAAAATTGAATGAACCAACTTATGTGCGCCTAAGGATCAATCACACACATAAGCGACAAATTACATAGGACCATCACAAGGTTTAATATATAACGAATAATATCACAGAGTCTTTACATAAATAATAGCGGAATATATATAACTCTCTCGCGGTAACTCCAATCCACAGGGAATAGTTGACTGGTGAACACAATCCTAGTAATCCTCAGGGAAGTCTTCATAACCATAGTCATCTGTTACCCATCCAGGATTTTTATCCAAATATGAAAAATAAAGCAAGCGTAAGTATATGTCGTACTCAACAAGAATAGCACGGGTTTATGAGGCTCAAATAAGGCATGACACTGGTTGACAGTGGTTGCTTTTAGTTGATCACGTTTTAGCAATTTGAGTAGCAGCAATAGAATATACCAAGGAACAAGATTTGCATGATCATATAAACATGATAATTAATATGGAATAAACATCAATAGAAACTCCAAATAAATCAATATTAAATTAATTAAGTTCCTGTAAGACGTCCAAGGCCGCTCGTGACCGTGAGCACGGCTGATATATCAGTTTTACACTCTGCAGAGGTTGCACACTTTCACCATGAGTCGTGATTTACCCTTTTTCTCGAGGTGATCAGCCTCTTGATTCACTACCAAGGTAGATCGGCGGGGTTCACTATGAAGTCTTTCAAAAGCCTCGCTAACATGATACTAATCAATCCGGGCGCAATGGCAAGGGGTGGTACAGCCCTCCTTCCAGTGGCACACACGCGCAGCAGTACACACAAAGACAGGAGCCACAAAACAACCAGCTCGGCAAGGAACCTTTCAAGATTTATAGCATGATAGAAAGTAACTCCATACTTGACTAAAGCCAGAGCCATATACCTCTCATGGTTGCGCTGTAAGTCCCGGTGTCATACTTACAGATAAGTCCTTAGTCCATGTTGCTAAAAAGCATCTTTTAATCTTTATTTCATAATCAATTAATCAGGTTCATAAGATCATGACCCATCAAAGCACTAGCATCACTACTCAAATGCAATCTCATAGGTAACAAGGATCAAGTAATCAAAATTAGGAATAAACACTATAGGGTTGCCAAGATAGACACATGCATCATAAATTTAATGATTAAGGTGAATAGGCAACAAGGATAGTCCATGCTATACTTACCTTGATCAAAAGGATCCTGAGAATTTGGATCCTCAACGAAGAACTCTTCATCACCAACGTAATGCTCACCGTCTGAACTCGATCATAACATCACCACACAAACATCGAGACAATCATACACGAAACAAACAAGATATAAATTAGAAACAGTACACCGATAGTATAAAATTAGTTTGAAAATATTATAGAACTATTCTACCCGTTCTAACGATCGCATTGATATAAAGATCACGAAAAACGGATTTATGGTCGAAAAGATACAACTACCCGAAAATTTACTTTTATAAAACAAAACGAAATACAACTATAAACTTTGTTTAAATAAATAATAAACATTATATTTTAGAGAAACATCTAAATTAGATTACACGTATTAGAATTGTTTTAACGAAACCAAATAGAATAGTTATTCTTTTATTCATAAAAGATCAAAGTTGAATTTGTTTTATTTAGAAAACAAGTGATTAATGAACAATTAAATTAATATTCAATCTAAAGGATATAGACATGTTAAACAACCTTTCTTCTGTGTAGAGTGTGATGAAATAAATCCAACACAATTTAAATCACTCAAATCGGAATTAAAACAAATAAGTTATAAATTAAATAACGTTTCCTTTTGTAAAATAATAGTTTAAATATAATTACGAAATTTAAAAAGTTGAAAACATATATAACAGTAGCAAATATATGTAGACAACGTAAATACGAATCTAACGCAAGTTGAATCATCCGAATCGGAATTAAAACGGAGAAACGACGGCCGAAATACGAACCAGTGGCAAATTTGTAAATACGCTGTCTTCTACCTCGGGCTTCTTCTTCCTTTGTTCTGCAGAACGTGGCTATCCCTGGGGGGCTGCTGCTACTGCTGCTTTCTTCTTGTTGTTGGATCATAGGGAGAAGACGGAAGGCTTGGCCGAGCCAGCAGCACGGCGGCACGAGGCCTGCATCCTGGCCCCGTGCAGGGCAGCAGGGAGGAGGGGTTCCGCCAAGGTCTGCTGCTGCTCGCTGCACGTGAACGTACAGAACTCCATGCTCGTAGGGAAGAAACACAGGGCAACAGACGGCGACTGACAGGCAAAGGCATGGCGGCGGCTAGGCGCGCGGCCAGAAGGTGGCCGGGCTGCACGAGGATGTCCTGCTTCGCCGGAAAACGAAGAAAGCAAATCTCCAATGGTGAAGTTCGCCAGAAAACCTCACCGGAGAAAAAAAAACGAACGAGAAACGGTTAAACGGAGATGGAATCAAGAAAACAAATATACCACGACGTAGGGAACTAAGAGGGCTACCTCGTGGTGGTGGTGGTTTTCACCGGAGACGGTTGAGATGGCCGAAAAACCTCGCCGGAGAGTTCGCCGGAAAACTAACTTTTACAAACTTCGATTTTAGATCTACGAGGCTACAAGTGGCCGTTTCGAAAACGGGCCGTACTTTCGGAATCAGCGCGTCAAGGGCTACGCGGTGATATATAGAGTTGTAGAGTTTGAGGTCGGTACAAAATAAGATATTTTTACTATTTTCGGAATTATTAAATATTTCGAATTAAATAATTCCAGAAAAGTCCAGAATTGATATTTGGGCCCCGAAAAATATACCGAAGGCCCCGAAAATTATGGAAAAATTCCCGGAGACATTTCGAAACATGGTGAACCCAAATAAAGTATTTGGACATCATGAAAAGATATTTTGGAGCATCTAAAATTTAGATTTTGCTCGTAGAAAAATAGGAGAAAGGTCCAGGA
Organism: Eremochloa ophiuroides; assembly: GCA_038502445.1. Taxonomy (NCBI): domain Eukaryota; kingdom Viridiplantae; phylum Streptophyta; class Magnoliopsida; order Poales; family Poaceae; genus Eremochloa; species Eremochloa ophiuroides. Next base: position 6,975,086 of record JAHLJS010000004.1, on the reverse strand, counting down.
AAAGCCGAAAAAATTCCCGGGAAGTTATTAGAGATAATTTGATGAATGATGAGCACCAAAGAGTGATTTAGAGCTGAAGAAAATGTTCTGATAAACTCTGACTGAATGATATGAGCTAGAAATCAAATAATTTGATTGAAGATAGACACAGAGACACGCAGAAAAGATCGTTTACTAAACGTGTTTTGAAAACTTTACTCACTCATATCATTAAATCATTTTTAATCATTTTGAGTTTTGGCAAAGATCACTCAACCAAAATAAATCATATGCAAGAGCATGAATGCACAACCATGTTGCTAAAACCTAGCTGGATTTTAACTTAATGAAAAATTTTAATTTCCCTATGTTTTGATGAGCTCAAAAATATAAAATCAAATCAATTTAGCTCTATTTCAAAATTAGCAAAATTTGGGGTGTTACAAAGCTAGTCCTCGTTATAGCGATACACCCACTTGGAGGTTCACGCGCTAATTGGCGTCACACGCCAAACCCTTCTCAAGGGTGCCGCACAACCAACACAAGACGGGGATCCACCAAGCTACGAGCAATCCACTAAACATGCCTTTCGCGATCTCCCGCGGGGATAGGCTCAAGTAGGATGAGTGAGAGTGAAGTGGGAAGGCTCATAAGTATGCTATGATGTTCAGGAGTGCCAAGAGCTCCTCCCCAAACCAGCCAAGTGACTATTTATAAGCCATACACAAAGAACTAGCCGTTTTATATTTCACTGCGTACCGTCGGACTGTCCGACGTCCACATCGTCGGACTATACCGCACGGTCCGACGCCCCAGATGAACGCCACGTGTCATTAGCCGTTTGAAGTCGAACGTTGGATCACGACGGCTAACTTCCCATGCTAAACGAACCGTCGGACGGACGAACGTCGGACCAACACCCGTGGTCCGACGCCAACTGCCAATGCACCGTCGGACTGAAAATACACGGCGCGTCGGACCAAACGAAACCACGGTCCGACGTTTCCAGAGAGCTCCCCGAGCCCTGAAAACCGTCGGACGTTGGTCCGACGCTCACCGTCGGACTAACGCCGAGAGTCCGACGCTCTCAGAGCTCGCCACGTGTCAGCTCTCGCACGATCTGCACCGTCGGACGCTCGGGCAAAAAAATCTGACGCTCCGAAACTGAGCGTCCGACGCTCCTCCGCAGGGTTAGCCGTCGGACCGAGGCTAATGGTCCGACGCTCTGTGACTCTATGGTCCGACGCTCTATTTTCTTAGGATTTCACTCAAACCTTTCACCCTTTGTTCTCATGTGCTAACACCAAGTGTTCTACACCTTGTGCACGTGTGTTAGCCTTTTCAAAAGAGTTTTCCAAGGGTTTGTTAGTGTCACTAGCATCTATATGCAATGCAATGATCATGAACACCTAGTGGCACTTGATAACCGTATTTCATCAACGATTTCGCCCCTCTTGATAGTACGGCTATCTATCCTAAATGTGATCACTCCCTCTATGGAGTCTTGATCACCAAAAGCAAAAGAGCTCCTATGGATTATACCTTTGCTTTGAGCTCCTAGCTTTTTCACCATCTCTTGATGAAGCTTGTGGACTCCTTTTGATGATGGACTTATACCATTTTCATGGACGCCGTCATCGCCCTTCACTTGTGGCCTCCACCGACCCGGTCCTTTGCTCCATCTTGCCATTTGCTAATCAATTCTCATGAAACACTTAAAGCAATCGTTAGCAAACTAGGTTTCATCAATTACCCAAAACCAAACATGGGTTTTCAATCTCCCCCTTTTTGGTAATTGATGACAACCTTCACAAAGATATGAAATGAAAACCACGTTTGCACTTTGGTAGTATTAGCTCTCCCTACATATGTGATTCCTTATGTTTGGTTCAATTTTTCACATATGCATGAATTTGAAGGTTTGGGTGAGCTACTACTATCAAATGATGCTAAGGTATATAGAATGGACCTTTGAAGCGTGATACCATCGGAGTTGTGGAAATATACCATCCTTAGCACCATTGTTTACTAGTCATGCATCACAAACTCAAAATACCTCGTGAGATCAACATTTAAGTAAAAGAGGTACTCTGTATGACATGTAAGTCCTATGCATGCTAGTTTGTCAAATCACCATTCAAATCCTATTTCTAAGCATTTCACCAACTCAAACAAGTATAGGAATTGAAGTTTTGACAATGCAACAATTCTAGGAAGAGGGAATAATTTCTTTTAATGTAAGAAAATAATTTTATAAAATATATATATTTTTATTATATAAATATGTATATAAATATTCATTTATTATATATTTTTTTCAAAAAGATAAGTTACAATACCTGATTAGGGACACCTCCCCCAAGCTTGAATGATGGTGTGGGCCCCTTCAGATAATTATTTATTTATTTCTTTCTTTATATATATTTATTTTTAGATAATTACCGATGATCTTCTGCAAGGGCTCAACGTTTATAGTCTGTTGGCCAGACTTTCCTTCCTTTATTGATCTGTAGCTGCATGAACAAACTCGGGAGAAGTCTCGGGTTGCCCCGGGATTTTTTCCGCATTGTTGACGGGAATAGAAGCAGCTATTTGTGCCATTTGTGTTTCTATCATTTTGTTAAAACTTGCTTGATTTTGAATAGAAGAAGACAAAGTTTCAAGTTTGGCATTTATATTTTCAAACATTTTATCATTGAAAGATAACTTTTTGTTCAAATTTTCATTGATTTTAGCTTGTCCTAGAACGAGATCTTTTAAGGAAGCTTAGTTTGAATTGTAATTGAATTGAAATTATTACGTTGCGGGCGGTGTTGGTTGTTCCACCCGTTATTACCTGAGGTTGGCGAAACCCATTGTTGACATATGAAGCTTCTTCTTGGGTTTCGGGACAGTTAGTGCCTGAGTGGCCAACGTTCCCAAAGACTTCACACGTCATGTGTAAGTCCATGGCCTGGACGGTACTCATGGTAGGGTTGGTAGCACGATCGTCCAGCTTTTGCATCAGCAAGTCTAATTTTGCGGCAAGCAAGTCCGTCTCCTTCACGGTATGCGAGCCTTTTTGTGTTTTTCTTCCTTCTCCCCAACTCTGATTGGCCACCATCTTCTCAATAAGTGCAGTTGCATCCGCGATGGTGAAAGAGAGGAATGCACCTCCAGCTGTGGTATCTACGTGCCCTTTTAACATGGCCGTGAGGCCTTCATAGAAGTTTTGGAACACGAGCCAATCTTCCATTCCATGATGAGGGCAAGCTCGGATGTACTCTTGAAGCCTTTCCCATGCTTCGGGGGATAGATTCAAGGGAAGATTGCTGGAAGTTTGAGATCTTTCCCCTTAGAGCGCTGGTCTTGCTTATGGGGAAGAACTTGGCGAGGAATGCTGCGGAACACTTATCCCACGTGTTGACGGCTTCCTTATTTTGATAGAACCATTGTTTCGCTTTCCCCGTGAGGGAGAAAGGAAACAAGCGGAGCCTGATACTGTCTTGTGCGACGTCTTTGATGACAATTGTGTCGCACAGCTCAAGGAAGTGTTGCAAATGAGCGTTTGCATCCTCGCTTGACAAGCCACAGAATTGGCTTGCCTGCACCATCGAGATAAGGCCTGTACGGATCTCGAAATTTCTATTTCTGATGTTGACAGCGGGCCCAACGGGCACATTGGCAACAGCGGGGATGGAGTAGTCACGGAGTGTCTTGGCCATGACGGTAGTAGCGGATGGTGCGAGAGTGAACAATTCGTCTGCCGACGGAGTAGCAGAAGAAGAAACGGTACGAAACCTTTTCTTCCTTAGAAGTTCTTCCGGATTGCTGATGAAATTATTTGGCAGAGTAAAACCGCTCATACACTATCCTGTTTTCATTCCAATAAAAACAAGGAAGAAAACAGCGAAGTTAGCATGTTTAAACTACGTCTACCAATGCTTATCTTGTAATCGATGTTTATGCCAGCTTAGATGTTTTTGCCCTCCCCGGCAACAGCGCCAGAAATGCTTGTTTGCATTTCTTAATGTCGTTACAAAAGATAGACTAAAAGTCCATCCCCGGCAACGGCGCCAGAAATGCTTGTTGGCATTTCTTAACGTCATTACAAAAGATAGAATAAAAGTCCATCTCCGGCAACGGCGCCAGAAATACTTGTTGGCATTTCTTAACGTCGTTACAAAAGATAGACTAAAAGTCCATCCCCGGCAACGGCGCCAGAAATGTTTGTTGGCATTTCCTAACGTCGTTAAAGATAGACTAAAAGTCCATCCCCGGCAACGGCGGTAGAAATGCTTGTTGGCGTTTCTTAGCATTACTACTAAAGATAGACTAAAGGTCCATCCTTAATAATAATACTTAGAAACATAAGTTGACATTCCCAACCACCATTACTTCAGAAAGGTAATCCTTGGCCCTTAGTGGCGCCGGCCTAGGTAATGCAGTCTGGTAATAGAAGTTAGAAGTGCCAGATTGGCCTTCCTAACCGTCATTACTTACGATATGCAAAACTGTGGCACGGCGCCGTGGGGTGCAACAAGAATTACAATCCTTAAGTAACGGTACTTAGGTACGCCAATCGATAGCTCAGTAAGGAATAAGATTACTCTGCAAGCGCACAGAACTATCATTGTAGTATTTCAACCCGTGAATAGGGTGTCGTATTTATAATTTTCCGTAGGAGGGCAATATGCATCAAGCGTGGTGTAAACATGATCACTTATTGAGTGCAATGGTAGGCATAGAGTAAACAGGAATAAAACATGATTTCAAGATAGTGGACACACATATGGATCAACCTCAAGGATAAAAGAAAAATAAAGAATAAAAGAATATATCTAACTGAGCAGGCATTGGTCATATATAATTATGCAAAGAACTATTAGCAAATCATCTAATTAGTAGGTCTAGTATCAGGACTAAGTCTGGGGTGATAGGGAGATCCCTGCCAGCCGATAGAGACTTTACGAACTCCTACTCAATATCCGAACGTGGGGGAATGCTAGGGATGGACAGGGCTGTCACCACCTGTCCACCTACCCCTCTGCCCGTGGGATACCGACATATCCGCCGATCTCCGCATACCCAAGCTCCATGCTTGCATACTTGGAAACAACTCTTAACCCCCGCGGACCCCAACCCTTCGGATTGACAGGCTAGGTTAAGAGTAACCATGACAGCATGACGAACCATCACCTCATTCCTAGTTCTTCCTCTATTCATACTAATTTGATGAACAATGAAGAACGATGATGAACAAGCCAAGAACATGATACATAAACTATGTTCTAGCTCATGTACTATGCTTATAGCAAGATCATAACTAGACTCTAGTTCATATGCATAATCATATAAGTATGATAAGAACTTGCTCATGGAAGAAGACCGAATTGTATTCATACCAAGATGATCCTTTTCTTCCAAGGAGACAAGCTCTCCTTGATAGCTCTTGCCTTGCTCACAAACTACTAATACTACTCTAAAGATACAAGTGAGAAGTGTGAGGTAGATGACTCCAAAATGATGTGTGTGTTGAAAGGGATGGAGCACCATCTATTTATAGTGGTACTATGACGGTTTGGCGCATCTAAACATGGAAGGAGGTGAAACCGCCATCAGCACCGCATTCGAAGATGGGCCCGAGAGGCCTCACCAGGGGGGCGGTCGGTCCCTGGGATGCACCAACTGGCCACCGCCTTCAGGTGGTCGGTTACTCTCTGGGCCTGGGCCTCCCCCGTGGTTACGGATGGATCCAATTACGCCTTGAAGGTGGGCTTCTTTAGTATTCTTTGTTTGCGTATTTGTCGGATTCGTCATTTGACTTTGCGCTTTCTCCATGTTGATGCGTATTTCCACTTGTTATGCCATAAAACCTGTAAAACATGAATGCTAGGGGTACAAGTGGAACTTGTTAGTAGTAAAGGCATATGTGCTAGAATATGATTGTTAATCCTCTTTTTAGTCTAAGTTGGTGGTATAAAATTTATCCATAAGAACCACCAACAGGTGGCCTGGCCCTTTTGTGGAGCTAGGAAGTGGAGGTGAAGCTAGAAAGCTCTGACAAACTTCACATTGATGTTACGGCTCAGTTACTTTCGACACGTGGAGTGGAATGGCGGTTTACAGGCTTCTATGGAGAAGCTAGACGGAAGTTACGTCATAGGAGTTGGGGGCTGCTTCAAATTGCTCAACTCAAGAACTAACCTTCCGTGGCTGTGTGCGGGTGATTTCAATGAGGTCCTACACGCACATGAGCAAATTAGGGGACAGGGGCATGCGGAGTGCCAAATGGATGGATTTAGAGAAGCAGTTGACGAGTGTGGTCTTGTGGATCTTGGCTTCATAGGACTACCATACACATGGAACAACAGACAGCCTGAAAGCTACAAATGTCAAATAGTCGGTTGGATAGAGGGCTGGCGAATGCAGCCTTCCTAGATATCTTCCAATTCGTCATAGTATGGCATGTCCAAACTGCAGAATCTGATCACTGTTGCCTGATCCTGGATTGCTGGAAGGATGCACCAAGGAGAAGAAGGAAACGGAGTTTTCGGTACGAAAATATGTGGCGCAGGAGATCCATCTTACCGTCATATGGTTGACTCCGCTTGGAATGGCCTAGAGGCACCATCAAATCTGAGGAGGGCTAGTCTGTTTGCTTGAACTCTGTTACAGGGACGATGAGGGAGTGGGAGAGCTCCACCTTCGGATCTGTCCAACGAGAGCTAGGCAGTCTCAGGAAAGAACTTGAGTTAGTAAGGGGAGCGGCTCTACGATCGGGTCCTTCTCGGCTGGAACGGCAGCTGATGTCCAGAATGTCTGAACTTTTGACACGGGAAGAAATCATGGAAAAGCAACACTCGAGGATTGACTAGGCTTAAGGAGGGAAGATCGTAACACTGCATTTTTTCATGCCAAATCTAGAGAAGGGGCTCGGACAAATCGGATTGCCGCTTTGCGAAAAAATGACGGCTCCATTGTCACCTCTCAGGAAGAGTTGGAAACAACAGCTCTGGAGTTCTACTCTAATCTCTTCACTAGACAGGAGATGCTAGATCCGGGACCAATCCTCGCCCATGTTCCAGAGAGGGTAACGCCAGAGATGAATGACTGGTTACTGAGGCCGTTTACAGCTGAAGAGGTGAGGCAAGCATTATTCATGATGGGAGCAAGTAAGGCCCCAGGGCCGGATGGGCTGACTGCTGGTTTTTTCCAGTTACATTGGGAATACCTTTGGGTTCAAGCGTTACTTCTTGAATGGAGGTGAGATGCCGACAATAATCAATAATACCACTATTGTGTTGATCCCAAAGGTAAAGCATCCACAAGAGATGAAGCAGTTTAGGCCCATATCTCTCTATAATGTGATTTATAAGGTGTGCTCGAAGGTTCTAGCAAATCGGATGAGACCACTTCTTGATGAGGTCATGTCTGAAGAGCAGAGTGCCTTCGTTCCAGGTAGATTAATTACTGACAATGTTCTAGTTGCATATGAATGTACTCATTACCTGCAGCGTAAGAGAGGCAAGTCTGGAGCGTGTGTGGTGAAGCTTGACATGGCCAAAGCGTATGACCGTGTGAAGTGGGAGTACCTTCGTCTGATCATGCTGAAATTGGGCTTTCATGGGGCCTTTGTTGCACTTGTGATGAACTGTGTGACATCGGTCTCTTTTTCTGTCAAGGTTAATGGTATGATGTCGAATACCTTCAGGCCAACAAGGGGTATACGTCAAGGCGACCCTATATCGCCATATTTGTTCCTACTTTGTGCGGAGGGATTATCATCACTGCTGAAATCGACCAACCCAGTGCATTTATCCGCGTGGGCATCCACGCTACCTGGGTTTCGCACCTGCTCTTTGCGGATGACTGCATTGTTTTTTCAGAAGCATCGCAAAGAGGAGCTACCAGACTTCAATAGATTCTTGATACTTACAGCCGTGGATCAGGCCAGTCGGTGAACAGAGATAAATCAGCAGTTTTTTCAGCAAAAATACCTTGGAAGATGCAAAAGAGGTGGTTCGGAATGAGCTGCACATACCGATGGAGGCACTGTCAGATAGGTATCTTGGCCTACCTACGGCTCTGGGGGACTCCACCACTCAAGCCTTTGAATTTTTGCCTGCGAGGGTTAAAGGAGTTGTTGGCTCATGGAGTGGCAGGGAGGCAAGCAGCGCCGGGAGGGAGATCCTGCTTAAATCAGTCGCCCAAGCGATACCCACATATTCAATGAGTTGCTTCCTTTTGTCAAAAGCAACTTACAACAAGATGAGATCCACCATAGCGAACTATTGGTGGGGAGGATCCGGGGACAGCCACCGGATTCACTGGCTTCGTTGGGATGAGTTGGCACGACATAAGTCTGAGGGCGGTATGGGCTTCCGGGACCTGCACAACTTCAACAAAGCCATGTTAGGCAAGCAAGGCTGGCGACTTATCATACGACTGGATAGTCTCTGCGCCAGAGTACTCAAAGGCCGTTATTTCCATGATGGAGATTTTCTGAACTGCACAAGGAAGAAACACTCGAGTCAGACTTGGAGATCGATCCCAGCGGGAAGAGATATCCTGAGAAAATGCTTGATCAAAAGAATTGGTAATGGCATGTCCACTAATATATGGAACGATCGCTGGTTACCGATGCACTTTGATGCAAGGCCGATAACTGCCCTAGGATGGGCAACAGGTGGTCACTGTTTCAGATCTGATAACAGAGGCAGGAGTATGGAATGAGGAACTCATCAGCGCAACCTTTCTGCCTATCGATGCTCGGGCTATCCTGCGAATCCCTCTGAGATCACAGGAGGATGACTGGTGGGCGTGGGAACCCGAAAAGCATGGAGAGTACTCGGTTCGATCAGCATACAGGAAACTAACTGAAAGGGTACCCCTGCAAGCCAATACATCAGTTGATAACACTTGGAAAAGAATTTGGAAGCTGGTTGTTCCTCCAAAGGTGAAGGTTTTCTGGTGGAGGGTGCTACATGAGTTTGTTCCAACTAAAGCAATCCTCCATCGGCTGCATATTGAACCAACTTGTTTTTGTGAGGTGTGTGGGGCAGACACAGAGTCTATCAGACACACACTGTCTGAATGCACAACTGCGAGGTTGTTCTGGCAGAGAACGAAGGAGTTGACAGGATCCAAAATCCCGAGGCTGCACCCCGTCACCTGGGCATCGGACATCATGGAAAAGGGGTTCTGCAGTTAGTCCGACCGCAGTGTCCTTATCATAGGAATGTACTATGCCCTTTGGATGCAGAGGAATAAGCATCGCCATGGAGGGGTGCAGAGGCCGCTCAAGGAAATAGTTCAGTGGACAATTGCTATGGCGCATGATCTTTGGCTACTTGTCAACCCACCAAAATAACCAACTGTCCATGTCCGGCCGGCAACGTGGACTCCGCCTTCCGCTGAATGGTTAAAGTGTAATATTGATGGGGCTTTCTTCCCAGACACTGGCCAGGGGGCAGTAGGAGCCGTTATACGTGATCAATGGGGCAACTTTTGGGGTGCCATGGCAAAGTGGGAGCCTTATGGTCTGGATGCACTGACGATGGAAGCCATTGCTTGTCGGGAGGGGCGTGTTTTTTGCTAGAAGCCGGGGAATTCAAAAGTTGCAGGTTGAAACTGATAGTCAAGAGCTAGTGAAGTTATGGGATATGGGCGAGACGCAGCGATCCACATATCTTACCGATCATCAGAGAGATCAGAGAACTGTGCAGAGCTTTCCATAGTTTTTCTATTCTATTTGCTAATAGATCCTGTAATCTTGTAGCCCATACGCTAAGCAAGTCACAGAGGGCAGCAGGGAAGGAGAGTGGCATTCAGCTCCTCCATGCATTGCCAGGCTGATGACTGAAGATTGTAATCTGGCTGATTCTTGATGAATGAATGAAACCTAGTCGGGCAAAAACAAAAAAAAAAAAAAAAAAAAAAAAAAAAAAACCCCGAGCCATACCAAGCTTGCGGCGGCGCCTAAGCTGGGGCGGCAAAAATTGATGTCACGCCTATGGTGAGAATCACTGTTGCTAGCTACTCCATCAGTCCCATAAAAAGAGACGTTATCACTTCTCAAGAAGTCAATTATCTTTAACTTTAACTAAATACTTCATCCGTCACATAAATAATTATAAATTTGTGACTTCTACCATTCTCCTTTGATCGTTCGTCTTATTTGATTTTTATATTCAAATAATAAAATTATTAAATCATTATAAAAATATCTCCAATGATAGACTAAGTCGTAACAAAACTAATAAAATTTATTAATTTTTTTAAATAAGATGGACGGTCAATAAGAACGATAGAAGTTAAAGATTTACAATTATTTATGAGACGGAGGGAGTATATAACAAAATACTAATGTTTATGATACATAATTAATATCATTATATAGAGCTTTAAATATATTTTTATAATAAACCTATCTGAAGACTCAAATGTTATCAATATATTTTAAAAATCTAGTCAAATTTAAAAAAGTTTGATCACCATTAGTCTTATAGTGACTCTTTTTATGGGACAGAGGTAGTAATACGGAAGGTTATGACACAAGTTTGATGAAAGAACTATGGTGTGGCTGAAAGAAGATTGGGTGGAAACTGTATCTACGGTTCCACACTACATACATAGCAGGGACGTCTACCGCGTGCCTACCTCCAAGATCCAGCGCTCGCTAACGAGTCCGGCCAAGCCCGTTCCACTGCCTTTTCCACCTCTGGCATGTCGAGCAAGCCCAATAAGCTTATCTAGTAGCTAAGTCATGTTCATAGGTAGACTATTACAACACATACAATAAGTATAGCTCTTTACAAATTTTGAGAATATTTAGTTAATCATGTGGAGCCCACCACTAACTCATTTGTACACCCTCTCTCTTCCTCGGTTGTTGTCCACATGCCTGCTTCCAACGGTTTGTTCCACTGAGTGAGGCCCTGATTAGTTAGGCTCTGAAAAGAAACGCTGATTTTAGCTAATGCTAATTAATTGTGAGGAAAAAAACACTGTTATAGAGCTGAAAAATAAGCGCTGATAAGATGAAGTGAACAGAGCCAGTTGGAATTTAGAAATACTGTAGCAACGTTTTATTTTTTGCAATAAACATCCAATCATGTCCTAAGTAGGCTCAAAAGATTCGAGAGATAATATTTTGCTATGCTGTCAAATTAGTTTTAGTTTTTATCTATATTTAATGCTCTATGCATGCGTCTAAAAATTGATGTCACTAGTTGGATTAGAAGTTAAGAAGAGATTTAAACGCCCATATAAACATTGGAGAATGTGAGCAGCCAGTGGATACATGCATCAACCATTCCATTCTCTCTTCTGATTTCTCTTTTTTTTTCCACCTAAGATTTTGCTTAGTTATTTATATTGACTATAAATTAATCTGACATGGCTTATTGTATTTGCTCATAGATCCCATCGATCGGACACATGATAATTATATGCATGCCAATTTTTTTCCTGTGGTGGAGGGCAAGCGAAGCACGCCCTAGATTCGCTGGACTGGTCATGCGTAAAACAAGGACCTGTATGTACGCGGCAAGAGAGAGAGAAACAACGCAAAGCACTAGGCAACACGTACTTGTTCGTTTAAATTGAAAATAAGCGTTTGATTTTGGCAAACGAAAATTCCTATTCGCTTGAGCTGAAAAATAAGCATTATTTTTTGCTCAGTACTGATTTACTGTGTGGGAGAAAAATTTCGTTCCGTGCCCTAAGAAAAAAGCGCCCGTTGCTGAAGGGAACATTCTGGTCACAATCGGAAGCTGACCGAGTGACTGGGGCTGGTTTGGTGCCAGCTATGCCAGACAAGCTGTGTGCGCGCGCGCGCGCGAGCCCTACCACTCGTCCACCACTACTGACCACTCCCTCAGTCCCCAGCCAGCCAGCCGGCTGCCTCCTCTTCTCCTACTGGTTCTACCTCCATGGACGGCTGCAGTGCAGGCATGGCTGCCGTGCCGTGCCGCCTGGCAAGCGTCAACCAATGGACCAACGTTTGTACAGCGACAGCGGAGAGAATCCCCGAAATACGTAGAAGAAGAACGCAGGGATTGGGCCCCCCAGCACAGCGACAAAGTGGATTGGGCCTGCTGGCGTGGGCCCCACCACCAGTACCCCACTTCACCTTCGTTCCATTCGATTCCCCTTCTCTGCATCCAGCTGCTCCTTCCTCCACCCCTGCCTGCCCCTGTCCTTGCCCTCCGCGCCACGCCATAGAACAGAATGTTCTAGTTCTTGGATGCTCTCGCGCCCGCGAAACATTCCCTTTCCTTCCTTGTACGGCCCCTCGGCCCGCCGGCCCATCTTCCGTAAACAAAAGCCAAGGAATCCCGCGCCGCCTGGCCGGCTGGCCCTGCCTCTCTCTTCTCTCCCCTCCTCTCCTCGTCCCACGGTATCCGCCACGCCAAGGGGTTCTTGCCTCCAGGGGGGGTGGACCAGTGGGTTTAGCGCAAGCGCAAGCGCTGTCGGTTTGATTTCCCGTGTAAAGCTTGGATCTTGGCGCGTGGGCTGCCCGTTGGTGCCGGCGGCGGTGAGGCCGCCAGGGTCTGGAAGGAGAGCGTCCTCTTCGGACGGCGCACCGGCGCCGGTGTGGTGTGAACAGAACACGGATTTCTCTGGCCCGGGTTCAGGTACGCGATTTTTCTCCTCTCTCTCGTTCCCTTTTTTTCTTTCAAAAAAATGAACTCCCCTGATTCCGGCGTGCGAATTCCTCGACTTCTGACCGATCCCCTCCCCTGCTAGATCATAATCACTTTTCCGCAGATGTGCAACTTCGTCTGGCTCTTCCGCGTGCTCTGGCGGATCCTCAGCGTCGCCTTCTGAGTTCTGAGCCTCAACCTCCCAGTCCCCCGCGCGCTCTCCACTCCGCCGCGGCCGGCGGCGCCGGCGGCGGCTCTCGGACTGGACTGATAGCTGAGCCTCTTCTCGCGGAGGGAAAAGGAGGTTTTCCGTCGGTGGGGGTTTCCTTCCTGTAGACCTCGTTCGGTCGGTCCAAGCGCGTCGCGTGCGGTGCGGTGCGGCGGAAAGCTGGGACGCTGCTGGCTGCCTTTGATGCAGTGTGGCGTCTCACACAAGGAACCCCCGCGTCCCGTGCCCCCATTGATGTCAGTAGTGCGGCCTTGGAGGTTGCATCAACATTCAAGCAGCTGCAGCTCCGTCCGGGATGATGGCATGCCTCAAGCTGGGATCCAGGGCTGATGTCTTCCGGAAGCAAGGGCAAGAGTGGTATGCGCTTTCCCCTGCCATGTTGCCTTGAATTGCCTAATCTGCACAGTCATGCTTTTTTTTTTTCATATATAACGGGCCTACTAATTGACTGATTTGTGCAGTGCTTAATTGACCGATTCGATGATACAGTTATTTGTTTATTTATTTGTCATTAATTATACCTACGACCACAATAGCCCACTAGTGTTTGTCTGTGCGCCGAATGAAATGTGCCATATGATACTAGAAGCTGCCGTACATCCACTGCCAAACCTCTTCCTCTTGGCTCCATCTGCCGCTCTGCTTATAGTATATAACCCATTCCTCTTGAATGGCTGGGATTCAATCAGAAAGTGGGAGCCAGCTATAAGCTTGGAAACCTTATCTTTTGTTTTTAGCCGCTACCACTTTCTGGATAGATTCACTATCAGTGGTCGAAAATACAGCCTGTTAGTATGAGCCCACAAAGATTTCTGTTTCGATGCATTCTAGGCACGGCGAAATTCGATCTGTTGGCGGAGGCCAACGTTTCTTTTCTTTTGTACCGCTTTGGAACTTATTGAGGTCAAGGCAGTGGTGGGTACATTAGAACGCGTATAGTGAGGAAATCTTGTCCTGCTTTGCTATTTATAGTAATGATATCCCCCCTTTTATAGTTTTATTTGCAACAATTATTTCTGTTGACTTTGGGGGCTCGTTTTATAATCTGACTTGTAAATGCAGCTCACATGGTGAGCACTAAATGGATCGAATTTGGTCCTTCACACTTGCACTGTCACCACATTATGCTGGGTACTCTGTGGCAGATACTGGCCCTGGAGTGTGTAAATACACTTCTGCAAGTTTGCTACTTGAGATAACTTATTGCTGTACCTAGTACAATGCTTAAGCTTTGAATAACTGTCTTTTGCTGGACAAATCTCTTACTACATTTTTTCTTCTTTTAGCCCACTCTTGGTAAATCTGTGGTTTGTTCTCTCTTTGAAGTAGCAGGCCTTGATAGCTTCATTGTGTTAGATAATCCGTACTGTTAAACAGTCTTTCATGTTTCTGAATAGCAACTGTATGCCCATGACAAGGGATACGATGACGGGGTGCCTATTGTGGATCCTTTTCATGATGGGCGACGAAATTATCTTGTGCTATTGTTTACTGGGATGAGTTCTCTACCTATTTGCATGTCCCTCTGTTAAATTGTCGGAAAACATGTTTTACTAAAAGTTTGAGTTATCCAAAGAGAAAATGAATGCTGAAAAGTTAATGTCCATTATGTTACAGGTACTGCACATCTGGTCTTCCCAGTGATATAACTGTGGTAGTTGGGGAGCAGTCTTTCCGTCTTCACAAGGTAAATTTTCACCAGAAATTATTCACAACTGTTTCTTTCTTTCGCACCATTTTCCATTGTTTCACACTATTTGCACAACTGACTCATTTCTTTGAATTTGGGGCTGCTACAGTTTCCTCTATTATCAAAAAGTGGCCTGTTGGAGAGGCGTATCAGAGAGAGAATTGATAAGGGGGACGATAACTCTGCCATTGATCTATCTGACATTCCTGGCGGAGCAAAGGCTTTTGAGCTGGCTGCCAAATTTTGCTATGGTGTAAAGTTTGAAATGACTGCCTCCAACGTTGTACACCTTCGTTGTGCAGCTGATTATCTTGAGATGACAGAAGATATATCCGAGGGAAATTTGATCGCACTGACAGATAACTTCCTTACCCAAACAGTCCTCAGGAGCTGGAAGGATTCAATCAAGGCGCTTCAAACTTGTGACAATGTCCTTGATGTTGCTGAAAGATTGCAAATTGTAAAGAGGTGTGTAGACTCTATTGCAACTAGATCATGCAGTGACCCTGATTTATTTGGCTGGCCAGTAGCCCAGTATGGAGGCCCGATGCAGAGTCCTGGAGGGAGTCTCTTGTGGAATGGTATTAGCACGGGAGCAAGGCCGAGAAATAGCAGCCCGGATTGGTGGTATGATGATGTCTCATGTTTAAGCCTTCCGTTATACAAAAAACTCATCTCAGCCATGGAATATCGGGGCATCAGTCAGGAGATTATTGTTGGATCCCTTAACCATTATGCCAAAAGGCGTTTGCCTGGTTTGAATCGGCGTAAAAGCATCAGTGATACCAGCAACTGTCTTTCTATGACTAGTTTAACATCCATCCCTTCTGAAGATGACCAGAAGTATCTTCTTGAGGAGATCGATAGACTACTACCTTTCCAAAGGGGTGTTACATCATGCAAGCTACTGTTTGGCCTCCTGCGTACGGCTATCTTCCTGAAAGCCAGCCCCTCCTGCGTGTCGAACTTGGAGAGACGGATAGGTATGCAGCTTGACAAGGCCAGCTTGGAAGATCTTTTGATACCGAATGTTTCTGATTCTGTGGAAACACTGTATGATGTGGACTGTGTGCAGAGGATTGTAGACCATTTCTTGGCAATGGACCAAGAAACTGGTGGGGCCTCCCCTGGCATTGTTGAAGATGGACAAATGTTAGCCTCACCATCTTTAATGCCAATAACTATGGTCGCTAAGTTGATTGATGGTTATCTAGCTGAAGTTGCACCAGACGTGAACTTGAAGCTGCCAAAGTTTCGGTCTTTGGCTGCTGCTATACCAGATTATGCTCGTCCGATAGACGATGGGCTTTATCGTGCTATTGACATATATCTCAAGGTAACACTTGGTTATACCTGCTCTTTATTTAGCAGTTTCCTTGTATGCGAAAGTTCTCACTTACTCAAGAACACAGTTGAAGTTAGTTTTTCACTGCATATGTGTTTCACAGTTCTTTCGTTGTTAGTATCAGTTGCATTGGAAAGGATTTGGTGGATGGTTGTTCTCACTGTTCATGGTTCCAAAGATTAGGTTTAGAAACCTATGATTTTGTTCCGTCGAGATGATGCTTACTCCATACTGTTGTATTCAAGTCATATTCTGATATTGTTGTTGCATTTTAATTGCACCTAGGACATGATTTACCTTGTATTTATTTATGTAACAGAATGTTTGGCATTTATCACGCTAGCACATCGATCACGTTCATGTTTAATTTTCTCACAGTCCACTTTGTTTTGGTTTGGTAGGCCCATCCACATCTGTCAGAATCGGAGAAGGAAGATCTTTGCCGGGTGATGGACTGCCAGAAGCTGTCCCTGGAGGCCTGCACGCACGCAGCACAGAACGAGCGCCTCCCGCTCCGCATCATCGTGCAGGTTCTCTTCTTCGAGCAGCTCCAGCTTCGGAGCTCTATCGCGGAATGCCTCATGATCTCGGAGCCCCTTGATGGCGGCGGCGTCTCGCGGCAGCTTGGCGGCCTGCCTGTCTCGGGCGAGCACCACCGTGGCGGTGCCGGCTGGCCCCTGGCCGCCAGGGAGAACCAGACGCTGCGGGAAGGCATGGACAGCATGAAGCAGCGGGTGTCCGAGCTGGAGAAGGAGTGCTCCGCCATGAGAGAGGACATCGAGCGGCTCGGCCGCAGCCGCAGCGCTGGCAAGAGCAGGTTCCCATTCGCCCTCACCGCAAAGCCCCAGGTCTGCAGCACCAAGAAGGACAAGGAGGCTGCCTCGGAGACGTCAAAGTCAAAGGCTGTGGCAGTGACGGGGAGCGAGGACAAGCTGGCCGTGGTAAAGGGCGGTGCCGCCAGTGATGGCGCGCCGCAGCTGAAGCACAGGAAGCACAAGATGAGCCTTTCAGCCTGTTAGATATCTACATACATACACACAGTATAGGCCCAGGATGAGCACGGCTTTGAATGAGACTATCGATGTGATGATGCTCATGTTTTTTTGACATTTGCTCAGTGAAAATGCATAGCGTCGCCAGCATATTTTGGACTTCCAGGGGAATATACTCCTACTGTACCATGCTTTCTTCCGTTGTGCTTGTACATGCCCATTAATCTGAAAGGAATTGACTCGTAGAGTCCTACCTAAGTTCCTGTGAAATTTCTGGGTCCAAACAGATTCTCAGAACTCAAAAACTTTAAAGGGCATCCTGCATTGATTCTGATAAATGTGGTGTTACTTGTCCTCCTCAAATCAAATTGGGTGAAAAACTGAATGAGTCTGCCGGTCATTTTTTTGTAATTTGATTTTGAATTCAAATACTCCCAAGAATGCTCGCTTCTGCTTATTGCGGCGGTTTGGGCTGCAGCTGCTGCAGCCCAAGCAGCTGCCCAGGCCTGCTTGTTTCTGCTTATTGTGGCTGTTTGGGCTGCAGCCCAGACGGCCAGACTTCCCTTCCCCGTCTTCTCCGTCCTTCGGTTCCGGCGGATTCGAGTCTCGAGAGGACTGGCCTGCTCTAGGGTGTGGTGCCCCAGTCGCTGCCCGTGTATCCGCCCTCCGGTCAGGTCACTGGCGCTAGGAAGCACTTAATCGAGCTGCCGACGCCTTCCTCACCAGTCCCCCATCGACGTCGGGTGGCCATTCCTTGGCGGCGGCAGGCGGCGGCGTTCCCCAGGTGGCGGGCGTTCCTTGTGGCGACGGCGAGCCACGTGTCCCGCCAATGTGAGCATCCTCTATCCGGATTACGGCTGGCTAAATTGTACGGCTGGCTGATTATTATGAGAGAAAAATACTGTCATAATGGCTGGCCTGGTAAGTTCAAGCGAAAAGACATGCCTCCATATCAGCTCATGTTAACAAAAGAAGCATTCTCCATATTATGGAAGCGTCGATGCATCACTCTGTTTTTCTTTTTCGTTATGCAACTTCAAAAGGCAATGGAGATTCCTATGTTGCCAAACTAATCCAAACAATAGCTGCAAATAGCTCCCTTAAACATATGTATTCATGTTGCTGGTACTAATTTTACTAATACCTTTTTGTTGGTCCCTAAAAACCAGCTTCTGTTAGTCAGCTCTAGAGATATTGGTTGCAAGATAAGTTTTGGATCCATGTATTGCACCTTGCTTTCAAACTAAATGGCACTCCTGCAGAAAATGTTTCGCAACAGTTTTTTTTGGGGGGGTTGCTCCTGGGGTTCAATTTTAGGCCAACTCAAGTTTAAGTGCAGTTCCAGTCCTGTGTTGGGCATTCCAGTAGAATTCCTGATCTACATCTTACATAACTTTATTCTTCCTGTAATAGTTCAAGCATAAAGGTTTCTTGCTACGAAATCAGTGAAGTTGACAAAGTTTGCAGATAATAAATATCCTGATAATACAGTTAGAAACACAGATAATAAAGGCACAAATATCCTGATAATTCTGACTGACTACTCCATTTTCAGATACGCCACTGAAAGGTGACAACTCTGGTTTACTTCTTGACGTGACCATGCTCTCCACCTGAAGTTCGTGGCTATGATTTACATAAACTCCAGCAAGGCACAACCCCATAGAGACAAGTGCTACTTGCCTTACCCTGTGTCTTGCTATTGGTAATGCATGTGTGACCTATAAATCTTGTAAGTATAAGTAGAAAGACATATAATGCAAAGTTACACACAGATGGATCGAGGCTGTGCTCATTGGGACAACCAAACTACAAGAATCTTCCTGCAACTTTGCATTGCTGAGAAGGAAAAACAAAACTTTAACAGTAAGGGGTTGACCAAGATAGGGTGGCACAGTCTGTATCGCAAGTTCAAAGAACAAAC
This sequence comes from Eremochloa ophiuroides, assembly GCA_038502445.1. Classification (NCBI taxonomy): domain Eukaryota; kingdom Viridiplantae; phylum Streptophyta; class Magnoliopsida; order Poales; family Poaceae; genus Eremochloa; species Eremochloa ophiuroides. The sequence goes on along the minus strand of JAHLJS010000004.1, from coordinate 6,956,298 downwards.
GCGCAGGGCTTATGATACCAAACAGCTGCAGAACAAATTTAACAGCCTGAAAAGGATGTACAATTTATGGAGGCAACAAAACGACAAGACTAGAGGCGTGTGGGACAAGAATTCAAGCACCGTTACACAAGATGCTGACGGATGGAACAATCAAATTGCGGTAACTACAGTTTCTCATGTTTAATGTCAATTCTTGTTTTTTGTTGAGTTTAAAAGTGCGACTGTAGTTGGACACTTAATTGTTCTTATAAATTGCAGAATAGTTTATGTTGAATTGTCCTCTATCTTACTTTTTTTTTAATGAAATCCTCTCTCTTACATATTCACCATTGCTGTCTTGTAGGAGAATAGTGCAGCAGAAGACTCGCGTGGAAAGGCGCTAGCACACGAGGATGCACTCACCATTCTTTTCGGCGCCATGGATGGCAATGACAGTACAAAGTTGCATGTTGGTGGCACTGGTGATAGAACACCAAGTGGGGGAAGTGAAGATAACCGTGCACGGGTGTCAGAGGATGTAGGACGTTGTAGGCTTGGCCGTATGTCCCAATTGTTAAGCCAGGAGCATATGGTTGACAGCCGCCCAACCAAGAAGTCTAAGAATACCGGGTACTATGCAGCATATGGTTGACAGCCGCCCAACCAAGAAGTCTAAGAATACCGGGTACTATGCTGAACGCATCTCCGAGAGCATGCTTGAAAGCAGGAATGAAAGCAATGCCATGTCGGCGTGAGCAAGAGGAGGTGATAGAATTGCTGCAGCTTGTGGAAAAGGATGGGGTGTCTCAAGGATCTGAGTTGTTTGAAGCTGAAAATCACTGAAAATAAACGCTAATGCTGATTTCTTATGAGAGGAAAACACTGTAGAAGAGCTGAAAAATAAGCAGTTTTAAGTTCAAGCGAATCCGATGTGCGGCTTTTAGGTCTCCAATCCAACATGCGGCTTTTAGGTGAATTACCACTCCAAAGAACCGAATTGCATGGCTCCGATGGACTTGGGATAATGCTAAGATGTGATATTGTAATACCTCTAGTATTACGGTTAATTAAAACTGACATGTCATCATGTTTAATTTAATTGCCTGCATATGATTGTGCTTAGGGACTTTAGAGTGGCTTAATTATGAATGATGATGATTGTATAGTTAAATCCATCATTGAAATCCCAAAAATAAATTCAAAAGGAAAATAAAAAATAAGCCCCAATTGGGTCCCAAAAACCTAATTCAAAAGCCATAAAGAATCTGATGAAAGTGTTTTAATGAAAGTTGTAGGTATTTTAAAATGGAGCAACTTTTATTTCTGGAGATTTTGAAGTTATGCAGTGAAAATTCAAATTAAACTCGAAACAGTGCTTTAAAATTTGAATTTGAAATGTTATTTCAAATTTATCAGGAATTTGACCAAACTTCCTTAATAAAAGTTGTAGATATAAACAAGTAGAACAACTTTTATTTTTACAGAAATTCATATTGTTAAGAAATTTTTGGAGAATTTGATTGGATTGCAGATAGAATTCAAATTTGAGTTCTACCCCCTTTTGAATAATTTCAAAACCGTGCAGAATTTGAACTTGCTTCAGAAACTAAAAATGTTCTACATGAAATTTTCCACCACTTTTATTTTTGGTGTTTTCCCTGATTCAAATTGAAATAGGGTTTAATTGAGTGAAATAGGGTTTGACCTAGAATTACTAGCTACAGTAGTAGGGGGACCCCTACAGTGGCGACACTGTCGTGCGCGCATGTGCGCGCCGCGCGCTGGCCACCATCCGGCAAGGGCTTGGCCGCCGCCGCGCCGTGATCGCAGGGGGGCCCGGAACCGCCCCGTTCTTATCCCTTTCCTATCCCATTGTATAAAGGCGACGAGTACCCCATCACTGTTCTTCTCCTCCACTCGGTCGCCGTCGGGTCTCTCTCGGTTCGCGACCGAATTCGCTCTCCTCTCACCACCATTGCCAAATTGCTCGTGCTACTAACTTCGCCATTCGCTTGCGCATCGTTTGGGTCCGGGTTGGTGGCGTGACATAGCCGGAGTAGCTCAGGAGCATCCTTCTTCTTCCTCGACTCCGGTCGGTACTTCGCCGTGTGCCACCTCGCCGTCTCTAGCCTGTTGTGGTGAGCCCCTTCCCTTGTGTTGCCATGTTCTTGACTCTTGGTGGACTTGTGATGCTCATGCACCGGTCCGCTTCGTGTTTGCGGCTCAGGATCCGCCGGAACGCCCCTCGCCGCCGTGCCGGTGCTGCTGCCCTCGTCGCCGCCGTCATGAGCCTGCCTCTGCAACATCTCTGAGCCACCCGGCGTGTTACATCGAACCTTGGTGAGACGCTACACATCCCTAACTCGTTACTTTAGACGCTACTGCACCGGTTCGCCCGGAACGCGGTCGTGACCTCTGACCCGCCATGGGCGAGTTCAAGCTCGTCGGAGGCGCACAGATTCTAGTTGAGGGGTTTGGAGGCGCTTGAGATGTGTTGGAGATGCGAACGTGGTGTCCGGTTTTGTTGTTGGGGTTGCCGGCGGCGAGCTCCGCGGCGAGCCGCCTTGTGCACGCGCGCGTGCGCGCGGGAGAAGAGGGAGCTGACAGGTAGGGGCCGCCTGTCAGCGTCCCTGAGAGAGAGAGAGAGCGCGCGCGCGGGTGAGCGCGTGGGCCGCGCTGGGCTGGCCTGCTGTTACTGGGCCGATCCGGGCCGGAGTGAGGTTTTCTCTTTTATGGATATTTCCAAAGCATTTTCCATTTATATTTTGGGTGAATAGTGCTACACTTTAATCTTTTTGTGTGAATTAATTTACTTCATGAAAAATTATGAAAATATTCGTGTGAACTCTCTGCAATGTGTAAAATTTTGTAAAAATATTAAGTATGGTGTTTGAACACTTTCTATAGAGGCTAAAATTGTACCTTTTAAATTAAGAAATGCAACTTCAAACAATTTTAATAAATTCTATGTCAAACTAAAAATCATGAAATTTATTTTGGTACTATTTTACGGCAAGATCTACCTGTTGGTAAAGTTTGGGCTCAGTTGGAAGTAATTTACATTATTAGCCTTGTAATGATGGATTAATTGATTAATAAAATAAATAGAAAACATTAATAACTTAAGTTTGGTGTGATTTTAAGATTTATTGTGGTCTTAGGTCAAACACCCTTATGACCTAGGACATCTTAGAATAGGTTTACTTAGATAGTAATGTTGAGAAGTAGTATTTGGAATTTTGTATTATTATTTATTGTTATATCTTGTATCCCGTATCATTGCATCACATTAAGAATGCATCATTGCATACGTATAGTGACCGGGAACGAGGAAGTGAAAGTTGAGGCACCTGCTGAGGAGATTGTTTCTGAGGTGATACAAGGCTTTGATATCTGTGGCACAGATCCTGATCCGACTCTCTTCGCACTCCAAGGCAAACCCCAGTGCATTCAGCCTTCTCCTTGTGGTTTGCAAAATTTTTGTAACTTGAGTTAATCCACTGCATGAAGTTAATAGGAGTTGATTGAAAACCCACTTGATGCATTACCAACCTAGAGCACTGAAATTCCTAGAAACCATTTTAAAATAAGATGTTTGAAAATGCTTAGCCCTGCTTGAATAATTTAGATTTGCATAAAAAACTATTTTGAGCTATTGTAATATATTATTGATTAAATTCATGAAAGGAAAATGGTAATGTTCTCGTTCCGTGGTTGTGCACCTGATCAGTACATCGTCACCGATGGGAAGTGATTTTCTGTTCGGTGGTCATGTACTTGGGTTGGAGTCCCAATGCATCGTCATCGACGGAAAAGGGATTCGAAAACCGAATGGACAGTTGTACTTGGGTTAGAGTCCCAATGCATTGTCGCCGACGGGAAAGACAGTAGGGACCATTCGTTGTCAGGCCTGCTGTGATCGAGAATTTACAACTAGCCACATACTCCGGGAAGCCCTATCTCCGGTGGCTCTACTACTCGAACCGACGACCACACACTGGGAGTGGAGAGATGGCGAGAGTAGCGTGTACCCTCGTGGCCGTCGTGCCCGGAGACGAGTGGAGTACTGTGCTCTCGAGTGGCGCATGACCGATTCAGGTTTTGGAAAAGCCGTGATAGACGGGGTTGGTATATGCAAGCTTAAGTGCTACATATGCAGTGTGGTTAGGGATCTCCAGCTGGGTACTAATCGATTCAAATCGTCGTTGCTCCTTGGTTATGGAGACTTGATCCTCACACCTACATCGAAGAGTGGTTCGGAACTAGGATGTTTTTTTTAGAATAAATAAGTAATTGAAATTGAAGGAACATGCGAAAGAACGGAGATCTATAGTTATTGGTGAAAATAATATTGAGTAAAATATTGAAAGTAGGATTAAAGATTAGTATTGCTTTTCTGTAAAAATCTTCGATTCTTACTAAAGCTTTACCTTGACTCCCCTCAACCTGCATTCCTGAGTCTCATCTTTTTCTTTGGTCGGGTAAGTCTTGCGGAGTACCGCAGTATTCAGGGTTTATTAACCCTTGTTGCAGGAGAAACACCGCAGCAGGTTTGTCTTGCTCCCTGCTGCGTGACTGTTATCCAGGAGGAAAGTGACGACGAGTGAAGCTAGACCCTTGGGCAGGGTTCCAATTATCATTACCTAAGTATGTTATATTTGGTTATTCCGCTGCTACTTCTATTCATCTATAGTCTGTAATAACTGCACTTAAATTTTATTTGGACAACTGGTTTGTAATCTAAGTATTATGTAACCTTTTCGTACTTTTACTCTGATGTATTTTATTATAAAATGTTGTAATCCTGTAATGGCTTCGCAATAGGATCCTGTCGGAGAAACGGGCGCTGATATAGCCCGTCAGAGCCTTCTACGTCATTTGGAACACAAGCTCGGCTGTCAGAGGTCATCAGTGACAATGACAGGTGCCTGTGGGCCACATGATTTAGGCGGTTCTGTTACAGATATGGTCCATCCTTGCTTAGTTTTCAGTCGCTTGTGTTAGGTTTGTAAGTGGAATGTACCCATGGCGACATAGGGTAGCATGATATCTCTATTGCGAATTATGTTATGCTGAACCTTATCCCCTTGTTTTAGTTTTATAGTCTAATTAGATGTTGATATCTGTATTGCAAAATATGGTATGCTGAACCTTGTCCACTTGCTTTAGTTTAGTTTAATTAGATTAGATGTCGATGTCCCTTGTTGCAATTGAATCAACTTCAAGTATGTAAAGTATTGGGTGATGTCAACATAAAACAGCATAAAGGCTCCGCAGGTCTGTATTGGAAATCTTCCTCCAGCAGTTCAGCAGTTGGCAGTTCGTGAGAAACTATTATATAAGTTCCATCACAGTACGTTCTGTCAATATATACAATGCACACATAAAAGTTACTCGATGTCAAGCATAACCACAAACAACCATGCGTGAGGTGGCACGCCATCCAAACGATTTACTTGTTCAACTACCTTGAGTCATCTGCTAGCTAAGGAAGACAAGTGGTCACTGTAATGTTTTCGTATTTCCAATCCAAGTGCAGAACATAGCTATGACTGCACCAATTTGTCTGCAAATCGGAGCAGAAGGATTACGATGCATAGGAAAATAATGGCGACTTCAATGATTCCATCTAGGCACATCAATTGCTCAGCCAATTTATTAAAAGTTTCACGCCCAAATACCTGTCAAAACATGAGCTTTAGAGTAGGTATATCTTCCAAGTTCCAAAAAAATCAAGTGATATATTAGCTCTTATAAAGCGCGGGGATTGAGAACCATCTATTATCTATTATGACAGTTAACAGCAATCGAGGTGAAAATAAGCAGTAATCTCTTTTTTTATGGTAAGGCAATATGTCTTTGTTTTGCATTGTCATGAAACTCATTTTTGTTTACACTTTACATTAAAAGAGAATCGATTAAAAACAAGCCCTATCGAAGACAATACCTTGTAAATAGAAGATCAGTTCCAGAAAACAGATGTTATCCTAGATGCTATCCCATGATTAGAGATTAATAACCTTTATTAACCATTGTCTAGAAGGTCTAATTGTGGACCCATGCCATCTAACGCTAGACTCGCCTAAACTAGCATCTAGAGTGTTATAAAAAAGATAAAAAAAAACTAGCATCTAGACGTCATCCAGAATCTAAGACATCTAGGCAAACAGTGAGTAAAGGAGAACAGAGATCTAAGTGACCCAAGTGGAAAAAAAACCCAGGTGAATCATCGCTAACATGTACTCTACGAGAAAAACGGTCTAATCTATTCAACATATGCGAAAATGTTAATTTCCTATATTGTATGGACAAAAGATAGCATATAATCCATGATAAGAAGGACAAGGGGGAGAAACTCAAACCTCTAAATGGTAATTTAATTTAACAGGGATGTTCTGCTCAGCATGTCGGACACAGTAATGTAACATATCCAATACAGCCATATCAGTTTGGTAATCATCAGATCCTGTGTAGAATACATCAGATACTACACTCAAAATGGTTCAGACTACATCATGATAAAAGTACTGATGCCATACCTGGTATATCATAAATTTGCTGGGCAGGAATGTTAAGTAGCTCTGCTAACTCATTTTGAACACGAGCACGTTGCTGTATTGATAGCCTATCACCATGTGTGACAACAACAACAGGTTTGTCATCTGCAATAAAATTTGTTATTATCACATGATGTCTACAGTACCAAGTATAAATCTGTCAACATTCAACAGAGGGCAAACATCTTTCTTGAACAAGTTGATAATTGAAGCTGAAAAATTATTAAATAGATATTATTAGAAAAATCAATAACCTGTATACGAGCCTCTTATTCAATAACAGGTGAGATCGAATTGAAGAGAATACAATAGGATAGAAACATATATTTCATTCATAAAGCAGTATATGCGAACATAAATCTGTATTCAGTAAATTTCCTATGATAATGATAAAATGAATATAAGTATATGTGAACATAAATCTGTATTCAGGAAATTTCTTATGATAATGATAAAATGAATATGTAAGGTTTGTGTGCATCTTAGCGACCCATACCTCCAATCGATAAGAATGGATACATAAAAGTTTGACGGAGTATCTCAGTGTATCCTTTATTGTTGTTATCAATTGACTCAAGGACTGCGACACCATCAACAACAAATATCACGAAATTGACCTTCCGGGTTATGTAACGAAGAAAACTGTATTGCCTCCCCAATAGTTTGATGTGCCCTGTCTTATTGCCTTCATCATTATCCCTGTTTAAAAATGTTCAGAAATTTAATGACTATTAAGTTATATATTGAGTTGTAAATCTTCATATGTTGCTTCCTTAGCTTAAGAATAATAAAGGAAGTTTGTGAAATTGAAACAGAAAAACAAAAACAACATTAAAGTATAACAATACTCTGAATGTCATGCAACGATGACTGCAATTGTCATAAAATTCAAAACATATCCAGATCCTGGCTAGAAACACTGTCCTGTGAAAGAGAGTGAGAAAATTTTCATGGTGATCCTCAGGCCTCAATGCTTATAAAGCATACAGCAGGTAGGCAAGTAATTCAGGGTAGCTATCCTATTGATGCCAGAATTCTATCATAGTTGTGCACAAACGAGACAAACAAATCCAGTCACAATCTATAGTTAGTCCTAAGAATTTGCCTCATTCTGCAATCTGTATATGGCTAGTGACAGCTGAGATTATATTTGAACATGCTAAACGGTAAAAGGTTGATTACTCAAATTTATTAGCACAAATTTGAGAATTACCTCAGAAAATAATGAACAGTTTGTACAGAGTCATACACTGTACAATTTTTTTTCTAGCATCATGACAGAAAACAAAAGAGTTAGCAAGTCACCCCTTACCACATTGTTGTCTCCCCATGGCTTATTCCTTTTGTCATCCATTGACGCAGCATTTTGAAATTTTTCTCTCGATCGTTTGACCAGCCACATGAATCATAAATACATATGGCACTTGAATTCCTTGGAATTGGATACTCACGAAGAAAGATTGTACCATTTGATTTTGAACCGCCTATTAAAACAAATTTAGGTTTAATTACTTGAAATCAACCTCTGCTTAATGGAAAACGTGCCAATGCACGATCTCGAAAAAAAATACTTGAAATCAAATTCATTTGTAAATCACCATGAAATAGCATCCCCCCCCCCCCCCCCCCACACACACAAAAAAATGGATAAAACTTACATGACACCTGTGCTCGACCTGGTGCAAAAGGATCATCGTCCTTGTCAAAAACCCTTGTAATTCGGTTTATAAGTGTGCTCTTGCCAGAACCTCTAGGGCCCACCAGCAGAAATGTGGTGATCTCAGGCAAGAGAAAATGTCTAGCCTTTGCTCCACCAACTCCTTCAATCAAGTCACCAGGCTTATACCTGCTCATAGGTTGACTTTCTAATGAAGCATTTAGTAAATAAGAACATAACAGAGTGAACTTTTCTAGTGAATTATAGTGCAAGGTAGCAACCTTCAGTATTTATGTTTGGTTGGTTCATTAAAGAAGTACAGTCACCATTTAAAGTTTTGTAAGTACAGAGCATAGTGTATAAAGGGGAGAAAATGCAGAGCTGAAAACAAATTTACATGACTATTTACATATTTTCAGACCCTAAGGACATCGTTTCTTCAAGTTCAAATGTCATAAAATATCAGCCAAAAAAAACATCAGGAAATGAACATGCACTCCATGGAAATCTAGGTATGTCTATGGCATCAGACCGTGCTTTTCAATAAGTAGTAATACTGGAAATTTTCAGTCTAAATGGCAGGATGAAGTGTCACAGACAAGAAGGGGGTGCTTTTCCCCAAATCCATAGTACCGTTTTCGTGCACGCAACACAATTTCATTAAAATAAAAGAAAATTATCTTCTCCACTAGTCCTTCACATAGCAATATCAAGATACTCAGGTTACCTCCTGATGAGCTCTTTCGCCTCACGCAGTTGGCGGTTGAAGTAACGGATGGCGTCCACCTCGTCGTCGTCGCAGACGCAGCACTCATCTGATCCGTCATCACCGGAGACCGGCGAGACGGCCACGTACTCGGCGAACTCTACACCCGCACATCCAGGAAACTCGATTCGTCAACGGAGTTACAGAGTGATCATTCCAATTGGGAATAACTCGGAGATCGACGATAAGATATGCCAAGACAATCACCAGGAGGAAGGGGCTCCGACGAGCTCGACGGTGAGGAGGGCGTGCTGGTGGGGGTGAGGGCGCCGCCGCCCCCCATGGATTGTCACCTTGGATTTCGCGTGAGCTTGGGTTTCCGTGCGGGCCGGGGATGGGGGATCGCCGGATCGGGGTCCGCGTGGGGCTTTGGTGGGGGAGTGGGGACGTGGGGTTTCGTCGCCAACCGACTCCAATATTCTCTATTAAAATTACATTGGATCATATAGTCCTAATGCTATTTCTAGAATTATTAGGGTTTTAATCAACTGTCCCAGTAGTCCATTCAACTTTTTGTTGAGATATTAATCACTCTGTTCGGCTGGCTGGATTGTACGGTGTTCTGAGAGAAAAACACTGCTGAAGCTGATGCTGGCTGGTAAGTTCAAGCGAACAGAGCCATTGATCCACCTGTAGATGGTTGATTATTTATTTTACTTATCATCCTTTTTATCGTCGACGTTGTCCAGCATCCTACTAACATCAATCTTGTTAGATGAAGATAATTATCCAATGGGCCGACGCTTCATTTGTTGGTAGCTCAGGATCTCGTGGCCACCATCACCATCACGACACAATGCAAGCAAGAAGAAATAAATGTTACTTCATTGTGTAGCCTAATAATATTATTAAGAAATATGCAACTTCCTCGATGGACTAACACTGCTATGACGGTCTTCGTTCAAGCCACCATTGCCCTTAGGCTACTATTGTTTGATGGTTGTTACAACATATGCTCGACTCAACTTTCAACCTCCATCACAATTCATGAAGGAGGCCATGGAAGATCTTTGTATCCATTGTCGGAGATAGTGTTGGAACAAAGCTCTTTGTCTCCATTGCCCGACCATAGTGTTCATCGAATTTCCAATGGGATACAATGTAGACTTCCTGGGGTTTTGTAGGGTTCAATCTCGGAGGTCCTACTTAGATTCACTTTTGCTACGCTTTGATCTCTGGATTGCTTCTTAGGATAAGTTTAGGACACGTGCCTAGACTTGAGGTGTCCGCTTTCATGTTTATGGGAATGTTTATCCCTAAACTATGAGCTCTGTTCTTAAAGTTTTAATGTATATGAGTTTTGAAAGAGAAAGTTCCCTTTATTTGAGGGTATATGAAAATGGTTTTAGTGAAAAAGATGATTATTAAGGAACTACTTGCAAAACAACTAATGTTTGTAAGAAATGATGATCTTACCGGGACTTACATGGGCCGATGGATGAAAAGGAGCCAATAGGACCCGACCGTTTGCTAGTTGCTACGGTGAGGAATGGACGACAGAGCCATGTACGGTGGCACTCTGGGGGCGGTGGTGGTGAGCATATGAAGCATTACCATGGCTATTGGAGCTTATAGTATGTTGGGTTCACTTGCTAGCTTTCTTCAACAATGTACAACGTGGATAACGAGGCAGGTGGGTACATGCGTTCCAATTTCTCGTTTGTTTTGAGATGAGGCAAGCCCTCGCTCTAGATCCAAACAAGCTCTTTGTGTTTTTTGTACAACTATATACTAGGAAAGGCTCAGTTAATTAATGTATGTTTTTTCGTGTCTGCCACACTTTTGTCTAACCTCTCGAGTTTTTTTAGGGGAATCTATCTAATCTAACCTCTGTAGTGGACTCAATCTAAAAAAAAAAAAAAACCCCTCTGTAGTGGACTCATCATGCCAGCATCCGTCTATCGCTGGGCCTTCTCGTCACCTCGCCTTGGTTGGGCTTATATGCAAAAGAAAGCCAGCCCAGTTACGACTACAGAAGCCCAACAAACAGGAAGGCCCATCTTGGCCGACACGGTAGGAGGAAACCCTAGCGCCCCTGCTCCTCCAACCCTATAAAAACCACGGCCGCCGCCGCTTGTCAACTAGGTTAAAGCGACGCCGCCGCCGCAAGCCGTCCGCCTTGCCCTTCACGAAGGCTTGGTCCTCCTCCTTGTACCACCACCTCCCTCGCCACAGATCCGTTACCCCGCTCGCTAGGTTTAGCGTTCCTCTGCAGCGATGGCGATCAAGCGGACCAAGGCGGAGAAGAAGATCGCCTACGACAAGAAGCTCTGCAGCCTGCTCGATGAGTACACGAAGGTGCTCATCGCCCTCGCCGACAACGTCGGCTCCAAGCAGCTCCAGGACATCCGCCGGGGCCTCAGGGGCGACTCCGTGGTGCTCATGGGGAAGAACACCCTCATCAGGCGCTGCATCAAGGTGTACGCCGAGAAGACCGGGAACCACACCTTTGACCCGCTCATGGACCTCCTCGTCGGCAACGTCGGCCTCATCTTCACCAAGGGTGACCTCAAGGAGGTGCGCGAGGAGGTCGCCAAGTACAAGGTGAATAACTGAAGTTTTTCTGGCACCTGTTGTTTGCTGTTACCTCTCTATGGGGTCATTATTTTTTTTGAATAGGTTGCGTGGTGTACTACGACTTGCTGCTCGTCACTGCAACTTAATTGCTCGGAATAGTAATTGGATATGGCTCACTACATAAAGTCTATACTTTTATATGCAAATTGTGCCGTATAAATTTACATCGAGCTGTGTCTGGGTGTCACTTGGGTCAGTGATCTGATTGTATTTTGATGTACATCACCTAGTTCACTGATACGTGTTTATAGTTAGTCTGTAGCACCTGTAGATGTTGTTCAGTTATGCAAATTGTTTTGTGTTAGGGCCTGTTTCGATACACAATGGCTAGTTACTATTTGTTGCTAGAAATTAGCTCAAATAAGCTAATATGGATAGGGCCAGTTTGGATACAAGGGCAAATCACTAGCTGGTTAAAAATTACCCTAAGTTAGCTCTAGTTTATCCAAACAGGAGGGCTAATAAGTGGACTAATTTTCAAGGAGTTTTCAACTAGCTGTTAGCCAACTAGCTGTTAGCCAACCTTGGCTAATTTGAGCTAATTTTTAGCGTGACTAGTAACTAGCCCTTAGCTCATCCAAACCGGCCCTGTATGGATGAGCTAGAGCTAGTTATTAGTTTGGCTAGAAATAGCTCAAATTAGCCAAGGTTGGCTAGCTATTTCACTATCAACTAATTCAAAACTTATCTAAAAAATTAGCCCACCTATTCCTCCTGTTTGGACGCACTAGATCTAATTTGGGCTAATTTTTAAGCTAGCTAGTGATTAGCTCTTGTATCCAAACAGGTCTTGGTGGTCTTTAGTACTGTTTCTGTTACAGATACAGTATCATTGTCAAGCTATAGATCGATTAGTAATGCCAATTCTTTTTTCTACAGGTTGGGGCTCCTGCTCGTGTTGGTCTGGTCGCTCCAGTTGATGTTGTTGTGCCCCCTGGCAACACTGGGCTGGATCCCTCCCAGACCTCTTTCTTCCAGGTGAGCTTGGAAGCAATACCTCTCTGCTACATCTAAATGCAAGCACACAAAGGCAGGTTTCTCACTTGATCATTTGTTTCAGGTGCTTAACATCCCCACCAAGATTAACAAGGGTACTGTGGAAATTATCACCCCTGTCGAGCTGATCAAGAAGGGTGACAAGGTGGGCTCATCCGAGTCTGCCCTGCTCGCCAAGCTGGGTATCCGGCCCTTCTCATATGGTCTTCAAGTTACCAATGTGTATGAGGATGGGTCTGTGTTCAGCCCTGAGGTGCTTGACCTTTCTGAGGAGGACCTGATTGAGAAGTTTGCCACTGGTGTCTCCATGGTTGCCTCTCTGTCCCTGGCAATCTCATACCCAACCCTTGCTGCTGTGCCCCACATGTTCATCAATGGGTACAAGAATGTGCTTGCTGTTGCAGTGGAGACGGACTACTCGTACCCACATGCTGACAAGATCAAGGAGTACCTCAAGGTAATACCTATTTATTTTATAGCAATTATTTTCAGCAATCTAAGCCCTTGTATGACTATGATTTAATCATATCATATATATTTATGAATCTAGTAGCAATTTAAATTAACATGCACATCTACGTTTTTTGCCCATATGTACTGTATCATTTGTTCATGGTAGTTAGCGTGTATGTCTGGAAAGTTTGGTGTTCTAAGCTGTTCTAATTTATGTGATTGGTTTGCAGGACCCGAGCAAGTTTGCTGTTGCTGCTCCTGTTGCTGGTGCGGACTCTGGTGCTGCAGCTGCTCCCAAGGAGGAAGAGAAGGCTCCAGAGCCTGAAGAGGAGTCGGACGAGGAAATGGGCTTCAGCCTGTTCGATGACTAGAGCTGCTCTGCTTATCGTCAATCTGCTGCAAGTTTTGGCATTTGCTTATGAACGACAAAGTACTGTTTCCTATGTTTTAGCACATTATTATGTTTTAAGTAGACAAACTATGTTGGTGTCCACTTAGTGTGTAATCGAAGATGGTATCTCTATCTCCTTAATGTCAAGTGCCTGTGTTGTATCACTTGTTCTGGGTTTCTTGAGCTTGTTTTTGTGGGTATTTGCAGTTATTATTCTTAGATTTAGATTGATGCAGTGTACACTTACCCTACTAGAACCCGTTTGGAGAATTTAATGTAGAAGATGGGTAATTCCTGCCAAGTCGGTTAGCAAAACAATCAAAGCTAGGATCTTGTTTGGTTGCTAGAATTGTGAGTGAATTCACCTCATCTTTGCCAAGGTGAACCAAGTGTGAAAAATGAAGCAGAGACGCCATCAAAAGGGATCGCCTGTATCAGCTCAATCGAAACCCAAATACAATCACAATTTCAGAAACCGTAAACACAAACACGGAGACAAATTCAAGATTCTTGTTTTTATTAATTCTCCCCAAGTGTGAAACAAGCTCTAGTATGATCCAGGAACAAGTGTGACGCCACCACAAGTTGTATGGTCCAAGTAGAAAGCCCTGAAATTCTGGACGATGCACCTGAAATTCAAAGAAATCTGCTGCTTATACCATTTTTAAATCGCAAGCCCGCAACAGTCACTGACTCTGTCTTACATTTTCCTCACTAATAAAAACAGAAATATAATTCACTGGTGACATGCGTATCCATTACTACATGCCAGGTGGTACTAGTCAGCGGTTTGCAGTTAGCACTTAGCACAGCCTCCCTATCTATCTTTCTATCTATCTCGTCAGCCGTCAGCTGCATTGCAAATTTGCAATCTGTGGCCGCAAGTCTTCCCTCGTGGCCTCGTCCTATCTTCCTCCTCCCTCCTTGCCGCGCGCGTCAAACCTGCACGCACGCACTTGTAAAGTCAATCTCTTCCCGGAGCTTCCGTTGCGTTCAGGCCGACGGCGAAGGCCGGCCGGCCGGCCGGCCGGCGATGCCACCGCCACGCCACAGCCAGGGCCACATTGCGCAGTGCCTCGGCAGGATCCTCGCCTGCCGCGGCGACGCCACCGTCGCAGGCCGCCGCTACCGGCCCAGGCGGCCGACGACGACGGCTCACCGGCGCGGAGTTCGTCGACGGCGTGCGGAGCCTCGCCGCCGGCCTCGTCGGCCGTGGGCTGCGCCAGGGCCACGTCGTCGCCGCCGTCGCCCTCAACAGCGTCGAGTACGTCCAGCTGTTCCTCGCCGTCACGCACGCCGGAGCGATCATCGCCCCTCTCAACTATCGCTGGGTGCGTTCAACGTTCTTGAGTACTTCTCCCAGTTTTATTGGTCTTGTCAATTGTGATTCAGAGGAGAGCGTGTAAAGGTTTCTTCGTCGTTTCCTTCCGTTGTGATCCAGAGCTTCGAGGAGGCGGCGCAGGCGGTGGAGCTCGTGCAGCCATCGGCGTTCGTCTTCGACGGCGCGTTCAGCTCCTGGGCGCTTCGGCTGAGGGAGGAGAGCGACAGGTTTCCATCTATTCGACTCTACCTCCTCCTGGGCGATCCTTGCAGTGCTAGCCATGCTGCTGATGCTGATTGTAAGGTTTTCTGCATGCTAGCTATAGCAACAAAACTCTTTTTTCCCTTTTTGGAATTTGGATTTATCGAACGGTGTGCACCTTACAAGAGATTGTGCACTGCACTGCACGCATCAAGTAGTAGCATTTACTTACACATGGTTAGTTTTTGTCTTGGACATATTGGTTCAGTTGAATCCACTGAACACATCAAGAGGAGCATGAGAGGAGCTACGGCGATGATGGAACCCGTGTCGGCTCCAGAGGATGTTGCTCTAATATGCTTCACTTCTGGTAAGTCAGGCTCTTTCTCTCTCCTGACATAAGCTGAATATTCACTTTCAGTCTGTACCCCGGAGTTATCCTATCTTGGAGTAAATCCTGCAAATTTTCTGCCTATATTACACAAGATTTGAACTGAGAACCTTGGGTACAAAACAGCTGATGACCTTACGGCGTTCTGATTCAGGAACCACTGGGCGGCCAAAGGGTGTAGCGATAAGTCATACGTCTTTGATCATTCAATCCCTTGCAAAAATTGCCATTGTTGGCTACGGCGAGGATGATGTATGATTTCAGGATCCAAGCACATACCGTTATATTACAGCTCCCCCCCCCTGAAAATAGCGTTGCCATGTAGACATTGTTGACAGATTCGATAAACCGCTGACATGATTTTCGTGTCGTGTGTTAATGATGTGCAATTTGATTTCAGTTCAGGAGAAGCATTACGTGAATGGCTTCCAATATTTTTGCATCTGTTGGCCTGCAGGTTTACCTGCATACGGCGCCTCTGTGCCATATCGGAGGGATCTCCTCGTGCATGGCGATCCTGATGGCTGGAGGTTGCAATGTCCTGATACCGAAATTCGACGCCAAATCAGCCTTCAATCACCATCCAGGAACAAGGTGTGACTTCTTTCATCACTGTCCCTGCGATCATGGCTGACCTGCTGTCCTATGCTCGGTATGAGATAGTAGTGCTCCAGTTCTCTGGAATCCTAGGAGTGCACATCTGTTGGTAACTGGCTAACATCTGTCCTGTTTTCAATCAGAAAAGAGATGTCAGACTCTGGGAAGACAGTGACCAAGATTCTGAATGGGGGCGGTGGGCTGTCTCTTGACCTGATAAATGGAGCTTCACAATTGTTTCCTCATGCTGCCATTTTCTCAGCTTATGGTATGTGTTCTTTGCCAGTTAACACTGCAGATTCTTCGAAATCATGTGTCATGAGGACTGATTGTATGCAAACAGTAACATCTCTACGAAGAGGGAAATATTGGCTGAACAGTATATTTATAGTGTACTCTAAAACCATGCTAGCTATTCCCTCTGGCATCGCGATTTATACTGAATTTTAATGGCCTCTAATTTTCAACAGGGATGACTGAGGCCTGCTCATCTCTGACATTCATGGCTCTCAGCATACCAAAGCTTCAAGAACCCAATAGCCAACCAGAAAGCCACTATGGAGGTGTTTGTGTTGGCAGACCAGCACCGCATGTTGAGATACGAATCGGCATGGATGATAATAACACCAGTTCTTCACCAATTGGGAGCATCTTAACTAGAGGCTTGCACACCATGGTTGGGTACTGGGCAAACAACAAGGTGGATTCATTAGATTGTGTCAGAAACGGATGGCTTGACACTGGAGACACTGGATGGATGGACAAAGCCGGTAATCTATGGCTCATGGGGCGGCAAAAGGGCCGCATCAAAACCGGAGGCGAAAATGTTTACCCGGAAGAGGTACTGTTCCACAGCTAGTCCAAACTCTACATATTCTTCAATCCTTTAACAATGACGTGTGATTTCACACAATATATAACACACGGAAGCTGGAACTGTTCAGGTTGAGCTGGTACTATCTCAGCACCCAGGAGTAGCGAGAGTTGTGGTAGTCGGTGTACCAGATAGTCGCCTCGGGGAGAAAGTTATTGCTTGTGTTAGCATCAGGGATGGCTGGAAGTGGGTTGATTCAAGAACTGAGCACCAAGGCAAAGGCATGGAAGTGTCTCCTCAGATCCTTTATGACCACTGCAGGATGAAAAAACTGAGCAGGTGATCTTCTCATATGTATATAATATAATCTTCCGATGAGAACATATTAGAATTTGGAGCTACCATGACTGTTCTCGATTTTTTTTTTTCTTTTTGTGTAACAGATTTAAGGTGCCAAGGTCTTATTATCAGTGGAGGCAGCCATTTCCAGTGACCACGACAGGGAAAATCAGAAGAGAGGAGCTGAAGAGGGAAATCTTAGCCGCAATTCAACTGCCCAGCAACTTGTAGCTTTTTGAGGCAAAGATCCATTTTGAACAAAATTTTGGTTCAATTCGACTCTAATTGAAGTCTTTTTGTTTTTTTGAGGCATGTAAAAAACATGCCTAGCTTTTACCTGGTTGGAGTTTAAGATGCAAGGCAGCTGTTCGTTTTTTTTTAAAAAAAAAAGCGAGAGAATGAGAGAATATGTAAATGTGAGTTCTTCACCTTAACAAAAGAAGTTGGATCAAGGGAAATGACAAGTTGAGTTCGGACGACACGAAAATGACACACCTGGTCAGACCGTGCTCTCACCCTCCGCGGCCGTTCACCGGCCGCCCTCGGCTCCACAGTCGGTACCGGGATCACTCCCTTGGCCGGGGCGCGGCCAGGGAGGAGCTCACCGGCGTGGAGCGCATCGCATCCAGGGAGCTCCCTCCGTCGGGGCGGCGCTCGCCGGCGTTCATTTTGAACTAAAACGTGTATACTCTTTCAGTTCAGAGAGGGAAGAGAGAGAGAGGGGAAAGAAAGTCCTAGTTTCAGTCCCTCAACTATTTTAAAAGTCTATTTTTAATCCCTTAATTTTAAAATCGGGCAAAAACACCTCCTTCAACTTATGAAACCGTTCATATTACATCCTTGACCTGATTATGAGTGGTTTTGAAGGTGGTTTTGTCTTTTTCCTTTTTATTTATTTCGACTGAATCTTTGAAAAATCATAGTAAATCATAGAAAAATCATAAAATAAAAATTCAATTTTGTTAGACTCCACATGATTAGATATACACAATAAATATATAATATGGTATGCTTTAGTACAAAGTTTTTGCTGTACCTTTAGATCTATGCTTTTTTGTAATTAATTCATAGCTGCAGTTTCTATGGTTCAATTGTGGTGAAAATTTTATGGTGGGCTAATAATTATATGTTTGAACTGTATTAAAAATGTCATACTTATTGAATCATGTATAACGTAGTTATAGATTTATTTAGGTTTATACTTGTTAAACCAAAATAAATCTATAACTAAGTTATACATGATCCAATAAGTATGAAATTTTTACTACAGTTCAAGCATATAATACCATAAAAATTTCATCATATTTGGACCATAAAAACTACAGTTATGAATTAATTACAGAAAAACATAGATCTAATGGTACAATAGAAACTTTGTACTAAACCATACCATATTATATATTTATTGTATAGATCTAATCATATGGAGTCTAACAAAATTGGATTTTTTATTTTCTGATTTTTTTTATTTACTATGATTTTTCAAAGATTCAGTCGAAATAAATAAAAAGGAAAAAGACAAAACCGCCTTCGAAACCACTCATAACCAGGTCAGGGACGTAATATGAACGGTTTCATAAGTTGAGGGATGCGTTCTGTTCGGTTTTGAAATTGAGAGATGAAAAGCAGACTTTTGCGATATTTGAGGGACCCAAATAGACTTTTTCTGAACTAAAATGAAGTGTATTCTCTTATTGGGCCGTCAGGGTGAAACAGGAGTTTGGGCCAAATCCATGGGCCATGGGCTGAGCTGCAAGGAGAGGCACCACCTGCCCAGCAGCATCACGGTGGCACCTGAGCTGTTGAGCAGCAGCTGCCGTCAAGCAACGGCGGCGGCGGTGAAAAAGGGTGGGGACTAGGGAGTAGTAGGACTGTGAAGGAGGAGAAAGGCGGCGGCTTTCCCTGTCTCCGCACCACCCGCACTGGCAGAGCTGACGGCGGCAGAGGCAAGAAAAGGTAGGTCATCATTCACCAGCACAGCTTATTCCTTTCTTTCCCCCTTTCCACCGTTGTATTTCGGGGGAGGGATTCCTTGCCTCGCCGCCGTTTCTTGCTCTTCGGGTTCACTGGTGGTGGTGGAGCTCTCAGTCCTAGGTGGCGCTGGTGGCGATCGGTCCGGCTTGTTTCGTCTCGCCCCTCCTCTTGGTTTGATCATAGGTTAGCTTCGCTTACATGGGCTCCTTAACCTAGATGGTTGGTAGCTTGGTTAGTGTTCGATTTAATCTTGTTTGTTGCCTGTTTTGTTTTGTTTATTACCTGATATGTACTATCCCCTAATCATGTTACCATTACTGGGATGGATGTTCTCTCTCTTTACATTCCATGTCATTAACTCATTATTATCCGAGCATTCAAGGTAGTTGATACCGGTAATTTAATTTGTATAAGCTTTTCGTCTTCTTGTTGAGGTACTGTAGGGTTTTGCTCAGGGACCATTATGCTGTCACAAGCTTGGGGTGAATGTGATTGCACGTTATGTTTGACGTGGTTTATTGAATAGTACATGTGCGGTTGCAGCTGGGCAATAAATGTTCAGATGGATTTCCTGAGGGAAATAGTGTGCTGGCTTGATTATAATCCCTGAGTTTAACATTCCTTTTCTTGTCTTTCCATTTTTTTGGGGGTACAGTAGCGATAGCTCCAAACTCACATACAGATGGAGATGGCAGAGACCTTGGATGTATTGCCCGATGGTGCCAATGGAAGTGCTGCAGTTCAGACTGAACCTTCTTGCCATGAAGACCTAATTGAGGACATGGAATCTTTCTTGGATGAAGCAAATGACTTGGTTCATGTTTCAGGAATTGTGACTGGTGCTATAATCAAGGAAATCCTAAGTGATGTGCAACAAGAAGCTGCTAGTCAAATTGCTCTCAAGGATGCAGAGATAGCATCACTGAACCAGAAGCTGCAGCAACTAGGAAATGGGAGCCTGAGTTTTTCTGAGGGACGGGACAAAAGACATGATGAATTTTATAGTCTCCGCCAGCAGCTTGACTCCATTTCCAAGTCACTCTTGAATTCTGAATGGGGGCTTTCAGGATCACAGCATAGCTTTGAAGATTCAGAAAATGCGGGCAAGCAGCAGGACAAGGAAAAATCCTCTAGAAATGGTGTAGCAAAGACCATCCATCCTGAAGACTCTAAAGAAGAAGTTTTTGGTGATCCAAAACTTCTGGATCACATGGATAAGGTTGCTTTGATATCTCATTTCAATAAATCGATGAATGAGATGAAAAGGCAGCATGATTCAGTTGAGCACCAGATGACGGAAGAGATATTCAAACTGAAGCGTGAAATCCTAAAGAAGGATGGATCAAACCCTTTTCATTTACGAAATAACAAAGAACTCGAGCAAACAAGGAAGAAAATAGAGGAAGTCATCTCAAAGTTGGATGTCCTCCTCTTGGAGAATAAAAGAACATCTGTTCGTATCAAGTCAAATGCAATTACTGGGCAACAAGATAAGAACAGTGTATTAGATTCTGAAATGCAACCACTAGAAAGTGGTGCAAGTAATTATGAAGAAGACCATTGCTCTATTCCAACTCACTCTTCACATTTTGCATCCAGAGAGGCAGATCATGAACTGAATATTATAAGGCTTGAATCTGATGTTGAAGATGCCAGAATTGCAGCCACCTTAAGAGAAGAGATAGAAAGGACTATCATAAAAGAGTTCGTTAGTGAAATAAACATAGAATTGCATGGTTATGAGATTGAGGGTGATATGAAGCAAGAAGTTTGCTCAATAATTCAGAATGAGGCTATTGCTAAAGCAATGTCAAACGTTGATTCTTTGTTGTCGAAGCACGAGGAGAAAAAAAGTCATGCTGAAGAGGAATCTCTACATATGCAGAAGATTGAAAAACTGAAACTAATTGTGGATTCCTTCACTGAAGTAGTGAGTGAAAAGGAGAAATTTGTATCACAGATTGGATTGGAAGCGATGCAAACTCGCGTGGAGTCAATGTATCGTGAACTTGATTTGCTAAGACACAAAGTGGCAAAACAAGATTTCTACCTATCTGAAAAGAACAGGGAGTTTGGTGCCATTATAGGCAGGTTGGAGCAAGCTCAGCAGCATGTTCAACACAATGATGTTACTTTGGTTGAGCTGAATGATAGACTTAGAACCATTTCAGGCTCTCTAAAAGACTTAGAGAAACAGAATCAAGCTCTACATAATGTCATTGAAGAAAAGGAGAAGATGCTAAAATCTGCTGTTTCCAAAGACACGGATATGAGAGATTTCATGGAAAATGTTGTTAAATCTATCAGAGATTTTGAAATTGTCATGATGGATCAACAAGCTGTTGTTGCAAATAAAGTTGAGCACCATGAATCAAGGTGCCTAATTTTTATTCGCTCTAAACTTATTTATTCTAGGCAAATGAGCTGATTATATAATTCCTAGCCTTTTGTTTATCACTATACCGTTTTAATATTAGCTCTATAGTTCTTGGTACCTATTACCAATCTATGTAATGTTCTGTAAATAAAGAGGGTAGTATTTTCGTTTCACAGGTTCTGTTTCTTAAAAGAACAATGTAAACACCTTGCGAAAGAAGGCAACCTTTTAAGAAAGAAGGCATTGCGATACAAAGAGATATCTGAGACAAGAGGCTCTAATCTTCAGAAAGCTGAACTTGAGGTAATTTATTTGTCAAACCGAACTAGTTAGTGTTTAGCTTCACTTTCCAGAGCTTGACTTGCAAACCATGAAAAAAGTTAATATCCTAGGTGTCACCTTAAAAGGATTAAGGATTGAGGCATTAAAGCACATTAATTAGTTTTATTTGTTTCCCAGGTGGATTTGCTTGGTGATGAGGTTGAGGCCTTAACAGATCTTCTTGCAAAAATCTTTACTGCACTTGATCACTATTCTCCAGTCCTTCAACACTACACTGGCGTAAGTTTTGTTTTAAAGCTTTGGGCATGATGCTTTTGTTATGTTGTTTCTCTTCTCATATATTTGTCTTATCAAAAAAGTCTTGGCCATAAACTGCCCTTTAATGTCTAGCAAAACTTTTTGTTTATTGTTTATATTTAATATAATCTTATCCTCATAATTCTAGGTCTATAATGTTTGCTCTAGATCTTTCAGTGAAAGAAATTTGTGAAGTGACCTAATACTAATTTTAACAAGATTGATGTTAGGTTTTCCTCCAATATGAATTTGTTCCGTGGCATGGGTTCCATGGTATGCCAATTGCCACTATATGCCATAAACACTAGCAATTGCACTCACATAATTTGTATTGTTTCATGTATCCTTACGAGCTATGATCTTTTTGTTCTTTACTAACTGTATTAATCCCTTCCTTGCAGGTTATGGAGACCTTAACCATGATTAAGAAACATATTAGCATGGCAAAGTAAAATGCTTCTGCCCGTGAACATGAGGCGGACAGTGTTAACCAATAACCATAACCATGATATTGTTTGGCTTGACAGCAGGCTTCCAGTGGTTTGAGATAGGTTTGTAGAATTGTAGGTGGCAGCAAGCTTTTGTTTCCATCTCAAGGACGGATTGCTCCCTTTTGCAGGCAGTAGTAGACTAATAGTCTCAGTAGCCTTTGAGCAGTTTGTAAATGACCCAGCCCGTAGCTATTAGTTTTTGTTTTTGGCTTTTGATGCCATGGGCTTTTGCCACCAGTTACATGCTGGGTTGCAAAGGTTAACTCTTGTAACAGTGACCTAATGTGTTGAGCGACACTGGTAGCCGAGAGTATGTTAGAGAGGCCGAGTTTTCAGATGACTTTTTTTTTCCTGGCCCAATGGTAGATGAATCCACACATTAGTCTGTCCAGATGTGATCGTTTGATCTGGATTTGCTATCCTTTGATTCTTGCTATCGACAATTAATATTTTTTGAAAGTTGACAATTGTGGCATATATGTTTTCAAACTGAATTCAGGTTTTCAGTCTTGGCAGTGGTCAAACGTGACGCCATAGTAATTATTTGCATTGAAATGTTAGTAGGTCCGTAATGCAGACGATTCAGAATCCGTACTATCCTGATTGGATGAACGAACCTCAATTACCAGGATTTCATGAAATTTGATTTGAAACAAATTTGTGCAATTTCATCCCTTAAATGTAAATCATACACGTAGCAAACAAATGAAACCATTTACTTGGTATCGACTGACTTGTTTTCGCTTAACCCGAATGGATCATGTGATCCTGTTCCCAACAGCAAACAAACGGGAATGCTAAACAACAACCGAGTGTTTTTGTTGGATTCAACACGCGATTTTTGGTGCGTCTGATTCGAGTGGGAAGAGAAGGAGGCCGTTTGATTCGCGAGCAGGAGGAGGAGGCCTGAGGTCATCTTCCCTAGCTCCAGCGCATCGGCTAGGGTTCCGGCGAGGTCTCCCCACTTCCTCCTCCAACTCCGGGGGGGTATAGAAGGGCCCGACCGGGGGAGGTAGGTAGGCCAGACAGTGGGGATGGAGGCGGACGGCTTCGGGGTCCTGGCGGCGGTGGAGGCAGCCGGAAAGGTCGGGGCGGGGGAGGCTCGCCGGAGCCAGAGCCGAAGAAGATGACGGCCGGGAAGGTCGGGGCAGGGCGGGCTCGCCGGAGTTGGAGAAGATGACGGCCGGGGAGGGTAAGAGGGTGGCCGCCGCGGGTGCTAGGGCTCGCCGGAGCTCCGGCGAGCCCTAGCGCCCGCGGCGGGGCGGTGGCCGGCGGCAGGGGCGACTGAGCAACTGGAGGAGGAAGATGAACAGGGAAAAAAATCGAGTGTTGGGTCACCCCAAAGCACTCGACTGTCGTATAGACAGCTCCCAAACAAATGCTGGACTAGACATTCAGCTGCACAAGTTCAGTATGCCAACTAAGCTTATAGAGGCCATCACCATCAGGCCAAGTATAACGTGTAGTTAAAAAAAATTGCACATTTGAAGATTTATTATCCATGGTACACATGTTACCCCCAAACGCAAACAGCACACATACAACAATCACCGAGAGTTAGAATCAGAGGTGTATTTAACAAATCTTTTGACACACTAACTACTTACATCAGAGACATGATTTATGCACACCTTATGTTTGCATCCATTCGAGATTTATTACTTGCTTGGGAATCATAGGCCTTCATGCCGATGAATGTATCTTTGGGACCAAATTTCTCCTTTGGTTGGCCAACTCCTCAATATACAATTGACACCCTTAAATGCTGGGAATCAACTTCCATTCTCTAATTTCAATCCTTTGCGATGATGGCTCCAGGCTAGCAAGGCAGCACCGATTGCTGGTTCTACCTGAAATTTCATGACATTTTGGTTAGCTACTAAATGGATGACTAATCGGTTCCACCTACTTTCTCCGGGACTAATTTTTTTTCCATGTTTTCAAATGAATATATATCAGTTCTCTTCAAATGAATATATATCACTGCATCTTGGCCAGAGAAATGTATGCACATTTTATCCCAAACTATGTTACCGACAGATGCCATTTATCATATCAATTATCAAATAACTCAGAAAAACTATGACTTCTGATATAAAAAGTGAGACCATCCCAAATCTTTTGAACCCGTTGAGTGCTTAAGTATAGAAACCAGCATGGATGTGTGCAACAGAGACATAAAGTTTGGAACAAGAAGAGTAATGGGTATACTAACCTCAGGCCAAATAGGATCAGTGCCCGGGAAGACCTTGGAAATACATTTTATGACCTCACCACTGATATCCCACTTTTTATTTCCTTCAAGGACCCCTCCAACCAAAACAAGTGGAAATATGTCCTTTCCATCTGCCAGATTAAAGATGAACTTTCAGGTATACAGAATATGTTCTGTTGCTAGTTCCTAACATTGACATGGCATTTGGAAACAGAAACAAAATCTGAGCAGAATAGTATCTGCATCCAAAGAGAGAATTCCATGGTCGGAATCCTTAGTACTCCGCTCCAAAGAAATAGAGTACGTCTTACTTTGAACCATACCAAGAATCACACAAGAGTATCTTAAGCCCGCAGCTCATTTATCACAGCAAAACAGTTCCTATATGCTCCTCTACTACATAACTGACATGTAGAAGGCAGACAGAATGGGCCGAAAGAACCTTTTGCAGGGGAAAGACCAGTTTTCATTCTTTGCTTGATTAGTAAGATATACAATGACATCCCTATGTACGGATGACTTGACTTGATGTCCTGACCCCAGAGAAGTAAATATTTATACCTAAGATGCCATTAGTCCATTCGAATAATCAAATTGGACAAAATTAAAGCTAAGTACTGTTGCACAAACAATATTGACATTACCTTCACCACACAATCTAAGACGCCGAACAACAGCTATAACAGTATCAGCCAACTCTTGAACTGAATCATGCAAAATTTTGTTAGCTACTTCATCACCATCTTCAGCAGAAGAGACCACAACTGGTACAAGTGCTGCAACACGAGCCCAAGATGGATCTGCGTATGTCCACCTGTGCCAGAACAAGAACAGCAATTCAATACAATGTTCCAAATATCAATGTTTTTATCAGCTAGAGCATGCAAGAATATAAGGGGTGTGTGGGTGTGTGTCTTATCAATTTTTCTTCTTAATACAAAGACATGCAGCTCTCATGCGTGTTTGAGAAAAAAAGAAACTATAGCATATAGACAAATAATGATAAGGATCCATGCCTAATGGCAAAATCCTGTCCAAACAATGCAAGCCTGGTGAGGTTTATAGATATATTTATGAACAATATCGTAGCATGGTCACAGAAGGTACTGCACATACTTTTGACACAAATAATGTTATGCAATAGAACTAGTGTACCTTTTTTGTATCTTTTATTGTCTTTTGCATATTAAGCTACCATTAGAGTTCCTAGGGCAGATACCTAAACTGTATACAAATGATGCATTAGTGTGAGAGAACTTACCCTATGATTTCATCTGGTGAAGAAAGCTCAAGCTTCTCAAGGATACCTCTTGTAAGACTAGTTTGTGGCCCACGACCATCGTATGCTTTTATAACAGCTGTCAGGGCCTGTGCAGCAATGCCATATCCACTGCATTAATGCATACATAGTCACCTAAGTTTTCCTTTGTCACAGACAAGATGTATTGGAATCACAGAATAATAGGATTCATAAGCACCAAACATATCATTTTAAACTACAACAGTCAATGGTGAAGGATTTCAAGATGCTGGAAGACCCATCAATTTGGGTGACAGGCAGGAGCTGGAAGGCCGAGTCAATGGACTGCAAGGAGAAATGAACAAGCTATTCGGCCAACCATTCGCTCATGGTTTCTGTCCCCCTAGTTTCATTTAGGGTATGACAGCACCACTCACTTTTGATTATCAATTCACAGTTTGGCATGGTCATCTTCCCAATCCCAAATTCATAGTTCGGCAACCCATGCACCTATAAATAGCCTTTCTGCGATATGTTAGGGTATAAAAGCCTTTTGTTTTCTTTGCATGATATACGCTCATATCCTGATATCCAAACAAGATCTGAAAACACGCCTATAATTTCTACTTGGTGTGACAGACAATTGATGCTTGTCAGTTGAGCACCCCCTAAACTTCTGATTCTCATGTTGCAAATCAGGTATCAACTTTTGAAAAAGAGCACGTGGCAACTGAAAGCACTTATATCCGTTTCAACAACAAAAACATAAACAAAGAACGATTTTCCAATAATCCAACTTGAACACCACTTAAAGTATCCAGTTTCAAGGGTCATAGAGTATCCTGTTGCCAAAATAATATAACTCACCTACCCCAGTCGCCCAAAACAGGCCCGGCACCAGCTGCTCTCGCTATTTTTCCATCTTCTGTAACCCCATAAGCAATACATCCAGTGCCTGCAATCAACACACAGCCATGCAGCTTTCCCATTGTACCACTAGACAGAGCCGCCACTGCGTCATTTTCTACATAAAACTTGGCATTGTCTGGGAACAGATCCCTGGGGAACAAACAAGGTTCACTTAGGAGATATACAAGAAATTGATGTCTTACTATCAGTTTTGCATTTCTGGCTGTCAGCCTGTCCTGATTTGTAATGCTATACACAAAAGTAGCACCATTCTGACAATTCCAAAGCATCAGGGATGTCCAAATGAATAGGCTCAAGCATTTGAGCATCTTGACATCAGTATTTATTCAAGTGAAATAAAATGGTTGCTGTGTCCACAATAATGCAACACTTTTCTTTAGGTGCAATACTCAAATACATTTCAATTAACATACAGAGAAAACTATACCGGATCCATTCCAGCATCCTCAGCTGATCTGAAGGATGGTTAACTCCTGATACGGCTAAACAAACTGCTCGGACAGCTGAACGATCTGTGTTGGCCAATGCTAGAGCCTGTGTCATGACCTGCTCGAGAGTCTCCAAGGCGGCGCTTTCTGAGGAATAGAGGACAAAGTTGTTAGTATTTCTTTGACTGAAGAATTCTGCCAGATGCTATTGTTCCCACATTACAACATGGCAAGAAGGAAAAAGAGATAAATATCACTAAGAAAAGGAACATCCCCATGTTCCAATTGTTTACTGTGTTACAGCTTACAGAAACATACATGGTTTGTGTACTGAACTATGGACTCTGGTCGCACATTGGGCACAGTATTCCTTTAGAATCGCAAAGGAAGTGCAAATCATAGTGGTATTGACACAGGTAAAGGTTGTGCTGTGTTTCCCCATCAGTGAAAGTTACCAGCCAACTTTAAATAGGGTTTCATGCACATTAAATAACATAATCCTTAGCACAAGTAATGGCAACTTCATTAAATGCCTCGGAACCCAATAAGTTGGAAATAAGAAGGATGGACAACAAAATGGCATAGGTTTTTAAAATTCTATAGAACAAAAGCTAAGTTTTTTAAGAAAAAAGAAAAAGGAAAAATGAACATACACGAGCACTGTTATGCTAATAATTCATCTATTTCCCTGAAACTCTCCCTCAATTGAGAAGATCCAGTATTTCCTATAATCCTTACAGCACCCGCAACTATGTATGACAAAATCAAACGGAGATTAGGCAACACCTTTCATGCCAAATCAAGGACAAAATCCCCAGAAATTGACCGGGAGACCGCTCGTCAATCACCAAGATCGAATTTTTAACACGAGGCGCGCATCAGGAATCCTCAGAATGGGAAGATCTCTGGCGATTACCTCCGACAGAATTGCGGTTGGAGCAGCCGGCGACGGCGCGGGCAAGCACGGGGACGGCGGCCGGAGAATCCGGCGGCGACATTGCAGCCGGCAGGCAGACGCAAACGGTGTTGGTGGTGCCCCCGTCCACGCCCAGTATCACGCCGCCGTCAGCCAGCGCCGCGGTCGCCGCCGAGTCGCCGTTCGGTTCGTAGCCGCCCATCTCTCGCGTAGACGGACTCCTCTCTTCTCGGGTTGCGCGAGGCAGAAAGAGTCAAAGTCTGATGTATGGAAGATTTTTTTTTTTCTTCCTTTCAGGAGAACGGCAGCATCGGTTCCTCCTGTCCTGTCTGCAATGGCCCCATCCCAATTCCCCTAGAGAGAATAGGGTTTACTATAAACAATTATAAACAATTCTTTGGACCTTTACTATTCCTTTCTAATCATTCGTATTTAAAATTTTTATATAAATAATGAATTAAATAAATCATTATGAAAATACCTCGAACAATAAAATAAATCATAAGAAAACAAATAATATTTATTAATTTTTTTTAAAATAAAACGAATGGTCAAACAGAAATTATAGAAGTTAAAGAATTATATTTATTTGTAAAAAAAGGGGTATTCGATTGCAGTATTGACCTTGAGCTACACATGTCGAGTACAGATTGGAAGTATAAGTTAACTTAGGCTCTGTTCGTTTCAGCTTATCACTTATCAGCGTTTACTTTTCAGCTGTGAAATAGTATTTTCTCTTCACAACAAATTAGCATCAGCTAAAATTAGCTTAAGCTTATCAGCTCCAGCGAACAGAGCCTTATACCAGATTAAGGTGCATATGAATACATCCAAAAATCCTAGAAAACGTCGAGATGAGGATGTTTGGATGTGGCTGATTTAGTTTTGATGGATATTGAAATAGAGAAAAATAAGTCCCGGTTTTGTGTACCTGCCATGCGAAAAGCTCTTACCCTGAATTATGATCTTAACGTCTTTTTAGTTACATCTATATCTTTTTTTTTAACATAGTTAGATCTATATCTATATAATAATAACTAATAATAACAGATAAAATTTCAGTTTATTTTTTCGTCTATCGTCCTATAATTAACTCTGTAAATATGAAAGTCCTATAATTAAGTCCGTAAACATGAAAGTCGTAATGTATCTTTATAGCTTCGTCTGTTTTATTTTTGACATGTTAGGATTCTTGAGATGTAACTTGGACAGGTATAGTAGTTCTAATGTTAATACAAATCCAAATCTGAAGAAAAGGAAAAAGGCAAGGAATTTATTGAAAGACCAACAAAGTATACAAATCGTAGAAAGCGTAGGGAAGGTATAAAGAGCAAGTGCTGATTAAAAAAAAAGAGAGAAAGAAGAAATTGACAATGGAATCGTAACAGCATTGCGCGTGTATTACCATCCCACCTACATAGCACATATGACCATGGACAGGATGTTTACCTTTTGAACTAACCCGCAGGTGACCCTTTAGTCCCGGTTCGTAACACCAACCGGATTAAAAGGACCTTTAGTCCCGGTTCGTAACACCAACTGGAACTAAAGGGTCTACCTTTAGTCCGGGTTGGTGTTACAAACCGGAACTAAAGGCCTAAACCCTTTAGTTCCGGCTAGTAACACGAACCGGAACTAATATTGAACCTTTAGTTCAGGTTGGTGTTACCAACCGGGACTAAATATCTTTAATCCCGAAAAAAAAAATACCGAGACTAAAGCCAAAACTCAATGCGGACCAAAAGTCATTTCTCCAGTAGTGGGTCTAATCAAGATTACAACCCTCTATCTAATTTCTTAAACATTTTAAAAGATCCTAATCAAACAATAAAGGTGCTTGAGCTAGTTAGAGCTTACTTAATTAATTCTAAAAGTAAGGTCAGATAAACCTAAGTAACTACTACTTTAAATAACAGGGGAGCTCCTAACCACAATAGCGAGCAAAAGCACAAAGCTTCCTAACTTTATTAGCAATACTATGTCAATGATAAGGCTACACAAGTTAAATCAAAGAGCTCAAATTACTTAGCTCCACAAGCTAGATAAGACAATTTAGCTACACAAGTTAAGCTAAACAAAAGAGCTATACTAAGCTACACAAGCTAGGTAGCTACTCGAGAGCAACAACACAAGCAAAGTAAATGAACAAAGTAATAACAAGCTTGTGTTGGAGCTGCAAATCAACGAGAAGAGGTTGACACGATGATTTTTCTCGAGGCTCACGTGGTTGCCACCATACTACTCCCTGTTGAGGACAAGTCCAAGGTTACCGCCGATCCTCTAGGTAGCGGTGACTCAAAAGTCACGTTCTCCCACGTGGAGTGCTCATCACGAACTCTAGCTTTTAATCCGGCCGGATCACTTGGTGCTCTTCACACCTCGCTCAACTATAGGGTTGCTCTTCGCGATGTCGCTGAGTGAGCACAACACCCCTCACAAGCCTTCTTCGGAGCCACGCAAAATCTTCTTGCGTGCTTCAACGAAGCCACAAGCCACCAAACCGTATAGGAGATGCCAACATCCAAAAGTAACAAAGCACCACCGACTTGCAACGCAAGCACTTAATGCAACTTGATGCAATCTCACATAGCACTGCACTAGATCACTTATTAGCGATGAGCCGATGAATCAGATCCACACTATGTGCACTAATGAGTTAGAGGGCTTTCAAGCACACCTACACAAGCCACAAAAGGCTCAAGGGTGCTCAGCTTGTTGGCTAAGACCGACATGTGCTTGATTTTATAGCCCAGAACCGAAAAGATTTGTTACCCCCATTCAATAGGTTTACTGCACACTAATTGGACGCACTGTCAGCCGCACCGGATGCTTCCATTTGATCGAAAAAGTGGTGCAATCATATTTCAAGTGAAATGGCCTAAGTTGTTAACTAGGATTTCAATTTCTCCAAGTGAAAGAATCTAAACGACCCTATAACATAAACTTATTTAGAAATACAAATCGTGCTAATATTTTTTTATGAATCTAATTAAATTTATAAAAATTTAACCGGCATGTATTTTTGTTTCTGCGAACATACCTTAAGAACACTTGTTTCATTAAGGTCCTGTTTAGATCCACTGCAAATTGCAATTGCAACTAGTTACATCAACGTTGCGGCACATGCATGGAGCATTAAATGTAGACGAAATGTTGTACATGTTTGTACTTTTTGTATTTATATCACGAGATGAATCTTTTAAGTCTACTTGGACAATGATTGGACAAAAGTTGTTAAATACAAACGAACGTGCTACAAGTGCAGAATTGCAACTGCAATCGGGATCTAAACACACCCTAAATAAGTGTTTTGTATTATCTGTTGTCTCTGCTCCAGAAATCACAGTCGGAAGGGTTTTGTATTATCTGTTTGCTCTGCTCTCCAGAATCTGCAGGCTGCAACGTTGTAGGAGTAATTCTCTGCTCTCTGGTACCACTGCAGTAGTAGCAGTGTAGCACGCTCAATTCATCACATGCGTGCACACAAAAGACCTCTGGAGTCTGGACCGAATTGAATACCTTCACGCCACAGGCGTTTTTCAGAAGCTCTTCGTATTGTATTCTGTCTGCTGAAGCTGTCTGCATCTGCTCATGTTCCCCCGCCTCCAGAGATCACAGCCTCTGCGTGTGCCTTCGATTTCCATTCTCCTTGTTCCTTGCTCTTGTTTGCTCTGCTCCCTCTTCCCACACACTGATGAACGTGCAGTCTGTTCCACCTGCGCGAGCGCGCGCGTGCACAACTCTGAATCCATTCATTCAATGCCTTCATGCCTCTAGCGTTTTTCCAGAACCTGCATTCGCCAGTTTGCCACAGCCCGGCCCCATAACTAATAAACTGTTTTATGAAGAGGGAATTTCTTTTCTTCACACCCAGTTTGGTACCAGCACAAAACAAACATTGTGGATACTTGTGCGTCCACCCTCACGTTTGCTCCCCATGCTGGTGTTTGTGTTCTGTGTATGCATGTCTTCTCTTCTTAATACACATAAACATAAACCACGATTTATTAAAATCAACAATAATAGAATATCACTATCGATCCGTAACAAAAATAGTTCACTGTTGGTTGGAACTGAACGTATGTTCACCTGTCTAATCCCTCCTCTCCTCATGTCAATTTCTTGCCATTACTATAGCATGTCCTGCCTAATCCCTCCTCACCTCATGTTCACCTGTGTCTAACAAAAGAGCAAATCATTTGTCACCTCCTACCAGTGGGGACTGGTTACTCATGTCTTAGAACAGTGCGTTTTGAAGATCCAAGCTTATTTCTAGATGTAACGGTAGGTTTTCCGTGAAGTCGGGCTGATGTTAGACAAGCCGGAGCTATGGTTAACAAAGGTGCTTCTCAAGAAGTAGGGTCTCCGTGGAAAGTCTTATGGGCCGGATGATTCCTCATGCGTCAAGGAAGGTGCATCATCGTTGTTGTCTTTGAAAAGGACGGCCTTACGGACCTGTTTGGATCCTATGGACTAATAACTAGTTAGCTAAAGTTTAGCCCTTGAAGATCCAAACAAGTGAACTAGTGAGTGGACTAACAACTAGTTCAAACATCAACTAGTTGTTAGTTCACTAGTCCATACAACTTAACTATTTGGAAGTTAACAACTAGTTCTAGTTAATAGTAGGCACTTGTTAGTTCTTGGATTCAAACAGGGCTAAACTAATTACTAGTCAACTAATCACTAGTCCAGCTAATCACTAGTCCTAACTAATAACTAGTCCTAATTCATCCAAACAGGCCCTTAATTGAGGAACTCTTTCTCGGATGAGTCCATGAGCTGGCACCGAGGGCGTCTGAGGCTAAGCGCACTGCATCCACCTCCACCACGCACACTAAAAGGGTGGGAACCCACTTGGATGAAAGGATATAGGTGAGATGTGCTGTCCGTGCGGCCACCTCTATCCTCTACTCCTTGCTCCCTCCATCTCCCATTTCTCGCCACGAGCCGCCGCTTCTATGACCGCTTTCGTGCCCTCATCTCCGGCGAGCGTGGCGGTAGGATCTGGCGGGGCGGCGCCACACGAGTGTGGCCAGAGCTGCAGGCAGCATGGCAGAACGTGGCGGCGAAGCCCGAGTGCGGCACCTGAGCCTGTGACGGACGACTTCTCCTCATGGTCTCCACGAGCGTGACAGCGGGATCCGACAGGGCCCGAGCGGGGCGGCATGGCACGAGCGTTGCCGGAGTTGTGGCAGCGTGGCACGCGCGCGGCGACGGAGCCTGAGCGGCACCCGAGGCGGTGGAGGATGTCCTTCTCCTCGCGGTCTCCGGTGGGGCGTGGCTCCCGAGGCGGCGGCGGGACGGCCTCCTCCTCCTCCTCCTCCTCGTGGTCTCCGGTGGGGTGCGACTGGCCTCCTTGGCGTGGCATGGCTCCCGGTGCGGTGGTGGACTGGCCTCCTCCACACCGTCTTCATAGGCATGCCGGTGGATAGCGAGAGGAGAGAGAAACTCCGGATGTAGCGTTTCAATGTACTGACCTCAATACAGGCGCGTTTGTTGTTCTACGGGTGGCGTCGTCTCCACCTTTGGCGTTCCGTGCCAGGTGCAGACTGCCCAGTGCGGATAGCCTGGGGTCTAGATCCTGCGTATATCGCTAGGTGTCCTAATGAATAATGATACTATGTTTATTCTGACAGCGAAGTATTTATATGTAATGATTTAATAATTGTAAGCTCTGGTTAACCGTTGTGAGACTAGTCATGTAATGGTTATGCCGTTCTTGGTGAATCTAGTCCGTTATAATTTTCTATTCTTGTCACTGAGAAAAGTGGTGTCAGGTTAAATATTCCGTAATTACTTGTGGCGGAACCAGGATGAGCATCCGGGAAGAGGCTAACTAATGGAGATCTAAGGCTTAAGCTAAAGATTAATGATGGATTTAAGGCCAAGCTACAGTAATTTAAAGACAAAATCAAGCTCACGAGGGAGGGGGGGGTGCTGTAGCCACCCCAGCCCCCTGGATCCGCCAGTGGCAATTAGACTAGCCATAATGTGACGAATAGATGATGATGAAACCTAAAAACTGAGGTGAAACATTACGTCATGTACATTACAAGTAGCAATGCTCACTTGAAAAATTTAGGCATGGAATCAAGCAAACCTGAAGGAACATAGGCTGTGTTCGGTGAAGCTGAAGTGCTGTAGATAAGCGCTGAAGTGCTGTAGAAGTGCTGAAATCTTGTGAGAGAAAAATACTGCTGAAGTGCTGAAAAATAAGCGCTTATAAGCGCTTATACCCTCAACCGAACGCAGTGATATAGCGTAAAAAGTGGCTGCACTGCGTACGCTAAAAAGAGACGCTATCAGCGCGTATACGCTACAGACAGCGTTGTCCAGTGATTCCGGTACCGCAGGCCGGCTCACCGCATCGCGGGAGGCAGAGAGCGCAGCAGCGTGGGAGAGAGAGGAGAGAGGTGAGTACAGTACCAGCGGGTCCCACTATTTTTAGTAACTAAAAAATAATATAACTCACAAACTATAATCTCAAATTAAATTTCGATTATATCATTAAATTCGTTTCAATAAATACTTCAGAACAAGATCTCCCATGGATATATTTAGATAAATTTTTTTTACAGATATGTGGACCCCAATGTGGATAGAGGATGATTTAGAGTATAGATGGGTGCAGGAGAAAATGATATAGAGGAGAGAATCTCAATGACCAGGACAGAATATTTCTTTTAGAGGATGAATTTAGAGTACGACGAGTGCGAATAGCCTAAAGAAGTAGGTACGAAAAAAAAAAAAGAGTGTCTCACGTGCACTAGTTTTCCGATGCTGAACATTGTGCCGGTAAAATATTCTCGGTATCCAGTCATGGTACCGTAGTCAGATTGTTTTTGAGCATGGATTACATTATGGCTAGTCTTATGGACCTTGTTATTACTATTAATATTCCGAATGGTGAATAAAAATCAACTCATGGTGATTAGCAAATTCTCTCACATGAAACACATGACCTGCACTTACTACTACGCCAAAGCCACCATCCGCATCCACGCGTGGTGGACGGGTTCCCCGTGAGGCCGTGACGCAACCGTCCACGTGGGCATGCGGGCCCCACGGCTCCGTCCACGTCAGCTTCCTGCCCGTTCGAAATTCAAAACGCCTCCCTCCTCTCGACGCGTGGCATATAAACCTGAGGCGGTTGCTGCGTCGGTCGGCTCCACTGGTTGCCTGCCGTTGCCTCCCTCCTTCCTTCCGCGCGCGCGCGCTTCCCGTTCGCCGCCACGCCACCTCGCGGCGTCGGCGCGGCGCAGGCCAAAGCAGGCGGGGCCGCTAGGGCTTCGCGGCGCCCGCCCGGCTTCAAGTTCGCCGGCCGAGGTGAGCACTCCATCC
The DNA here is from genome assembly GCA_038502445.1 of Eremochloa ophiuroides. Classification (NCBI taxonomy): domain Eukaryota; kingdom Viridiplantae; phylum Streptophyta; class Magnoliopsida; order Poales; family Poaceae; genus Eremochloa; species Eremochloa ophiuroides. The sequence continues at coordinate 6,920,765 of JAHLJS010000004.1, read as the reverse complement.
TCTGATGTCTGATCTGATCCCCTCTGGGACGGCGCGCTCATCCTGTGGGACATAATCATCACAATTCACAAGGCACGCGCAGGCACGCTAATCGCCGCCGCCTCCTGAACACACCGACTCGTGCAGCCCCGGGCTCGCGCTCGCGCGCACGCCAGTTGTTCGACGGAAGTTGGGCCCCGCGACCAATGCCGAGCGGCGGGAGGCGGCTGCCGCCGTGGACGTCGCCGAGGAGCGCGGGGGCGGGGGCGCCGAGGTGGAGCCCTGCTGGTGGTGGTACGCCCCTGGCCGCGGGTGGAGGTGGACCGCGCCCAGGCCCGGGCTACGGGACGCCGTCCGTGAGCGCGGGTTGCTTCGGCACGCGCGTCACGCCGCCGACGAGCGCGGGGTCGCGCGTCACTCCGCCGTCGACCGGGGGATGCTCGTCGCGCCCGCCCAGGCCGCCGCCTTCCCTGGATTCGCCCTACGTGCGGGCCAAGCAGGCGCAGGTAATTGTTCGTTGGCGGTACCATTTCGGTCATGTACTCACGTTTGGGCGCAGAGTTCGCGCATTACACGACTAACATGTAGCTATAATTATAATGGTCAGCATTTAGTCGTAGCCTTCAGCTCGCACATGGACTGGCGACCTGACTGTGTTACAATGTTCAATCGATACCTACCACATATTCAGGCCTTCGACCTTGTCTGTAGCAAAGATTTCCATCTTTCTGATGCATGTGTGCCTAATTTCCGAAGAATGAATTAGATTTGCTCCAAGTTTCTAACATGCATGCACTCCCAGTTTAAACTTTAAACCCAGGAGGAAATGTGGCTTCCTTGACTTACGTGCCAAAGTTACTCAGTTGTTGAGACTGGCAATGCATTGTCCTCTGCAAACAGTGTGAAAGCCCTTAACATCTAGTTATCTATTTGAAGTATCAACATGTATGTACTTAAACATCTGTAGTCCTCAGTTAATGCATACCCTGCAGGCTGCATTATGATGGAATTTGGTATTTTGTCCACTGTGTACGCAGTATGCAGCATGCTCGTTCCCATATGTGTTTGCACTTTGCAGACTCGAGGGTAACATATTGGTGGAGAAGGATGTATTATCATTTAAGAATAGCCCCAATATTGTTTTAGGCTACCATATGACCATACCTGTAACAAAATACCAGGAAATTGTTCTGCGAAACAAAATTGTAGATTGAGACATTGAGTAAGCATTACAAGGAAGTGAGGAACTGAAACCAAAATACTGGTCCTTCTGATTATGCATCTTATTACCAGAAACCTGTTGTACTAATAGATTGGATTGACATTATTAGGTCAAGATTTTAATGTGTACTAGCATCAGCTGTTTTTTTTGAACTGTGGATGTTCATTTGACAAATTGCATTTGCCATCCTGAACTACCATAAGCTGAATATGCAGGTTTTTATGTTTCCTTGTGTTGCTTCTGTTATTCCAGGTAGTTGAAAAGGACCCAAACAAGGCTATTCCATTGTTTTGGGCAGCTATAAACAGTGGTGACCGGACAGAGAGCGCATTGAAGGATATGGCTAATGTACTGAAACAAGCAAATCGGGCTGAAGAAGCCATTGAGGCAATAAGATCCTTTCGTGATCGGTGTCCCTTTGAAGCTCAGGAGTCCCTTGACAATATTCTTCTAGACCTATACAAGGTATATTGTTTATCCTTTCAAAGAAAGGGGTTCATTTTCTAAGCTATGAGTTTCTCTGTAGCACCGTTGGTTGGTTATGCAGACACATATTGAACACATTTAATTAGTTATCACATTGTCCAATGCAAATGAATCATCTTAAAGTAATTAGTTATTATCACATGATTTTTGGATGAAAATGTCACTAATACATTCTTCTGAAACTAATAATTTTCATGTTAAACCAGAAATGTGGTAGGACAGCTGAGCAGATCGAAATGCTGACAATAAAGCTGCAAATTGTTGATGAGGAGCTAGCTTCTGGTCGGTGGAAAACAAAGCCGTCTAAATCTCATGGAAGAGTAGTGTACCTTTCTCTCAGAGATGAAAAAGCAAGGTACTGGAAATCTTTATATTCCCATTTGAGATTTGACTTTTAAATACTATTCAAGCTAAGATCCTTGTTTCTTGCCAAGGTTATTGGGGAACCTTGCTTGGGCCTATATGCAGTCCGAAAATTATGAGGAAGCAGAGATGCTCTACAGGTACATTTTGAGTTCATTCTTTTCCCATTTCTAAATGTCATGAGTATTCTCAAATGGCATGTTGCAGATGGACCTATAATCCCTCCACAATACTACGTGTGTGAATGGCATACTTGCATGTGATGTGTTGCTTGCACCTATCCTTTCTCTCAGGAAGGAAACGAAATAATTCTGGCTACTATTAACTTGGCAGGCAAGCTCTTGCTATAGAAGCTGATTACAACAAAGAGTGTAACTTGGCCGTCTGTTTGATGAAGACTGGAAAGTTGGCTGAAGCTAAATACCTGATTCAAGCTATACCTTACAACTCTGATGATGAAAGTCATGTTAAATCTCTCTCCCGGGCTACTGAAATGCTTAGGGAACTTGACTTGCAATCACTCCCCTCTCCCATAACTCAGGCGAAGTCCAAAGAATTACAGATTTTTGTGGCTGATGATGTGGAGATGCTTGTAGATCTACAACCACAAACACTATCAACTCCTTTGAGTGAACCGAAATATAAAGAACCACATATTTCAGTTTCACAAAATGCAGAGAAGCATGAGAATTGCAATTCATGGCTTCCATCTCCCATAACTCAGTTGAGACGTGAAGAACCACACATTATGGTTAGTGCCGGTGCAGAAAAGAATGAAGGATTTGCAGAGTTTCAAGATCTTTCTCGACTGTTCAATGATGCTGCTACACCTCATTCAATACTTGAGAAATTACGAAAGAGGCTAGTTAAAGAGGCACCAAGAGTCAGTATTCAGGATCAGATTCAGACTCCTACTCCAACTGAATGCTTGCCAAACTCTGAAAGAAACCTAGATGCTAGTGAGACTCCCATGCAAGATGAGAAGCTATTGACCAAAGGTGTTAGAAAAACATGGGCTGACATGGTGGATGAAGAGGAACAACAATTGGGTGATGACAAACCATGGCATGACATGGTGGCGAAGGATGAACAGCAACTGGGTGATGGCAAGTCAACACTTGATGTGGAAACTATTGAAGAAAACGAGAGCAGTAAGCATGCGAAGTAAGCTGGAGTACATAACACAATTGTCCTCTCAAGAAAGCAGGACCCATCAAAGACCAGTCATGGGTGGTCAACTGCAAGGTTCTTCAGCAGGTTCATGGAGATGCAGCGACTCCAAAATATCCATGAATAGGAACGTGAACTGGGATCTTGTGAGGACTGCTCCGACATGGAGCAAGCATAAGGTACAGGACCACAACAATCGAGTTTGGCAAAGGCTTGACACAGTTCATCCCCATGAGAGAGCCTCAGGCACGAAGCAACTACCACGGAGAAGCAACACATCTCAGCGTTCTCTTTTTCCTGACTGGAAATCTAAGGGTGAAGGATATGGCCATGGTAGTGTTCCATTTGACGATAACGAACACACCCAGTGTTCCAGTCACATTGAGGCCACTCATCGCTGGCATAATAATGAGGCAAGTACAGGGTCATGGACGCCACAGAACCGTCTGCGGGTCTTCCAGGAAATCACAAATGAGATCAACCAAAATGTTGTGTAGCTATGTCCTTTTTCCTTGCTGTCGATGGAAGTTCTCTTTTCCAGCAACATGGTTTGCGTTACAGATGGGATCTATGAAATAGTTCCTTGTACACAGTTTTTTCGCTTCCATTGATTCTGTTTTTGAGATTCAGCATAGCTACAGGAAACTCTGAATATCTTCACAGCCCGCCATTCATGCTACTGGCACGTCGATGGATCATGATATCTGTATATATTTTCTTTATCACTAGTGTGCCAAAGTATCTGTAAAAACTGGTGGCCTGTCTATCAATTCCTCAGAATGGCCACTATGTTGTGACTGAGAATCTTTTCGTTCCCTGATTTCACATCACATCGGCAATGTGGCTTACCATGGAATTGCTTGTACTCTTGTCACTACTGTTTAGATGCTAGTACATGGTTCCATCTGTGGCTGGACATCTCCTGCATAATGGGGCGCTGCAAGATCTGAGTGTGCTCCCTCCTCCTGTCCACTGCAGGAACAAGCAATGGAGGGCACTGCAGTCTGCAAATGGACGCTGCATCTGCATAGTGCTCATTCCTGTGTCATTTTCTAGCTTGTCTACACACCGGAGCCTGACGGATTCCATTACTGCTGCTGGTCTGGGACTCTGGGTGTCCTAACATGGTGGCTGTCCTTCCTCAGGGGCAGCAATGGCTGGCTGGCTAGCCGGTCGGCAGCCTTGAGCTTCATCTGCAACCTGGACTCGGGCCCCAAGGCCGAGGCGATGTTGCCAGCTCAGTTGTGTCATGACGTGTAGTGCCTTGTCGGCACTTCGATGAGGGGGACAAAGCTGCCGGCGAGGCGATTTGGCCTCTAATAATTCTGGTGCATGATTGTTGGGTTCACATATGGAGAAGCTGTCTGTCTACCTGCTGAATTCTTCGTCCTGGTGCTGGTTTATGTACACAACTATCTCTATATGTGACAGGCATAAAAAACTATCTCTATATGTGACACTACTACATAGATTCTTTTAGGCAGTGTTGGGCAAATGACCTTCGAGGCAGGCGGACCGGTTGCCCGCCTCGGTTATTCTAGGTCGAGCAGCCAGGCCACCAACTACCTCGGTTAACGCTTAATCAAGGCGGGCATGGTAAGGTGACCGCTTCATTGTTAAACGAGGTGGTTGTGCTAGAGCAACCGTTTCGATTAAATCTGTGCTATAAATGCAAATAGTCGCCGACCTTCTTCCCCATGACTCTACCTTCAATTTTTTTGGGGTTTTGAACTCAAAACACCAAAAACTGGTCATTTTCTAAGGGAAGAGGTTTTGCCCTTGAATTTATTAAAGGGGGACACCGCAAGAGGTTGATTATTGCTCTCCACCCCTCATTCTTCTCTCTTTTCCATAACTAGGCAGCGTGCCTGTGCGTTGCTACGGGACAACTAATATTTTGTATTAAAATATACGGATCGCAAGATATGATAACAAAACTGTAAAAGTTAAATACCAACGTTAACGTGATATTTAATTAAATTTTTTTTTGTGAAATTAACATAGTTACGGAGAGCGCGGCGTCACATGTTACTGTATAGACCTTTCCGTAATGCTGCTAAGATAATGTTTTAGACTGATAGGAAGAAATCTTCAATATCTATTTATTTCGTGCGCCAATAAATCCTATAAAAAGCATCCATGAAGTAAACTAAATAAAAAACATCAATTAAAAAGTAGAAACTATGAATATGCATATCAAAATAACATCAATTAAATATGTCCATAAAGGCAGAGGTTATGAATAGCCATATCAAACTAACCTCTATTAAATAGATATTAATCCATAGACTATTGTACTGCTGTTTGAAGAACATCCCACAGAAAAAGAGCATACCAGGTTCGATGTAACATAAGCATAGTTGCTTGCTCCTAGCATACAATCGGCACCCACAAAACACAACCTCAATATGGCGGTAGGTGTGATCAGTGGCTTGCTGACAGTGTCTGCCTCCACCGAACGTCTTCTGTTTTATCCTTCAGCACAGAGTTCTTCAACCTCTCCTCCACGAAATCAGTTTCAAGAGCTTGTCCAGGAGCTCAAGAATGGCCACAGCCTGAACGCATCCATGAAGTTGCTCTGAACCCCTGAGATCCAATGAAGTTGGGCAGGTGCAACTTGATCTCCAACCATGAGGCAACTGTAGAAAACACAAGCAAAAAACAGCATTATTCAAATATAGAATTTCTTGGTTTCTGCATAAGGTCACCTAAAAAAATCAAAAAAAAGAATTGAAAACTGAGAATGTTACAACTATTAAATGTAATAGGTCAAGAGCACATGTTCTAACATACTACTGAATTACTCTTTGGCTAGGGGCCTAGGAGTACTTCACTTCGCAAGTGCACCATTTTTTTAAAACCTAATCTACCTGCATTTATATATGAAGTACAGTGCTGCTCCTTAGATCTTCTTATATGAATTATGTAATGCTAGCTAACTGATCTTGGTAATTTGAGTGGAGATGACAGTGGCACATGCATATAATTAAATAAAACAATTGTGATTTAATCTTTTGTCCATTTCCTCTTAAATATTGAGGATAAACAAATTACACGAGTGTCAACTGTACAAACAAATATAGGCTACCAGTTTGTATGGACTTAAATACAAGATACTTAGCTTATCAGAAATATAGAAAATTTAATTAACTAATGAATTACTGAATCATTTCCATCAACAAAGTAGGAAACTCACCTCCTAGTATTCAACATCAAGGGCGAAACAATATGCACAGCTGTATGTGACAGCTTGTAATCATCAGTCAAAGCCCCTAGTAATCTGAATTGCTCAATGATTCCAAAATAGCAGTCATGTGGTAGATTCGACAACAATAAAAAAAAATAAAAAAAAATAAAAAAAACTCAGCCAGGAAAAAACATAAAGCTAGCACCAGCAGTAGACCATCCTCTCTATTAATTTCTCCACCAAAAGGGCAACAATAACCAGCAATTCCTTCTTCCAAATACACCAATTTTTGAGCAATACAACTGTCTCAGATTTTAATGCTCCATTGGACACAAAAAGGAAAAAACAGATGTTTTGCTACCTCTATGGCATTTTGCCAAACATATTCTGCACAACAGCTTGGCATACTCTTTCACTTCTGGGGAACTGGGCAACATGTCTGGAAAGGTTAGGGGGGAGGCATCCCTACACAGAATTAAGGGCATGCTCAAATCCACAACCACAAGGGGCAGTAGCAGCTGCAGGTTCAAGACAAATCGATTGTTACGTTCAACACCTCCGTGATGTAATGGCAGATGTGGTTGAAGGACAGAAGGCGAACGTTTGTGCCTGCCAAACCCTTAAAGAAATTTCACCTCTAATTCCAGGCTTCCAGTTAAACAAAAGCCAATATTGTTGTATAAAACTTTTGAATAACATGATAGACCACATTAAGCACCTCCTTGCTGTCTATCATATAGCCATACATGTTGCTTCTTGCTATCTCTCATAACAAACATCATGAGCTAAAGATAACATAAAATCAAATATTTAGTGACCTAACTGATTATCACAGGATACTTCTGCTTCTAGTTCATGTGTGATGTACAATGTGTTATCATAGACATACATGACACATCAGGTAGTGCTAATTTTCCTTCCAAAAAAGAACTAACAGGTTGTAATGCAGTAGGTTTTCTGAGCTTTTTGTACAGTTTTCCCTCTTTTTATACATAATAAAAAACACGATATTAGTGGAAACCCTTACTGTATATAGCATTCTAGCTGCAGCCCATGATTTTGGAGATTGTAACTATTAAGTAATAACAAGTAAATTGCCACAACATTCGCCCAACTCCATTCTAAAACAATCAAGCCTTGCTCTTGTATTAACCTAATTAGGAAAAAAATCATAAAATCGTTTAAGGAACCATAATTCATTAAAAAGGTGTAAGATCTGATTAAACGCCTTTTTAGAATACAAAGTTAAGGAAAAATAATCAAGTAATCATGTGAATCATGGGACAATGTTGTGGGACATGCCTTCCATGCTACAATCATTGAGCCATGGGACATACCTTCCATGCTACAATCACTTGAAGGATATTTTGAGAAACAAATTCTGCTCAGAGAACAAAGGAAGCACGGCAGCCTGACCTCCCGTTTTGCACTTCAAGAACAAAAATCTACTATGAAACACTCCAATAACAACAAGCAGGAATCGTCCCCATCTATGAGTTTGGGTGCTCGGTTTCGCACAACAGGAAGGGAAGAGAAGGAATTAGCACACCTGGTGGTGCTCCTCGCAGGACGGGAGGAGATAGAAGTGCGAAAGGAGCCCAGGATTTGGCAGGCAGCACAGCAGGACTGATGAAGACACGAGCCTGATCGGGAGGAGGGGCACTCAGCTGCCCCGGCGGCTTTCGCTATCTTGGGTCTTCATCTTCGGTGAAGGGCCCGATGAAGTTCGGGCAACGCGGATGCGAGCGAGCTGAATACGGGTGGAGGACGCGCGCGCGCCCTGCCAGCATCTGCTGCCGCCCGCCCTGACTTCCGCTGTCAAGAGCAACTTGGGCACTTGTCTACGGCAAGATGGCGTCGGGGCTCAACATGGGCGCAAGGGGCCGCCGGGATGCTGCGCCGCTGGGATGTCGCACGGCCTCTGCCGTCGGGATGCCGGCCTAGACGTGTGTAGGCGGCGTTGGGCGGGTGGTGCGTAGGGCGGCAGCGGCGTCGTCGCAGATGCCAGTGAGGGCGACTGGGGGGGTGCGCTCGCGTGGGGTGAGGGAGATGCAGGATGCACGTTTCCTTCTCACGGCGGAGCGGACACGAGGAGCCGCATGGATGGCGCGGAGCGCTGGCAGGCGTGATTGACGGCGTGAGAGCCGAGAGGAAGGAGGATCGCAGGAAGTCACCAGTTTTTTTTTTTTTTTTTTTTTTCCGGGTGGGAATTGTTTCGTAGGATAAGGCTTCAACACCGCCGGGTAGATTGGTCCAGTTCAAGCTTTTTAGTTGTAGAGATTTGGGTGTTTTTTTTGTCAAGATCTATACGGAGGAGAGTGAAATCAGATCTAGAACAGCCCTCCTAATTTTTTTCCATTTTCATTGTTTGTGTACGCAAGGTTTTCATGGTCACGGACAGGAAATGGATGTACTACACCCGAGGCTGGATCCTTCTTACTTGGATCATGTGAGAAAGTTTGTTGCCACTAAGAAAATGTGTATCGTCTGAGACTAAAGCGGGAACGAACCATTTATCCATGTAATAGTTGCAAGAACAATCTTACGCATGAAGATAATGTTGTGTAATCTCACTTGATACAGTATGGTTTCGTGAAGGATTAAACCATCTAGAAGTTTTACGACGAAACAGGGGATCCTAGTGCTGGTGCATCTGGAGGAAACCCGCCAACAATGACGGTGGCGGTGAGTGTAGAACAACAATCCTCAACACCTATAGGCGATAACACAGATCATGATTACATCACGATGGAAAATCTGCTCCAATACATGGCCGACGGCAGCGGGGATGGGGATGGCGGTGAGCTGGTTGGTGTGATGGATCCCGAGGATGTGGAACTTTTTGATGCAATTGCTAACCATACGGACCATGACGACGTTCTGTTTGGGAACCCAACGTGGCTGGGGAATTTCAAAGAAATGAAACAACTGACAATTAATCCCCTCTATAAGGATGCTCAGAAGAAGTGGACGATGCTACGTTTTGACCTCACGATGATGATGATCAAGGCTCCCCATGGTTGGTCTGACATTAGCTTCAATGAACTATTAAGTGTCCTTGCTGACTCATACCCAAAGGATAACAAGGTCCCTGCCTAATACGTATCGGGCGAAAAAGCTGATCTGGCCGGTGGCGTTGAAGCTAAAAAAGTTCCACACATGCCCTAACCTCTATATCCTTTATCAGGGCAAGTATGAGAACTCGAAGTCCGCACCGTGGCACGAGTCAATACAAGAGGAATGACGGTTCTCGCGTGGATGCGGATGATGAGGGACCCTCGAGAGCTCCGAAGAAGGAGGAGAAGAAGAGTTGTTTGCTTTATATGTTTTCATTACCAAAACTCAAATTGAAATTTTAAATTTGAAAAATCCTTTTTTTAAATATAAAAATACTTAATGGAGGCAGGAAATTAACAAGGTTTGCCTCGGTTAAATCTTTAACGGAGGTGGACACCTTACAAAACCGAATCGGTTATTTTTTTTTGAATTACACAGTACAGACACAGACGCTCACAACGCACGCACATTCATTCTCGTGAATACATGTACATAAACCCTACCCCTATGAGCACCTCCGAAAAACTGCACCGGTAGATCTCGAGATTGACGAAGTCACCACAGGCGCCTCGCTGTTGATGGGAACGTCACCTACCATTGAAAGCACAATGCCGTTAAATCCTGAAATAAATCCAAGAAATATGTGACAACCAGGATTTGAACCCTGGTGGGTAGTGTCTCACTGGACAATCCTACAATTGGACCACATGCCCATTCGTGAATCGGTTAAATATTTAACGAAGGCAGGCGTTCTAAAGGAACATTTTCGGTTAATCTTCATTAATGGAGGTGAACGACGTTACGTTCCTAGCTTGGTTAGTCGTTTGAACCGAGGCTGTATGATTAACGGTGACTTTTCGACCAAGGCGATCGGCTTACCCGCCTCAGTTAAGCCATTTTGCCAATCTCTATTATAGTTGCTGCAGCAGTGTGATCGATCTGCACTGTCTATGAATGGTAAGATACTTTTCTTCAACCTCTCGATCATCGGTTAATGAACATATGCAATCCTACGATATCTTCCTCCTTGGTTGTTCGTGTTCGCACGAACTACTTTCAACTTATTTTGAGTAATAGAACAATATTTTCTTCTCTTGTAGATTCACTGATCAATATGTGCGCACTGCCTGGTCAGTGTGAGCAGTAACCGCTGCAGCAATGGATGCATGCATTTGGAGGTAGGGTTGCACAGAGCACGTGACAGATCTCACACCTCATCTGAGGTACACACAATTACTGCTATATAAACTGTGCAGCCGTCAGAAGTGGCAGCCGGCCGACGGGCCGGGCCATGGTGACTGATGGTACGCCGACCATTACCTGAATCATCTGTGGATAGCTTTTTCCAGGGCGACTACTATATGGGGAACTGTTCTACCGGCTCAATCATGCCAGGCGGCCAGCCAGCCATCTTCTTCAGTTAATTCCTGGACAGATATTAGAGAGAGAAGACACGGTACAGTGCGATTTTCACGTGCCGGTACTGTGATGGAGAAAGGTAATTGGCAACTTGCAGTTTATCGGTCGTTAAACCTGAACCTCATGCTTGTCGAGTGGTAATCGATGACAGTCAGAGAAATCGGTAGCTTGAACAAATTTGCACTGAATTCAGACTTGCATGCAGTCCCGCTGTACATTTATGATTGATTGAACAAGAGCACTTCGAACCCAGAAACCACTGGTTCTATGCTCACTAATGAGGGTGCCAACTAAGCAGAAAAGATGATGTGACACTATAATTAAAGAAAAGATGGTCTCTTAATAAGAAATCATGTCTACACAAAAACTAAAACATAAAGAGATGTGATAAGTAAATTAGTGAGATAGAAGACATATGATTGGATGGAAACCATTTTATAGAAACTATCCATTATAAACAGAGTTTTCATATGTAGCGTTTATGTAGAGTAAATAGACATAGAAACTACATGTGGTTTCTCTAACAAGCATCGAGCCTTTATTTCTTGTCGACAAAATGAATGGAATAATTATATTGCAATGACACAATATTGAAGATATACCAAAACCACCAACCATGTGCTCTTTGAACAGCAGATCTAACTCAAATGTTGAGGCCAGCTATTCATTTGGGGAGTGTTTGGAACTTTTGCCTTATTCTATTATTTTGCCTGATGGCCTGACCCAACAAGAAAAATAGATTGAGCAAGTCATTTGGATCTTGTATTCATCTATTTTGGTTTCCGTGTGCTAAATTTTGCTTTTGGCCTGGGAGAGCCTCCCAGGCTGGCAAGCATCTTGTCGCTTGTGCCATCAAAGGGAGGCAAGACGAGGGAACCTAGCAATAGTTCCAAACACACCCTTGGTATTCTGCTGCGTGCAGTGTAAAACACTAGCTCAGGGTTTTGAATACAAAATACAAGGCTTAATAGTTTACTAAATTATTTGGATTCATTCTCCATTACTTGGTGAAACTCTGTAAATCAAGGCACTCATTATCCTGTTGATGTTCCACCATTTCAGGACACTTGTAGCATACTTCGGTGGTTCTTACTATGGTTATGTGAATCATATGTTTCTTTCTAAATCATTTGAACCAACAACCACGCCTTCCATTGGCCTTTCCCTTCTGAAATCCTTCCGTTTCTTGTGACGACAATAAGTTAGTAACATAATTGGAATTGTAGAGTAATAAACACGCTTGTAATGAAGTAATGACATCGTCAATATTTTGAAATCAAATGCTAATTGGTACATTAAATGTCTTGTAGACCACGCCCCTTACCCGTTTCATTGCTTAGACACTTATGCTTCGAATGCAAAGGCACCAATACAAATGAAAAAAAAAGAAAAATGCACAAGAACAATATCTAACTGTACACATAATAAATAACCAATTAGAGTCGCTATTAATTACCATGGAAAAAATGAATTGCATGTATATTTATTATTTGATCGAAGTCATGCAAATCTTCCTATGAAAAATTTCGTTTAAATCATGGATATCAGAAAACAGTTATGGAGAATTGAAATTAATCGCTACTTATTACTACCTATAAAGGTTAATGAATAGTATTTGTTTGAATGTGCAGAAACACAGACTTCCTAAATGCCATGAAATCAACAATTGCATATCACCAATCAGGAGATCAAACAAAAACTAGAGAGGAAGCCATACATTTACAATCATACAAATATAATAGGCGATAATATACAAGTAAACTAACTTTGAAAATAAACGAGGACAGAAGGGGTTCCAAAATGAGTTCGGAAATAGAGAAATAAGCTGATAAATGCAAGTAAACTGATAACTTGAAAATAAATGAGAGGAGAGAAAGGGTTCGGAAATGAGCTAAAAATGGAGAGAGATGCTTGGCACCGTGCACGCCATCCATCATAGGCAACCATAGGTGTTGCTCTAGATGAGTGGCATACAGGGAGCCAGGCACATCCCAATCAAGCCTTCATATATAAATCACCTTTGCTTACTGTCTATAGAGAATCTCCGTAGAAATACAAAGAGCCCTTCTTCCACATCCTGATCCATATCGTCTATCAAAGCTTCAGATATATGTGCCATGGCATTGTTGCCAATCCATGCTATACACACCACGCAGAAAGATATGCATGGTTACTATCACCATTGTTCTAATGGTGATGATTGACATGTACGAATGAATGTGGTGAATGAAAGGAGGAAGTAGAGGTGCCCGGCACTTATATAGGCCGTGATGTGTAGGACGGGAGATTCCGGACACACTGTACGAGCTATAGGAAAAAAAGTGGAGAGGTGATGGATAATTAATTCATGGTCTGCCGAAAACTGCTCTACAGTATTTACCATTGATAAAAAGAGGGAAAACCACTGTTGTACTAGAAGCTACCTCTGCACAAAGCAACATGCATGCATGAACCTAGGAGTAGCTGGTAAGGATCATATGGCAATGTCATATAAAAGTAAGTACCTTGCTCTGAAAAACGAGCTCCTTTTTTGCATATATATTTTTTTTCTAATATAGTAATACAAGTCCAGTATTTCCTATAACAGTGGTAATAGGCAATTTACTTTTGTTAAAAATTACGATAACACGACATTTTAGTTCATGATAACCATGAAGAAAAGATGCCGGTGGTATATATATCATACAATTCTTGAGAGTTTATATAGAGAGAAAGGGACTGTGAGGCCTAAGAGAAGAGAATTAGGCCACTTAAACACTAAGGTTCAAAACCATTTATTAAAAAACCTACACCAGTTCTATCTATATGTAGTGATGGGCCCAGGATTTTTTGCTCCGGTATTCAAAAATATAGAAGAGTGTCAATTTTTTTAACAACCTAGACTCCTGAATCCTAATATTTGGCAATTGGCATGTATAACACCACACGGTTCTAATTGTACAATATATAGCAAGTATATAACACACAATTGAGTTTTTGGTTGATTGTTGTATAGGATATTCAGTTTGACTGTATTTTTTCCGATATATTTACATGTATACACTATATATATGAACTTTTTTGCCAAAAAGTTGTGTATTCAACTGAATACCCTTGAACTACTATAGGCCCGCCTCTGTCTATATGTGGACTTTATAGGTTGCTATCTCTAACGTAAAAGTTTTGCACATTGGGGTCAATACGTCCAAATTTATTGGTGGCTAGACAGAACAACCAAGGCAATTAGGTATTTTCTTTGTGGTTTCATTCGGCAGTCAAGAAAATTGAGGAGTCCTTAGATTTTTGACTTGCCAAGGAAAATACACATTTCCTTTGGCCCGGTAAGCAGCCAAGGAAATAATGTCATGTGCAATGCACCCAAATCCAGCCTTTGCCACTGGGGGTCAAGTGACTCTACAAATTCTATGGAGAACTAACCATGGTGTATATGGATTAACACCTACTAGGCTGAGTGCATGTAGACGCACCGCATGTACAAGAGCCTACCCACCATCAGAGGCATATGTGTGTTCTTTTTTTTTTTTTTGACGCAAGACATATGTGTGTTCTTGTACAGATAATCAAACACATCTTTTTGACGGAAAATCTGTATGAAGTTTCCCACCATGTCTTGAGCCTGCTCATGTACCCTCTGATTTAGTTTACCCATCAAAGATTTAACTCATCTTGCATCAACAACTGCAGCCAACGGGCTGAAAAGATGCACTGATTTTGGTAATGCTGATTTGCGACGAAAATAGTACTATTTCATGACTGAAAAGTAATGCTAACTTTAGCTCATAAGCTCAAGCGAATAGACCATATGCACTTCTATTTTTATATAATTATTACTATTCATTTAACCTGTTTTCACTCATTGGAATATACGATGCAACTTATCCTTAATTTGCTATTTATTACCTTTGACCCAGTGTATGAAAACCTGAAACAAGAATGCCCAAGAGACCACCAAGATATCGAGTCGAACGGAATCAAAGCCCGCCTTCACAAGTTATAAAAAAGGCCACCTTTGCACAGCTCGACAACGGCCCAAGCAAGAGAGACCCAACAAATGAGGTTAGCCCACCTCGATGGAAGTTCGCACACACAGAACTGCCAAGGTTCATTCTATCAAAAAAAAAAAAAAAAGCCAAGGTTCATTTCCTTTCTGACGTGACTAGATTTAGCATTGTGTAAGAACTTTCTTAAATAAAACTATGAAAAGTTTTACAGATTGGTAAAATATAATAATGAGTTATAAGCCTTGTGATTAATGTACTACTCCTATTTCAAATTATAAGACCTTGTGCTTTTTCTAGATATATATAGCTTTTGCTATGCTTTTAAAAATATCTAAGGATGCATGTAGCAAAATATATGTATCTAGAAAAAAATAAAATATCTTGTAGGATTACTATATACAGGACGGATCTAGATAGATAGCTGTTGATGTCACAAGTTTTAGAAACTTAATTATTATCATTGATTTCTCTTAGCTCAACAATATAATAGCCTTGAATTTGTAGAATTTAATGGTGTCAAGTGAAATAAAAAAGGATCTTGCTCTGCCCTGACTAAATGATAGAAATTCCTTTGTTCTATGTCTGTATCTATATCTATATCTATATCTAATAGTAAAGTATGATACTATGTTTCGTCCGTCGTCCTTTACACCCACACACTACTCTTTTTCCCCCCTCACTTCCGCCTTTCTCGCTTTCATTAATTGATGGCAGTGGTCTAAGACCCAAGGCTAATGTCGGTCCATCATCCATCACTTCCATCTCTCTTTTTTAGTCCCTTGGTCTGTCATCCCTCACTCACACCCACAATTTGCCTAAATGGTAGTCTAGACTATTTAAACATCATGTAAAACACTACACATGTGGTGTGTCATTTTTGCTTAGTCAACATTTATCCCATTTAATTGCCCATGTAGCCCAAACACATCCTAACCTTAGGTGATCGGCTATTTACCGTTAAGGTTTTACAAAAACACTGCTCTCATTCTTCTCGCTTTAACATATGCCACTTGTAAACCCACTGTAGTCGTCAAAGGCCTTTAGCATAATAATTTCTGTGGTCCATCATTCTTTACTCCCACCTTCTTCTTCACTCTCTCAATTTGTCACCTTCACTCCTACCATTCACAATTTCATATATGGCAAACGTAGACTCATGATAGGATCTGAGGCTTGAGGTCCAATAGAGGTAAACTGTATCCTACTCCAACACAATCTCGGTTACACTTTGGACATACAAAACCTTACCTGGAACCACACCACATGTCCTTTTCAACTGATCCTAAGCTTGTGCGCATCATGGCTTAGTGAGTGCATGGCTGTGTAGCTCGTCTTCAACCTTCCCAACCTCGCAACAAGTGCACACAATAGCCATCCATTGAAGCTGAGTCAATCTTAAGTTAATTTCTCATGCAGGGATTAATATTGCAAATGGCCTATATTGTGGGCCTTGGGATTTAAATGACTTAAGTAAAATAATTATGGACCAAGCCTAATTAGTTCTAACAAGAAATTCTTAGCCCCAACTGACTGCACAACAAGCATACGTCTCATTTTGGTTTGGCACTCTCTTCCTTGTATATTTGTTCCCTTACTGTCACCCTATTTTTCTTGTCACTCCCACCCTTCTTATTAATTACTTTCATAGATCACGCTTGTAGACTCATGACAAGAGTCTGAGGCCTAGGCCCATTATAGGTCTGCCATATCTCGCTGGTTTATTCCTATGTTTTTTTTTCTTTCGTCCCTCAGTTCATCATCCGTCCCTCCTACTCCTCTGGCTTTCACAGTTAGATGATGGTAAACATCTCTCACTCCAACCTCTTTTCTTTCATGGATGGAAATGTGGCAAATATAGACTCATGGCAAGACACAGGCTTAGGGTTCAACAACTGTATCATCCTCCAACATAACATTGGTTATAGTTTAAAGCTACAAAACCTTACTTGGTGCCACATTACTCATGACGTGCCTTAGTAAACCGAGCTCAAGCCTATGCACATGATTACTCAACACGTGCACATGCTTACACTAGTAAAAAAAAGCTCTACGCAGGCGCCACGTTTTTATTTTTACAGGCGGTTTTGATTAACGAACGTCACTAGAAATAAAACGGTGGGGACAGATTTAGAACCGCCTGTAGAACCCTAAACCCTAAACCCTAAAATCAATTTCTACATGCGGTTCACTTAAGAAACTGCCTGTAGAAATCGGTGCCAATTTTAAAAATTCGATTTTTCAAATGACTTTAAATGAAAAAACTGTCTACATGAAAGTTGTAGATCTTGAAAATTTATGAAACTTCATAGTTGAAATTTTTTTCATTTGAAATCATCTTGTTGATGTAAATTACGGTCAAAGTTTGAAATTTGAAATTTGACTTTTTGATAAAAGCCTCGGATGGAGAAACACTTTACATGAAAGTTATAGATCTCGAAAAGTTACTCAACTTTGTAGTTGACAACTTTTTCATTTGAATTCATTTAGTACCTCAAACAATCAATTTACTCTCGGTTTGTTACAATATGTGGGGAGCCGAAGTGGGATATAGTCACAGGTGAGAGTGTGGTGCAGTGGTAGTGAGGGGTACGCGTGAAAAGAGAGGTCGCGGGTTCGAATCCCACTGGCCACGTAGCGCGCAAATTTTGCACGAAAAATGTCGCGACTTGCCGATGGGACCCTTTCCAGATTTAATTTTTTTTTGTTTTGCTATTTTTAAAATCAGGTTTTCGGAAAAAGATTAGTGCAGGCTGTTCCTTATGTGAACCGCCAATACAAATCCTATTTCTAATGACAGTTCTCTTTAGGATTTCTACTGGCCTTTCCTGTTGGCGGTTGCGAGAAACGCGTGTAGAAATGCGTTCTCAACCGCCAGCAGGGAGTTTTTCCTGTACTAGTGTTAGCTCACATTTACCTTTTCTCAACCTCACAATCTGGGCACATAATTGCAACCTAGCTATTTAAGTTGTGTCAATCTGCATTTAATTTCTCAATTAAGCAAGATTAATCTTGCACATGACATTTATTATTTTAAATGGCTTAAACAAAACAAGGTGGGCCAAGCCCAATTAAATCCAAGAAAGATAGCTAGCTGTAGTGATCACCCTAAAGGTGTAAATATCATTTTGGTCTGTTATTATGTACTCTCTTCACTATCTGTTCGTGCCTCACTCTCATCCTACTACTTCTACAGCCATCTCTCACTCCCACCATTGTTTCTTTCATGCATAGACCCACGAAAAGATGCATAGCCCCATTATTAGTCTGTCATCCCTTATTGGCTCACTCCCACCTCTCTTCTTCTGTCCCTTGGTTTATCATCCCTCACTCCCCCTTCTCGCTTTCATGGACATGTCACTCATTCCTATCCACCTTGCTATCATGGATGGATGGATGGAAAAAGTGCATAGATTTTATGACAAGACTCCGAGGTCTAATAAATTAAAGGTAGATCGTATCCTCCTCCAATACTATGTCGGTAACAAATTAGAGCCGCAAAACCTTAGCTAGTGCTACACCACTCATGTCGTGACTTGGTTGGCCAAGCTTGAGATTGCACATGTCTCAACTTAGGAATAACTTTGTCATGTGTGGATGTGTGGCTCGTCTTATAACTTTTTCCAATTGCATATGAGGTACATAGAAGAGCAACATTTAAGTTAAGTCAATTTTCCATGTGCAGGGGATGATTCTTTATTCCAACTAGAATCTATTATCTGTCTTGAAATATGATTTAATTGAAATAAAATTGGTCCAAGCCTAATAAGTCTAACAAAAACAATAACTCATTATCTATGGACAACCACCCTGCAAGTGAACACACAACAACTTGTATGACTTGTTGCAATGCAACCATGTGTTTGCCTGTATTTATAATCACTCAATCTCAACAACTTAGAAACCTTATCCAGCCCGGGTTCAGAGAGATCGGGTAGCACGTGGGAGTAGGACGGAATGTTCGCCTCACACGCGCTGACGCGCATAAACTGAAAGCCATGACCAGTAGCCGGTATGTATATATATGATCCACCACATGCATCTTTCTCTACCCGTCGAGATCATGTATCTGTCAAGTATATTATATATATATATATATATATATATATATATATATATATATATATATATATATATATATATATATATATATATATATATATATATATATATATATATCCTGCATTCACAGAAGACTAGAGGGATGAGGAGGGATGAGTACCTTTTGACTGTCTCCAGCTGATTCCATCTCCGCCCGCGAGGAATTGAAGTAACCATGGAACTCACCCATGTACGATGACACGTATTCTGAACCTGATGCGCACAACGGCACACGAGTCCACGCTACACGCTTATTCTGGTACACATGAACACAGATTATATTCCATCTGTGTTCCGTGGACGAGGACGTTGCTGAGTCATATATGAGTCGGTAAGCACGTTGATGATGTTTTGCAGATGGGGTGGGCCAACAGTTGTACCCACGTATAGGTATAGTACACCCGTATTGTTTGACCGGATGATGATAACAAACATACAATCACGAACACGTACCGTAGTGACCGAGAACAATATGTTCTCCCTCCACGTAGAAAATAGATGACGTTTTGAAAAAAGACGTTGGTCAAATATTGGAAATATAAATCATGAATAACTTTTAAATTGTCGCGTTTGAAAATATGAAAGCTATATAAATAGATTTCTCTTCAAATATATTTTCATAAAAGTATACATATATCACTTTTCAATAAATATTTTTATAGAATTATGAAGTCAAAGTCATACATTGAAAACCGTGTCGTTGTCCTAGACGTCATCTAAATCATATACAGTGGGAGTATACAGTATACCTTCCATCTCAAAAAGAATTACATTCTCACTTCATGATAAGATTTCTTTTTTAACTTTAACTAAATATATTAGAAAATAATATTTGTAACACACCATTAGTATCATTAGACAGATAAATCGTTGAAGATATTTTTATAATAAACTTATGTAATCAGAAACATAAATGTTATTCTACACACATCTAGTCAAATTTAAAAGATTTTGACCAGCGCATGCATTCCAAAAAGGAGAGAGGTAAGTAGTTCTGGTTTTGTTTTCCTGTTTTGAACATAATTTGGTTGTGAACAATATACATTTCACGTACCTTTATGTGTTTATGTTTCACTGCCAAGCATTACCCATAGGCCATAGAGTATTTTTAGATATGGTCAAATCGATTTTTCAGGGTGGCTTCCAAAAGCTCCACACTAACATAATAATAGAAATGAGACATTTGCAGACAAACCGACCCACAGAATTGATCTTTATGGACGGTTTTGTTAAATCAAGGGCCCGTGGAAATTCATTTTTAGGAATGTTTTTTTACAGATGGTTGAGTCACCCACCGTTGAAATAATTTTTAAAAACTATTAAACTATATATATAAAACATTTAGAAAAATATTTTCAGTTGCCCAAGGGGCTATCGCATGGTCGCAAGCCTCCATCTTCCACAGATTTTGTACAAGTGCGTCCACAATGATTCAAATATATGATCTTTTGATAGAAAATTTGTCTTCATGTGACTTTATTTGAAAAAGTTATAAATTTATTTGTTCCTATAAATACACCTATTTTTAATTTTAGGGACAGTAGACATAAAACAACCCCACCCCTCCTCACAAAAAAAAACTACAATTTTAGGAGGTGCTTCTTATGTCATGCCCCTAAAAATAGGTAGATTTTCTGAAGGAGTTTAATTTGATTAAGCTACAAGCCTACGACACATCAGAACATTTATAGAGAGTGAGGTGGTTTATCATATTAACCATCCCTAAAAATATATGAAAGGTGATTGTAAAAATAATGTGTGTAGTAGAACGACATACTATGAAGATCTTATAATTCATGACTAGTTTCAGTTTGTTGTGAACATTTTACAGTTGTAACACTAATTGGAAACTTCTGATCAAGTCTCTCCATATCTTGCTATACCGAGAAAATATTCTCCAACTTGTAACAGACCTTTCATCCTTCCTAGAAACAATCCTATTTTGTGTTATTTTTCCACGCAGAAGATCTTCTTTTTCTTCATTTTTTTACATATACTTATCTTCTACGAGATGATCTGATCTAGGGGAATATTTGATTGAATGTAAAGTGACCCTTGCCACGTAACAAGACTCATCCTTTCCTCTCCTTTTGCCATTGTTTAATTTAATCTTGCTTCTCTTGGAGACCTAACTTGAAAAGGCTAGTTTGGATTATCAAAAGAGAATCAAATCCAACAAATTATATCCTCACAGAAAATAAATCCATATATATATATATATATATATATATATATATATATATATATATATATATATATATATATATATATATAGAAATTATTTCCTACTCGCAGGGAGTAGTTACTCTCATGTCTATATCTCTAAATTTAGATCAACTATGATCCGAAAAAATATACGTAGATGAAGTATATGGTCATACTAAACTATCTAAAATAGTATGTGGTTATACTTTTCTGTTATCCATATAGTATATGGTTATACTTTTTTAATATACTACTGTAGTGGTATTTTAGTAATATATTTAAAAATATGGGCTCTGATGAAAAATTTTCGCATATTAAGATTTGAAGTATCTTAAACTAAGTATCTAAACATAATCAAACTGATAAATTAGTATACACGCATACACAATGTGGTTTAATAAAGGTGGAAGTAACTACTCTCGGGAGTATATAAAATGCACCATATATATATATATATATATATATATATATATATATATATATATAGTGTGTGTGTGTTTCCACACGAAAAAACACCAGCACAGAGAGACAATTTATCTTGACGCTGCGATTTTTTTTCAGGCTGTTTCGCTTGACGTCCGTTACTAGAAATCAGAGCATTTTTACAGGCGCTTTCTTAAGAAAACCGTCATTAGAAATCAATTTGTAGTGGTGATTCCTTAAGAAAACCACCTGCAAAAATTGATTTCTAGTGGCGCTGGCCGGTGGGCCTCTCCCCAGATTTAATTTTTTTCCTACTATTTTTAAATCCAATTTTTTGGAAAAATATTTGTATATGCAGTTTTTTTAAGTGAACCGCCAGTACAAATCGATTTCTACTGGCCGTTGTCGAGCCATCGCCTGTGAAGTTGATTTTCACTGGCCTCTAACACTGCCGGTTTACGAAAATTAACGGCAGTGAAAATAGGTGTAGAATCGCTCTTGTATACTAGTGAAAGATAAGTCCATCTACCAATACCAATTATAATACAAGCTCTCCGGCGGATAAGTTGTGTCGAATTGTAATGATTCGATGCCACACTTGTAAAAGTTGCATTACTTTATATAGATTTTATTTATTTACACATGGCACGAAATGCCATCGTCTACTCTAGTCACACACAAGTGTGATGCGCTTTGGACACGGATACTATCCTAATTCATAACTTTTATTGTGCAAGTACTATCTTTTAAAAGAAAAATATGTGGAGCTAATTTTCATATATGTAACCTAGGTATATACTCGAACTAAGTGTTGACTACATGGGTCGTTGCTAGCCTACTAATGGGTTGGGTTAAAATAAGTTTAATGGGTGAGGTTATCAAGTGGGTGCACTTTGGACTGGTAAAAATATGCTGAGTTACTTAGTGTGTTGGGTTAGGATGAGTTTAATTAATAGGAAAATGGATTGGGGCGGGTGAGAATTGACTTCTCTTTTTGTGCATTTGAATGGGTTGAGCACATGGATTGATGTGTTGGATTAATACACATTTATGTTCGTTTGAAAGAGGTGGGGCCTACATGTTCATCTTAGCACAATAACTAATCAGTATAGAGTAGCTTCATCGCATTTTAAATCTGATTCACTAAATTTCATTTCAGTCTATTTCTTTAATTCTTTTGGATGTGAATGCGTGCTTTTATTTTTAGGGTTTGGCTTTGATATGAGGTCCAAATATTGATCTGTCAGTGCATATTGACATAAAGTTGTTGTCTGCTATATTAAAGCATCTGCAATACATTTCAGTCAATTTCGTAAAAATTTTAAGGTGTGAACAAGAGATTTTATTTGTAGGGCCCGACTTTAATGTGGGGCCCATATATTCATAAGTCGATTGGCATGAAGTTGCTGGTTGATATATTAAATCATCAGCAACGAATTTTAGTCAATTTCGTTATAATTTTAATAGTGAACGCGGGATTTTATTTCTCGTATCCGGCTTCGATGTAGGGTCCACATATTCATCTGGCAGTGCAGATTAGCATGTACCTACTGCTTGGTAAATTAAATCATCTAGGAGAAATTTCAGTCAACTTCGTTAAAATTTTAAGGTGCGAAAGTGTGATTTTATTTTTAGGGTCTGGCTTTGAAGTGGGGCCCATACATTCATCTAACGGTGCCGGCTGACATGAAGTTATTGCTTGCTATATTCAATCATCTGCAATAAAGTTCAATCAATTTCGATAAAATTTAAGGTGTGAATACGAGATCTTAAATCCCAAGTCCAACTTTTAACGTGAACACATGTATCTTATGGAAAGCTTCTATATATATTTCATGCAAATCCATGGTTTCGTATAACAAATTCACGGGTATAATTGATTGGGCTGAAGGTAGAAGAATGTAGAGTGGGATGGGTTGACGAAAGGAGTTAATTTGCAATGGCTTGAGTTTGGTATAGGATGGGTTTTAACCCATTAGTAGGCCTAGTCGTTGCTATTTGCGGAACACTATCTTTTTTTTTATAATGAAGATCGATAATGGTTGAAGTCTGAGGCAAAGAATGGGATGAATTATGGGTGAGCTCTAGTTTAAGAATTAAGACTGATGCTTGGTGCTTAACACTAGTATAAAAATTATTTCTCTTGACGGTGACTTTTTTCAATAGGCGTTTTCTATTGATAATGGCCAGTAGAAAGCAAACAGTTCCCAGTCGGCGGCCGCCACTACAAATACATCTTTACAAACAGTTTTCTTAACAAAACGCTACTAGAAATTATGTATTTGTAGTGGTGGTTTGTTAATAAAACTGCCACTAAAAATAATTTGAAACTGTTTTTCAGTTTTTCAAATGACTTCGTATAAAAAAACCACCAAAATAAAAATTGTAGATCTTAAAAAGCTGTAAAACTTTGTAGTTGACAATTTTTTTATTTAAAATCATCATGTAAAGAAAAACTAAGTTTGAATGTGTCAAATTTGAAATTCTAATTTTGTAAATAACCTCATATGGGAAAACTACCAATATAAAAGTTGTAGATCTTGAAAAGATATAAAACTTTATAGTTGACAACATTTTTATTTAAATTCGTTTAGGACCTCAAACAATCAATTTATGTTGGTTTAAAATAATATGTGGAGAACAAAACTCTAATATAAGTAGTGAGTGATGGGTAGACTGGTAGAGGAGGCTATGCGTGAGGATGAGGTCGCGGATTCGAACCCCATGACCACGAAGCGCGTGTTACTTGCGCAAAAAATGTCACGACATACATTGGGTGGGTGGCTGCCTAGTGGTCCTTTCCTATGATTAAGATTAATATTTTTTTTCTATTTTTAAAACTGATTTAAATTTTTTGGACAAGCATTTGCAGTGATGGATTGTTAAAGAAACCACCAATATAATTATTTGTACAAGCGGTTCTCAAATCACCGGTAGTGAAAAAGTTAGTTGTCACTAGCTTCTCACACTAAAGGATTCGAAAAACATCAATAAGAATGGCTCTACAGCCGCTACTACTGACCTTCTATGTACCAGTGCAATAAGCTGAGTATATTCATGGTCTTAATAAATCTCTTCACAGCAAGGGGTCAGCAGCCCAGCTTCGCCTCGACAAGGCTCCACCAGTGTCCAGGACGCTAAGGTTAGCCAATTTGGATCATCTTGGTGAATAAATGAATGAGGAAATAGGTTTGCAGGTGTTTGCAAATCTAGGATTTCAATGATTACAACTAGGAACTACTCGCCTGTTCATAGTCAGGCAATACGAGCGCATAACAGTAAGGCACTACGAGCATATAACAGTCACTAATTGATGTTACAGACCGTCTCTAATTAGCTGTTCTGCACTGCACTAGTGCGTCTTCCCCCGTGTCGCTCCCGCAAGGCGACTCGGGGGCTCCACACTTCGTCGCCGCTAGGCCTCCGTCGCGCCCCCATCTTCCCCTTGCCGTCGCCCGAACAGACCACCGGAGGCTAGCTGGTGGCCATGAGGAAGGCGACGGCAGGGTAGTATCAGCCGAGGTGGCACGCGGCCGTTGCGGGTGGCGAGGCACGGCGCGCAGCAGGTCACGAGCAGCGAGGTGCTTCGCAGGTGGTGCTTAGCACATGTGGTGTTGCTCAGGGTGGCTGGGGTAGCGTGGATCTGGCGCTGCTGCAGGCCGTTGGTGACGCTCTGCCTTCAGCGCGGGGAGGAAGGACAGTGCTTCGGATGGCGAAGGCCGCCGATAGTTCCCGGCGTAAGGCGGCGGATCTGGCACCGCCCGGCCCAGATCCGGTCCTCCTGCATCTAGAACAGGCTGACCGGGGAGCAGCCAGCGCGGGCGGCAGCGTGGTGGCAGGCCATGGACGCCGCGCAACGACGCTGTCAGGGTTGGCAACTAGACGCGGCGGACGAGGCGGGCGGTGCTGACGGCTGCGGGATGCCAGTGAGGGTGGCTGCAAGGAGGCTGGGTCAGGTGGTGCATGTGGCCGACTGTCGAGGGGTCGTCGACGAGGCGGAATTAGCGGATGCGCTGAGGATCCGACGGCAGTAGGAGGCCGGTGCAAGTGGCATTGACGTTGATGGCCGGGAGCGGTGGTGCCGGCGGTGTGGGGGTCAGAGCAGCTAGCGAGTGCACCATGGAGGTTCACAACCGGCGAGTTGGAAGCTACTGGCGATGGTTCAAGCGGTGGTTGCCGACCAGGGTCCAACTCAATTTGCTATCTAGTTGTGTCACCCTAGTTGGCAAGGAGAACCTTTGTAGAATTTCCTATCTAGTTGTTTTTGGATTTAGTGGCTTTTGGTGATGGATGAGCTCTATCCCTCGTCTTAGTCAAGGTGTACTTGTAGAGTGATTTTTGGTTGTTGGCTTTATGGTTTTCAGACCTGGTTTTCCTTATAAACTAGGTCAATTCTCGTCTTCTTATATATATAAAAGCCGGAACAAATTATTCCTGGATCTTTTAAAAAATAGTTAGGCAATACCGCTTTACAAGTCAGGTCTCTACATGAAGTCGATCAGGGATTTTCTTCGTTGAATGGAACTAATTAACTCTATCGGTTTTTTTTAAATACATAGAGTTAATTGTTATATGTTCTTAAATATAACATAATTTTATTTGTCCCAAGTTAACCTCTCTCTTGTTTGACCAAAATTATATGAAATGATATAAAATGATAAAATTTTATGCTCCGTCTAAGTATAGTGTATTTCATTTGCCTTAAGTCAACCGTCTTAAGTTTGACTAAATTTATAAAAATAATATTATTTTTGACATCATATAAGTTTCATTAGAAACATTATGGAATACGGAGTATATCTTATGACTTACCTTTATGATGTGGTAGAATTTAGTATGTTTTACTATAACATTAGTCAACATGAGGTGGGTTGATATAGCACAAATGAAAATACACTATATATTTAGGACGGAGGAAGTAATTTTTAGTCTTAGCAACTCCAAATATAGATTTTGTTGAAAAAAACCTACAACAACTTGTCTAACTGAATATCCAAAAATAATCATTCTCTATTTTAAATTTTTAGCTAGCCGAAGATGAACAACGTGATTGACTCTCTAAATGCGCACGAGATATAGAAAACTATTAAAACTGAAAAGATATGGAAACGATTTTTATTCAAATGACTCTCTAAATGATGATTTAGAGAATGAGATTTGAAAAGACACTTGTAGATGGATGCTCTTAGCCCATCCAAAGGGTAGGCTATTTTTCAAAAACAAAGTTATTCTCAATTAGCTAGTTAGCCCTAGCTAATTTTAACTAAATTTTAAGATCAAGTAAGAAGAAAAGGGACCGAGACGGTGGCGGTGGCGGCAAAAAAACAAAACAAAAACAAAACAAAAGGGACGGCGGTGGCGATGCTCTTGTGCGATCACCGTCCTTTAAATTAATTTTAATAGATCATCTATAGCTACGTCCTCTCACGCGCATTCTTTCTTTTCAAGAATATGTGAACCACATGCATGTTTATTTATCGCAAAAAAAAAAAATTACACAACCGACACCATCAACCTAGACTTAGGCGCCTATAGCTAGAGTTAGATTCTGTTTCAAATTACACTGAAATTCTAAGGCACTCGAGTGAATCAAGATGTAGCTTTCTCCTAGGTAGCACTACAGGATTTGGGTTCTTTATCGAGTGCTCGGGGCACTCGACAAAGATCTTATTGCACTCGGCAAAGGCTTTTGCCGAGTGCCGCACTCGGCAAAGGCTTTGCCGAGTGGCAGCGGCCCTTTGTCGAGTGTTAGGAAGACACTCGGCAAACATTTTATGAAAGAATAAAAAAAACAGAAAACCCGCCGAGCCCATCAACAGGGCCAGCGAGCCCATCGACGCTAGATATGGGCCTCGGTCGCCGGATCTGGCGCCTGAGAGAGCTAGAGGGGCGCGCCGGAGAGAGCTGGACCGCTGCTGGTGGCCGCCGGAGAGAGCTGGAGGGGCGTGCTGATGCTTCTCGTGGCTCCTCGCCGGGCGAACAGGCCGCCGCTCACTGCCGCACGCGCGGGCTGCCGCTCACTACCGCACGCGCGGGCCGCCGCGCACTTGCCACTGTGCCTCGTCACGCCGCCGCTCCTCGCCGTGGGCGCGCGGGCCACCGCGTGCTTGCCCCCGTGCCTTGTCGCGCCGCCGCTCCCAGCCGTGGGCGCGCGGGCCGCCACGCGCTTGCAACCGTGCCTCGTCGCGCCGTCGCTCCTAGCCGCGGGCGCACGGTCCGCCGCTCCCCGCGGAGTGCGTGGGCTGCTGCTCCCCACCGCTCCTCGCCGGGCGCACGTGGGGCGACGCTCCCCGCCAGACCTCGCCGGGCGCGCGTGGGCCTCCGCTCCTCGCCGAGCGCGCGAGGGCCACCGCTCCTCGCCGGGCACGCGGGCCGCCGCGCCACCACAAGATAGAGGTGGAGGGAGGGGCCGGGCAGCACGATGGAGAGAGAGAGGTGGAGGAAGGGGGCGGCACGGAGGAGAGAGGGGAAGGGAGCTGGCGGCGCGGGAGAGAAGGGAAGGGAGCGGGCGGCTGTGAGGAAGAGGGTGGAGTGGGGAGAGAGTGGGTTAGGGTTAGATTTTGTTTATATACTACAGGCTGGTAGTGGGCTTTTGGTGGGCTGCCGGCCCAGTTTGCCGAGTGCTCTGATAGAAGGCTCTCGGCAAATAAATGACTTTTTCCATTTTTTGAAATTTTTTGACATTTAAATACAGATTTTGAATGACAAGATGATATCAAATGAAAAAATTATCAACTACAAAGTTTTATAACTTTTTATTATCTACAAAATTTATTTTGGGTGTTTTTTCATCTGAGTTCGTTTGAAAGAAATCAAAATTTGAATTTTAAAATTCAAACATAGTTTGCATGATAAGATGAAATCAAATGAAAAAGTTTCGAACGACAACATTCGATAACTTTTCAAGATCTACAAATTTTACTTTGGTTGTTTGGTCATTTGGTCGTCCGACATCGTTCACAAATCTTGTATACATCTCTTGTAGTTTCATGAAACTTATGAGAGAGATGTTGATTTTGTGAACAACGTTATTATCGCTTTGTCAAATGAAGAAATGACCCAAATAAACTTTGTAGATCTTAAGAAGTTACATAACTTCGTAGTAGAAATTTTTTTCATTTGAGTTAATCTATTGCCTTAAAATGTATTTTGAAAAATAACTTTGCCGAGTGTCTAAATAAAGGCACTAGACAAAGAAGTCTTTGCCGAGTGCCGAAAATGAGACTTGCCGAGTGCCTTATTTTGGGCACTCGGCAAAGATCTCTTTGCCGAGTGTCCGAAATTTGACACTCGGCGAATCTTTTTGCACTCGGCAAAGAAGGTGATTCCGGTAGTGTAGATACCCCAAACAAGTCGCAATTTCTACAGTTGGTATCGTGTTTCTCATGCTTTGAAAGTTGGAAACTTCCATCGCCCAAGGTATATTATATAGTACTCTTGCAGCCTTGTTCGATTCTCACTTATTGCATCACTAATCTTCTCTTTTCCTAAGTACCTAGCAATACTGACTAGCTACGCTACCTATGGACCGTAGAAAATAAAATAAAAAGCAAGGCGGAGCTTGTGATGATGATATAACTTTCAGCTTGATTGATCGAGTTGATTGGATTCCTAAGAACGAAAGGAAGGAAGGAATTGTTTTGGCAATGGAGATGGAATGGCCCTCGATGTTTAGCCTTTCGGCCGCTTTGGATCGATATCATTTTTTTAGCAGATATTGCTGTCGTTCGGATGCAATTCCTATTCTCTGCTTCTGATCAGCAATTCCCATTCTCTGCTTCTGAGCAATTGCTCCCTTGCGTGCAAGCACCACTACTCAAATTTTTCTTTGAATGTTTTGTGGTAGGTGCAGCGCATGTGGTTCTTTACACAAATCATAGCCGGCCACTTCAAGCTATGTAGTCCCTCCGTTCCAAAATATGATGTTGTATCTTAAAAATCAAGCTTCTCTAATGTTAATCAAGTTTGTTTATAGAAAAGTATATTTACATCTACAATACCAAACAAATTAAATGTACTAACAACATATTCCATAGTGATTCAATAACATTAGTTTGATGTTACATATGCTAGTATATTTTTCTATAACCTTGGATGGATTTAAGTTTGATCTATGAAAAACTAACAATCTTATTTTGGAAACAAAGTAAATGATGCCATATATTTCTAGCCCCACGCTTTTTTTATAACACATCGCATTTTGATGCGGTGATTGCTTAACTTACCTTATACATAGTGTTAAGTATAGTCATTAGCCTTACTAAGCTAAGAGTAGATTCTCGAGAGTGAGGAGAGGATAGTTTGTTGAAATGAAGAAATAATTAAAGACGGTAATGTCAAAATTATGTTGGTTTTAATAATAAATCTATAAGCTCTCTTTTATATATAGGCAATTTCTAGGGCAAATATTCGTTAAGGTTCTAAAGATTATTGCAGGAGACAGAGTGAGAGCATATCATGTAGGCGTGCCATACCATTGAGGTGATGAGGGGGGACTAAGAAAATGTGTAGCGCATGGTTTTGGTGTATTATTAGCATATTTTTTTAATATAATGATTATTACAGAAATTATTTTTAAGGACATCTCTCTTTTAGTCTAAAAACAACTCTATCAAAACAAAATCGTCTTTAAAATTGGTTTCTAAGTCAGCTCATCACACCTAACTATTTATTTTTATAGGTGGCCGCTGAAAAGTCCCATCGTTTCTAGAAATCTTCTTAATTTTTTATATGGGGCTAGAAATTAAAGCCTAATCCTCCTCTAAAGATATATCATTATTTCTACAGGTGGCTACACTTTCCAGAATAGAATTTCTAGAATTCCACCGTCTATTTCTAGAAATGGTTCGCAAATAGGTCCACGTTTGAAAATGTGCACCACAGTAAAATTCATAATTTTTTCAAATCAAGTCTGATAAAGAGAAATTTTATACGAAGTTGTAAATCTCGATGAGACTTCAATGACCTTTTTATTTGAAATTATGTAGGGCTTAAAAGTTCTATTTAATGTATTCAAATTTCCAATTTTCTTAAAAAATTCGAACTACCTTGGATGGAGAACTTTTTGGTTCGAACTTTTTTTTTTCAAAGTTACAACAACCGACGAAATGTAAAACTTTTTGGTTTTTTATTTGCTTTTGTTTAGGATCTCAAATATTTACTATAAGAAAGGAATACATGAGGTCTACGATTCTGAGATTGACACTCTGTGGGCCACAAACGTGATTCTGGTGGTTTTTTTTGCTGGATTTGCAAATTCTATAGAGGTGACTAGATTTAGATCTGCATCTAAAAATCATATCTAAGGATGATTTAGTTTTAGATCGTCTCTAGAAACCGATTTCTAAGAACAGTTGGATAGTTGTTGTGTCTAGAAATCTTGATTTATAGAAATACAGAGAGAGGCGAATGAAGCAATCGCCTCAGAAAACTCATTCTAGCTGTCACAAAAAGAAGTTTTATCTAGCAGTGACTGTTGTACGTAGTTTTTAATTTACTTTGTTTTACCCAAGTTTTTGATGATGCAATAAATGAGGGTGGCTGTAAGCATTATACAATACAATCTGGAACATTTTTTTCCTTTATTAAAAAGCAAACTAAGGAAACTATTCTGAAATGCAATAGACGGAAAACTGGGGGAGCACGAAATTATAAGAGTTCAATCATTCTCGCCCCTTAAAATTCTATGTTCTTTATTGGGCAATCTATGTGCGCACTTTTCTACTTTAGGCATTAGTATGCTATATGCTATCCTAGTAGACAGAATATGCTGTTGCTTCATAAAGAAATTTGTGGAACATGCATATTCCACGTAGCAAAACCTTAGACATATTTCTCCTTCCACTTGGGGCATGAGCGTTCCAGTAATGGCTCTGCTTATAGCGATCATAGAGGGCTAATAGAGAGAAAATAAATTGCTAATCTTGTTTTAGTTTATAGATAATGTATGCATGCATGGGCCAACGTACACCATCGA
Source organism: Eremochloa ophiuroides (assembly GCA_038502445.1). Classification (NCBI taxonomy): domain Eukaryota; kingdom Viridiplantae; phylum Streptophyta; class Magnoliopsida; order Poales; family Poaceae; genus Eremochloa; species Eremochloa ophiuroides. Next base: position 6,889,179 of record JAHLJS010000004.1, on the reverse strand, counting down.
AAAGACTGAATATTATTATCAAGATTTGACATGAATAATCTTCAAAACTCAATGAAATGCAGTAGCTTTTCTGAATGAAGAAAATAAGTAGAGATATGATGATCAATATATACACCGCATTCGGTCCTAGCTATTTGCTTTATGCGTAGGGCCTCAATAATGTATGTACACGTTGGAAGAATGAAGAATCGTTGACTTGCATTTTTTTTATAAGCATGCACTCTATATCCAAATAAACAAACCTGCAATCCCATTGAATTATTTTCTTTGTTGAAATCTATATATACCATTTTGATGCCTCGTCTGCCCCACGTACAAAATATAGGTCTATGACCAACTCATCTCACAGAGCTATAGTGCGGCTAGTTGTGTATAGGTGAGAGTGGGACAGGGGTTTGAGGGTTTTTTGAATCTATGTGAGAAGATCTTCTTAAGCCTGAATACCCGAGGGCTACATAGCCACTGCGGATCGAGGTTTTATAATGTTTTGATGTGGTAAAGATTAAATGCTTTCTATATAACTAGCAATCAAAGTTTTAACCACACGTACATGCACTACCAGAGAACTGAGCCATCACTGTCGAAAAATAAACCGGTGGGCAAGTGGCAGTGACGTGGTTTTCCTATCACTGCTTGTTGCCCCCATCCTTATGTGTTTCCAGAATTCAAACTCGAGGCCTCAACGTTTATGTTCCCTCAAACGCACATATCAGCTGAGCTACTGTACACATGCATGTGACAATACTACCGACGCTATTCTTTTAACTACATATTTTTAAATCTCATATTATATATTTGACACTCAAAACAATTTCAAATGAAAATGTTGTTAGCTGCAAAGTTATAGATCTCGTCAAGTACTACAATTTTAATGTTGACTTTGTCTCCATTCGATGGTTAATCATGTCAAATCTAATCCAAAAATGTATATGAATATTTGGACTTGTAAACATCTCAAATTAAAGAAAATATCAACTACAAAGTTTTAGATATCTTTAAACTCTACAGTTTTTATATAAATATCTTAATCCGATATCATATAAAAAAGTTATGAATTTTTTATGTGTGTAATAAAACAACTATCACTATATATAAGCCACGAACCGGTATGATACTTTATCACTTCGGGCTCTAAAACAACCGGCAGTGATGTGCCAATAATAAATGTCAATTTTATAATAGTGAGAGTTGAGATGACCAGCAGTATTGGTAAGAGTATACGTCACCTACAAACTAAGGCTTCGTGTGGATCATTAGCCTTCCATACGCTGATCCTCCTTTGTAGACTTGTAGGTGTGGAGCGGTGTCTTGTTCATTGTGCGAGGTACAAGAAGACCCTTTCATGTGGAGAAGCTCTATAGTGTCATCAAGGTGACTAGAGAAGAGCCACATGGCGGTGGTGACGCACTGACACTGTGACTCGCAGAACTAGCCTTTGGTTGTGGATCCCTTTGCGTGCCAAATCCAACTCTTGACCGGAAGAGGCTTGGTACAGAGCCTACCTTAGTGAAGTTCCAGCATAGATTAGGAATTGCACTTTGTCAGTTGATACATGGGATATATCGCCGAATCTTTGGGAGTTTGCCTTCTATATCCTTAATTCTTTATTTGCTTCCATTGTTGCTTCCACTTGTGTTTTGCTTGTGTAATATATATATGGTACTCCCTCCATATCGGAAAAGAAAATCGTTTTGCACAAAGTTTTGGTCAAACATTAGGAATATAAATCAAAATAACTTTTAAATTGTTGAGCTTGAAAATATAAAAACTATACAAATAGATTTGTCTTCAAAGATACTTTCATAAAAGTATGTATATATATATATCACTTTTTAATAAATATTTTTATAGAGATATGAAGTCAAAGTCATGCTTTGAAATATGTCTTCAAATATACCTTCAGTGCAAATCTTACTATAGAGTAGTTTATAGTTTTTGCTGTGGTAGTTTAATATGAGCTCTAGGATTCGAAATTGGATTTAGGCACCCAATTTACTCTCGATCTTAGGTGCTCACGGGATCTTAAAGCACTCATAATGCAGAAACTATCATATTTGCTATGTGCATTAATTACCCTGCTACTTACATTTTGCTGATGTGGCAAGCGATTTAATAAGGAGAGAGATAGAAATCAGGTCTAAGTTAGAAACCATATTTATAGGAGAACCAAGACATAAATAAATGTGATAGATAGATGAGGGAAAAAGAAAATATGTGATTGGACAAAAGATTATTTTGTAGAAACTATCTATTGAAAACGTAGTTTCTGTACGTAGTGTCTACATACATAGAAATTATATACATGGTTTCTAGCATTGGGAACTCCCTTACAAAACAAACGAATATGGCAGTTTTGCTGGCAGGGCGATTTGGTCATTTTGCCAACAATTAGTGGTGTTGTATTATTTGGTAACTTGGCCGGTTGGTCCAGCTAGTGAGATAGCTAATTGTTAGCTAGGTGCCCTGCTAACAATACTATACCCTGTTAGCTATTATATTCGTTTGGATTGAAACTACTATTTGTTATCAGCTACCTGTTAGCTCTATGGATCAAAAGGGACTAATCTTTGGGTACAAGAATTCATGGAACGTTCCATTAAATTTGTCCCGTACAAATCACCTATCTAGTCAGGTTCATGCATGGCACGTGATAAGATGAAGTATCGGAACTCTAGGTATTATAGCTTGCTGATAATGTATGGCCGTGTGCATGAATGTAGCCAGGGACAGCGTGGTACAGAGAATAATTGTCGAAAGACAGGGCAACAAGCCGGTCAAGCCGAAGAGGAGGATAACATTGGCGATAAGAGTTGCAACGTGGTGTTCCAGCTTCCAATAAAAACACGTCGACGGCTAGCTTATCCTTGAATGCAACTTTATACAAGGAATATGCATAGCATCAATATACCCTCGAGTCACTATCCAAGAAGATATTTTAAACATTGACTAATAATACTATACACTTTTATGAAGCCATCGTTTACTTCCTTTGTCTGCAAAAAATTGCAATTTTTGTTTTTGATGAGTCCAACAATTTAAACTTTGACTTAATTATATATAAAAAAATAAATATTCACACATTCATGATACAAAACAAGTATCATTAAATTAGTTATAGAATATATTTTTAAGTAAACTTTATTAGATACTTAAATGTTAGCGCTATTTAGTATAAACTTGGTCCAACTGCTTTTTTGACCAGTATAAATTTCATAGTACGGAGGGAATGACACAAATCTACTCTTACGACTTCCAAGCATTTGAACTCAACACATAAAAAGTTGTATTTTGTAGTCAAAGCTTGGAACACAACCTCGAATAGTCAAATGTCACTTTTTATCACCGGAGTGAGTAGGTGCACATACGACGCATTTGCATGTTCTTTGCTCTATAGGCTCCCCAAATGTAGCTCAATTTAGTTTTATACTAAGTCAATTAGGTTTTGCTACGGTACTTCTGAAAATTGAATAATTATGAAAACCATTGAACTAAATAACAATCATTCTATATAATTATACATCTTTATGAGGTAAAAGAAGAAATAGGGAATATCTTTCTGTTAGGGCCGTTTGTCATGCCTGTGCATTGATGCGATTTTGGACAGGATTGTATGATGAAGTGGAAAGAAGGATGATGACCAATGGAGTCAATACAATGCTGCGAGTGGCTGCCGAGATTCTCATCCCTGAAGATCAGCAGGAGGAGCTTGCGTCAAGACGAGTCTCAGACCGATGATGATCAAGCTATATAGTTGGAGCCGTCGTTATTTCTGTGGCGTTGTTTTCTTGATAGCTTTCTGTTGCTCCTAGACTTTTTCTTTGTCTCTGCTACTGCGTAGAACCTTATCTCAGTCTGCCTAAACTGTTCTTGGGATCTGTAATTCTGGAGCTTGGTGTATCTACCAAGTTTTCCCTCACCATTCTCTTCCTGTCTAAACAAACTGCTGTATTTCCGTTTTTCTGAAGTGGAAATGGGGAAGGCCTCGTGTGGAAAAAAAAAATCTTTCTGATAGAGCTTCTTTGGTGGCATTTTGAAACCGACTCCACATTCGACGTGGCGTACCTATGAATTGACTTAACCATTGCATGAGGCGACTCATGAGGAAAGAGAGAATAACTGATGCAAGATCAGGAGTCGATTCTTGATGAATTAACAAAGGTTGGAGGAGGAAAGTGTCACGAGTAGGAGGACAAGACTGAAGATGACTGTTGTCGTCCGACAACAGAAATTGGCAGAGGGAAGCTGAGTGGCTGAATGGCCCTGCAGTCGTTGTTGGGATCAGCTATGTGTGAGTGTGGTCTGCGTGCCGTGGCAAGAGGGCTTCGGCCTTGTAATGACCATGTAAGTAAGTGGCTGTTACGCGCTGCCAACCAGGTGATAACAGGATTCTGAAGCGACCTTCTCTGAATGCTATCTCTGAACCTGTATCTTGCAATCTCTGTTCTTCCCTCTTTTTAGATTTTCTATCTAAATCTTCCACTTTCACCATTTCCCATCAGGTTCTTATCCGAAACTTGACAGGAAGAACCATCTTCCTCTTAGGTGGAAGAAATGAGACCATCAAGCCGGGATACCGGAGAGTGAAATGTGTTTTATGTATTTACATGGGGCTTCCTGCGTATGAGTGGACTCCTCCTTTCTGACAACATTGTTCTCTCTCTCTCCTAACATGTTTTTTACTGTGAAAAAAAATAAAACATGATTTAGCTGTACCTTTTAAATATGGGAAATCTAAATTGGGTAAAGATTCTCTTAACGAGTGTGAGTGGCGACAAATTATACGGAGGGGGAATAGATACAACAGTGGCCAAAAAATGGTGCACCCAAGAAAATATGCAAGTTGGATGAGCTTGACATATGATTCCATGACCCACACGAGTGAATCTGATATACATCATTTTCCAAATGTCGCAGAACTAACTTTGCAATGGCATCTCTATCCATGGACAAAAAAATATATATCAAAATCAGTGGGGGACACTACGTACTGTTGCCCAAAAATATAATTTATCCGCACAGGAGAAAAGAAAGGGGCAGTTTCCTTATGCATAACAATATTTTAATATACATTGTTAGCCATTTTTAATTATTTTTGACTTTTAGTTTTGCTGTACAAATAAGTGAATGCAATGTGTAGGAGCTGCCTCGCTCGACTATTGACGGGCCGCCAGGGGATGCCCATAAAAAGGCCACACAATGGCAGCCATCCACGGGTCGGACTCTGTACAAGTATTCCCTTTGACCTTTGCTAATGATTTGACGCCCGAACAAAACCGACGTGGCATAACCGTATGAAGGATCACACTGCCACATGGCAACTACAATGGTCGTCTGACTAGGAAAGATGCATGGCATCGAGGGCGACACCTCTAAATGGAGAATATATATATATATATATATATATATATATATATATATATATATATATATATATATATATATATATATATTCGTTACAGTACCAGGGAAGCAACCAGCTTTGATCTCATTATTGGTAAGATCTTTTCTTACACACAAATGGTTTTATATGGTTGCTCATATGGGTGGGGCCAATAATAAGTATAGAATGAATTAGTCACCAACATTCCAAGAATAGACATCTTTGAACCACTTGTGTTGGAGGATTTTTTTTTAAAAAAATGTCAATAATTATTTTGGTAATGATATGATTGGAAAACTATTTATGTATTTAAACATTTAGGTCACATTAATACATTGCGATAAGACCACTCTAACGTGCCATATGCATTGACACAATAGTGTCCACCACGCAAGCAACATCGGGCGACCAGCGCCAGCGTGGTGGGGATCACTCTGTCGGGCCACACCACCTAGCACGATAAGGCCTAGTATACACGTCACACCAGACCCTCTTATTTCTTTTCCTATTCCCCCTTCTGTTCTTTCGAGCTGAGTTGCTTTTAATTTGTGGATGGAAATTTGCAATTTGTGGGTGGTTTTTTTCCAATATACAAGTATGATCCAAGTTATCATGTACTAAGCTCAGTGCTTCACCTAGTCAATACACATTATGTAGGTCAAAACCTTTTTACATTTGTTTGATGTAAGTTGTAGGGTTATGGTAAAATTACATGGATAATAAATTAGATTTAGATAGCTGTAATAAATCTGCTAAAGTTAGGGCTAAAATTGTGATTCTTTTGAATATACTGTAGCCAAATGATGGTTAAAGTGATTTAAACCAATTAAGGTATTGTACAGTGTAATCAATCACTAGATAGTATTTTCTATCGCTTTTTAGTGTAATGCAATGAGTAAAGTATAGTTTTAGTATGATAAATTTTGAGAAGCAAAATATCAAGTGAATTTGAGCTTAAATGACAGTACAAATCAACAAAAATCCATAACATTATTCCAATTTAAAAAACCATAAATTTAACTATTCGTAGACCACGAAATGAGATGTGTTAATGATATGAAACATGAAGGGGATGAAGTTTGTAACCTTTAGAACTGAAGAATGGATAGAGGAGTCGAAAGATTGAGATGGCTGGAGATGCGAGCAAGAAGAGCCGGCGACGAGCAAGAACAGAGAGCTACAATAATGGCTCGAACTTAGGGAGAAGAAGTAAGCCTGGGGCCTTTAGTCCCGGTTTGTATTTCAAATCTGGACTAAAGATCTATTTATAGTACCGGTCGTAGCCACCAACTTGGATTAAAGTTGAATGACAGCTAACAGTTTAATTTGGACTAGAGGGTTACCTTTAGTCCCGGTTTTCACCACCAATCGGACTAAAGGCCCCCCTCCTACAAAAGTTATTGCTCTAGCTGTTGGGTAGAATATTTTAGTCCCGGTTGGTGGATATAACGTGGACTAATACTCGATTTAGTCCCGGCACCAAAAATGGCTGAGACTAAAGCCTAGAACAGAAAGTCTATTCTCCATTAGTGATAGTTGTTAGCCCTTAATTGGATAATTTTTGCTCTAACCAGACGCGCTGCGAGGTGCAGCAGAGTCCGAGTGCACTGTAGCAGTGTACGGTCACTCACTGAACGATATGTGTACTAGCCGTTTGAAATTAACCTTTGGTGCGCAATGGCTAACTTCGCACCAGACACGGCAATAGTGCAAGGAGCACGAGTTGGTCAAAAGAATATGTCGGAGCACTTCAACGCACTTGAATGCTCTGTTGAAAGCAAAAGCTTGGAGACTCCTTTACCTTTTACGACTAATCTGATCAGATCTTTGAACCAGTCAATTTGACCTTGTAATTGACAAGGGAAGAGCCAACAGTCAGTAACAAAAGTGGAATGTGCCAGCTTCGATTCCAGGCAGTTCCGATGTACAGCCAAATAGCCAGAGCATCAAAGATGTTGACTAGAGAGTCGGCATCCATAGATAACGAGCATATCTAATACGACTTATCATATAACTGCAGATCATATAGTTTCAGTACGAGGCATATATTTGTAACATATACGAGGTGCGAAACAAAATCAATTTTTATATTAACAAATCTAGTAAGCTTATTGAATTAGCCCTAATATTACTACCAGAGTTCGTCCGGATTAAATAGAGCCATAATAGTAATAATAGATTAACTAGCAAGTCTAGCAAATCAATTAATGGTTAAAATGAACACATGCACGCAGCATCATGTGTGAAGCTCAGCCTCATCGGTTATTTAGCCGATAGAAACCATAACGCAGGAACAGGGTTCTGGAGCAATCACTAACAATTTTATTGATACACACCATAATCTTATGCTACTGTCAGTGGGGTTTGTCCGGGTCAAATGTAGCCTTAAGAGTAACATGAGACTAGAAGGATGAATCAATCATCATGGCAAAATAGTAAAGTACATAGCACAAGAGATGATTGATCTCAACAAGATTTTGCAGCCAAACCTACTAATCTCGATCGTGTAGATTGATATTGCTAGAAAAATAATATAGAATAAAATATGCCAGCAAAATCGGTAACTTAATAAATCTATCCTAAGTGCCACCTTAAGATAGAGCGAATAACTTGATCTATATTGTAGCTTGTACCAGGTCGGCCTGAGTCAAATGCAGCAATACAAGAAACAATACAAATTGATAGCTTGGATCTACACTATAGCTTGTACAAGATTGACCCAAGTCCAATGCAGCAATACAAGATACGGTGTAAATAGATAACCAGCTTATATACCAAGATCGTCTGAGGTCGGACCGGGTCCAATGCAGCCTTACAATAAAGGTATATACTGTGACGGTACTTACAAGCAAACCAGTGGTCGGTCGATGCCGATGCAGCCTGCTAGTTTGAAGCAACTCATCGGAATGTACTCTACTCCTACTCCTAATGGTTGGCCGAAGCAAAAAGGGTTTATATTTGATTGATTGGAGCTACGAACTTCAACTTCGATGATTTTGAATATTTAATTTGGAAAACTAATCAGAGAACTACACAATACACTTGAATCATAATCTAAAGAACAATGGATAAAACAGTTTTCCAAACCAAGAGCCATTACTCCTCTTTTTCAACTCAAGTTATCTCCAAAACTTTTACATCTTCTTCTCCTTTGCAAATGTGCCAATGCCACCAAGTGTATACCACCATGTGCATGTGTGTTAGCATTTTTCAAACATTTTTCAAAGGAATTTTCACTTGCCCTCACCACCCCACTTGATCCTAGCACGTATGCAAAGTTAGATTATTCGAGTGGCACTAGATGACCGATATGCAAATAAGTTTGTTCCCCTTGGTAGTACGGCCATCTATCCTAAACTTGATTAATCTCTTCTCTACTCAATCTTAGTCCGGTGAAATGAAATTACCTAGATTATACTTTTGCCTTGTACATTTCCATTTCATCTCCATCACCATCGTCGATGTTGAGCAACACATGCACCAACTTCATCAATAATGATATAATCCAATTCATATCATCGTATGATTTTTGGTTCATTGATCCTTGACTTGCTTGCTCTTCTCTGTTGTGTTAGTCCATCGGCGCCAAGCCCACTATCTTTCCCTTCACACTTGCAATCGGTCCATCAACGCCAAGCTTTATCTTGGTCTTCTTCACCCAGCCATATAACACCATGTCATGTCTCATGCAATAAGATCCTCCATTACATGTGTGAGCCTTAGCAACGAGTCCAAGCAATTTCCACCTTCATGGTATAGTTGCTCACACAAGTATACTTGTGGACTAAGCACCTGTGTATCTTACCTTATACACAATTAGTCCACCTAGGTTGTCATTAAATTACTAAAACCAAATAAGAACCTTTCAAATAGGCTAGTTGGGGTAAGCATGACAAGTGATGAAGTTAAAAAGGAAGTGCATATCTGACTTGCAATGGTTTAAAGTGCACGGAAGATAGCTCATTACCTTAGAATTGTGGTGGAGGAGGTGGATGGAGCCACAGTAGACTAAGGCGAGGAGTGAGGGAAGGTGTGACAGAACCGCCTTAATCATAGGGCCCACGTGCACCGTCATCGTCCCTAAGGACCCACGATCAGTCTGCACGAGTTCCCCTCGACCTAGGTGGCCTGCCGGGTTTCCAAGGAAACCCTGATTTTCCCGAGGATCTCATTATAAATACCTTGCAAGTATTACAACAGTTTACACAAATAATATAAATCAGAGTCAAGAGTGCGGAAGTATTACATAAATATAGATTTACAAATATAATTGGCATTATCCCAAACCAGAGTTTCGTAGTGGAGAAGAATCATACAACTAGACACCCTGCCCAAGGGTTGTATCAAACACTTCATCATCCATGCCCGATCCGCCAACCAACACGGTCTCGAGCAGAACTGTACTCTCAGCTCACCTGCAACAGGGGTTTATAAACCCTGAGTACTGGGGTACTCTGCAAGACTTACCCGACTAAGAAAAAGGAATGAGACTCAGGAATGTAGGCTGAGGGGAGTCAAGGTAAGGCTTTAGCAAGAGTCAAAGCATTTTGCGGAAAAGTAATACTAATCCTATTTTCAGTATTTTAGTCAACATTATTATCATCAATATTGGTAGCCCTCAATTCTTTCACATGTATCCTTCATTTTCAACTTCTTATTCATTCTCAAAACATCCTAGTTCCGAACCACTTTTCGGAGTAAGTCAGTGGATCAAGTCTCCATTAACCGAGGAGCAACGACGATTTGAATCGATTAATACCCAGCTGGGGATCCCTATCCACACTGCATATGTAGCACCTAAGCTTGCATATGCCAACCCCGTCTATCACGGCTTTTCCAACCCCTGAACCGGTCCTGCGCCACCCGAGAGCACAGTACTCCTCTCGTCTCCAGGCACGCCGACCACAAGGGTACACGCTACTCTCGCCATCTCTCCACTTTCAGTGCGTGGTTGTCGGTTCAAGCAGTGGAGCCACCGGAGATAGGGCTTTCCGTAGTATGTGGCTAATTGCAAAGTCTTGATCCAACAGACCTACAACGAACGGTCCCTAAACTTTTTCCGTTAGTATCCATGCATTGGGACTCTAACCCAAGCATACAGTTACCAAACGGTTTCCAAACCCATGCCTGCCGGATGATAAGACATGGGGAATGCCGCCCCATGTGCACATCAACCGAGCGAAACATTTCCCTTTTCCATCGGTGGTCAAATCTTGGGACTCTAACCCAAGAGATACAACCACCCAACAGAAACATCCCCCCCTGTCGGTGACGATGTACTGATCAGGTACACAGCCATCGAACGGGAACATTACCAATTCTCTTTTCATGAATTAATCAATAATATATCACCATAGCTCACAAAATAGCGTTTTGAGCAAGAACTAAATTAATTAAGCCGGGCTAAGCATTTTTCAAACATTTTCATTTTAAATCAGGTTTCAAGGGTGATATTCAAGTGGTCAAGGAAGGTAATGCATCAATTAGGTTATCACACAACTCCTATCAACTTAATGCAATAGATTAACTCAAGTTATAAACATTTTGTAAATCATCAGGAAGGGTTTAAATGCACCGCGACTTGCCTGTTCCTTGGAGCCGATAGAACCCTGAAGTCAATCACTGAGAAAGATCCACGTCCACCGAGTGAAGACCTTACTCGGGAACCGCTCCAGATAATAAATTTTCTCACGTTCACTGCACGAAATAACAATGCAATGCTTAACATGATGATATGTATGCCATGATGCATGAGATGCACTAAATTAAAAAGTAAACTTAATTTAGAAAGTTGAGTACAACTTTCCTTCACGATAAAATTATACAACAAACTTCATTAGACAAGTTGGTGGCTATATAATTGATTTATTGACCATTTTAACAGTTATAGAAAGCTTAATTAATCTGCCTACAATATCCTCAGGTGTTCGCTAACAAATTAGAAAACCCTAATGACATGTATTGACCTGTTATGCATAGTTAATTATTAATACTCAATTAATATCAAACTCATCAAGCAAACAAATTGCTACGGACCATTCAAGATTTTATGATCCATGGTCTTCTCATAATCCAAAATCACACACAAACCCTAAGTGATTGTAGTTAACCTGGGTTTTAACATTTAATTAAAATTTAATTCTAATAATCTTTTCTTAATTAATCAATTACTCAAGTAATAAATAAGAAATAATTAAATTATTTCCATTTGACCTCAAAATTTTTCTACAGATAGGTCTTAGCCTAAAACATTACCAAAACGAATTTCATGATTTTTGGATATATATTTGTGCCTAGAAAAATCATGAAAGTTCCATTTATTAATTAAAAGAGGAAAATTTTAAAACATATCAGAATTACTAAAAATCACTTATTTATATTTTTCTGTGGTAAAACACATCATGTAGAAGCTACACAACCAATTTCATGATTTTAACATTCACCAATAAATAGCTATGAAATAAACAAGGCCGCATATCTAGGAAAATTAAATAAACAAAATAAAAAAGGAAAAGCGCCACTCGGGCTAAATAGCCCGCTCGGCCCATGATGCCAACAGGCCGGCCACACTTCCTTCTCCTTCTCCTGTATGCCAGACGCGTGCGGGTGCACGACTGGGACGGCCTAGCAGGGCCTCTTCTTCCTTCCCCACTGCCCCCACTTGGGCAGAGCGGGGCGTGCGCGCGGGACGGCAGCACCGGCCACGGCGGCTTGCCGACGACGGCTCCCCGACGACACCGAGTGCACCGCCACTCTCCCCACAAGCTGTCAACCATATTGTCGTACTACAGAGAGCACCTACGGCTCGGACTTGAGCTCTCCCGTGACTATGGCGGACCGGCGGTGACCGACACGGCGGCGAACGCCGTTCCGACTACTCCGACCGAAACTACGCCAAACTGGCAACACCGAATGATTTCTGAGGCTCACCTAGACTCCAAACGATGGAAGACTCAGACCAAGGCAAAGCGGAGCCTCGAGCGTGACGCCAACAGCAACTGTGGCGGCATGAACTCGACGACGAAGATCTGTTCCGACATGCTCAGTGCATTAGAGATAGAAATATAAGACCTATCACGAGCACTACACCACAAGAAAACCGAAACACTCATCTGATCGAAGAACACAGCTCCGTAGAGGCCTGGCCGCGGTGAGATGATTCGCGGCGGCGCTCCTGCCGCTCGCGGGGAGGATGACGGCGTGCCGGCAACCCCGGTAATGAGAAGGCTCGAGACCGGGTTCAATCGACTCGCACGGAGATGATAAAGCTATGCACGAGATGGAAAGGGTGGAGAGGGAGTAGGGACGGCAAATTTTGCCGTCCACCGAGGAACCGTCGGCGCCAGACAGAGAGCAAGAGAGGGAGAGAATGGGGACGAGGTGAACTCTTAAAGGGGTGTGGTGTTCTCCAGACACGGCCGGGGCCCCCACGACCTCAGCAACTGGCGGTGGCCGGACCTGGCCGTCCTTGGCCGGCGTCGGCGCGCGGCGTGGCCTGCGCGTCCGCGTGGCAGGGCGTGAACCGGACCCCCCTGGGTACTGTAGCTAGGCCTCCAAAAGTCAACACCTATATTAGCTAATAACTCCACATTTTGTGTAATGACTTGAAAATTTACCTTAATAAGAGTTGTAGTAAATTTAATTCTAAACAACTTTGGCTTTTAAACCCTTTTTAAATTTTGAATGGATTTTGAGTAATTTAAAAGGGGGTAAAAACTCAACTTGAAATTCATTTCAAATTCAATCAAATTCTCAAAAATTTTCTCAACAACATGAAAATCTACAAAAATAGAAGTTGTTCTATTTGCCAAGCTCTACAACTTTCTTTAAATGAGTTTTGTCAGATTCTTGATAATTTTTGAATTAGCATTTCAAATTTGAATTTCAAAGCACTGATTTGAAGTTAATTTGAATTTCCAATGTATAACTTCAAAATCTCCCAAAATGAAAGTTGTTTCATTTTAAAATATCTACAGCTTTTATTAAAACACTTTCATCAGATTCTTGTAAGTTTCTAAATTTGTATTTCAAGTTTAAACTTTAAAACATTAATTAGGGTTTTAGGGTTTTAACTGGATTTGCCTTTTAGTTTCCAATTGGATTTTGGTAATTATAAACAAATAAGCATTTAGGTCATAGAATAACTCTAAAGCACCTATGCACCATCACATGGAGAAATAAAAATTATTTTAGTGATGCACAGTAAAGATGAGTTTATGCGGGATGATTTACATGCAATCATGATGATATGTCAGGTTTTAGTTATCGTAACACCAGGGGTGTTACAGAAGGCCAAAGAAATGAGAACATAAAGGTCACAAACAACAAAAATTGTGAACCCATTTGGAATAAAAATTTAGATCCACAAGCCATAAATGATAGAAATGTTACCACGGGCCATAAGTGATAGAAATGTGTTACCATCCATCGAGACACTAATGATGCGTGTACCACCCATCACTAATAATGTGTCCTAGGAAGACTCTTCATTTATGGGCAATGGTAGAGATGGTATCACCGAACCAGTCACCTAACGAGTAGCAACGAGACTTTAGTGATGCGTCTTTGTCAGGCTCTAACTTAAAGGATATATAAGTACCCATTTGTAATGTGTCACGACTTACGAAGACCCATCATTTTATTGACATCACTTGCGTTTGTTTTTTCATGTAATTGATAGAATAGATGGTCGTAATATCCTTCATTCTTCTATGTCTTGGTATTGTAAGACATCTATCAGCTCAAAGGATATAACAGGTTTGGGCTTCACTACTTAAAAAGCCATTTGTAGAGATGCCCTATTTTTTAAATAGAGACAGCTCAATCTAACACCAACTATAAAATGGTTCCTAAATGAGGTATAGAGATGACAATCCTGTAGAGACGGTTGGTATTTTCAACTACTTCTACAAATGCCTCTATTTTTTAGCTCTAAGCATAGTAAACAAAAATTCATAACTTTTTCAAATAAAGTCGGATGAGTACAAACCATGTATCAAAGTTGTACATCTCGAAAACATATACAACTTTGTAGCTAAAAGCTTTTTCATTCGTGTTGACGCTTTTTCCGGACAACACACCAGCAGGTGCTAGATCGCACACATCGCACAGGAAGCGAAACAGAGCAAAACTGCACACCTGCGAAAACAGGCTGGGCCGGGTTTCAAACCAGGCTGGGCCGACTTTTCTGGCCTGGCCGGGTTTGGAAACCGGCTGAGCTGATTTTTCTGGCTTGGCTGGTTCTCTGAACCGGCTGGGCCGACTTCCTCGGGTGATGCCGGGGAAGCTAGGGATTGAGGTATTTGGTCGTCGGGACGACCGGTAACTAAGCAGAGGACGTTGATGGTCGATGTAGCGCCCATCCTTCGCTGGAATACTCCCGAACACCTCTCGGAAAGATCCGTCAGAGAGATGCACGAAGAGGTTGCCCTAAAAACCGCGGAGGCTGCCTAGAGCGCCGACTAAACTCGCGGAGAGTCGAGCCGAACAGCAAGATAAAGGGGGTGAACCACCGAAAAGTCTACTTGGTAGATGTATTTTGACGATTGGATGGTTAAGATCTCAATCGGCCATGATCCTCCATATATATAGAGGGGGGTGGTCTTATCCCAGTAGGAAACACGTATCTAGGCAAGTCTCCAAGTTTCCCACGTCCAAAAACTACCAAAAACCGATTAGATCTATTAATCGGCTCAGACTCTGCCAAACCCGGCCAAGCCGGGTTTCACGGGGGTCGTGGATGCGCCACGTGGCCTGACTGAAGGAGGCCGGCATAGGGGCCAAACCCGGCCTAGCCTGGTTGCAAACCCGGCTTGGCCGGTTTCGTCGCCATGTCCAATTTTGAGTGCAAACATATGCCCCCCTGTTTTCAGGTGAATCTCTGCATATGAACCTGAAAACAAAAAAACTAAGCAGCAACGATACTTAACCCAACGGCTGTTTAGTGGCTAAGGGCGATGCATACATCGGCCATTTTATTCTAAGGGCGATACATGTATCGGCCATTGCTTGGAGAGCTCCTAGGCCTCTTGCCAAACACTTGGAAAGTATTTTTTCAAATACCTCCCGTTAATTGCTCTTGGGAGACGATCACCTTGCAACGTCTCTAGCATATATGAATTTCCGAATATCACCTTAATCACTCTGTAAGGACCTTCCCAACTAGGCGACCACTTGCCGAACTTATTGTTCTTTGTTCCAATTGGTAGTATGGTCTTCCACACTAATTCCCCAACTTGGAACGACTTGATCTTCACTTTCTTGTTATACGCTCTAGCAACTCGGACCTTTTCCTTTTCCATCTCCTTTAGAGCCGCTAATCTTTTGTCAGTCACCTCGTCAATATTATCCATCATCAAATCATGATACATAACGGCAGACAAGTCATTTTGCTTAGCGAGCCGATATGCATTTAAATTCACCTCGACGGGTAACACAGCCTCCTGTCCATATACTAGCTCAAAAGGAGTAACCTTTTGTAACAACCCTAAAAATCCACACAATCTAAAAATCCCAACAAATTAAAATTTTTCATTTATTTATTGTGAAAACCCATTTTTCTTGTGCAAGCATATAGGTTTCATTATGAAATTGGTAAATAAAGGAGTGTAGTTTGCATTTTAATTCCATTCACATAGAATAATAACTTATGCATCACATTTGGGATTTATTGCAATTTATGTTTGTATTTACTCAATAATTAAAATGGGCAATATATGTATATATACACTAAACAGAAAATAGAAAAGGAAAAAGAGAGTTAGGCCAGCCATTCGGCCAGCCGGGTCGTTAAGCCAGCCCAAGCCCGCCCGACCTTCCTCTCCTCATCTCACCGCGCGCGGCCCACGTCGTGGCTCGGCAGCGCACGCGCACGACCGGCACACACGCGCTCGCGCTCGCGCTCGCTGCCAACCCGGCCCCGCCTGTCAGCCGCTCTCGCCCCCCACTGTTCTTCTTCCTCACGAAGGCGACGCGCCTGCCGGGGGTGTCACGCGAATGGCGTGACCCCGGTCCCACAGCCGACAGCATGGCAGAGCCCTGACCCCGCTGTCCCCCTCCTGTCCCCTCCTTCCTTGGCCGCCAAGCGAGCCCGCGTGCACCCTGAAGCCCTAGCGTCGAGCGGCCGAAGCCCTCTGATCAACCGAGATCAATCGCGGCCGTCCGCCATGGGAACCTACCAAGCTCGCCTATAAATTGGAGCACCCCGAAGCCCTACCCTCATTTCCCCTCGCCGCCACCGCAGCACAGACCGGCACACCGCACCAAACCGAGAGAGAGAGCGTAGGAGAAGGGCGGAGCAGAGGAGGAGAAGCTGCCGGAGCGCCGCCGCCGCGGAGCACGCCGGAGCCGGACACGGAGGAGAAGCCCGAGCTGCGGACGAGGAGCGGCACGGCACTGCGATCGCACTGCACGGCTCCGACTCGCCACTGCACCACCATCCTAGCTTCACCGACACCACGGTGAGCCACCGCACGCCATGTCCGAACCTTGCCCTGCTTTTGCCATGGCGTTCCACCCTCGGGACGCGTAGGCACGAGCCCTTACCGGCTCGGGAAGATCACCTGCACCATGCACTCATTCGACCGGCCAAAACCCCCGGACTACAAGCTTGCTAGATCGAGAACGCAGCACAACGCGTTCTCGGCGGAGCGCGCTCACCACCGACGCGTTCCGACGCCGAATCACCCGTTCCGAGCAATCCGACTAGCACCCGTACAGGTTAGAACGTCGTGGAGCACCGCCACGACCCCCTTGAGCTAGCTACGTGGATCTAAGCGCTAGAGGAAGCCTGAATCGCCCTGGCCGCGTGCGCCGCGACCTTACCGGAGCGCCGCCGCGAGCCGTCGCCAAAAGAAGGTCATGCCATGGCTAAAGTTCGCCACCAGAGTGTTGTATGCCTCTCTGGCCTCACCAATTTGACAAGACCGCATTCGATTGAACCAATACTTGGTCGTAGCCGCGATGCCGCTTTCCGCCGTCGTCGGCGACACGCCGCCGCCACAACCGAGCACTTTGGAAAGCTCGGTAGCCAAAATTGGTAGTTGGTATACCATCGCCATAGACCCTGGACGCGTATACACCTCCTAGAAGACCTCCTTAGCCCCGCCGGAACCTCACCGTCGCGACGACATCGCCGCCGACAGGTTCCGCCTCGCCTAAATCCGTTCCGAGTACCCCCGGTCGCCTCGCGCTGTGGAGAAAGGCCGCCGAGGTTCGCCAAGTCTGCCTCGGCACCGCCGCTAGATAGCCGAGCCCTGTCTTGCCGAAATATGGCCATCGCCGCCCTGTCACCGTCCGCCACACCGGAGAGACACCGCCGCCTTGAACAGACGCCCTGGAACCCTGCTAGCACCGAATCTCCGATTCGCCCGAGCCTCCCCAGGAGAGCTCGGGAGAGCAGCACCCTCGGCGCACCAAATCTCCGATTCGCCCGAGCCTCCCCAGGAGAGCTCGGGAGAGCAGCCCCTTGGGCACCCAAATCTCCGATTCGCCCGAGCCTCCCCAGGAGAGCTCGGGAGAGCAGCCCCTTCGGCGCCCATATCTCCGATTCGCCCGAGCCTCCCCAGGAGAGCTCGGGAGAGCAGCACCCTCGGGCGCCCAAATTTCCGATTCGCCCGAGCCCCACCGGGAGAGCTCGGGAAAGCAGCCCCCTCGGCGCCCAAATGTCCGATTCGCCCGAGCCTCCGCAGGAGACCTCGGGAGAACGGCACCCTCGGGCTCCCAAATTTCCGATTCGCCCGAGCCTCCGCGGGAGACCTCGGGAGAACGGCACCCTCGGGCGCACCAAATCTCCGATTCGCCCGAGCTTCCCCGGGAGAGCTCGGGAGAGCGGCACCCTCGGCGCCGCGAATTTCCGATTCGCCCGAGCCCCGCCGAAGTACGCCGAACTATGCCGAGCCCCGCCGAGCTACCCCCGAACACCGCCGAGCTCCGCCGAGCTACCCCCAACCACAGCCGAGCTACCCCCGACCACCGCCGAGCCACGCCGAGCTACGCCAACTCCGGCAACTCTCTGGGAACCAGCATCGAACACCTGGTGGGCGACCATCGGGTCTGTGTTCTGTTGAGGCGCCACTTGCCGCACTACTGGACCCGCGCGCCACGTGGACCAATCCCGAGCTGCCCCTGATTTACCGACCAGTTTTCCCATTTTCAGAAAATAGGATAAGTTTCGGAAATTCATAACTTATTCATACGATGACCAAAAATTGCGCACCATATATCAAAATTCTCAGGAAAATGAGATCTACAATCTAAGACTATGTTTATGTGCATTTGGCTCTTTATTTTATTGGATTTTTCTGAAATACTCTATAGGAGTCGCTGACGCGACTATTTCGTGTTCGATTTCAGAGCCGGAGGAGGATCTGACTAAGGAAGACGACCACGAGTACTTCCAAGAGCTAGGAGACGACTACGAAGGTGCCACGACCCACCAAACCCTTAGATCCTATTACGCATTGCAAATGACATTGTTGCTATTGCTTTATGATTATGTATGGATTGGTTGCATGGTAGTATATTTGAATTACCTGCCTTGATAAGACTTTACCCTGCTATCCGCTGTTAGGATAGCTGCTGCTTAATTTACTGTTACTCTTCCACTACTTTCTACTTGCTATATGCTATGTGGTGGAATTGGGACGGTGTATAGCTGATTATAAGCACTGGGAGAGAGTGCTGCGTGCGTCTTGGGTGCGTGGTAAGAGTTGATGTCGACCAAGTGGGATGTGAGACGAGCCCATGGGGCAAGTCGTGCCGGGGGTGCAACCTGGGCATCCCCAAGCGAGATACCTGTGGCGGGTAAAGTTGTTGAGGAGGTTCCGGGTGGGATAGCCTTGGTGGTTTGAAGCCCGTGGACGGAGGTGCTGTGATAGCACGGGGAGAGTATCCCCTAAGTGGAGATGCCTGCTTGGTCAAACCTAGGATGGACTAGTTTCAGGTTCATGGGAATCCTTTTCTACTCACTCGCTTCTGATGGGCGGGAGACGGCTGGACTACTTGGTAGGACGGTGCCACTACTGCTAGGTTGAAAGGTGATAAGGGTGGGCGGAGATGGTCGATGGGTTCCCGTTCCGTTCTAGATGCACAGTACCACTGGTTGGGCCCGGTACTGTGTCTCCCAGTCTCAGCATAACGGTGTAGGATCCGGAATATCCCAGGGCTGAGTGGTAGGGTGGCATCGACCTAGGCAAGCAAGCACCCGGAATTCTGCCTAGGTGTTTGCGCAACACCTATGATGGCTAATCTTGTGAGTAGTGAAACCTCTGCAGAGTGTACAGTTGATCGATCGATACATATGCCAACCTGTTGGCTATGGACCTTTCCTGTGAAGCTTCTACTAGTGTAGTGAGTGTTCTCTTCTCCCCCTGGATGACATTTTTCCGGCAGTGTACCCGTTGTGGTAGTGTGCCGCTGAGATAGGCCCGAGAGGGAGTTGGGCCTGTCGAATGAGAGTGAGGTGTGGGTATGTGAGGTGTGGTGATGGGAAAAAGGATGATGGTGTTAACTGGTGATAAAACTTGACTAATTAAACATTGATTACAGCTGCATAGGAAAACCTCAGCCTATAGGTCTGCTTGTATAGCCTTGCATCCACTTTCCACAAAGCAAATGCTGCATAGGTGGGCTCCGTGGCCAGTACAAATCGTACTGATAAATTTGCTGTCAGGTGACGAGAATGAGTACGACTTCGAGGGAGATGATGATGAGGAATAGGGTCACGTGCTACACTCAAGTTGGCCGTGAAGGATGAATCGCTTCCGCATCTTCTAAAGCTTCTCTGATTGATGATTCCGCCAGTGTGGCGATGTAATAAATATTTATGTAAGACTTATTTACCGTTGTATGGATCCTGGTGGCAACTGAGATATAGGTAATTTCATGGATTGTCCCAAGCAATCTGTTGAATTACAATTCGAGCCTGTGGATTTCCCTTCGTGGAAATCGAGGTCGTTTCAGTTGGTATCGGAGCCATACTTGACTGTAGGACGAGACCCATATAAAATGGACGTTAGAATAGGAAACCAGACTCTCTTTCAGTTATATTACCGACCTTGCATTCACTTTTTATGCAATGGCTTATCTAATACAAGGACCTGCTAATCCGTTTCTTGAAAAATTCGCTGATGACCAGCCTTGGACCACCACTTCGTCCACTGCACGATGGCACTATTGAGATCCCGATCAACGGAAGGAACCACGGCGGAGTTGCCATGGTACTACGCCAGGTGCTGGAGGAGCTAGGAGCACCGTCTGACCAGATCCAGTACTTCAGCCGAGTGAAGCTTGTTGAGGCAGAGAACAGCCGCATACCCGACGCCGTACTTGACCTTATGCACCAGTAGCCTATGGGACCCTACGTGGCCCTTAGACTAGTGATACCATGAGTTATCCTGTCATTGGCTATCTGCGCATAGCACGATCTTCTTAGCAGCTAGGAACATCCTTTATGTAATAATAACCATGTGATGAGTGACATTTGGATCTTATGCTTCTTATGGATCTCTATGCTTCTTTGGTTGAGTGTAGGATAGCATGAAAAATGTTTTAATTCATTTAAATCGTTGAAAACATCTAACTCCTACTTAAACCATTACAAGATTATTACTGCACTGAGCACGTACCTAATAATTTCAGATGTCGATGAGACGTTCTGCGCGTTTGGTGAACCGCCAGCCCTCCCCCGCGCCTGCGCCAGGACGTGGGCGTGGTCGCAACCGTGGACGCCCAGCTGGCAGACGTGCTGGAGTTAACCTGGAAGAAGAGCTGCGCCGGGCAGAGGATGCACCGCCGGTGATCAATCCGCCACCACAAGGCGAGAACGTGCCTCCGCCACCGCCACCGCCGCCGCCACCGACGTTGGCGGAAGTGATGGCTCAGCAGACCCAGCTGCTGAATGCCATAGCTGCTGGGATGAACAGGCACCACGGGCCACCCCAGAATGACTTCCAAAGGAAACTGGAGGGTTTCCTGAAGCTGAGGCCACCTACCTTCGACGGGACCGACAGCGATCCTCTCGCTGCCGACGATTGGCTTAAGGAGATGGAGAAGAAGCTGGACCTAACCACTTGCTCCGACGAGGAGTGTGTTGGGATTGCTAGCCACTAGCTGACCGGTGCTGCACGAGCATGGTGGGACAACTACACCAGCGCTCACGAGGACCCAGCCCGCATTGACTGGGATGAGTTCACCGAGGCTTTCCGTGACCACCACATTCGTGAGGGAGTCATGGAGGCCAAGGAGAACGAGTTTCGCAACATCTCCCAGGGAGCTGACCGGATCCACGAGTACACCACCCGCTTCAACTGCTTGCTCCGCTACGCACCTGCGTCTTGCGTGAGTTCCGAGAAGGAAAAGATGTACTACTACAGGAAGGGACTTCAGACCAAGATCAAGTAGGCTCTGTCAGGGAACAAGAGCTACACTCTGCGTGAGCTGATTGACCGCTGTATTGAGATTGAGAAGGATCGCATGGAAGCACGACTGGAATTCGAGGCCCAGAACAAGGGAAAGAAGCGCCGCTCTGAGGGACCCGCTCGCACTGCTCCACCTCAGAGACAGCGAACAGGTGCACCTCCGCCTTTTCGAACCCGCCAGGGACCCTCTTCGGGAACGAGCCGTGGTGGTACCAACAGCAGCAACTATCACCGCCCCGCTCAGACCTACCCTGCGCCGACTCGAGCTGTGCAGAACACACCCGCCCCCGCTACCAACACGCCAAGGACAAGCAATTGGAAGGCTCCTGCGACAGCTACAGCAGGCAGTGCGCCCTTCACTTGCTTCGGATGCGGAAAGCCTGGACACCGTGTGGCTGTGTGCCCCGACCTCAACCGCGCACCAGCAGCTGCACAGGGCACACCGAACCGGGGATCTGCTACCCGAGGAAGACTGAACCACATGACCGCTGAGGAAGCTGAAGCTGCACCTGATGCTGTGTACGGTACGTTCCTAGTTCAGGGTAACATGGCTACAGTTCTGTTCGATTCAGGAGCTACATGTTCATACATTTCATCTGCATATGCACGTAAGCATAACATACCTGTAACCCCGAGAGCAAACCCCATCCTAACTAGCTCGCCCTTAGGAACCTTCAGAAGCATTCACATATGTAGGGGAGTGATAATCACAATCGAGGGACTTGACTTTCGAGCTGACCTAACCCTACTACCCTCCAATAGCTTAGATGTCATCTTAGGCATGGACTGGCTAACCAAACACCGGGGAGTGATATCTTGTTCACCTAGATATGTTCAGGTAACCCACCCTTGGGGAACAGCTGTCCGATGTGTACCCCAAACCGAGAGAGTCCAAGCCCTCCTATGTGCCCTGGAGACTAAAGCAGATAAGACAGAGCTGACATTCGGAGATGTGCCAGTAGTCTGTGAGTTCAATGACGTATTTCCAGAGGAGTTGCCAGGAATGCCACCAGATAGAGATGTGGAGTTTGTTATAGAGCTGATGCCAGGGACTGCACCGATTGCCAAAAGACCCTACAGAATGTCGGCTGATGAGTTGAAGGAACTCAAGAAGCAGCTGGGAGAATTACTGGAGAAGGGCTTCATTAGGCCTAGTGCTTCACCCTGGGGATCTCCCGTTTTGTTTGTCAAGAAGAAGGATGGCACGATGAGGATGTGCATTGACTACCGGAATCTGAATGCGGTTACAGTCAAGAATAAGTACCCATTGCCCCACATCGATGATCTGTTAGATCAATTGAGTAAGGCCAAGTACTTCTCAAAGATCGATCTCCGATCAGGGTATCATCAGATGAAGATCAGGGAAGAAGATATCCCGAAGACTGCATTTGTCACTAGATATGGACAGTATGAGTGCACAGTAGTCTCATTTGGACTCACTAATGCTCCGGCATACTTCATGAACATGATGAACAAGGTCTTCATGAATGAGCTAGACAAGTTTGTGGTGGTATTCATTGATGATATATTGGTTTATTCAGCCACAAAAGAGGAACATGAACATCATCTGAGGACCGTATTGGAGAGGTTGTCTCGCAACCAGCTATACGCCAAATTCTCCAAGTGCGAATTCTGGCTTGAGGAAGTTGCTTTCCTTGGACACGTACTGTCAGGAGAAGGAGTCGCAGTAGACCCAGCCAAAATTGAAGCTGTGAAAGAGTGGGAAAAACCCTGTAATGTGTCAGAAATCAGAAGCTTTTTGGGACTTGCAGGATACTATCGCAGATTTATTGAGAATTTTTCCAAGATTGCAAGACCCATGACCAACTTGCTGAAGAAAGAAAACAAGTTTATATGGACTCCTGAATGTGAGAAGAGTTTTCAGACCTTGAAGGAGAAGCTCACTACTACACCTGTACTAGCCCTGCCCGATATTCACAAGGATTTTGTTGTATATTGTGATGCCTCTCGGCAAGGTTTGGGCTGTGTACTAATGCAAGAAGGAAGAGTGATAGCTTATGCCTCAAGACAGTTGAAGGAGCATGAGCAGCGATACCCGACTCATGACCTAGAACTTGCAGCCGTTGTACATGCACTCAAGATTTGGAGACACTATCTGATAAGCAACAAGTGTGACATCTACACTGACCACAAGAGCCTGAAGTACTTCTTCACACAGGAAGATCTGAATATGAGGCAACGCAGATGGCTGGAACTCATCAAGGACTATGATCTTGAGATCCATTATCACCCAGGAAAGGCTAATGTTGTCGCTGATGCACTTAGCCGCAAAAGCTACTGCCAGACCCTCATCCCCAACTCTATGCCACCTGAGCTCAGGAGAGAGTTCGACGCATTCCAGCTCGAGGTAGTCTCCTATGGCATGCTAAATGAGCTTCGCGTCGAGTACAATCTCACCTCACGAATCCGTGAAGCACAAAAGAACTGTCCTGAGATAGACTATATCCGTGGTTTGATGAAGCTGGGAAGAGGCCCTGAATACCGAGAAGATGAGCAGGGAACTGTATGGTACAAAGATAGAATCTGTGTACCGACGGATTCAGCGATACGAGAAGAGATTCTGTCAGAAGGGCATGACTCCAAATATTGCATTCACCCAGGGTCAGCCAAGATGTACCATGATCTAAGGAAGCACTTCTGGTGGGAGAATATGAAGACAGACATTGCAGGGCATGTAGCCCGATGTGATACATGCAATAGAATCAAGGCCGAACATCAGAGACCAGCAGGGTTGCTACAACCAGTTGAGATACCAGAATGGAAGTGGGAGTGCATATCCATGGACTTCATAATAGGACTGCCCCGATCCGAGCATGGATATGATTCTATATGGGTAATAGTGGACCGTCTAACCAAAGTTGCACATTTTATACCGGTCAAAAGGAAGTATAGAGTTGAAAAGCTAGCAGATCTGTACGTATCAAACATTTTGAAGTTACATGGGGCGCCTCTGAGTATTATATCTGACCGAGGCTCACAGTTCGTATCACAGTTCTGGAAATCCTTGCACAAGTCCATCGGAACCAAGCTCGACTATAGCACCGCATACCACCCGCAAACGGATGGGCAAACAGAAAGAGTGAACCAGATTCTCGAGGACATGTTACGTGCTTGCGTATTGAGGTACAAGGAAGGATGGGAGAGCTGTCTACCTCACGCCGAGTTCTCATACAACAACAGTTATCAGACAAGCATTAAGATGTCTCCATTTGAAGCGTTGTATGGAAGACCGTGCAGAACCCCGCTAATGTGGTCAGAACCAGGTGAGAGGACATTCTTCGGTCCTGCTAAGATTGTGGAAGCAGAAGAAGGTGTTGCCCAAGTAAGAGAGAATTTGAGGATTGCACAGAGTAGGCAAAAGAGCTATGCAGATAGAAGACGTAGAGAGCTTGAGTTCGAGGTTGGGGATTATGTCTACCTCAAGGTATCTCCACTTCGTGGCACTGTCAGATTCCACGTAAAAGGGAAATTGGCACCAAGATATGTTGGGCCATACAAGATCTGTAAAAGGGTTGGAAAGCTTGCTTACCAGCTGGAACTACCGGAGGAATTATCTGGAGTACACCCCGTGTTCCATGTCTCGCAATTAAGGAAGTGTTTGAAGCTTCCCGAGGAGCAAGTTCCTACGGATGCATTAGACCTGCAAGACACACTTGAATACAAGGAACATCCGATCAAGATCTTGGCACGGGATACCAAAGAGACGCGAAACAAAACCATTCCGATGTGCAAGGTACAGTGGAGCAATCACACTGAAAGGGAAGCTACGTGGGAGAAAGAATCGGACTTGCGGATTATGTTTCCTTACCTCTTCGATGGGTACGTTAACTCTGAATCTCGAGGTCGAGATCCTAATGAGGGGGGAGGACTGTAACAACCCTAAAAATCCACACAATCTAAAAATCCCAACAAATTAAAATTTTTCATTTATTTATTGTGAAAACCCATTTTTCTTGTGCAAGCATATAGGTTTCATTATGAAATTGGTAAATAAAGGAGTGTAGTTTGCATTTTAATTCCATTCACATAGAATAATAACTTATGCATCACATTTGGGATTTATTGCAATTTATGTTTGTATTTACTCAATAATTAAAATGGGCAATATATGTATATATACACTAAACAGAAAATAGAAAAGGAAAAAGAGAGTTAGGCCAGCCATTCGGCCAGCCAGGTCGTTAAGCCAGCCCAAGCCCGCCCGACCTTCCTCTCCTCATCTCACCGCGCGCGGCCCACGTCGCGGCTCGGCAGCGCACGCGCACGACCGGCACACACGCGCTCGCGCTCGCGCTCGCTGCCAACCCGGCCCCGCCTGTCAGCCGCTCTCGCCCCCCACTGTTCTTCTTCCTCACGAAGGCGACGCGCCTGCCGGGGGTGTCACGCGAATGGCGTGACCCCGGTCCCACAGCCGACAGCATGGCAGAGCCCTGACCCCGCTGTCCCCCTCCTGTCCCCTCCTTCCTTGGCCGCCAAGCGAGCCCGCGTGCACCCTGAAGCCCTAGCGTCGAGCGGCCGAAGCCCTCTGATCTACCGAGATCAATCGCGGCCGTCCGCCATGGGAACCTACCAAGCTCGCCTATAAATTGGAGCACCCCGAAGCCCTACCCTCATTTCCCCTCGCCGCCACCGCAGCACAGACCGGCACACCGCACCAAACCGAGAGAGAGAGCGTAGGAGAAGGGCGGAGCAGAGGAGGAGAAGCTGCCGGAGCGCCGCCGCCGCGGAGCACGCCGGAGCCGGACACGGAGGAGAAGCCCGAGCTGCGGACGAGGAGCGGCACGGCACTGCGATCGCACTGCACGGCTCCGACTCGCCACTGCACCGCCATCCTAGCTTCACCGACACCACGGTGAGCCACCGCACGCCATGTCCGAACCTTGCCCTGCTTTTGCCATGGCGTTCCACCCTCGGGACGCGTAGGCACGAGCCCTTACCGGCTCGGGAAGATCACCTGCACCATGCACTCATTCGACCAGGCCAAAACCCCCGGACTACAAGCTTGCTAGACCGAGAACGCAGCACGACGCGTTCTCGGCGGAGCGCGCTCACCACCGACGCGTTCCGACGCCGAATCACCCGTTCCGAGCAATCCGACTAGCACCCGTACAGGTTAGAACGTCGTGGAGCACCGCCACGACCCCCTTGAGCTAGCTACGCGGATCTAAGCGCTAGAGGAAGCCTGAATCGCCCTGGCCGCGTGCGCCGCGACCTTACCGGAGCGCCGCCGCGAGCCGTCGCCAAAAGAAGGTCATGCCATGGCTAAAGTTCACCACCAGAGTGTTGTATGCCTCTCTGGCCTCACCAATTTGACAAGACCGCATTCGATTGAACCAATACTTGGTCGTAGCCGCGATGCCGCTTTCCGCCGTCGTCGGCGACACGCCGCCGCCACAACCGAGCACTTTGGAAAGCTCGGTAGCCAAAATTGGTAGTTGGTATAACATCGCCATAGACCCTGGACGCGTATACACCTCCTAGAAGACCTCCTTAGCCCCGCCGGAACCTCACCGTCGCGACGACATCGCCCGCCGACAGGTTCCGCCTCGCCTAATCCGTTCCGAGTACCCCCGGTCGCCTCGCGCTGTGGAGAAAGGCCGCCGAGGTTCGCCAATCTGCCTCGGCACCGCCGCTAGATAGCCGAGCCCTGTCTTGCCGAAATATTGGCCATCGCCGCCCTGTCACCGTCCGCCACACCGGAGAGACACCGCCCGCCGTTGAACAGACGCCTTGGAACCCTGCGAGCACCGAATCTCCATTCGCCCTAGCCTCCCCAGTAGAGCTCGGGAGAGCAGCACCCGTCTGCGCCCAATTCGATTCGCCCTAGCCCCACCGGAGAGCCTCGTGAAAGCAGCCCCTCGCGCCCAAATTCCGATTCGCCTTAGCCTCCGCAGGAGACTCGGGAGAACGGCACCCTCGGGCGCCCAAATTTCCGATTCGCCCGAGCCCCACCGGGAGAGCTCGGGAAAGCAGCCCCCTCGGCGCCCAAATGTCCGATTCGCCTGAGCCTCCGCAGGAGACCTCGGGAGAACGGCACCCTCGGGCTCCCAAATTTCTGATTCGCCCGAGCCTCCGCGGGAGACCTCGGGAGAACGGCACCCTCGGGCGCACCAAATCTCCGATTCGCCCGAGCCTCCCCGGGAGAGCTCGGGAGAGCGGCACCCTCGGCGCCGCGAATTTCCGATTCGCCCGAGCCCCGCCGAAGTACACCGAACTATGCCGAGCCCCGCCGAGCTACCCCCGAACACCGCCGAGCTCCGCCGAGCTACCCCCAACCACAGCCGAGCTACCCCCGACCACCGCCGAGCCACGCCGAGCTACGCCAACTCCGGCAACTCTCTGGGAACCAGCATCGAACACCTGGTGGGCGACCATCGGGTCTGTGTTCTGTTGAGGCGCCACTTGCCGCACTACTGGACCCGCGCGCCATGTGGACCAATCCCGAGCTGCCCCTGATTTACCGACCAGTTTTCCCATTTTCAGAAAATAGGATAATTTTCGGAAATTCATAACTTATTCATACGATGACTAAAAATTGCGCACCATATATCAAAATTCTCAGGAAAATGAGATCTACAATCTAAGACTATGTTTGTGTGCATTTGGCTCTTTATTTTATTGGATTTTTCTGAAATACTCTATAGGAGTCGCTGACGCGACTATTTCGTGTTCGATTTCAGAGCCGGAGGAGGATCTGACTAAGGAAGACGACCATGAGTACTTCCAAGAGCTAGGAGACGACTACGAAGGTGCCACGACCCACCAAACCCTTAGATCCTATTACGCATTGCAAATGACATTGTTGCTATTGCTTTATGATTATGTATGGATTGGTTGCATGGTAGTATATTTGAATTACCTGCCTTGATAAGACTTTACCCTGCTATCCGCTGTTAGGATAGCTGCTGCTTAATTTACTGTTACTCTTCCACTACTTTCTACTTGCTATATGCTATGTGGTGGAATTGGGACGGTGTATAGCTGATTATAACCACTGGGAGAGAGTGCTGCGTGCGTCTTGGGTGCGTGGTAAGAGTTGATGTCGACCAAGTGGGATGTGAGACGAGCCCATGGGGCAAGTCGTGCCGGGGGTGCAACCTGGGCATCCCCAAGCGAGATACCTGTGGCGGGTAAAGTTGTTGAGGAGGTTCCGGGTGGGATAGCCTTGGTGGTTTGAAGCCCGTGGACGGAGGTGCTGTGATAGCACGGGGAGAGTATCCCCTAAGTGGAGATGCCTGCTTGGTCAAACCTAGGATGGACTAGTTTCAGGTTCATGGGAATCCTTTTCTACTCACTCGCTTCTGATGGGCGGGAGACGGCTGGACTACTTGGTAGGACGGTGCCACTACTGCTAGGTTGAAAGGTGATAAGGGTGGGCGGAGACGGTCGATGGGTTCCCGTTCCGTTCTAGATGCACAGTACCACTGGTTGGGCCCGGTACTGTGTCTCCCAGTCTCAGCATAACGGTGTAGGATCCGGAATATCCCAGGGCTGAGTGGTAGGGTGGCATCGACCTAGGCAAGCAAGCACCCGGAATTCTGCCTAGGTGTTTGCGCAACACCTATGATGGCTAATCTTGTGAGTAGTGAAACCTCTGCAGAGTGTACGGTTGATCGATCGATACATATGCCAACCTGTTGGCTATGGACCTTTCCTGTGAAGCTTCTACTAGTGTAGTGAGTGTTCTCTTCTCCCCCTGGATGACATTTTTCCGGCAGTGTACCCGTTGTGGTAGTGTGCCGCTGAGATAGGCCCGAGAGGGAGTTGGGCCTGTCGAATGAGAGTGAGGTGTGGGTATGTGAGGTGTGGTGATGGGAAAAGGGATGATGGTGTTAACTGGTGATAAAACTTGACTAATTAAACATTGATTACAGCTGCATAGGAAAACCTCAGCCTATAGGTCTGCTTGTATAGCCTTGCATCCACTTTCCACAAAGCAAATGCTGCATAGGTGGGCTCCGTGGCCAGTACAAATCGTACTGATAAATTTGCTGTCAGGTGACGAGAATGAGTACGACTTCGAGGGAGATGATGACGAGGAATAGGGTCACGTGCTACACTCAAGTTGGCCGTGAAGGATGAATCGCTTCCGCATCTTCTAAAGCTTCTCTGATTGATGATTCCGCCAGTGTGGCGATGTAATAAATATTTATGTAAGACTTATTTACCGTTGTATGGATCCTGGTGGCAACTGAGATATAGGTAATTTCATGGATTGTCCCAAGCAATCTGTTGAATTACAATTCGAGCCTGTGGATTTCCCTTCGTGGAAATCGAGGTCGTTTCACCTTTGTAGCACCATGACGAGATATACGATGAGCCCACAGAGCCTCTGATAATACCTCGTGCCACCTTCTTGGATTGTCCTCTATCTTCTTCTTGATAAGTTTGATCAAGGTCTTGTTACTAGACTCAGCCTGGCCATTAGCTTGAGCATAGTACGGAGATGAATTAAGCAACTTAATCTTATATGATTCGGCAAATTCTCGCACCTCTTTTGATATGAAAGATTTCCCCTGGTCCGTAGACAAAGTTTGAGGAATGCCGAATCTATAAATAATATGCTCAGTCACAAACTCAATCACCTCCTTATGTGTCATATTTTTCAAAGGCACCGCTTCGGTCCACTTAGTAAAATAATCTGTGGCCACTAACATGAAGCAATGACCCTTTGAAGAAGGGGGATGAATTTGGCCAATGAAGTCTAGTCCCCAACCACGAAAAGGCCACGGTTTGATTATAGGATGAAGCATTGCAGCAGGCACTAACTGAATATTACCAAACCGTTGGCACTCCTCGCATCCTTTGTAGCAGCGAAAATAATCGGCTATCATAGTAGGCCAATAAAAACCAGCCCTTCTCAAAAGCCATTTCATCTTAGGAGCCGATTGATGCGTACCACAAACACCTTCATGGCCTTCCCCCATAGCCACTTTAGCTTCATCAGGTCCCAAGCACTTGAGCAACAAATCATCGGCGGTCCTCCGATAAAGCTCATCATTATGCAAAGTAAACTTAAACGCAATCCGCCGAATACTTTTATCGGCTTTAGTGCTGGGATCTCGCAGAAAATTTAACAAGGGAGTCCTCCAATCCTCCAAATCGGCCTGCCCGTCAACTTGGCACAATTCTGGCCGATTTGGATCAAACCCGCAATATCCGGCCGAGCCGGCTTCAACACCCGGCCTGGCCTGTTCCTGGCCAGAACCGGCCTGGCCGCTTTCTGCACCCGGCCTAGCCGGCTTTGGTCCAGAGCCGGCCTGGCCGTCTCCCAGACTCGGCTGGGCCGGTTTCCACGTGCCTGCACAGAAACCAGAAAAGATACTTTGCACCAGCTTTAAATCTTTACGCCTACCAACGTCAAAGCCTGATGCTCGCTGAGCTAACATGTTGGCTCTTGAATTTTCATGTCCCGGTATGTGCCGAATTTTAAATTCGGCGAAAGATGCAATTAAATCAAGACAAGTATCAAGATGTGCATTAAGTGATTCCCCTAAACATTGGCATTCACCAGAAACTTGTTGCACCACTAATAAAGAATCACCATAAGCCTCAACATGTCTTACTCCCATGGAATTCAACATCTCCAAGCCGCAATAAAGAGCTAAATATTCGGCTTGATTATTAGTGCAATAATTTTCTAATCGGTTTGACACGTCCATCTCAGCACCATGTGGTGAAATAATAACAATACCAACACCTTGGCCTTGTTTGCAAACTGATCCATCAAAATAAAGTTTCCATGGAGTAAAAGTTATGTAATTGATCTCATCTCCTAAATCAATTGCATGCTCAACAATAAAATCAGCAAGAACTTGACCTTTCATGGCTCTCAAAGGCTCAAAAGTCAAGTCATATTCAACCAATGCATATGCCCATTTACCGATCCTTCCATTAAGGATTGGTCGATATAACATATATTTAATTACATCGGCCTGGCAAGCAACAATGCATGTACTAACTAACAAGTAATGTCTCATCTTAGTACAAGCAAAGTATAATGATAAGCATAATTTTTCAATATGGGCATACCTTGTCTCGGGATCAAGAAGACGACGACCAATATAAGCAATAACATACTCCTTGACATCATCCTCTTGAGTCAAAACCGCACCAATTATTTTTTCTTCGGCAGCAATATATAATTTAAAAGTAACTCCTCTTCTTGGAGCACGAAGAACCGGTGGCTTCGACAAGTATTCCTTGATCTTCTCAAATGCCTCTTGTTGCTTTGCCCCCCAAGCAAACTCACTCTCATCTTTCAATCTCAATATGGGGGTGAAAGGAATAACTTTCCCGGACAAGTTAGCAATAAATCTTCTCAAGTAGTTCACCTTTCCCAGAAACTTTTGCAAGTCTTTTTTACATGCAGGCGCCTAAACTTGCTTGATACTCTCTATTCTCTTGGGATCAACTTCTATGCCCTTCTCATGAATAATAAATCCCAAGAACTTGCCCGCCGATACACCAAAAGCACATTTAAGCGGATTCATCTTTAAACCATACCGGCGCATCCTTTCAAAAGCAAGACGCAAATCGGCCAAGTGATAATTATTGGCAGTCGATTTGATCAGAATATCATCAATATATACTTCCATGATCACGCCAATTAAATCATGAAAGATTAAGTTCATAGCACGTTGATTGGTAGCACCGGCATTTTTCAATCCAAATGTCATGACAATCCACTCAAATAATCCAACAAACCCAGGACAAACAAAGGCCGTTTTAGACGTGTCCTCTTCGTCCATAAATATTTGATTGTAACCAGCGTTACCATCAAGAAAGCTAAGAATTTTATGTCCTGAAGCATCATTAATAAGCATATCGGCAATAGGCATAGGATATTCATCTTTTGGAGTGGCTCTATTCAAATCTCTAAAATCAATGCAAACTCTAATCTTGCCCGATCCCTTCTTTTTAACGGGCACAATATTAGAGATCCACTCGGCATACCTACATGGGCGAATAAATCCCGCTTCCAACAACCGATTAATTTTTTTTTAATGCGGTCGTAAATTTTAGCATGAAAGAAGCGAGGACGTTGCTTATGAGGCCGGAATCCAGGTTTAATGGGAAGCCGATGCTGAACAAGCTCTCGGCTCAATCCGGGCATCTCATTATAACTCCATGCAAAGCAATCAGCATATTCTTTTAAAAGCGCGATTAATTCATCTTTATAATCGGCTTTCAAATTTTTATTAATGAACGTCGGCCTTGGTGTAGAACTATCCCCAATGTCAACTTCTTCCAATGGGTCGGCTGACGTGAAACCTTGGCCCAACTTATTGAGCTCATCAAAGTCATCAATTGTTTCACAGACATCGGTCATAGAAGCCCGATATTGATTCACACGATGTTTCAACCATTCAACATTAGCATCCATTGCAAAAAATCAATTACACGATGATATTGAGCCGATTATCAATCGGCTTCAATGACACAGGTACAAATCCTTCCTTAGTGACGCTAATAAACTCAACGCCAGACAAGTCATGACCAGATAAGCAAGCAATACCATCGTGCCCCCCGAGCGAAGGAGCATCGGCCGTAGCAATGGAGGCCGATGAATCAGCATGAATAACCTCAACTTGATCCCCCACCCATTGAATTAAAGTCTGATGCAAACTGGATGGAACGCAACGATTGGCATGAATCCAATCGCGACCAAGGATGAGATTATAGCTACCTTGTACCTCGGCGACGAAGAACGCAGTTGCCAACGTTTTGCTACCGACGGTCAACTCCATCGTCGCTACGCCCAAAGCTGGGATTGGCTCGCCGCCTCCAACTCCGGTGATCGTCATGTTGGTCTTCACTAGCTCCCCCTCCGTGCCGCCGAGCTTCTTGTAGAGCGAATGCGGCATTAGATTGACAATCGCGCCGCTATCCACCAACATATGATGAACCGGCGTGCCGTTGATATGCCCCTTGATATGGAGCGGCCGAAGGTGGTTGACGGAATCCTCCGGCTTCTTGAAGACGGCATCTTCGGCAGCGAAGCAAAACTGAGCCGTCGCCGAACCTTCATCTTCATCGATTACATAGTAATCGGAAGACAGGTAAACGACATTAAGTTCGGCGCGTGGCGGCGTCGGCTCATAATCGACCATCTCTTCATCTTCTGCGTCACCAGAACCTGCAACAATAGAAGAAACAGCAACAACAGCCGATTCCAGTAAACCGGCGTCGGTGGCAGCGGTGGGACACGAAGCCGCAAAACCCGGCCTAGCCGGGTCTGACCCGGCCTGGCCGGCTCCTAAGAAACCCGGCTGGGCCGGCTCTGACCTGGCCTGGCCGGTTTCTGCGACCTGTGCAGGCTTCACTTCTGGCAGATCTTTCTGCCCAGCAACCTTCTCTGCAGATTTTGGGAAGCACGCCGGATCACTTCCTTTCTGAGTTTGCGAAAAAATTGGGTGTGCAGCATTGAAGACCTCCTCTCTCATTTTTTCCAACTTCTCCCGCTTTTGCTGCGTTTGGCGCGCTCGCTGTAACTTCCGCCGCTGTGTCTTGGTCAATCCCGGTGGGCACCACTTCGGTTGCAAATATTTTGGATCAATCGGCTTCTTCTCCACGACCTTAACGGCGACCTCCGGAGCGGTGTATGATGGCTCCTCAGTCCTCATCGGCTCATCGTTGTCAACGATAGGCACCTCTTGAGAGCCGATAAGAATTGTTGCCGAAGATGCTTCCTTCGGCGGCGGTGCAGTAGGAACAAGAGGAACAATGGGAGACTCCACGACCCTCTTAGGCACATAGACTTGTCGCGGTGGAGCCTTCTCTCTTCCATCACCAATCACCAACCTCGCTGGCGGCGGCGGGAGTGACGCCCCTTGGCCGCCGTAGCCTGATTGACCGTAGTCCAATCGGCTAAACACCGATGATGAAGACGCTCCGTTCATCGGCTGCTGCTGCATGAGGAAGGGATATGGCACGAACACCCCGTTGGGGCCCCAATGCGGTTGAGGTGGAGGCGGGGGACCCCAATGAGAGACGCGAGGGTGAGCAACCTCCTGCAACGGCGACGCTGCCGGAACCACCGTCATCTTCTTTGGTTGCTCATCTCGCTTTGGCGGTGTAGCCTCTCTTTTTTTTATAGGCCGATTCTGGGAATCGGCCTTTTCTTGCCGGTACTTTTCCATGAGCCGGTCAAACGTGCAAAGCTTCTTTGGAACGACCTTCCCCTTGTTTGAACTTGCGTTCGTCTTCCAAGTGCCAATTTCTGGACGCTTTGGGACGAACGTCCTGATCACCTGGGCACTACCAGCGCCGACGGCCCTGGGAGCAGCAGAGGAAGAAGGGCCGCCACCACCGGCAAAACCGGCCGAGCCGGCTACTGTACCCGGCCTGGCCGGGTTAGCGCCAGAACCGGCCTGGCCGGCTTCTGTAGCCGGCTGGGCCGTGTTCCCGGCTGGGCCGGTTCCTGGAACCGGCCTGGCTGGCCTCTACTGTGCCGCCGTGGCCTCCCAGCACCGCTGCCGAGATAAGCACTGTGACGACCCTGCAGAGATTGTCAGCTTCGTCTTGCCGTCTTCATCCCTCTCAAGCACCACTTGACGCCCCAAAACTTGTTTCGGTGCCTCCCGTGGTTCACCGATAATCACGTTCTTGCCTTGTGTGGTGTCGGCTTGCTCTGGACGAATCAAAATAGCGGGCTCCCCTTTTTCGATGGACATTCATCGGAGAAGGCACTTTATCAACCATCATCTCAGCTAAGTTCAATCGTCCTTCGTTGAGGGCCGATTGTATCTGTCGACGAAAATAGTTGCAATCATTAGTAGCATGACTAGAAGAATTATGAAATTTGCAATACGCCCGTTTTTTTAATTTTTCACCAGACGGCAAGGTATGAGTAATTCTAATGTTACCGGTTCTAAGCAATTCATCAAAGATCCGATCACATTTAGAAACATCAAAAGTAAATTTAATTTCATCCTGCCGATTTTTAGAAATCGATTTCAGAGATGGGCAAGAAATTCCCCTTTTATTTGGAGACCAAACAAATTCAGCAGAGTTACACTCCAAATTCTCATCGTCCTCAGTTGTCAGAGCATTCCAACACATGGGTCCGATAAGATTTTTTGGAATCACTTGCTAAACGAGATTCTACAGCAATAGCCTTTTGCAATAATTGATTAATGCTATAGAATTCATAGTGCTCCAATTTCTCTCTAATATTAGAGTTCATACCGTTAAGAAATAAATCTGCCAAATCTCTATGAGAAATATTCAAATTAAAGCATCGGTTCTTAACGTCCCTAAAACGTTTAGCATAATCAAGTACGGAATCACGCCCTTGACGAACCGATGTGAGATGTGACATTTTAGTTTCTTGAATACCAGTAAAGAAATAGTTATGAAATTTTTCCTCCAAATCATTCCAGGTACTAATTGAATATGGTGGCAATGAAGAAAACCATGCAAATGCTGTACCAGACAAAGATAAAGGAAAACATCTGATTTTCATGTAATCATGAGCACTAGCTTCTCCTAACTGAGCCAGATACATGCCAATATGCTCCATAGTGGTTTTACTATCATCACCATTAAATTTCTAGAAATCGGGCATCTTCCATCCAAGCGGTGCCCGCAAAACATCATAGGTGGAAGGATATGGTTTTTGGTATGAGCTCTGAATAGGCTTAATGGTTATCCCCAGATTCCTCTCAATGGATTTAGTCATCTCAGCCTTAAACCGATTTACGATAGCGTCTATATCGGTTTTGGAGGAATCGGAGACCGCATTATTGGCCACTGGAATCTGACTAGGTGACGGCGGGGGATTAGGTAAAACAGTGTTACGACCCGCCGATGGCCTAGTCGGATTCACCTGCCGAGCTGAAGAGTTAGCCATGCTGCGATCGGTTCTATCGGTTTCATGCGCCGAAGGACCCGATTGAAGTTGGCTAGCTATAGCAAAATCAGGTTGATTTTCATAAAAATCGAAAGGCATACCAAATTCAGCTTGATTATCAGGATCTGAAAAACCAACTAACTTTTCCTCAATTTTAGATATGCGCTTGCCGTTTTTAGCTTCGGATGCATCAATAGAAATTTTAATTTGCTTACCCATATCTTCAACTAAATATGCAAGACCATCATGGGTAGTAGTGGAGGGGTTCTCATCATTATTTACCTTAGCCTTGAGCTTTTCCTCCTCCTTAGTAGCCCTTTCCACTTCGTTCTTCCCGCCTCCTCCGCCGGATGAAGAAGACGAGTCGCCGAAGTTAGGCTCGGAGACTTGGGTGACCTTGTTGCGCCGGTCCTTAGTACAGCTATTCAGGAAGGTTTGTGTATCGGCAGCAAGCTTGGCCTCTAGCTTTTTCCGGAGCTCCTCAGGAAGCTCGTCGATAGTCTTGGGGCGGACGATGTTGTCTTCATTGATGTTATTGTCGGTCTTCTTCCCGTCGTCGGCCGCCATGCCGCTAGTAGATTGGATCTGGGATTGAGTTTTCTTCCCCAGCGGAGTCGCCAAAAAGTGTGTTGACGCCTTTTCCGGACAACACACCAGCAGGTGCTAGATCGCACACATCGCACAGGTAGCGAAACAGAGCAAAACTGCACACCTGCGAAAACAGGCTGGGCCGGGTTTCAAACCAGGCTGGGCCGACTTTTCCGGCCTGGCCGGGTTTGGAAACCGGCTGAGCCGATTTTTCCGGCTTGGCCGGTTCTCTGAACCGGCTGGGCCGACTTCCTCGGGTGATGCCGGGGAAGCTAGGGATTGAGGTATTTGGTCGTTGGGGCGACCGGTAACTAAGCAGAGGACGTTGATGGTCGATGTAGCGCCCGTCCTTCGCCGGAATACTCCCGACCACCTCTCGGAAAGATCCGTCGGAGAGATGCACGAAGAGGTTGCCCTAGAAACCGCGGAGGCTGCCTAGAGCGCCGACTAAACTCGCGGAGAGTCGAGCCGAACTGCAAGATAAAGGGGGTGAACCACCGAAAAGTCTACTTGGTAGATGTATTTTGACGATTGGATGGTTAAGATCTCAATCGGCCATGATCCTCCATATATATAGAGGGGGGTGGTCTTATCCCAGTAGGAAACACGTATCTAGGCAAGTCTCCAAGTTTTCCACGTCCAAAAACTACCAAAAACCGATTAGATCTATTAATCGGCTCGGACTCTGCCAAACCCGGCCAAGCCGGGTTTCACGGGGGTCGTGGATGCGCCACGTGGCCTGACTGAAGGAGGCCGGCATAGGGGCCAAACCCGGCCTAGCCTGGTTGCAAACCCGGCTTGGCCGGTTTCGTCGCCATGTCCAATTTTGAGTGCAAACAATTTGAATTCATTTGGATTTAGCAAATTATGTTCGAAGTTATCACATTTTGAAATTCAAAATTCTAATGGCATATGATGGAGAAATGACAGAAATGAAAGTTATAGATCTCACAAAGACATAAAACATTGCAATTGAAAACTTTTATTTGAAATAATATATAGTACAAAAAAATAGTTTGAAGTCATCGCATATTGAAATTCGAATTTTTCAAATGACCTCGCATGGAGAAACGATAAAAACCGAAGTTGTTGATCTCAAAGAGCTATACAACTTTATATAGTTGATAACTTTTTCATTTGAAAAGATTTATCCAAGAGAAATAATGTTTGAATTTCTCACATTTGAAATTCAAAATTTTTGAATGGCCTTAAATGAAGAAACTACTAAAACCAAAGTTGTAGTACTCGATGATATCTATAATTTTGTTGTTAAAAACCTTTTCATTTGAATTTGTATAGGTCTCAAATACTCATTTCAAAATCGGATGAAGGGAATGAATATATTGTATATATAGACATAAGTGACATTAAGGTGTAGTGGTCTTAGAAGAGGAATGTGTGAGGCTAAAAGTGATGGGTTCAACTTTAAAACGGTTTGTTTTCTAGCGACCACTACAAATCGATTTGCTAGCTAGTCAATTGTCCCTAGAAACCATTTATGGCCGTCCTAAAAAAATCCTTCTTATAGTAGTTATTTAGCCTAAAAAGAGTAAACTTGCTCGAGCATGGGTCCTTTAAAATGTATGCTTAAAATGAATCAAGAAAGAGTATTTTGGACCTTTGTAGCAACCTCCTTCGATAGGTGGTAGTGTACGGTTTCTACAGGGATGCGTGCATCTACTATGCATGCATGGCCAGTGCCTAAAAATATCTGATAAAGGAAATAAAAAGTCATGCAACCATAGCCCATCTTGATGAGACGTAGACTCGTAGAGGCTCGTCGTAGATAGCTCATCAAGTTCTTGTCGGAGAACGAGCAACGTTAACGCAGATATGGTAACGACAAAATCTTTATTTAAATGGGGTTGGCATCAAAGGAGGAAGCCATTTTGGATCTAAACGTATTGCAGGAAATAAGAGTAGTACAATTCTTTTACCCATAAGGAGCAAACAAGTTTTATAGTCTAAGGTGTTTGGCCTCTATGAACTAATATTTAATTGGAAAAAGTTTAGCCTTTAATGATCGGAAATAAGTGGACTAGTGTCTAGACTAACAACTAGTCTAACCTCCAACTAGTTTTTGCCTTTAATTTCTAAAATATGGATTTTGAGCAAATTTTTGAGGAAAATCTAGTGAGGTGTCTAGATGCTTCAGTTTTTAAGAATCTAAGTTCATTTATTGCTATATGGGTCAAAAAAAACTGACAAAAGCTGGGTACCTATAGCTTTCTGATTTTTAAGAATCTAGCAAAAGCTGGCACAAGAAATTGAAACTGTTTGATCTCTAAAAGCCATAATTTTTAAAAACTACCGAAAACTGAGGGATGCAAACAGGCCCTAAGGACCGTCCTAGAAGGATTGGCAAGAGATGAGAGCCAGGAAAACTCAAGCTGTAGAGAGATGGAATATGGCCAACAAGTGTTGTATTGCATCTCATTGTGCTTATATACAGTTTATAGCTATCGACGGAATATCGCCGATAGTCTAGCGAGGGTTATGCCCAAGATTGTAGACTGATCGGTGAAGGTGCGTCTGAGACGAACAAACGTTGCGCAAAAAGCGCGAGACACAAGATTTATATAGGTTTAGGCCGCCGCGAGGCGTAATACCCTACGTCCTGTGTGTTGCTGTATTGTATTAATGTTAGATAATCTGAGTTGGATTAGTGGGATCTATCCCTGCCCCTTCTTATATAGTCTGAAGGGACAAGGTTACAAATAAACTATCCAAGTTGCTACAATAACCGTGCGGTACAGTATCTTGCGCCGCACGTCTTTGTCTTCTGGGCCGAGCCAGCTTTGATGATGCGGCCCATATCTTGTCTTGTGGTACCGGGGGTTTATATCCCCACAGCTAGTCCCCGAGCACCTTGCATTCGTCGGAAGGTGCAGATCTTCAAAGTTACTTGACCAGACGGATGTAAGGAGCTCAGAAAAAAAATTTAAAAAGAGCTTCTCTTTGGTAAAGTGTATCCACTTTTGATTCTTTAGAACCAATACTCTCACCGTCAGGTGAAGTGTATCCACTTAGTCCCCGAGCCTGATAGTAGGTGACGTAGTCACGTGGTGTCAGGGTCAAAGTCTTTATTTCTTTCTGATCATGTGAAGTGTTGACGAAGTCCCTGAACACAGCAAGTGATCGGAAAAGTCTTCCGAGCAGGCGAGGCAATGACGATGTCCCCGAGCACAGCAAGTGATCGGGAAAAATCTTCTGAGCAGGCGAGGCGATGACGAAGTTCCCGAGCACAGCAAGTGATCAGGAAAATCTTCTGAACAAGCGAGGCGATGACAAAGTCCCCGAACACAACAAGTGATCGGGAAAAATCTTCCGATCAGGAAAGGCGCATATCAACACCCCCGATATGCTGTCCAAGATCAGCACCTTGATCCGAATAACATGGAGTGTCTTGATAGCTCGGTGACGAAACCCCAGTGTGGTCGGTGGCGACGAGGAGGTTCTGGGCGAGGAGCGACGACGAGGGCGGCGAGTAGCGACGACGAGTCCCCGGCGTGGTCAGAGACGGGTTCCAGCGGGAGGTCGGTGAGTAGTGACGACGAGTCCCCAACGTGGTCGGAGATGATGTCCGAGCAGCGCGAGGACGGCAAGTAACGACGACGAGTCCCCAGCGCGGCCGAAGATGATGTCCGAGCAGCGCGAGGATGGTGAGGAGCGACGGCGACGAGTCCCAGCGTGGTCAGAGACGGTGTCCGAGCAGCACGAGGACGGCGAGAAGCGGCGATGAATCCCCAGCGTGGTCGGAAAGGGAGTCCGAGCAGCGCGAGGACGACGAGGAGCGGCGTCGAGTCCCTAGCGTGGTCGAAAACGGTGTCCGAGCAGCGCGAGGACGGCAAGGAGCGGCGACGAGTCCTCAGCCTGGTCGGAAGGTTAGTCCGGGCAGGGCGAGGACGGCGAGAAGCGGCGACGAGTCCCCAACATGATCGGAGACAGAGTCCGAGCAGCGCGAGGACGACGAGGAGCGGCGACGAGTCCCTAGCCTGGTCGGAAGCGTAGTCCGAGCAGCGGCAAGGAGCGGCGACCAGCGACGACGAGTCCCTAGCGTGGTCGGAGATGGTGTCCGAGCAGCGCGAGGACGGGGACGAGTCCCCCGCCTGGTTGGAGATGATGTCCGAGCGGCGCGAGGACGGCGAGAAGCGACGAGAGCTCGGCGGCGAGTTCCTGCAAAATAAATATGTACAATGGGTAGTACATGATGTAGGTTTTAGAGCGGTCCCAATATTGTAGAATGCATGATAAGATTATCCATTTCTTACTCTCGTCAAGTGAAACGACCTCGATTTCCACGAAGGGAAATCCACAGGCTCGAATTGTAATTCAACAGATTGCTTGGGACAATCCATGAAATTACCCATATCTCAGTTGCCACCAGGATCCATACAACGGTAAATAAGTCTTACATAAATATTTATTACATCGCCACACTGGCGGAATCAACAATCAGAGAAACTTTGGAAGATGCGGAAGCGATTCATCCTTCACGGCCAACTTGAGTGTAGCACGTGACCCTATTCCTCGTCATCATCTCCCTCGAAGTCGTACTCATTCTCGTCACCTGACAGCAAATTTATCAGTACGATTTGTACTGGCCACGGAGCCCACCTATGCAGCATTTGCTTTGTGGAAAGTGGATGCAAGGCTATACAAGCAGACCTATAGGCTGAGGTTTCCCTATGCAGCTGTAATCAATATTTAATTAGTCAAGTTTTATCACCAGTTAACACCATCATCCCTTTTCCCATCACCACACCTCACTTACCCACACCTCACTCTCATTCGACAGGCCCAACTCCCTCTCGGGCCTATCTCAGCGGCACACTACCACAACGGGTACACTGCCGGAAAAATGTCATCCAGGGGGAGAAGAGAACACTCACTACACTAGTAGAAGCTTCACAGGAAAGGTCCATAGCCAACAGGTTGGCATATGTATCGATCGATCAACCGTACACTCTGCAGAGGTTTCACTACTCACAAGATTAGCCATCATAGGTGTTGCGCAAACGCCTAGGCAGAATTCCGGGTGCTTGCTTGCCTAGGTCGATGCCACTCTACCACTCAGCCCTGGGATATTCCGGATCCTACACCGTTATGCTGAGACTGGGAGACACAGTACCGGGCCCATCCAGTGGTACTGTGCATCTAGAAAGGAACGGGAACCCATCGACCGTCTCCGCCCACCCTTATCACCTTTCAACCTAGCAGTAGTGGCACCGTCCTACCAAGTAGTCCAGCCGTCTCCCGCCCATCAGAAGCGAGTGAGTAGAAAAGGATTCCCATGAACCTGAAACTAGTCCATCCTAGGTTTGACCAAGCAGGCATCTCCACTTAGGGGATACTCTCCCCGTGCCATCACAGCACCTCCGTCCACGGGCTTCAAACCACCAAGGCTATCCCACCCGGAACCTCCTCAACAACTTTACCCGCCACAGGTATC
Source organism: Eremochloa ophiuroides (assembly GCA_038502445.1). NCBI lineage: Eukaryota > Viridiplantae > Streptophyta > Magnoliopsida > Poales > Poaceae > Eremochloa > Eremochloa ophiuroides. The sequence continues at coordinate 6,846,466 of JAHLJS010000004.1, read as the reverse complement.
TCGCTTGGGGATGCCCAGGTTGCACCCCCGGCACGACTTGCCCCATGGGCTCGTCTCACATCCCACTTGGTCGACATCAACCCTTACCACGCACCCAAGACGCACGCAGCACTCTCTCCCAGTAGTTATAATCAGTTATACACCGTCCCAATTCCACCACATAGCATATAGCAAGTAGTAAGTAGTGGAAGAGTAACAGTAAAATAAGCAGCAGCTAACCTAGCAGCGGACAGCAGGGTAAAGTCTTATCAAGGCAGGGAATTCAAATATACTACCATGCAACCAATCCATACATAATCATAAAGCAATAGCAACAATGTCATTTGCAATGCGTAATAGGATCTAAGGATTTGGTGGGACGTGGCACCTTCGTAGTCGTCTCCTAGCTCTTGGAAGTACTCGTGGTCGTCTTCCTTAGTCAGATCCTCCTCCGGCTCTGAAATCGAACACGAAATAGTCGCGTCAGCGACTCCTATAGAGTATTTCAGAAAAATCCAATAAAATAAAGAGCCAAATGCACACAAACATAGTCTTAGATTGTAGATCTCATTTTCCTGAGAATTTTGATATATGGTGCGCAATTTTTGGTTATCGTATGAATAAGTTATGAATTTCCGAAGATTATCCTATTTTCTGAAAATGAGAAAACTGGTTGGTTAATCAGGGGCAGCTCGGGATTGGTCCACGTGGCGCGCGGGTCCAGTAGTGCGGCAAGTGGTGCCTCAACAGAACACGGACCCGATGGTCGCCCACCAGGTGTTCGATGCTGGTTCAGAGAGTTGCCGGAGTTGGCGTAGCTCGGCGTGGCTCGGCGGTGGTCGGTGGTAGCTCGGCTGTGGTTGGGGGTATCTCGGCGGAGCTCGGTGGTGGTCGGGGGTAGCTCGGCGGGGCTCGGCATAGTTCGGCGTACCTCGGCGGGGCTCGGGCGAATCGGAAATTCGCGGCGCCGAGGGTGGCGTTCTCCCGAGCTCTCCCGGGGGGCTCGGGCGAATCGGAGATTCGGTGCGCCCGAGGGTGCCGTTCTCCCGAGGTCTCTCGCGGAGGCTCGGGCGAATCGGAAATTTGGGCGCCCGAGGGTGCCGTTCTCCCGAGGTCTCCTGCGGAGGCTCGGGCGAATCGGAAATTTGGGCGCCGAAGGGGCTTCTCTCCCGAGCTCTCCTGGGGAGGCTCGGGCGAATCGGAGATTTGGGCGCCGAAGGGGCTGCTCTCCCGAGCTCTCCTGGGGAGGCTCGGGCGAATCGGAGATTTGGGTGCCGAAGGGGCTGCTCTCCCGGGCTCTCCTGGGGAGGCTCGGGCGAATCGGAGATTTGGTGCGCCGAAGGGGCTGCTCTCCCGAGCTCTCCTGGGGAGGCTCGGGCGAATCGGAGATTTGGGCGCCGAAGGGGCTGCTCTCCCGAGCTCTCCTAGGGGAGGCTCGGGCGAATCGGAGATTTGGGCGCCGAAGGGGCTGCTCTCCCGGGCTCTCCTGGGGAGGCTCGGGCGAATCGGAGATTGGGTGCGCCGAGGGTGCTGCTCTCCCGAGCTCTCCCGGGGTAGCTCGGGCGAATCGGAGATTCGGTGCTAGCAGGGTTCCAGGGCGTCTGTTCAAGGCGGCGGTGTCTCTCCGGTGCGGCGGACGATGACAGGGCGGTGATGACCATATTTCGGCAAGGCAGGGCTCGGCTTTCTAGCGGCGGTGCCGAGGCAGACTTGGCGAACCTCGGCGGCCTTTCTTCGCAGCGCGAGGCGACCGGGGGTACTCGGAACGGATTTAGGCGAGGCGGAACCTGTCGGCGGCGATGTCGTCGCGACGGTGAGGTTCCGGCGGGGCTAAGGAGGTCTTCTAGGAGATGTATACGCGTCCAGGGTCCAAGGCGATGGTATACCAACTACCAATTTTGGCTACCGAGCTTTCCAAGGTGCTCGGTTGTGGCGGCGGCGTGTCGCCGATGACGGCGGAAAGCGGCATCGCGGCTACGACCAAGTATTGGTTCAATCGAATGCGGTCTTTTCAAATTGGTGAGGCCAGAGAGGCATACAACACTCTGGTGGCGAACTTAGCCATGGCATGACCTTCTTTTGGCTACGGCTCGCGGCGGCGCTCCGGTAAGGTCGCGGCGCACGCGGCCAAGGCGATTCAGGCTTCCTCTAGCGCTTAGATCCGCGTAGCTAGCTCAAGGGGGTCGTGGCGGTGCTCCACGATGCTCTAACCTGTACGGGTGCTAGTCGGATTGCTCGGAACGGGTGATTCGGCGTCGGAACGCGTCGGTGGTGAGCGCGCTCCGCCGAGAACGCGTCGTGCTGCGTTCTCGGTCTAGCAAGCTTGTAGTCCGGGGGTTTTGGCCGGTCGAATGAGTGCATGGTGCAGGTGATCTTCCCGAGCCGGTAAGGGCTCGTGCCTACGCGTCCCGAGGGTGGAACGCCATGGCAAAAGCAGGGCAAGGTTCGGACATGGCGTGCGGTGACTCACCGTGGTGTCGGTGAAGCTAGGATGGCGGTGCAGTGGCGAGTCGGAGCCGTGCAGAGCGATCGCAGTGCCGTGCCGCTCCTCGTCCGCAGCTCGGGCTTCTCCTCCGTGTCCGGCTCCGGCGTGCTCCGCGGCGGCGGCGCTCCGGCAGCTTCTCCTCCTCTGCTCCGCCCTTCTCCTACGCTCTCTCTCTCTCGGTTTGGTGCGGTGTGCCGGTCTGTGCTGCGGTGGCGGCGAGGGGAAATGAGGGTAGGGCTTCGGGGTGCTCCAATTTATAGGCGAGCTTGGCCAGCTCCAATGGCGTACGGTCCTGATTGCGCTCGACCGATCGAAGGGCCGTGGCTCGATGGATCTAGGGCTCCGGATGGGCGCGGGTTCGCTTGGCGGCCAAGAAAGGAGGGGACAGGAGGGGAACAGCGGGGTCCAGGGCTCTGCCATGCTGTCGGCTGTGGGACCGGGGTCACGCCATTCGCGCGACACCCCCGGCAGGCGCGTCGCCTTCGTGAGGAAGAAGAACAGTGGGGGGCGAGAGCGGCTGACAGGCGGGGCCGGGTTGGCAGCGAGCGCGAGCGCGAGCGCGTGTGTGCTGGTCGTGCGCGTGCGCTGCCGAGCCGCGACGTGGGCCGCGCGCGGTGAGATGAGGAGAGGAAGGTCGGGCGGGCTCGGGCTGGCTTAACGACCCGGCTGGCCGAATGGCTGGTCTAACTCTCTTTTTCCTTTTCTATTTTCAGTTTAGTGTATATATACATATATTGCCCATTTTAATTATTGAGTAAATACAAACATAAATTGCAATAAATCCCAAATGTGCTGCATAAGTTATTATTCTATGTGAATGGAATTAAAATGCAAACTACACTCCTTTATTTACCAATTTCATAATGAAACCTATATGCTTGCACAAGAAAAATGAGTTTTCACAATAAATAAATGAAAAATTTTAATTGGTTGGGATTTTTAGATTGTGTGGATTTTTAGGGTTGTTACATCAAGTCACGTAATTTCTCCTGATAGTTGTCCTGTTACGTTTAAGCACCTGACTCGGCGTATGGTTCAGAGATTTCTTAACATGACCAGTTGAGTTTACGGCTTACGGGGCATAGACAGGTTTCACGGATGAAGGCGTGTGCTAACAAGGTACGTTAAACAACCCTTGAGAGAAGAAAACGGAGAGATACTTAGTATCTCATCAGCGGAGAAAATCTTCTGAGTGCCTGAGCGTTGTCGGGGCTTATGGAGAAATTATCGGCGAGTGCCCGAGATTTGTCGGGGCTTTTGGAGAGGTCGGCGGTGAAGAACCAGGAAGATAATTTCCGGAGATATATGGAGGTCGAAGAATATGTAGAAAGATATTAAAAATATGACTTAGCTTGGTCGACGTCGACTGGAGTGGTCAGCGTGTTGAGAAGTCGCTTGACATGGCTCGCGAGACGGCTCAACGTGGCTGGCTTAGCAGTTCGGAGAGCTCGGACGGCTCCAAAGTTTGGTGTTGCCACGTCAACAAATATTATATAGATTCATGAAGAAATCTGAAAAAGATATAAATAAAATATCTTAATTAAGATAAATAAAATTGACTTAGCTTTTGATCGGCATGTGTCCGTTGGAAACCACCGCACAGGATCTTGGCTGCTAACTTGCGTGCATGGTCTTGTAGTAGATGCAATCGTCGACGACCGGACGCTTGCACTCGTATATACGAATCTCCATAATATCTTGATTTACTTTTTGCTTGCATGGTCGAGATGCACGTGGTCGTTGTTTTGTGATCTTCTAGCGTTGCAAAAACCAGATCGGATCTGATACGTGAAGCAATCGAGTCCAGGCCTTCTCTTTTCTGCTTCGATGACCTGGCGCTTGGTATTGTCCTCGACCGGTGCCGCGGACGTCGATCCATCGGCGAGAGCCCAGTCGACTCCGTGCTGGATCCTTTGGGTTGTCGCAAGATGATCCATGATGCTGATCCAGGGCCGCCGCCAGCCACCTGACTCATCGCGAGTTGCATCCGGTCGCCGTGGACGATGTTGATGAAGATGATTCCCATCTGGTTTGTCGTCGCCGAATGCCGTGGTCGACGATGACAAAAAAAATTTTCATCTTGCTCGCTGTGGAATCAGGAATCATCTGGTTTGTCGTCGCCGAATGCCGTGGTCGACGATGACAAAAGAAATTTTCATCTTGCTCGCTGTGGAATCAGGAAGCACACCCCCTACCTGGCACGCCAACTTTCGATGGAATATCGCCGATAGTCTACCGAGGGGTATGCCCAAAGTAGTAGATTGATCGGTGAAGGTGCGTCTAAAACAAACAAGCGTTGCACGGAAAGCGTGAGACACAAGATTTATACAGGTTCAGACCGCCGCGAGACGTAATACCCTACGTCCTATGTGTTGCTTTATTGTATTGCTGTTAGATAATTTGAGTTAGGGTTGTGGGATCTATCCCTGCCTCTCCTTATATAGTCTGAAGGGACAAGGTTACAAGTAAACTATCCAAGTTGGTATAATAACCATGCGGTGCAGTGCCTTGCGCCATACGTCTTTGTCTTTTGGGCTGAACCAGCTTTGATGGTGCGGTCCATGTCTTATCTTATGGTACCGGGGATTTATATCCCCACAACAGTCGTGTGCACATGGAGCGCACGATTACAGGTCGTGGGCGAACATGGTCACCGCATGGGACACGGTACAGACACGGTACATAGCCTGTGTACATATATGGTGGCTCAACACACCCCCCCCTCCTGCAGTCGAAGCCGTCGTCAATCACATAGTGTCACGACGCATAGACTGTTGCGGAAAGCTTCGAATGTTGAGGATGACAAACCTTTGGTCATCACATCTGCATATTGTTGCCCGGTGGGCACATGAAGAACCCGGATATCTCCAACCTGGAAGCGCTCGCGAACGAAATGGATGTCCAATTCAATGTGCTTCGTCCTCTTGTGATGAATGGGGTTCTTGGACATGTAGACGGCCGAGATGTTGTCGCAGTAGGCGATGGTGGCCTTGGAGACGCCGCAGTGGAGCTCACTGAGGAGTCGCCGAAGCCAGATACACTCGGCGGCTGCGTTCGCCACGACGGGATACTCCGCTTCGGCGCTGGATCGGGAGACCGTGGGTTGTCGCTTGGACGACCACGAGACGAGTGCGTCGCCCAGGAAAACACAGAACCCAGATGTCGAGTGCCGGTTGTCAGGACAGCCGGCCCAATCGGCATCGGAGTATGCAGTCACCTGGAGTTCCGGCGATCCCTGCAAACAAAGTCCCATGGAGGTCATACCGCGCACGTAGCGTAGAATCCTTTTGAGCAGCGCCAAGTAGGGTCCTCGTGGATCATGCATGTGTAGACAGGCTTGTTGGACGGCGAAAGCCAGGTCGGGGCGTGTCACAGTAAGATACTGCAACGCTTCGGCCAAGCTGCGGTAACTCTTGGCGTCGTCCACCGGAGTCCCGTCATGAGCCGGCAGCTTGCCCTTGGCGTCGATCGGAGTTGTCGCAGGCTTGCAGTTCGCCATGTTGGCGCGCTCGAGGATCTCCTCGGTGTACCGTTGCTGAGAGAGGTAGAAGCTGGTGGCTGTGCGCTTGACGTCGATGCCGAGGAAGAAATTGAGCTCGCCAAGGTCTTTGACCTTGAACTCAGCCTGTAGACAACGGATCACCTGTTGGAGGAGAGCTGTGTTGGAGCCTGTGAGCACCATGTCATCGACGTAGAGCAGCAGGTAGATGACTCAGTGCCTCGTCGAAGGACGAACAACGAGGCATCAGATCGAGTCGGAGTGAAGCCGATGCTGATGACGAACGTGGCGAAGCGGGTGAACCATGCTCGTGGCGCTTGGCGGAGACCGTAGAGGGATCTGTCAAGGAGACAAACTACGTCTGGACGTTCCTTGTCGACAAACCCGGTGGGTTGTTGACACAGAACGCGTTCCTGCAAATGGCCGTGGAGGAAGGCATTGGAGACGTCCAGTTGACGCGTGGCCCACTGCTTGGAGGCGGCAATGGTGAGGACAGTCCGGATTGTCGCAAGTTTGACGACCGGCGTGAACGTTTCACCAAAGTCCACACCGGCGTGCTGCGTGAAGCCCCTGACCACCCAGCGTGCTTTGTAGCGATCCAAGGATCCATCCGGGTTGAGTTTGTGCTGGAAGACCCACTTCCCAGAGATAATGTGTGCGCTGGGTGGGCGATCGACGAGACGCCAGGTCCAGTTGGCCTGTAGAGCCTGAAACTCCTGGTCCATGGCATGGTGCCAGTTGGCATCCCGGAGGGTGGCGCGCACCGAGGATGGAATAGGAGAGATTTCCGACTGAGAGACTGCCAAGGCATAGCGCGGATTGGGTTTGACAATGCCAGCTCTAGCTCGGGTCAGCCGGAGATGAAGATATAATCCCCAGAGCAGGTGATGGTTCAGCTGCAGGCTGGAGCGCTGCAGGTGATGTGGATGGCACCACGACGGTCGTAGGGGCACCAGGTTGAGCGGGGGGGAAGAGGGGGTGGCTGAAGAGGAGTCTGAATGACACGGTGTCTGTTGTCGGATGAGGAACAGTAGCCAGATGGCAGGCTGGTTCAGGCGAGTAAGACTGAAACGGGAAAGAATTCTCATCGAAGGTGACATGGCGCGATGTAATCACACGGCGAGAAGTAATATCAAAGCAGTGATAGCCACGATGATCATTTGGGTAACCGAGGAAAACACAAGGGGTGGATCGCGCTGCGAGTTTGTGTGGAGTAGTGGCTGCTTGGTTGGGAAAGCACAAACAGCCGAAGACACGCAGATGATGAAGAGATGGTGGCGCACTGAGCAGTCTTTGGAAGGGAGTTTGATTACCAGTGGCTTGACAAGCACGGCGATTGAGAAGGTAGGTGGCTGTATTAAGAGCTTCAACCCGAATTCAGCGGGCATGGAGGCATGCAGAAGCAGACTACGCACACAGTCGTTTAGGGTGCAGAGAACGCGTTCGGTAGTGCCGTTTTGAGGTGAGTGTATGGACAGCTCAGTCTGAGAGCTATGTCGTGAGCAGAAAGATGGGAACGGAGCGCGTGGTTGTCAAATTCTTTGCCATTATCGGTTTGAAAGGAGATGAGGGGTAACTGAAACTGTGTGGACACATACGCATGAAAGCTGATCAAACAAGCTAGAACATCAGACTTGTAGTGTAGAGGGAATGTCCATATATAGTGAGTAAGGTCATCAATCAAAACGAGATAATATTTGAACCCAGAGAAACTCATAACAGGAGAGGTCCAAACATCTGCATATATAATTTGGAAGGGTACATAACTGATAGAGTCTGAAGAGGTAAATGGAAGACGAGCATGCTTGCTAATTTGACATGACTGACAGACATGAGAAGACGACTTAGTGCAGCTAAACTCTAGGTGATGCAGTGCTTGACGAAGAACACGATGTCCAGGATGACCGAGCTGTAAGTGCCACAGATCAGCGGATGGTCCGTTGGCAAGAAGAGCAGCCGGCGAGGACGACTGTGTCAGAGGATACAAGGCCCCGCCGCTATCACATCGGAGAATCACCGTGCGTGTTGGAAGGTCCTTGATTGAAAAACCAAAAGGATCAAATTCAACGGAAACATTGTTGTCACGAGTAAGAGCACGAACGGAAATTAGATTCTTGACAAGAGAGGGAGAAATGAGAATGTTGTTTAAGTGAAGGCGAGAACTATGTGTGGGAAGTGTCGTGGAAGCACGGTGAGTGACGGGCATGGTATTGCCATTTCCGACTGTGATAGATGAAGATTGGGAGAGAGGTGTAGGAGAATGGAGATTACTAGCGCTGTTCGACATGTGGGAGCTGGCGCCGGTGTCGAGGAACCACTCCGCGGCCTAGGGTCCGGCTGGTGGCATGCCGGACGCGGTAAGCGCGGCGAGAAGAGCTTGGTTGTTCCACACGTCGGGTGTCGGGGCAGAGCCTGCGCAGTTCAGGGGTGGCGCCAGGAGCTAGGGTGCAGTGTTGGTGAAGAAGGCCTGTTGAGGCTGGGTGCCAGGTCGCGGGCCGAGAACCCCGGAGCCGGGAACGCGGAACGGCATCTGCCAAACCTGCACCATGCCGGTCCACGGGTTGAAGCCGGGAGCCCACGATGTAGCTGGAGCTGGTGGGCGGTTGGAGCCAGAACCACTCGGTTGACCACGGCCACGTCCTTTCTTGCCCTTCGCACGATTGGAACGTGGCGCGGTTGGAGCCGACGAGGTAGGGGTCTTGGCAGCTTGACTGGAACTGCCGTTGGCGGTTGGCGTCGAGGAAGAGCGGCCGCTGGTGGCGATCAGGGCCTGATGATAGGCCGTCCTGGCCTGCTCCTTGTCGTACTGCTCCTAGAGCAGCAGATAGGAACGTGCCGAGAGGAAGGTGTGAGGCGGGCTCCTGGCGGTGATCACCGGAACAGTGTGCCGATACTTGGGGATGAGACGCGGAGCATGTTGAGGACTTGCGAGGTTTCCCGGATGGGCTGACCGACGTCGCGGAGAGCATCGGCCAACTGCTTGAGCTTGCCGGTGTAGGCCGTGATGTCCATATCGCCCTGAAGAATACTGCGGAACTCCGCCCCGTGGTAGACGACTCGGTTGAACTCGTTGTCCTGGAACTGGGCATGAACGCCGTGGCAGATGGAGTAGGCCGTGGCCTTGGGAGCACGAACGATGGCGCGGACGTCTTTGGCCATGGAGTTGTTAAGCCAACTCAGGATGCATTGATCCTTCATGACCCAGTCGGGATCGCGACGATCGTCAGCGGTCGGCGGAGAAGCGATGTGATGGCCGAGTCCGAACTTGCCAATGAAGGCGTCGAAGAAGCAGCGCCATTCAGTGTAGTTGGACTCGGTGAGGTTGAGCTCGACGGGGACCTGCGTCTTGATGTTCACCGTCTGAAGCACGGCCACCGACGGTGTAGCGATAGGCGGTGCTTCGAAGGAGGCATTGAAGGAGACGGAGGAATCGGAGGAACTGGAATCGGCATCGGCGTCGGATTGATGGAACTCATAGAGAGGGTTGGCGTTGGTGTCCATGACGCCGGGGAGAGTGCAGCGGACAAGAGGTGGCCCGTGGCCGACAAGGAACGCCGGAAGCAGGCAGCGGTTAGTGAAGCGCAGGAGGATCGAGATGCGCTTGCTGATACCATGTAGAGAGATGGAATATGGCCAACAAGTGCTGTATTGCATCTCATTGTGCTTGTATACAGTTTACAGCCGTGTGCACATGGAGCGCACGATTACAGGTCGAGTGTGAACGTGGTCATCGCACGGGACTCAGTACAGTCACTGATACATAACCTGTGTACATATACGGTGGCTCAACAGGAGCAAACATTATTATTATTATTATAAGGGGAAAAGATATGTATTAAGAGAATAAAAGAGTGCGTGCTCGTACGGACTCCAAGCTACAGTTCCAACTGAAAGGTGGTAGAGCCCTGACCTCTGAAGCAAGTTGGAAGGCGCGCCAAAGCTAAGCTAGCCAGAATTGAAATCGCAATTCCAAACCAGCTGAGGTGTAAAGCCATCCATTCCAAGCTGACGCGGCAAGCGAGCACACTGCACACACTTGTCGCGCCCGCCTTGACAAGTCAGAACCGAATCCCTCCCAGCAGAATTAACAATCCCACCCTCCATCCACAAAAACAAAACAAGCTTTTTGGTCCTCAGGAAACGAAAAGAAGCCCGGTGGAGCAAGCAGCGGAATTATTGGCGCCAAGCGGGGCAGATTCGATGGAAAGACTTGAGAGGAGAGGAAGAAGAGAGGTTGGGGAAGAGAGGCAGCAGCTGAGCTACGACTACAATCGCGGGGGGCAGCAGGGAATTCGGCCATATCCGAAAGGCATCCACGCATCGCCCATCCATCCACTCAGCAGCATCATCTCCCCCGGCGCCGACGTCGGTTTCTTTCCAGGATTCCTCCATGGCCAGGCCAGGCCAGCGAGAATAATAATTTATCCCCCATCCCATTCCCCCCCAGAGATGAGAATCCACCTCGGCCGGCCATCCCCCGATCGCCCTTAAATTCCCGCCCCCCCCGTACGTGGAGCTCCACAAACCAAACCCTTCCAGTCTCTCTCCATCGTCCAGCTTCCCTCAGCTCTCTCGTTTGCTTGCTAGCTCGCTAGCTCTCTTGCTGTACACTACAGCTAGTAGCTTGGGGTTCTTGCCTTGGTAATTATTAAATCTCTCTCGTGTTCTTGGACTATGCATATCTTGCACGCTTGGGTTTAGGATTTAGCAGCAGCAGCAGCAGCGAACAAACAGGGCTCGTTTCTTTCTCCAACTCCTCCTTGCGCATGCAGCTAGCGCCTGGCAAGCTCTGAGTTTCTCATCTACACCGTGCGCATTGCGTGCGTCAGATCTCAGGCCACCAGGTTCATGCACAGCTAGCTAGCTAGTAGCAACCGCCCGTGTTGTGCAGCTTGTGAGCTTGTGCAGGCATGTCGCCGCAAAATGTGACCAGTCCAATTTCGTGGCGTCATCCTTTCATTTTCTTCAAATATGCGTGTGTATATGTAATTATGTATAGGGAAAACATGGTCGAAAATGCAGTAGAATATATATCTACCTCCCTTTTTAGATAAAGGAACATAAGAATTCCTGGCCTCTACCATCGGGGATGGTACACAGCCGAATATATCTACCTCCCTGCGACATTGGTTTTACAATTGCCAGATCAAAGTGTTACATGTTGCATCATCTATATATCTTACAGCTGAACTGGGTTTTGGAAACGACGATCTGTTTTGAGCTGCTGATTCTAACGACACCAAGTTCCGATTGCAGGCATGCATAGCCAGTTGGTCTGCAGCGGCTGCAAGCGTCTTCTCCAGTACCGAAGGGGAGCCACCGGCGTCTGCTGCCCAACCTGCAACACTTTCACCGCCGCCAACCCATCAGGAGGTAGCATATTCATGCAGCATAAAGCACAAAGCCTTTTTTTTTTCTCCTTGTCTGATGAAATGGCTTATTATTATTCGCAAACACAGTCAGACATGATGCTACAGTCTAAAGATGCAATTGCCCCTGTTCAGTTTTCTCAAAATCTCTGCTTAATTTGTTTCCTTCCTGTAGGACCGGAGATGTCTGAACTCGTCTGTGGCGGCTGCTTCACCATGCTGGTGCACTCCCGCAGCGCCACCAACATACGCTGCCCGCACTGTGGCAGGCTCAACTCCACAAGATCAGGTGAAACCTCATGTCCAACTCCTCTCTTTGTTCTTCCTGCAAGCCAACAAACAGGCTACAACTGCATTCTCCTGCAAGTTTCATCGTCCTCCAAAACTGACACAAGTTTCCCTGATCCCAAACTGAAGCAGGAAACCAAATGGGTCACCTGTCGTGCGGGCAATGCCGGACAACTCTGGCATACCCACCGGGGGCGACGACAGTCGGGTGCCCAACATGCCGCAACATTAATCCAGTCAGGGTATGTATATGTAAATCTGTTTCTCAATTCTCACCGTCGCCGTCGCATATGTCGTCAATGACGAGCAACTCATATTCCATTTTACAAACTACTTCCTACAGAACAACAACGCCGGTGGCTCTGCTCGGCCAGCGCCATCGGTGAGTCCTTTTTTTTTTTTTTTGCCAGGTCTCAACAGTTATATATATATATATAAAACCAAAGTCTAAAATTATTAGGAGGCAATACTATTTCTGTCCAAAGTAATTCCATGGGATGGGACCATTAAGCAGTCGATGACCACAGCGCAAGCACCCTTTTGTTGCATCAACTGTGGGGTTGTCCTTCATAAAAATCACACTTTTGTTGCATCAACTGTGGGGTTGTCCTTCATAAAAATCACAACTTTGGTAGCTTCAGGTTGCTCCATGGTTTCAAGGGAATCAGTTCCTCAAGTAGGCAAGTACCAATGATTAGCACATTCCGCACGCGCCCCACCAAAAGATTTTTGGCTTGAAATCCTCTTGTACCATCTAGTATTGGGGATGAAAGCATTGGTCCACTTGGTAGAAGCAAAACCGTCTGACTCCATTCCATACTGATGTCAAATATGTTCGTCGATGATGAAAATGAAACAGGCTTTATTCGCTCAACTTTCATGCTCCTACTTGCAGGATGCTCGGCCCCAGACGGTTCTGGTGGAGAATCCTAAGACACTGGATGAAAAGGGCAAACTGGTGAGCTTATATCTCAAACACTCTTGACAATGATCTGTTTGTTTTCCCTCGTTGTCAAGTCACCAAGTGATAACACTATGAACAATCAATCAATCTGACTTGATTGTTTTGTTTCTTCTGATCTCTGTTCCAGGTGAGCAATGTTGCCGTTGGTGTCACCTCATGGAAAAGATGACCAAGAACTCCTTCTGTTAATCGTCCTCCTCCCAGGGGTTGGCTATAGACTAGACCCTTCGTGGACATGTATAACTATAATATTATCATCGTCAACAACAACGACAGCTAATGTAAAATCAAGTGTGTTTTGAAGCTTGATGTTTATATATATATATATATATATATATATATAGGGAAATAATTTCCCTATATATATATATAAAAAAAAAGTAAAGAACTGTTGAGCAGCAAAAGATCTGAAAAATGTAAATGCGCTAGCCAGCCGTGTGCGCTAGCTAGCCTGCTGTGTACTTTGAGCCAAAAAGGAATGGAAAGGAGCGAAGAAGCATTGTGTTCTGGAATTTTATTCTTGCCCTACCAAGGTTAGACACGATGAGTCCACTCTGCACTCTGGCGGCGCTTTGCAAATTCTGATTCTCCGGTCGAAAAAACAAGACAGCTACTTTTGGCCTGTTCTTTTGGGCTGAAAATAAGCGTTGAATTCGGCTCGTGCTGATTTGTGGTGAGAGAAAAATACTGTTTGGTGGCTGAAAATAAGCGCTGATTGGTCAAAATAACAAGCTGACATGTGTTTGTGGAGAACGGATAGTGATAGCCACAGGGGGGGGGTGCCTGCCTGCTTCTTCTTACTGGACACAGAAAAGTGGCAATCCTAATTCGAGCATTCCTCATGATAAGATTTGACCAGCTGAAGATTCTGCAGCCTAAACTCTCTAGAGAGTTTTTGTAGAAACTGCATCGGTCGTTTTCAGTTTTTCTTTTTCTTTTTCTTTTTCACAGTGCTGAACTGAATTGCTGATCTGGATGTGATTATCCTGAAGGCGAAAAAAAAGGCAGGCCCCTTTCAGTTTCAATGGATGTCTGTAAAAAAGAAGGCTGTTTGTGCTGCCTTTGTGCAGCAAGCAAGCAAGCAGTAACTAGATTGCAAGTTCAGATATATGGTCTGTTTGGTTGGGTGGCTAACTCCCAACCAGGCTTCAGGAATCCACAGTTTTCATGTCAGTTTTCGCTTTTCAGTTCATGCGGAATCCATGTTTCCCCTTGTTGGAATGTACAAGATCGGGTTGAGAACAAGGGAGCAGGCAAAGGCAAGCTCACCTTGACCTCACCCTGGGAGTGACCTGACGGACTGCAATCTGGTTCCTCGCAAGACATCTGGAGGGAAAAGAAAAACAGGGAGCAACCATTTTCACGGTGGGCTGGGCTGTGGTAGCGATTCTCGTCCACGAGAGCAGCAGCACTACAAGACTTCGGAGTGGGCTGGGCCTCGGTCGCGGTAATGTAGTTTTTATTTTCCTTAGATAAAAGACAAGCACTAATACACGAGTAGTACTGTTAGTTTAGTTATAATAAGGTTGGTTAGTTTTATATTTTCGTTCTCTCTCTCACTAAAAGAATAGTGACCTCATGCAAATCAAAACCTTGAAACCTCTACAAGTAAAGCCCTGGTTAATATGCATGCAAACGAAAACGAATGGAGACCTATATATGTCCTATATATAGATGTGATTAACTCATGTGGCTTTCTTTAAGAACGTGTCAAGCGTTTTCTAAGAATATTCTCTAATTTTATCTCATATTATTTTGGTCTCATGGAAGGTTGACTGGGCTCACATGCATCTGAACAAGATCAAACTGGAGTAATTATCATCTTTCTTGAAACCAAAAAGAAATACCTCCGTCCCAAAATAGATGTCATTCTCGCTTCTCAGGAAGTCAAACTTTTTAACTTTGACCAATTATATATTAAAGAATATTAACATTCATAATATGTAATTAGTATTATTGGATAGATTATTGAATATACTTCCATAATAAACTTGTTTGAAGATATAAATGTTGCACATATTTTTAAAAAACTTAGTCAAAATTAAGAAATTTTGATCAGTACGCATCCTATAACGTCATCTATTTTGGGAACGGAGGGAGTACGTACTCAGTTTGGCTGATACTAATGAATTAATAACACCTGCCGTGTGCGCATGTGATCCATCTCCAGCCTCCAAGCACAGAACCAGAGAGATTCCCAATTTAGTCAAACCCATGCAAAGATCACCCACCCTCCCCTTACCCAGTTAATCAAATCTGTAGATATGAAAAAATAATCCTTCTAAAAGCATATCCCTGCAGCAGTTTTTTTTTTTTTGCACTAATAAAACTATAAAAGTGCATTATTATTACTACTATGATATTACTATTTTTCCATAAAAATCTGGAAAAAAATACAATAGTGCATGTATCATATATTTTTGGTTGCAAGTCGCAAATAACCTCCCCGGGTTACGCTCAGCTTAGCAACAAAACGCCGGCACAGACGGCCGAGATCGTTTTGCAGAAAGGTCCTGAGATATTTCGCGAGTTCACCGCAAGGTCCCCTGCGGCGTGTGCGAAGCGAAGCCGTCTGTATAATACGCCTTCACGTGGCGTCCCGCGGGTGCTAATTCCAATGCCAATGGCGGCCGCGGCCGGCGCCGGCGAGCCCGCCCCGCGCGCGGAGGCGGCCGGCTTGGGCTCTGGCTCTGGCTCCAACCACCTGCGGCCGAGGCGGGGGCCGCCGCCCCCGTCCCCGTCCCCCGCGGTCGGGAAGCCGCTCCCGTCGGGCGCGGTGCCGCGGCACGCGTTCGTGTTCGACGGCGAGGGCGGCTTCTCCGAGGCTCCCTGGAGCCTCGTTGCGGCGTCCGGGTCAGCGCTGCCCGGGGAGTTTACGTGGCACCACGTGGAGCTCCCGCGCTCCGCCGCCGGTGGCGCGGGCGCGGCGGCGGCCAAGCCGCTCCACCACGCGCAGGCGCTCATCGAGCTCCTCTGCCCGCCGCTCACGCTGCAGGAGATCCTTGCGTTCGTCGCCACGGGCCCGCACTGCGCCTTCTCCTCCGGCGACGGCGCGCTCCTGCTCCGCGTCAGCTCGCCGGGCCCCGTGGGCAGCGCGTACGCGCTCCGCCTCGCCGCGCGCGTCACCGAGACCTCCGTCGTCACCGTGTCCGTCGGCGGGGTCCCGCGCCTCGCGTTCGGGACCAGGCAGGCGTCGCTCCTCTCCGAGGTGCCGCTCGGCGTCGCCACCTCGCTCTCCGACGAGGGCCACCACGGCGGGGGCCGCGCCGTCGACGGCGGCGTCGTCATCGAGGAGCGCCTGCTCGAGTCGCTGCTGGCCATGAACCACGCCGACGGCGCGCACACGGACAACCCGGTGCCGCGGACGGTGTCCAACCTCCGTCGTGCACGTCCTCGGCACGCACGTAGACCACGTCCACGACATTGTCACGCGCCTCGAGATGGACCTGGACGCCGTCGAGCTGCAGCTCGACAAAGGTGAGCGGTCGGAGGTCGCTTTCTCTCTTGGTGGACAATCATCGCGCAAAGCTCTCATTCATGCCTCATCTGTATAAAAGAATTCGATTGCTGCTAAGCTACGCTTCTTTGGTTGGTTGGTGACGGTGAAAATGCTGACTTCTTGCTGCAGTGAACTCAGATCGATGTGTTAGAAACTTAGAATTAGATTTGACTAATGATTGCATACGAGGTTTTCTTTTTTGAAAAGAAAAGTTGCAAGGTTTGTTAGGAGGGTAGGGTTGGTATGCATTTGCATCAGGACGACAAATTCCAGACATTTTGGAATGGTTGAATCCAGGTCCTGAGTGTAACTTCAAGGATGACTCTGTTACCTGTATTCCTGCAACGTCATGAATCATGATCCTGATGGCCGTAGAGTTTCCAAAGTAGACCCATTTCACATGATCATAAGTTCCAACCATCTCAAATTTGCAATAATGCTATGCAAACTGTGCCTAGTTAAATGATGTGTTCTTCAACAAAGGTATATTAGCATTGTGCAAATCTAGCTAGAGGAGTACCATATGGCAAATGCACTCTCCTTGCATCCCAATATTCAACGAAAATCATTTCGCATTTTTTAACTTTTTCTCTCCAATGACTTAGCTTTTTTTTTTATTATGAACTGTGGATTGTGCTTGTTGCAGGCGGTCACTTTCTCAGGAAACTTTTGCTGGATGGCAGGAAACTCCCAAAAATGCATCTCGATCTGCAGCGGTTACTTCAGGTATGAGTTCTCTCTAAAGTTTCTTTTTTTTTTTGAAATAATGGGAGGAGCTCTGCCTCTCAATTAAGAATTTATAAGATGAGTTCTCTCTAAAGTTTCTGTGAAATATATTCGGAACCTGGAATGCTATTTTATAATTTGCTCTGGTTTAATCAAAATCGCGACGTGCATGAAGTGAATGCTGACATCACATCGAGGTTATCATGCTGTGTTGCCTATAGTTTGTCTTTCAGGTTCTAAAAGTGCAGTTACTTAATATCAGTTACTCTGTCGAACAGAAGTCACTAGACTCAATGCTACAATTTTGTTTGTGTAGGTTGTTTCTCACGGTGAACAAGTATTCCCCCGTGTGAAGGAAAAATGTGCGAGCAAGAGTTGGTTCGCAACCGAAGATGTAGCAGCCCTTGAAGATCTGATAGGTCGCCTCAGAAGGCTCAAAGAAAACCTAGGATTCATTACAAATAGAGTTACCACACTTCAGGCTAGTCTCGACAGTTGGCAATCAGAGCAGATAAACAAAAGCTTGTACTACCTTTCATTTCTCTCCTATAATATTCCTTCCTCTTTCCATTGTCACTGGAGGTAAGTTCATTGTCCTGGTGCTCACTCGTGTACTTTCCTGAATTAATATCTTTTCTTTTCTTTTCAGGGCTCTCATTTAACTTATTTATGTTGCAAAATTTGACAGTTTTCGGGATGAATGTTGGTGGCGTGCCATGGACTGAGCAGAACAAGAACCCTAAAAACCGGGATGGCTTCATGAATGTCATGCTAATATGTGTTGTGATCTTGTTACTTCTGTTGCTATGTTTCTTATTTCCTTCATTATATTCTCATGTGACGACATGGAGAACCCGCCGTGAATTGACCCGGAGCAATTCTCATAACAAGAGACACCTGAAACTCTTCAAAGGTCACAAAGAAGGTTACATGCGCCTATGACAATACAGTTACAAACTGTGGTGTTATTGCCACTGATGTTGTAAGATTAGCAGAAAAAGATCCTAGATAGTCAACACATGTACAGGTTTGAAGGAGAACCTCCATTTGAGGTTCATACCTTGTTCATTGCTTAGTTTATTTTGTTGTAGTCTTGGTGTCCTGGGGTAACTTGTAGATTCATGGCTGTCACTGTACCTTTATTTATTCTGAAAATGTGATATTTCTTCAATGAAAACCACACACGACAATTAGTCATTGTTGTTCCAGGTGAGCGTGTTACATAGTCGTACACGCAAATTCCTGCCTGTTTTCAGCTCATTGAAACAGTCAGAACAACAGCTATGGCTTCTCTTCTGAAATATGTTTGTTTCTATTGATTTGCTGCATGCCAGCTTGTTCTTCTTAAATATGTTTGTTTCCATTGCTTTGCTGCATGCCAGCTTTACTGCACATACCTAGCAATTTTCATTGCCGGCGGTCGGCAGCACATGACTGAGCGATGAAAGTTGCAAAGTTTATGCAAGTGTGCTGATTGGATCCATCGAGCCTGGCCAGAAGGCACCTTCAAATATAACAAGCCTGGCCAGAAGGCACCTTCAAATGATACCTGCACATGAACATTGACATTGGGTTTGGAATTTGGTGACAACTGACCAGAAGGGACCTTCAAAGTTCAATTGAATTATATCCATGGCACATTAGTATCTAACGAGATTTCTGATAAAATATAACAATCCAAATACCAGGACGTGACATCTTCAACAAGGTAGTATGCATCAAAACCACTCAACAGTGTCAATGATATATGATTTCCGCATATAATTTCATATTTGAATAAAAGGGTAAACACCAAAGCTAAAAACACGCTTCATTTTCTGCAGCAAAAAGAACATGAAGGAAAGAGATTGACCATCTAGAGCATATGGCTTTCCCACTCCAATATGCAACAAAATTACAAAAAGGAATGGCATATTTTGATGATACATCTCTGGAAGAAATTGATATCATGACGTCTCGTTTCTATACACAATCCTGTGTGATTTTGCATTGATGACAACTCTACCAAACAGAAATGGTGGGCAATTGAAGGGACACCACCAGAATTCTTCTAGAACCTGTAATTACGAGCAACTGTGTTAGGATGCAACCAAGGACTCTAGATAGTTACGAGCAACTGTGTTAGGATGCAACCAAGGACTATAGATAAATAAAGTAGCAAATTGGGCTCAGGGGGAGCAGAGATTTACTTATTGTGTTGTTTATTGTTTAACTATTTCATACCACAACACCAAACAAAAGCAGGGAAAGCACACCACTCCAGCTATACAGAATTGCATCTATGGTTCAGAAATTTACTAAGATTTTATCTTCAGCAGTAACTTCGTCACATTGAAAGCCATAAGTGTATTTAAGATTGCTTGTTCAGATTTATCATGACTACCCCAAAGATAAACGATGAGAATTGGTTAAAAAAAAGGAGAACTAAGTGGTGCACCTTGATCCAACTTCATTACCGGCTTTCTGTACAGGAGATGAATGATCTGTAAACACAAAACAACGTGTCCATAATGATTCACTGTGCTGATCCACAGACAAAGAATAAGACAAAAACATTATAATGATAGAATGATAGACAACCACTTGACGTACCAGTAGAAATAATCCTATCAATGTTATCTATGCGTCGCTGAATGGACTTGAGTACCATGTTCATTGCTGAAATCCTCTTTCGGATACTGGAAATCCTTGCTGAATATTGCCTTATTACCATTGAGGGTGCATTCTCCAATAGCCTGTCTAGCTCTGCAAAACCGTAGTTTTTAGTTTCATACAGTAATTGGCATGCACACTTCCCATCCAAATAATGCGTAAGCAGACAGTAGCAGATTAGGTATGAGAAAAAAAAAAAAGTTGAACAAAAGCGCATAGCCTAGGAGCATAGGAAAATGTAAAAGAGTTCTCCAAGTGGTGTTTGGTGTGTCAAAATTTTATAACCAAATCGGAAACCTGGTCACCTGCAACTGCAACAAGTTGGACTCACACACGTGCCTGTGTCAGAATCATGAATTCCTCAGTTTAATAATTTTAATTACTGCATACTGTTTAACTGCTAAAATTTTCAAATCCATCCTTATTTGTTAACTCGCTCGAGCTAATGGAAACTGTGAAACTACACTAAACAAAAAGTAGATTCAGGTGCAACTAAGAACAAGTGAACAACTACGTATATGCTAGGTGCAACTAAGAACAACTCCAAGAGTTTCCAAAACCACTGAACTGACAGGATTAAAAAAAAAAAAGCTCTCTCCAACAACTCATTATCCCAACTCGCAATCCTTCCGCACTTGGGAAAATCGAGTGAGACACGCGGAAAGATACGCATGAGGGGTGACTTGGAATCAGCGACTTCTCCTGGGGCTTCTTCCTTCTCCCGACAAAGAGAAAGTCAATCACTGCCTCCACCAGTTAGGCAGCTGGGAGTGCCTAACAGCTGTTTGGGGCGACTGGAGTGTACAGCCATGCAGGGGATGAGTGGGGGCACCAGGGAAGGCCAGAGTCCTGGATATGGCTTACGGCTGGCTGTGGCTGCTCAGGGCGTGCAGGAGATGGGGAAGACTGCGGGCTGGCTGTGGTCGGCTGGGGTGTGCCTGAGGGTGGCTGGCGGCAGCCGCGATGAGGCTGCGCGCAACGGACATGATCTATGGGCGAAGAATACTGGGCTGCGGCCACCAAACTCCAATAGTGGGATCAATTTTTTTTTAAAAAAAAATGAGGCAAGAGTTTAGAAGCAGTTGGAGGGATCCAACAATTGTGCTCCCAACATTTTTTGTAGACGAAAACCCATTAGTTTTGGGAACTACTCCATTAGAGATGCTTTAAGAACAGCAGCATATTCAGTCAGGTTCCTGGGTGACATGCACCTCAGTACTCGCACGAAACAGAAGATGCAATCTCAGACAGGAAAGATAATGGTGCATTAGTTAAATTACACTTGAAACTTACAACAAGCTACAATTTTGACTTGACCCTGTTCATGCTATCCCTGAATTTCATTGCCATGATGACTAAAAATACGAAAGAAGTGTTTCTAGTTTTAGAAAAGAGGCAAAGAATAGATACATAAAATACAGAGCTCACACTCAATTGCTAGTTTATCAGCTAAATCCCACTACTCTTCTGTTTGTATTAACGCCACAATAGGCATTGTCTAGACAGAATACAGAATGGTGCGCATCTGAAGCAGAACCCTAAGCCAGAACGCGCGCAGCTCATGACAGCAGCAGCAGATAAAGTCGAAAGCCGGGAGGAAAGAGGCACCTACCTCCGTTGAGGCGGTCGACGGCAGCGGCGACCTCGTCCTGGCTCCGGGCCGTGGCGGCCGCCCGCTCCTCGTGCTCCCGCAGCGCGCCGGCCAGCACTCCCGCAATCGCGAAGGCCAGCGCATCACACCGCTTCGCGGGACGCTCGTCCTCTACGCTGCCGTTGCCCGCGCTCTCCGGAGGCCGGTCGCCGTCGGCGACCGCGGCCGCGGAGTGGGAGGGGAGATCCGTGCCGGGCGCGGCGGGATGGTCGTCCTCTAAGACGCCGTCGCCCGCGTTGTCCGGAGGCAGGTCGCCGTCGGCGACCGCGGCGGCGGAGTGGGAGGGGAGATCCGCGCCGTCCATTCGAGTGGTGCTCGTTACGTACTCTTGATGGCCGCTTCGTTGTCCAGAGTCCGGATGGGATGTAGTCCGCGCCGGTGCTCGCGATGCAGAGCTTCCACGTGTAGCTGTACCTCTCCTCTCCCGCCGACGTCGTCTCGCCGGAGGCGGCGCCCTGCTCCTTGCTCTTTTTCTTGTCCTTGCCTGCGCGCGCCTTCTTCTCCTCGCATCGATTCCACCGCCTATGTCGGTTCTCGGGAACGTGTCGTTCTCCGCCAGCGCCCAGGCCGCGGGGAGGAGCTGACCCGCAGGGACTGGCGGCGGCGTGGGGGTGGGGGTGGCCTGGGCGAACCCGCTGGGACCGGCGGCGCGCCTGGAGATGGCCTTCCTGTGGGCTGCGGCGGCGGTCGGCGTCGCTCTCCCCAATCGCCGATTCCTCTGAAGAAATATGTACAAGGGGCAAAATTCTTGCTAAGCCCAGGCATTCTGGCGAAGCCCATCTTCGGTAAAATTTTAATTTTCTCCATCGGAAGAGCTGGAGCTGGTTTGGTGGAGAGAGACATCGAGCGAAACGGCGTTGGGCCTTTGGTGGGCCGAATCTTTGCATTGGGCTACTATTGATTCTTCAGTTGGGCCTAAACGAAAGGCCCTGTCGTTTTTTTTTTTACCGTAAGGATTGTAGTGCGCATTTCCCTTGGTCGTCTAGTCCAACTAGACGATGTTTAAGAGATTATTAAATTTTTCTAAAAAAAAGGATTTTTAAAATAAACATTCATAACGAGCATCACATTTTGGAATAGACCCAAACCAGGTTTTCGGATACAGCGAACAGATGCAAAGCCAAAAAAAAAACAATCGATCACAAAACATAACCACCTAGCAGTACAATGTTAAGCATCAGCTTGGCACAACAGAAGGCTCGAGCTGCATATAATACATCAGCCAGCTCCAGATGCAGACAGCATGACAAATCTATACTGATGCAGGACAAACGGTGTGCTCTTCAACACGGCTGGGCACTGCCTCTCAGATATTTTTGCAGAAATAGGCAAGATAAACCAGCTCCAACAAGCAGATGCCACATAACACCATAACACGATGGAAGAGAAACCAAGCACAGCACAAACACAGGAATTACTTAATAGATAGGTAGATATTAGCAGCAAATGAAGCTCCATAATAGGTTCACAAAACATAATGACTGAGTTGTCTTAGTGCAAAACTCTGGATATAACTAGAACCACAGACAAGCCATTCAACTGATGGCGAACGGTGACGCCACGCCAGGTTGACACCTCTCCACTATCAAAGAAGAAATGTAGTACACAAGCCTGCCATCACCACTGCCATCCATCTCGATCAGCCTACTTGGATCTCTGCCTCATCTTTCGGCGCTTCCTCTTCAGCCTCCTCATGCGCTTCTTCTTCCACTGAAGATTGACATATGAAAATGCATTAAGATTAGGAAAGAGCATTAGATAACTGGACAGACTTGCAGAAGAGACTATGTATAGCAGAAGAGACTATGTATAGAATATAAGTGTAAGTTAACTGACAACAGAACCATAGTACAAAGGCAATTCAAGAGATTTTGTCTCATCACAACCTATAGAGAAGTAGAGAACATCAGATAACAATAGAAAAATAATAGCAAAACATAGACAGGAGTACATCTAAGTAATGCACAAGAGTAATGGTCATTTAACAGAATGAAACAAAATAGAAAGCGAATCAAGAGGAACTGTCTTGTCATACACAATTTTCAATTAATTAATTAAGTACAGAACAGATAGATAAAAGGTTTTCAATTATCTTAAGTGTCTAGCATCATGATATCGTTTGTACTTTACACAGATTAAGGGGAAACGGTAAATAACAAATCTCCTTCATCAAATGTGTGAATGACTAGCTGACTAGCACTAGTAATGAGACTAACTAATAAGCATAAAATTACTGTTGAATAGAAATGCATAATACTTTTCCAAATATCCAAATCTCTAAGCAAATAAAGCTTCGACAAATTCTGCAGTCGCCTTCAGCTGCTGCTAGAACTACAATTCTATCACCCAGCCATATTTCCGCAGCTGAGGCTTAAGCCATGATCCACGGGGCTCATATCAAGTGTATGCGATAAAGAAACCTTCACCGTGGCCGGGGAAGAACCCTAGCAGGCAGCGGAACCGACAGCGCGCGACACCTCCCACGACCGCAGCGGCGGGACCAAGCGGAACCGGGCCACGGGACACGGGATACCAAGCCCGCGCGACAAGATCTATCACGGTGGGCTCGGCTCATGTGGATCCAAACAGGCCCTAAAAGATCAGCCCAGCGCAGGGCGGCACCTCGCGTCCCGAGCTAACGATCCAGACCACGGCCGCCGCCGCGACAAAGGGGGCCGCCACGCGCGCACGGCAAGATCCGCCGTCCCGGAAGGGACTCCACCCCTGAATTGCGCCACTCGAGCCTCTCTCTTTGTAATCACAGCCCCGGGACGTGGACGAACCGAGTAGAGAGCTTGCTACTCGTGGCAAGGAGTTGCTACGTCACGCGGATCTATGGGAGGAGATGGTTGGAACGAGGAGTAGGAGGGGAGATGGATGGATGGAGGATTACCTTGGCCCTCATGGTCGCCTCCTCGCGAGCTCTCCTTGGCGCGTCTGCTCCTGCGGCGGCGTCGGCGGCGGGTTCACGAAAGGGAACGGGAATGGGAGGACGGCGGCGGCTGACGGTATATATAGGTGGGAAAGGAATGCGGAACCCTAGCAGGAGTGACCAGGTGGCGTCGAGAACGTGGTGGGCTTGGGCCTTACGTGGGCCACTGGTCTTGGCGTCCACCAGTTTACCACTATATTTTTTTTTTATTTTCAGAAAGAGTACTACACCTTCGTCTTATAATAAACGCAATTATTTGACTTCTGTGATTCATGTTTGACCATTCATCTTATTAAAAAAATTTAATAAATATTATTCCTTTTTTATGACTTATTTTATTGTTAGATATATTTTCATAATTATTTGTTTAATTTATTATTTATATAAAACATTTGAATAAAACGAACGGTCAAATAGGAATCACAGAAGTTAAAGAATTGCATTTATTATGAGACGGATTAAGTAATAGGCATCGCGCGTAGGACCCGCAAGAACTGCACGGCAAGGGCAATAGTTATGGATATTTATTTTTTGTTTTGTAGTTAGTTACATTAATATGAATAATGGTACCTAAATCATTTTTTATGCAATGCTAGCATTTTTTTCATTTTTTTTTGGAAATTATCATTTGTCGATGATTGTATATGTTAACTGTGATTTTTTATTTTATTGTATATATATTTCGAGCCCTATAAAAATGAAGCATGAAATCCTTTTTAAAAACTAATTAACTGGGCATGGAATAATAATTTTTTGAAGCATTTCAAATTTGTCTCAATTTTTTTTAGAGGTTGGAAACATCACAAAGAAGCCGCAAAACAATTTTTATATTTTTGGGTTAATATTTTAATGTGTAGAAATCATGGAATGTTTATTTATTAATTAAAAGATGTTATATTAAGTCACTTCAAAAAAATATTTTCCAAATTTCATATTTTTTTCTACATAAAGTACATCATGGAGAGGCTAAAAAAAATCATGATTTTATAAGCTCTAATTATTTTTATATGAAATAAACAAAATCGGCATATCAAGGGATTTAATAAAAGACACAAAAATGAGATGACCATACACGGTGGCAGGTCAGCCCATAGAATGGCCTGGACGATAGGTTGATTTTAAAAAACTTGAAGCGTTTCTTTGCAAGAAAATATGAGAGAGGAGGTTGGCCAGCGAGTTATATTTCGTTAGAGTCCAAGAATTTTTTGCAAATTGGATGAGAATTGCTCGATCTGGGCCGTCCGGTCGGCCGATCGGACGGCCGTGAGCCCATTGAATTGCGGGCATCATGGCACTTCCTAGCCAGAGAATGGTGCAAGAATCGTATTGTGTAGATTCGAACGATGTCACACTCACGAGTGCAACCCAAAATACATCAAATGTTTTAACCTACCATCTACGGTGTACACTGTCGTCAACATTGGCGGATGGAAGGGGGGGTTGGGGGGCTGCAGCCCCCCCTCCCCCCTCGCTAATTTTTTTAACAAGTTTTAATTTTTAATTGAGTCTATCCCTAAATATAATATATACTCCCTCCGTTCAAAAATAGATGTCATTCTCACTTTCCGAGAGTCAAAGACTTCTAGTATTTGCCAATATATTATATATATATAATATAATATAATATAATTAGTACTCCCTCCGTATCGTAATTAGATGACGTTTAGGAAAAGATCTTGGTCAAACATTGGGAATATAAATCATGAATAACTTTTAAATTATTAAGTTTGGAAATATAAAAACTATATAAATAGATTTGTCTTCAAATATATTTTCATAAAAGTATGCATATATTAATTTTCAATAAGTATTTTTGTAGAAATATGAAGTCAAAGTCACGCTTTTGAGACCGTGTCGTTGTCCAAAACGTCTTCTAATTCCGATACGGAGGAAGTATCATTAGATAGATCGTTAAATATACTTTCATAATAAATTTATTTGGATGTATAAATGTTGCACGTATTTTTCTATAAACTCAGTCAAAGTTGAGAAATTTTGACCCGCGCGTATCGCATAAAAACATCTATTTTGGAACGAAGGGAGTATAGATTAGCCAATTACTCCACCAGCAGAGCAGCCGACTTCTCTTATTCTCCTCATCCAACATCACATCCCCCCGCCACCTCGTGTAGCATCGCATGATCGCCTCGCGGCTCGCCTGCTTGTGCCGCCCCTCCCGCCCACTGCGTCTTCATCCGGCAGTCCGGCCCTCTGGCCCTCCGCGCATTCGGTCAGCCAGGACGGGCGGCCCGTGGCTGGAACCAGAAGCCTGCAGCCGGCGCCCTGGGGGCCTGCAGCCAAGGAATACGGGCGGCTCGTAGCCAGCCGGCCACCGATCAACGCCACCAGCCCCAGCCGACTTATTTAGCCCCCCTCTTGGTCCGTTTCTAGATCCGCCACTAGTCGTCAAACCTGGCCTGGCTGCTCAACGTCCATAGCAGCAGTGTCTTCCACAACATTCCCACCTCCGTCAGCACCCTCGCAAAGAACAGCATCATCTTGGGGAACCTTTGTGTCGTCAACATTCCTCGGAGCTATTGGCGTTCACTAACACGCTTATAGTCCCATATCTATATCCACATGAACCATTCAATGTAACTAATTATATGCCATAACCTTCATGTTTGTTTGTTGCTTTCAATTTTGGCCTATGCTGTATATTTGTAGAGAAACGGCCCTCAAAGTTGAGTGATTTTGCAAATTGCATTTCTATATAAGCCAAATCCCAAGAAAGATTAAGCGTAGAAGACATCATATGGGACTGAGTCGATCGACATTGGAGGCCCAAGCCTGCCCTCTATGGTGTCCAAATTCACCGAACCTTGAGCTAGGACTACTTAAGCATGAAAAATACAAAGATTTGGAAGTTTGCAAGAAATCAAGTCGAGAATGGATAGTAGAGTGAATCTTATCTGTTCACTCATTCTGAGATATGTAAAAGGGCCACATGCAAGGGATTCAGAAAGAGGACAAAAGAAGGGTGGGGATGCACTCTCTGCTGTCATGGAGAGGTTGTTGGTAAGGAGTCCAAAGTTGAAGGTTGCCAGGGATGATGACAATGATAGGGATGGAGTGACCATGGAGGAGGCTAACGTGGAGGGAGTTCACTAGCAATGAGGGCTTTAGTAGGTACATCAACATGAAACCATGAGGAGGAGGCCGACATGGAGAAGGAGGTCATGAGAAAGGAGGAAGTCATTGAAGAAGAGGATTTCATAGTGTGGTTTAAGTCGCCAGTCCATAAACAAGGAGGCTAGTGTAGAGGAGTACATCATCGTGATAAAATTGTTGTAGGACACTTGGGAGGAGTTTGGCATGGGGGGTGAGGACTTCATTGATGCCGAAGTCGTCGGAGAGGACGAAGGGTGTGGCTAAGCCTCTCTTCATCTCTTAATTTGAAGTTATGACTAAGCCTACTCATCTACTCATGCTTAGTTATAACTCCTAATGTTTGATAATTAATCTTGCTAGGTCATCGTGCAGATTTTCTACTTCAATTATATATGCATCCCAAACAATAATGCACAGAGAAGATAATAATCATCTTAAGATTTTCAGCGCACACGGTTCACATAGTCACGTATGGTACTCGGTTAAAAGGAGTGTTTAAACTCGGGTATAAAATTTTTGTGTGTCACATCAGATGGTTTGGATACTAATAAAAAACTAATTACATAACTTGTTTTGCAAGATGAATTTATTAAAATTAATTATTTCATCATTAGAAAAATATTTACTGTAGCACAACGTTATCAAATCACGGACTAATTTAACTTAAAATATTCATCTCATAATTTACAGCAATCCGTGTAATTATTAGATTTATTCATCTATATTTTTATGATGAAAACTAAGGGGTGTTTAGATCTTGGGTGTAAAAACTTTTCGTGTCATATCGGATGTTCTACGAGACGTCAGAAGTTTTTTTCGATGGTAATAAAAAATAATTGCATACTCCCTCCGTCCCAAAATAAATCACTACAAGAAATACCCTTATACATGACGGTTCGCTGGTGACCTTCTAACAAATCATCATAGAATGATATCATCTATGACGGTTCATTCTTAAGGTGATAGATATATGACGATTGGTTAAGTTATCGTCATGGTTGGACGTCACCAATCAGTTGGCACCTCCGTGGAAAATTATGACGGAGGTGAAGTATTGTTTTTGAATAGTGCCAATCTATTTTTGTTTTTGTTTTCCGTTAAACAAATTTAGGTTTTCATATGAGACTCCCGAAAAGTGAAGGAATTAATACAAATTATAAATAAAGCAAGAAATATAATTGTATATAAATAAAGAATAATAACATATGTTGTTTAATTTTTATATAAATAACGAAATAAAAAGTTATTATTACAGTATCTCCATTAATAAAATAAGTCATTACAACGAATTATATAAAAATTTGGAATAAGTTAAATGCTCGAAGAGGAAGTTTAGAAGTAAAAAATATCCGCTCTGCTCGGCTGGTTGGTACGGTACGACTGGCTGGCTGATTGTTCTAATAAAAAAATACTGCTGAATGGTTGACTGGTGCTGGCTGGACCAGTCAGCCGAACAGAGCATCATATTTTTCATGGAGTGAGTATATTGATATCACCGCTAACCTTTAAAGAGGGAAAGAAGAAAAAATGATAACAAAAAGAAACAAAAATAAAAATATAAACACAGATGGACATTTCCTCCGGGCCGATGTCTTCCTCACGAGGCTCTCTCGCGCTCGTGTCTCTTCTCACGTGCACGCCGCCGCCTCTCCATACTCCTGCCTGCTCTCACCTCCGGCTGGGCCACTACCGGCGTCGCCTCCTCGAGCCACGCAGTCCGTGCTCCGCCTCCGGTGTCGGCCATCGGCCCCCAAACACCGCGCCGCCCGACCCATGCTGCCGCAGCTCCGCCGGGACAGCCGCGTGGGGCTGACTGGGTCCCTAGGGATTTATGCGCGCCACGCCGCAACCTTCACCACCGAAGTCTCTCTGCTCGGTTCTATTCTAGCCACCGCGCGCTGCCTCCTCCGGGCCACTGTCATTCTTGGCTTTACCGGCGACGAACCAGGGTGATAGGGATGCCCAGATCCAGATCCAGCGACGACCGGTGACGAACCGTCTTCCATCCCCAGATCCAGATGGACCAGATCTGCCTGGATGTGATAGAGTTGCTATGAAAGGTGATGTGCTGCTAGCTACCCGTACCACTAGTCAAGGATTGTGTTAGCGACATTGTTTTGGTTTGTTTATTAACATGAATGTTTGTATTTCCCTGGTATAAATTATCTTTAGAAGCTATTAGCTCTGGATCAATTGTATTGCTTGGATCAATTGTCTTTGCTGGTATAAAAGTTTGTTGCAGAAGTCTAGTGATTTGGGTGGAATATTTGGAACTGAACTGCTGTTTTTCAGGGCACGAGGTGAGTTCTGTTTGGCCTTGTGGAAAAATACAATTGCTAGCATTAGGGTAATTCACTTGTAGCAATGATTCAGTTTAATTTCTATTTGTTAAGCAATAATGCCAGGAGGCTTGATCCCTGTGAAGTCTGCAAATTGGAGTGATTAGAAGAAAGACAAACTCCACCTCCATTCAATTCATTCTGTATGCAGCTAATAGAAGCAAGGTCGAGTAACATGTTTCTGAAACGCTGCTTCCTTTGGCAACACAGTTCAGTTTGTTAGTTGTCCGATTGTAGTTTCAGGTAGGTGGTTATCTATCTGGTTGCTTCAGTTATGTACTGAAGTTTTGGTTTGATGTAGTCTTTAAGCATCTCTTGCCCTGGTTCATTTACGCTTGCAGGTGGACAGCAACAAAAAGATCAAGCACAGTAGGATTAAAATGTGACGAACACACCTTAATGCAAATATGAAGATTGGTTGCCAAGTCGAGTCATCTTGTCTGAAGGTATAGAAAGTTCTCATGGAGCCTTCATATCTACCTTAGTATTGTAAATATATAGAGTACTCTAAATATATATATAATCTTTGTTGAAAATATATCCACGTGCTTCTCTCATAGAAAACGGTTTGTATGCTTGCACCTGGGCAAATAAATAGATGGTATTTATTTTTTAGAATGTTTGCTCAAAACTAACTCATTTCATTTTCATATTGATTTTCAGGTAGCTTCTTGAGGTGCTTGGTACCACATAATATGGACAGCAAGTGAATTGAAGTACTAGTGGAATCTTGGATACTAATAGTCCTTTATTTAGACTCCCTAGAGATGAGATATTAGTTCATACTTGTTAGCATAGTTATAGATTGATTATCCTCAAAACTGTATGTTACAAACACTGGACTAATGTTTGTTTGTATGATTGGTGTACTTTGAGATGTGTTGCATGTTAATAAAGTGACGATTTAGCACTGATATATGATGTTCTTTTTCGTCACAGTGGTTTGGATTTGGGTTTGGATATGGGCTGGATATAGTAGATGGACAACTAATCTATGACGAACACAAAATTCAATCTGTGACGGCTCAATTTGGGCCAATAAATGTATGACGCGGAATACATGATAGTTTTCTACATCGTCATCATGAGTTAACCGTGACACGTTTTGGTCTGTCTATGACAAAAGTATACCGTCATGTATAAGGACATTTTTTGTAGTGAATGTCGTTTTTGACTTTTTAAAATTAACGTTTGACCATTCGTCTTAATAAAAAAATAGAAAAAATATAAAAATAAATAAATCAAGATTAAAGTATTTCTAATAATGAATCATTTCATAATAAAATAATTATTTTTTTCATAAAATTTTTGAATAAGACGAATGGTCAAAAGCCGGAAACGATATTGTTTTGGGTCGGAGGGAGTAGCTCCATTGTAAACAACGCGAGACAAATTTATTATGCCGACTTATTAATTCGTCGTTAGCAAATATTTACTGTAGCACAACATTATCAAATCACAGGCTAGTTAGGTTTAAAAGATGCATCTCACAATTTGCACTTAATTAGTGTAATAAGTTATGTTTTGTTTAAATTTAATACTCTATGTATTATATTTAAACATTTGATGTGATGAGTGTAAAAATTTTACAGTGAGAATATATAACCTAAGAAAAAAATTGAAAAAAAGCGTCCCATCGGACTACCCATCAGCAGACTGTAGGTATGGATGGTGTCAATCATAGTGATAGACTGATAGGAGTTGCCCCTATCAGCCGTTCATCCCCTATCAGCCGATCATCAACAGAGTGCATGACACACGCCATAAACGTTGCACCTACGTACGGAGTAAACAATGCAAACAATATGGGATACTGTATGTCAAGACTCGAGTGCAGCAATAATGTATGGCATGCATTCATGATACAAGAAGTCCAAACAAAAACAATTACAAAGCCCTGAGACATCCAAATCGCGAACACCCAACCACCCGGCAAGCCCGAACCTCTGCCACGTCATCGACGACCACGGTCGCACGCGCCAACGTGGCTGCGGGACCCATGTACCTCGGCGTGGCGTCCTTTAACGCCGAGCCACATACCTCGGCATGATTCGACTCAACGCCGAGGTTTGGGCACATAAGCCCGCGCCGGCCCTTCTTCCTCCTCCCTCTCCATTCCAGTGAGCACCGACGCCCGCCCTTCTCCCTCTCCCACACTCCGCACCCCAAACCCTAGTGAGCAAATAGTGGCCTAGGAGACCGGATCCGGCCCGTGGAGACGCGCACGAGGTACTACTCCTTCCCCTCCTCCATTCTATCCACGTATTTGTAGCTGCATTGGTGGTTTTTTGCTTGAACCCTAGGTATGGATGGATGGAGAGGTCATTTGTGAAATGTTTGATTTATATGGATTTGGTGACATGTAATTAGTTATAGAGATGGTCTCCACTGTGTATTGGGTAATGCTTTAGGGATTGGATATTAGGATGCCTAGGGTTTGTTCATGGTTGTACCAAATCATGTATATATGTTTAATGGTTTCCATGGTGTACTACGTATTGCTATAGTGGAAATTGCTCTGTAGTGGAAGTTACTAATTGGACAATAGGATGATTTTAGTTGTTTGTGGATAATTGTAGCGAATGGTTCTAGCATGTTAAATTTCACTTATATTTCTTCATGGATGTTATTAATTGGACAATAGCTTCATGTGTGTAGATGGATAGACTAGTGAGGTTTCATCATGGTGGATGTGTTGTTAAGACAAGGGATGACAATATTGAGCTTGTGGGCATGGTTGAGGAGGTCATGATTTTTGGGGAGTCTCCGTCTTTGGCGGATGTAGTAGAGGCAGCAAAAGTGAGGTTAGGTTGTGGAGAAGGAGATGTAGCTCTGCGTTTTGAAGGGTTGATAGATGTCGGGTCATCCAAGGGCCCCCGGGTAAAGAGGTTGTTGAAAATCACTAGTGAAAGCGAATGCGGTGCTTACAAGGCTGTTGTTATGTGTTCTGAAGTTCATTCTTTAGATGTGGTGGTTTATAAGGGTTGTCGCGACGGTCGTGACCGCGATGAGTCATGTCTATCCAACCAAGTTGAGAGATATAACGGTCGTTCGTTGGAAGAAGACCTCATGCTGACACAACCAATGTTTGATGACGGTGGTGGTGATAGAGATGATGACGGCAATGGAGGTGCGTACCGTGACGACGTGTTTGACGGCGATGATGAAGATGATAATGGCAATGGATGTGCCTATCGTCATGACGGGTTTGACGGCGTTTATGGAGATGATAATGGCAATGGAGGTACCTACCATGATGAGAACGATATGAGTGAAGATGACACGCCTTTTGAAGTTAGTGATGAGGCAGCAGACGTGGACGATGGTAGTGGAGATGATGAAGTTGATGATGACATAAGCGAGGAGAATGACCTAAGCGATGACGAAGATTTTGGTGATGCTAGGGCTTCGAATAGGTTAGATATGGACATAACCGGAGATAACGATCACTCTAGAAGACACAAGCATGATTCTTGGACTGGCGATCCGAGGCTTTCCAGTGACAGGTGACATAGTATTAGCGGGATGGGAGGCGCGTGTTGAGCAGTTCTTGGGTAGACCTTTACAGGAGGTACAGCCGGGGAGAAAGCGGCGGACCAATGGTGTGCAACTCAGCTGGCTACGTCAGCAGTTCGGCGAGTGCCCACATGATGCTGACGAGGCCACTGTGAACTTCCACTGCCGAACTTGGGTGCTTCACATGTTCGGTACGATCCTCTTCTCAGATGGAACCGGCGACACGGCGTTGTCGATGTACATCCCCCTCCTTTGGAATTGGGATGATGCAGGAAACCTGAGTTGGGGTTCAGCCGTACTCGCATTCTTGTACCGTCAGCTGTGCGAGGCTTGCCGGCGTGTGGGGGGCACCCACGGTACTATGTCGGGCTGCACGACACTTCTGCAGGTACTACACCCTTCTTCTGGCCTTAGTATTGGTCGGTCTCTAACTTCGTAAATGTTTACCAAATTGCTCTTTGTTTTGAAGATTTGGATGTGGGAGAGGCTTCTAGTTGGCCGGCCTCATAGGATCAAGGACCCCGCCCCTTGGTTCCCACTTGGTGATGAGGTCGTGGCGCCTACAGTAGCACACCTCTACGAGCGTGCAGCTGGTACTTACCATGTCTCTCGCTACGCATACATTGCGTACACTAACGAGCTCGACGTTCTGCAGCCTCAACACGTGAGTTCTCTTAAACCATCTTCTTGTAATTCTATATGTTCGGACATTGTACTTACCATAGTCTGTTATAT
Source organism: Eremochloa ophiuroides (assembly GCA_038502445.1). Classification (NCBI taxonomy): domain Eukaryota; kingdom Viridiplantae; phylum Streptophyta; class Magnoliopsida; order Poales; family Poaceae; genus Eremochloa; species Eremochloa ophiuroides. The sequence goes on along the minus strand of JAHLJS010000004.1, from coordinate 6,812,721 downwards.
AGGTCGAATGGCGCCCGTACACCCGTTGACAAGTTACGGACCTAGTTTTGAGCACCCTATGCACTGTGGACAAGGACTTGTGGACGATGAGGTGTCCCCTCATCTGCTTCTACGCAGTGGAGTACCATCTCCCGCAACGTGTCGCTCGTCAATTCGGTAGGCTCCAACCAGTGCCGCCCGAGCCATTCTCGACGAGTTGGGACCTGCACAAGTACGTCCCCGAGGCTATGTACTCAAAGTTATGCATCCGTCAACGAACACAACTAATGTTTCCTACTCGTCACAATGCAGGATTGACAGGAGGAGACAGAAGAAGGTCACCAACTTCCAAGAGCTGCATCAGCGTTACATCGATGAGTGGAATCAGTTCGAGCAAAACAATATGGGGATCCATGCCGTGCACCGCGATAGGCGCTTCCGTGAGTACCTTGATTGGCTGAGCGAGCGTACACGGCTTCATTTGAAGCCAGCGTGGACAGAACAAGACTATGCTGAAATTGAGAATTCGGATGAGGGTACGAACCCTTACGACGAGGCAACGCGGACAGGAAGACAGGTGGAGATCGTGCCTGTCCTATCACGAGCTGTGAGTGCTACCTCTAACCTCACTTTTGTTGCCTAGTTTTAAGCGTGGTGAACGGCGTTGTACATATCTTGTTCTACTCCTATCACAGGGGAAGGAGATCATGAGGACGGTAAACGAGCAAGGTCAAGCACTTATGATCCAACCAGGAAGCCCTGATGAGGCGTCTGTGCTTAGAGTCGCAATCCAGGTTCTCTTGTGCACACAAATCATTCAATTTGTTAGCAATTGCAGATGTGCACTAGACTAAACACATGTTTTCTCATCCATGTAGACTGCCATGCATCATCTTCGCAAGATAGCTTCCCGCCTTGGATGTCGAGCACATGTTGCATGAAGTGGCCCAACCAGAGCATCGACTTGCTAGGCACAGGCCCTCAGAGTTTGGAGTAGGTTCTTCAAGTGGGGCACACCATCAAGGCGAGGAGGCACGTGACGAGGACGAGGACGACGATGACGATGATGATGGACACGAAGGCTACGATGAAGGGGCACAACGGGGTGCGTATGATGAGCTCGGGCTGTCACAACTTCCGGACGCACCCTAGCCGAGTCAGCCATGGTCCACTAGTGGTCGTCCACAAAGGGGGCCTCACCCCGTGGATAGGTACACTCCGGGGACTTATGCACTCGGTGTACGCAAGCAGCGTGGACGGGGCCATGGCCGCGGGTGATGTTCGAACTTATGTGTTGCCTTCGTGTACGCAAGCAACTTGATACTCGAACTTGTGAAGTCCTCAAATCATGTGAACTTGTGAACCTTTTTTGTAATACCCCTGGTATTACTACATAATTAAACTGCCATGTCATCATGTTTAATTTTATCACTTGCATATGATTGTGCTTAGGGTGCTAGAGTGATTTGATTACACTTGATTTTATATTTAGACCCTTAACTAAAAATCAAATATTAAGCTAAATAAGATATTAAATTAAGCCCTAGAATAGACCTCAAACCCTAATTCAAAAACTATGATGAATATCATGGAAGTGTCTTAATTAAAGTTGTATATCTTTTAAAATGGAACAACTTTTATTTTTGGATATTTTGAAGTTATGTTCTAGAAATTCAAATTAAACTCAAATTACTATGTTTAAATTTAAATTTAAAACCTCATTTTCAAAAATATTAGAAATTTGACAAAATCTCCTTAATAATAGTTGTAGAGCTCACTGAGAGGAACAACTTCTATTTTGACCATTTTTCTTGTTGTTGAGAAAAATTAAAAGTAATTTTAGAATTTCAGTTTTGAAATTCAAAACCCTTTTTACCCCCTTTTCTGTAGTTTGAAAATTTGACCGAATTTGAACATACTTCAAAAGGCAAAAGTATTCTACACAAAATTCTCCACAAATTTTATTTTGGGACCATTCTCTGATTCAGCTTGGGTAGGGCATAATTGAATGAAATAGCATTTGACGTAGGAGCCCTAGCTACAGTAGACTAGGGGGGTCCCCTGCTTCCGCCGTACGCGCGTGCCGCGCCGCGCGCCGGCCGCCGTCCAGCCAGCCGGGGCCAGGGGCACCGCCGCGTGGTGCGCCGCAGGGGGGGTCCAGGACGCCTCGACCCTATCCACTCCTCCCTGCCCATAAGAAGCGACGAGCCCCTTTCCTGTTCCTCTTCTTCTTTCGTCTTGTCGGTCGCCGCTCGAGTTCGCCGGCGGGATTCGCCATCCCCACTCCACCACTGGCCTCTCCGTCTTGTAGTCCTTCAATTAACTCCTTTGCGCATCCTTTGGGCTCGGATTGGTATCATTTCGACATCGGAGTAGCCCAGTGGTCGAGGTCTTCTTCCTCGGTTCCGGCGTGAACACCGCCGTGCTCCTCCGGAGCGTTGCTAGGCGCTGTGGTGGGTTCCTTCTTCCTCTTGTTGGCGTTGTAAACTCTCTTTGCTCCACTCTTATCCCTAGTCTTGGTGGTCTGACCCCTACCGCTCTAGGTTCTTTGGAACAAAGGTTCCGTCACCGGAGTTCATCGCCAGTGTCGTGGTCGTCGCCGCCACCCCTACTCCAGTCGTCAGTTGCCTCAACTCGCTCGTGTTTAAGCCTTTGGTGAGCTCTGTGGGACCCTCGATGAACTTGGGTCGCTGCCGCGGTGAGCCGCCATGGCCGCTCTCGTCGAGCTTGGGAGGCCGGGGACCGGTGCGGAGTCCGTAGCTGGGGTGCGGGTGCTAGTGGGGAGCTCGTCGGAATGTTGCTCTCACCGGTGCCGGTTCCGCCGGCACGGCCGTGCCGGTGGCGCAGAGCCGCCGCGCGCGCGCGTGTGTGGGAGTCGGTGGGAGGAAGAAGAAAGGGGGAGAGAGGGAGCAACTGACGGGCGGGGCCCGTTTGTCAGTGGCGCGGGGAGAGAGGGAGCGACTGACAGGCGGGGCCCGTTTGTCAGTGGCGCGGGGCAGAGGGAGGCCGCGCTGGGCCGGCCTGCGTGCTGTTGGGCCGACCCGGGCCAGTTTCACGTTTTCTTTTTTTTCGGGAATTTCCAAAGGGTTTTCTATTGATATTTGAAATGAATAGTTCTGCGTTTTAATCTTTTTGTGTGAATTAATATACTGCACCCAAAATTATGGAAATTTTTATGAATATTCTATGTAGTGTGTAGTATTTTATAAAAATATTAAATATAGGTTTTGAACACTTTCTACAGTAGTTAAAAATCAGCATATTAAATCAAAAATGCAAATTTAGGCAATTTTAATTAATTCTCTGTAATTCCAAAAATCATGAAATTTTATTTGGCACTGTTATAAGTCTAGATCTATCTGTTTGTGAAGTTTGAGGTCAAATGAAAATAATTTAGTTAAGTATTAATTATATGCTTGGTTAATTGATCAATAAAATAAATAGGAAATTTTGGTGATTAGGGTTTGATGTGGATTTCGGATTGATTGTAGTTCTAGGTCAACACCCTTATAACCTAGGGCACCTTAGTCTAGTATGGTTATGACTAAGTGATGAGGTACAGTTATGCTTGAATTAGGCATTATTTATTCTGAGATTTTGCATTTGTCATTTTATGTTGCATCACATTGAAACATTCATCATTTCATGCGTATAGTGACCGAGGAACCGGAGGTAAAAGTGAAGGCAGTCACTGAGGAGATTGTTCTCGAGGTCGTTCTGGATTTTGACATATGTGGTACTGGTCCGGATCCGACACTTCACGCAATCCAAGGCAAGCCCCGGTGCATTCAGCCCTTCCTTGTGTTTTAAAAATTTTATCACCTTGCGTTAAATAATTGCATTAGGTTAATAGGAGTCGATTGTCACCTACTTGCTGCATGACCTGCCTTGATATATAACCCCAAAACCTGTTTTAAAATAAAAATTTTTGAAAATGCTTAGCTCTGCTATTTAAAGTTAGTTTTGTATAAAATGCTATTTTCTGAGCTATGATGATATATTAGAGATGAATTTGAATTTACAACCGTGCGGGTGGCTTGCACTTGGGTTGGAGTCCCAATGTATTGTCATCGACGAATTGGAAACCGTTCGGTTAGCTTTGCACTTTGGGTTAGAGTCCCGATGCATTGCCGCCGCCGGAAAAATAAAAATGAAAAAGGAAGTCTGTTCGGATGGATGTGCACATGTGACGGCGTTCTCATGTCTTGTCACCGACGGGCACGAATTTAGAACCGTTCGGCTACTTTGTACTTGGGTTAGAGTCCCAATGCATGGTAACCAACGGAAAACTGTTTTAGGGACCGTTCGTTGTCGGCCTGCTGGATCGAGACTTTGTAACTAGCCACATACTACGGGAAGCCTCTGACTCCGGTGCCTCTACTGCTGGAACCGACAACCACGCACTGGGAGTGGAGAGATGGCGAGAGTAGCGTGTACCCTCGTGGCCGGCGTGCCTGGAGACTAGAGGAGTATTGTGCTCTCGGGTGGCGTAGGACCGGTTCCGGGGTATGAAAAGCCGTGGTAGGCGGGGTTGGCATATGCAACCTTAAGTGCTACATATGCAGTGTGGATAGGGATCCCCAGCTGGGTACTTTCTGAATTCGAATCGACGTTGCTCCTCGGTTAATGGAGACTTGATCCACTGACTTATACCGAAAAGTGGTTCGGAACTAGGTGATTTTGAGAATGATTAAGCAATTGAAAGAATGTGACATATGAAAAGGAATATGGAACTATGGTTATGATTAAAATAATATTGAGATGAAATATTGAAATAGGATAGTAATGCTTTTTCGTAAAACTCTTGAACTCTTGCTATAGCCTTACCTTGACTCCCCTCAGCCTGCATTCCTGAGTCTAATTTTACACCTTTCGTCGGGTAAGTCTTGCGGAGTACCCCTGTACTCAGGGTTTGTTAACCCCTGTTGCAGGAAGTCAGCATCCGGAGGTCTGTTTTGCTCACTGCTGCGTGATGCTCGTTTGTGAAGGAAGTGATGATGAGTGATGTTGGACCCTTGGGCAGGGTTCGTATTATCATGTGTATCTGCTACCCTGATGCTACTTCTAATTAGGTATAGATTGTAATAACTATACTTGAATGTATATTTGAACATCTGGTTTGTAACCTATATACTATGAAGTCTTCCGCACCTTTACTCTGATGTATTTTATTATGAAATGTGGTAACCCTGTAATGGCTTCGCAATGGGATCCTGTCGGAGAATACGGGCGCTTATGTAGCCCGGCAGAGCCCGCCTAGGTCATCTGGAACACGGGCCCGGCTGTCAGAGGTCATTAGTGGCAATGACAGGTGCCTGTGGGCCATGTGATTTAGGACGGTTCTGTTACATTTTTGATCTTGTGTTGGAGGACTATGCTTGTGAACTTGTTTGAAAACTCTATGAACATGTCTGTAATATGTGAATCTACTTGTCAACTTGATGCTCGAACTTATGAACTCCTGATATCATGTGAACTTGTGAACATGTGTTCTGTGAAACCTGTGAATCTGTGTATCTGTGTATTTGAACATGTGTGTGAATCTGTGAATTCTGAAATCTCTTAACTTTAAAAGCTGCAAGAGGTCGGCGTTAAGTCCAAAAACGCCGAGCTTCTCTATCTCGGCAGTGGCTCATATTAACGCCGAGCTACTGTCAACAGTTCCAGACCTTACTGGAAATGTGAAGCAGAGGACGCCGAGCTGCGGTACATCAGCGCGCAGTGGAATAACGCCGAGGTCTGCACTGGATCGGCACCACTGGAGCTCGGCGTGGCGCATATTAACGCCGAGCTGCTGTGAACAGTTCCTAGACTGTAAATGTGAAGCAGAGGATGCCGAGCTACGGTACCTCGGCGCGCAGTACGATAAATACAAGATATAAGAAAGAAGGCAATGCTTTCTTTTTTTCATTTCTTCATATTGAGAAAATTTTAGTAATAAGTGTTTATGATATAGTTAGTAATATAATGGAAATATATAACCAAAAAGCAAACGATTGAAACAAAGGCAACCCATAAGGAATATATCCAGAAAATACAACATCCGTCAAACAATGGCAACAAGTGCATAGTCATCGTTCAGGACAACAAACAAAGTCGTGCACATGACAAATAACATTACATCCTAGTCACAACCAACGTCAGACACATAACCGGGTAGCAAATCTTCGTCAGACGATTCATTCTCCTCCGGAGGCAACACCTTTGATAAGTTCCGGAACATGGTCCGTGACCATCTCATCAGTCGTCGGACACCCAATCCTCAACCACAACCTTCTTGCGGCTGCTTGAATCGGCATCATGAAACTGAGCTGCCTTTTAGCTTGTAATAAGCAGCCTCCACTTCATCAGCGGCTTGGGACATGAACTCATCATCGTCCTCTACCAACATGACGGGGTTCGCACGCACTTTCTTTTGCTTGTAGTAAGCCGCCTCGGCTTCCTCTGGCAACTTGGTACATGAACTCATCGTCTTCCTACTGTGCATCGAACCCTGCCTCCGCCTCGGCTGCCCGCTGTTGCACGGACTGGCCCTCCTCCTCCGCCTTAAGCCCAGCCTCAGCCAAAGCTATGAGCTCGGCCAATTTGGAGGTGTCTTCCTCCTCCTTCTCCTTCAATCCTGCCTCAGCAAGAGCTAAGAGCTGGCTCAACTTGGAAGTGTCGCCATCTTACTCAGCTAGCATCTCTGCATGTCTCTCAGCCTCTTCCATTTTTTGTTGCACGTAACTTGCACGGGCCTTCTCAACCAAGTGCTCTCCAGTGCATCCAATCTCTGTATGCAAATAGAACAACGACATAGCAAATAGGATGCAAAATATAGAAGCGAGAACTTAGTGCGGATGGAATCCTTACTCAAACATAATTCGGCAATAATGTCATTCACATGCTGCTCCAGCTCTTGGGCGGCCTTCTTTTCTCGGTACTCTTGTTCCCTCTTCTTTTGAGCCAAACCCCATTTCTTTCTCTCAACACGCAATGGGCTGTTCACACCCATCTCTTGAGCCAGCGCACGCATCTCTTTTTTGTGTGATTTAATAAAGTCTTCGACGAGGTGGTGTCCTGCCAATGACTTCGACGCCATGTTTTCGCAGTACTCTTTGTCCTTATAGAAATATAGTGCTTCAGTGAAAGACTCCCACTTGCATTTCCTGGTGGTCTGTCCACATGACACAAATTAAGACAGGGTAGCACGTAATAAACAACACCGGCAGGTTGCACAAAATTTACGAACCTCATCATAGTCAATCATATGGCCACAAAAATAGCCAATTCCAAGCTCCGATGGAACGAGGCCGTAGCTCGCCTCAACACCACATTTGCAAAGTATGTTCTCGTCTTCATAGGTAGGAGTCTTCTCCTTCTTCTTCTCTGCCTTTGGCTCTGGCCAGTGGGACATGGGACCATACAACCACTCTTTGAAATCACACTTTCGGAACCCACGAGGCTGAAAAAATGGTTAGTACTTTGACGAATATCAAGACAACAAGTCATTTCCTCGACAATAATCTGTGCTCGTTCTTACCGTTTTGTTAGGGCAAATAAAGTGACGCCAGGTCATCTCGTCCATTGCAGCCCGATCTCCACACTCGCAGCGGGGTGGCTCCTCCAGTCTTCTAACTGAGGCAAAATATTTCTCCTCCTTCGTCATTGGCGGGGGGTTAGGGGGAGGAGGAACCCACCGTTCAAATACCTCACGTGCATGCTTCCCACTCCAGTCGTTGAAAAGGAGGTACCTTGGGTCAAACTTGTCAGGACCGTCGATCCACTGGAAGAAGAAACACCTCTCGTAATCCTATGCATCAAGATTGCAAGATAAGATTACTGGACGAGTAAATACAATCACAGAAAACGATAATGCAAAAACACTTACACAAATACTCATGCAGGTGTAGTAGCAACGAGCAGCTGTGTCCGGATGTCTCAATTGAGCCACGTAGGCAGGATTTCCATGATCGCAGGTAGGGACTGGGAGGTCGGGAGGGACTGGGGCATCTTTGCAGGACACATCGGGGTATAATTCTTTAGGACGACCCCGTTTTCGCCGGACCTCCTCCCGATACATGTCTTGCATCTAAGTAAAACGACGTTTAATACTACGAGTCCATGACAACGATAACCATAACTTGGAAAAGAAAACTAAATAAAGTGACATTGCATAGACCTAATGGTCTCCTGCACTAAGTACAAAATAGCAACCTAATCATCAGTTACAAAAGAAAACCTAGACAAGTACTCAAATGAACAAGGAACAAAAAACACATTATCCATCCATACATATACTTGTTACAATGCCACCAAAATCTGATGCTATAGGCCACAAAAAAGATGGCAACAAGCATATTATGGAAGAGAGGACCCAACATTACCTTGGGAAGGTTGCACCATGTCAGATCCGGGCTCCCTGGGCCTTCAATACACACCTAGGGTTTTGGGGGCGAAGGGGAAAGGAGAGAAGGGGCGCCTGCTATGGGAGAAGAGAGAAATGAGGGAGGAGGAAGAAGGGCCGGCGCGGGCTTATGTGCCCAAACCTCGGCGTTGAGTCGACTCACGCCGAGGTATGTGGCTCGGCGTTAAAGGATGCCACGCCGAGGTATGTGGGTCCCGCAGCCACGTTGGCGCGTGCGACCAGTGGTCGTCAATGACGTGGCAGAGGTGCGGCGTTCACTGACACAACGCCGAGTCACATAGCTCGGCGTTCCTACTCTGCACGCCGAGCTTTTGTCCTATTTTCAGAAATAGTTTTACCAGGGGTCTATTTGCAAAAAAAAGTTTTCGAAAAGGACCAAAATATAAAATTTTCACTCTGCTGTTTCATATATACTCCTTCCAGTTTCATCCATCTCAGGCACAACAAATTAGAGATGGCTCTCCATGACCTCATTCTTGCACTCAAGAATAATGTCTCCGTTTGGTCATCAGCTGTACTCATAGTCACAGCTCCACTGATCTTGTACCTGCTGCTTGTTCATGGCGAGAGGAAGAAGAGGGATAAGGAGAAGGCCGTCCGTTTGCCTCCGAGACCACCGAGGCCGCCTCTCATAGGACACCTCCACCTGATGGTGAAGGAGCCCCATCGCCGACTGCAGAGGCTGGCACACAGGTTTGGCCCAGTCATGTACCTCCAGCTCGGCGGCGTTCCGGCCGTCGTGGTCTCGTCGCCTCAGGCGGCCAAGGAGGTGCTGAAGGACCCTCGATGTGCACTGCTGCAATCGGCCATCTTCTCCAGGTAATCTATCTAGATACTCCATGTTTTCTCCATGTTCTCCATGTTTTTTTCTTGTCTTGTGCGTATATACATGCATGAACAATTGGACCTTTTATCATCTATTTGAAATCACGTTTAATTTTCCAGGGGCAAAGATGCTGACCTACAATTACCGGGACATCGCGTTCTCACCATACAGTGACTCTTCGTTTCCGAGCTTGTAGGCAGCAGGCGCGTGCAGTCCTTCTCGCGGGCATTGGAAGAACAGGTGGAGCAACTCATCCAATCGCTCTCATCTCTGCCGCCGTCGACGATGACGATCGTCAACCTCAACGAGAAGATCTTCGCGCTCATCGACGGCTTCATTGGCACGGTGGCGTTCAAAGCTCATCAGATACACCAAGTTTCAGCTGGTTTTCAGCGAGGCGCTGGTTGCCCTCTCCGCCTTTCTCCGCTCAGGACTTCTTCCCGGCGTCGCCGGTTATTAGCCGCTGGGTTGATAGGCTTGTTGGACTAGAGGCACGGTACAAAGCAATATTCCGTGAGCTTGATGCGTATTTTGAGACCGTTCTGAGCCAGCATCTGAAAGTGAGGAGCCAGGGAAGGGTTCAGTCTGACAGGGAGGATAACCTTGTGGATGTGCTCATCGGTCTTTGGAAGCAGAGTCAAGGGAAGCAGCAAGCAGTGACCAAAGGTGACCTCAAGGCTATCATTATGGTAATTTTACTAAGTCCTCCCTCTGTTCCAAATTAAATTATAGTCAGTTTTGACTTTTCTGTCACAGTAAAATCTAGGATGAAATAGTCAAATTGGTCCTTGAACTATCACCGAAAGCTCAGTTTAATCCCTGAACTATGAAAACGGCCGTTTTACTCCTCAAACTTTCACAGCCGGCTCAATTTCGTCCCTAAACTATGAAAACGACCGTTCTCGTTCTCAAACTTTCGCAGCCGGCTCAATTTCGTCCTTAATCTATGAAAATGACTGTTCTCGTCCTCAAACTTTCGCAGCCGACTCAATTTCGTCTCTGGTCCGATATGGAACGCCACGCTGGCTCGTCTCGTCATCGCCTAGTCAGCTAGAATCAGTTTTTGAAAGTCTGCAACTGATTTATTCTTATTCTAACTGGTTGCAACTAGTTGTAACTCTTCAATAAAACATTGATGATGATGATTTTTAATTGTAGATCTCAATAAAATCTACAAATTTTTAGTTTTATTTATTTTTTATTTAAGGATGTTAAGATGCTCAAAAGGTTAATATAAAATTTTAGCACCATAATAATTACCTGCTGCTGCTTGTAATTAATATAAAAGTTAATATAAAATTTTAGCACCATAATATGAACTTTTTGAGTATCTTAATGTTCTCAAATAAAAAACATTAAAACTAGAAAGTTGTAGATCTTATCGAGATCTACAATTTTTATGAAAAAAATCATCTTCATCCCATTTTGTATTGAAGAGTTACAACTAGTTGCGACAAGTTAAAATAAGAATAAATCAGTTACAGGTTTTCGAAAACTGATTCCAGCTAATAGGGTGATGATGAGACAAGCCAGCGTGGCGCTCCACATCGGAGCAGAGACGAAATTGAGCCGGCTACGAAAGTTTGAGGACGAGAACGGTCGTTTTCATAGTTTAAGGACGAAATTGAGCCGGCTGCGAAAGTTTGAGGACGAGAACGGTCGTTTTCATAGTTTAGAGACGAAATTGAGCCGGCTGTGAAAGTTTGAGGACTAAAACGGCCGTTTTTATAGTTCAGGGACTAAACTGAGCTTTCGACGATACTTCAAGGACGAATTTGACTATTCCGCCTAAAATCTACATACCCAAAAAGTTCAACCGACTTACTTTCTCCGTCCCAAAAATATTATTGTTTTTTAACTTTTAGATATCATATTTGACCGTTCGTTTTATTCAAAGTTTCTATGTAAATTATAAAAAAAATTATAAATAAATCATTATTAAAGTATTTGCAATGATAAAATAAGTCATAACAAGATAAATAATATTTATTTAAAAAATTTGTATAAGACGGATGGTCAAACAACATGTTTTAAAATCCTAAAACGACACTTTTTTAAGACGGAGGGAGTATAATTTAGAACGAAGGGAGTATAAAGCAAGGCATTTATGTAGTTAATTAAGTTCTTCGTTTACAGACGACCAAACATGTGTGTTACTTGATGACGTTGATTTTTTTTTTACTTGTGCAGGATGCATTTATCGGCGGCACATCCACAAGCTCAGTCACGTTGCTATGGGCAATGTCAGAGATGATCAAGAACCCACGGGTGATGAGCAAGGTGCAGTCTGAGATAAGGAGCTCAGTGAGTGGCAAGCCAAGGGTAGAGGTGAGCGACACTCCTCAGCTCAAGTACCTCTGGATGGTGATCAAGGAGACGCTACGGCTGCACCCGCCGGCGCCGTTCCTCGTCCCAAGGGAGACGATGCAGCAGGTACAGGTCCTAGGCTACGATCTGCCGCCCAAGACGAGGATCTTCGTCAACGTGTGGGCTATAGGCCTGCTGGAAGGATGATCCTGAGGAGTTTTACCCTGAGAGGTTTGAGGATGCTGCTGGCATCGATCTTCATGGGACAGATTTTGAGCTGATTCCGTTCGGCGCTGGACGCAGGATCTGCCCTGCCATTCCTATGGGTCTTATGAATGTGGAGTTTACACTTGCAAGCTTGCTGCATTCTTTTGATTGGAAATTGCCCCAGGGTATGGCACCTCAAGATGTGAGCATGGATGGTACGGGTAGACAGATTGTCTCTAGGAGCACTCCACTGTATCTTATCCCGTCTCCGTACATAAGTGGATAATAAGCGAAGCTTATTAATTAATAATTAGCCGGACTGTAGGGCTGAACCAGCGACTGTATATTAATTTTAATAACTTTAGTCCATGTAATGCTGAAAAATGGTTGTTATGGACATCGCATGAAAAATCAACTCCATGGATCATTATTACATCACAATACAGCATTGGCAGCTTGGTCGTTTGTTTAATTATTGTATCCCCTTTTCGTTTTTCTTTTGATGGCTGTGCTATCGCTGCCTCTTAAATTAAAGCTACGAACCAACAATGATATCATTGTCAATTCCAAACAAATTGGCAGTAATGGTTCAACAGTGATTGTGTGCTCTAGCTACCGTAGTGGGCATAAGGATCTAATTATGGCGTTTTGTGGTGAGACAAGATATTTTTTTAGAACACGAACTATTGTGACAATAATAGACGGCTCGGCTTTCAAGCCGGCAGACTCTGGGGTAAAACATCTAGACTTCAATATATAAGTCAGCTGGGAAAGAGAAGGTTTACCTATGATGAAGTAAACACCATAATAAGTAGGAAAACAACTGATTATCCGCTGTAACCGAAGCATTTGTGCCTCCCCATCAGAAGCAATCAGTGAAAGCACTCCAATATTAGCAAGTTGAATGGCTAAATATGTATCAATTCACTAACCATTTGCGCTGGTGTCAGATGTGACACATACAGCCCAGTAGTCTGTCCTCGACAGGTTATATTGATCACCAGCATAATGACCAACATAAAATATATAGTGGGGGTACAAAGAGAGGTTATAACTAAATTATGCATGATCTAATGAGTATGAAATTTTTATTATGGTTCGAACATATAATATTATATATTCACTGTGTAGATCTATTCACGTGGAGTCCTAATAAAATTGGTTTTTTCTATTTTATGCTTTTTTTATTTACTATAATTTTTGAAGGGTTCATCGAAAATAAATAAAAAGACAAAAAGACAAAACCATCGGGCACTGTAGCAAAACCGTTGTACAAAACCGCCCGAGAGGATAATTTGACGGGATAAAATAGATAGTTTAATTTATAGTTGAGAGGATAAAATAGATCATCCTCATAGTTTAGGGGTGATGTAGACCTTTTCATAACTGAAGGTATCCATCACTACGCTACTTTGGCAACTCATGTAGCCGTTTTTTCGTCTACTCCTGCCCAGTTGCAAACTTGCAATCCTGGACAGAGATTGCCCGGCCTGCAGCAATAGCGTTCCTGAAACTGCTGAGCTCTGCTTGCAATCCTAGTTTTTTAACGTTTATTACCCAAAATAAACTAAGTTGCTCACTGAAACTGACCAAGACCAATCCATTTTCAAGCAGCAAATTGTATGAGCTTCTCCAGATTCATATACGACGATCCTCCATGCTCCAGAGCCGACTTTGCCTTGACCTTGAGCTCCCTAGCTTTCGTCCTCCTCACCTCCCCATCCACGCCTGCATCCATCAGCAAATCCAGCGCTCGCTTCACCTGCTCCATCCCCACATCCGCCTTCTTCGCCGTGGCTTCGCCGCCGGTGAGCACGCCCACCGTGGGCTTCGTCACGCCGACGGACACTCCGACGCCGAGCACGTCGACGATCAGCTTCTCGTTCAGGAACTGCTCGGCGGAGAACGGCCAGGTGGCCATGGCCACCCCCGCCGCCACGCTCTCCAGCGTCGACCCCCACCCGCAGTGCGTCAGGAAGCCGCCCACCGCCGGGTGCTCCAGAATCGCCACCTGCGGCGCCCACCCGCGGACCACGAGGCACTTGCTCCGGCTCTGGCTCACCGCCGCCGGGAGGCCGCCGCCGCCGTCGCCGTCTTCGGTGTTGCGCCGTAGCCACTCGCTGACGTCGTCGGGCAACGTGTCCGCGCCCTTGATGACCCAGAGGACTGGCCAGGAGCACGACACGAGCGCCTGCCCCAGCTGCATCAGCTGCGCCGGCGGCAGGCGTCCGGCGCTGCCGAAGCTGACGTAGAGCACGGACGACGACGACGACGAGGCTTTCTTGGCGTCCAGCCATGCCATGCACCGCCTGGCATCGTCGTCGTCCGAGGAGCTGGTGGCCCGGAAGCCGAGGAGGCTACTACTAGGAGGTGGTGCGCGTGCGCGTGCGCCGCCACCACCGCGGAGCGACAGCGAGACGGGGCCGACGGCGAGCACGGTCTTGCCGGTGGCGGCGGCGAGGCGCGCGGCCGAGCCGTGCTCCAGCTCCTCGAAGCTGTTGACGACGATGCCGTCCACGGCCGTCTCGAACTCCCGGAGCTCCCGGAGGCGGCTCGCCGGGATGGAGCAGGAAGGCAGGAACTGCAGGGGCAGCTGCGCCCTGGAGAACCTGAGCTCGAACGGCGGCAGGACGGGGACGTCGAAGGCCTCGTCCGGCGACGCCGCCGCCTCGTGCGGCCTGCGCGTGTTGAGGTACTCGCAGCACAGCAGCGCGAACGCGCCGAAGCCGTGGAAGATGAAGCAGGGCGCGCCGCCGAGCTCGCGCGCCACGCCGTGCCGCGCCCACGTGTTGCACATCCCGGCGACGATGCAGCAGCTCGGCCGCCGCCGGTGCGTTGTCGCCGTGAGGCGGCGGTAGTGACGCGCCACGGCGGCGCCGAACTGCTCGTTGGCATCGAAGAAGTTGGGCACGAGGTCGACGGAGGGGACGTGGTCCAGCCGCTCGCAGCCCGCCGGCAGGCCGGCGTCCGCGCCCGGGAACGGGAGCGCGGTGACCGTGATGGTGCCCGCCGCCGACGCTGCGCCGGCGCGGGCGCGGTCCACGCGGCTCTGGACGAGCTCGGAGCTGCCGGGCGTCGTGATGATCGTCACCGGGGCGCCGTGCGCGGCGAGGAGGCAGCCGATGTCCACGATGGGAATTATGTGGCTGGTGAATGAGAATGGGATGACCACGAAATGAGGCTTTGGGTTTGGGCACGGCGCGACCTCCTCCATTTCCTTCATCCCATGAACACCTTTCCAAGACTGCAAGAACTTTGCACATCCTGTGCTACCAGAGCTTGTATACATAGTATTGTCTAAACTCCATTGTCGTTTTTACGGTGGAGACATGTGCATTGTCGTTTCTGCATAGCCTGAATTGACATGATAAGGGTTGGCTGGATTTGTCCAAACTCAATAATGCTACTTCCTCCATCCCAAATTGTAAGAGTCAAAACATCTTAATTTTATAATAAGATAATAATCTTTACAAAATTCACTAATTATCATAGATTTTTCATTACATATATTTTCATCGTACACTTATATAATATCATAAATCTCCATATTTCTTACTATAATTTTGGTCAAACTCGAAATGTTTTGACTCTTCGAAGTTTTTAGAATGACTTACGGTTTGGAATGAATGGAGTAGAAGATAAGGGGCTGTTTGGCCGGGGTAGCTCTGCTGTGGCGCGCAAGAGCCTAAACCAGAAAATCTAGAAAAATTGGCTCCGGCTGTTCCAGGAGAGAAAGGTGGATTCGGTGAATTATGTTGGAGGTGAAAAGCAAAATTTATGGTGTCAAATCAATATATATTAAGCAAGCAAAGATTCAGCAAAATGACATTGGCTGGCATGGACCCAAGAATATACCACGTGCTCACTCCATTTCTTCACCACTTCCAGTACAGCACTTGGATCCAATCTCCTGAGTTTTGTAATATTTTCTTGATCGATGGAGATAAGCTCCCTGGCGCGCTTATATTTTTAAAAGTCATAGATCGCGGGCATTTATGGCCGGTGGCTATTTTCTAACAGGCTTAGCGTTTGGTGTATCGTTAGTTGGCTTGGATCTCTTCCTCTTTGGGGGCTTTCTTTCCCTTGGATGGATCACATGATCAGATTTGGTTACATAAAAAAAGAAAAAAAAATCTTCAGATTTGGTGCATTGGACCTCCACCATTGCAAGAGACACCTACTTTAGAGTTCATCTAGGCTATTTTACAATTGGGCTGTTGAAAGACCCTAGTTTGGTTTTGGTAATTGATGAAACCTAGTTACTAATCTAAGCACTAAGTATGTGTAGCCAAGAGTAGATTAGTAATAAGGAGAAAGATGACATGAGCTCAAGTGAAGATCAAGATGAAATGATCAAGGAGAAAGAAAATGATTTAAAGAAGGAAAGGTAGAGGCTAAGGTATATCTAAATAGGGATTTTCTTTTAGTGATCAAGACTCCAAGTGGGAGTGATCACATTTAGGATAGATAGCCGACTATCAAAGAGAGGACTAAGCTATTGGATTACTTTCAAGTGCTCTAGGTTGCATCTCATGTGCATTGATCTAACCAACCTAGAGAACCTCTTTGAAAGCACTTGAAAAATGTTTGCAAAATGCTAACACACTGTGCACAAGTATTGAAGACCTTAAGTATTAGCACATAGAAGCAAGGGGTGAGAAATAGACTTGAAATTAGCTGAAAAAGGAGCGTCGGACTGTGCAGAGGGGCAGCGTCGGACCATTGAGTAGAGTCCGACGCCTAACCCTAGTTCTGGCCAATGGCGAGCGTCGGACGCTCGTTTTACGTGCGTCGGACCATTGCTCACTCCAGTCCGACGGTGCCGAGCAACGGCAAAGTGACGCGTGGCGTTTGGGAGAGCGTCGGACGCTTGAGAATAGTTCGACGGCGAGCGTCGGACGGTGTCCGACGATGTTTTAGCGGTTCTGAACCTCTCTGGAAGCGTCGGACGCTGGGAATTTTTAGTCCGACGCACTGACTTGCGATCGTCCGACGGTACGCGCGCAGTGTACTAGGAACAGGGCGTCGGACCGAGAGTTTTAGTCCGACGCCCCCAGTCCGACGGTGTAAGAACTGGTGCGAAGACGAGAATCTAGATGATGTGAGTGGACCTCAATTAGCAAATGCCATGCAAGAAATGGACATTGGTGACATAAGGCCGACTCAAGTGGTTGACATAGAAGATGACAAAGATCAAGTGCAAGTTCCTTCAAATGATCAAGCTAGTGACTCTCAAGTGCACAATCAAGATCAAGCTAGTTCTTCTCAAGCAAATCAATCAAATGCACAATCAAGTTCAAGCAATCAACCTCAAGTGTTTCAACCCACAAACATTGCAAGAGATCATCCTTTGGACCAAATTGTTGATGATATTTAAAAGGGCGTGCAAACAAGATCAAGACTAGCATCATTTTGTGCTCACTATTTATTTGTGTCATTTGAAGAGCCAGAGAACATTGAGAAGGCATTGAAAGATAGTGATTGAGTAAATGCTATGCATGAAGAGCTCAACAATTTTGAAAGAAATGAAGTTTGAAAATTGGTAGAAAGACCAAAGAACTACAATGTTATTGGCACCAAATGGGTATTTAGAAACAAGCAAGATCAAGATAGTGTTGTAATAAGGAACAAGGCAAGATTAGTGGCACAAGGGTACACTCAAGTAGAAGGATTGGACTTCGGTGAAACCTATGCTCCGGTTGCAAGATTGGAAGCAATAAGAATTTTTCTATTTTTCTAGCATATGCTTGTGCTCACAACATCAAGCTCTACCAAATGGATGTCAAAAGTGTATTTCTCAATGGATTCATTAATGAGTTAGTATATGTTGAACAACCACCCGGTTTTGAAGATGAGAAGAAACCAAATCATGTGTACAAGCTAAGGAAAGCACTCTATGGTTTGAAACAAGCACCAAGGACATGGTATGAGAGGCTAAGGGACTTTCTCCTCTCTAAAGGTTTCAAGATGGGCTAGGTTGACACCACTCTATTCACCAAGAAAGTTGATGGTGACTTGATGATCATGCGAATCTATGTTAATGACATTATCTTTGGATCAACAAGTCAAGTTTTGTGTGCGGAGTTTAAAAAGATGATGGCTAAAGAATTTGAGATGTCTATGATGGGTGAACT
Organism: Eremochloa ophiuroides; assembly: GCA_038502445.1. Lineage (NCBI taxonomy): Eukaryota > Viridiplantae > Streptophyta > Magnoliopsida > Poales > Poaceae > Eremochloa > Eremochloa ophiuroides. Next base: position 6,794,861 of record JAHLJS010000004.1, on the reverse strand, counting down.
CACATACTTTCTTGGACTTCAAATTAAGCAAATGAAGAATGGCACATTCATAAGTCAAGGCAAGTACATAAGAGACATGATCAAGAAGTTTGGAATGCAAGATGCAAAACAAATAAGCACTCCCATGGGGACTAGTGAAAGCTTGGATGAAGATAAAAGTGGCAATATGATTGATCAAAAGGCATATCAGTCTCTAATTGGAAGTTTGCTCTATGTCACCGCATCAAGACCGGATGTCATGTTTAGTGTATGCATGTGTGCTAGATATCAAGCATCTCCTAGAGAGAGTCATATGAAGGCCGCAAAGAGGATATTGAGATATTTGAAGCACACTCAAGATGTTGGATTGTGGTACCCCAAGGGTGCAAAATTTGAGTTGATTGGATATGCCGATGCGGACTATGCCGGTTGCAAGATAAATAGAAAGAGTACATCGGGCACATGTCAACTCTTGAGAAGATCTCTTGTCTCATGGTCATCCAAGAAGCAAAATAGCATTTCACTCTCCACCGCCGAGGCCGAATACATTAGTGCGGGGAGTTGTTGTGCTCAACTCTTGTAGATGATGGCAACTTTGAGAGATTATGGAATTAACTTCAAGAAAGTGCCACTTCTATGTGACAATGAGAGCGTCGTCAAGCTAACTCAAAACCCGGTCCAACATTCAAGAACCAAGCATATTGATGTAAGGCACCATTTTATCCGGGATCATCAACAAAAGGGTGACATTGACATTCAAAGTATTGGAACCGATGATCAATTGGCCGACATACTCACCAAGCCACTAGATGAGAAGAGGTTTTGCAAACTTAGGAATGAATTGAATATTCTTGATTTCTCCAATATGAGTTGAGATCATCCCCACACATATATGATATGCCTCTACTTCGACAAAGTAAGGTAAAAGTGTTTGACATAACATCATACTTGTTAGGACATGTTTAGAGCATATAGACATATTCACCTCTTAGGATCATTCATGGAAATTAAAAAGTTTTTATGGATATATGCTACCACTATTGCCTTGTTTGATTGTGTGATCTAGTGGTAACATATGACATGCATGTGTGCTTAATCTCTAGTGTTCAATCTAGCTCATTAGCTCAAGGTGTATAACTTAACATGGGCAAGATAACCCCTAGTGGCGTGAAGAACCTTGTCCTTGGATCAAACTTAGTTATATATCCTAGACAAGTGCACTAGATTAAGCCAAAGTAAAAAAAAATCAACTCACTTTCTACAATCAAATGAACTTGACTAACTATCTCTACTCCACTTGACCTTTTTGAGCAATTGTTGACAAAGGGGGAGAGAAAGTTACAAAAAAAGAGAAGGCGCGATGAACCATCATTAGGCCAATGATGGGAGAGCAATAGGCCAAAGGAAAGGGGTAATTAAAATTTTTGAAGCACACAAGTAGGGGGAGCAATCACATATGCAAGTTGTTGCATTTGGATGGGCATTAATCATATGATTGCTCATTGAATTTGTATTTACTTTCTTATACATGCTTGTGTGGTGTATTGCTAGTAGTAGGATTTGAATGATGATTTGAACAACTTGTGTAGGAGTAACTAGTTGGTCGTATTTCTTTAAGTGGTTATTAGAGCTTACTTATAATGTGATCTCATGGTATGCTCTAGTATTTGTGACCTTCTAATTACTAAGGTGCTAAGGATGGTGTACATGTTAACTCCGATGGTATCACGCTTCAAAGGTCCATTCTATACACCATTAGCACAATATTGGTAGAATTACTCTCTATTCAATACATATGTACTAGCTTTCAATCCAAACTTGATGCACATATGTAGAGGGAGCCAATACTACCAAAATAGAACTTATGATGATTGTCAAAATCCTTTCATGATCTACTCATGGACAAGCATGATAAGTTCAAAATCTTAATGCATATTTCTTTTGTAAAAAGGGTTGTCATTAATTACCAAAAAGGGAGAGATTGAAAGACCCTAGTTTGGTTTTGGTAATTGATGAAACCTAGTTACTAATCTAAGTGCTAAGTATGTGTAGCCAAGAGTGGATTAGTGATAAGGAGAAAGATGACATGAGCTCAAGTGAAGATCAAGATGAAATGATCAAGCAGAAAGAAAAGGACTTAAAGAAGGAAAGCTAGAGGCTAAGATATATCCAAATAGGGATTTTCTTTTAGTGATCAAGACTCCAAGTGGGAGTGATCACATTTAGGATAGATAGCCGACTATCAAGGGGAGGACTAAGCTATTGAATTACTTTCAAGTGCTCTAGATTGCATCTCATGTGCATTGATCTAACCAACCTAGAGAACCTCTTTGAAAACACTAGAAAAATATTTGCAAAATGCTAAAACACTGTGCACAAGTGTTGAAGACCTTAAGTGTTAGCACATAGAAGTAAGGGGTGAGAAATAGACTTGAAATTAGCTGAAAAAGGAGCGTCGGACTGTGCAGAGGGGCAGCGTCGGACCATTGAGTAGAGTCCGACGCCTAACCCTAGTTCTGGCCAATGGCGAGCGTCGGACGCTCGTTTTACAAGCGTCGGACCATTGCCCACTCCAGTCCGACGGTGCCGAGCAGCGGCAAAGTGACGCGTGGCGTTCGGGAGAGCGTCGGACGCTGGGAATTTTTAGTCCGATGCACTGACTTGCGATCGTCCGACGGTACGTGCACAGTGTACTAGGAACAGGGCGTCGGACCGAGAGTTTTAGTCCGACGCCCCCAGTCCGACGGTGTAAGAACTGGCGCGAAGACGACCGTTGAGATCGGACGAACAATGTTTAAACCTGTTGACACGTGGCGAGATCTAGAGCGTCGGACGCTATCGCTTGGTCCGACGCTGTCGGTCCGATGGTCGGTCCGACGCCCCGAAAATCGTGGTTAACGGTTGTTTTGGAGTGGGTAACGGCTAGATTTGCATTTGGGGTATTTATACTCCCTCCCTGGTCACTTGGTGACACCTTTGCACACTTGGATCGTTGTCATACACTTTGTTGCATTCTAGCCTCCCACTCTCTCACTAGTTCATCATCTTGATCATTCTTAGTGAGATTTAGTGAACCTCAAGTGCATCATTGCTTGTGATTTGCATTCTAGAGCACTTGAGAGCAAACCTTGGTTCATTTCTTATTCTCTTGGGACATTGCCGTGTCCCTAGACAGCTTGGAGGAGAAGAAGGTGTAGAGGAGCTTGGTGATTGTGCTTGCCCACACCCGGCAATTGTGAGGGGTTCTTGTGCCTTCCCCGAGCGGAGTGCTCAAAGGTAACTCTAGTGGATTGCTCGTGTTTTTGAGTTACTTCCTCCGTGGTAGGTTCTTGTGGCGCATAGTGGAGGCTCGGTGTGTGATACCGATTAGCCATCGAATCACCGGTTGAAGTCGACACAACGAGGACGTAGCGTGCCAGCAAGCACGTGAACCTCGGGGATAAATCTTGGTGTCTCTGTTGATTTCCTCACCTTCGAGTGAGTGACTTATTGATTGTCCCGGTGATTGGCTTCCTCACAAGGCAAAGGTTTAATCGACGATCATTCCTTTCTTATTCTTGTGCAAAGTAGCTTGTTTTCTTGTCTTGTGCAATTGTGTAGTCTTTTAGCTTTTGCTAGCTTGCTTGTGTGGTTTAGAACTAATAATTAACTAGAATTGTGTAGGTGGCTTGACTAGGTTAGTAGTTGCACTAGCATTGCACTTTTAGCCATATTTGTTACTAACCTCTTGGCCTAAGTTCTTTGTAGAAATTTTATTAGCCTATTCACCCCCCTCTAGCCATACTAGGACCTTTCAGCTGCGCCTCCGCCCGGACGTCCGGATAGACATGCTGGTGCGAACGCCGGACTACTCCAGCCAGCTAGTGCATGCATGCGTATGATTTTTAGAGTTTAAAAGACTAGATCTCCTAAACCAAGTACCATAGTTAAAATCAGATTTCACCATCATGTTCCTTACAATTAATTCTTCAAAATAAGGCCTCACATGGATATATTTTGATAAAAAATTTTTAACATATACAACATTCCGATATACTTTTGCAACACTCATATGAAACACCAGCAACATACGTCTAAAACCATTGAAACACTGGATAAAGACTTTTGCAACATACATGTTTCACCCCGCTATGAAGCAAAAAAGAAGGTAAGAAAGATGAGCTTGCAAGCAGAGGGGCAAAGAAGGTTGATGGGAAGATCGAGGTCGCACTGACTGGGGCAGAGAATGGTTGCTACCGGTGGCGGACCTCCCAATCCGACTAATGGGCATGAAACATGCATATGAACACTAGCTGCAACACAAGATCTAATTTTGAAACATCTAGATATAACAATTATAATATATGTATGAAACTACTGAAACACTCGAATACGCGTGTATAAAACATTTGGAAAAATACATGAAAATACTTAGAAACCATTTACAAATATTCACAATATTCAGATAAAATAGTTGTAATAATACATATGAAACATATGCAACATCCAGATGATACACTTGCAAACATTCACTTAGAAAATGAGATGAAATATTATAAACATACATTTAAAATATAGGTTCGAAAAAGATGAAATATTTTGAACAATATTTGCAACATGTATTTTAAAACACTTGCAACATATGCAATGTTTTTATCTACTTGTATAACATACCTATAAAGAAAGAAAAAATTAAATGCTAAAAAATAAAAGGATAAGAAAGAAATGGGAAAAAGAAAAAGAAAAAAAAAGAAAAAGAAAAATAATAAAATAAAAGAAAAAGAATGAAAAAGAAAAAGGAAATGAAAGAAACAAAAACGTAAAAAACAAAAAAAAAACGGCGCAGGGGCGAGGGACGCCCGCGCGTCCGGCCAGCCGAACGACCGAAGAGTATACGTCTAAAAATGAAAAAAAAAATTAAATAGCGCTCATAATATGTATCTAAAACAATTGTAACACATGTAACATCACCAATTAACTTTTACCACATACACAAATAAAAAAAATATATAAATATTTTAAATTAAAATGGAAATAAAAAATAAAAATAAAACATGAAAAAAAAGAAAAACGAAAAACGAAAAAAAAAACACGCAGCGCATGGGGTGAGCGGCATGCGGCTCGCGCGTCAGCGCCGGGGTGGGTGGAGGCGAGGCGTCCGGCCTGGGCCTAAGCATTACCGTTTACAATTCTCTCAGTACCTTGAACTCGCTTTTGGTTCAGTTTTTCCAAATGGGTGGGAGATGTTTTAGGCCTGTTTCTAAATCTAAAGATATAAAGAGATGATGATAGGTTTTGCAGTTATTCTAACCAAACAGACTTTTTCATGACACATAGCTCGCATCAACTTTTTTACTTTTCCACAGCTTAACCAAACACACCCTAAATGCCCCTCCCCTTGCCCTACTTTCATATCTTCAAATGCAGCTGTATTACATTTTAAGAGAGTTTACCTACAACACACAAGGTATTTCAGTGATGCCAGAACAATGGTTACCTGTTTGGCTTGAGAAATCTTCAAAATTTGCTTTTACACTAGATATTTGCTTATACAAGGAATAATATGGCAACCAAACAAACCACTTCATCCCTTGAACCAAACAATTGAATCTATGAAAGATGCTCTATCTCATTCTTTAGAGAGAGCATCCTAGGCCAACATTTGTTTCTTCTAAAGGCAAAATGTAATCAGGGAGGGTAAATCAAGATATGAAAGGCGCAAAAGCAATATCATAATTCCATCCCAGCTTGAATTAAGAAATAAATGTGATGACAGATTGACAGTCATGACGGAACAGGGGAAAGATGGCGCACAAAACCCAGCAGGTTCCCCACACTTTGTGCTGCAGCTTTGTTTTTTTGCTCTTTTTTTTTACTATGGCAGTGGCGATTCTTCTTCCAGGAGGGAAGTAAAGGAAGGGGATTTACAGATGCCAGTCAACCATCCACAGGGATACATTGCCCTGGCAAATCATTTGGTGCTGTTCCCGTTGCACTGGCGAGCAAAACCATTGCCATGTGCATTGCCATTCGAGTGGAACCCGTTAGTGTTGCAGTTGCTACTCCCAACATCCTTGCATTTAAGACTGGCCTTCTTTGCCCCCCATATACGAACTGTGTGATCATCGCTAGCTGAGGCGAGCATGTGAGGATTCACAGGATTCCAACTTACACAGTTGACTGTGCCCGAGTGACCAGCAAGAGTCTCAATGAGATCACCAGTGGCTCTATGCCAAATGTAGACCTGGAAACATGACAAGTGTTGCACATTATTACTTTACTAAGATTGCGGGGTACAAGATAACATGCAATGAACCAAATGCTTGGACCAACCAACCGCAGGGCTAGACGTTGCAAAGGCTAAATCTTCTGTTTCTCATTGCAATTTTAAGACTTTTAGGTACATATATTTTTTTTGCTATACACCTAGATATGGACTTTATCTAAATGTGTAGTAAAAACAATGTATCTATAAAAAGCAAAAACAACTTACAATTTGAAAGGGGGGAGTATCGTTTTTAGTTTTTTATTACTGGAATCCAAGCTATCATATTTTCTACTGCCTACGAGATATAAGGATGCCATCACTACATGTCTCCATTACACCCTTTTGAAGTATAACAGTTCATCAGAAAAGGCATTCAGTTGAAAGAAACAAATAATTTCAGCATATTTATAGCATTCATATTGGGCATCTCCTACCCTGAAAATAAACCAGCAGCAAGATTCAAAGACATGTGGTAGAAAGTGACAACAAATATGCTGCATGCCTAATGTATGAAACCATAGAATAGGTGGTGGAAACGCATGTGCAGACATATATAAGCAATTAAACATGCATATTAAATTATTAATAAATATGAGACCAGCCTAGACATAGACATACTCCCTCTGTCCCGCAATATCTGTCGTCGGAGCGACAGTGCAGTGTCCCGAAATACTTGTTGTCGCCTGTTACCCGTCGTGGGCACTAGCTGTGCGCCTGTACCGCAGCACCATGCACTGTCTGACAGGCGGCAGGGTTCAGTCTTATCCCTTCCTCTCACCCTATCGCAGCCTCACACAGCACCATACCGCGCATTGTTTATTGTACTCCGTATGTGCGCGGTGAGTAGCACTAATGGAAAGTCCGTCCAGATGCACAACAGAGAAATCATTGCCTATAGGGTGTCAGAGTCTTCCTTGGTAACTGGTCCTGTGCTCCGACGACAAATATTACGGGACGGAGGGAGTAGATGCCAATTGCAAGATCCTCCAAGTTAACCAATTTCCAAATTATGTCGTTTTGGTTTTTCCAGGTACATAGCTTTTGCTATGCACTAGATATCCGCTATGTCTAGGTACATAGTAAAATCGATGTATCTTGAAAATCCAAAACGACTTATAACTTGGAACGGGGGGTGGGTTAGCTGCATCCTCCATTAGATTCAACTAATCGGACAATAAATATAATTATCTAAAACAGCATTTATCTGGGAGTAACATATAAATAAAAACAGCATAACAATATTAGTTCCATAGCCATTAGGTGGGTCACAAGACAATCATCGTACCTGTGAATCTTCACTCCCACTAGCAATGAACGCCTGCTCAGATCCACCAAAACAAGACCTTATCACAAACCGGCTGCGCTTATGGCCATTGTACCGGTTGACTCGAACAGGATCAATTCTTATGTTCCACAAATGGATCTCTTCACTTATAAGATTTACAAGCAGAAAGTCACCATCTTCTGATAGAGAAAATGAAGTAATTGTATTGCCCTCTTCAACTATTCTCTCCTGTTTTGTCTCCCTATCAAATAGAAGAATTGTGTTGTCCCTACTCATGCTTATTATAAGATTTCCATCTTTTGCTACCGCAAAATCAGATGGTGTTGTTGATCTCTGCCCTTTCCAGCAATCTACTTCCTTACCATCTAAATCCCAAATGCAAATTTGATCACCTAGACCAAACAATATTTGCTTTCCGTCTGGAAACCAAGCACATGATCTAATGCCAGACTTTTCATAAACATGAAGACATTTGCCAGATTCAACATCCCAGCGTCGGATGGTTTCATCCTGCCCACATGTGAGGAGCTGACAATCATCAGGGCTCCATGCAACCATCATCACCGACTTCTGATGACCACTCAATGTATGCCTCAGTAATAGCTCTCCATCTTCATCAACCTAAGAAATGAAAAGATTAATCCATGAAGAGATAAATGAAAACAGAGGAAAGTAAACCGCATAGCATGGTCAACAACAACAGAACAGAAGTAAAAACTAAAGCTTCCTTCACCAGTATAGCAAATTACAGGATCAAAGTTTCTATCTGTATTAGGAACAAGGACTACAACCCAACTTTCACTGATGTGCAATTGTAAGATGGTGGGGACAGACAATTTGATGATCAACAAGAACATAGAGAAGTGCCAGGATTCAAGCTAGGGAGCAAACTTGGCAAACATCTAAATTGAATGTACTTAGTTCCAGAAGCTAACAAGATGTAATAAGTAGTAGGCTTTCAGCAGAAAAAAAATAATATGGAATGGCAAACTTCTGTCTTCGTTTTGAATATAACAAGGATTTGGAAGTGTTTTGTAAAAACATAACGAACAGGTGAAGAAAAGCATTAGTAAGATTGGACAAGTTCAGTTCTTGACATGAGATGTAAATTAGAAACTAAGGAACAAACCACCCAGTTTTTACGCAGACCATGAGAAAAGAAGATGTTAGAAGCAAAGATTCACATGTTTACCTCCCATATAATTGCAGATTTATCATTTGACGCAGATGCTAAATACTTCCCATTGTTTGAAAATTGGATAAACCACACTTCATCATGATGTGCATGCAAAACCTGCAATATATATATTTTTTTTTACTTGTGAATTTCAAAGCATCAAACTCTAAGATATGCAGCTACCAGAAAAATTTAGTCTTGGTAACCAAATTATCAAAAAAAAAAAAAATACATCCAGTGAAAACAACGTATGGCACGATGCAAGTTGCAAGTTTCTGTTTATTTTCCTCGAGTGAAAGATCGGTTTCTTAACAAAGAAAACATAACCTCAGCCAACAAAATATTTTTATGAAGCACAAAGATGAGTGGCATTCAGCTCTTATCTAACTTTTTTTTCTAAAAAAAAAAACTATGCAGTAAACTGAATTATACAAACTATTGTGTGGCAACAGATGGTGAGAAGTGGGGAGAAAGAGGAGGGAGATAGAGCAAGGAGGAAGCTTAAGGGGTCTACATGCTATTAAGCTGGATCATGACTTCAGATTTGCAAGCTACAGCATCAACAATTGGGACTTCCATTCTTTTCATTCACATTGTTATGTAACCGTAATCCAAATATAGATAATTGCAGTGAAATAGAAAACAAAAAAGAACCATTGAGAAGAGTTTAAAGACAATACAAATGACAAAGACAGTAAATGTGTGGCTGACCAGCAGACACAGCACTAGCGCTTATGTAGGGCCTTGGCACTCCAAGCAGACACCGAAGCAGGTGACGAGTTTTTTTACCTGTAGCGTGCGAGATGGTATCTGATCTTTCCCACAGTGATGATCAATGTAGAGTGACAACCCATCAACAGAATTATGGAAATAGCAAGCATCTCTTTGTACAGTAAGTGCTTGCTCAACTAAATTTTCTAACCTCCTCTCTGGCACCATAACAGTTGGTGGGAGCACCTTTTGCAATTCCTCTAGAAGCTTGAACCGTGAACTAGAATCAATGCCAAGTTTTGAAAACCCAAGGAACAATTGCTGTGGAGAATAAGAAACCATACAAGTCGATAGTTCATGCACTCTTTTTCGATTAACACCAAGGGGTGTGATCTCACATCGTAAAGTCTTCATAGCGCCCATGACATTGTCACTTCTTAGAAGTTCAAAGAATTTCTGCTCCAATATCAAAAATGCCGCAGATTTCACAATGTTCTCATCTTGAAGGCCAATTTTATTCAAAGTAACAACCGCATTATCCCAATCCCCATCAATCACCTGCTCTCTGAAACGATTCACCATAGGGTTATGTAAAGTAATCCCCGATTCCTCCTCCAGAACTGCCCCACTTCTTTCATATCCAAGACTATACAGAGTATTGGTGATTATCCTAACAAATTCCTCCTTCTTAATAACACCCTTGGAACCAACCATAACTTCTTTCCCTTGGGAAGGCAAAGGTCTAGCCATTGTACTTCCCAAAGGGTTGGCAGATTTTGAAAACGAGAAACAGTCTGGTAAACTTGCAGATTCTACTGAGGATGCTCTTGCGCGTTTTGAGGGTGGTTCATCATCTTCAAAACCTCCCATGAAATGCCAAGATCAGCCCATATATTTTTCACTTCAAGGAAGGTGATGTTATGCAATCTCCACGTAAAATATTCCAAACAGTTACCGAAACAGATGGAGGATGCTGCAGAGAAGGAATTAAAAGGTGAGTCTTGAAATATCAAGGTCACAATTCTAATTGTCTCAACCCAGTACAGTATGTCGTGCAAACTCAAGGGAAATTTTCATAATATAAAAATTAATCACAACTAATGAAAGGAACACATTCCATTGAGAACAAAGTGACAAGCAATCCTACTGGACATAATATAGACCACGTATGACATGGGCCATCTGCCAACCAACAACAAAAATGAAGCCACCGGTACCATGGAAGGTGAGGCGAAAATTTAGGAAATAGCTAAGGCCCTGTTTGGATCCCATGAATTGAAACCAATATCTAGAAAGTGCTTCCCATTTCATTGTTAGATTACCTTTCAGTTCCCCTTAATTCCTAGGAACCAAACAGGGCAGTAAATCTCAGAGATAAAGGGACAAAGTTGAAAATTATATACAGAAATATATAATAGGCCACAGCCCCACTACAGATTTCACCCTGACCTCAGACTGCACTCACTTGAGTACTTGACAAAGAGGATAAAACACCCACTCGCTACTCAGCAAAGGGAGCCATAGATTCCTGGTCATTAATCTTCATATCTGAAGGTATCAATATATGATTCCTTGTCAATCTAGAATTAAATCATTCCTTGGCAGCGTATCCTACAGTGTAATCAAAGGCAGGACAAAAATTAAGCTGCGCACATCAAAGCAAAGCCATGACAAAGCTATCTCGTGCCAGGCATTACTGAACTAAAAGAACATTGCCAACCAAAGCAGTTGGAATGGTTAACAGTGAGTCGGTGACTACTGCTGTTACTTGAACCGAAAAGTGACGAGATGATCTGATTTCATCTAGTAATAGAACAAAGTAAAAGGAATGTGCATAGAGAACGATATATATGCCAATCAGTATCAGCCAGCATTCAAAGCAGCCAAAAGGTTATACAGCTATTCCTAATCGCAACACCTACAGAAGGTAAATCTACCACCGCAAGCACATTCCACAACAGGATGCGGAAGTAGCAGTTAGGTTGTAATTTTAGTAAAAACAAGAAGTATGCTGCTAGAGTGACATGCTTGGGTGAACCAAAGTCCCATAATCCACTGAATCCTATTTTAGTCCATGTATCAGTACAGGTCTACATGATAAGGCACGCAACATCAACTGCCTAGCACCATGCTTCTGTCCTCGTAATGCTACTGTCCACAGGCACCGTTCCTTGCTTGCACACCAAAGATTCCCACGCACAGGGGGCAGGGCACGCATCATCCCTTCCCAACCAAAGCATAACTAACTAACAAATGGATCAGCACAGAGGTCATTAAAAATTAACGGCAACAGGCAGATCCCAGTCAGCAGTCTACTCGTGCAATTACTGGCAACGTGCTTAAGTAACCACCACGAACCACGGCCGCCGCTTACCCCTCCGCGCATCGGACAAGGAGACGCGGCAGACGGCGCCCCGATCACGGAATCGCTCCCCCCGACACCCAACCCAGCACCAGTTGTAGAGCCAAACTTCACTCATCTGTTCATCACACCTACCCAGGGCGGCGCAGGGCGCGGGGGGCGGGCAGTAACCGGGGGTACGCAAGCGGGCAAACTCCCGCCCCACGCGGCAGGACTAAGTAGTGAGGATTAGCGATCGGAGGGGGAGGGGGAGGGGGAGGGGGAGGGGCCTGACCTCCAGCCGGGAGTCCCGATCCCCGCCGATTCGCTGAGAAACCCCGGGAGGAGCCCCGAATCCGCGCCGAATCGCTCGGAATCTCCGGGGAATCGCCCGCCCCGGCGGTCGGATTGGATTGGGTGTTGGGGGAAAGCGGCGGGAGCGAGAGGAAGCGTAGGGAAGGAGGAGGAGGTGGTGGAAGGGGAAGGGGAAGGGGAAGGGGAGGGGTGGTGGTGTTTGGCTTGGGAGGGAGGGGAACCGACTGAATAGAGAAGGGTTGGCAGCAAGCAGGGGGGAAATGGGGAATGCAGAGAGGGACACAACACGCAAAACAAAAGGGCAGGCCAGAGAGAGGGGAGGGGAGGGAGAGTACACTGACGCGAGTACCTACCTTGTGGATCTCTCTCACATGTTCTTCTCCCTAATAATCTCTAATCTCCTGATCTCTTCATCCGGTGACGCTTGGGGCAAGTTGGGCTCCTGGCCTGGGCCTCTGGGTTGCAGTTTGGGAGAAAAGGTCCATGAGAATTAGGAACTCCGTAATTATAACTAAACTAGAAGCATATTTCACACATTGTTGTGAGAGTACACGACGCGAGTACCTTCCTTGTGGATCTCTCCCTCTAATTCTCACATGTTGTTCTCCCTAATCTCTAATCTCCCCATCTCATGGTCTCTTCATATGGTGACGCTTTCAGGCTGTTCATTGCTTGGGGCAGTTGGGCTCCTAGCCTCGGCCTGTGGGTTGCAGTTTGGGAGGAGAGGTCCATGAGATTTTTTTTTTTTGTTGTGAATTTGGTCCATGAGAATTGGGAACTCCAGAATTATAGCTAGACTAGAGGCATATTTCACACGTTGTTGTTGGAGTTATGAGTAAATTTTAGGCCTCCTTAGGTTTACATTAAATTTATGGGAAAAATAGAGGGTTCTCAATCTAGAAAGAGGGGGAGAGGCCACGGACGGACGGGCTGAAAGGTCCTAAATGGCTAAGGGGGGTGAATAGCCTATAAAAATTCTACAAACAATACTTAAGATAAAGTGGTTAGACAAATAAACGGCGAAGTGAATTCTTGCGCTAGCCTACTAAAATTTGCAAGCCACCTAACCGTTCTAAGTTATAGTCTCTATTTCACACGCGAGAGGCTAAGTTGATACTATTACTCTACTCCTAAGTGAACAACTAAGCTAAGAAGCTATACAAGAGTAAGTGCGAGAATGTAAAGAGTAGAGAGAGTTAATCTTATACCGCCGGTGTAGTGATGAGGTGAGTACCAATAAGAACAATCACAATAATCAAGAAATCCTCGGCAAGAGATTGACACAATGATTTTTACCGAGGTTCACTTGCTTGCCGGCAAGTTACGTCCTCGTTGTAACGATACACCCACTTGGAGGTGCACGCGCTAATTGGCATCATACGCCAAACCCTTCTCAAGGTTGCCGCACAACCAACACAAGATGGGGATCCACAGGCTACGAGCAATCCACTAGAGTAGCCTTTTGTGATCTCCCGTGGGGATAGGCTCAAGAACCCCACACAACTTCACCGATCGGAGACGGAGACAATCACCAACTCCCCTCAACGATCCTCGCAGCTCCAAACCGTTTAGGAGTCGGCAAACTCCAAGAGTAACAAGAGAAACCGCTGCGAAAGACAACTACCAAGTGCCTCTAGATGATCTCTATCAAATCAATGCACTTGATGCTCTCCAATCTCACCAAATGATGAACACAATCAAGTAGGATGAGTGAGAGTGGAGTGTGAAGGCTCACAAGTATGCTACGATATTCAGGAGTGCCAAGAGATACTCCCCAAACCGGCCAAGTGACTATTTATAAGCCACACACGAAGAACTAGCCGTTTGGGCAAAACTGCGTACCGTCGGACTGTCCGACGGCCAAACCGTCGGACTAACAATTCCGGTCCGACGCCTCGGATGGACGCCACGTGTCCTCTGCCGTTTGAAGTCGACCGTTGAAACACAACGGCTATTTCTCGCGCCAAAACTCACCGTCGGACAGAGCACCGTCGGACCAAAAGCCTCGGTCCGACGCCCTCAGCAGACCACCGACGGACTGAACCGCAGAGGGTCGTCGGACTAACGATCGCGATAGTCCAACGCTTCCAGAGAGCTCCCCGAGCACTGAAATTCGTCGGACGATAGTCCGACGCGCACCGTCGGACTAAACCAGACAGCCCGACGCCCTCAGAAGCAGCCACGTGTCAGCTCTCGCTCGTTTAGCACCGTCGGACGCTCGGACAATAGTCCGACGCTCCGAAACACAGAGTCCGATGCTCTGAAACTGCATAGCGCTGGGTTAGCCGTCGAAGTCAACTAATTGGTCCGACGCTCTGGCGAAGTTAGGGTCCGACGCCCTGTTTTCTCAGGATTTTCACTCAAACCTTTCACCCTTCGTTCCCAAGTGCTAACACCAAGTGTTCTATACTTTGTGCACGTGTGTTAGCTTTTCAAAAGAGTTTTTCAAGGGTCTGTTAGTGTCACTAGCATCTATATGCAATGCAATGATCATGAACACCTAGTGGCACTTGATAACCGCATTTCATCAACGATTTTTCCCCTCTTGATAGTACGGCTATCTATCCTAAATGTGATCACTCCCTCTATGGAGTCTTGATCACCAAAACCAAAAGAGCTCCTATTGATTATACCTTTGCTTTGAGCTCCCGGTTTCTTATTAACTTCCTTCTTATCTCTTGATGGACCTTGTGGACACCTTTGATGATGGACTTATACCATTTGCATGGATGCCGTCATTGCCCTTCACTTGTGTCCTCCACGGATCCAGTCCTTTGCTACATCTTATTTGCTAATTGTTCTCATAAAACACCTAGAGCACACTATCATCAATTACCCAAAACCTTTCACGGGCACACCTGCGAATCGAACCGCCTCCACCGCAAATCCACGCGAATTGGACATCGCAAAAATTAGGTGCGATTCTTCCATAAATACTCGGGTGTTATTTATCATTTCTCTTTGAAAGAGTGTCAGGAGCAAACGGTCAGTGGGTGCAACTAAGGGGTGAGTATGAAATTACTTTGGCTATGGAAAAAATACACTAGTTGTGGGCCGTGGGTCGTGACACACACTCGGATGTAAGGGTGTGATTTCTAGTTCGGTCTTCATTTGACCGTCGAATATACTCGGTGACACTTTATCTTAAGTATAAGATTGGTTGATAATCTAGTTTTGATGGTAGTCACACAACTATACTGCTGTGCATCGCGGACCAATAAGATTTGGAGATGTGTTGTTAGAATTTTACCTTCTCACTTAGCTTAAAACCATGACTTGTATGGTATCTGTAAGTAGAGCTCTACACTACTACAATAAAATTAACCGCGGCGGGCAAAAAATATTAACCGTGGCGGTTTCTCTAATCGCCTCCAATTAAAGGTCACGGTTAATCGGACCATTAACGGAGGCGGTTAGAAGCTTGCCACGGTTAATAAAATAAAAAAAGAAAAACCCATGGACAAGCCCAGCGTTGAGTTCGCTGAGCCCATCCACGGGCTGTCGCCGTCGGCGAGCTCCTGCCCACCAGATCCGCCGCCGGGGAGCTCCTGGCAACCGGATCCGCCGCCGGACCACTCCTCGCCGGATCCGCCGCGGGGCCGCTCCTCTCCAGATCCGGGCCGCCTGCGGGCCGCGTCGCTGCCGCCTAGCCGCCCCCGCGAGCGCCGTCGGGCCGCCTTGGCCGAGCCGCCATAAGCCGCGCCGCCGCGGGGCCCTTGCTGGCCACGCGTGCCGCGCCGCCGCGGGCTGGGAAGATGAGAGGAGGAAGGGGAGGGAGGAGAGGGGGCGACGGGCTGGGACTGGGAAGGGAGTGAGAGAGAGGCAGCGACGGGCTGAGGGAAGAGAGTGAGAGAGAGGGGTAGGAAGAAACCCTAACTCCCCATTTATATATGTGAGTGATACCGAGTCGAGATGGGCTGCCTAATGGGCCTCAAAATAGTAGCTGGCTGGGCCCAATTTTAGGAGGCGGTTCTTATAAAATAACCGCCTCGGTTAATTATTTATCGTGACGTTTGCGTTATAATGACCGCCTCGGTTATATTAAATTGTCCGCCTTGGTTAATAGATTTTAGGAGACGGTTTTTTTTACCGCCTCGGTTAATAAAAAAAACGCCTCGGTTAGGCGGTTTTTCTTCCTAACCGCCTTGGAAAATAAATTAGAGGTGCCTCGCAAAAGATTTTTTTTAGCAGTGCTATGTGCCACATCTATCCTAGCATATAGTATTAATAGAAACATATGTATTATGGCACATTTCTTCCACGCACAAAATATAAAACTAAATGTACCTTCTTGAATCTTCAAGACTTCAACCATGGGTTCCCTACTTATTGTTGCTACTTTCATTTTGTGCTCATAGGTAGGCTAGTCTAGCTATTTCCAACGACAGGGCTTATATGGCAAGTGTCATGCCTCCAATTGATGTGCTCTTCTTTATCCTGTCTACGTTTATATTTTTTTTTCTGAGTGTCTATGCATTAGGACGGTTAGCAGAGCTCCATGCTTAAGTTTGCAATACCACACGTTGCCTTTTGTTTGTCCTCCACTGTATTTACTATTACTGTGCCAAATACTTGGTGCTAAATTGAAACGACCTCGATTTCTACGAAGGGAAATCCACAGGCTCGAATTGTAATTCAACAGATTGCTTGGGACAATCCATGAAATTACCCATATCTCAGTTGACACCAGGATCCATACAACGATAATTAAGTCTTACATAAACATTTATTACATCGCCACACTGGCGGAATCAACATTCAGAGAAGCTTTAGAAGATGCGGAAGCGATCCATCCTTCACGGCCAACTTGAGTGTAGCACGTGACCCTATTCCTCGTCATCATCTCCCTCGAAGTCGTACTCAATCTCGTCACCTGACAGCAAATTTATCAGTACGATTTGTACTGGCCACGGAGCCCACCTATGCAGCATTTGCTTTGTGGAAAGTGGATGCAAGGCTATACAAGCAAACCTATAGGCTGAGGTTTTCCTATGCAGCTGTAATCAATGTTTAATTAGTCAAGTTTTATCACCAATTAACACCATCATCCCTTTTCCCATCACCACACCTCACTTACCCACACCTCACTCTCATTCGACAGGCCCAACTCCCTCTCGGGCCTATCTCAGCGGCACACTACCACAACGGGTACACTGCCGGAAAAATGTCATCCAGGGGGAGAAGAGAACACTCACTACACTAATAGAAGCTTCACAGGAAAGGTCCATAGCCAACAGGTTGGCATATGTATCGATCGATCAACCGTACACTCTGCAGAGGTTTCACTACCCACAAGATTAGCCATCATAGGTGTTGCGCAAACACCTAGGCAGAATTCCGGGTGCTTGCTTGCCTAGGTCGATGCCACCCTACCACTCAGCCCTGGGATATTCCGGATCCTACACCGTTATGCTGAGACTGGGAGACACAGTACCGGGCCCATCCAGTGGTACTGTGCATCTAGAACGGAACGGGAACCCATCGACCGTCTCCGCCCACCCTTATCACCTTTCAACCTAGCAGTAGTGGCACCGTCCTACCAAGTAGTCCAGCCGTCTCCCGCCCATCAGAAGCGAGTGAGTAGAAAAGGATTCCCATGAACCTGAAACTAGTCCATCCTAGGTTTGACCAAGCAGGCATCTTCCACTTAGGGGATACTCTCCCCGTGCCATCACAGCACCTCCGTCCACGGGCTTCAAACCACCAAGGCTATCCCACCCGGAACCTCCTCAACAACTTTACCCGCCACAGGTATCTCGCTTGGGGATGCCCAGGTTGCACCCCCGGCACGACTTGCCCCATGGGCTCGTCTCACATCCCACTTGGTCGACATCAACCCTTACCACGCACCCAAGACGCACGCAGCACTCTCTCCCAGTAGTTATAATCAGTTATACACCGTTCCAATTCCACCACATAGCATATAGCAAGTAGTAAGTAGTGGAAGAGTAACAGTAAAATAAGCAGCAGCTAACCTAACAGCGGATAGCAGGGTAAAGTCTTATCAAGGCAGGTAATTCAAATATACTACCATGCAACCAATCCATCCATAATCATAAAGCAATAGCAACAATGTCATTTGCAATGCGTAATAGGATCTAAGGATTTGGTGGGACGTGGCACCTTCGTAGTCGTCTCCTAGCTCTTGGAAGTACTCGTGGTCGTCTTCCTTAGTCAGATCCTCCTCCGGCTCTGAAATCGAACACGAAATAGTCGCGTCAGCGACTCCTATAGAGTATTTCAGAAAAATCCAATAAAACAAAGAGCCAAATGCACTCAAACATAGTCTTAGATTGTAGATCTCATTTTCCTGAGAATTTTGATATATGGTGCGTAATTTTTGGTCATCGTATGAATAAGTTATGAATTTCCGAAGATTATCCTATTTTCTGAAAATGGGAAAACTGGTCGGTTAATCAGGGGCAGCTCGGGATGTGGCGCGCGGGTCCAGTAGTGCGGCATGTGGCGCCTCAACAGAACACAGACCCGATGGTCGTCCTGGTGTTCGATGCTGGTTCCCAGAGAGTTGCCGGAGTTGGCGTAGCTCGGCGGTGGTCGGGGGTAGCTCGGCTGTGGTTGGGGGTATCTCGGCGGAGCTCGGTGTAGCTCGGTTTAGATCGGCGGGGCTCGGGCGAATCGGAGATTCGGGGCGCCGAGGGTGCCGCTCTCCCGAGCTCTCCCGGGGAGGCTCGGGCGAATCGGAGATTTGGTGCGCCCGAGGGTGCCGTTCTCCCGAGGTCTCCCGCGGAGGCTCGGGCGAATCGGAAATTTGGGTGCCCGAGGGTGCCGTTCTCCCGAGGTCTCCTGCGGAGGCTCGGGCGAATCGGACATTTGGGTGCCCGAGGGTGCCGTTCTCCCGAGGTCTCCTGCGGAGGCTCGGGCGAATCGGAAATTTGGGCGCCGAAGGGGCTGCTCTCCCGAGCTCTCCTGGGGAGGCTCGGGCGAATCGGAAATTCGGTGCTAGCAGGGTTCCAGGGCGTCTGTTCAAGGCGGCGGTGTCTCTCCGGTGTGGCGGTCGGTGACAGGGCGGCGATGGCCATATTTCGGCAAGACAGGGCTCGGCTATCTAGCGGCGGTGCCGAGGCAGACTTGACGAACCTCGGCGGCCTTTCTTCGCAGCGCGAGGCGACCGGGGGTACTCGGAACGGATTTCGGCGAGGCGGAACCTGTCGGCGGCGATGTCGTCGCGACGGTGAGGTTCCGGCGGGGCTAAGGAGGTCTTCTAGGAGATGTATACGCGTCCAGGGTCCAAGGCGATGGTATACCAACTACCAATTTTGGCTACCGAGCTTTCCAAGGTGCTCGGTTGTGGCGGCGGCGTGTCGCCGACGACGGCGGAAAGCGGCATCGCGGCTACGACCAAGTATTGGTTCAATCGAATGCGGTCTTGTCAAATTGGTGAGGCCAGAGAGGCATACAACACTCTGGTGGCGAACTTAGCCATGGCATGACCTTCTTTTGGCTACGGCTCGCGGCGGCGCTCCGGTAAGGTCGCGGCGCACGCGGCCAAGGCGATTCAGGCTTCCTCTAGCGCTTAGATCCGCGTAGCTAGCTCAAGGGGGTCGTGGCGGTGCTCCACGACGTTCTAACCTGTACGGGTGCTAGTCGGATTGCTCGGAACGGGTGATTCGGCGTCGGAACGCGTCGGTGGTGAGCGCGCTCCGCCGAGAACGCGTCGTGCTGCGTTCTCGGTCTAGCAAGCTTGTAGTCCGGGGGTTTCGGCCGGTCGAATGAGTGCATGGTGCAGGTGATCTTCCCGAGCCGGTATAGGCTCGTGCCTGCGCGTCCCGAGGGTGGAACGCCATGGCTAAAGCAGGGCAAGGTTCGGACATGGCGTGCGGTGGCTCACCGTGGTGTCGGTGAAGCTAGGATGGCGGTGCAGTGGCGAGTCGGAGCCGTGCAGAGCGATCGCAGTGCCGTGCCGCTCCTCGTCCGCAGCTCGGCTTCTCCTCCGTGTCCGGCTCCGGCGTGCTCCGCGGCGGCGGCGCTCCGGCAGCTTCTCCTCCCCTGCTCCGCCCTTCTCCTACGCTCTCTCTCTCGGCTTGGTGCGGTGTGCCGGTCTGTGCTGCGGTGGCGGCGAGGGGAAATGAGGGTAGGGCTTCGGGGTGCTCCAATTTATAGGCGAGCTTGGCCAGCTCCAATGGCGAACGGTCTCGATTGCGCTCGGCCGATCGAAGGGCCGTGGCTCGAGTGGATCTAGGGCTCCTGATGGCGCGGGTTCGCTTGGCGGCCAAGAAAGGAGGGGACAGGAGGGGAACAGCGGGGTCCAGGGCTCTGCCATGCTGTCGGCTGTGGGACCGGGGTCACGCCATTCGCGCGACACCCCCGGCAGGCGCGTCGCCTTCGTGAGGAAGAAGAACAGTGGGGGCGAGAGCGGCTGACAGGCGGGACCGGGTTGGCAGCGAGCGCGAGCGCGAGCGCGTGTGTGCCGATCGTGCGCGTGCGCTGCCGAGCCGCGACGTGGGCCGCGCGCGGTGGGATGAGGAGAGGAAGGTCGGGCGGGCTCGGGCTGACTTAACGACCCGACTGGCCGAATGGCTGGCCTAACTCTCTTTTTCCTTTTCTATTTTCAGTTTAGTGTATATATACATATATTGCCCATTTTAATTTATTCAGTAAATACAAACATAAATTGCAATAAATCACAAATGTGATGCATAAGTTATTATTCTATGTGATTGGAATTAAAATGCAAACTACACTCCTTTATTTACCAATTTCATAATGAAACCTATATGCTTGCACAAGAAAAATAGGTTTTCTCAATAAATAAATGAAAAATTTTAATTGGTTGAGATTTTTAGATTGTGTGGATTTTTAGGGTTGTTACAGTCCTCCCCCCTCATTAGGATCTCGACCTCGAGATTCAGAGTTAACGTACCCATCGAAGAGGTAAGGAAACATAATCCGCAAGTCCGATTCTTTCTCCCACGTAGCTTCCCTTTCAGTGTGATTGCTCCACTGTACCTTGCACATCGGAATGGTTTTGTTTCGCGTCTCTTTGGTATCCCGTGCCAAGATCTTGATCGGATGTTCCTTGTATTCAAGTGTGTCTTGCAGGTCTAATGCATCTGTAGGAACTTGCTCCTCGGGAAGCTTCAAACACTTCCTTAATTGCGAGACATGGAACACGGGGTGTACTCCAGATAATTCCTCCGGTAGTTCCAGCTTGTAAGCAAGCTTTCCAACCCTTTTACAGATCTTGTATGGCCCAACATATTTTGGTGCCAATTTCCCTTTTACGTGGAATCTGACGGTGCCACGAAGTGGAGATACCTTGAGATAGACATAATCCCCAACCTTGAACTCAAGCTCTCTACGTCTCCTATCTGCATAACTCTTTTGCCTACTCTGTGCAATTCTCAAATTTTCTCTGACCTGTGCTACGCCTTCCTCTGCTTCTACAATCTTAGCAGGGCCAAAGAATGTCCTCTCACCTGGTTCTGACCACATTAGTGGGGTCCTACAGGGTCTCCCATACAATGCTTCAAACGGTGACATCTTGAGGCTTGTTTGATAGCTGTTGTTGTATGAGAACTCGGCGTGGGGTAGACAGCTCTCCCATCCTTCCTTGTACCTCAATACGCAAGCACGTAACATGTCCTCGAGAATCTGGTTCACTCTTTCTGTTTGCCCATCCGTTTGCGGGTGGTATGCGGTGCTATAGTCGAGCTTGGTTCCGATGGACTTGTGCAAGGATTTCCAGAACTGTGATACGAACTGTGAGCCTCGGTCAGATATAATACTCAGAGGCGCCCCATGTAACTTCAAAATGTTTGATACGTATAGATCTGCTAGCTTTTCAACTCTATACTTCCTTTTGACCGGTATAAAATGTGCAACTTTGGTTAGACGGTCCACTATTACCCATATAGAATCATATCCATGCTCGGATCGGGGCAGTCCTATTATGAAGTCCATGGATATGCACTCCCACTTCCATTCTGGTATCTCAACTGGTTGTAGCAACCCTGCTGGTCTCTGATGTTCGGCCTTGATTCTATTGCATGTATCACATCGGGCTACATGCCCTGCAATGTCTGTCTTCATATTCTCCCACCAAAAGTGCTTCCTTAGATCATGGTACATCTTGGCTGACCCTGGGTGAATGCAATATTTGGAGTCATGGCCTTCTGACAGAATCTCTTCTCGTATCGCTGAATCCGTCGGTACACAGATTCTATCTTTGTACCATACAGTTCCCTGCTCATCTTCTCGGTATTCAGGGCCTCTTCCCAGCTTCATCAAACCACGGATATAGTCTATCTCAGGACAGTTCTTTTGTGCTTCACGGATTCGTGAGGTGAGATTGTACTCGACGCGAAGCTCATTTAGCATGCCATAGGAGACTACCTCGAGCTGGAATGCGTCGAACTCTCTCCTAAGCTCAGGTGGCATAGAGTTGGGGATGAGGGTATGGCAGTAGCTTTTGCGGCTAAGTGCATCAGCGACAACATTAGCCTTTCCTGGGTGATAATGGATCTCAAGATCATAGTCCTTGATGAGTTCCAGCCATCTGCGTTGCCTCATATTCAGATCTTCCTGTGTGAAGAAGTACTTCAGGCTCTTGTGGTCAGTGTAGATGTCACACTTGTTGCTTATCAGATAGTGTCTCCAAATCTTGAGTGCATGTACCACGGCTGCAAGTTCTAGGTCATGAGTCGGGTATCGCTGCTCATGCTCCTTCAACTGTCTTGAGGCATAAGCTATCACTCTTCCTTCTTGCATTAGTACACAGCCCAAACCTTGCCGAGAGGCATCACAATATACAACAAAATCCTTGTGAATATCGGGCAGGGCTAGTACAGGTGTAGTAGTGAGCTTCTCCTTCAAGGTCTGAAAACTCTTCTCACATTCAGGAGTCCATATAAACTTGTTCTCTTTCTTCAGCAAGTTGGTCATGGGTCTTGCAATCTTGGAGAAATTCTCAATAAATCTGCGATAGTATCCTGCAAGTCCCAAAAAGCTTCTGATTTCTGACACATTACAGGGTTGTTCCCACTCTTTCACAGCTTCAATTTTGGCTGGGTCTACTGCGACTCCTTCTCCTGACAGTACGTGTCCAAGGAAAGCAACTTCCTCAAGCCAGAATTCGCACTTGGAGAATTTGGCGTATAGCTGGTTGCGAGACAACCTCTCCAATACGGTCCTCAGATGATGTTCATGTTCCTCTTTTGTGGCTGAATAAACCAATATATCATCAATGAATACCACCACAAACTTGTCTAGCTCATTCATGAAGACCTTGTTCATCATGTTCATGAAGTATGCCGGAGCATTAGTGAGTCCAAATGAGACTACTGTGCACTCATATTGTCCATATCTAGTGACAAATGCAGTCTTCGGGATATCTTCTTCCCTGATCTTCATCTGATGATACCCTGATCGGAGATCGATCTTTGAGAAGTACTTGGCCTTACTCAATTGATCTAACAGATCATCGATGCGGGGCAATGGGTACTTATTCTTGACTGTAACCGCATTCAGATTCCTGTAGTCAATGCACATCCTCATCGTGCCATCCTTCTTCTTGACAAACAAAACGGGAGATCCCCAGGGCGAAGCACTTGGCCTAATGAAACCCTTCTCCAGTAATTCTCCCAGCTGCTTCTTGAGTTCCTTCAACTCATCAGCCGACATTCTATAGGGTCTTTTGGCAATCGGTGCAGTCCCTGGCATCAGCTCTATAACAAACTCCACATCTCTATCTGGTGGCATTCCTGGCAACTCCTCTGGAAATACGTCATTGAATTCACAGACTACTGGCACATCTCTGAATGTCAGCTCTGTCTTATCTGCTTTAGTCTCCAGGGCACATAGGAGGGCTTGGACTCTCTCGGTTTGGGGTACACATCGGACAGCTGTTCCCCAAGGGTGGGTTACCTGAACATATCTAGGTGAACAAGATATCACTCCCCGGTGTTTGGTTAGCCAGTCCATGCCTAAGATGACATCTAAGCTATTGGAGGGTAGTAGGGTTAGGTCAGCTCGACAGTCAAGTCCCTCGATTGTGATTATCACTCCCCTACATATGTGAATGCTTCTGAAGGTTCCTAAGGGCGAGCTAGTTAGGATGGGGTTTGCTCTCGGGGTTACAGGTATGTTATGCTTACGTGCATATGCAGATGAAATGTATGAACATGTAGCTCCCGAATCGAACAGAACTGTAGCCATGTTACCCTGAACTAGGAACGTACCGTACACAGCATCAGGTGCAGCTTCAGCTTCCTCAGCGGTCATGTGGTTCAGTCTTCCTCGGGTAGCAGATCCCCGGTTCGGTGTGCCCTGTGCAGCTGCTGGTGCGCGGTTGAGGTCGGGGCACACAGCCACACGGTGTCCAGGCTTTCCGCATCCGAAGCAAGTGAAGGGCGCACTGCCTGCTGTAGCTGTCGCAGGAGCCTTCCAATTGCTTGTCCTTGGCGTGTTGGTAGCGGGGGCGGGTGTGTTCTGCACAGCTCGAGTCGGCGCAGGGTAGGTCTGAGCGGGGCGGTGATAGTTGCTGCTGTTGGTACCACCACGGCTCGTTCCCGAAGAGGGTCCCTGGCGAGTCCGAAAAGACGGAGGTGCACCCGTTCGCTGTCTCTGGGGTGGAGCAGTGCGAGCGGGTCCCTCAGAGCGGCGCTTCTTTCCCTTGTTCTGGGCCTCGAATTCCAGTCGTGCTTCCATGCGATCCTTCTCGATCTCAATACAGCGGTCAATCAGCTCACGCAGAGTGTAGCTCTTGTTCCCTGACAGAGCCAACCTGATCTTGGTCTGAAGTCCCTTCCTGTAGTAGTACATCTTTTCCTTCTCGGAACTCACGCAAGACGCAGGTGCGTAGCGGAGCAAGCAGTTGAAGCGGGTGGTGTACTCGTGGATCCGATCAGCTCCCTGGGAGATGTTGCGAAACTCGTTCTCCTTGGCCTCCATGACTCCCTCAGGAATGTGGTGGTCACGGAAAACCTCGGTGAACTCATCCCAGTCAATGCGGGCTGGGTCCTCGTGAGCGCTGGTGTAGTTGTCCCACCATGCTCGTGCAGCACCGGTCAGCTGGTGGCTAGCAATCCCAACACACTCCTCGTCGGAGCAAGTGGTCAGGTCCAGCTTCTTCTCCATCTCTTTAAGCCAATCGTCGGCAGCGAGAGGATCGCTGTCGGTCCCGTCGAAGGTAGGTGGCCTCAGCTTCAGGAAACCCTCCAGTTTCCTTTGGAAGTCATTCTGGGGTGGCCCGTGGTGCCTGTTCATCCCAGCAGCTATGGCATTCAGCAGCTGGGTCTGCTGAGCCATCACTTCTGCCAACGTCGGTGGCGGCGGCGGTGGCGGAGGCACGTTCTCGCCTTGTGGTGGCGGATTGATCACTGGCGGTGCATCCTCTGCCCGGCGCAGCTCTTCTTCCAGGTTAACTCCAGCACGTCTGCCAGCTGGGCGTCCACGGTTGCGACCACGCCCGCGTCCTGGCGCAGGTGCGAGGGAGGGCTGGCGGTTCTCCAGGCGCGCGGAACGTCTCATCGACATCTGAAGCTATTAGGTACGTGCTCAGTGCAGTAATAATCTTGTAGTGGTTTAAGTAGGAGTTAGATGTTTTCAACGATTTAAATGAATTAAAATATTTTTCACGCTATCCTACACTCAACCAAAGAAGCATAGAGAACCATAAGAAGCATAAGATCCAAATGTCACTCATCACATGGTTATTATTACATAAAGGATGTTCCTAGCTGCTAAGAAGATCGTGCTATGCGCAGATAGCCAATGATAGGACAACTCATGGTATCACTAGTCTAAGGGCTACGCAGGGTCCCATAAGCTACTGGTGCATAAGGTCAATAGCCATTTGATCGGGATCTCAATAGTGCCATCGCGCAGTGGACGAAGTGGTGGTCCAAGGCTGGTCATCTGCAAATTTTTCAAGAAACGGATTAGCAGGTCCTCGTATTAGATAAGCCATTGCATAAAAAGTGAATGCAAGGTCGGTAATATAACCGAAAAAGAGTCTGGCTTCCTATTCTAACGTCCATTTTCTATGGGTCTCGTCCTACAGTCAAGTATGGCTCTGATACCAACTGAAACGACCTCGATTTCCACGAAGGGAAATCCACAGGCTCGAATTGTAATTCAACAGATTGCTTGGGACAATCCATGAAATTACCCATATCTCAGTTGACACCAGGATCCATACAACGATAATTAAGTCTTACATAAACATTTATTACATCGCCACACTGGCGGAATCAACATTCAGAGAAGCTTTAGAAGATGCGGAAGCGATCCATCCTTCACGGCCAACTTGAGTGTAGCACGTGACCCTATTCCTCGTCATCATCTCCCTCGAAGTCGTACTCAATCTCGTCACCTGACAGCAAATTTATCAGTACGATTTGTACTGGCCACGGAGCCCACCTATGCAGCATTTGCTTTGTGGAAAGTGGATGCAAGGCTATACAAGCAAACCTATAGGCTGAGGTTTTCCTATGCAGCTGTAATCAATGTTTAATTAGTCAAGTTTTATCACCAATTAACACCATCATCCCTTTTCCCATCACCACACCTCACTTACCCACACCTCACTCTCATTCGACAGGCCCAACTCCCTCTCGGGCCTATCTCAGCGGCACACTACCACAACGGGTACACTGCCGGAAAAATATCATCCAGGGGGAGAAGAGAACACTCACTACACTAGTAGAAGCTTCACAGGAAAGGTCCATAGCCAACAGGTTGGCATATGTATCGATCGATCAACCGTACACTCTGCAGAGGTTTCACTACCCACAAGATTAGCCATCATAGGTGTTGCGCAAACACCTAGGCAGAATTCCGGGTGCTTGCTTGCCTAGGTCGATGCCACCCTACCACTCAGCCCTGGGATATTCCGGATCCTACACCGTTATGCTGAGACTGGGAGACACAGTACCGGGCCCATCCAGTGGTACTGTGCATCTAGAACGGAACGGGAACCCATCGACCGTCTCCGCCCACCCTTATCACCTTTCAACCTAGCAGTAGTGGCACCGTCCTACCAAGTAGTCCAGCCGTCTCCCGCCCATCAGAAGCGAGTGAGTAGAAAAGGATTCCCATGAACCTGAAACTAGTCCATCCTAGGTTTGACCAAGCAGGCATCTTCCACTTAGGGGATACTCTCCCCGTGCCATCACAGCACCTCCGTCCACGGGCTTCAAACCACCAAGGCTATCCCACCCGGAACCTCCTCAACAACTTTACCCGCCACAGGTATCTCGCTTGGGGATGCCCAGGTTGCACCCCCGGCACGACTTGCCCCATGGGCTCGTCTCACATCCCACTTGGTCGACATCAACCCTTACCACGCACCCAAGACGCACGCAGCACTCTCTCCCAGTAGTTATAATCAGTTATACACCGTTCCAATTCTACCACATAGCATATAGCAAGTAGTAAGTAGTGGAAGAGTAACAGTAAAATAAGCAGCAGCTAACCTAACAGCGGATAGCAGGGTAAAGTCTTATCAAGGCAGGTAATTCAAATATACTACCATGCAACCAATCCATACATAATCATAAAGCAATAGCAACAATGTCATTTGCAATGCGTAATAGGATCTAAGGATTTGGTGGGACGTGGCACCTTCGTAGTCGTCTCCTAGCTCTTGGAAGTACTCGTGGTCGTCTTCCTTAGTCAGATCCTCCTCCGGCTCTGAAATCGAACACGAAATAGTCGCGTCAGCGACTCCTATAGAGTATTTCAGAAAAATCCAATAAAACAAAGAGCCAAATGCACTCAAACATAGTCTTAGATTGTAGATCTCATTTTCCTGAGAATTTTGATATATGGTGCGCAATTTTTGGTCATCGTATGAATAAGTTATGAATTTCCGAAGATTATCCTATTTTCTGAAAATGGGAAAACTGGTCGGTTAATCAGGGGCAGCTCGGGATGTGGCGCGCGGGTCCAGTAGTGCGGCATGTGGCGCCTCAACAGAACACAGACCCGATGGTCGTCCTGGTGTTCGATGCTGGTTCCCAGAGAGTTGCCGGAGTTGGCGTAGCTCGGCGGTGGTCGGGGGTAGCTCGGCTGTGGTTGGGGGTATCTCGGCGGAGCTCGGTGTAGCTCGGTTTAGCTCGGCGGGGCTCGGGCGAATCGGAGATTCGGGGCGCCGAGGGTGCCGCTCTCCCGAGCTCTCCCGGGGAGGCTCGGGCGAATCGGAGATTTGGTGCGCCCGAGGGTGCCGTTCTCCCGAGGTCTCCCGCGGAGGCTCGGGCGAATCGGAAATTTGGGTGCCCGAGGGTGCCGTTCTCCCGAGGTCTCCTGCGGAGGCTCGGGCGAATCGGACATTTGGGTGCCCGAGGGTGCCGTTCTCCCGAGGTCTCCTGCGGAGGCTCGGGCAAATCGGAAATTTGGGCGCCGAAGGGGCTGCTCTCCCGAGCTCTCCGGGGGAGGTTCGGGCGAATCGGAAATTCGGTGCTAGCAGGGTTCCAGGGCGTCTGTTCAAGGCGGCGGTGTCTCTCCGGTGTGGCGGTCGGTGACAGGGCGGCGATGGCCATATTTCGGCAAGACAGGGCTCGGCTATCTAGCGGCGGTGCCGAGGCAGACTTAGCGAACCTCGGCGGCCTTTCTTCGCAGCGCGAGGCGACCGGGGGTACTCGGAACGGATTTCGGCGAGGCGGAACCTGTCGGCGGCGATGTCGTCGCGACGGTGAGGTTCCGGCGGGGCTAAGGAGGTCTTCTAGGAGATGTATACGCGTCCAGGGTCCAAGGCGATGGTATACCAACTA
This sequence comes from Eremochloa ophiuroides, assembly GCA_038502445.1. Taxonomy (NCBI): domain Eukaryota; kingdom Viridiplantae; phylum Streptophyta; class Magnoliopsida; order Poales; family Poaceae; genus Eremochloa; species Eremochloa ophiuroides. Next base: position 6,766,076 of record JAHLJS010000004.1, on the reverse strand, counting down.
CCAATTTTGGCTACCGAGCTTTCCAAGGTGCTCGGTTGTGGCGGCGGCGTGTCGCCGACGACGGCGGAAAGCGGCATCGCGGCTACGACCAAGTATTGGTTCAATCGAATGCGGTCTTGTCAAATTGGTGAGGCCAGAGAGGCATACAACACTCTGGTGGCGAACTTAGCCATGGCATGACCTTCTTTTGGCTACGGCTCGCGGCGGCGCTCCGGTAAGGTCGCGGCGCACGCGGCCAAGGCGATTCAGGCTTCCTCTAGCGCTTAGATCCGCGTAGCTAGCTCAAGGGGGTCGTGGCGGTGCTCCACGACGTTCTAACCTGTACGGGTGCTAGTCGGATTGCTCGGAACGGGTGATTCGGCGTCGGAACGCGTCGGTGGTGAGCGCGCTCCGCCGAGAACGCGTCGTGCTGCGTTCTCGGTCTAGCAAGCTTGTAGTCCGGGGGTTTCGGCCGGTCGAATGAGTGCATGGTGCAGGTGATCTTCCCGAGCCGGTATAGGCTCGTGCCTGCGCGTCCCGAGGGTGGAACGCCATGGCTAAAGCAGGGCAAGGTTCGGACATGGCGTGCGGTGGCTCACCGTGGTGTCGGTGAAGCTAGGATGGCGGTGCAGTGGCGAGTCGGAGCCGTGCAGAGCGATCGCAGTGCCGTGCCGCTCCTCGTCCGCAGCTCGGCTTCTCCTCCGTGTCCGGCTCCGGCGTGCTCCGCGGCGGCGGCGCTCCGGCAGCTTCTCCTCCCCTGCTCCGCCCTTCTCCTACGCTCTCTCTCTCGGCTTGGTGCGGTGTGCCGGTCTGTGCTGCGGTGGCGGCGAGGGGAAATGAGGGTAGGGCTTCGGGGTGCTCCAATTTATAGGCGAGCTTGGCCAGCTCCAATGGCGAACGGTCTCGATTGCGCTCGGCCGATCGAAGGGCCGTGGCTCGAGTGGATCTAGGGCTCCTGATGGCGCGGGTTCGCTTGACGGCCAAGAAAGGAGGGGACAGGAGGGGAACAGCGGGGTCCAGGGCTCTGCCATGCTGTCGGCTGTGGGACCGGGGTCACGCCATTCGCGCGACACCCCCGGCAGGCGCGTCGCCTTCGTGAGGAAGAAGAACAGTGGGGGCGAGAGCGGCTGACAGGCGGGACCGGGTTGGCAGCGAGCGCGAGCGCGAGCGCGTGTGTGCCGATCGTGCGCGTGCGCTGCCGAGCCGCGACGTGGGCCGCGCGCGGTGGGATGAGGAGAGGAAGGTCGGCGGGCTCGGGCTGACTTAACGACCCGGCTGGCCGAATGGCTGGCCTAACTCTCTTTTTCCTTTTCTATTTTCAGTTTAGTGTATATATACATATATTGCCCATTTTAATTTATTGAGTAAATACAAACATAAATTGCAATAAATCCCAAATGTGATGCATAAGTTATTATTCTATGTGATTGGAATTAAAATGCAAACTACACTCCTTTATTTACCAATTTTATAATAAAACCTATATGCTTGCACAAGAAAAATAGGTTTTCTCAATAAATAAATGAAAAATTTTAATTGGTTGGGATTTTTAGATTGTGTGAATTTTTAGGGTTGTTACATAAATGATGTTTTGTTTCTGATGGCAGCCATTACTATTGTCCCAATTGTACCATTCCACTGGTAAGTTGGTATGGGAATTGCTGAAATTCTTAGGAATGGCCATCTGGCTTTAAAATGTCAAACCAATAGAACAAATTATTTCTTGTCATCATACCAGAATTACCACGTGGCGTGTGAGGAGTTAGTTCAGACATATAGGCCAATACACAAATGATATGAGATATTTGATTACGCGAGGTCATCAGATTTTGTTCCCTCTTTTTCTTTTTCTTGGATTTTTCCTCCTGTTGAAATTTCGGTAAGAGTCCTCTAGAACGAAACTAGTAGTCTCCTTTTTATGTTCGTTTATAATTATAATTACAAATTGTACCGTGATTCTAATCTCAAGTCGATCCTACTGTATTCGATCATGTCTAGAACTTTAACTATGCCTTTTATTCCTAATGATATTTGGGAGAGGATATTCCCGGTCGGTACTGCTGCTTATTTGCATTTCGGGCTACAACTAGTCAAATGGAGTTGGCCTGGCCCACAGGACAACCACAACAGCAATGGCAGCAATCTTTTTGTCCAAATTTCCAATGACCCATATGAAAGTTATACTCTTTTCTCTTTTATTTAAAAATATGAAAAGAAAGGATGTCTCATAGTAAAAGGGAGAGGTTATTACATGTCACACCTTGGCATATTGTTTTTCTAGGTATACAAATATAACTGTAATGCTATTTGCTAAAAAGCTCAAGTAGAGATAAAGAAAGGAATATGCCACTCACAAAACGGAAAAAATAAAAACATTATCTAAAAAAGTGTGGAAATCTTCATTAAAAAGTACTACCTCTGTCCACAAAAGATACAAATTTCGCTTTCCAATAAGTCAAAAATCTTTATGTTTGATTAAGTTTATAAAAGATCTTATTTACATTTGAATCTCTAATTATATTTATTATGAAAATATATTCCATGACTAATCCAACGATACTTATTATACATCATAAAATTCAATATATTTTTATTAATATTTGATCAAAAATTTAGTATCTCTGACTCCTCATAATGCGATGATTGCATTCTTTGAGGAATGGAGGGAGTACTGCTACGCATTCTTTGAGGAATGGAGGGAGTACTGCTACTATATCATGGCCATGCATATATCTATGTTCCTTCAGTGGGATGAAATAAAATGCTACTGTGGAGAGATGCCACGATACAATTGGGCAATGAAGAACACTGTTTACATCATTATTGCTTGCAAATATTCGGTATAATTACGAATTTGGATCAGGCTAGTTCGAGTATTCACAAAATAGTTTAGACCCTGAGCTCTACCCAAGCAACGTCTCATTTTTTAGGGACAACTCAGTTTAAAACCACCTCTACAAATGGTTCCAAAATAAGCCACAGCTTGGTTCCAAAATAAGCCACAGCCGCCCCTGCATATGTATTTATAGGGGTGACTCTAGATCCAACCACCCCTACAAGGATTTGAAGGGGCAACTATAGATCCAGACACCCTATAAATGTACGCCGAAGAGTAAAAAGTATGTGTTAAAATTTAAATTCTAAAATGGACTCAAATAGAGAACAACCAAAATAAAAAGTTGCAGATCCCCAAAAATTATACAATTTTGTAGTTGACAACTTTTTCATCTAAAATCATATAGCTAAGGAAAACTACATCTTGATTTTTCACATTTAAATTTTTTTTTTTTCAAATGACCTCAGATGGAGAACCAAAATGAAGGTTTTAGGTCTCGAAAAGTTATACAACTTTTGTAGTTGACAAATTTTTCATTTGAAATCATATAGACAAGGAATACTATGTATGGATTTCTCTCATTTAAAATTTGAATTTTTCAAACGACCTCAGATGGAGAAACAACAAAAAAAAAACACAAGTTGTAGTTCTCAAAGTGTTATACAACTTTGGAGTTGGAGAATATTTCATTTGAAATCATCCAGATAAAGATAGTTACGTCTAAATTCCTCGTATTTAAAATTTAAATTTTTTCAAACGACCTCGAATGAAGTGGTTAGAGAAGTAACGCGTGAGGCCGAAGGTCACGTGTTTTGTAACACCCCTGGTGTTACTATAACTAAAACCTGCCATGTCATCATGATTGCATGCAAATCATCTCACATAAACTCATTCTTACTGTGCAATAACTAAAATAAATTTATTCTTATATATGATTGTGCATAGGTGATTTAGAGTAACTCATTGTATAAGTGTTTGTGGTTATGTGTAACTATCTAAATCTAATTGGAAAATAAAAAGAAAATCATTTATAAACTCTAAAACGGACCCCAAATCCCAATTTAAAAATAAAAGGAATTAGATGTTGGGTCTTGAACAAAAGTTGTAAATATTTAAAAGTTGAGAAACTTATATTTTGGGTGATTTTAAAGTTATTAAATAAAATTTCAAATAAAACCCTACTGTGATAGAACCGCCTAAATCACATGGCCCATAGGCACCTGTCATTGTTACTAATGACCTCTGACAGCCGGGCCCGTGTCCCAAATGATCTAGAAGGTCCTGCTGGGCTACATTAGCGCCCGATTTCCCCCGACAGGATCCCATTGCGAAGCCATTACAGAATTACAACATTTCATAACAAATTACATCAGAGTGAAAGCGCGGAAGGTTTATAAGGTACTTAGATTACAAACCATTTGTCTAAATATGATTAAAGTGCAAATATTACAGACCATAAATAAAATAAGTAGCAGTGGAATGACGATACAACATAATTAAGTATTTAATGATAAGAACCCTGCCCATGGGTTCAACCTTACTCCTCCTCACTTCCCTCCTGTATCACTGTCACACAGCAGGGGGCGAGACAAACCTCCGACTGCTGTATCCCTGCAACATGGGGTTAACAAACCCTGAGTACTAGGGTACTCCGTAAGACTTACCCGACTAAGAAAAAGGAATGAGACTCAGGAATGCAGGCTGAGGGAGTCAAGGTAAGGCTTGAGCAAGAGTCAAGGTTTTGCAGAAAAGCATTACTAACTTATTTCAATATTTTATTCAATTTTATTTATTAATAATCCATGATTCCAAATTCATTCTCTTATATCATCTTAATTTCAAAATTCATTTACCATTCTCAAAACACCTAGTTTCGAACCACTTTTCAGTTGTAGGTCAAAGGATCAAGTCTCCATATCCGAGGAGCAACGACGATTCGAATCGATTAGTACCCAGCTGGGGATCCCTATCCACATTGTATATGTAGCACTTAAGCTTGCATATACCAACTCCGGCTACCACGGCTTTTCTACCCCTGAACCGGTCCTACGCCACCCGAGAACACAGTACTCCTCTCCTCTCCAGGCACGCCGGCCACGAGGGTACACGCTGCTCTCGCCATCTCTCCACTCCCAGTGCGTGGTTGTCGGTTCAAGTAGTAGAGCCACCGGAGTCAGAGCTTTCCGTAGTATGTGGCTAGTTGCAAAGTCTCGATCACAGCAGGCCTACAATGAACGGTCCCTAATTCTTTTCCGCCGGCGACATTGCATTGGGACTCCAACCAAAATACAATTGTCCCAACGGTTTTCAAATCCCTTTCCCGCCGATGGTCAAGCATTGGGACTCTAACCCAAATTCACAACCAACGAACGAAAAACCCGATGGTTACGGTGCATTGGAGCTGCTACCTAAGTACACAACTCCCGAACGGACTCCTGTCCCTTTTTTCTTTCTCATGATTCATAGTATCACATTCACATAGGTCAAAAATAGCCCTTTTTATGCAAATCTAAATGGGTCAAGCAGGGCTAAGCATTTTGAATATTTTTATTTTTAAACAGGTTTCCGGGATATTATGTATCAAGGCAGGCAATGCATCAATATAGGTGACAAACAACTCCTCACAACCTAATGCAATAATAGACTCAAGTTATAAATATTTTATAAAATACAAGGAAGGGGGCTGAATGCACCGGGGCTTGCCTTGGATTGCGTACAGCGTCGGGTCGGGCTCGGTCCCGCAGATGTCGAATCCCTGGACGACTTCTGGAGGGACCTCCTCAGCAGTGGCCTCGACTTGGAGCTCCTCGGGAACGGGCACTACACGTATGCAATGATGTATGTTTAGTATGGCATGAGGACAATGAATGGAATGCTTAAAAGTAAACCATTTAGACCTTGAGTATAACTTTCCTTCACGGAAAAGTTGCAAACGTTTTCCGGAAAGTAAAATAGTGTTTTCATATTTTTGTTTTATTGACCATTTTAACGGTCATAGAAAGCCGCTGCACAGGTTTACTACAACCAATAAGTGACTTCATTACTTTTGTCAAGGATCACTACGGTGAAAGATCCATGAACTCAATCAATCCAAAATCACACCAAACAACAGGCATTATTTGTTTAAATTAATTCCACTATCCCATAAACCCCATATTTAATTAACAAGTGTCCTAACAGTTTCCAATTGATCCCAAACTTAACCAACAGATAGGTTCTACCCTAAAACAGTGTCACATAAATTTTCATGATTTTTGGATAAATCTGGAATTTATTAAAATTGCCCAAAGTTGCATTTATTAATTAATATGCTGATTTTTGGTTCCTACAGAAAATGTCCAAATCTTATATTTAATATTTTTATAAAATACTATATGTTCCAGATAGCACCCACAATTATTTTCATGATTTTTAACCCAAGAGAATTATTTCTATGAAAATAACAAATAGCAATACTATTCATCTAAAATTAAAATGTAAAAGCCTTTTAAAATCGCCCGGGAAAATGAAAAAGGAATTCCACCCGGGGCGGCCCACGAGCGAAACAGGCCGGCCCACTCAGCCTGCCCGCGCGCTCGCCCGCGCGCACGCGCTCAGGGACGCTGATAGGCGGGACCCTCCTGTCAGCTCCCTCTTCACCCTCCCGCGCGCTCGTGCGCACGCGCACCCGCGGCGGCCCGCCGCGGATCTCGCCGCCGGCGGCTCCAGCAACGAAGTCGCGCGTGCCAACGTGAACCCCCAAGTCTAGTGCACACCCTAACTAGGTTAGCCCCGACCCCACGCGCCTCCAACGAGCTTCACCTCGCCCATGGCGGATGCGACTGCACGGTGACCCTGTTCCGGCCGCGAGGGTGCGGTAGGGTTAAAGGAAAAGGGCAGGGGGAGACCAGGAGCCCACCACGATTCTAGACCGATGACTGGCTGAGGCTGAGATGGAGCGAAGCGGCGAGCTTGACGACGGCGGCGGATGCAACGGCTCGGCCTTGACAGCGAAGTCACGTTCCGGCAATCCTAGGGGACAAAATGGAAAACCGACGCGAGCATGAGCTAAAGCATGACTCAGAGAGTCGCAAACGGGAGGTCTAAGAAAGAGAGGCTCACCACAACGAGCTCGATGCGTGAGAGATGGCTGCGGCGGCACTCCGACCGGCCGCGAGAACGGCAACGAGCGTTCTAGGGGCTTTCGGAGCACGAACGTCAGCGCAAGATGAGGCCAACGGTTCGCGGGAAATGGGTATGCTAGAGGTGGGAGCAATTTGGAGATGGTGGAGTGGGAACGGCGAATTTGAACGGGGACCGAGGTGAGCACGACGACGGCCGGAATGGAGAGGGGGGGACAGAGGGGCGACCGTCGCCATTATATGGCCAAGGAGAGGGGAGACCGGGTGATCCTGGGCAGCGCGGGGTCCCCTACTAGGTCGGCTGTGCCCCGGAGGGGCACACGACCGGCCGGCACGGGCGGCGCCGCGCGCGCGGCGCGGGCGGCTGCCGGCCCTGTTCGCGAACAGGGAGGGGGCAGGTTACTGTAGCAATTACAACGCCTCCCTCTCGGTTTTTGGCCAATTCGGCAAGATTTCGTATACCAACTTGAAAAAGTGCAAAAACCAAAATTGTAGGATTTCAAATTCTGAACAACATTGGTCCTGGGACCAACACCAAATTTTAAATAATTTTAAAACTATTAAAAAGGGGGTAAATTCACTATTTGAAATCAATTTCTAATTCTGCCAAATTCTCTGGATTTTTCACAATAACTTCAAAATCTTTAAAAATAAAAGTTGTTCTATTTGTGGAGCTTCACAACTTTCATTAAGGAAGTTTGGTCAGATTCTTGATATTTTTCAAATTAGCATTTAAATTGTGAATTTCAAGGTAGTAATTAGGGTTTAATTTAAATTTCTACTAAGGAACTTCAAAAACACCCAAAATAAAAGTTGTTTCATTTTAAAAGATCTACAAGATTTATTAAGGCACTATCACCAGATTCCAAGTAGATTTTGATTTAGGGTTTTGGGTCCGATTAGGGCTTAAATTCAAATCTTTCTTTTGATTTGTTTTTAATTACCAAATCAGGGATTTAATTGTAACATCTATAACATTAACGAATAAGCCACTCTAAAGACCCTAATCACACTCATATGCAGATGCTTCATAATAAATATGATGACATGGCATAATTAATTAGCCGTAATATCCAGGGTATTACACCTACCCTATGTTTGAATAGTTAGATTGATATATAAATTCAAAAACTATCAAGAATTTGACCTAAACACCTTTAATGAAAGTTGTAAAGCTTTTCAAATTGAACAACTTTTGTATTTGGGAATTTTCAAGTTGTTTAGTTAAATTTTAAATAAAACTCAAATTAGTGTTTAAAGCTTCAAATTTAAAATGTCATTTCAAAAATTATCAAGAATCTGATAAATCTTCTTTAATAAAACCTATAGGTATTGTCAATTAGAACAACTTTTATTTTTGAATATTTTCAACTTGTTTAGAAAAATTTGAGAATTGGGCTGGATTTGAAATAAAATTCAAAATCCATTTTTACCCCCTTTTGAATTATTCAAAATCCATTCAAAATTTGAATTTAGTTCAAAAACAAAAGTTGTTCAGAATTAAATATACTACAACTCTTATTAAGGACATTTTTGAAGTTTATACACAAAATAAAAAGTAATTTTACAAAAAAATGTATTTGGCTCGGGTACTAGTGAAAGGTCCTAAATGGCTAGAGGGGGGTGAATAGCCTATAAAATTTTTTACAAACAACACTTAAACAAAGAGGTTAGGACAAAAATATGGCGAGGCGAATTTTGCACTAACCTACTAAAAAGAGCAAGCCACCTAACCGTTCTAGGCTATTGTCTCTAGTTTTCACACCAACAAACTAAGTCACTACTCTACTCTACTCCTAGGTGAGCAACTACATAAGAAAGAGCTACACAAGGTAAATACAAGAAGGTAAAGAGAGTAGAGTGAGCAATGTTATACCACCGGTGAAGAGTAGAGAATACCAAATGATTAATCAATCACAATGCAATAGAAAACCTCGGTAGAGAGATGACACAAAATTTTTTACCGAGGTTCACTTGCTTGCCGGCAAGCTACTCCTCGTTGTAGCGATACACCCACTTGGAGGTTCACGCGCTAATTGGCATCACACGCCAAACCCTTCTTAAGGATCCGCACAACAAACACAAGATGGGGATCTACCAAGTTACGAGCAATCCACTAGAGTAGCCAATTCGCGATCTCCCGCGAGGAAGGCTCAAGAACCACTACAACAAACACTCGCCCAAGAGACAGTATCATTGAGACGGCTTATTAAATCGTGCCTAAGGAAAACATTCTGATGAGCCCCGCAGTATTTAGATACGAACACAAGAGACGGGCCAATAAATCGTGTTTAGCATAGAACTAAGATGTCGTTTTAAAATCACGAATTTTTTTCAAACGCTAGCTTAGAGACATATCTAGATACGATTACTAGGACCCGTCTCTAGCACATTGGTTGTGCGACTTTGCCGCCATGAATTGGTGAAACAATAGGCGCCAAATTTTTCTCGTGCACAAGCTGTTCGCGCGTTTTCTCGCTAGCCATAGGTTCCGTTACGATACAGGAGGGATAGCACAGAACAAAATTCTCCGATCTAATCAAAGACGTCTCTAGGTTTCCCACGAGCTCTTCTCCCAAATCATCTCAATCCTTTTCACATCTATTCGTCCTTCCACCCCACCTAATTTGCATCCATCCCATGGCGTGCTGCTGCAATCCTTCTCCTCCTGAGTAGGTGCAGTGTAGTTACCCCAATTTCTGCTCTAGAGGCTGGTAAGTTCATCCGTACCCTACCAGTTTGGATAGATGACGAACCTGTGATTAATAGGGGATTCCAGGCATACAGGTCTTGGGCACAAGGGGATAAGTCATTGGGTGTCCACGCGAGTCACCCCTGTTGTTGCTTACGGCAATCTGATCTGCTATCACGGTCGAGCCGTCGAGGTCTTCAGTTCTTCAAGTACGCATAATTTTCTCCATTGAATCTGCAATCTTCCTCTGTGCTCCATCCAAACTTGGCATAAGATGTTGATACTTTTCAGCACGCCAAGTGTAGTGTTGTTTCTTTTGTTTATGCAGATGACTTGTTCGATCATTGGTCTGTGTACAGCAGTTATGATAATTACAGTTTAGAAAAAGTTATGCTAATTCAATTGCGAATCATATTCTTTATGTACCAGGTTAGCTCTTTATTTTGATCTGCTAGAGGTTGGCGAAGACGTGCAAGTTCAATATCTGAGGATAATTTTGCAGAGGCATTCCAAGGTGAGTGACTTAATTCTAACTTATTTCTTTATTAAAAAAATCAGTAGTCCTGTATCTGAGTTATCATAAAAATCTAAATCCAACTCTTACTATATATTATGATAAGTGTCTGAGATTGACCATCATGTTTGTCAGTTAGCTGCATTTGTTGTTATGTGTATTTACTATTCTCTCTTGTACTTAAACTAGAACTTCAAGCGGTATCAAACTCTGTTCTTTCCTAACTCTGATATTTTCAACATATATATTTGTTTATTTTCAGATATTCACCACAAAGTAATGGATAGGGGTTGGATCAATAAACCTAGGACTAGCATTGAGTACAGAATGGGAGTGTATCAGTTTCTGCAATTTGCATTCCGTGATAGATCAAGACAAGAAAAAATACTCTGTCCTTGTATTAGTTGTGCAAATAGTCTGATGAAGAGTTATACTGAGATTAAAGAGCATCTTTGGTGTGATGGATTCTTAAAAGGATATACTAAATGGACTCACCACGGCGAGGATCCTTCACTGCTATCTACTAGTCATTCTATGCACATAGATTCACACCTTAATGAAGACAGCAGCCCCTCCGAGGCTCAGCCACCAAGAGTTGATGACATGCATGGACTTATACATGCTGCTCTATGTCACACCCAATTTTAAGGATAAAATTGAATGAACCAACTTATGTGCGCCCAGAGATCAATCACACACATAAGTGAAAAATTACATAGTACCATCACAAGGTTCAATATATAACGAATAATATCACAGAGTCTTTACATTAATAACAGCGGAATAATATAGATAACTCTCTCGCGAAAACTCCAATCCACAGGGAATAGTTGACTGGTGAACACAATCCTAATAATATTCAGAAGAATCCTCATAGTCATCTGTTACCCATCCGGGATTTTTAGCCAAATATGAAAAATAAAGCAAGCGTAAGTACATGTCGTACTCAACAAGAATAACATGGGTTTATGAGGCTCAAATAAGGCAAGATACTGGTTGACAGCGGTTGCTTTTAGTTGATCTCATTTTAGCAATTGAGTAGCAACAATAGAATATACCAAGGAACAAGATTTGCATGATCATATAAACATGATAATTAATATGGAATAAACATCAATAGAAACTTCAAATAAATCAATATTCAATTAGTTAAATTCCTGTAAGACGTCCAAGGCCGTTCGTGACCGTGAGCACGGCTGATATATCAGTTTTACACTCTGCAGAGGTTGCACACTTTCACCATGAGTCGTGATTCCCATGTGTCGGGGTTTGCAAGGCCCACACTACACTGCCAAGGTGCATAACAGGGTCTCACTATGAAGTCTTTCAAAAGGCTCTCTAACAAGTTACTAATCAATCCGGGCACAATGGCAAGGGGCGGTAGAGCCCTCCTTCCAAGTGGCACACACACGCAGCAGTACACACAAGGACAGGAGCCGCAAAACAACCAGCTCGGCAAGGAACCTTTCAAGATTAATAGCATGATAGAAAGTAACTCCATACTTGACTAAAGCCAGAGCCATATAGCCCCCATGATTGCGCTGTAAGTCCCGGTGTCATACTTACAGATAAGTCCTTAGTCCATGTTGCTAAAAAGCATCTTTTAACTTTTATTCCATAATCAATTATTCAAGTTCATAAGATCATGATCCATCAAAGCACTAGCATCACTACTCAAATGCAATCTCATAGGTAACAAGGATCAGGTCATCAAAACCTGGGAATAATCACTACGGTTGCCAAGGTAGACATATGCATCATGAATTTAGTTATTAAGGTGAATAGGCAACAAGGATGGTCCATGCTATACTTGCCTTGATCAAAGTACTCTGGAGAACTTGGATCCTCAATGTATTCTTGATCACCAACGTATTGCACACCGTCTGAACTCGATCATAAAATCACCACATAATCATCGAGACAATCATACACGAAGCAAACAAGATCTATATTAGAAACAGTACACCAACAGTGGAAAAACAGATTGAAAAGTGTATAAAAATAATCTACGCGTCGCTACGATTCCAACGATATAAAGATCACGAAAATCGGAGTTCAAACGGGAAAGTTATGAAATAAACAAGTTTTACTTTAATAAAATAATAGATTAAATTTAATCTCAAATTTTAAAAGTTGAAAACATGAGTAACAGTAGTATCATTAGATAGATTACAAAATTACGAATCTAACGAGACTTGAACGGATCAAATCGGAGCTAAAACGAATAAAATATGGCCGAAATAAACAGAGTGGCAAATCTGTAAATATTGAAAACGCCTTTTGAATTAAAACCGAGGAAATACGTTTTCTAAATAGGAAAGCGTAATCTGAGAAATACGCCAAAGGACCGCGGGTTAGAACATTAAAAAGCTCAGGGGGTTCTCTGCAAAATTGCCGGCGAAGGGGTATCTCTCACTGTGAGCCGTTGGATCGGCCGTGGACGGCGTAGGTTAGCTCAGGGGAAAGAGGGGCGGCCCTGGTCGCCGGAGTCGGGTGGCGCCCGGCCGATTCCTCGCCGGAAGATGGCCGGAGACGGCGTTTTTCAGGGCTAGGAAGCTCGGCACACCTCGGGATCTGGTCGGGAAGCAAGAGGAGCTCAAGCTAAACCTATCTATGGTTTCGGTTGCCACAGAGGTAGCTCGGAGAGGATGCGGCGAGCTAGGTGGCGGGACTATGGCGGCGGCGAAGCTCGGCATCATGGCTATAGTGCACAAAACTGAGGGAGAAGGGGTCGGGAAGGTCCCTGACCTTGCTGCGAAGCTTGGAGAACAACCAATTTCGACGGAGAAGTCCTCCCGAGGAGAAATCGACGGCGGCGGCGGAGCTCGGGGTGGCGGCGGCTCTGCGGCTGCGGCTTGGGCAAGATTGGAGGGCGTGGCTTGCTCGGGAACTTGTGGGGAGGGACGGCAGGGCTCGGCCGACTTATAAAGGGGCGCGAGGGAGGCGTAGGAGATCCGGACTCGTCCGAGGATCCCGGCGGCGGACGGTTGGACACCGAGTCCGGTTCGGACTCCAGCGCGAGGAGGGAGGAGGGTCTGACGCGCGGGCCCCGCATGTCTGTCTAAGGCAGGCTGAAGGAGAGGGAGCGGCTCCAGCAAGGAAATGGGCCGGCCCACGCGGAGAGGAATAGAGGTGGCCTCGGGCTCAGCCTGGCCAGTGGGCTGCGCGAGAAGGAGCAGGCCTTCGGGCCTAGCAGAGAGGGGAGATGGTGGGAGAGTGAGGGGCTGGGCCTAGGGCTAGAAGATGGAGCCCAGGTCTGCAGAGAGGAGGGGTGAGGTTTCCTTTTTATTTTCTAAGTCATTTTTCAAATGAGTTTTCCATATATGTTTGAATATTTTCAAATCTCAATAAAGTGCAAATCAAACAAAATATCTTTGAGCAGCATGGATGCAACAAATCATGTTTCTAATTCCTATGATTTATTTTAATTGCTAAAAATTATTATTTGCTAGGTTAATATGCCAAACAATTGCATAAATAAATCAATTTAAATTCCTATTTTCAAAAATTAAAAATTTCCGGGTGTTACACTCTAGGTCTAGGAGGAGCTGATGAACCTAGCATACCAAGTTTAGGAGCTGATGAAATAGGTGACATTGATATGACAATTCATGAAACGTCTGAACAAAACACTGAAGAACATGTTGAGGACACCACATTGCAGAAATTATTAGAAGATGCAAACACAGAATTATATCCAGGATGCACAACTTATTCCAAACTCTCATTCATTCTGAAGCTGTATCAAAACAAATGCTTGTTCGGCTGGAGCAAAGAGTCATTTGATGCACAGCTGAAGATTTTTGCAGAGACCTTACCTGATGCATCAAATGTCCCAACAAACTACTACCAAACCAAGAAAATAATCAACGAATTAGGTCTAGATTATGTCAAAATACACGCGTGTCCAAATGATTGCATGCTTTTCCATGGTGATCATAAAGACAAAGATATTTGCCATATTTGCAAGTCATCCAGGTGGATAACTCCAAAAAATAAAAATATTATTGGCGGTAAGAAGAAGGCAGCAAAGGTTTTCCGTTACTTCCCTCTAATTCCAAGGCTTCAAAGATTATTTGCAACAGAGAAATCTTCAAAAAATATGAGGTGGCACGCAGAGGAGAGGACGGAGGATGGTAAGCTACGACATTCTGCTGATGCTGAAGCATGGAAAAATTTTGATACTATTTTTCCAGATTTTAAATTAGATCCCCGCAATATTCGCCTTGGCCTTGCCATTGATGGGTTCAACCCATTTGGAATGGTCAGCAACAAACATAGCACATGGCCTGTGATATTGGTTCCTTATAACCTCTCACCTTGGTTGTGTATGAAACAATCTAACTTCATCTTGTCCATGATTATTCCCGGACACCCTGGAAATGACATAGATATCTATTTCGAGCCACTAATTGATGAGTTAAATAAATTATGGACTGGTGTCAGGACATCCGATGCTCTTACTAAAAGAAAATTTGACCTACGTGCCGCATTGTTGTGGACTATACATGATTTTCCTGCATACACCTCTGTGTCTGGTTATAGCACCTCTGGAAAATACAGATGCCCAATTTGTGCTGAACACACATCTTCTATCTGGCTAAGTGAGGGGCACAAATATTGCTATATGGGACATCATCGATGGTTGCCCAAAGACCATGATTTTCGTACACAAAAGCAGCCATTCGATGGTAATGAGGACCATCGAACTGCCCCTCAAGCAGCGAGTGGAAAGTCAGTCCTTAGTAAATTAAAAGGAAGGGAATTTAGTGTTTCTAAATTAAAAAATAAGAAAAAGAAGGAAACTTCCAAAAACAAGGAAAAGAAAAGAATGAGGAAAGCGAAGGATAAAACATCCAAGCCTTCATCAAAGGGTGCTTCTAATGCAAAGGATCCTATGAACTGGTGGAAAAAGAATAGCATCTTTTTTAGATTGCCTTACTGGGAGCATTTGTTATTGCGTCATAATCTTGATATGATGCACACTGAAAAAAATGTGTGTGAGAATTTTATTTGGACTCTACTTGACGATAAAAAGTCAAAAGATAATCTTCAAGCCTGTCTTGACTTGATTGAGTCAGGCATACATCGCAGTCTTCATCCAACAATGCTTGAAAATGGTCGATATGACATTCCAAAAGCTCCCTTTGTAATGTCCAGAGAAAACAAGGAGATGTTCTGTTCAATTATTCAAAACATTAAAATGCCATCAGGCTATGCATCCAATATATCAAGGTGTGTTGACATGAAAGCCTGCAAGTTAAGTGGCCTAAAAAGTCATGATTACCACATTCTAATCGAACAACTTCTTCCAATAGTGTTACGTAGTTGCTACCCCAGCAAGGATACATTGTCTGTTGTTATCAGCATATCCAATTTCTTCAAGTCATTGTGTTCTAAGGTGTTAGACATCTCTGAGCTTGACAAACTGCAAGAACAAGTTGTGCTGACACTGTGCAAGATGGAAAAATTATTTGTACCTTCCTTCTTCACTCTTATGGTTCATTTAATTGTGCACTTGGTGGATGAAGCTAAGTTGGGTGGCCCCGTGCACTATAGGTGGATGTATCCATTTGAGAGGTAACTCCGTATGTTTGTCAAATCTTCCTTGTCCAGATTAAATTCACTAAACTAAATATTTTTAATTATATTATGTTTTGATAAATTTAGGTATTTTGTTCGTTTGAAAGGTTATGTGCGTAATCGGGCACAGCCCGAGGGGTGTATTGCAGAAGGGTACATAGCAGATGAGTGTTTGACATTTTGTTCAGGATTTTTAAAAGATATTGGTAAATCTAGCATTGAAGAGACAAATTTAGGGGACCATAACTACTTGTTCGATAGTTTTGGAGAGCCAATAGGAGCTGTTAAAAATGTGAGACTTGATGCTAAAACACTTATTCAAGCACACCGTTATGTGTTACGACATATTGATGACATAGAAGATTACCGCAGGTATGATATGTTATTGTATAGTAAATTAAACTTGCCAAGAAATACATGTCATATGTCTCAATAAGCATTGTTGATGTTTTAGAGAATTTATTGAAGAAGAAAAGAGAAGGCGAAAGCAATCATCTTTTACTGCTTTTGAATTAGAAAAATTGATTAATGATTGCTTCAATGATTGGTTTTACCACAAGGTTTGTACTTATAAGATAATATCGGAAACGTTCTATACTGTAAAAATTAATTTGTACAAAAATAGTTTGACCAATCTATGTCCTGTAATGCTGTTATAGGTTCTATTATTAAATGATGGAAATACAAACATTCCTGAGAAGATCCTAAGACTAGCTGAGAAACCCAGTAACTTCGCAAGACAGTTCAGTGGATTAGATATTCATGGCTTTAAGTTCCATACCACTTCTCGTGAGAATAATCGTCAAACCCAGAACAGTGGTGTTGTTAATGTATCTGAAGATGACAACATAAACTACTATGGTCGAATTAGTGATATTCTAGAATTGAATTACAATGGAGCATTCAAAGTAATATTATTTAAGTGTGATTGGTATGATGTCCATCACCGTGCTGGCATGAAGCAAGATGAGTTTGGGATTACTTCATTAAATTTTACCCGTTTGATACACACTGGTGATAAGCTCAAGGATGATCCGTTTGTTTTCTCGTCCCAAGTTGAACAAGTATTCTATGTGGAAGATGGAAAACAAAATGATTGGTATATTCCTGTTAGGGTTAGACCAAGAGATTTGTTTGACATGGGAAGGACAGAAGATAATGATGATGAGAATGATATGTAGAATCAGTGACGGAGCTTGGACAGTATCACAAAGGGGGTCCAAGTGTAATGTGACCAATCAAAATAGGGGTCCATATTAGTATTTTCTTGTCATGAGTTGTGAAATTAAGTACTTACCTAAGGAAGCTCCATCCTGTGCATGGGCATGTCTTTGTTTACATAAACATTTTGAAGTTCAATCGCTACTACTAGAGACTTGTGATTGTTGAACATTTTATCATTCATGCATATCTTTTGTAACTTCATTTCATATATGGCTTTTTCCTTTCTACAAATAAACTTGAAGTATTACAATGGTTTCCATTGAAGTTTTGCCATACTTCCTGTAACACAACATTGAATGTTTTTACTCTTCTTCTAAGTGTGGCACATGGCATCAAGATCACGGAGACTACAGAACCTGGAGTTGGAGAACAACTTTCAAAATAGAGAAGTGGGTGACATGAGAAGAAATGGAAACTCCATAAATGATTATGACGGACAAAACATAATGGAGGAGGACTTTCATAACAACTTCTATGAGTTTCGTAAGTATAAACTACAAATCACTTTTATAAATACATCTTATTAAAAATTAATAATTTACTATATCATTTGTGTAGACCCTGATGGTCGCATGAAGAGACGTCGAGGAACAACAAAACTTGCAGATGTTGAGGGTCTACCAGAGGGCACTAAAATTGTAGTCACGTTGGATAGGTTCAACATGCCTATCTCAAAATCTGCTGCTATTCTTGGATCCTACTTAGGTACACTTGTTAGGAAACCACACCTTGCACCACTGAATATTCAAAAGTGGAGTGACCAAGTCTTCAAACGTGTGTACCATCAGAAAATGGTCGACGAAGTGGAGGTACAGTTCTGGATCTTTTTCTCAAGAAATAAATTATATAATAATGGATTGGTCTGATTAGATTTTTCACCTTTTTTTAATATGAACTAGAGAAAATTTGCAATTGATATGAAGGCAAGGAAATGGATTCTCACTCAGTTAGGTAACAAATGGAGGCAATACAAGTGACATTTGAAGATTGCATTTTACAAGCCAAACTTACCTATGGAGCGAGTAATACAAAATGTTCCTCAAACTGTTGATGAATCTCAATGGGCAACACTTGTTTCATACTGGTACTCGGATGAGGCTAAGGTAAATTATTTCTAGAATTGAATAAATGATAATTATTTACTGCTGATCACATATTACATACATATGTTATTTAATTAGGCAGTGAGCAGGAAGAACCAAGAGAACGCAAAAAACATTAAGCACCCACACACATTAGGGAGAAAAAGTACTGCCAGAAAGAGAAAAGAATTGGTAATTCTCTACTACTAATGCTTTGTAGTTCATGCTTCTGAATTTATTACTTTTTATCTACCATGGGAGAAAATAGTCATATCCTGATTTACAAATATAAGAAGATGCCCGTGGAGGAGAGATTGATCGAGTAACTTTATTCAATGAATGCCATAAGAACAAAGAGGGGGCATATGTGAATCCAACAACTGAAGAAAAAATGGTATGGACCCTAAAGTATAGCATATGTCTCTGCAATAAATATAGCACGCTAAATCTGATTCTTCTTCTAATATGTAGAACCAAGTATACATGGTATTGGCTGAGAAAAAGTTAGATCGTGAGCTAACTGAAGCTGATATTGAAGAAGCTATGAACACCGTTTTTGGAAAGGACCATAGTGGTCGAGTCAGGGGAATGGGTCCAACAGTTACTCCTTCAAATTACTATGGTGTAGCACTTGGAAACTCATCAAGCAATGCACCAAGCTCCGGTAACTGGAGAGAGGCTAAGGGATTCATGAAATTTGTGTTGTCATTTCTACAGAAGAAGTTTCCAGAAGAGGACTTAATGTCTCAAGCTCCACAATATCTTCAAGACATAAAATATGTTTTTTTTCAAATGTCATACTGTTTAAAAATTAGAAGTTACATGTATTTCCAGCAGACGTGAACTTTGTTTCTCTCAATTAATGATCCATGTTTTCTGTCCTTTTTAGTACTGGATAGTGCTTTTTCTGTACATCTTGATTTTAACTATCGTTTATGTTCTTAACAAACTAACATGTCTTTTGTACTTGTAGTTTGCCATGAACTGTGCAACAGAATCAATGCACAATGGTTCATCCTCTGATGGTGGAGAGTCACATGGATCTTCAAATGAAGAATAGGAGCAAGCTACAGACATAATAATTTCGACAAAGCTAGATGGATAGTGCATAGGCATGCTTCTTAGGGTTATTTAGTTTCAACTATTAATCAGACCCAGCATTGTTTTATCTTTTCGCTAGTACTGAAGTTTGTTTTGTATCCTGGAAAAATTAGTTACTATGCTGATTTCTCTTGCATTACTCTGATGGATGCTATGGTAATGTGACAGATGCGTGGTTGATAATATGGAATTATTACAATGTTGTGCTTTATGAACTTTCTATAGTAGCTAGGAAAAAGGATCTAATAGAGTAGCGACAGGTGCAACTGTGTCTATTCAAATGTAAACTGCCTCTATATGCAATGTTGCACCAAGCAGAACCGTGCGTAATCCTTGGCAAGTCGTCTCTACGCATAACATTGAGACAGATCATATTGTATCTACAACTAAATGACCGTCTCTACATGCAGCATTCAAAAGTGTAAACCGTGTCTATTATGTGCACAGAATGAATCTAGCGACGAAATAACCGTGTCTATTATGTGTGCAGAATGAATCTAGCGATGAAATAACCGTGTCTAGTCTGATGGGAACTGTGTTAACATATTAAAATTTCAAATTTTGTTTTTGAAACTAGAGACGGGTAATTTTAAAATAAAGACGGGCGTTCTTGCATCTACAAAATTCATTTGAATTTGAATTCCATGTTATAGCCACAGTTTGGACCGTGTTAAAGGACCGTCTCATGCTAATAGAGACGGGCTTTAAAACTGTATGTAAGGCCTTGATACGGTGGCAATGGCTACGGCTCTGAGACGGGTGTAGAACTTGTATCTAGTGTATCTAGATACGGTTATAACCGTTGCAACAATACATAAAAAACCGTATCTACATGTGTGGGTTTCCTGTAGTGAACCCCTTACAACTTCACCGATCGAAGGCGGAGACAATCACCAACTCCCCTCAACGATCCATGCGGCTCCAAGCCGTCTAGGAGTCAGCAAACTCCAAGAGTAACAAGAGAATCCGCTGCGAAATCCACTCATCAAGTGCCTCTAGATGATCACAAGCATGCAATGCACTTGATGCTCTCCAATCTCACCAACTGATGATCTCAATCAAGTGGAATGTGTGAGAGAGGAGTGGAGAGGCTCACTAGCTTGTAGAGTCAATGAAAATGTGCAAGAGAGAGCACAAACCAGGCACTCCACTACTTATAGCCCCCACTCAAAGATTCAACCATTACTAACTGATTTCAGAGGCACCGGACGCTCCTTTAGTTCACACCGGACGCATCCGGTGCAGCGTCCCATGTATCGCCTAGCGACACGTGTACTAGCCGTTTGAATTCGCTCGCTACGCCGCTCACACCGGGCACAGAGCCATCACACCGGACGCTCCGACGCCCGTGTCCGGTGTCCATGCAGAAAGGTTCCAGAGAGCACATTTGCTCACCGGACGCGTCCGGTGCAGGGTCACCGGACGCTCCTTGGCGTCCGCTGCTACAACGGCTTTCTGCTGCTCGCCACGTCAGAGGCACCGGACGCTAGAACAGTGTTCCCAGCGCGTCCAGTGAAAACTTCACCGAACCGGCCCGAGAGCACAGGGTTCACACCGGACGCGTCCGGTGCTACCCCACCGGACGCTCCCAGCGTTCGGTGCACACGTTTTTGCACCTTTTCAAAGAGTTAGCCACCGGACAAAAGTTTCCGGTGCACTTTTCTACTAAGTTAAATCACCAAAAAGCACTGACACTCCAAAGTGTCTCTTACTTTAGTGCACGTGTGTTAGCATTTTTTAAAGAGTTTTCCACGGATTTTGTTAGTGTCACTAGCATCTACATGCATATGCAATGAATGTGAACACCTAGTGGCACTTTGATAATTGCATTTCACAAACGATTTCTCCCCTCTTGATAGTACGGCTATCTATCCTAAATGTGATCACTCTCTCTATAGAGTCTTGATTACCCAAAGCAAAAGAGCTCCTATTGGTTATACCTTTGCCTTGAGCTCCTAGCTTTTTTTCATCTTCCTTCTATTCTCTTGATGAAGCTTGTGGACACCTTTGATGATGGACTTATACCATTTGTATGGATGCCGTCATTAGGGCTTTCTCCTCTTGTTGATGGACTTACACCATTTGCATGGATGCCGTCATTGCCCTACACTTGTGGCCTCCACCAACCCGGTCCTTTGCTCCATCTTGTTGTTTGCTAATTATTCTCATGAAACACTTAGAGCAAATATTAGCAAACAAACTTTCATCAATTACCCAAAACCAAACATGTGCTTTTAACTAGCTGTTGACGGTAGTTATTGCTCATTTTTACCCATCAACTAAACATGAATCAAGGGCATAAAATAATACACAACATAGTTATGGGGTTCGATTCTAACAAGTTCCACGAGTTTTGTTTGTTTTGCAGGGTATAAAAGGATATTCAATTTTTCAACAATTAAAAGTATCTCAAATGAGGAATTGGAGTTCACCATTGCATAGAGCTTATTGAGACGATCGAAACGGACCTATGGTTCGCTATTTTTGGAGTCCGGAATAGAGAGATATGGATTTTACAAACACTGGAAGATTCTAAAACCTGATCTGCGGGATTAATTAAAGGCTGCGGGATTAATTGGGCCTAAATCAGAATTTGCCCCATTAAAGCTTATGTGCACATGATGGAAAGGCTTAGTACCATATTGCTTCCCCAAGGTGGAGGGGAGGCCAGGCGCCCCTATATATACAGCTTCAGGGACCCCTTAGGCTCCATCCCTTTCATTATTATAATTCATAATATTCTCTACTTAGGGATTGGATGGAGAGGTGCCCATTGAAGGATAACCTCTCTCCAATGTAGTAGATTAGTTCTAGTTGAGAGTTAGGGAGATCGGAGCCATGCTTCGGTTCTGGAGAAGTCTTCAGGGGTCTGGTATATCTTTGTATCTCATCTTCGTAAGACTTATGCTTTAATATATTTATCTTCTCTATTTACTTTACGCCTTGAATTTGATTGGTTAGTATAGTTGTTATACTTTGGCATAGGATCTCCGTTCGCATCGAGTGCTCTAGGTTTCATATGGGATTAGAGTAGTAATTAATAGTATAGACGTGGTGTCTAGACTTGAGGTTACCTGAGATTGCACTCAACCTTACGAATAGTTGTGGTAGCCCCAGGAGGTGACAGCCCTGATGGCCGACGTATTCCACCTCGTGTAGGTTGACGATTGTAGGACCGTAGTCAGAACTTCCTAGTCCCATTCTCATCCCGTTCTGTGGATAGTGTTCTGATGTTCCCGAAGTGTTATTGTGTGATTGCTTTATCTACTATAAATCAGTTATTATAGAACCCCACTAATAGAGAAGTCTTTAGGAACCTTAAACTCCCCCGTTGCCCTCCCACTTTAGCTATCTACTCTTTTAGCATTGAATTCTTCTGTGTGTCAATATCATTTAAGCATAACTCCTATCATTTATCGTTTACCCCTACTATAGTCTATTTGGTGTACTAAGTTAGTAGACACATGATGGTCAACTATCAAACTTCTTTAACCATTGTTTCCCTGTGGTAAAATATAAATAACGATACCTGAAATACTCCTGATAAAATGCTGCAATGGTATTCTGTGCGCTTGCGGAATCTTTCATATTTGTAACACCTCTGATGGTACGGTTAATTAAAACATGCCATGTCATCATCATTGCATGTAAATCATCCTGCATAAATTCATTTTTACTATGCATTAACAAAAATTACTTTTATTTCAACATGTGATTGTGCATAAGTGCTTGAGAGTGATTTATTATGTAAATGTTTGTGTTTGTATGCAATTATCTAAATTAAATTGGAAAATAAAAAGAAAATCAATTATAAACCCTAAAGCGGACCTAAAACCCTAACTCAAAAACTAAGCATAATTAGGGGTTGGCCTTAAACAAAAGTTGTAAATCTTTAAAAGTTGAGCAACTTCTATTTTGGAAAATTCTGAAGTTATTATAAATAATTTCAAATAAAACCCCAATAAATATTTTAAAGTTTAAACTTGAAATATAAATTTAAAAACTAAAGAGAATCTGATGAAAGTGCTTTAATAAAAGTTTTAGATCTTTTAAAATGGAACAACTTTTATTTTTGGGGATTTTAAAGTTATACACTGGAAATTCAAATTAACCTCACATTAATGCTTTAAAAATTTAAATTTGAGATGCTATTTTAAAAATTATCAAGAATCTGACAAAACTCATTTAATTAAAGATGTAGACCTTGTCAAATTGAACAACTCTTACTTTTGCAGATTTTCCCTGTTGTTGAGAAAAGTTATGAGAAATTGTTTGGATTGCAAATAAAATTCAAATTGGGAATTTACCCCCTTTTGATTAATTTCAAAACCATTTAGAATTTGACCGTGGTTCCAAAACTAAAGTTGTTCAGCACAAGATTTTCTACAACTCGTATTTGGGAAATTTTTCAGATTCTTATTCAAAACAAAAAGTAATTTTGCAAAAAACCAATAGGGGAGGCTTATGCTGCTACAGTAACTCGCAGGGGGCGGCTCTGTGCTCTGCCGCGACAGCCGCGCCGCCCGCCGATGATGCCCGGGCCCGTAGGGACCCTCTCCGCCTCGCGCACTCCCCTCTGCCCTATTTAAAGCCTCGTAGTCACAGTTTTCTCTCTCTCTATCTCCATTGCCGCCGCCGGTGTGCTCTGCTGCTCGACGAAAATTCACGTAGCCCACAGCCTCGTTGTTCGCGCCGCTTCACAGCTAGTTTGGCCTTGTCCTTGCGGTTCGTTTGAGCCGAGCAGTGCCGAGATTGGTTGTGGGAATAGTCTGCGCGGCCGTTTTTGGCTCCGCGGCCAGCTGGAGCACCGCCGTGCTCCGCCGCACGTGGCTGGTTTGTCTCGGTGCACATCTCTCTCCTTTGTCACTCGCTTCGTGTTTCGCGTGACCCGTTGATCGACATCGGCTCGTCGGTTTTCTTTTTCTTCCGCAGAATTCGCCGGAAAATGCTCGCCGTCGCTGGATCTCGCCACCAAAGCTTCCGGTACCGCCGCGTTCGTCGCTCCGACCACCTCCTTCCAAATTGGTACACGCAGCAAGCTCTAGGTGAGGTATCGGTCATTCCCAAGGCCTTCCTTCCACCTCTACCACTCCGTGGCCGCCGGAACGACATCGCTCCGACGAGCTCTGTGTGCCGTGTCGCCATGGTCGTCACTAGTCATGCTAGCGTCGTCCTCTCGCCCAACTAAACACATGGACGGAACCGTAGGATTGAGGCGGACGTGTAGGTAGGTTCGTCTTCGTGGGAGAGGCGCCGCCGGTGAGCCCGAGCTGGTGCGCCACCGTCGTCGAGTGAGAGCAGGGGGTGAGGGAGGAAGAAGAAGGGAGAGGTAGGTGCCGGGCTGGTTGGGCCTACTGGGCTGGCCCGGTTACGCCCGTGCGCACGCGACGGGAGTGAAGGGGGAATTGGGCCGCCTCGGGCCGAAATGGGGCTTTTCCATTCTTATCGCGAATTAAATTATATTTTCCATTTTCTGATGTAATGATTAGTGCTGTACTTTATCATTTTTGTGTAGAATTCAATGTTGCTTGAAAAATTATAACATTAATTTTGTTATCTCTCTGAAGTGTATAAAATTTAATAAAAATACTAAATAGAGAATTTGGGAAGTTTCTATAAGGGCTGAAATTGTGCCTTTTAATTAATAAATGCAAATTCAAACAATTTTAATTAATTCTATATTAATACAAAAATCATGAAACTTTGGTGAGGTACTGTTTAGGTCATGGACTTCCTGTGCACAAATTTGTAGCCCATTTAAATGAAGTTAAAGATTAATTCTTAAAGTATCCCTAATTATTAATAAAGAAAATAACTAGAAAATGTATGTTGGGCTAGTGTTTGAATTATTTCTTGATTTGTGTGCTACCTTGAAACTTTCTAGAACTTATGAAACCCTGTACCCTAGTGTTCATGGTAGGTTACTGTTCATAGTGTTATTAATATGATCCACCTTAGGTCTAGTTAATCAAAATATGTAAAAGGGTATGATTTCATGTAAAGGAAAATGAATTGACCTCTAGATGCAACTTCGTGTGTAAAAATCATTGATTAAAATGTTTTCCCTACTTTAACCTACCAGTCCTAGGGCTAACACACCCACTGTTGGTCCTAGTTAGGATTTACCTCGTACCTAGATGCATCTAGTCGCGTAACCCTAGTTCTTGATTCGTGTATTATTTCATGCGTGATTAGATGATCAATGAAATGATTAGGGAATCCTAATGACTTGGAATTGGTAACCCTGGGTTGCTGATTGATCTAAAGGAGGAAGCGTCGATGTCAAAAGTACTTCAACAAATAGACTTGGCTAGGTTGCATGTTGGGTGCAACCTCGTGGGTAAAAACATTCCGATAGATTATTCCTCATAAGTGGTAAGCCAAGTCGACGTATGACTAGTTAACTCTACGTTACCGTGAGGGAAAGTTGTACTCAACCTTCTAAATTTAGCTTAATTTTCATTAATTCACACACTGTAGTACATCTCATGCATCATGGCATACATATCATCATGATAAGAATGCATTATTATTTCGTGTAGTGAACGCAGGACGAGTATTGTCGGAAGAAAATCCTGAGTGAGATCTTCACTCGGTGGACGGGGATCTTCCTCGGTGATTGACTTCAGGGTTCTATCTACTCCAGCAACAGGCAAGCCCCGGTGCATTCAGCCCCTTTCCTTGTGATTTACAAAATGTTTATAATTTGAGTTAATCTACTGCATTAGGTTAATAGGAGTTGAGTGATAACCAATTGATGCATTACCATCCTTGACCACATATCCTAAATGAGAAACTGATTTATTTGAAAATGTTTGACCACAATGCTTAGCCCTGCTTAGTGATTAGATTTGCAAAAATGCTATTTTAACTGTGATGATATGAAACAAATGAATCATTTTATGGGAATGGTTTGTCCTCGTCGTTGGCAGTGTTCTTGGCCAGTTCATTGTTATCGACGGGGATGTGTTTTCCGTTTGGTTGGCCATTTGATTGGGTTAGAGTCCCAACTATCGTCGCCATCAGAAAAGGGATGTGAAAACCGGGTGGATCACTAGTGTACTTGGGTTAGAGTCCCAATGCATGGTTTCCAACGGAAAAATATTTAGGGACCATTCGTTGTCGACCTGCTGCGATCATGACTTTGCAACTAGCCACATACTACGAAAAAGCCTCTGACTCCAGTGGCTCTACTGCTGGAACCGATAACCAAGCACTGGGAGCGGAGAGATGGCGAGAGTAGCGTGTACCCTCGTGGCCGTCGTGCCTGGAGACGAGAGGAGTACTGTGCTCTCGGGTGGCGCAGGACCGGTTCCGGAGTATGAAAAGCCGGCGGGGTTGGCATATGCAAGCTTAAGTGCTACATATGCAGTGTGGATAGGGATCCCCAGCTGGGTACATTCTAGGATTCGAATCGACGTTGCTCCTCAGTTAATGGAGATATGATCCTCACACTTACAGCGAAGAGTGGTTCGAAACTAGGTGTTTTTGAGAATGAAAAAAATTGAAAGTACATGATATATGAGAATTGATATTGCAATTATGGATATAAATAAAATAATATTGAGATCAAATAATGAAATAGGATAGTAATGCTTTTCTGCAAACTACCTTCACTCTTGCTCAAGCCTTACCTTGACTCCCCTCAGCCTGCATTCCTGAGTCTCATTCCTTTTTCTTAGTCGGGTAAGTCTTGCGGAGTACCCCATGTACTCAGGGTTTGTTAACCCCTGTTGCAGATAAACTAAGAATGCAATTCTACGTGGGACGTGCTGGTTAACGGATTATGCATGAATGAAGGTGTGTGTATGATATAACCCTTGGGCAGGGTGTCTAGTCATATACTGCTGCTACACTACAAAACTCTGGTTTGGGGATAATGTAATCTAAATTTGTAAAATTCATTTTCTATAACACTTCCGCACTTTTTACTCTGATTCAAATCAGTTTGTGTAAACTGTTGTAATACTTGTAAGGTCTTTACAATGAGATCCTCGGGGAAAATTAGGATTTCCTAGGAGACCCGACAGGCCACCTAGGTCAAAGGAAACTCGTGCAGACTAGTCAAAGGTCCTTAGGGACGATGACGGGGCACAGTGGGCCCTATGATTAAGGCGGTTCTGTCATAATATTCTATTTGCACTTAATAAATACCAACAAGCATTTTTGGCGCCGTTGCCGGGGAAGCAATTGGCATAAGAGTTTTATAGTGATCTTGATGTCTGCTAATTTAGTGTACTACTAGATTTAGTATGATTACCCCTGTTCTGTTGAGTTGTGAAATAAGACAGGACAACAGAAGCTGTTTTGACCTTCTGGCAAGTTTCCACATTGAAGAGCTCAGGGTGCCTGAACATTCAAGATTCATCAATAATGGAACCCTGCCATCTCACAGGTTTGCACACACACACACACACACACACACAGATATATATATATATATATTTCTTTCTAACCCTGTGTAGATTGGAGAAGGAGGTCGTCGTCACAACAATTCAAATCACATCTCAAATGACGAATATAGAGGCTGTGCTACACACAAGTCATGGTAAGTATGATTAAGAAGGTGAGAAAGTCTTACTCATGGATTTTAAACTTTTAAGTAGTTATCTTTTAATTTTTGTATCTCATTACATATTTATTTTAATTCATGCATCCACACCATTTAGTGTATATTCCCTCATATCAAATCCATATCATGTTTAGTTCTTGCATACATTCCATACCACTTGCATATTTTATCTCTATTTGAATAAATCCTTGTAATGCTTTCATGTTACCTTTGTTCGCTATAGTATACTTAAGGTTCGGAGAAATTTCATACATCTTTTAAATTAGGCATGGTGCTTAGTTTAAACTATTTTTTAAATCATAATTAGACAAGGTGATTAGTATGATTTCCGAACCAAGAGGTGTGATGATTTTACTTTCAAAGGCTTTTTGAATTAAGCGTGGTGCTTAGGTTAAAATGCCTTCCTAAGTCAAATTGGACGTGGTATCTAGGATAATTTTTGAGCCGCTCGTATGCTGTAGTAGACATTGGATATTTTGTTGGACTAACCCTTACAGAAAACTTCCAATTAAATTTGGGTAAGTCACGAGATAAATTCAAATCAAAGATGAGACAGGGCACATGCTTAACTTCAATAACTTTGCAGAGGAAGACATAGCTCATTCATTATGGATGGAAGAACTATGAGTATTAATGATTCATTCACTTTATCTTCTGCTTGCAAGTTACTTGGACTCAAGCCATGCCTGTCTAGAACATGATCTATGCTAACATAATATCAACCCTATCTTCTTAGTACCGTAGATGGAACACGATAAAAATCTGGACAAACAACCTCTGTTCTAAAGTTGTACATCCCTTCAGGTATGTGTTGTCCACTAATCGGTTGCAGGCATAATAATGAATGGCGTGACAAGGTGTCATAAGATCAAAAAAGCAAAAGATGACAAAGAGGATAAGCAACAAAGGAGACCAGATGCTTATGAACAACTAAAGATGAAAGAGAAGGAAAGGACCACCAGTTATCTACCCTTCATTACTTAGTGCCATCACGCTCTAATAATGAAGGTAATATCTTAAGGTAAGTGATCACTTTTTTTCCTCTTGAACTTGGAATGCAGATAAATAAAGACACAAATATGTTAGAGTTACAGCTTTAACTGATTAACCTAATTAACTCAACATGCTTTGTCCTTTAAGATTGTTCATGGCATCATTCTTTTAATCTCAGTCTTAACCAAATGTGCTAAAACATTGTATTCTATCTTTGGAAGATGATAGTCATACTCATGTGAAAATTTATATATTATGTAGAAATAGACAACAATTCCATTGGTTAAGCAATTTAAATCTTTTCTGTCATATGAACTTAAATGCAACATTAATGCTTAATCGTCTGATCTTACCACTCATGTCATGAGTAAAACAAATTATGCAATATCAACTTTGTCTTGTTCAATGTGCCTATGTCTAGAGAAGAATAAATAAAGAAATAGATTCGGTTCTGTTGGTGTTTTTCTCACCAGCAGAGCACATGCACTTGATCTCTACCTTGGTTTTGCAAACAGGACAACACTTCAAGTAAATTTGTTAATTCCCAAAATTCTACAAGTGAAAGTTCTGTGAACATGCACGCTGAGCAAGATGCTATCAGCTTCCACTATTAATGCTCTACTTCAACCTGCTGGCCTAAGCAAAGAACAAAAGTGACATCACCATCACCAGAGGTGCAACCATCAAGACCTCCATCTCTAAGACGGAGAGATACACAAGAGTGGAAGAAAAAGTCCTGTCGGTAGACTTCAAATTCCACACCCTTGCCTATAAGGTAACATGGTAGTTATCTAATTAATTAGTATTCATAATTAACATTAGTAATTTTACTTTAGCATATTCATCTTTATGCATATAAAAAAAGAGGGAGAAAAATCTTTATTGCCTTATTTACTGCATCATGAAACATTAAAGCCCCATATGAATAAACTTATAGAATATTCGCTATGGTGGCATAAAAAATATAATAAAAAAATGATAATAGAATTTGTATTTACTTTCTTGCATTATGCAAATCCTAAGCCCCATGAGAATAAATATTCTCCGTGATGGCATAAAAATATATAGCATGCATACATATTTGATTGTTGCATAAGAAAGTTAGAAAACCCTAAAAAGATAATCCTGCTAGAATTAGTCAATTAAAGTCACCTCAGAGAATAATCAATTACTTATTGGCTGACCGCTAAACCCTTATCACATTCGAGCTTCGAGGTTTGGTTTTCCTGTTGGAATATAATTATGCAGGATAACACTATGACTAAGGAGTGAGTCTATCAGTGGAGCCCACTAGGACTACTGCTGGCAAGCTCGCCCTAAAGATCATCAACACCAAGTATTGCAAACATCTAGCTTGGGGAAGGAGCATCCCCTAGTTATCAGGTAACTATACCTATGCGATTATCGAGTCTATTTTATAAAGTCATAAAATGCCAAAAATATGTGAACACATGAAGGTTTACCATAGTACCATAAGAAAATCTAAAAATACCAAAAATATGTGAGCACATAAAGGTCCACACTTTTTAGAAAAAACCAAAAATATGTGGGCACATGAAGGTCCACCCAATTAGGAAAACTTCTGCTGGAAATATAAAATCAATCACTTACCATGAAGTGGTATTAACCTAACCTCTCTCCATGAGATTTGGTATTCTTGTTGGCAATTGAGTTTTACAAGACAATACAAGATCAAGAGCTAGTCAACCTGGCACCCTTATGCTGCCAGTATGCCTGCTCCCAGAAGGATTGCTCAACTTGCAACATCAAAGACCATGTCAACATCCAGCTTGGGGGAGGGCGCCCTCCATTTAAATTCAGCTAAGTATAAATTTCTCATCCTTATTATTGTATCATATTGCTTTTCACGTGAGTTAGCTAGTGAAATAAAATTTGAAAACCAAATAAATAGTGTTTATGTTAGTTAGTGTGTTTGAATAAAATAAAAAGAGAGTGCTTACAATAATTTTTCTCAGACTCGATGGAAACCATGCTCAGGAATTTGATAAGTTTTCAACCTTAGTTTTCAAACTTGAACCATCCCAAGTTTTCAACCTTGAATCATCTTAAGTTTTAGATACAACCATTTTAACTTGAAGATTTGCTTTGAACCTGAAACTTGTGGGGAG
The DNA here is from genome assembly GCA_038502445.1 of Eremochloa ophiuroides. Lineage (NCBI taxonomy): Eukaryota > Viridiplantae > Streptophyta > Magnoliopsida > Poales > Poaceae > Eremochloa > Eremochloa ophiuroides. The sequence continues at coordinate 6,735,250 of JAHLJS010000004.1, read as the reverse complement.
CAAATGCTTGATCTAAATCTAAGTTATTGAGGGATATGATATGCAAAATTTAAGCTGCTATTTATCTTGTTCCTAGTGATACTTGAATTCTGGACATTTATTTTGAAAATCCTTAAAACCACATGATGAGTTCCTGTATGACAAGAGCTTTATAATCCTACCACAGCCATACATGCTAGATTAGGAAAACATACACATTATATGCTACTTGCTTTGTTATGAGTTTAGTCAAGCTTTACTGATACCTTAGAAACTTGTCATGCTTTTACAATCAAGATCACATCCACTCCACCCATAATGCGCTACTCATATCCGAGTAGGCGTATCCACATTCCACATATTCCATCTAGATCCACCTAAAAATGTTCTACTCCTACACTAGGAGTGAACACTAAAAATATCCCATTGGTTACCCCAGATCAATGCTCTAAAGTTCTTGTTGCTATCTCTTAAAAGAAAAAAGAAAAAGGGAAGTATTGTTGCAAAGAAGAGACATGTGGCTGTGCAAAAGAGTGAGATGAGAGAAAACAATGGGTACAAAGATGCCCGCCTGAGAGGTAAAAATGGACAAGTGTCCGAATTTATCATAACAATGGGTACTCTGATGCCCGCCTGAAAAAAAGAAGAAAAAAAGAAAGATAGTCCATGTTGTCCTGCAACACAATTCCCTAGTGTTTGAAAAAGAGAGGGATGTCTCAACGAGCAAACAAGTAGAATTAGGAATTATCCACCATATATATCCACGTACCACCTCACGTCCACACACATGCACATCTTGATTTGATTGTATGACTTGTTTCTTTGGATCCATTATTTGACTTTACAATATATTCATTGCAAGTATGTATGAGCTGTCTCCTTACCCATAAGCTCCACACAAGCTATTAGTTATAGGGTGAGAGAGAAAAGAGAAGGCATGCATCACTATTGCCTTGGTGAGGATCCCACAAATATCACATATTGAGAGACTTGAGAGAGTCATACAAAGGAAACTCTGAGTTTTATTTTGAAAACTTGTAAAAGCTCCGGGATAAGAGTTGAATGACAGAGCTTGAGACATAGTGTTTAACTTAGACATTCTATCCTTCAATTACCCAAGACTCAAGAGCCATGGTAAACGTAATACAGGTAAGTCTGAAGGTTAGCTTGGTCTACTCTAATCCTTGAGTACTTCTTGGTTTAAAACTGAATACTTGTGAGGGGTAGCTATAACTTTTGATTTATACTAAAGTTTGGCTTTGCTAAGAGACTAGCAAAGGGTAAGCTTGGGGGAACTTGTTGACGGTAGTTATTGCTCATTTTTACCCATCAACTAAATATGAATCAAGGGCATAAAACAATCCACAACATAGTTATGGGGTTCGATTCTAACAAATTCCACGAGTTTTGGTGTTATCACTTGTTTTGCAGGGTATAAAAGGATATTCAATTTTTCAACAATTAAAAGTATCTCAAATTAGGAATTGGAGCTCACCATTGCATAGAGCTCATCAAGATGATCGAAACGGACCTATGGTTTGCTATTTTTGGAGTCCGGAATAGAGAGATATGGATTTTACAAACACTGAAAGATTCTAGAACCTGAGCTAGTGGGATTAATTAAAGGCTGCGGGATTAATTGGGCCTAAATCGGAATTTGGCCCATTAAAGCCTATGTACACATGGTGGAAAGGCTTAGTACCATATTACTTGCCCAAGGTGGAGGGGAGGCCAGGCGCCCCTATATATACAGCCTCAGGGACCCCCTAGGCTCCATCCCTTTCATTATTATAATTCATAATATTATCTAGTTAGGGATTGGATGGAGAGGTGTCCCATTGAAGGATAACCTCTCTCCAATGTAGTAGATTAGTTCTAGTTGAGAGTTAGGTAGATCGGAGCCATGCTTCGGTTCTGGAGAAGTCTTCAGGGGTCTGGTATATCTTTGTATCTCATCTTTGTAAGACTTATGTTTTAATATATTTATCTTCTCTATTTACTTTATGCCTTGAATTTGATTGGTTAGTATAGTTGTTATACTTTGGCATAGGATCTCCGTTCGCATCGAGTGCTCTAGGTTTCATATGGGATTAGAGTAGTAATTAATAGTGTAGATGTAGTGTCTAGACTTGAGGTTACCTGAAATTGCACTCAACCTTACGAATAGTTGTGGTAGCCCCAGGAGGTGACAGCCCTGATGGCCGACGTATTCCACCTCGTGTAGGTTGATGATTGTAGGACCGTAGTCAGAACTTCCTAGTCTCATTCTCATCCCGTTCCGTGGCTAGTGTTCTGATGTCCCGAAGTGTTATTGTGTGATTGCTTTATCTACCATAAATCAGTTATTATAGAATCCCCAGTAATAGAGAAGTCTTTAGGAACCTTGAACTCTCCCGTTGCCCTCTCACTTTAGCTATCTACTCTTTTATCATAGAATTCTCCTGTGTGTCAATATCATTTAAGCATAACTCCTATCATTTATCGTTTACCCCTACTATAGTCTATTTGGTGTACTAAGTTAGTAGACACATGATGGTCAACTATTAAACTTCTTTAACCATTGTTTTCCTGTGGTAAAATATAAATAACGATATCTAGAATACTCCCGGTAAAATGCTGCAATGGTATTCTGTGCGCTTGCGGAATCTTTCATATTCTATTTGCACTTAATAAATACCAATACTAGCTACAGTACCCGGCCCTTATACCCCCTCTGCGCTCTGTCGTGCGTGCGCGCGCTGCACGCCGGCGAGGCTCGGGACCGGTCAGGGTCCTGTCGCCATTGACGCCGGGTCCGTGGGGGCCCTCTCCACGTCGCGCTCCTATCCTCTGCCCTATTTAAGTGCCGGTCATCGTCGTTTCCTCCTCTTTCCTCCATTACCGCCGCCGACTGAGCTCTCTGTCCGGCCCGAAATTCGCTGTCCTCACTGCTCCATTCTCCAATTCTGTTTGTCCCATAGGCTAGCCATCTCTTGGCGCATCCTTTGAACCAGCTAACATCACATATAACCGCCCAAAGCACCGTGCGGCTCACCTTCGTCCCGAAGAATGGCCAGAGCGCCGCCGCAGCTCTTCTCCTCGTGGCTAACTTGTTCGGGTGATCCTCATTCTTTCTCCTCGTCTGTTCTTCTCCCTTGGAGTCTCCCCGAAGCTAACGAACACGCTGGTCTCTCGATTCTTGATCAGGACGTCCGTGAACGTTGCCGCGACACCGGAGAGCTCCGCGGCGAGCTCTGTCACCATCGACGAGCGGTCTTCGATCAACCTCGTCCCCTATCCAGCGTGCGCATAGGCCTCTGGTGAGATCCCTGTAGGTCTGAGGCTAGCTTGTTAGGCTCGACGGAACCCTGTGTTGCCTGTACGCGTCGTGTCGCTGCGGCTGTCCGCCATTGACACTGGCGAGATCACCACCATGCCGAAGACGCCCGTCTTAGCACCTGACTAGGTTATCTATGAGCGGTAGGTGCTCTGACGATGTTCTTGTCGCCGGTGTGGCCACCGTCGGTGAGTCCGACCCGCACCTCGCCGCCGCGCGCCTCGGTTCATGACGAGCGGAGGTGGAAGAAGAGGGATGGGGTAGCTCTGGGCCTAGTGGGCCGTGCTGACCGGCCCAGGACCACAAGGGCGCATTGAGAGCGGGGAGGTGAGAAATGGGCCGTGCTCGGGCTAAATAGCCGGCCCAGTGGCTTATGGAGAGAGAAAATGAGTTTTCAAATTTTCAAAAGAATAAATAGTTATGCATCTTTCTATTTTTATAAGAATAATTATATTGCACCAAAAATCATGAAAATAATTGTAGATACTCACTGTGATATGGTGAATACATGAAAAGTATAATATAAATATTTGGAGCAATTTCTGTATAGGATAAAATGCCTCCCTTAATTCATAAGAGGGATTTCCATGAATTTTGTAGGCTAGGATTATTATCCAAAAATCATGAAATTTGACCTGGTACTGTTTGGGGCCAATATCTAGCTATACAAAAAGTTTGGTCTCTTTTGGAAATCTGTTTTAATACAAAGTTAGTTTTAAGCCTATTTTAAATGCCTTTTTTTAAATATAATAAATAGTAAATGGTTTAAGACATTAGTAGAGTAATGTTTGAGGACTTTGTGAAATTTAAGAAGTCTATGGGACCCTAAAACCCTTGTGTTCCATGGCAACTAAGTTGTTCTTTAGAAGGTAATTGACTTTTCTTAACGACTACTAAAATGGTCAATAAATCAATTATACAACCACCGCCGTGCTTAGTGAAGTTTGATTTACAACTTTATCGTAAAAGAAAGTTGTACTCAACTTTCTAAATTAAGTTTATTTTTTTTATTAATTCATCATTTACTGCATCTCATGCATCATGGCATACATAACATCATGTTAAGCACTGCATTATTATTTCGTGTAGTGAACGCACGGTAATTCTTATCAGAAGCAAGCCCCAAGTAAGGTCTTCACTAGGTGAACGTGGATCTTTCTTGGTGATTGACTTCAGTGTTCTATCTACTCTAAGCAACAGACAAGCCCTAGTTTGGTTTTGATAATTAATGACATCCTAAAGACTAACCTAAGTTGCTAAGTAAGGTTTAGGTAGTCCTATCCATAAAGTGAGAAGCCTAAGGAAATGATGGTGATGATCATAGAAGGCTAAACCATGGATCATGTGATGAAGGTCAAGAAGAGATGATCAAAGTCTAAAGGGAAAGAGATTTTAAGGCAAAGGTATAACATTAGTAGGCTTTTCTCACCTAGTGGGTGTGATCACATTTAGGATAGATAGCCGACTATTAAGGGGAGAAACAAGTGTTTAGATTACCTTCAAGTGCTTTAGGTTGCATTTCATGCCATTGGATCTAACTTAACCTAGAGATCAAGTTAGAAACCCTTGAAAATTATTTTGAAAATGCTAACACACTGTGCACAAGTGTTGAAGACCTTGAGTGTTAGCACATAGAAGCAAGGGACGTGAAAACTAACTTGTTAGAACTCTTTTTAGAGCGTCGGACGCTGGGGTAGCAAGGCTTCGGACTATTGGCTTCGAGAGTCCGACGATCCCCATGCTCTATTTCTAACTGTGAAAGTGTCGGACGTTAGTGGTTAGTCCGACGGAGGGCGTCGGACTAGCGTCCGAGCATTTCGGGAGCTCTCTGCGTAAAATTGCATAGCGTCGGACGATGATTTTCATTAGTCCGACGCACTGATGAGTGAGCATTGTTGACGGTCGTTAAGCACTAAATATAACCATCAACTATAGCATAAAAATATATAAAATAAATCACAAACAATAGGTGTAGGGTTTGATACTGATGAGTTCCACGAGTTTTGTTGTTCTCCTCTGTTTTGCAAGGTATATTTAATTTTGCACGAAATAAAAGTGTCTCAAACGGTGGATTGGAGCACATCATTGCGAAAGGTCTCATCAGCGCTGATCGGAACGGATATATTGTTTGCTACATTTGGACACCCGAGTAAAAAGATATGAATTTTGGAAAATCTACGTATATGCACATGGGACCCACAGAACAGTACATGCAGGCCACTCGGGTGTTGACACGTGGCACAGCAGCAATGCAGCAAAGCAGCTGGCAGCAGCAGCGCGCATGCGCGGTCGGCAGGTGGGGGAGCAGCCATCCGGGGCGGCCAACCAGCCGCATGCCACGTGGCGCAGCACTGCCCACATGCGGGTGGTGCGTGCGTCCACGGGCGGGCGAAGCCGGCCCGATTGGGGCACGTGGCGCCGCGGGGATGGAGGCCAGATGAGGAGGCGCGGTCCAGCTGTCCTTCACGCGACTTAACCGCCTAAACCGATCGGTCCAGTCAGCCAGAAGTATCCGGAATTCTCCAGAATAGCTGCAAACGCGCGGTTCCACAGGCTTAGCCCCGGTTCGGGGGTCAAATGACCGGTTCATCTCCTGGTTTTCTACGCAAGTCGGTTGGTAGATTAATGGGCAACAAAGTAATGTCACCCACCATCCGTACAAGATCGGTTTGATCCCGTGGCTGCTATCAAACGGAGATGCGGATCGATGACGTGGCATCTGGCTCGACCCTCAAGCTATCTCCCCTAAATAAGGACGCCCCCAGCCCCCTCCAGAAGGCATTCTACACCCCGGAGCTTCATATTCTCTACATAAATTAGGGTTAGGTCCCTCTAATTCATCTAGATCTAGTTCTAGTTCACCTAGTTCTAGTTCTAGTTCATCTAGTTGTAATTAGAAAATAGGAAGAGAGGAGAGGAGAGAGATCTGTGGACGATCGGTCCTGTCGGATCTTCCTCAACTTTGTACCTCTACGGAGACAATTCTTCATCGATTCATCTTCAGGGTTCTTCAGTCGGTAATTCTAACTTTTCTATTTAATAAATTCAGTTCTTTCTTTACTTTGCTTATGGGAACTCCACTCGTATTGAGTGCTCTAGTTAATGTACACAATTAGAGTGGTATTCATTGGTGTAGACGTGGTGTCTAGGCTAGTGTTTACCTGAGTTTGCGCCCAATTCTTACGGTTAGTTGTGGTAGCCCCAGAGGTGACAGCTCTGTCGGTCTTCGTATTCCACCATGTCGGAGTTAGTGTTTCGTAGACCTTTTTAGCAGCCTTCCCCAGCTACTTCTTTCTCATCTTTTCGAGAGTTGAAAAGGTACTGTTGCTCCAAAGTAGGTTTAGTATAGTAGGTCTGATCCTTTTTCATCTAGTTGACTTTAGATAACCTCACTCTACCCACCAAAAATATATATCTCGCCTATCCTTGGACATTCTTGATTTGTTTCTAGTTCACTTCGTGTTCCCCGTGAAAAATCGATACCTTGGGATACTCTTAGATGAAAGCTACAACGGTATCCGTGCGCTTGCGGATTAATCTGTGTGCGTTAATAAATACCAACAAGCGTCTGACGGTGTTTCGGGCTGTTGACGACTGAGAGAGTCGGACAGTCCGATAGCTTGAGAAGAGTAAGCGTCGGACTATTGGCTGACAGTCCGATGGCTTGGCGTAATGAGTTCACACTATGGGCATGTGTACGGCAAAGTTTGACCACGAAGTCGGATGGTAAGGCTTAGTCCGACGAGGGGCCTCGGACCAGCGTCCGACGGAATTTTCTTCTCTCCAACCTCTCTGGAAACGTCGGACGCAGAGGAGAGTTGGTCCGACGGTGTTCAGTCCGATGATCATCAGAATGGCATGAGAAGTTAGCCGTTGGGATCGATCGGCTCAGGTTAAATCCTGTTGATACGTGGCTGAAATCCAGGCGTCGGACGCTGAGGATTGGTACGACGGGATCAGTCCGACGCTCAGTCCGATGCCACTAAAAGTGTGTTAACAGCTAGGAGTGCACTTAGGGATATTTATACTCCTTCCCTGGTCACTTGGTAACTCTCTTGCACATTTGATTTATTGCCATACACTTGTGAGCACTCTCTAGCCTCTCACTCACTCACTTGTTCATTCTTGATCATCTTTGTGAGTTGAGTGATCCTTAAGTGCATCATTGCTAGTGATTTGCATTCTAAAGCATTTGAGAGCAAGCCAAGTGTTGGCGGTCGATAACGTCAACTTTTATTAGAACTTTAGACACAAAAGGATACATGAAAACATACTAGTCTATGGTTTTAACTGACAATTTCCACGAGTTTTGCATGTTCTGTATTTCCAGGGACTATTCCAGAAAAGAATAAAAGAGGGATTAAAGTGCGTAATTATCACGAAAAGTAACCGCGACTGGAAACATCATCACAAAGACCCTGGATGAGTGTAGTGTTGACGGTGGATATACCATAATATTCACATTCAAACACCGTCAACAGGCCTCGAATTCAAGGGAGAATAAACATAATATGAACATATTTTATCAATAACTAGTTCCACTTGTACTCTTAAGCTTATGAATGCAGGGAAGACCAAAATAGTGCAAAAGTGAGCAGCTAGGGGTCACCTATGTGGTTCGGCCGAACCATGTCTGGTTGCCCCAGGCCACCACATTTCATCACCTTGCATACAACATCAAATGGAAGAGAGGAGAGCCAAGGGTGGGCCCATGGTGGGGTCGCCCGAACCACTCATGGGGCCCACCTAGCTTTGGTGACATGGCACAATCCTCGTGACACTCTACCCAGCTCATCCCAACCATCAGACCATCATGTGTTTCCATTCAACTGTGGAGAAACAAAGCACATGGATCAAGGCGTGAAACGATCAGATCAAGACAAACTAAGTACAGAGCCACAGTCTATGACAGATGGGGACCGTAGTGGTGGGTCCACCCTACCATAGGTGGTTCGGCCGAACCACCCATGGTGGGCCCAAGCCACCACCGCACTCCAGGACAATGTGGGGACACCTTCTAGAAGCTTTTGGCTGGGCCCACCTGCCATAGAGGGGGTCGGCCGAACCACCTTGTGTGGGCCCTGGCCACCGACTTCCACCACCGCCTTCCTGCATGACTCCCACGTGATGGAATCACCAATGCCGTCCATTTCAAGGCGGTATTGAGGCGGTTTAGCCAAGGGTGAAGAGTTAGGGAGCACACGGATCGCTGACGTGGCAACCCTCCACTCTCCACTATAAATAGAGGTTGCCTCTACCCTCTCAAGATATGATTCATTCAAGATACAAGTGAGAAACAATGTAGTTCCACTCTAGTAGTAGTTGTAGTCTAGTGTGGGAGTTAGAGTTGAGTCGAGTTGCACTCGGGGTCTCCGGAGTTGTCTGCTGGAGAGTCTGGTATAGCTCTTGTATCTTTCTCTTCCTGTAAGACTTTCCTTTATTAATATAATATTTCTGCTTTACTTTACTGAGTCTTTACTTAGTACATTACCATTCTTACAATAGTATTGTTGTGAGTTATCATATTACTTGGTCGTCTTGCATTAGATTATGATCCTGTAACCACTCAACGTGTGTTAGTTCATCGCCTGTCATAGGGTGCTCTAGTTGCCTTGGCCACAGCTAGAGTAGTGAGAATTAGTGTAAGCATGGTGCTTAGACTAGATCTTGCCTTTGATTGCCGCTTGTCGCACGGATTGTTAGTGGGTGCTAGCAGGTGGTGACAACCCTGTTTAGTCTTAGTATCCCTCCATGTGTTTTAGGCAAGTTCTTAAAAGGTAGGCTCCCATAAGAGTGTAGGCGCTTCGGGTAGAGGTTTTGTCCTCTATTGTCTCACACTACCCTCTTCACGCCGGTAGTGAGGTAGCAATCTTAGTGTATTTCGTCCATTTGATAGGATAGTTCATAGAAGTAAAGTCAGAATCACAGGAACCTTTCACACTCGTTGTCCTCCCACCTAACTATACTACACTAGTTATATTTTATCATTTCATTTATTATCTTTGAATCATCACCTTCCTATTATACTTCGATTACCCTCCTCTACACTAGTTGTGCTAGGTTGAGATAGATTTAAAGGATCTCTTTCTATTAACATTTCTAGCAATCGCTTTTCCTTGGGATAAAATAAATAACGATACCTTGAAATACTCCCGGGTGAAATGCTACAACGGTATATTTTGTGCGCTTGCGAAATTATCCAATAGTCATAAGAAATACCATCAAGGCACTTCTGGCGCCGTTATCAGAGATAGCCTAACACCCTGTCTCTGGTGGTTGCGCTAAGAAGTGTCAACAAGCATTTCTGACGCCGTTGCCGGGGAAAGCACAGCCTAAAAATTTTAATATGATCGAATCTGGAACCTATCATCAATTTAGTATCAATTAGATGTAGTAGGGTTTACCCTTGCCTCTGCTTCTCTTTATTGTGAAGCAAGGCATTATATGAGTGGATTCCAGTTTCAAGCCACAACAATAGAAAATCCAGAGACATCCACCCGGAGTGCTAGACTCCGTCCAGGCCTCCTCTTGGAAGTCCGATTCTATTTTGGAACCACTCAAGGAAGAAGGATCTTCACTATCACCTAAGGAAGCTATGGCCCAAAAGACCATCTTCGAGCATTCTGCACCGGCGGCCGACAATGTCGCTACCGGTCCGCAGTTTAGCTTGGGGGATGCCACTTTTGAGCTTAAGCCATCCCTTATCAATATGGTGCAAGCCAATACATTCAGCTGGAAAGTCCTGTGAGGATGCAAATGCACATCTCAAGAATTCCCTGGAGTTGTGTGGCATAATTGTCGTAAGAGGAGTCAAAGCAGACGCCATCTATCTTCGTCTTTTTCCGTTCTCCTTAATCGGAAAGGCAAGACAATGGTTCTATGCTTATCCTGAAGACATTGGTAATTGGACAAGTTGCGCCAATGCATTCCTCAAGAAGTTCTTCCCGATGGGCAAAACCACTGCTCTTTAAGGAAAGATCTCAGGCTTTGCACAGCAAGTGGATGAGACGATTCCTGGAGCATGGTAACGTCTCCAGAAATACATTCGGGAGTGTCCTCGTCATAGAATCCAGGAATGGCTCCTGATTCAAGGTTTCTACCATGGACTAACCCCAATAGCCCGTAGCCAACTTGATGCCGCTGCAAGAGGAGTATTCACTTCACTCAATGTCACGCAAGCCAAGAATCCGATAAAAAAGACGGTGACAAATCAAGGGATGGAATGAAGATCGACTCCAGTCCAAGAAGAAGAACACACATACCATCCATGAAGTAGATGCAGTCTCTGAGAAGATGGATATCCTCTTGAGAAGGTTGGAAGAACGTGCTAAATTCAAGAAAGACCGAGAGGCTATTCAACACTATGCTTCCAAGCATCAACGGAATCAGGTATGTAGTGTCTCTTATTCCAAATTAAATCCTGAGAAGGTAGACGCCATCTACAACAACGCAAATCATCCTCAAGGAAGATGGGCGTTGAACTCCAAGTTTCAAGGTAACTGAAAATGTTGGTAATCATTTACCATTGAAAGATCTTCTCATAAATCAAACTAAAATCAACGAAAGCATGAATTAAAGGTTGTTACCAAGTGATAAGACCCTTGAAACTCTAAATGCTAAAATGGATGCTCTCACCTCTTCTGTTAAAGAATAAGTGAGTTTTAATAAAATATTAGAATCTCAATTAGCTCACCTTGTTCCTAATACTTCATCTCCTGAAATTTCTTGCAATACTTTGAATATCATTGCGGTGACCACGAGGGGAGGTAAGCCCACTCGCGATCCACCACATCCTAACATGGCAGGGAAGGCCACAAGAAAAGACAAGGAGGATGAAGAAGAAGAAGAATTGCTAACACCTGATGACAACACCAAATTCCAGGGAAAGACACCCCTCATGAATACTATGACACCAATGTGTTGCTACCTTTCCAAGGACAAGGAAGCAACCCACCAATGAACAATTTAGGAAATTCGTCAAGGTAATTCGTCATCTCTATGTGCATATTCCATTACTTGACGCAATGCAGGTATCAACCTATGCCAAGTATTTGAGAGACATCCTCAACAATAAGCACCCGCTGCCCATGATGGAAATCATCAAATTAAAAGAGGAGTGCAGCATGGCTATATTGAACCAACAGACAACCAAGAAGAAGGATCTTGGATGTCCCATCATTGACTGCTCCATTGGGACACAATATTTTGAGCATGCACCGTGCGACTTGGAAGCAAGCGTCAGCATCATACCCAAGATACGTGGATTTTTTGTCCCCGTGGACTTCATGGTCTTGGAGGTGGATAGAGAATTCCACTCATCTTGGGAAGACTATTCCTCAGCACCACCAATGCACACATTTGATGTTAGAGCTGGAGAAATTCAATTCACTATCAATGGGACCCTGGAGACATTCATATTCCGACCAAAGGTTGAGCAGTGCTCATTGATCATGCTAAATGAGATACATGCCTTTACTCTCGTGAGAGATCTGAAGAAGCCCAAATCACACCCAAGAGCAAAGAGAAAGCAAATATAGAAGAGGAAGATAATATAATCGGCGACATTGACAAAGAAAATTCCTACACCAGCCCAAGAAGATCGTCCTATTACAAGGATCTGAAGGAACAACTCTTCCATCAAGGTAAGTACACTAAATTTAATTCAAATTTACTTTCCTTTATTTGTTTAAATTACTTTAGCATTTCTTTCCAGACCTCTTTCTATCAACCAATAATTAAGCTCAACATTAAAATAATCAACTAATCAACCTTCTTGAGTAAAATCGACATCAGGTGGAGCCCATGGTGGGGTCAGCCAACCCCACCCTGGTGCCTCTCACCTGTCATCTTTTCTCCAATACAACCCATGCCATGTCTTGATATGTTTCATGCACCTTTAATAATTGCATGTTAATCTTGATCATCTAAATGAACTAGCATGACAACCTTGGATTTTTCTTAATCACCCGTCTATGCTCTCACATGTTTTAGTGCTATTTGCTCTATTCAAACATCATGTGAGTTTCCCTATAGAGTGCTACAAGACATATAGTTGTCAACTTGCACTCTGGGGGCTAGATTCTCTCTCTCATCTCTTGCTTTAATAAAATGCCAATGAGAGAAATGCACACACAACAACCATGAGTGAGCCGAGGGCAAATTCTGTCATGACAAAATTCATTCCCTCTCTCCCTAATTCCACTCATGCAAATCTTAGTCAAAGCACCTCTTGCTAATCTTGGGAAAGATTCTCGATTAAACCTTTAAGCAAATCACCTTTTGAAAGAATCCTCCCGTGAAGCACCTCATGAGCAAGCATCCACCAGCCTTGGTCATGTCTTACTCCCTCCTTTTTGCTCTTTATTACCTTCACCACTCTCTTCAAGAAAGGATCCCTTGAGTATGCATCAAAAGGAATGGAACATGAGTGCTTCACCAGGCAAGAAGTGACCACCATTGACACCAATGCTTGGCACATAGCAAATGGAGGAAGGATGAGTTCGGCCGACCCATGGTCTGGCCTCCCACCTCTCAAGCTTGTGCCCATTTCATTGTGTCAGAGATACCCACGTTTCGTTCTGCAAATGGAGACGGAGCAGGGTTCGGCCGACCCTTCAAAGGACCTCAACTCTCTCCTTTTCACACAGCAGAGGTCCCTTCAATTATTTGCACAAAATCAGGCAGCAATGGGGTCGGCCGAACCAGGCCACGTGCCCCTCCACTTCCTTCTCCATTTTATTGTCATGCTCTTGAGCACATTGCTTCAACCAAACCAATAGTAGAATATTTCAACATTCTAAAACCCTCTCTCACCTTCAAACAAACCTCCTTCCAAAAATAAAAACCAAAAATATCTTCTTTCATCCTTGTTCTGCACTCAAGTGTTCATCACCCGAAGGAGTCAAGAGAGGTAATCATCTACTAAGAAGGCTCAATAACTTAAGTTAACCCGTATTTTCCAAGCTTGGCTTGCCTTGTGTTTTTTTGTTGCAAATATGAAGAACCCATACAAGGCCGCAGCAAGGAAGGTGCGCACAACATTAAGTGGGAGTTCATCGCGACGTTCATCCTCCCATGACACCGAGATATGACTCTCGAGGTCACAGGATGAACACACTTTTGGAGAACCTTCGCCGGTACGAAGCGACAACATTGAACAACACCCTCGGTGAGATATATACAAAAGGGCAAGCTTGGAGGAGATTCTCTCCCTCACTCAGGTAAGTACCCTGTCTTGGCATTTTATTTTGATGCATTTAAATATAATAAAAACACCAAAAATATCTTCTTTGTCTCATATGTTTCATGAATGTTTATCTTTCTCATGGAAATGATGAATAGTTGCTCTGTTAATATTTCTTTAATGCCTAGTTTACAACTCAGTATTTCTTTGAGTATGGATTACTTGGCTTATTTAAATCATCATGAACCTGAAAACTTTATGGATGCTAAGTGTTAGAACTAAGTCTAAGTTGTTGTGAGATATGATATGGTGAAACAAGAGCTACTATAATATTGTTCTAAGCGTGCATGATTACTGGAGATTTATTTCTAAATCAATCAAAACCTTATTGTTCCTCAATGGTGATAAATTCCTACCACAGCCACATATGCTACACATGTCTAAAACCTTCCACTTAAGCTATTTGCTTTGTATTGAGTGTTGTCAAGTCTTGTTGACCCTTATTGAGAGTCTTATCATGCTTCCAAAATCAAGATCACGTACACACCACATACATACATGCTGCTTCTACACTGGAAGTACGCAACCACATGCCTTTCATTTCCATCAAATAAATGCTCCATGTGTTAAAATCATAGAAAATCTCTCTTAGTCATCATGGTAGTAGAGACAAAAGGCTATGCAAAATGAAAATAAAAAGAAAGAAAGATGGACACAAGAGAGTCCATAGAAAAGAAAAGAAAAATATTTGAGCAAGTCTAGACTCATAAATAAAAGAAAGAAAAAAATGATAGCCATGTCTCAAAAACAAGATAGAGAGATACAATTCAAATAGAGGAGCATTATGTTCCATCATTTTCCACACACTTGCACGTCTTGATCTAAGGGCATGACACTTCTCTCTTTGGATCCAAGTTTTGGCTCTACAACATATGTAAGGTAAGTATGGTACATTCTTTCGTTCCTACCTTAAACTCCACATAAGCCATTTTTAGAAGTAGGATGATAAGGAAGGCAACATTCACTTTATGCCTTGGTAAGAAATCATACACCATTTGAGCGACATGAGCGGACCATATGAGGAACAATAAGTTTTCTTTTGAAAAATATTGTTAAAACCTCCAGTATGAAACCTGTAAGGAATGAGAAAATTAGTGCTCAACTCAAACTGTTCTGTCGCTCAACCACCTAAGGCAAAGGAAAGGCCATTAGCTCCATAAAGAACTAAGGTAAAATGGATGAATTTTCATAGCCAAATTTTCCATTCAAAAGAGAAGTACTTTGTTGTGCACATGGTATTATTGAAATATAAACATTGAAGCAACTCCTGATCCACCAAGGCTGAGTTTAATTATTTGCTCGGGACGAGCAAAGGTTAAGCTTGGGGGATCTTGTTGACGGTGGATATACCATAATATTTCACATTCAAACACCGTCAACAGGCCTCGGATTCAAGGGAGAATAAACATAACATGAATATATTTTATCAATAACTAGTTCCACTTGTACTCTTAAGCTTGTGAATGCAGGGAAGACCAAAACAGTGCAAAAGTGAGCAGCTAGGGGTCACCTATGTGGTTCGGCCGAACCATGTCTGGTTTCCCCAGGCCACCACATTTCATCACCTTGCATACAACATCAAATAGAAGAGAGGAGAGCCAAGGGTGGGCCCATGGTGGGGTCGCCCGAACCACTCATGGGGCCCACCTAGCTTTGGTGACATGGCACAATCCTCGTGACACTCTACCCAGCTCATCCCAACCATCAGATCATCATGTGTTTCCATTCAACGGTGGAGAAACAAAGCACATGGATCAAGGCGTGAAACGATCAGATCAAGACAAACTAAGTACAGAGCCACAGTCTATGACAGATAGGGACTGTAGTGGTGGGCCCACCCTGCCATAGGTGGTTCGGCCGAACCACCCATGGTGGGCCCAAGCCACCACCACACTCCAGGACATGTGGGGACACCTTTTAGAAGCTCCTAGCTAGGCCCACCTGCCATAGAGGGGGTCGGCCGAACCACCTTGTGTGGGCCCCGGCCACTGACTTCCTCCACCGCCTTCCTGCATGACTCCCATGTGATGGAATCACCGATGCCATCCATTTCAAGGCGGTTTATCCAAGGGTGAAGAGTTGGGGAGCACACGGATCGCTGACGTGGCAACCCTCCACTCTCCACTATAAATAGAGGTTGCCTCTACCCTCTCAAGATATGATTCATTCAAGATACAAGTGAGAAACAATGTAGTTCCACTCTAGTAGTAGTTGTAGTCTAGTGTGGGAGTTAGAGTTGAGTCGAGTTGCACTCGGGGTCTCCGGAGTCGTCTGCTGGAGAGTCTGGTATAGCTCTTGTATCTTTCTCTTCCTGTAAGACTTTCCTTTATTAATATAATATTCATGCTTTACTTTACTTTACTTAGTCTTTACTTAGTGCATTACTATTCTTACAATAGTATTGTTGTAAGTTATCATATTACTTGGTCGTCTTGCATTAGATTGTGATCCTGTAACCACTCAACGTGTGTTAGTTCATCGCCTGTCATAGGGTGCTCTAGTTGCCTTGGCCACAACTAGAGTAGTGAGAATTAGTGTAAGCATGGTTCTTAGACTAGATCTTGCCTTTGAATGCCGCTTGTCGCACGGATTGTTAGTGGGTGCTAGCAGGTGGTGACAGCCCTGTCTAGTCTTAGTATCCCTCCACGTGTTTTAGGCAAGTTCTTAAAAGGTAGGCTCCCATAAAGAGTGTAGGCGCTTCGGGTAGAGGTTTTGTCCTCTATTGTCTCGCACTACCCCCTACACGCCGGTAGTGAGGTAGCAATCTTAGTGTATTTCGTCCATTTGATAGGATAGTTCATAGAAGTAAAGTAAGAATCACAGGAACCTTTCACACTCGTTGTCCTGCCACCTAACTATACTACACTATTTATATTTTATCATTTCATTTGTTATCTTTGAATCATCACCTTCCTATTATACTTCGATTACCCCCCTCTACACTAGTTGTGCTAGGTTGAGATAGATTTAAGGATCTCTTTCTATTAATATTTCTAGCAATCGCTTTCCCTTGGGATAAAATAAATAACGATACCTTGGAATACTCCTGGGTGAAATGCTACAACGGTATATTCTGTGCACTTGCGGAATTATCAATGAGTCATAAGAAATACCATAAAGGCACTTCTGGCAGCCGTTATCAGAGATAGCCTAACACCATGTCTCTGGTGGTTGCGCTAAGAAGTGTCAACATGTTGAAGGCACCCGAAACAACCTGGCGCCAGAGTCCTGGCTAGGTGGGGCCAGCCTGTCCTAGGGGTGGGGACGGCCGGCGCCCCCTAGGGTTTTGCTGCCGCCTTCCGGAGTCTTCTTCCACCGCCTCTTAGGAGTCATCTCTGCCATTGTTTCAAGTCGGTTTGATCCTACGACGCACGTGCATCCCACCGAGCTATAAATAGAGGGGCAGACCCCCTGGAGGCATCAATCAATCATTCATCGAAGGCAACAAGTCTTCAAGCCATCAAGAGCCTACTAGTTCATCAAGAGCCTTCTAGTTCATAGTTCTGGCCTAATTAGATTAGAGAGTAAAGGAGATCTAGTTCCTCGGCGGGATCTGGAGCCCCAGGCGATCATCTGGAGTGCAGAGTTCGGTATAATTCTAGTTCTTTCTCTATTATTGTATTCTTCATTATGATTAGGGAAACATTGTTCTTAATAGTTCATATGTTCTTGATTACATTAGTCTTTGTCTAGTTTAATTATATGTCTAGTATAGTTGGTTTGATCTTATTGAATTCATGTAATTGCTCGTATAGCGTTTATCCAATCAATCGTTGGGTAGATGATGAACAATGTGTAGACTGTAGTGTCTAGATATTTCATTTATCTGTGAGTGCACCCTGATGTGCCAGGTCGTGTGGTAGTTCGCGTAGGTGACAGCTACGTTGATTTCTCTTTAGTCCACCGCCCGTATGTAGGCCATCAGACACGGTCAAGAAGTTAGGTGATGACTCTGTTTCACACCTTGTTTCACACCTTTCCTAGATGATGCCATTTGCATATGATCATGATATAGGACTAATCTGACAATGATTGCTAGATGTAATTGCACTACTTAGAGTTATTCATTGACGTAGTTATAGAATTACCTTAGATATTAATTCCTTAGTTTATCCATTGGCTAGCTATTACTATGACTAGAAAGTGCTCTGATGTTTACCTTTATTAATGATGCTTGATCATACTTATCACCCTATTTATCTTTATTATCTTGTGACCTCTACCTGTTATGAGTAGAGTATATGACATTGGTAATTTCACTTATTCGTTATATATGGTTATTATCAATATAATAGATTGTAGTTTATCCTAGTCCTTCCAGTGGTATAAATATAAATCGACAACCTGGTAGAACTCCTAGGTAAAATGCTACAATGGTATAATTATCTGTCCGCTTGCAGAATTGTTCTTAGTTTATATTTATTTATATTTCTGTACCTAGTCACATGGAATAATATGTAAAACCTTTATTTATTCTTAGCATATATAATTAGGATTGACAACCTAGTTCATGCTAAAGAATGTTGGTAATAGATAAGTGGATAGTTGCTAATGATCAGTTAATTAAATACCATACATCTTCTAATCTCGTCTCTAGTGTTAAAAGTTATAAAGTTATATTGGGCGACGTTTGTAGATGTCAACACCAAGGCTGAGTTCTTTTTCTCTTGGGGCATTGCTGTGTCCCTAGCGGCTTGGAGGTGATTTTGGTGTGAGGTTGATTGGTGTTTGTTCAAGCCCACACCGAGGTGATTGATTGTGTGGGGTTCTTGCGGTTATTCCCCTGACGGAGTGCCAAAACCGACTCTAGTGGATTGTTCGTGGTTGATAGCCACTTCTCTTGTGTTGGTGAGCGGCTCCCGGTGAGGGATTGGTGTGTGAAGCCTAGCTCGCAATCCACCAAGGAAGACCGGTGCCACAATGAGGAGTAGCGTGACGGCGATCACTGTGAACCTCGGTAAAAATTCGGGTGTTCATTGTCTTCTCCACCTTTGAGTGGATGATTGGGTTTTCCAGTCTTCTCCATTGGTGATTGGTCTTCATTCTATTTATTGATCATATCTTGGTGATTGGGTCTTCATGGCAAACAGACTTCACTTCTACGAGCCCATTGATATAATCTTTCTCGTTCACTCTTCCTTGTGATTAATTTGTGTTTAGGTGCTCTCACCGTAGTTTCGTGGTGAGGGTTTCTTGCGCTTGCAAACTTGTTTAGGTGCTCTCACCTTATGTTTCGAAGGAGTGACTTTCTTGCGGTTGATTACATATACTTGTGATCAGTGTATTGTGATAGGTGGCTTGCATAAGGTAGCCTAGAGCTAGTGCTTTGCGTTTCGCTTGTTAATTACTAACTTGTGGTCTAGTACTTTGTAGAATTTTTATAGGCTATTCACCCCCCTCTAGCCTATCCGGTCCTCTCACCGGTGCATTCAACCATATCCTTGTGATTTGCAAAATGTTTATAACTTGAGTTAATCCACTGCATTAAGTTGATAGGAGTTGATTGATAATTCCAATCGATGCATTACCAACCTTGACCACTGAAATATCTGGAAACCATTTTAAAATAAAATGTTTGAAAATGTTTAGCCCTGCTTGAATAATTTAGATTTGCACAAAATGCTATTTTTGAGCTATTGTGATATATTATTGATTAATTCATGAAAAAGAGAATTGGTAATGTTCTCGTTCGGTGGCTGTGCACCTGATCAGTATATCGTCACCGACGGGAGGGGATTTTCTAGTTCGGTGGTCATGTATTTGGGTTGGAGTTCCAATGCATCGTCACCGACGGAAAAGGGATTCAAAAAGTGATGGGACACTTGTAATTGGGTTAGAGTCCCAATGCATTATCGCCAACGAAAAAAGGAATTAGGGATCATTCATTGTCGGCCTACTGTGATTGAGACTTTGCAACTAGCCACATACTTCGGGAAGCCCTGACTCCGGTGGCTCTACTAGTTGAACCGACAACCACGCACTGGGAGTGGAGAGATGGCGAGAGTAGCATGTACCCTCGTGGCCGGCGTGCCTGAAGACGAGAGGAGTACTGTGCTCTCGGGTGGCGCAGGACCGGTTCAGGTTTTGGAAAAGCCGTGGTAGATGGGGTTGGCATATGCAAGCTTAGGTGCTACATATGCAGTGTGGATAGGGATCTCCAGCTGGATACTAATTGATTCGAATCATCATTGCTCCTCGATGTGGAGAATTGATCCTCACACCTACATCGAAAAGTGGTTCGGAACTAGGTTTTTGAGAATGGATAAGCAATTGAAATTTGAGGTTACACGTGAATGAACTTAGAGCTATGGTTATTGATTATGAATAATATTGAATTAAAAATACTGAAAATAAGATTTAGGATTAGTATTGATTTTCTGCAAAATACTTTGACTCTTGCTAAAGTCTTACCTTGATTCCCCTCAGCCTGCATTCCTGAGTCTTCTCCCAATTTTTAGTCGGGTAAGTCTTGCGGAGTACCCCATGTACTCAGGGTTTGTTAACCCCCTGTTTCAGGTGAGTCGAGCGTACAGTTTTGCGTAGGACCGTGCCGGTTGACAGACCAGGGTATTGATGAAGATATGTACATGATATAACCCTTAGGCAAGGGTAAATTTATATACTGCTGCTCCACTACGAAACTCCGGTTCAGGGATAATATAATTTATATTTATAAACCTATATTTATGTAATACTTTCGCACTCTGTACTCTGATTCAAACTATTTATTTAAACTGTTGTAATATCTACAAGGTCTTTACAATGAGATCCTCGGGGAAATCAAGGTTTCCTCGGCAGATCGCCTTGGTTGCTGGGAAACTTGTGCACAGTAATCGGAGGTCCTCAGGGACGTTGATGGTGCATATGGGCCCGGTGATTTAGACGGTTCTACCACATGTTTGATCCCTAGCGGTCGCGAAGCACGTGTTTTATGTGCAAAAAAACACATGACTTGTGATTTTGATTTTTTATTACGATTTGCGATTTCTAGAAAACCGATTTTGTGGGTGCTGTAAAACTGATTTGTAAAGGTGTATGGACTATCCGCTCCTATAAATGGGTGATTTGTAGAGGTGTTTGGTAGGGATGACAGAAGAAACCATTTCTATAGAACCTCTTCAGCTGTCCCTATAGAGTTTTTTTGTAGTGCTTGTCAATCACCTTTGGTTCAATTGATCATCAATGTAGTATGGGAGAAGAATTGTCATGAGTCGTAACAATCCTATTCCTAAGATAGGGTACAAGTTTGGTAATCCACTGATTAGCGTACATATACTCATCATCAAGCATGCATATACCAAACCAAAATATACAAGTCATCACTCAGTGGTCACCTGTCAGTAAAGGAAAAAGACAAGATGGAAAAAGAAGGCATGGGTTGCTTCCAAAGCATTGAATATAAAAATGTGTATGCGGTTGGTGGCCGATTATTGTATCCCTACCTGTTGCAACATATCTAATTTCTCCTACTAAGAGAAACAAGTGTTTCTTCCACCCGTCATTTCAATTTATTACTTTTCACAATGTCAGTGCATCTATCTACTGATAAAAAGAGGAAGATTTCTTCGCTCTTTTTTCTTCCTCAACTATTTTTGTTCTGGCGTTCTGCCGTCCGAAACCCCACTCCGCTCGCACCGCTGCCACCCTCTTCTTCCGCGCGCGCCCTGTTCCCCACCGCTGCCGACAAATCGTCTGGCCTCCCCCCTCGTCGCTCGGTCCTTTTTCTTCTCGACACGAGATCGACACGCGCGTCTAGGGTTGGGCGTTCCCGGCGGCGGCGCTACTACCGGTGACGTCTAGGGTTGGGCGTTCCCGGCGGCGGCGCTACTACCGGTGACGCGGCTCCTGTCGATCACCTCCTCCTCCTCCTCCTCCTCTCACTGCCCTCGCTCGCTCCCAGTCCGGCTCGCACTCGCTGCGACAGGGGCACGACCTCAGGCGGGCTCCGCCCCAGCTCGCTGGCCATGAACACAGAGACGACGTCGATGGCGCCCGCATTGGCTCTGACGCGCCGCTCTCCACGCCATCCTAGCTGGCTCCTTGCTCTGGATCGAGGCTTGGATCTTGAAGGAGAAGGTTTCGATTGGGACCCAGCTCCTCCCGTGAGCCAGTCCCCACCACGGCGACCCAGCTCCTCCACGTCTCTGCCCTCATCCGGTTAGACTCCTGCCTCCATAGCCCAGCGCCTCCAACCTCCTGCGTAATATCTCCAGCGTTCCTTCAATTGCTTACTTGCACTGGGATAATAAGATCCTAATGACTTTAGGTAGTGTAATACTATGCCCTGAGCTATCAGCTTGTGATTCCTCGTGATCCCTTTTTTTCACTAATTAGTTGAGCTCTATCTAATCCAGTAGTTGCTGACAGTTCCATTTGGGCTACCGAAGTTATGCATATCCTATCTTTGTTGTCAATATTATTATCTGAAGGAAATAAGAGTTATCATTTACTGAAAAAAGAGTGCCGACCTATTGCTTCAGTTTGTTTCTATAACCAAGGATAGGTTTAAGAGATAAAGCCTACTCCTTCAATATTTGTTATGTTAGTTCATATTGCAGTTGTATGTTCAATGCAAGGTATTGTTTCTCACTTGGAGATCGAATTTAAAAGCAATTTTGTTTTGCTTGAACTTTCTGCCTGGTGTCATGGACATTTTAATTTGCATCCGTATGGCGTATGCACAAGCTTCTGGATTCAGTGGATTGAAATGCTTCTTTTGCCCTTTCTGTTTCCCCAAAGTGAACTAGAAATCCTGATCATAGCCATTTGTGAACTCGTGATTTTGTTACTGCAGCGATCCCTAATGAGACAACAGCTCAAGGTAAGAATCATTTTTTTTCGCATTGAACCTATTTTGCATTAGCCTCCGCTTTTGCATGCAAGGAACACAGAGACGGCATCGACGGCACCCGCATTGCCTCCGGCGCGCCACTCTTCATGTTGTCCTAGCTGGCTCCTTGCTCTGGATCGAGGCTTGCTGCTGCGCCGCATGTCGGGAGCGGAGCTGTTGTCGCCTGGCGATGGGAGAAGCCAGGGACCCTGTGCTTGTTGAGGGCAAAATCTCCTTACTTGCGCAGGCACTCCAGGTTTGTTTCGCGTAACTGAAACTACAGCAACAGCATCTGTATGTAATGTGATCCGTAAATGTGTCTGATTCATGTTTGGGCAGCCACTAGAGCACTTCTTTTTGGGCTATAATAGTTATTAACTGGGAGTCCTAGCGATCAATCTCTTCTTCCATTGACCAAACCACGAAGGCTATGCAGATCAGATACATGCACCAAACCACCGAACTCAGTTTCAAAGTCAACTAGTTCTACTCAGTCTAGACAATACATGGAAGCATATGATGTTTTCTGATCAATAACCAAATCTTAAGTTCCAAAGATTTCGGCATTTTGCAAATAGAGCATATTAGAAAATATGGAATCTCAGTTAGTCCACTGTTAATTGTATGATTTGAGCAGTGATCATCCCTTCTTAACTAAGTACACTATTTTTCTTCTGTTATTTGCTTTCCAGTCTCCTTCATCAAAGCTGCCGCTGTCTTTGGAATCTATACCAGTTACCATCTTCTAGGTATGAGTTCTCTCTCAATATAGGCTTAAGAGCTGCAGGCCGTAGCCCTCGCAAAGGCGTTATGGACGAGCAGTGACATTCATTAAAATGTATGCTGACGTTAGCCTCCTCAGGGATGCGTTGCAAGGTGTTTGACAGTATGGCAGAGCGAGGCTGCAGCATGCGGAATATGAGATGGACAGGAGCATAAAGGATGGTGATGTGGATGGAACGTAAATAATTATTATGTTTCTGTAATAAGCATGTGCCATTTTGATGACACACGGAAATGTACGAGCCTCAGATAGAGAAGGTAAGACGATCGTGTATTGATTCTGCTCTGCCGTGTTCTTCTTTTCTGATATTGATTTATGGTTTTTGTTCTTCTCATGTCTTACCCTTTTATAAACTGTTTGATGGTTCAGGCTCACATGAAAGAGGGCGATGTGATTCAGCAGCCCACGGTACATATGCATAGAATCCCAATTTCAGTTTAGTAATATATGCCTGTGATTGACATTGCCATTTTGATGTACCATAAGGGGTTTAACGGCCAGGAATCTTTTTTAGTGAAAGTAAGGATCATATGTAAAAAAACTGTATTAAAAAATTGTTTACGATTTCTATATGCATGAAAACCACTAGGGTTGACAATGCCCAGGGCAGTAGAACATTGTTTTAACTGCTTGTACTGCACAATGTAACAGAATGTTGGTCACAACCAAATAGACATTCTCCTTCCTCTTCATGATATTTCACGATTACCGGGTGAATTTGTTTTAGTTGTGAGTGCTCCATGTTCCTTGGAATTATGAGTTGCGAGCTACTAGGTGATTTGGGGTTGGGTTGGATTTGGCAGCCAACAATACTAAGAAATATTAATTACTTAGGTTTTTTTAGCATTTTTTGTTGATGCAAGAATAAAACTTATGAATTTTGTTGACGTACCAAAGAGAACAGTAAAAACATGAATGATCGTATATTTTGTGCAGTATCTTAAAGTGGAATAAAAATATATTTAAATATGATTACATATCTTTTGCTGCCCAGTTGGTGTGAGCATGGATCAACAAATTATATGTCCCGTTACAATGCACGGGCATGTTTCACTAGTATATACTAGAATCCGTTAGTTTTCCTAGAGTTTTTGTTTTTTACTAAGAAAAATAAAGAAACCGTAGGGAACTAAGCCCTATGACAGAGTTTGAAATTGCATCAGGAGGCTTTTGTTAAAAAAAATCTAGGAAAAACGTTTTCTTACTGTTTTCGTGGATTCTAGTAGTGTCTCCTTGTCTGCTGCATGCATGACTCATGCTCATACATATTAAAGGCGCACATGTCTGTAAGTCCAATGGTAGTACAGGAGTCCAATTTCAATATCACATAAGTATTCGAGTCATAAATCATTCAGGTGAACGTCCAGCACGTGTGTGTTTAGTTGCAATGCATTAGCATGTTTGCTAATACTCTATTTGTAAAAAAACGTTACAATTCATGCTTTTTAACTGAGTCAAACTATTTCAACTTTGATCAACTCTAAAAAAAGCACTAACATTTTTTTTATATCAAATAAGTACCGATAATGAAATATATTTTTTGTATTAAATCTATTCAAATACATAAATATTGATATTTTTTCTATAAAATAGGTCAAAATCGAGAAAGTTTAACTACTCTCAAATCTAAAATCGCATTCTTTTTTTGGACATGTATAATATTAAAATGGAGAAATTATTCACGGTAATTCTTATCTATCACGTGGCATTTCTATATCCTAGGTACACATAAATATCTCTAGTTCTCCACCCTACCCCCCCTCGTGCCATTTTATACCGACTCCTGCTCACGTACATATATCTGGAAGCATATGTAACAACTATTGTATTTGCTCTTCTCTAAATTCAATAAAAACCGATAGCGGATCTTTTGAAAAAAAAAATTAGAAGAGCACATGTTGGATACACAAGACTATTATCACCCAGTCCCCTGGCGAGTAGGTTATGTTCATCGCTTTCTTCCTCGTCACCACCAGAACAATCAGGTTCTTCCTCTTGACACCTGGCCCCACCATTGCAAGGCAAGGCAATCCCACTTCTGGGGTGTTTAGATGCCAACATTTTTGGGATTTTGGCACTGTAGCAGCGAGAAATTTTTTGCAATAAGTGTCCAATTATAGCCTAAGTAGACTCAAAAGATTCAGTCTCGTGATTTACAGGCAACCTGTGCAAACATGCAAAAGTTCTGTCTACATTTAATGTTCCATGCATGTGCCATAAAATTGATATGATAGAAGTTTTGGGATTTTAGAGAGAAACTAAACACCCCCTTCATCCACAAAACAACCGACAAGAGCTTAATGTTTGGTCTATTAGAAAAAATAAACTCGATCCTATATTGACTTTACATATAGGCTCTGTTCGCTTGAGCTTAAAACCGCTTATTTTTCAGCTCTTCTATAGTATTTTTCTCTTAAAAAAATTCAGCATCAGCGTTTATTTTCAGCGGTTTTCAGGTTCAGCGAATCAGAATCCATAGTGGAGAAAAAGAGTTGAGAAAAGAAAAAAATAGTTATTACTGCTAGACTACTAGTGCTATGGATGATTTTTACTCCGTACTTGAATAGTGTGTGTGTTTTTTTTTTTCGGATTGTGGCTGCTGCGACTGCGACCATGACCCATGTACAGGTGGACCGTGGACACAGGAGCGAAAAATCAGGCAAAATGCCGAAGCCGACCACCGGACACAGGCGGTCCCACATGTCAGTAAGCTCCCTGCTCTGCCTCTGCCCTGGCGCTAGCGTGCTGTAGCTACATGCTATGCTACGGCTACTCACCATTTTTCTTCCCCATCTCCGATTTCAAAATTCAAACCCCGGCCCCCTTTCCTCCATTGCCTTGTCTGTCTCTTCTCCACGGGGAGCGAGGCCGAGAGCCCGAGGCCGAGGAGACCTCGAGGCGGTCGCGTGGCGTCTCGGAACCCGGGAGGAATCCACTGAAAAAATCCACGCGTGGGGGGCGGAGGAGGATTCTCTCCTCTTGGGGCGAGCGGCGGGCGAGCCGGCGAGGCAAGCATCCGAAGCACCACATCCCTTGTTTGTTTCCGTCCTCCTCCAGTCCTCCTCCACGGCTCCACATTCCGCTGGGCGCTGGCCGATCTTCTTCTTTATTTATTAGCTACAGGCCTACAGCGCCACTGCCGGTGCCGCTACTGCTAGCGCCAGTCGCTCGCTGCCTCAGCATTTCTAAACGCCGGCGGCCACCGCGCGCGGTCCTGGCTGCGGTCTTTGTTGGAATAGCTAGGTTGAGCTCATTCGGGGCCGTTTCAGTGGGCATACCCAGGTTGAGCAGATTCGAGTTTCGTTCTGGTGGAGTGGAATGCCGCGGATTTGAGCTGCTTAGGGTTGGGGTTGGCGGATTTCAGTATCATAGCTGTAACTTTGGCCCCTCTCCCGTGGCCTTCCTTTCCTGCCGCCGACGACGACTGGGTGACCGGCGACGCACACTTTGCTAGGCCCTTCACCAGCGACAACCACCGTCCTGGTATGTCCGCCCCCTTCTCTTCCCTTCCATCTGTGTGGAACGGAGCACCCCCAAACCTCAATGCAAACCATTTTTTACCCGGATCTGACCCAGTCGCAATATCCGTGTCCTATTCTTTGTCTTTCCCTTTTTCTTGTAAGTAGTAGAAAGCATTGGTTTACCTACTCAACAACTTTATTATTCTGCTGCCATAAAGATTTTGGAATACAACGATTCACAATGAGATTACTCAATAGTGCTAACCTTGACTGTTCAGGGCTTCAGGCCTTCGTAAACTCCTTTTGCTTCACATAAGGGATAGGCGTAGTTTCGCTAAGGAATGCACTGCAACTCTCACCAGTCACCAGGCTAAAAAAAACAGAGTTTCATGGGAGCAACTAGAGAAAGGAAGGCTTTTGGGAGGTTAAAACTTAAATGGTCTGTTCCGGTTGCTGATAAAAGCTCCTTTGGTTGAATACTGAGTTTGATGAATGCTGTACTATGTTGGGTGGGGTTATGTATGGAGAGTTTGAAATGGGACACATAATCCTCTAATTCTTTCACAAATCGGTTGACCATATTATTTATTTCTATTTTCTTGTGTGGTATCAGTAATAACTTTCCTCATTTATGTGCAGTATTGAATGGTGCTTGGAATGTGGTAAACTGGTAATCCTGGGAAAAAGATGAAAGAGGAAATCATGTTTGACAACCAAACAAAGCCATGCAGATCGAGGGTTGACTCCAAAAGCAATTCAAGTTCTCTGAAACCTAAGTTTGGGTCCTCATGGGGTTCCCAAATTGTCAAAGGGTTTACAGCAGACAAGAAAACCAAGAAGACAGCAGCAGTTGCAAGCAAAAAACCACCTCTTGCAAGTGTCGAAAATGTCAATCAGACCAACCAACAGATTCCATACCACTCGAGGGTTAAAAGGTCCCTCATCGGGGACTTCCCTTGTTCACCTGCTGGTGCTCAAGTCCACCCCCATGTCTTTGATTGCCACAATATTAGGTCCCCAGCATCCCAAAATCTTTTTCTTGAATTGGATCATCTCAGGGAGCAACTACGTGAGTCGAAAGAAAGAGAATTAGCATTACAGTCAGAGTTGCGGCAATGCAGAGAAAACCCAAAAGTTTCAGAACTTGAGAAGGAGCTTGATTCTATGAGGGATGAAGTTGACAGGCTTGCACGACTGAAGACTTCATTAGAAGCTGAGAAAACAAGCATATCTGAACAGTTATCAGCTCTATCTTCTATGGTAGAGCATCATGAAGAAAATGTGAGATTAGATAGCCATGGCAACCGGATACCTAGTGTAAATGGGGACAGTACACCTTCAGAAAACTTGGAGTTTGAAGTTGTTGAACTGCGCCGGTTAAACAAAGAGCTACAGTTTGAGAAACGAAATCTTGCAATTAAGCTCTCTTTAGCTGAATCCAAATTGGCTGGCCTTGAGAAGAATGCAGAGGTACTGTTTCTTGAACTTTATTCTTTTTGTTTATTCTTCGTATGGAAAATATTTCAACTAAATTATATTTTGTATGCTTTAAATGCTGTCACCAGAGTGATATAGTTGCCAAGGTTCAAGCTGAGGCATCGTTGCTGAGGCACACAAATGCAAACCTCAGCAAGCAAGTTGAGGGATTGCAAATGAGTCGTCTAACAGAGGTTGAGGAGCTTGCTTATCTTCGGTGGATCAATTCATGTCTACGCCATGAGCTCTGTAACTCAGATCAAGCAGCTAGAACAATGACGGATATAGATTGCAATGGTGGCATGGCTTTTAATGAGGATGATGGTGGTGAAGATGATGCCAAAACTTCTGAGGACAGTTCTGATATAAATTTCAGCATTGCAGAACGCATCAAGCAATGGTCCAAGAATGATAAGAGTTGCCAAGCATCTAAAAAGGAAGCCCTTCTTGATAGGGCATGGGTTGAGGCTGCAGAAGGACGAAGCCCGACACGTAGGCACTCACTTGGTGGACCAAAGGGATGTGCACAAGACTTCAACATCATTAAAAGAAGGCAATCTGATACCTTTATCAGCCTTCCAGATGCAACAGATGAGTCGTTTGCCTGTAATAAGGATCCTACCATCAGGGAGAAGCGTGATCTTCTTGTGGACAAGTATGATTTTGGTCGATCTGAAAGTTCAAGATTTGTTCTCAGCAAGCCAGAAGTATGCAAGTCACAGTGTCTGGATGTTGAAAAGCGAGCGTTGCGCATCCCGAATCCTCCACCAAGACCTTCTGTTTCTGTGTCAAATTCTGGCCCATCAAATGGATCAACTGTAAATCCGCCCCGACCACCGCCGCCTCCTCCCCCTCCAAAGTTTTCCTCAAAAAGTACTGGGGTCATGAAGAGGGCACCTCAGGTCGCAGAGCTCTACCATTCACTTATGAAAAGGGACTCCAAAAAGGATACTTCCGGTGGCGGAATCTGTGAAGCAGCTAATTCTGCGAATGTGCGGAGTAGCATGATTGGTGAAATCGAGAACCGCTCGTCCCATTTGCAAGCTGTAAGTAGTGAGCTCAGTCAAGCTTATTGGAAATCTGGTGATCATACAAACTGCTCTAGTGGGCTGGTTCTGGCACTAACTGTATGATTTAATTTTTTTAATTTAATTTGCAGATCAAGGCAGATGTTGAGACTCAAGGTGAATTTGTGAGATCATTAATTAAGGAGGTGACTAGTGCAGCCTACAAAGATATCGAAGATGTGGTTGCATTTGTGAAGTGGCTAGATGATGAACTTGGCTTCCTAGTATGTTTATTACAATCTCACAGATTTCTACTGATTTCTGAGTAATCATTTTCAGTTGGAGCTGCCACTTAAATTACTCTTTTAACTTAACCGCCTTACGTCCAGGTGGATGAGAGAGCAGTGTTGAAGCATTTTGATTGGCCTGAGAGGAAGGCCGACACTTTACGAGAGGCGGCTTTTGGCTACCAGGACCTGAAGAAGCTGGAATCAGAAGTTTCAAACTATAAAGATGATCCACGCCTGCCCTGTGAAATCGCACTGAAGAAAATGGTTACACTATCTGAAAAGTATGACTGAGTTTATCGAAATATAAGGAACATGCATCTACCTAATAGTTGTTCTTATTACCCATAAAGTTACAAAGAACTGTTTTTTTTTTTTTTTTGGCATTCTTAATTCAGGACCGAGAGAGGCGTCTACAACCTTCTAAGGACAAGAGAGGCTGTGATGAGGCAGTGCAAGGAGTTTAATATTCCTACTGACTGGATGCTTGATAACAATCTTATTAGCAAGGTAAATATTATTTGTCGGGCTGCCCTTTTTCTGGTTTAAATAAATTAAGTTTGCACTTCCATTAGGTATAAAAGCTGCAGATGCCCTTGCAGAATTACATTACTTTACTGGAGCAATCAAAGCTTGTGTCTATTACTTCTTTAATTAGTGATTAGTTTCCCATTGCTGTGATATAGTATCTTGCAGTAGTTAGAGTGCTTAGTATGATGACCAATAGAAGTCCTATTCCTTGAGAATACTGAATACATTCATCTTTTGTGCATTGTTGCTTAAGGAATGTCAACGCCTTAGTGGCGTCTCCAGGAATTCGTCTTTATTTCCTTGTCAGCTGTTGCAGATTCTGTTGCTGTCATGAAAACCTATATAGCAACATCGTCTTGTAAAAGACCTGCTTTATATTGTTGGATTGCTCCCTTATGTTTTTTTTTTCCTTCCTGACTGCAGATAAAGTTTGCTTCTGTAAAATTAGCGAAGATGTACATGAAAAGGGTTGCAATGGAGCTTCAATACATGGGCCCTCTGAACAAGGATCCAGCTCTGGAGTACATGCTGCTTCAGGCTGTGAGATTTGCCTTCAGGATGCATCAGGTAACACATATAGCAATTAGTCTTTGCCAACAATATATTACCACACACAGAAGCATTTCACACGTCCTTGTTTCCAGTTCCATAAGACATTAAACAAATTTATTTTCCTCTGATGCTTATCACAGGAACCTATTCTTATTAAGTGCATGGTGCATGCTCTCCAGTATTTAAACCTGCAAGTATTCTAAAAAACCTGGCTCATTTTTGCAGTTTGCTGGAGGTTTTGATCCGGAGACAATGGATGCGTTTGAAGAGCTGAGGAACCTTGTTCACGTCAGGAATAGCACCCAATAGCTAGCGACTAGGATGTGGCACCACAATGTAGTATTGAAGAAGAGGACTAATTTCAGGCTTACCATCTCAGTAAGCATAACAGACACGGTTTTTGGTTGTGTGATGTTTGCATGTGTGGTGTGTTTGTGATGTGTAACATGCGTGTGCTCTCTAACGCGTGTGGTGGGCTGAAGTGACCCGCCGGCGCTGGCTTGTGTAGGGTTTTTCAGTAACTTTTCTGTTGCTGTGAGATAGAAAATGCACTAGGACATGCTATTGTTTTGTGTCTGGTGAGCATCGAATAGCCGTGGTTCTTTTGAATTGAGTCCAAGCACGATCATGATCCACAATCACAATTCACAAGTACCGTGAAAAGTCAAACATGGACGCTATTGCAATCATCTGGGCGCCGTTGGCACCGCTGTCGCCGTCAGAGGTACCAAAGGAGTGCAACCGGTGCTAACATTCGACCTTACGTTTCCTTCTCAAAAAAAGAAAAGAAAAAAGAAGACATGCTGTATTGTTTGATACTCTCTCTATCCATTCGGGCCTTTTGTTTGACCTAGCTTTTAGCCTTTTGGCTCAAAACTCAAAAGTAGACTTTCTGACTTTTGGTTTCTAGCTATTGGATTTATGACTAATTACAATAGATAACGAGATCACAAATAAGCATCAAAATAATTATATTAAACTTCAAACATTTTCAATCTAGGCATCATAAGATAGAGCATGTGTTAGGTTTGTGTCGAATATGTGTACTATTTGGTTACGTTACGACTTGAATTATTTTAAAGGGCTGGGATATGTTTAATACCGTATTGGAAATTAGCGATAGAGAGATAATCTTAGGGGTTTATAAATATAGCCCTATCCCTATTGTAACCATAAGACGACCAGGATAGCTATTTCAGCTTTTGGGGTGGAGCGACTGTAATCATGCCCCGAGGATGTAGGTACGCCGAACCTCGTTAAAAACATCGTTTCGTGTTTGACCCTTATATTTATCCGCATTATTTCCTAACAAGTGGTATTGAAGCTGGATTTCATACTGCCGTCGCCATCTAGCAGCTTGTTCTTTTCACCAATCAGCGCTTATTTTCAGCCACGAAAAAGTATTTTTCGCTTACAATAAATCAGTACGAGCTGAAATCAGCGCTTATTTTGAGAGAAAAGATCAGGCTGTAGATCAAGATTTCTTCCGTGCCGCGTTGAATCGGCGACTTGACGTGGAAGTCAAGTCAAGGTGGAATTTGTGCTAACTGCTACGCGGTTGTGTTTTCGGTCAGATTGATCTGCAGCTTGGATCTTGTTTCGGAAGCGGAGAAGACTCGGCTCGTTGCCGCTATCCTGCACGGCTGCACGTTACTAAGTGTGTTCTGCAGGGAAGGAAAAAAAAATTGTTATCTGCTGCTGAAGCCGTGCCTACTGATTCCGAGTCGGATTTGCTCTCTCTGGTTGATCTGGGATTCGGCGTTCCATCGCTAGAAGGGTGTTTTGCCGATCTGCTGTTTCAAGGAGAATCAAATCGAGTGCTGCTGCTGGTCTGTTTTCCGTGAAATTGGTGAGAGTTGTGCACGTGGATCGAGAAAGAATCAATACAGATGGTTTGGCGGGGATTTAGGCCCCGTTTAGATGCCAGTTACAGTTGTAATTCTGCACTGTAGCACGTTCGTTTGTATTTGACAATTTTTGTCTCATCATGGTCTAAGTAGGCTTAAAAGATTTGTCTCTTGATGTACATGCAAAAAGTACAAGCATGCAAATATTTCGTCTATATTTAATGCTCTATACATGTGTCACAATATTAATGTGATTAGTTATAATTGTAATTTGCAGTGGATTTAAACGGGACCTTAATTGAAGGGGATTTTACTACGTGCACACAGGCATACCAGAAGATTTCTTCATGGCTGTTATTGCTATTTGTACACAGATTGTATACAAGGCTGCAGGTTCTTGTTAGGATTACACCTAAATTTCTGTAGATTATTTTTCTGGTTACTGCTATTCCCTGTTCATCGCACGTCGCCGCTGCTGCCGTCAGAGGAGTCTGCTACCTATTCCCTCCGTTTCAAAATATTTGTCGTTTTTTGTTTTTTGTCGCAAATTTGACTCGATTTGTATAAAATACGTGTAACATTTATATCTCCAAATAAATTTACTAAAAAACTAGATTCAAAGATCTTTCTAATGATATTAATTATGTATTATAAATATTAATATTTTTAAATGTATAATTATCGGTAGTTGATTTTTAGAAAGCGCAAATGATAAATATTTTGGAACGGAGGGAGTATGATTTCTTCCGTGCTGTTAATCAGCGACTCGACGCGTCCACATCGAGTCCAAGGCGGAGTTTGATCTGCTGCGGCGTGATCAAGTTTTTGTTCGGCAAATTTTTCCGTGCCGTGGAACGACGACTCAGTGTTTCATCCAGCGAGTCCAAGGCTGAGTTGATTGCCGGTTCTGATCCATTGGCAAAAGCTGCTGCACACGCATCAAGTATGGGCATGTTTGGTTCACTGCCCACCAGAGCCAGGCTCGTCACAAGGAATCAGGCTGTCTATGGTCAGACCGAACACATGTAAAGTCCCTGCGTTTAGTTATTTGTGTGAGTTCCGATAGATTATAGACAAACGTTGTTTGGTTACTCAGTCTGATGTTGATCAGATGACTTTTTTAAAGTGCACAACCTCTTTACATGTAGCTCGTATGCAGCTGGTGCACCAGGCGATCCTGGCCGCCGGGAAAACATAGGATTTGAGCGTACCTGCGCAGCCTAGCTGAAGGACACCTTTTGCATCGCGCGAGTCAAGTCCAGTTGCTACGCCAACCAAACAGATTGCTATTCTGGCATGTAGAGAGCCTGGCTGAAGACAGACGCCGACAACCAAACGCCCTCTATGTGTCACCGTCGCTGTGCGTTCAGATCTGCTATTTGGTTGTTCGTCTGCCGCCGCCGCCGCTGTCCGTTCGTATATTGGTTTCGTCGCCGCCTCAGATTTCCATCTGGAATTTTTCCGTGCCGTGTTGAACGGCGACTCGACGACATCGAGTCCAAGGCGTAGTTCCGCACAGATTCGGAGGCGATGTTGCTATCGGACTCTTCCTGTGCTTATCGTGCGTCGCTGTTGAGGAGAGTGAGACTGGATTGATTTCGGGTGTGTTTGATGTCAGTTGTAGTTGTAATTTTATACTGTAGCATGTTTGTTTGTATTTAACAATTTTTGTCTAATTATGATCTAAGTAGGTTTAAAAGATTCGTCTCGTGATGTACATACAAATCAATTTTTGGTGAAATTTTTCAGCTGCACACATGATTTTACCAGAAGAATTTTATTGGCTAATTTAGCCGTTCAGACATGTACATATAGCTGCAGGTTCATGCTAGGGTTTCAAAGTTTCATACCTATATTTTTGCAGATTATATTTTTTTCTAGATTATATTCAAGACTATATTTGGTATATCAGTTGTCAGAATTATTTGCTGATTAATTTTTTTTGGCTGTCCAAAATTAGAATCAAGTTCCATATTATTATCATCGGTTGTTGCTCGGTGATTTCTTCCGTGCCATCTAATCGACATTTCTTGCAATGTCTAGTCAAGGCGGAGTTCTGGAATCTTCTACTCTTTTTTTATTGGTGTTCACCTGTTCCAGTCCAGTGCACATGATGTTATATGAGAAGGTTCTTCAACTATTTGTTAATTGTACACACAAGTGTACCAGGCTGCAAGTTTTTGCTAGGGTTGTCCAATACCTAGTGTTTTACAGATTATTTCTTCTGGTTATTTCTTTCCAAGTCTTCGAAGGGTGCACAACTGCAGGTGGAGTTATGGAGCATGAAGTTGCAGGAGCTAGTGCTCTTGTTTGGACAGGTCAAATATGACTCGTTGGATAGCTTTTGGAGCTATAAATTCAAGACTCAAGTTTCGGTACACAGATATTCGTATTTGGATGACTTCAAGGTGGCATGCATATTCGGCAATGGTGGAGTTTATTAGGTTTGTGTCGAATATGTGTACTATTTGGTTATGTGCCTATTAGAAAATAAAGACTTAAGTCGGTTTGCGAACCCCAAACAAGAAATGTTCAGATTCCAGTTACAGGCCCGAGTGTGATAAGCCTTACGAAGGCTGTGCTATATGGGGAGGGCTTTTTGGGGGTTGTACGGTAGTGATATGTGACTTGAATTATTTTAAAGGGCTAGAATATGTTTAGTACCGTATTGAAAATTAGCGGTAGAGAGATAATCCTAAGGAACTATAAATATAACCATATCACTATTGTAACCATAAGATGACCAGGATAGCTATTTCAGCTATTGGAGAGGAGCGCCCGTAATCATGCTCCGAGAATGTAGGTACGCCGAACCTCGTTAAAAAACAATTGTTTCGTGTTCGACCCTTATATTTATCCGCATTATTTCCTAACGGCATGATTTCAGGAAAAATATAAAATTGCTTTCTTAATTCTATGAGGTAAAAAACTATTTTTCTAAGATAAAACCGTATTTAGGATTTTAATTTCATTATTTTTCATGAAAATTTTTCATATTTTTCGAAAACTTATTTTCATGATTTTTTTGGATATTTCTTTAGAAACATTTATAGTCCGATTTAGCTCCATGAACTTTCAACTTTATCTGATTTAACTCCTTCTAACATGGCGCCATGTGACCCTACCGACAAATAAAAAGCACATAAAGTGTAAAAATAAAAAAAGTAGAGAATATTATAAAAAAACACAAATGTATAGTTGAGGGAGGGAAATCGACGCTGAATCGCGACAGTGAGAGAGAGAGAGAGAGCCGAGAGGTAAATTTGATTTTTTGTTCCCCCCAAAATAGTGTTGGTGGTGCACGTGGGCTGCAACGCTCAAGTAGGGGACTTTGTCGGCCCGCGTTTCGCCCATTAGGACAACCTTCGCCCGCAACCGCAATCCTTGCACTGTCCGCCTCCGCCGCGCCTCCCCTCCCTGCTCCCTCGGCCGCATCGTGAGTTCGCCACTGTACGGGAGCGACGCCGACGGCTACTAGCCACCGCCTCCGTCGGCAGCTTGTCACCATCTCCGCATCTCTGCTTCCTTATCCGCCTCCCTTCGGATCCTACTCCTTGCTGACGGCCGGAGGCTTCCACCAGGTACCACGCCACCAAACCCTAAGCGGGGCTGTAGAAGTCCAGCGCCCGCTAGGAACTGTAGTTTATCTTGAGAATTGAGATATATATTGGGTCCTATTGTTTTGTTTATCCTGATGAGTATTCAGGTCTGAACCTGCTTTAGGAATATACATACATACAAAATGGCTGTGGTTGATGCAACAACCAAGGAGATGGAGGCACTGCATGTTGGGCAACATGATGAAGCAAAAGTAAGTAGCTGAGCGATTCCTTTGTTTTCCATGGCCCATGAAATAAATCACTAGGCACTAGTATTGTCCATTTCTTCTGCACAAAGTTGAGCATATTTTCATTGGCATCTATTTGAGAACTGGAGTATTTCGTTGGCGGAGGTGGTCCAGTTCTAGTCATGATAACTGGCCATTGTTTTGCATACTCACATGTTTTATTCAGTATTAATCTCTTCATTTGTTGCATATTTCAATTATGCTTTGTATGAATTCACTTGTAAGTAATGGATGGCCAAAATTGTCCTAATAATGGTCACTGAACTTTTGACTAGATGAGGTAGGTAGCTTTTCCAGAACTCAGTTTGAAAGTAGAGGACTTGAACAAGTGATAACAACTTCTATTGTATTGATCGTGGCTTCTTATATGGCACATTTCTCATGCTTGACCCTTGGTTTGCTGTATTTTTTTCTTTCATACTAATTAACATCCATTTTTCTTTTGCAGGTGAATCTGATTAAAGAAGACAAAGATGCAAACAGCAATCATTCTGTTCTTGCAGCTCAGTCCTCAGCACCAGATGATGATGATGAAGCACAAGCTGATGGTCCATCTCAAGATGGAGCACCAGGTGACAACTCTACCTTGCCAAATTTTGAATATAAAAGCTGAAGGTTATTCTGTAATATATCTAGCATTGGAGGTGGGGTTAGTCTAACATTTGTCTTTTGAAATGGGTATTCTTCAGAAGCTGTAAAGAAGAAAAAGAAGAAAAACAAATCCAAGTGAGTTTTGCTGTTGAGTTGAACTATACTTTTATTGTTTGTCCTGTTTCATTTCACAAGGATGATTCTCTTTTGTAGAAAGAAGAAGGACCCCCTTCAACAGACAGATCCTCCATCAATACCTGTTGATGAGCTTTTCCCCTCAGGAGAATTTCCTGAGGGTGAAATCCAACAATATAAGGATGAGTAAGTGCAAGTGTGTTACCAGTAGCTGAAGTTCTATTGAATTAAAGTATCCTATGTATTAAGGAAAAAAAAAAGGATTTTCTCCATCTTGTTATGCACCAGCAGTTATGAACTAATATAATGAACTACCAGTAACTCTTTAAATCTATACACTATTGTTATTCAGTAATTTGTGGAGAACAACTAGCGAGGAAAAGCGGGAGTTGGAACGACTGCAAAAGCCAATGTACAACTCTGTTCGCCGAGCAGCAGAAGTTCATAGACAGGTTTAAAATATACCCCTCTGTAATTTATGTGCATCACAACTTTTATTCTATATGTTGGTTGCAATTCTACAACGTACACATTCTTATTTGCTAGGTGCGGAAATATATGAGGAGCATCATAAAGCCTGGAATGTTAATGGTTGATCTATGTGAAACATTGGAAAACATGGTCCGAAAACTTATCAAGGAGAATGGTCTGCAAGCTGGCATTGCTTTTCCAACTGGATGCTCCTTGAATTGGTATGACATTCTTTTATAGAGTTTTTGTTAATTTGGTATACTTAAATATGTTTCCAAGTTTTCATTGTGGTTCAAGAATTGATGGAAGAAAAATGCAATT
Organism: Eremochloa ophiuroides; assembly: GCA_038502445.1. NCBI lineage: Eukaryota > Viridiplantae > Streptophyta > Magnoliopsida > Poales > Poaceae > Eremochloa > Eremochloa ophiuroides. The sequence continues at coordinate 6,697,572 of JAHLJS010000004.1, read as the reverse complement.
CTTAGGGTTGCAGCTCACTGGACTCCAAATGCGGGCGACAAAACTGTGCTACAATATGATGATGTGATGAAGCTGGATTTTGGAACACATATAGATGGTCTGTCAATGATTTGTTTTATTTTATCGTCTTTGGTTTGTCAATTAGTCAATATTTTTTAATTTCAAACGCTAACTTGATATATGTTCTAGGGTACATTGTTGATTGTGCATTTACTGTTGCATTCAATCCTATGTTCGATCCATTGCTTCAAGCAACGAGAGATGCCACAAATACAGGAATCAAGGTAATTTCGACAGTTTTTCTCTGCACTCTGTAGGCTGCCTTTTCCTGTAGTGTTCTGATTTATTGTACAGAACTGAGATGTTTTGCTCAAGTGCTTCATGTTCATTTGTTCATTAGAATACTGATTTTCACTAGGCAAGTATTGTATGGATTGGCATCTCTCTAGCCACTACTGTATAATTTGTCTGCCTAATTTAATTTCACCTGTCCTGTTAATGGCCATGGTTATCTGAGAATTTATTCCTCTGCTGTAGCATGCACACATTGAACATCCAAATGATTTGATTATTACTTCATTTCAGGAAGCTGGAATAGATGCACGGCTTGGTGATGTTGGTGCTGCAATCCAAGAAGTTATGGAGTCATATGAAGTTGAAATCAATGGGAAAGTTTTCCAGGGTACCGTAAAGTAGTCATACGCAGCTTCTGATTTTCCACTAATGTATAGTGAGAAACGAATGATATACTAATTTGTTGCCTTGTGACAGTTAAAAGTGTTCGGAACCTCAATGGACATAGCATTGGACCATATCAAATCCATGCTGGGAAATCGGTTCCAATAGTGAAAGGTGGAGAACAAACAAAAATGGAGGAAGGGGAGTTTTATGCCATTGAGACTTTTGGATCTACAGGTATGTTACTTAAGTAGCCTAAACTCAGTTATAGAATGATTGGAGTACTATATTATGTCATAAATGCTTTGGAAAAAAGGCACTTATATTTAAATATAATTGAATGACCCTTGGCTGTACAGTGTAAACTTCTTGTCCCTACTTGGAATGCACAGTGTACACTTGATGAGTTTCATGATGTTTGTAGGAAAGGGATTTGTGAGGGAGGACTTGGAATGCAGTCATTACATGAAGAACTTTGATGTTGGACATGTGCCTTTGCGGTTAGCAAAGGCCAAGCAACTACTTGGGACCATCAACAACAACTTTGGAACTCTTGCCTTTTGCCGCCGGTACTTGGACCGCCTTGGTGAGACCAAGTACCTCATGGCTCTGAAAAATCTATGTGATAATGGCATCGTTCAGGTAGGTGTATGGCTCCTTCTCTGCTCCATTGTCCCAACCTAATGTTGCTGAATTGTCGATTCACCTTTGTGCGGTCTGTTGGCAGCCGTACCCTCCCCTCTGCGACGTGAGAGGGAGCTACGTCTCCCAGTTTGAGCACACCATCTTACTCCGGCCGACTTGCAAAGAGGTCATTTCCAGAGGCGATGACTACTGATTGTGGCTCCTTGTACTGGTGGTTTGTGCGGAGCAGAGTACGCACCATTTTTGCACAACCTGTGTACCATCTGTTTATGGATGGACTATATATAGGACGTGTCACAGTCAGATAAATAGTTTGGTCCCCCTGAGTTCGGAATGTGTTGGGACTTGTTTTCCCAAGAGCTGGAATTGGTAATCCGTTGTATTATGTTTGATAATTCTATAATGATAATGTGGACATCATAAGGAGAACTAGTAATACGTTTTCTGGGAACATGGGGTTTAAGGCATGGTTCTTTTTATCGCATCCTTATCTTATTTTGCGCAGTGCACAAGCATTTCCAGCAAAGGTTAGAGAGGGTGTTAAGGTTGTGTTTGAGTGATTTCCAGCAAAGGTTAAAGGGGTGTGTTTTGAGTGATTTCCCGGGGCCTTGCGTTTGTGCCTACTGACAGAGCATCTCCAAGGTTACAAGAATTTCTTAATATAAATAAATCAATTCTTAATTGATTAAAAAACTAATATTTGATCTAATAGATACTTTTTAGACAACTTCGACATAGCAAGATAATTTCTTCACAAACGTATGCGGTATGCCTACGTAACAATTCCTCAGATAATGTACAATAAAATTAAAATAAACACTCCTTGCAACGTATAACTCCTAATATATGCTATCACAAAAGATTATATCTAATAAAGTAGATATATATTTCTAAATTATATACTTTAGTAACTGTTAAGTTAAAAATAAGCATAATACTTTGTTCCACCATATGACTTATTTTGATAACTTATTAAGTGTAAAATTGTTATTCAAGGTAAGTGTACACATTTTTTTACCTGAAACATTAGAATATATAAATATTTATAATTTAATTTTAAGCACTATATGTTCTATAAATTCACACTACAATAATGTGCCATTTTAAAAGATAACAAACTAACATATTTAGATTTGTATCTAAATTATTTATATCCTACTATTAATTTAATAGCTTATCAAAAAAGTATTTGAATAACCATAAGCACAAAGCATCGTCTCCATTATTTCTTTTTAGGCGTATAGCTTCACTAACGACACCATGAGCCGTTGTGAGAGGTTTTATTGGTCAAATATCATTTTTTTAAAATAGCTTCATAGATGAAGTTTTTTTTATGCTCTCACAAATGAATGGAGAGAGGTAATGCTGAAAGAAGTAGCTTTTTGCAAATCTCTTTCTCATTTCTCTCAACTAATGCATGAAGCCACTGGTCAAGCTGTTTTTTTCAAACAATTTTTCTAAAATAGTCTAACTTCACCTAGAAATCTGCTCAAGAAGCTGTTTTCCAAAAAAAACTTCAACGGTGAAACTGAGCTATGTCCAAATCACACATACAAACATACACACACAGAGAGACATATTGAAAAATAATAATGAAAATGTTTGACATGTTCATATTGATAACCATTACTACATAAAAAATTGTTGATAAAAAATTAAAAATCTTGAGATAAGGAGGAGGTTATTGCCTACCGTAGGTGCCTTCTGCTTCCATCTTCGGAGCTTTTTGAGATTATTACAAGTAAGCAAATATTATAAATCTTAAATATTAATATCATCGAACACTGCTATCTCATCTTAGATCTCACATCAAGCTCTACCACTAATCTTAACTGACATGGTGTAGGTTTAAAATAATTGCTTTTTTCAGATATTTAAGAGGCCTTCGTTCTCATACAAAGTACTGTAGATTAAGCTTTAATAAATCACCATTATTTACTTAGATTTAGCCCTAATCTTCACTAGATCCGCCCCTGTATAGTGAAGTACTAACCGGAAGAAATTCAAAGAAGCGAGGGTCAGGACACGACGGCAGTGACGGCAGCGCGTCGTAGCGACGACGTGGAGAGGCGGCGGCGCGTCCGTCTGCGTGGAGAAGGCGGCGCAATGTCCGTCGGCGTGAAGAAGCGACGGCGTGGAGGCGTCGCGACGTCTGTTAGACTGTTAGCGTGGAGATGGTCGTGGCTCCTCCGCCACCGGTCCGCAGCGGTGACGTACGCGCGTGCTTCGGTGCGCGCGGCCTGGTCGTCGATCGAGGGAGCGCGGGAGGGATTCAGACGTGGAGATCTGCTTCATGATTGAGGGCTAAAGTGGTTACGTTCCTTTTGTCGTGGTTCCGGGAGATTAATTGAGGGCTACGTTGATTGCCTTTCTTTTGGGAGAGTGGTGCTATGGTAATCGTAGAAGGCAGATCTGATTACCTTCCTTTTCAGCACTACGAAGGTAATGTCCATCTTTTAATTTCCTTTTGTAATAATCACAGGAGGCAGGCAGACGGAAGACCAAATCGATTATCGCACCAAACTGTGTCTCTTCTTTACTTTTATTAGTTGTGGGAGATTACTCTAATCATCGATCTGTCATACTCAGGCAACACCTTAATCTGCAGCCATGGTCTTACTGTGCCCCCCTACACTGAATCTACAGCTACCTCCTGTTCATGTCACCGTCCGCCCTGACATAAGCGCAGCAAATGTTGCAAGGGTCGCAGGTATGTCAATCTTTTGCGGTCTGATTCATCCAGTCTGTATGGTGGTTAGTTCTATCATAGACATTGTGCGTGACGATGAGTTTCAGGGGTCCTTGTTCCCTGTCGATCCGCATTTGCAATCATGGCAGGAACCTTACGTGGATCCGCTTCTCTCCCATCGTCAGCTGGAGGTAGCAAAACAAATTGGAGGTGCCAGAGCACCAGGAGGCCTTCCTCAATAGTTTCGATGGCTCCAAATCATGGAACCAAGACACAAGCATTTGGTTGTCTACGAGCAACACATAGGCCTGCGATGACACCTGTGCTTGGTTCCAAACCGATGTTTCCCAGCAGACTGAGTGGGCAAAAGAATTCTCGTCTCATCAGCAGGGCAACTCTCAACAGTTTCACCGGGGAAGTTATGAACGTTTTCGCGCTTGCACAAGAGGAAACACAGCGCTTAGCGCTCAAGATGGGAAGCAGACACGTCCTGTGGAGCCACATTGAACAATGCATTTGTATTTTGCTCTTGGACCTCATACTCAATGAGGTAATTAAATCATACTAAAATAAAGTCCGTGCCAGCTGTAATACAAATTAACACTCTTGATTCTTAATGAAAAACGTGCCTCGGCGTGATCTTTAAAAAAATACTCTTGATTATTTTTTTATGTTCATAGTTGATTGATAGTAATAAACTCATCTTGCATCTCAGGCTTTCCAAATGATCTATGGTATAGTTGGGAGAGGAAGCAGCGAGTCTCCTTTGAAAACTCGAAGCAATGATGCTTCTTTGGAAATCAGAAGCAGTAAAACTTCTGCTGAGACAAAAAACAAGATGTCCACACCCACACTTGATGAATACGGAACTGATTTAACAACATTAGCTAATGAGGTACTGTTTTGGACTTACTAGCTGCACTACTTTACTGTTCCAGGACAATAGCAAGTAAAAACTGATCATACTGTGCATTATAATGTACCCTAGGGATAGTTGGATCCTGTTGTCGGAAGAAAAACACAGATTGATCAAGTTGTACAAATTTTAAGCAGAAAGGGGAAGAACAACCCCTGCCTTATTGGGGAGCCAGGTGTTGGAAAAACAGCAGTAGTGGAAGGCCTTGCCCAGCTCATTGCCACCGGGGATGTTCCAGAAACAGTGTAAGGGAAAAAGGTCTTTCTCTATGATGATTCGTGGTCAATATCTATGATGAATTCAATCTTTCTACTATTAAGAGTGGCCGGTAGTTAATTCATGTTTCCAACACTCGTTAATGACAGGTTATCTCTGTCGATATGGGACGCCTTCTAGCTGGAACAAAATACCGTGGAGAGTTTGAAGAAAGATTGAAGAATCTTTTGGAAGAAATCAAGCAGTGTGGCAACATAATTCTATTCCTCGATGAAGTTCACACCCTAGTAGGAGCAGGAGCAGCAGTAGAGGGTGCTATCGATGCTGCTAACATTTTGAAGCCAACGCTAGCAAGAGGTGAACTTCAGGTTAGTATATCACGTTGGAACTCATATGTTGGAACTGTTTTTGATCAGTTTGTTTTGCTACGGCTCTCTTTTGACATTGATGTTGTCAGTGTATTGGAGCCACTACAACTGATGAATACATGAAACATATTGAGAAAGACCCGGCATTGGAAAGGCGTTTCCGACAGGTGAAGGTTCCAGAGCCAACGGTTGAGGAAACCACAGAGATTCTAAAAGGGCTTCGAGAGCGACATGAAACTCATCATAAAGTACAATATGCGGATGAAGCACTAAGTGCAGCTGCCGAGCTCTGGCATAAGTACATCAGGTCCCTATCCTATTCGTAAATGTTCTTCGAGTAATTTGAACACTAGATTCCGCTGACATTGAAATAAAACCATAAATTGATCCCAAAACTTCACATTTATTTAGTTAAATGTGAAGTAAATCTTGCACCGTATTTTCGTCATACTGCTATCATGCTAGTTGCTAAGGTATACTTTTGACTTTTAATGAAGTGTTGATAAGGGCCTGCTGGGAGTAAAGATCTGTACCTGCAGAATTCTCAGTTGTATAGGTTTCGAAATTTGACAGTTGCTTTTTTGCTTTCAGTGGTCGTTTTCTTCCAGACAAGGCCATCGACTTGATTGACGAAGCAGGTTCCCTTGTCAGATTACGACATGTCCAGGTACAACAAACCCACAAATATAACTTTCATCCCCGATTTTCACATTCATTTTTTACAAAATCTCAGTTCAAATGATCCACGCAGCCGAAGCTACCTAAGGAACTTGAAGAATTTGAAACAAAGATGAAGAAAATCATGCAGGAGAAATACGAAGCTACCCGCATCGAGAACTTCAAAAGGGTGACGTAACTATACAGAATCACAGCTTCATTGCCTGATAGCATCATTTTCTTTGCCATCTTGTGCACACGTTGTAAAGGTGAATGCAATTAACAACTTGATCTGAAAAATTCTGAATGCAAACCAGGCGAAGGAGCTTCGCGATCGTGAACTGGAGCTCAAGTCCCAGATGACAACCCTGATCGGCAACAGCAAGAGCAAAGAGATGAGGGCGGCCAGCCCTGGCATGTCCACGGTGCCAGTGGTGACCAAGGAAGACATCCGACACATCGTCTCGCTCTGGACCGGCGTGCCGGTCCACGAAGTCTCCACCGACGAGACGGCGAAGCTGCTCAGGATGGAGGAGGCGCTGCACCGGCGCATCATCGGCCAAGACGAGGCCGTGACGGCGGTAAGCCGCGCCATCCGGCGCGCCCGCGTGGGGCTGAGCGACCCGCGGCGGCCGGTCGCGAGCTTCGTGTTCACCGGCCCGACGGGCGTCGGCAAGCCGGAGCTGGCCAAGGCGCTGGCGGCCTACTACTACGGCTCCGAGGACGCCATGGTGCGGGTGGACATGAGCGAGCTGATGGAGAAGCACGCGGTGGCGAGGCTGGTGGGCGCGCCGCCGGGGTACGCCGGGCACGGCGACGGCGGGCAGCTGACGGAGGCCGTGCGCCGGCGGCCGCACTCGCTGGTGCTCCCCGACGAGGTCGAGAAGGCGCACCCGGAGGTGATGAACGTCTTGCTGCAGGTCATGGACGACGGCCGGCTCACCGACGGTATGGGGAGGACGGTGGACTTCAGTCACACGCTCATCATCATGACGTCCAACATCGGCGGCGGCGGTGGCGTTGCGGTTGCGGACGGCGGCCATGGAAGAAGCAAGGAGGAGGAGGTGGTGGTGGTGGAAGAGGAGATGAAGCGCCACTTCCGGCCCGAGTTCCTGAACCGGCTGGACGAGACGATCGTGTTCAGGCCGCTGACGAGGCTGGACGCCAAGGAGATCGCCGCCGTCATGGTGAACGACGTCGCCGCCCGGGTCAGGGAGATGGGGATGATGGAGCTGCGGGTGACGGACAGGGTCGTGGACCTCGTGGTGGAGGAAGGCTTCGATCCGTGCTACGGCGCCAGGGCGCTGAGGAGAGCCGTCGTGAGGCTGCTGGAGGACACCCTCGCCGACATGGTGCTCGACGGGGCGATCATGACTGGGGATGCGGTGACCGTCGACGCTGACGCGGCTGGGAACGTCATCGTGCTCGGACGGGACAGCCGTGTCGTCATGCCTCTTGCGTTTGCAGTCTAGTTGATCGATTTTGTACTGCTACATAGTCTACGATCGACTGGTTTTATAAGCAAGTTGTGTAATCATGTTTGAGGCATGCAGTTCATTTTTCGGGAACACGTTCATTGAGTGTGTTTCATTAAGAAAAAAAGATGCCAATAGAATGACTTCACATGACGCGGCTATGGGAGAACCCATAGCGCAGATTATAGAATAACAGTGGTAGTGGTTCGACAGACAAAGGGAAAGAAAGTATGCCGGGGGACAAATTTCTTGTGAGCAAATAGAATTGCTTGACGTTTTCAATTAAGTTCAACTTTGAACTTACAAAAGTTTTGTAAAAAAAAAAAGGTAGAACAAGGGCAGTAAGCACTCAACCGAAGAGCTTTATTGATTTTATTCCAGTAGGACAATCATACAAACAATGTTGGTGATGGAGCCCGCTAATAGCTGTTTTAGAAGTAGACCGCTAAAACATTTAGCTCGCTATTCAAAACACTGATACTGTAAGCACTCAACCAAATAGTTTTTGTTCATTTTATTGGAGCAACGCAATCAGGGAAAAGCTACAAACAAGCACAACACCGAGATAGATTGGCGCGGCGCGACAGGACACCTACACATGGAGGGTGTAAAGCGCGTTGAGCTCGTTGACATGAACCCAGCGCCGTGGGCCATTCTCGCTTTGGTTATCCAGCACGAGCACATGCATCTCCTCGCCGCAGAAGCGGTACTCGTAGCAGACGACGGCGTGCCACCCGACCTCGTCACGGCCGCAGTCCTCCTCGCTTCTGGACCTGGCAACTTGGCTCCGGCCGCACCCGCGGTACACCAGCGTGCCGCCGTCGCGGGCGGTGTCGAAGTAGCCGTACCACGGGCACAGCCACAGCAGCCCGACGCAGGGGCCATGGCGGTCCATCAGCGCCGCCACGTGCTTCGGGGTAAGTTCGCCGCCAGCGTGCCCCTCCCACGAGTGCAGCGGCAACAGGAACTCTTCCGGTGCGTTGGTGGTCAACACCGGCACGCCCCCTCATCTGCCTGTATCTTGTTCAGGACCAAACCCACATGACAGACCCCCATGCTCGGCTCCCAGATGCCGGCTAGAACGCACGCGTCGAGCAGCCACTCGTCGGGGTGCTTTGGGTGTGCACCGTGCATGCGCACCACTTCGCGGCCGCCGTTCTGCTGGCGCCGGTGGGCCGCATCGACGGCAATGGTGCAGGAGACGAGAACACACGTACCTACAGGCCCAGCCAACACAAGAAACGAGTCAGATGGAGAGAGAGAGAGAGAGAGAGGCAGAGGCAGAGCAGAGGAGGAGACCCCCTCTCACCATTTTCCTGCTTGATGGGCCGGCCCAGATAACGTGCCCAGCTGCGTTGCAGTGTGATTGGCCCGATGGGCATCCCCAGCTCCTTGAGGTTGAGTTCGAATGTGGCCTCGAATGTGTCGTCGCACCTGTAGTACCTCTCGACAAATTCTCGGATCTTTTGGGCCCCCGACAAGTTTTGTGTCGAAAATGAAGAAGGCTCGTTTACTTGAATGAAAAAAGAAAGAAGAAAAAGAAAAACCATTCGGATCACCTCAAAAAAGAAGAAGAAGAACAAAGTTTTGACAAAAAAAATATTGACCAGCGCAATGGAATGGAAAGAAAAAAAAAGGAATCAGTGGATTTTGTTCCCCGTTAATTAATTATTATTGTTTTGTACTAGTAGTACTAGCTATTAATCATCAAGTATTAAATCAGTGAATGAAAACTCGTTTTTTTTTATTTTGGAAACTTCAAATGATATAATAGTGATAAAGCCAATAAATACGTGCGTGAATTGAAAAAAAGAAAGAAAGAAAACCTGCGCGCCTCGATCTCAAAGTTGAGCGCTGACAGCGACGTGCCGACGTGACGCTGGCAATGCGGAACTGGCCTGTAGTAGGTCTTGCCGGGCACGACGGCGAACACCGGCGTAGCGCCCTATGGGATGGTGGCGCTTGCAGGGCATGGCTGCCATGGCCGAGCCGAGCAGTTGACGAGCAGCGAGAGCGACTGCGGCTCGCCGACCCCGCCGGACGCGAGCCCGGTGGCCTGCTCGTAGGTGCTCTAGCTTGTGCCACCAGTCGTTGAGCAGAACGCCGTGCTCGCCGTCGTACCGGAACGCGAGCTCGCCGGGCGCCGCGGCCACGATGATGAGACCAACCGAGCGCTGCATCCCGTTCATGTAGGTCCCCGGGCCGGGCGGTCGACGACGAAGGTGGCCCCGGGGAGGATGGGGCACTCCCTCCTACGTACTGCCGCCGCGGCCAGCTATCCTCTCCTCTCATCCGCCCGCCGCCGACGTGCACCGCGCGCATGCAGCAGTGCACCGCGCGGGAGGCCGCGCCGTCGCGACCGCCAATCAACCGTCAGCTCTCTCTCTCCCGCCACCGCCAGACAGCCAGAGCGACGCTTGAAATATATGTTTTGTATATACGTGCGTACGTACCTTGGCGATGGCGCTTGCGGTTCTCTCCCTGCTGGCGGTGCAAGTGCGACGTCCGCGTGGAGGCTTCGCCGTGGCCGCCGGCCGCCGGGACCTGACAGCGGCGTAAGGATCCAGGGAGCAGCAGCAGCGGTGCCTTCTTGTTCATCCTGGTCCTGGACGACGCTGCTGCTGCACCTAACACCGGCCACGCGGTGTTCGTGGGTTTTGTTTGGACGCGAGCTGCTGCTGGGATGGAGGGAGTACGAGTATATATAACTCCGTCCTCTTAGAAGAGAAGAAGCTGCTGCTCTTTGCTTGTGGGTGGGACACGCACACGCAGCTAAATTCGGCGTGCCACCCTCTTGTGATCGGACTGGGCCGTCACCCGTCCGGTAAACCTAACCAGGGCCAGTTAGTATTTTTTTTATATACATATAATAGTACACATTCATTAACCAGGGTTAGATGTGCGTCCGTCGTGTACCGCTCCTACGTACTTCCGTCGACGGAGCCAAGATTCGTCATATTCCAAATTGAGAAATCACTAGAAACTTTGGCGCGGCTTTGCCGCGCCTTCCCTTGTGATTGAGCCAGTGACAATAAGAACAAAGACGATGTTTTGATTGCTGGACAATAATGTTCATTGCCATTCCATACATACAAGGAGTTGAGAAGCTTTATTGGTCAAAAGATTTTGATTGAGCTCCTAATCAATCTACTTAATCCTAGTAAAGTACGTAGTAGTGGCCTTTGCAGCTATACAGATATATCAAAAGTTTGTTGAAGCATATATTTAGTAGATTCTACACCAAAAGATGCATCCTTCTTCCAAAAGATAACGTGGAACTTGTATCATGCCTAGTCACCAAAAGATTTGTGCATCGTCAAAACAAGTAGTCTGTAGCTTTGAACATCAGTACCTGCAGAAAAAATGTATGAAATAGTAAGTTACTAACACATAATATATATTGCTGGCATCTTACTCTAGATTACCTATTAAAGCAAAAATAATGTTATAAAAACATAATTTCTATTGCTTGGATCTTATTTCAGAGGCTATATTCAGGTAGCACAGTAAGGGCACCTGAAGTCTAGATGGTAGGGAGCATATTGTCTAGGGAGTGAAGCATATCAACAATTTACGAATAGATATGGAGGCAAATGAAAATACTTGCATATTTTGAGCAGGTAAGCTACACCAAATCGAATCAGGACGACAGCCAATTTTTGGAGCCAAAACAATTTAGCAAAGCAATATGGAAAGGGAAAAAATAACAGCAGTGTCTAAATACCATCCAGCTGATAAGAAACTATAGAAATTCCCTTTCCAACATAGTATACAAATTGAAGCTATGGAAATTCAGAACATCCAGCTGATAAGAAACTGCTTTGTTTTTGACAAGATAAAAATAGGATTAACAAACTGAATATTGCTGGAAATTTGAATCAACAATTCATGGGTCCAAGTATTTTAGCATACACATTATATATAACGCTAACAATATAGGAAATTTACTCTCATATCATTTTGAGCTATTAATAATTATCCAGGAATTGTACAGGATCCGTAAGACTCAAGGGCTTACGTATTTGCATAGTAGCTAGTTTGTAGGCTTGTAGTGTACATCTCACGTGATCACGCTGCATGGAGAAGGTGAAGCCTGGTTATTGCCGTAGTGAGAAAAACTTAAGATTAGGGGAGAAGGAAGTTCAATATACTAATATTGGAATTATAATTAAGAGTATTTTGGTGGAAATTGTAATGCAACTAGCCACGGATACATGTAGCTGTCGAATCATTTTGACTATCTTGCCATCTTCTATGACATGATCCTGTAAGCAGAATATATTATCAAGATCACCTAGACTTGTCAAATATCATTTTGGAGTATCTCTCATGGTTAACTTTTTTTGCACTTTGCACCGGCCATCGGCAGCAATGTCTCACCAAAATAGCTAAATGCACTACACCATTTGTCTCTCTGTCTGCTGCTTATCAAGAGGCAGAACTATATATATACACGGAAAAAAAGTAAATACCACAAACTTGGAAGAGGGTATGATCCTACGGATTTTACCAAAGTGAATCATGCACCAATGCCAATTTATCGTTTTAATTCTTGCATATTTGCTTTGACATTTTAGCAAACACCTGAAGTTCATTAAAGCCTAGAAGTAACCACATCAAAAGAAAAATTCGAGTAGGCCCTGAGTAGTTGACACGTGTGCTTGTCAAAGTAGCAAAACACATGGTGAGCATAGATTAAAAAAAAAGGAAATCAGAATGGGAGAAATATGTGTTCGATACCTGAAGTTACTAGGCATAATGGAGTAGGTTCTTGGATCTTGGTGATGCCACTTTGCCAAGCCATGTGCCCTTACTGGGTGTGCATGGAGATGACTGCAGAGTCGCAGCCCCTCTTCATCACGTTGAAACGCTAGTTGCTGTATTACCATACCACCGTCTGTGCAGCTGGAGATTATGATGTTCCATGTGAAGAATGTCTATTGTGGCATTTTGTCAAACAGCTTCTGAGCATAAGCAGGTGCAGATTAGATCGCAAGCCCTTCGCCCCGCAGCATTGCTGACCCGGCAGCACTTCTAGCACAGTTTTCCATCTCGGATAGCCAGGAAGACGCGAGCATTCGCACCTCTGTACATGGCACCATAGTGACACAAACGAGGGACTCACCAGCGATCCAAAATCAGTGGCAACAACACAGCTTTTCCTGCTGCTGCAGCAACCACGCGTGCCGTGGGCATATGGTCATCGGCAAAGGAGCTGGACCTAAATGCCCATGCGGTGATGCTGGCGTGCAATACACACCTTGGGTGTTGAGGAGGGCTTTGCAGAGCCGTGGGGCATCAAGGCGGACGGCCTCGGTGAGGTTGAGCCTCCACCTCCGCCCTGCCCCGCTGGTCTGCTCGAGTCGTGGTGGCTAGTGGCCGCAGTGATGGCCTAGAGTGCCGAGGCATTCGGCACCGACGCCGCCGGCCTAGCGCGTGCGGGCGCCGCCGCCTCCGGCTTGGCACGTGCGCAGTGGTTCACATCTTCACACTGCTCTCCTCCAGTACCGCGGCCGTACTTAGGCGGCGGAGTCGCGCCCCTCGACTTCGCGCCGCGGCCGCGGCCAAGCGGGGGGGAGCGTGGCCCTCGTCTTCGCGCCACTCTCTAGCGCTCGGCGAGGAGCAGGCGGCGAACGGCGGCGTCACTTCGACAGGGCGGGGATGGCGCCGGGATGGCGCCCGACAGCGCGGCCTGGGCATGGGCTGGGACGGGTATTGGGGCGGCGCTTGTCGGGGATGAGAGGGGCCGAGGCACTGAGGGACGGCCACGGCGGAATCTGCACGGGCACGAGTGGTCGCAGGGCCGGCTGCTGCTCGACAGGAGGCAGGTGCGGTAGCGGCTCAGCACGGCCGCGACTGTGGCACGATGCGCGACGGCGGTGGGGACGGCGAGAGTGAGGCGGGAGGGGTGGAGGGCGATAGGGAGGTGCTCGCCGCCATGTGCAGAAGGCGGAGAGAGTGCGGCAGTGCGAGGGAGAGATGGTGAGCTCTCGCGAAGAGCTGAGAACTGACGGTGCGGGCAGAGGGAGGGAGGGAGCTGATGACAAGCTCAGAATGACGGTTGGATGGAAGCCAGCACACGGATCCAACGGCCGAGCTTCGCCGGTGACGTGGCACAATACTTGTCAGAGCTTGAACTTGCGTTTCGAAAGGTAAAGATAAAGTTTTTATCGTGAGTTAGTAGTGTGTATGTGTGTGTATATATATATATCAATAAATTGTTTATTTATTTATTTATTTATGTGTGTATATGTAAGCCTAGGGTTAGGTCGATCGCACGGGGTGCGTGCACTTCACACCGAATTTAGCTCTCCTTGTGTGTCCCAACTGCCACGATCGACCTAGCGCTAGGCTTACATACACACACATAAATAAATAAATAAATAAATAAACAATTTATTGATATATATATACACACACATACACACTACTAACTCACGATAAAATCCAGTAAGGGAAAAAAACATAAGTAAAATTAGTTACAGATGAGAGGTTATTTGAGCCCTTCGTAAGATAAGGTAGCAAAGTACATGGACGGTTCAGCTGGATATAGACTTATTTTGCCATGTGCCAAAGACATGAATTGTTACATGAGGATACCAGGTATTATGAGGATACCGGACACGATAGAGTGAACCTAACATAGTAAGACCTGTAATTAGAGAATGACAAATTAGGGGTGAATGATGGTAAAGAAAATTAAGGGTAGTGAGAAGGCTTGACCAATCTAGGTATGTCAATTGCATGTATCCTCAAATTTATAGTGCAGCAGGTAATCGATCGTTGGACAATCGCCTATTTATGTGCAGCAGCATGAGTAATTCCTATGAAAAATCGATTGGGCAATGCTCTTATTTGCTATGGACAATGCTCTAGAGTCATATAGGCTTATAGTACCATGTTAGGTACGAAAAGCTATAGCATCAATATATAGCAACGGATTTAGCAGCGTTATGGATTTAGAGCGTTCACATGCACCATGGAATTTAGCCTTCCTCAAAGTGCTAAGAGATGGATAAAATCATTGTTGAGTCATGCCAGATTTGATGTTGTTGAATCTGAATGTTTCAGTATAGAAAAATAACATGGTTTGCATATTGAATACATTGTAACTCTTAAATTGGCTAATAATTTTGCATACCTTAGGGCAGTTTCATATAAAAAATCTAAATAAATTCGAAGTTGCAGTAGGTATTAAAAAAGGTCCATATAATTGTGTTGCAGTAGGATTTCTAAATGTAACTTTTTGTGTCATTTGATCAGTCATAACATTTAGAAATCCTACATTAAGGTAGATCAAATGATACTGAATATGGAAACTGTAGGTATATAAAATAGTATGGTTTGATTAAGTACATCATAGTCCTGAGATGAAAACTTAAAAGGAACATGTCAACAGCAAAGGTCTTTGCATGTGTAAAAATATACACGAAAACTCAGGTCTTAATAGAAACTCAGACGAACTGGAAACACAGGTCTCATATATCTGGTCAAATATGAATAAGAACTATCCAGGGAAAATGTGTTTGTCAATACAGACTGGTATGATTAATGTTGGCAAATAGTAAACTGGATTGAAGAGAAGGAGAGGTGGTACTTTGTTGGTGCTGACTGCTGGTGGAAGCTTTGTTGATGGATCTATACCAAAATCTACCCAAAGGGATCCACAAAACTTCTCCAAATATTAGACAGCAAGAGATTAAAAGTATATGCACGAAAAATATAGAATGCATGCGTTGTCTATAGTACGCTTAAGTAAATTCGATTTCAGTTGAAGCTAGTAATTATCATCCTGTAATTGCAAACGTACAAATAGTTCTCAATACACTTGCTTTGTAATGTGCATACTTCCCTATTTTGTAATCATGTATGTATCATGCTCTCTGAACCTATGAAGGTCGAAAGCTGTCTTTTTAATTTTGTTTTCCTTATTTTGACAATAAAATTGCATTTATGCATATAAGGTGCGTACAATATTCGATAATGCAAAAAGATATTTCATATTGAAAGCAATTCTCAGAACCATACCCACATATCCTCTCTAAACAAATAATACTAAAAACAATTTAGCTAAGCATATTCAGAGACGCAGTGAAAATTGGAGGTTGTAAAAAGTCACCTCATTCCTTAAGCTCGAATGGCCTAGGATTGGTAGGTTTTCTGAGATTTCCTGGCTGCTCTGTCTCTGCATTTCAACTGTTTAATCGGATAAAAAAACATGCTAGCCGTAATATGTAGCTGCAAACAAAAGCCTTAGTTTTCAGTAATGAGCATTATATTTAACCAAAAAATTAACGTTTTTGTCAAGGTAACAGTACAATATCTACCCTTGGATAGATCCCAACCTAGAGTTATCAAATATTAATCGTGGCATTAACCTGCCCACTGCTGGTTTTGGTTCAGTGTCTTTTATTCACACAATTGTTCTGTAAATGAGGCAGCAAGAATTATTGCATAATCTGTAGGACATAGTGGTTGGTTCAGTGCATTGTGATGAAGTTCTATATTGTACCCGAATCAGCAATGATACACTTGGATGAAAGAAAGTGCAATCTGTTTTGTGCAAAAAGCCAAAAACAGAGGATGCATAGCAGCCGCACTTGTGCAATCTCTGAAAAGAACTGGAACTAAACGATAAATATGCCTGGACTGAATAGGTATATATCCACGCAGCCACAACTACCAGTGACAAAAATAGAGTATAGGGAAAACTATGAGCAGTTTGAAAATACAGGTCGCTGACCTGCTAGCCTCAATTAGTGGCAATGATGGTAGTGCGGTTTCTCGATGAAGGTCTGTACCTATTAGAAGTTTACAAAATGTTATTGAGTAATTCAAATTTATCATATGGGAATAAATGCATTGGCGGGATGCTATTAAATTTGCAACGCACTGTCAAGTCGTACACATGCATGGTCGATAATTTTGGGGAAAATACGATAGGCTGGGAAATTGGTCCACAATTGTTGGGGAGAGAATTCGAAGTGGGTAGCAGGCATAACACACTTCTAAATTTAGTAATCAGATGAGATCCGAATACAAATAGCCAAGTAGCACAGGTTAAGGTCTGGGAGCTCTGGTTTGGCGAAGTAGTAAGGGAACAGAAATCGTCGGCATACCTGGTGGGGCGGCCATCGCCGAAGAAGGCCATGTCGAGTGGACTTGGGCACCCGGCGCACTGCTGCCCAGAGCAAGGCAAGCACATGCAGTGGGGGCGGCCGAGATGTGGATGGGGGCAGTGGGGAGGAAGGGATGGGGGAGGTGCAGGGACTCCGCACCGCGCGCGACGTGACGTGTGCCGGCGAGGGGCACGGAGGCGCGACGCCGGCCGGCGAGGGGCGGTGCAGTGCGGATCCACGCGCCGCCGCCAATGCGGGCGTGCAGGGCGCGGTGGGCGGCGGATCGGCGGAGGGCGGCAGCGGCACGGAGCTAGGCGGCTGCGGTGGCGTCGCAGGTAAGGGAGGCTGGATCGCAGGGGCTTTCTCGGTGGCCCTGCCGCGGGTTTTTTTTCGTCCAGGCCAGGCTGCTGTGCGTACGGCCGTGGGTGTGCCTTTTCTTTTGTTTCCTGTACTGCGCCACGGCGTCGTGGGATTCGTTGCACCACGCAAGCAGGCAAACGGGAGGACGCGCGGTGAGCATCAAACGGCTGGGCGACCGATCTGACGGCAGAGGAGTAGACACTGTAGATGAGAAGGACTATGTGAGGGGAAAATGGGAGGATGAATAGTGCTATAAACAGTGACGATCACCAAGATTAAAGATCTTTATAGATAACCTTAAAGGTAGATTTAACTTTTCCTCACACATAATATAAGGGCATCTCTAATGGATCTCAAATAGCTAGTATAGGTAGAATTCTATTAGCTACTATCAAGAAAAAGATTAAAGAGCTAACGACTTCAGAATAGCCAATTTAGCACGATCTCCTGAAAACAAAATATCTTACAGCTCACACAACCGTTCGCTATGGTGCTCTTTTTTATTATTTTCAAACATATATAATCTAGCTCAGAATGATATCACTAAAGAGCAGCATCTAATTCGGTTGAAGACATCTATTATAGCTGTCCAATATTTATTGCATCAAGGTTTAACATTTCGTGGCCACGATGAATCAGTGAATTCCACAAATAAAGGGAATTTTCGAGAGTTAGTACACCTTCTGGCAGATGAAAATGACAAAGTAAAGACATAATATAAGGGCATCTCTAATGGATCTCAAATAGCTAGTATAGGAAGAATTCTATTAGCTACTATCAAGAAAAAGATTAAAGAGCTAACGACTTCAGAATAGCCAATTTAGCACGATCTCCTGAAAACGAAATATCTTACAACTCACACAACCGTTCGCTATGGTGCTCTTTTTTATTATTTTCAAACATATATAATCTAGCTCAGAATGATATCACTAAAGAGGAGCATGTAATTCGGCCAGTGGATTGGTGATGCTTTAAATAAGCAGAATGATATCACTAAAGAGCAGCATCTAATTCGGTTGAAGACATCTATTAAAGCTGTCCGATATTTATCGTGAATTCCACAAATAAGGGGAATTTTCAAGAGTTAGTACACCTTCTGGCCGATGAAAATGACAAAGTAAAGACATAATATAAGGGCATCTCTAATGGATCTCAAATAGCTAGTATAGGAAGAATTCTATTAGCTACTATCAAGAAAAAGATTAAAGAGCTAACGACTTCAGAATAGCCAATTTAGCACGATCTCCTGAAAACAAAATATCTTACAGCTCACACAACCGTTCGCTATGGTGCTCTTTTTTATTATTTTCAAACATATATAATCTAGCTTAGAATGATATTGTTGGTACTTATGGATAAATTTTATACCACCAACTTAGACTAAAAAGAGGATTAACAATTATATTCTAGCACATATGCCTTTACTACTAACAAGTTCCACTTGTACCCCTAGCATTCATGTTTTAGAGGTTTTATGGCATAACAAGTGGAAATACGCATCAACATGGAGAAAGCGCAAAATCAAATGACGAATCCGACAAATGCGCAAACAAAGAATACTAAAGAAGCCCACCTTCAAGGCGTAATTCGATCCATCCGTAACCACGGGGGAGGCCCAGGCCCAGAGAGTAACCGACCACCTGAAGGCGGTGGCCAGTTGGTGCATCCCAGGGACCAACCGCCCCTAGGGGCGACCGCCCCCCTGGTGGGGCCTCCCGGGCCCATCTTCGGAGGCGGTGCTGATGGTGGTTTGCTGATGGCAGTTTTACCTCCTTCCAAGTTTAGATGCGCCAAACCGTCATAGTTCCACTATAAATAGATGGTGCTCCATCCCCTTCAACACACACATCATTTTAGAGTCATCTACCTCACACTTCTCACTTGTATCTTTAGAGTAGTATTAGTAGTTTGTGAGCAAGGCAAGAGCTATCAAGGAGAGCTTGTCTCCTTGGAAGAAAAGGATCATCTTGGTATGAATACAATTCGGTCTTTTTCCATGAGCAAGTTCTTATCATACTTATATGATTATGCATATGAACTAGAGTCTAGTTATGATCTTGCTATGAGCATAGTACATGTGTTAGAACATAGTTTATGTATCATGTTCTTGACTTGTTCATCATCGTTCTTCATTGTTCATCGAATTAGTATGAATAGAGGAAGAACTAGGAATGAGGTGATGGTTCGTCGTGCTGTCATGGTTGCTCTTAACCTAGCCTGTCAATCCGAAGGGTTAGGGTCTGCGGGGTTAGAAGTTGTTTCCAAGTATGCAAGCATGAAGCTTGGATATGCGGAGATCGGCGGATATGTCGGTATCCCACGGGCAGAGGGGTAGTGGACAGGTGGTGACAGCCCTGTCCATCCCTAACATTCCCCCACGTTCGAATATTGAGTAGGAGTTCGTAAAGTCTCTATCGGCTGGCAGACCAGCTGCGGGGATCTCCCTATCACCCCAGACTTAGTCCTGATACTAGAACTACTAATTAGATGATTTGCTAATAGTTCTTTGCATAATTATATATGACCAATGCCTACTCAGTTAGATATATTCTTTTATTCTTTATTTTCGTTTTATCCTTGAGGTTGATCCATATGTGTGTCCACTATCTTGAAATCATGTTTTATTCATGTTTACTCTATGCCTACCATTGCACTCAATAAGTGATCATGTTTACACCACGGTTGATGCATATTGCCCTCCTACGGGAAATTATAAATACGACACCCTTGAATACTCACGGGTTGAAATGCTACAATGATAGTTCTGTGCGCTTGCAGAGTAATCTTATTCCTTACTGAGCTAAAGATTGGTGTACCTAAGTACCGTTACTTAAGGATTGTAATTCTTGTTGCACCCTACGGCATCGTGCCACAGTTTTGCATATCGTAAGTAATGACGGTTAGGAAGGCCAATCCGACACTTTTAACTGCTATTACCGGACTGCATTACCTAGGCCGGCGCCACTAAGGGCCAAGGATTACCTTTCTGAAGTAATGGTGGTTGGGAATGTCAACTTATGTTTCTAAGTATTATTATTAAGGACGGACCTTTAGTCTATCTTTATTAGTAATGCTAAGAAACGCCAACAAGCATTTCTAACGCCGTTGCTGGGGATGGACTTTTAGTCTATCTTTTGTAACGACGTTAAGAAATGCCAACAAGCATTTCTGGCGCCGTTGCTGGGGATGGACTTTTAGTCTATCTTTTGTAACGATGTTAAGAAATGCCAACAGATATCACTAAAGAGCAGCATCTAATTCAGCCAGTCGATTGGTGATGCTTTAAATAAGCAGAATGATATCACTAAAGAGCAGCATCTAATTCGGTTGAAGACGTCTATTAAAGCTGTCCGATATTTATTGCATCAAGGTTTAGCATTTCGTGGCTACGATGAATCAGTAATTCCACAAATAAGGGGAATTTTCGAGAGTTAGTACACCTTCTGGCAGATGAAAATGACAAAGTAAAGAAATATGTTGGAATTAATGCTCTAAAAATAATAAGATGATTGCTCCAGAAATTCAAAGGGATATTGCGAATTGTTTTGCTGAGGTAAGAGAAGGCCGTCTTCATTTTTTACAGACTATGTCATCTCTCATAATCTATAATGATAAACTAGTTTGTACTTGGTTTTTGCAAATCATCGTGAAATCCATTGTTGAAGAAATTGATGGTGATGTGTTTTGCCTTTTAGTGGATGAGTCAGCTGATGTGTCTGGGAAAATGGCAGTTCTCTTACGGTACATTGATAATTTGTTTGCTAAGTATGGCTTGAGCATAAAGCAAATCCCTTCAAAGAGCTGGAGACACACGTTGGGGGTTCTCATTTTAGAAACCTTAAGAGCATAAGCAATCTGTAACAACCCTAAAAATCCAAACACTAAAAATACCAACCAATTAAAATTTTTCATTTTAATTTAACCAAAATCCATTTCATATGCATGCATGTTAAGATTTAATTTGAAATTAGTATAGGAGTGTGCTAATTATCTAATTTTCACTCCCTAAATTATGTTAGTAACCCATGCTGCATATTTGGAATTTTGTTTACATTCTATGCTTGGCATAATTATTTATATAATGTGTGAAAGCAAATGTTGGAATTGAAAGAAATAAAAATAGAAAGAAGAGAGGAAAGGAGAGTAGAGCAGCCAGCCCAGCTAGCCCATCGGCCCAGGCCAGACCGACCCCTTTTTCCCTCCCTCTTCACCCGCGCGCGCCCATCCACACTGGACCGGCCCATGTTACGGCCCAGCAACCCGCGTGCGCGCGACCGAACGCACTCACACCGCTCGCAGCCGCTGCCAGCTGGCCCCGCCTGTCAGCCGCTCTCGCCCCCCCACTGTTCTTCTTCTCCACGAAATCGGAGGTTGGCAGGGTCACGCAAATCGCATGACCCTGGCCTGCCTATCCCCTCGGCTGTTCCCTGCGTGTTCCCCGTCGCCTAGACGACAAAGGACCCCGCGCGCACTCGGAAACCCTAGCTCGGGAGCACCGATGGTCTCCACGTGCCCCCTTCGCCGCTAATCATCGTCCACCGCCGCACCATGCCCTGGCCGCCTATAAAAGGAGTCGCCCCGAAGCCCTAGACCTCGTCCCACTCGCCGCCGCCGCGCTGCGGCACAACCACTACACCACACCACACAATAGAGAGAGAGGGTGAAGAAGAAGGGTGGAGCAGAGGAGGAGGAACCACCGGAGAGCTGCTGCCGCGAAGCACGTCGGAGCCGGAGTCAGAGACGGAGCTGGTGCCACCGTCGCGGATCGGCATGACACTGCAAACCCTCGGCACGGCCACGAGTCTCCACTGCTACGCTATCCTTTCTTCCCTGAACCCCACGGTGTGCTCCTAGTTTCCCCTCTCAGTCCCCGCCATGAACGCCGTCGCGTTCCGAACCTCGGAGCGCGGCTGGTAGAGCCATCACCGGCCCTGGAACACGCTTTCACTCACATGCACGACTAGCCTATTGGACCCTAAGGATGCGCGGTGACAAGAGTTCACCGGCGCGGCTGGATCGCCGCGCGACACGCCATAGGAGCACCCGCGACAGCACCGCATCGCGTTCCATCTATCTGGAAGGGCTGTAGGGGAACCCAACCTAGTAGAGCTATCCGCTACCCCCTTGGTCACCACGAACAAACAAACCACCGGCAAGCCGAGTCCTTGCAACCCCGGAACACAGCAAGACGCATTCACGGGGAGCGCACTCGCCATGGATACTCTGCACCATGGCGAGCACCCATTCCGGAAGATTGCGACCAAACCGAGCGCTAACTGTGGGCCATCGAGTTTCACAGTGAATCCGCGTACCCGAATCAAGGACTAGGAGAGGCCCTAGAACCTACACTCGGCGTGATGCACCTTTACCGTGGGATCGCCGGAGTTCTGTCGCGGGCATCGCCACGGCACGAGCTCCATTGGAACCGTAGAGTACGACTGTGGAGCTCGGAGGGCGCTACCGCTAGATCCTACCCAGGCACACAAGCAGGAGTGCTCCGGATACCCTGGGCTAGCCTCGCCGTCGCGAAGGCCGGACGCGTGGTGCCGCCGCAAGGACCAAGCACCGAAGAGTAGCAGCCACCGTTATCCAACCGCCTGAGGACCTTCGCGCTGCCTATAATGACTTGGACATAAGGTACGGGTGAGCCGAGGCCGCCGCACGCGCACTGACCGTGAGCCGTATTCCTCGCCAGAGCGCCGCCGATTGACCTCTCCGCGGGGAGGGCACCACCGTGACCCTCAACCGAAGACGTAAAGCCGTAGACCTCCCCGACGAAGCGAATCAAAGAAGTCCGCCCTCAATTGCACGGAGACATGACCGGAACCGCCCCGTCGATGACCGCCGCCGCCAAGCCCGAGCATTAGCCGAGGCAACTCGCCTGAACCACCAACATCGGAAGGAGGAGTCTTAGCCGGAGTTCAGCTCACCCGCCGGAGGTTACCGATCCTTTTTCCCCTGGGAAAGCTCGAGGACCACCACCACGTTGAGTCCGTGCGAGCTCGCCGGCGAAGCAGAGCTCCGCCGTGTCGGATTCAAAAGGGGAAAGGGGGAAAGAAGAGGAGGCAGGCGGGATAAACCCGGTTCACATGCACTGAGTCCTAAAGCCGAGACCCCACACGCTCGAGTCCACCGTGCGCCGGCCTCTCGTAGGCCTGGACGGGAGCGTCCCAGCGCGACCACATGGCGAGCCCTGGTGCTGCCACGTGTCATACCAGTGACGTCATGATGACGTCACTATGACGTCACCAGACCCCCACTAGTCAGAGGAAACGTTGACTCGGTCAACGCTGACGTCAGCAATGACGTCATGTTGACGTCAGCAGAGCCAATGCCGCCGAAACCGTTGACTCGGTCAACGTGAACAGTGCCCCGACCAATCCCGTGCTGCCACGTGTCACCCCCTGGTAATCCGGCCATTTTTCCATTTTCAGAAAATAGGATAATCTTTGGAAATTCATAGCTTATTCATACGATGTCCAAAAATTGCGCACCATATATCAAAATTCTCAGAAAAATGAGATCTACAATCTAAGACTATGTTTGTGTGCATTTGGGTCTTTATTTTATTGGATTTTTCTAAAATACTCTGTAGGAGTCGCTGACGCGACTATTTCGTGTTCGATTTCAGAGCCGGAGGAGAATCTGACTGAGGAAGACGACCACGAGTACCTTCAGGAGCTAGGAGACGACTACGAAGGTGCCATGTCCTACCAAATCCTTAGATCCTATTTACGCATTGCTAATGACATTGTTGCCATTTGCTTTATGATTATATGTTATGCATAGGTTGCATGATAGTATATTTGAATTCCCTGCCTTGTTAAGACTTTACCCTACTGTCCGCTGCTAGGTTAGCTACTGCTTTAATACTGTTATTCTTCCACTACTTACTACTTGCTATGTGCTATGTGGTGGAATTGGGACGGTGAATATGTGAACCTGATTATAACCACTGGGAGAGAGTGCTGCGTGCGTCTTGGATGCGTGGTAAGGGTTGATGTCGACCAAGTGGGATATGAGACAAGCCCGTGGGGCAAGTCGTGCCAGGGGTGCAACCTGGGCATCCCCACGTGAGATACCTGTGGCGGGTAATGTTGTTGAGGTGGTTGCGGGTGGGATAGCCTTTGTGGTTTGAAACCCGTGAGCGGAGGTGCTGTGATGGCACGGGAAGAGTATTCCCTAAGTGAAGATGCCTGCTTGGTCACCCTAGGATCTGCGGGTACTCAGACTATAGGAATCCTCTACTTCTCACTCGCTTCTGATGGGCGGGAGATGGCTGGACTACTTGGTAGGGCGGTGCCGCTACTGCTAGGTTGTGAGGTGGTAAGGGTAGGCGGTGACGGATGGTGGAATTCCCGTACCGTCCTAGATGCGCAGTACCACCGATGGGGCCCGGTGCTGCGTCTCCCAGTCTCAGCGTGAAGGTGTTGGATCCAGAATATCCCAGGGCTGAGTGGTAGAGTAGCATCGACCTAGGCAAGCAAGCACCCAAAATTCTGCCTAGGTGTTTGCGCGGCACCTATGATGGCTAATCTTGTGAGTGGTAGAACCTCTATAGAGTGTATGGTTGATCGATCGATACATATACCGACTCGTCGGCTATGGACCTTTCCTGTAGCCTTCTTCTGGTGTAGTGAGCGATCATTCTTTTCTCCCCCTGGATAAAGCCTTCCGGCAGTGTACCCGCTATGGTAGTGTGCCGCTGAGATAGGCCCGAGAGGGAGTTGGGCCTGTCGAATGAGCGTGAGGTGTGGGTATGTGAGATGTGGTGATGGGAAGGGAATGATGGTGTTAAAATGGAAATAAAACTTGACTACTTAAATATTGTTTACAAATTACATAGGAAACCCCAGCCTATAGGTCTGCTTGAATAGCCTTGCATCCACTTTCCACAAAGCAAACTGCTATCATAGGTGGGCTCCGTAGCCAGTACATATCGTACTGATAAATTTGCTATCAGGTGACGAGAATGAGTACGACTTCGAGAGAGATGATGACGAGGAATAGGGTCACGTGCTACACTCAAGTTGGCCGTGAAGGATGAATCGCTTCCGCATCTTCTAAGCTTCTCTGAATGTTGATTCCGCCAATGTGGCGATGTAATAAATGTTTATGAAAGACTTAAATTATCGTTGTATGGATCCTGGTTTCAACTGAGATATGGGTAATTTCATGGATTGTTCCAAGCAATCTGTTGAATTACAATTCGAGCCTGTGGATTTTCCTTCGCGAAAGTCGAGGTCGTTTCACAATCTACTCCGTGAAGTTGTTGAAGTGCTCCAATATGTGGAAAAAGAAGGTCCAAATGATGCAAAGAGACGCCAAGCCCGTGGTCTCCTAGACTATCTCAAGGATTTTGATTTTGTGTTTCACTTGCACCTAATGTTGCTTATTTTAGGCCATGCAAATTCTTTGTCACTGTCCTTGCAGATGAAAGATAAAGACATCCTACAGGCCATGTTAGAGGTGAAGTTAACCAATCAGAAATTTCAGCAAATTAGGGATGATGGTTGGGATTGTTTGCTGCAGACTGTATACTCCTTTTGTGAAGAACATGGCATTCCTAAGTTGGATATGGATGAGGAATATATTGATCGCCATAGGCCAAGAAAAAATACCAATCGCACAAACTATCAACATTACAGATATGATTGCTTGAACCCAATTATTGATTTGCAGCTTGCAGAGTTTAGTGATCATTTTAATGAGGTAAACTCTCAGTTGCTTACTCATATCGCTGCTTTCAATCCTAAGAATTCTTTTGAGGCATTCAAATCTGAGAGTCTAATAGAGTTGGCTAAGTCATATCCTGATGATTTTAACTCAACACAACTTAAAGATCTTGCTCGAGAGCTTAATTTTTACATTGACAATTGTTGACACTTCTTAGCGCAATCACCAGAGACAGGGTGTTAGGCTATCTCTGATAACGGCGCCAGAAGTGCCTGAGGGTATTTCTTATGTCTATTGGATAATTCCGCAAGCGCACAGAATATACCGCTGTAGCACTTCACCCGGGAGTATTCCAAGGTATCGTTATTTATTTTTATCCCAAGGGAAAGCGGTTGGTAGGAATAATTAATAAAAAGAAAGAGAGATCCTTAAGTCTATACCAACTTAGTACCAGCTAGTGGTAGGGGGATAAATCGATAGGTAGAGGAAAGGGTAATGACACCAACACACAACAAGTATTAAGATAACTAAAAGATAACTAGTAGAGTATAGCTAGGTGGGAGGACAACGAGTGATTATAAGACTCCTATGACACTTACTTTACTCTTATGACTTATCCTATCAAATAGATGACTTATACTAAGATAGTACCTTACTACCGGTATGCAGGGGGTAGTGCGAGACAATAGAGGACAAAACCTCTACCCGAAACGCCTACACTCTTATGGGAGCCTACCTTTTAAGAACTTGCCTAAAACACGTGGAGGGATACTAAGACTAGACAGGGCTGTCACCACCTGCTAGCACCCACAAACAATCCGTGCGACAAGCGGTAATCAAAGGCAAGATCTAGTCTAAGCACCACGCTTACACTAAGTCTCACTATTCTAGTTGCGTACCAACAACTAGAACACCCTATGACAGGCGATGAACTAACACACGTTGAGTTGGGACAAGATCACTATCAAGTCTAAAACAACTATGAAATAAGACAAGACACAACAATACTATAAAGAATAGTAAAGACTAAGTAAGAACTTAGTGAAGTAAAGTAAAGATAATATATTGATAAAGGATAAAGTCTTACAGAAGGAAAGGTACAAGAGCTATACCAGATTCTCCAGCAGACAACTCCGGAGACTCCGAGCGCAGCTCGACTCGACTCTAACTCCCACATTAGACTAATACTACTACTAAAGAGTAGAACTCTAGCTTGCTTCTTGAGATGTATGGTGTATGGTGTCTTCTTAAAAGGGAGTGGGCAGCCTCTATTTATAGTGGAGAGTAGAGGGATGCCACGTCAGCGATCCGTGTGCTCCTCAACTCTCCACCCTTGGATCCACCGCCTTGTAACCGCCTCAAGATGGACAGCTGTGGTAATTTGAGCACATGGGAAGCATGTTTGGAGTCGGTGGAGGCCAACCGACCTGGCTGGGCACCAGGGTGGTTCGGCCAACCCCACTCTGACTAGTGGGCCCAGCCAGGAGCTTCTAGAAGGAGTCCCCACCAGTCAGTGATGGTGTAGGTGGCTTGGTTCCCCATCTTGTGGTTCGGCCGACCCACCCCTGGTGGGTGGGTCCCACCACAGTGGCCCCCCATCTGTCATAGACTCTTCCCATGTGTTGGTCCTGTCTTGGTTGCTTCGTTTCATGCCTCAATCCGTGTGCCTTTGATCTCCACCGTTGAATGAAAGCACAAGTTGATCCGATGGATGAATTGACTTGGTTGGAGTGTCACACGGATCCTGCCACGTCACCAGAGCCAGGTGAGCCCCATGGACAGTTCGGTCGACCCATGGGTGGGCCCACCCTTGGCTCTCATCTCCTTCATTTGATGTTTTATGCAATGTGTTGAAAGGTGGTGGCCTGGGACAACATATCATGGTTCGGCCGAATCATATATTTAGCCCCTAGCCGCTCACTTTTGCACTGATTTGGTGTTCCCTGCAATCACAAGCTAAGAGTACATGTGGAACTAGTTATTAATAAAATATGCTCATGATATGTTTATCTTCCCTTGAATCCGAGGCCTGTTGACGCTGTTTGAATGTGGAAATTTAGGGTAATTCCACCGTCAACAACAATATGCAAGCTGATGAAAGATTTGCCGACTTGAACACTATTTCTGAGCTTGCTAGGTTGATGGTGGGTGCAAAAAAAACATTTGGGTTTTCCTTTGGTTTATCGGCTTCTCAAGCTAGTACTGGTCCTTCCTATCACGACTGCATCGGTGGAGAGGTGCTTTTCAGCAATGAAAATTGTGAAGACGATACTGAGAAATCGTATTGGAGATGGATTTATGAATGATTGTATCATATGCTTCGTGGAACCGGAATTTCTATCCACAATTCCAGTCGAAGATGTCATAGTTCGCTTTCATAAGATGGAGGATCGTAGTCGTAGAGGGAAACTTTAAAAGGTAACCACTCTTGCAAAACCTTATTTTGTTATAATATACATTGTTATATTGTGAACTTGATACTATGCATGGTATTATATTATTGGACCCTAAAAATTAGCACTTAGTAGTGTCAATACCGACCCCGGTTGCTAATTTTTCTGGCTTCGCCGCTGCAAGCAAGCAGACATGGAAGTTTGCTGCGGGCGTGATCCTGCTTCATTCAATTGGATCAAGACAACTGTTTCATACGTCCGTCTGGCCAGGTCGGCAACACGCCATGCGCGGGACCCACCAACACGCCGCTCCCTCCCTAAGACCGTGAGCATAGGAAGGAAGCAATTTTTTTCCCTCAAGCACACATGCTCTCACTGCATGTGCCCTTGGATCTACATCGTGATGTGTGCTCGCACACGTCATGATACAGATCTGCTTCGTGATGTATGTGTGCACATATCACGATGTATATCTAAGAGCACATACAGTAGGAGCATGTACCTTAAGGGCAGAAAAAACTCTCCCAGCATAGAAAACAAAGTCACCTGAATGCATGGCTGAATCCAATCAGCAGCGACACGTTGGTCCTCGATAGGCTTGGGCCCACGTGTCGGTGAGACACTAATGACTGATGACGCCACGGGAAGCCTGCCTCCTCGCCTATGCTCAGAAAACTTACTTAATTGTGCAAAGCCTGACTTGGTCCTTACGTAACCGATGCATGCTGTGGGTTATACATGTGTAGGTGTCCTCTTCTAACACTGCTGTCCCGCTCCCGCCCTTTATTCTTGGCAGCTTATATATGATCTGACATCTGAGGTTCGTTTCAAAAATATATGATCTGAGGCCAGCTGGCAGCTGGCTTTATTTTTTAGTTCGGTTTTTGTTCCATTTGGAAATTAATTCATTGTTTACCCACACAAACACAGTTACGTACTCAGTTCATGTTTGTTTCATGAGTCTATTTTTAAAATGGGTTCCAGCTGTTGCGTACCGTCATTTTTTTTATCGTTTGATGTACCTAGTTGTATTTTCTAATCAGGTTGACACCACCTAGTACCTAGATCCCCAGGTTGAGTTTCATTCCTCTCAAGCGAAGCTTCCTTTTGGTCTGCGGAGATAGATGAAAATGGTATTGATATTTATCCGATCGTCCGTTTGACCGAATTTGTTTAGAGGTGTTTAGATCTATACATATGATCACAGTAATCACATGTGGAGATCTCCTGGTTTGTGTCAACACACATGGCAAAGTGCTCAAAATGTTTTGAATTTTTTACCATGGCATCCACATACGATATGAGGACCAACCTAGAAGTTTCATGATTTTCGGAATTCGTTTGCATTTTATATAATTAAAAGACCGCTCTCACGCAAGTTGGAGGCGTTGCCACGTGAGCACCATACTTCAAACTTTGCGACAGTTCATGGATCTTGCCTACATTTACCCTAAGAAACAAGGATAACATTTTTAGAACCAAGGAAATCGAATATTTGATGCACCTACAGTTCAAACGAACGCTATGCGGAAAAATTTAAGAAAACAAAAAAAACTAACAAAATATACCAAAAAGATTTGAAAGAGTCCCCATTTTGGACATGTTGTTGCTGGTACTGTAGTAATGCTGGCAAAAAAATTTGGACTCAAAAAACAAAAAAAAAAGAAAATGTTTGCCGAGTGCCAGGGTTTGGCACTCGGCAAAGAGTCTTTGCCGAGTGCCAAACCCTGGCACTCGGCAAAGGTAGGCTGCAAATTTTTTTTTTGATTTCTCTTTGCCGAGTGCCAGATCAGGCGGCACTCGGCAAAGAAACAGCCTTTGCCGAGTGCCACCAGATCTGGCACTCGGCAAAGAGGTTTTCCTTTAAACGCTCGGACTTATCCTCACTCTCACTGGAACCGCCACCGCGCCTCCCCGTCTGCCCGCCACCGCCGCCTGCCCGCGCGCCCGCCGCCGCCGGCCGCCGCCACCGGCGCCTCGCCCCGCCGACACCCGCCCGTGGCCCCGCCCCGCCGGCGCCTCCCCGGCCCGCCCGTGGCCCTGCCCCGCCGGCGCCCGCCCGTGGCCCCGCCCCGTCGGCGCCTCCCCGCGCCTTGCCCCCGCCCGTGGCCCCGCCCCGCCGGCGCCTCGCCCCCGCCCGTGGCCGCGCGCCCCGCCCCCGTGCCGCCTCCGCCCGCCCCTGCCGGCCGGCCCCGCCGCGCCTGGGCCTCCCCGCCAGGCCCCCGCCCCTGCCGGCCGGTGACGCCGCGCCCGCCCCCTCGTCGTCGCGGCCGTGTTCCTGCAGAGGGAGGAGGAGGGAGGAGGAGGAGGAGAAAAGGAAGGAGAAAGGGAGAAGAGCGGAGAAGGAGAAGGACCCCCCGGCCACGTCCCGTTGACCCTCACGTCACTGCAGTCGTCCCCGCCATCGTCTCTTGCCGTCCTCGACAGAAAAGGTATATGTCCTAGACTTAGTGTTAGTTAGTAAGTGGTAGTAGTTTACTAAGTGGTAGTATGGAGTTAGTAAGTGGTAGTAAGCAGTTAGTAAGTGGTAGTAGTTAGTAAGTGGTAGTAAGTAGTGTTAGTGTTATTAGTTGCAGTAGTAGTATTTTGTAGTAGTTGTTGTACTACTTTGATACATTCATATGCATGCAAATAGAACTAAAGTGCATGGCTCGTCATGGTATATATGTGGTTGTTGGCCTTCGTGCCTATGTGTGGTATATATGTGTTGTAGGCCTTCGTGCCTATGTTTTTTGCAGGTTTTGGGAGCCTCCCCGTGTAGGGGAGGTTCTGCCGAAATTTTTAGTTGACACTAACCATTTTGCTTTTTTCAGGACAAGGACACGTGGGAGGGACTCGTCTACCCTCGCCACCGCACCGACTCGCCACCGCCCCGCTAGGCCGACTCCACCGCCACCCTAGGTATAACCTCCTCCTCCTTTGCATACATGTTTTTTGTGTTCGCGCAACCCAGTTAGGCGTCTCCCGTTCGAAAGAGATACGGTTTGAGGTATGCAGCTCTTTGCATATCAGCGACTGTATCTCTTTCGGATTGTCCACGTTTCTTGGACAGCCCGTGGATACGTAGATGAGGCTAGTTTCCATGTTATGCTCGGATCCGAGACGGGGTTTCGGCACCACCTCCCTGTTGTTCTCCGGATACACACTCTCCCTTCCGGGACGTGTATCGGGAGAACAGCGGGGAGGTGCTGCCGAAATTCCGGCTGGGATCGGAGCGGAGCATGGGAACTGGCCTCATCTACGCATCCGCGGGTGGGATTAGGACCTATCCTCACCTATTAGATGCTAGGAATGCCGGGCAGATGCATTTGCTGGATATATTAGTCGCTTACATATGTATATGCCAGAGTATGGAGAACCGTGATTGGATGTACACGGGCCACGCAAGTATGACACCAGAATGGATGACTAAAACTAACGCTTTCTTGGAGCATGCATTTGGCGAGGTTGCTAAAGGGTCGGTCCGGATGCCTTGTCCCTGCCTCAAATGTAAAAACAAAGTTAGAAAGCACAAGTGGGAAATGTGGAAGCATCTTTGCTTGAATGGATTCACGCCGAACTATCACACTTGGATCCACCATGGGGAAGCCGGTGGTACTAGAGAGGAGGTGGTGAGACCAGGCCTCGAGGCTTTTGATGGAGATGCCGGGGTAGCAGACTGGATGGATGACTTTAGGGAGGCACAGTTCGTTGAAGGATTGGAGGAGGAGCCAGAGGAAACCGCTAAGGCATACTACGATATGCTGTCTTCGGCACAGAAGGCCCTTCACGAAAAGACAATGGTTTCCCAACTGGATGCCATTGGACGCCTAATGGCGTTCAAGTCGCAGTGTGCCATGAGCCGAGACAACTTCGACGCTATGTTGGCAATTGTTGCATCCCTGCTTCCGGAGGGTCACATTCTGCCGAAAAACTTGTACGAGTCGCAGAAGCTTCTTCGTGCACTTAAGATGCCGTATGAGAACATCCATGCATGTCCGAAGGGGTGCGTCCTGTTTAGGAAAGATCACGAGAAAGCAACGCACTGTCCGGAGTGCAAAGCCTCTAGGTATCTGGAGGTCAACACTAGTGATGGCAAGAAGGAACAGCTGAGTATCCCTGCTGCGGTCCTACGGTACCTTCCTTTCATACCGAGGATCCAAAGGATTTACATGACAGAGGAGTCCGCGAAGCAGATGACATGGCACAAACACGGCAAAAGATACAATCCTGACAAGATGGTACACCCATCGGACGGCGAGGCATGGCGGTATTTCGATGGCAGAAACCCTGGTAAAGCTATGGATGCTCGGAATGTACGTGTCGCGCTAGCAACGGATGGGTTCAACCCCTATGGATTGCTGTCGGCACCGTACACTTGTTGGCCTGTGTTCGTGATCCCCCTCAACCTCCCCCCCGGCGTCATGTTTCAACCCAAGTACGTATTCTTGTCGCTCATAATTCCTGGACACCCGGGGAAAAAGATGGGTGTGTTCATGGAGCCCCTCATCGATGAATTGATCGTTGCTTGGGACGAAGGGGTACTGACATACGACCGAGCTACAAAGAAGAACTTCATAATGCATGTGTGGTACCATTACTCCCTGCATGACTACCTCGCTTATGGCATATTTTGCGGGTGGTGTGTCCAAGGGAAGTTCCCATGCCCGGTATGCAAGGCAGCTTTGAGGTTCATTTGGCTGAAGAAGGGTGGCAAGTATTCTTCCTTCGACGAACATCGTCAATTCCTTCCTCTTGACCATGCATTCAGACGAGACGTGAAGCACTTTAGGAAAGGTGTTCTAGTCACGAACCCTAAACCTCGCATGATGACCGCTTCCGAGGTCCGTGCTCAGGTAGAGGCTCTCAAATATGACAAAGAGAAAGAATTTTTGTGGATATGGTGAAGAACACATGTGGTCTCATAAATCGGGCTTAACTAGGCTCCCCTACTATGATGACCTTCTACTTCCGCACAACATTGACTTAATGCACACAGAGAAGAATATCGCTGAAGCGCTTTTTGCTACACTCATGGACTTTCCTGATAAGTCAAAGGACAATGTTAAGGCTAGACTGGACCTGGCAACGCTTTGCGATAGACCAAAGGAGGTGATGAAGCCTCCCGCACCCGGCAAGCAATGGAGGAGGACTTCGGTCGATTGGGTCTTAAAAAAGGACCACAGGAAGGAAGTGCTTCAGTGGATGAAGACGTTAATGTTTCCTGATGGCCATGCGGCAAATTTGAGTAGGGGAGTGAACTTGTCCACTATGCGAGTCTTAGGGATGAAGAGTCATGACTTTCACATATGGATCGAGCGGCTCCTCCCTGCGATGACCAGGGGGTTCGTCCCCGACCATGTGTGGCGCGTGCTGGCAGAGTTAAGCTTTTTCTTCCGCCAGCTTTGCGCCAAGGAGTTATCTCGGGAGGTGATTGAAGACCTGGAGAAAGTCGCACCTGTGTTGCTCTGCAAGCTCGAGAGAATCTTCCCACCCGGCTTCTTTCTGCCGATGCAGCATCTGATTGTGCACCTACCGTACGAGGCACGAATGGGGGGGCCCGTGCAATTCCGTTGGTGTTATACAGTCGAGAGAACCATAAAGATTCTTCGGAAGAAATGTAGAAATAAAGCCAAAATTGAGGCCTCCGTGGCAGAGGCATCCATTCTGGAGGAGGTGTCGAACTTCACAACAGCATACTATAACGAGGGTATTCCAAGTGCACACAATCGTACCCCTCGTTACAACGTGGCCGAGAGTTCATCGAACCTCAGCCTTTTCAGAGGGCAAGGGGGAACGACAAGCTCATTTATATCCAAGACATTGCCGCATGGTGAGTGGCGCATCATCATGTTCTATATGCTGTTGAGCCTTGACGAAGTGAAGCCTTATGTGCAGTAAGTTCTCAATGAGCTTTTTACATACATCCTTGCCACTATCATCCACCTATGCAACCCCCTTATCTCTTGCTTTTTCAGGGAATTTCTGAATACATATTGGAAAGGTAGTAGGGCCCCTTCCCCTCAAGAAGAAGAAAGTCTTCTAAAAGAGGGTAGGCCTGATTTCATTGCCTGGTTCTCTGCGAAGGTACCTCGTTCAATCTTGACATCCCACTTTGCAGCCATTCATGATGTCCTCGTAACCGCGATTAATGTCACGAACTATTCGGACTCTCCTTGCAGGCCCGCAAAGATCGGGAAATGGATGCTGAGTTGAAAGGGCTCGCACATGGCTTCGCCCTCAAGGTCAAGTCATACCCCGTTCATGATGTCAATGGGTATCGCTTTCACACACGAGAGCACGAGCGGAGTCGGCCCAACCAGAAAACCACGAATACCGGAGTTCGTACGCCCGGCACCGATGGGCTCGACTACTACGGCGTAGTAGATGCAATCTACGAGCTCTATTTTGAGTGTCGCACAGGTTTCAAGCCAGTCATATTCAAATGTCATTGGTTCGATCCTAATGTCACGAGAAGAACCCCTGAGCTTGGACTAGTCGAAATTCGACAGGATTCTGTCTATCAAGGAGAGGATGTCTATATTATGGCTCAAGAGGCCACGCAAGTTTATTATCTCCCATGGGCGTGCCAGAAAGACACCAATCTTAGGGGTTGGTACGTTGCGCAATTGGTATCGCCGCACTCCAAACTGCCTGTCCCAATCGATGCGGATTACAATGTTGATCAACAGGACTTCTATCAACCAGATGGGCTAGAAGGAAGGTTTGACATAGACATTTTTGAGCTAATGGGCATGGAAGTAGACAATGATATTGATCAGGACGACGGAGATGAGGATGAGGGAGAGGAGGTGCAAAATGCCAAGGACCTAGAATTGCTTGAGCGTTTACACTTAGGCGATGACACGGATCTGATCAGTGAAGAGGAGCCTGAGGACCCTACACTTGTCGATAATATTGATAGTGACCACGATAACTATGATCCATCCGCTGCTGATCGTGAAGATTATTTCTAATTCATGTAATACCATATTATAATTATTATTATTACTGTTTTGCATCTATTTCAATTGTTGTTATTATTACTTGTAATTTAACTGTGCTAATTGGTTTACTCTTTCAATTTGCAGGCACTTGACAAGATGCCAGGAGGCAGGCAACGACGTCAGGTCAGCTCGTTGTACGCCAGGACCCCCGAGGACACCGACCCCCCCCCCCCCCCCCGCCGCCGTGGCCGTCCTAGGAGGGAGCAGCAGCAGGTGGTGGTGGAGGACCCGGTGGTGGAGGAGGAGGAGGAGCAGCAGGAGGAGGAGGCGGGCGAGGAGGTGGAGCAGCAGCTGGAGGCGGCGGCTGGGGGTTCCACCTCCACTGGCTCTGCCTCGTCGAGAGTCTACTTGCGTGGGCCCATGCGCCTACCGGACTCCATCCGACCTCACGAGCGCCCGGTGCTTCAACCCAGGGGCCCCCGGTAAGTAACAATTGAAGTTTCCATTACTACTTGAAATGACATGTTGAGATTTGAACTTGACACTAACAATCCTTCTTAATGACTCTTGCTTGCAGCAATTGGAAGGTTGTGCGCGGAAAGGGCCGGCATCCTAACCAGACACTGGGCGGTCTGGTTCGCATGTACTACCCTGGCTTGGTTGTACATGCTGGGTGTCGGACGCCGCCCTACACGTGGGCCCACTTCTACTCTGCCGAGACCGACCACTACGGCACAGTTGCCCAGAAGATCAAACGCCGGTTCTGGGTGAGTCTTTGTGCCACTAAATTGGTCAATACTACAAATTCATTGCTGAATACATGATGTCTGTATGCAGGACTACTTCACGTGCGAGGACGGCTACGAGGAGGAGGCGAATCGAGTCCAGGACAGGGTCTGCACGAAAATTGTGCAGGACTTGTACCATGAGCAGCGGCTGCAGTGCATCATCAACCACGAGGCCGAGGTGAACCAGCAGCCGTGCACCAAGTTGGAAGCCAGGAGCAAGCAGCTCACCAAGGAGGAGTACATGGCCCGGTGCCCTGATTGGTGCAAGAACGACTTGGAGTGCTGGGAGGCCATTGTGGACAAGTGGCTCTCGGAGGACTGGACGGAGCAGCACGAGGTCCGTCGGGACTGCCGCCTGCAGATGGTTGGGCCGCCACACCACCAAGGCAACCTGAGCCTCGACGCCTACGCAGAGAGATGGGTAATGATCTTTGTGTTTTCTTTTTTTGTTTATTTATTGTAACACTCAATTCTATTCTCATTTATTGT
Source organism: Eremochloa ophiuroides (assembly GCA_038502445.1). NCBI lineage: Eukaryota > Viridiplantae > Streptophyta > Magnoliopsida > Poales > Poaceae > Eremochloa > Eremochloa ophiuroides. The sequence continues at coordinate 6,661,177 of JAHLJS010000004.1, read as the reverse complement.
AATCATCTTTGTGTTTTCCTCGCAGTCCCAGGCGCACGGTAACCAGCCGTGCAACGAGTACATATCGTACGCCCTTGCACACAAAGGCAAGGCGACGGCCCCGGACGTCACCTACAGCTCGACGGACGGGCCCGAGGCGTACAGCAACGCGAGCGTACACAGCAAGCTCAGCGAGTACACCTCGGCGGCTCGCGAGCGCCATGGCGAGGACTTCGACCCGGCCACAGAGCCCCTGGACACGGACATCGTCATGAGGCTAGGAGGAGGGAAGCAGCACGGCCGGTACTGGATGGCGAACAGCATGATCGACCCCGCCTCGGTTCCCACCCTCTCGCAGATTCGAGCGCAAAGCACGAGCTCCTCCCTCCCCATTCGACCTCGGCAGCCTAGCTCATGGCAGCAGATGGCGGAAATGAAGGTTACTCATTTTATTCCTCGTTCCTTTCTTTTACACGTACACCTTGCCTGTGCCTTGCTTAAACATTGCTGGTGGAATGTTGCAGGCCCAGTTGCAGGCGTTGCAAGATGCAGAAGCACACAGGGTGGCTGAGAGAGCGGCCGAGAGGACCCAGTTGCAGGACGTGCTCACGTTCGTGGCGAGCCTTCAGAACGTGCCAGGTGTGGTCGTGCCCCCGTCGCTGCTCGCTTGTGCTGTGCCTCCTCCTGTAGGGACTCCGGTAAGTATATATATATATGTATTGTTGTTTTTTCCACTAGCTTTTGATGTAATTCTGAAGTTACTAATGAATTTGCTTCTCCTTTACGCAGCCACAGTCCTTTGGTTCGAACCCGTCTCCTGACGGTGGCCCTTCTCCACAGTCCGGGTCCGGGTGGCCAAGTGGCCATGTTCCACCGCCCAGGTGGCCTCCATATATGGGCCCAGGTGGCTCTGGGGGCTTCGGGTGGGGACCGTGGGGTGGGCAAGGTGGCGCTTCGGGCTCCGGGCCGCACTAGTTACCTTCTGTTAGTTGTGATGCATGGACTTGTGATGAATGGACTTTTGTCGGACTTGTGGTGTGATTGTGGACATCGGTCGATGGATTATGGATATTCTGATGTGTGATGGATAATTGTGATTGTGGATGATATATGTGGCCAGTGGATGGTATATGTGGCCTGTTCAATGATATATATGTGTTTTTTGTCTCTGCGTTGATGGAAAGAGAAAAACAAAAAAAAATAGGGGATTTGGGCTCTTTGCCGAGTGCTGACACTCGGCAAAGACACCTTTGCCGAGTGCAATTGCTATTGCACTCGGCAAAGCTGGGAAAACTGGCCACCAGAAGCTCAAATTCCCAGCTTTGCCGAGTGCAATTGCCATCGCACTCGGCAAAGAAATTTTTTTTTCTTTATTTTTTCCCCAAAAGATTTGCCGAGTGTCGGCACTCAGCAAAGAAATTTATTTTATTTTATTTTTTCGCGAATAACCTTTGCCGAGTGTCGGGGAAAAAAATTTGCCGAGTGCCGGCAGTCGACAAAGAATTTTTTTTAAATTTTTCGCGGAAAATATCTTTGCCGAGTGCCATATGTCGGCACTCGGCAAAGGCGCCGTCAGACCTGCCGGCGGGCACGGTTTGCCGAGTGTCCAGTTAGCACTCGGTAAAGGGTACCAGGCACTCGGCAAAGGATTTGCCGAGCGCCGATTTTTGGCACTCGGCAAAGACTGCCTTTGCCGACTAGCTCGCTGCCGAGTGGCCTTTGCCGACTGCAGCACTCGGCAAAGCCTTTGCCGAGTGTTTTTGGGTCTTTGCCGAGTGCTTCAAGCACTCGGCAAAGAAAGTGTTTCCAGTAGAGGTATATACACTTAACATAGATGATTTTATTTTTATAGGTATGTACCTTAGAATCGTGTCAAAACCATGACATTTTGGGCATTTGTAGCTGTAGTCAACCTGCTGTTCAGCACTTTTTTTGCAGGACCTACATGACATGTACCACCAGCTTTTGGTGTTTGCGATTGAAGAGATTGTTACTGCACACTTGAATGGGCCCTTCACCTGTGATAGGGAAACAGTTTAGGCAAACATTATGTGTCTGTATGGATTAGTTTGGGTAATAGTTTGATCATATACCTCTTCATCAAATGGATCGATGTTGTCTAGGTCAGCTATTTTTTTTTTCTGGAAGCTGAATGTTCTGAGGTGGGGTGGAAACAATTTATTCTGATGCTAATGGGCGGTCAATATAAACTAGAGTATTTTTGAATCTGTTTGTAGCATGTGTATGTATGTTAGAACAATAATATATAGGCTTTAGAAAACCGAAGATGCAGGTTTATTACCTTTCATGGAATGGTGCGGCCTCTGGAATCGGTGGGTTGAAGTAGTAGGAGCAAGCAGGGCTACCCGTTAAAGCTGTTTTGTCTGAAATATTATGTGACTGAATCAAATTTAAGGAGCTTCTTTTTTTTTGCTTGTTATGTTTGCTGGGGTCATCGTGAATGAGAATGAAAGGGAAAGAATACCGTTGTTTTTGAAGTCCTTTCGCGGCGTGCAACCAACGATGAGGGAAACAATCAGATTCCCAGCTGTTTCATCATAAATATCATTGATGTTGAAATTTGTAGCTTGCTCTCCCCACAAAGTGATTTTCATGACATTTTCTCTGCATGAAATGAAATCCGTGATGTTAGGAGGAAAATGTGGGCCTGTTGTAATGAGCTACTGCTAGTTTTATACATACCTTAGATCTTTAATGTAGATCTCTCGGAGCGTTTTAACCTTCTCTTTATGCTTTGGCACAAATGTGTTGAGTCCTTCGTACTTGATGAGGTATCCGATGACATCTTAAAGAAATATGAAGTCACTTTGTTAAGCACTTAGGTGAAATCAGTGAATACTGAAGGGGCACAGACGCTATATTTATGAGAGGGCTTCAAGTGCTGCTGTGATTTACCTGTGTATTTGTAGATCACTGGTTTGATAGCTGGAAACTCAGTAATGTTGTAAATGTACTCTGGAATTGTGCATGGAGGGTCCGGCACAAGCTCAACAGATGTGTATTGCGTGATTTCTATCATCAAGTTTCTGTCAACTGCTCTGTAGGTTGCCTTGGCACTGTCTACCAGGAATTTTTTGATTATATAAACCTTGCCTAGCTGAAAAAGGTCTGCCTTGTTGTTGATGAGTTCGCTGCCAATCTGAGCATACATAGCTTCTCCCTATGAATATTGATGCGTGTTAGATTGATAACCTGGTTGTTTGTAGAACTAAATAAGAGGAATCTGTAATTACTGAGCATTTATGAAGGTAATTGTAATCTCATTTATAGATGTTGAAGGTGGTACCTTTGCATCTGCCAGGACCATGCCTACATACAGTGGCGTACTCTGTGCTGCGGTTCCATGGAAGGCCCACTTTCTGATAACTCGAGCAGTGATGCCACGTGGGTGTCTTCCTTTCTGTAGCCTATAGAAAAATTTGGGGTCCTCCATGATGTACCTACCACAATAACAAATAACGAGAAGTATATTTGTAAGTATGTTATGTAGAGTTGAGCTTAGTTAGTCTGGGCACTATAGGTATACAATATTTTTCTGTACTGGAACCTGGTCTTGTTATTTGTTGGATAATAAACCAAAAGAGGCTGACTTTTTACAATTCGCTGGAGTATCCAGGCAGCCTACACCTTGCTATCTAATCACATGAGAAATCATCTATACATGCCAATCTGTGGCTAATATAGGCACGCAGGCATGATTAGATAACTACATACGTTGTTTTGAAGCCTGGCAAACTGATGCAGCAAACACTGATGCAAAATATCAAAAGAAGTGATCTGCACTTCATTTTTAAGGTAAGTACTTGAGCACCTCATTGTAAACAATATTCTTGATCTCATTTGTAGGTTTACCTTCGTTATCTGCAATGTAAATTTTGAGGCCCTGTTTGCTCGTGACACGTGAGACAGCAACGTAAAGCTGGCCATGTGTAAAAACTGGTCTCTTTAGGTAGATGCCTACAACAGATAGTGTCTGTCCCTGGCTCTTGTTGCTGGTCATACCATAGCAAACTCTTATGGGATATTGCCTCCTTTCTAAAGTGAATGGCCATTTTTTGCTTGTCAAAGATAGTTTTATGCGGGGTATAGCAAAGGTCTGATTTGCATGGCGGCCATTCATTACTTTTGCGTCTATTGTCCATTTTCCCAGAGAAGTGATTATGAGTCTTGTGCCGTTGCAGAGACCCACTGTTTGATTTAGATTACGCAGTAACATTATGGGAATTCCTTCTTTAAGGACAATTCTATGCTGTGGAAAATTGTTGCCGCCTAGTGAATTAAGAAATTCAACTGGGTATAAAAGATCGAATGCTTCATGTTGAGCTGTGGATTTGGCAATGGTATCACAGCTTAGATACTCCTTTTCTTCACCGGGAACTAAAGAGATTACATAATCGTTGACTGCATCTGTCAGCTCATTTGTTGGTGCTAGTATGGCTCTTTGGGCTAGATAAGAAGGATCTTGATAGTAGGTGTATAAATCTGGATAGATTGCTTGCACAAGAGCTGAAAGGCTATCTTCATCAGTAAGAAGTAGGAGATCATCTGGTATTGTGATCCAGCTTGGTTCGCTCTCTCCTTCTTTTGCAGTACATGGTATTTTGCCTTCGCCAATGTCCAGTATCCATTTATTAAATGTAGCTAGCTCTAATTGTTAGGCAGTGTTGGAGGATGCTAAGCGCATGTTTTGTTTCAGACCGAGTATTTCTACATGTGACCAGAGATGGGACTTCACTATTGTAGAGCTAATGATTTCCTCTTTGCCCCCTCCTTCAACAACCGGAAGGATTTGCCTGAGGTCTCCTCCCAACACTATTATTTTGCCGCCAAAAGGGAGGTGAGCAGCCTCTGGATCGTGTGCTTTTTCAATGTCACGAAAAGTGCGATCCAAGGCCTCGAAAGCTCTTTTGTTTGTCATGAGGGCCTCATCCCATATAACCAACTCAGTAAGCTCGATAAGTTCTGAGAGCATGGTTCCTCTGCTGACATCACATACCGCATCATCTTCGGGATCACATGGTATCTTGAATCTTGAATGAGCTGTACGGCCACCTGGTAGCAAGAGGGCCGCAACGCCCGAATATGCTACAGTGATCACAATCCTTTGCTGGCCTCTCAAGTAATTGACTATACGACTCCACAGATATGTTTTACTGGTTCCCCCATAGCCTGACACAAAAAAGAAACCAGGTTCTTTTCTTTGTACTCTATCTACTATAGTGATAAAAGCATGGGTTTGTTCTTCGTTGAGGGAAGCAGTAGGATCATTCATCTGGAAAGAATCATCAAGTGGGTATGCGAGCTCCTCTTCGATGAGACGGTTGAAGAACAAAGGATAGGGATCATGTGTTTTTGGAGGTAGGTTTAATTTTGTTATGTCTTGACCACTCTGTGCAAATAGAATGGATAATTGATCTAGCAGGTAGTCTCTAGTTCTTGAATCAGGTAATTGATAGTTTGGATCACCTATCATATCTCTGTACTGATATTGAATGTCATCAGCTAAGTGGCGCCAAACTTTTTCAAACAAGGCATATTCATCACCAACTTCGCAGAAAAGGACCATAGTGACAAATAGTCTACGCAGCTATGCTGAAGTTGCCCAGGCTGCTGCCTCATCAAAGGCATTGTACCACTCCTGATCATCACCAAGTAAGCCACGTGACTTGCATGCTTGCTTGAATGTCCGATGATAAACTCGATTATGGAATCTAAGGTCTTCATAGCTTGTAGCACCTTTGACAGTTAATAACAACATGCGGAGGTAGTATCGTTCTCCAGCTGAAGGATGAACATAGTGTAGGCGGCCTATTTTGCCTTGCTGCGTCTTACGTCGATTCCATTTCCTTCCTTTAGGATCCCACAACCATTTCAAAGGAAACTGTGGATAGGTTAGCAATGTAGCTTCTGGGAAAATTTCATTGCAAACAAACCATTGTGTCAACATAGTTCTTCTCATGAACTCAGCATCAACTATGTTGTCCATTCTTGTCTTCGAACTGAAAGTTATGAAGTTTTCATTTGGTAGATGTACTGGCATTCTTTCTACTGCTGGATGATGCCTGTGGATATCATATCCAAACATGCGCTAACACGCATCTTGCTCACAAATATATCTACAGTTAAGGTATTCTTTGACCTCGTTTGCAGTGTTTGTCTGTGCATCGTATGGTGCATTTTCACCTCTCTTAACTCTTTGTAAGTATGCTTTGCTACAGTCAGCCCCCTTAGTGACATACTTGAATAAATACTTGATAAGTGTTGTTTTATTGCACCATTCAACATTTATATGTGCCTGGTATTTTTTGAGCAATGCCATATTGTATGGAACTACCCATCTGTTGTCTAATTTCAGGCCTCTCTTTTCAACAAAGAGTGTGTTCTAACTACGTTTATATGTAGCGAAACCCTTCGAATCCACAGAAGTTTCTTCCTGATATGGTTTTGGGAAATGTTTTGAGCATTTCTCATTCTTCATGCATGGATACCTAGGATTATGTTTTCCACATGGGCCGTGGACCGTGGACCATGTGTTCTGCTACAAGAGCATATCCTAATGGGTCTACCTTTGGATCAGGTATTTCTGCAGATATGTGTTTATCAATCATGGTGGGAGTCGGATTGGTTGTATCTGCTGAAGTCCATAGTATAATGTGTGCGTGCGGGAGACCACGCTTTTGAAACTCTACTGTGTGTAGCACTGCAAAGCAACAAAACTGTGGAAGGAAAATTAATGAGATAGATATGGGAAGAGCAGGTTCAAAGAGCAGGTACATATGGGATTGCATAGAGCTAATAGGTACGTGGTTAGGCTGTGAAAAAGTTACTGCAATCATAGGCAGTTACCTGCACTACATGGGCCAAACGGTTTCCCATCTCTGATGTCGTGTAGAAGCTCTTCTAACTTCATATTGAACACTCGAACTATCAAATCATTTCTGTCACTTGGTCTCTGTCCAGGTTCAAAGATAGCTTCAGAGATTTCCAGCCATTTAGGGTTACAGGTGAATGTCACGAAAAAATCAGGGGGGCCAAATTCTCGACAAATTGCTATGCCATCATGATAGTTCTGTATCATGTACCGCCTGCCACCTGTATACGATGCTGGTAGCACAGTGATCTTACCCATCTCACTTCCTTCTATTGAACCTCTACTGACAGCATCACAAATACCCTGAATGCTTTCCATCCTAATATCATCCTGCTTATCCATTATGTACCTTAATCTATTTTCATCAACACAGGCGCGGGCATCAACCTTAGCTTGGCTTGATAGTGCACCGTAACAGAGATATGGATTTGGTTCATCTTTTCTGTAATGAAACATGTAGCAATAGTAATCTTGCATTGTAATATTTATGTGAGCATTCTCTGCTGAGTCTGTAATACCAGTGTACGTACAAAACCCCCGGCTGGAAACCACGTTCGGCGTACGAAAATAACAAAGGATACTGCAAAGACATGAAAGCAGGATGTAGAGCAGAGATCTGTTCCAGTTCTCCTGTTTGTCTCTGAATAATAATATCCCGCTCAAATGCGTCATATGTAAAATCACCAACCACAAGCAGTGCCAATTCATCTGTACTTGGTAGACTGTACTGTGCTGATTCTCCATCTTTGGGGCCAACAAGGCGAATGACAAAGTCTTCATCTGATCCGTTTGCTAACCTGTCTCTTGCCATCCTAAATCGTTTTGCTAATGGATAGTGGTCATCAAGCATATTGATCAGGGACCGAACAATGTCTGGATCAAGGTCTGATTGGTTTCTATCATCATGGGTCAACGACTGAAGCCTGTTATGCACCTCATTTGCTGTGTCGTACACATATAGCTGAATAAATTTAGGAGAGGTACCATCCGGAGGAAGCAAAGAACCAATGCGGTGATGAATCTGTCCACAGATTTTGAACACCGGTGGACCTTTGCCGTCATTCATGGTTCGATCTATGTTTGCTCCCATGGAGGTAAACGCAAAAAGGCAATTATATTGTCTTATGTTTTTCATGAACATGTTGGCAATGGACCCTCTACCAAATGTTGCAAGAGATGCTAGAGGCTCAGGCCTAGGACGAAATCTTGGGATCTGTACTTTGCCTGCTTTGCAGCATTTGTTGTAGCTAATAATTCCAGCTGAGCCACGTGTGTCTTTTCCAACCCTCTCAGCATGCCAGAAGACGGCACGACAGCTAGCACATCGATGAGCAGGGGGTCCATGGTAGGATCTTTCAGGATAAGACACTGGCGACAACAATACAGAATAGGTGTATAGATATCAGATCCTCGCGACAGCAATAGAGAATAGGATTATGGATATTCGATCCTCGTGTATATGGGTAAACGTGTGTATCTACGGTGTGAACCGGAACTATGATAAACACAGGAGCCTGTTGGTTACCTTTTAGAGCATCTATGAAGGCCTCATCAAACTGCCCGCATTCTAGATTGGCGCTGCGTACTAAGGCTGCACCTGTATATTGTATACAGTTGTGAGGAGAAGCTATCCGGGACATGGAAGGACGAGACGAAGTTTAGAAGTAGACATGAGTACCTCCCCAAACAGACCGGTGTTGCTGTAGCAATTTCCTTCTCTTTTGTCTAGCGGTTGATGGATCAGAAAGCTGTATAGCGGAAGAAGAATTGTTGCCTGTTCAAGGAATTAGGGAAGTAAACAAATATGGTTTCTTCGAAGCAGGCATTGGAGCGAAACAATGTAAGCGCTGCAGGCTACATACGTGGTCTTACGCGGCGACCTGTAGAGGTGCTTGCAGCGTGGCTGCCTGCATCAGAGGTGTGTACACGCGCCGAATTCTCAGGTGCTAAATGTAGGAGAAAATAGTGATAAAGTGAATCATACAAAGGAAATGGCCTAAACACTAGAGGTTACATACATCTCCTCACGCGGCGGCCTATAGAGTTGCCTGCAGCAGGGGTGCGTATAGGCACCGAACCCTCGGCTGGTAAATATAGACAGAAATAGTGAGGAATATGCACATTTATGTACATAACTACGTACAGTCTTTAAACTAACTGGCATAAAATTGGAAGTGAGCATACAGAAATTGACATACATGAATGCTGAGTGTTGTCAGCAGGTGGACGTTCCATGCAGTCTAAGGGTTGGTCATCTTATCATGCCAAAAAAGGTATTTTTTTCACTTAAATTCACAGGCAAAATATAGTACGGTTCTTGTAAAAAGGATGTTAGTAATTGTCAGAGTAGAAGTACGAATTAGGTGCTGGTTTGACCAGCCTATCTGTGGCATGGTGCCGGTTTCGCCAGCTTATCTGTGGTATAATCAGCCTAAGGAAACAGGAATGTGTACCCATATTTTTGGGAACAAAATCTTTGTATCAACAATTATGAACAGGTAGACATAATCATAGATATTGCATAGATACAGAGAAAGATGAAGCAAGTGATACATGTTTAGTAGCTGTCTTTACACACACAAACATTTGAAGCGAAAATCATAAAATAGCTACCGGACGCTAGACCTCACAGCCTGCCGAGGCTGACGCTATGTGGCCTAACAGGCGCTCTGCAAACAGTACTAATTCAGAAGAAGGAATTGTTTGCTGCTGCGAAGCTGCAACAATCAATCTTGCTAACTGTGTTCCTCTATTTGCGATTGGAAAAAGATGCTGAGCTAAGGATATGTACAGCTGTAGGCCATATATACTATAGTCTACAATAACAAATCCATATACACTCTGTAAAGCAGCAATAGCTTGAAACGACGCCGACTCGTAGGCTGCTGCAGAGTGAAGACCAGGAGCAGCCCAAAAAAAAAGTGTCGGCGAACCTTGATGAACTACTTGGGAACTTAACTCAATCTCTACTCCGTAGACATGTGTCCCATCATCGATGAACTCATGAACGGTGGACATGTAAGGAAGAGAACAATGCGAGGCCACCTCTCTCAAAATAGCTAGGTATGATACACTGACCTGAAACATGGGACTTTCAGGGAAAAAGCAAATCGGTAAACCCTTTTTGTTTAGAAAAAATCTTGTATTTTGAAATCAATCTCTGTTTTGATTATAAATTTTTGGTTTTTTTTTTTAGCAAAGCAAATCTTGTGGCGCCCTGGCCAAACAGATTTCCCCCTAGAAACTCCAATGCTGGTCTCCACAAAGCTGAAAGGAGCGTGGCCCTCCTTTTGTTTCGTAATTGACAAAAGACAGAGGAAGACCATATCATATGAGTGGCACAATCCATGTTAAACAATAGAAAGAGGCAAAGCGTAGGGGACACATGAGCTGGTGGTCACCTCAAGGTACAACGGCAATTGACAAGCGTCCGTAAGCTGAATCCCAAGAAACGAAATAGCGTCGCTCAACAACAACTGTGCTGGAGGCGAAGTCCGAACAGCTGATAAAAGACAGAGGAAGAACATATGACATGAGTGGCCTAATTCACGTGAAAGAAGAAGAAAAGGCAAAAGCGTAGGGGACTGAAGACGCGATAATTGCCTGAGACTCCAACGACAATTGACAGTACTTGATTGGCAACAAACCAAACAGCGTCATTGAACAACGCGCGCACTGTAGACAAAGGCCAAACCACTGCGTAGTAAAAACAGGGAGCAAAAATAGTTGTCGTGAACAACCAAAGCCAGGTATATAACCAGACCTGAAGGAAGGCCATGAACCCAACCTACATTATCAAAGACAAGAAACATGGTATAATACAGTCATGAGTAAACCCTAACAACATAGAAAACTCTGCCTCCAGACTACCAACAGTTGGCTGGAGAGCAGTAACACTTGAAGGTCGTTGAAACTATGAATAGAAGGTAGGAAGGGACGCAGATGTCGACTGAAGAACGAACCTGACAGACGCAGTAAATAAGCTCCTCCAACAATCGCGCCGCGTCGATCCCGCGGCCCCAGAGTCCGGCGCGGCCCCCCTGTCCCTAACCGGCGCCGCTTAGGCCAGCTCAACCCCGGCGGCGGCGCCTACGCCAGCGCGGCCCCTCCGGCGACGCCCAGCGTCAACGGCGGCAACGGCCCCCCAAGCCCCTACCCCTCCCCCTGCCGGGACTGAGGAACGGATTTGCACCGGCGAATCGTTCCCCTGTAAACTGAAGGAGGAATGGCGCGGACTGAGGAAGCAATGGGGGAGAGGCGAGTCAGTGGAGTGGAAGGCGGAGGTTGGAGGAAGCACGAGGCGAGGAGGAGACGGCGAGGACACAAGGCAAGTGGGGCGCGGAGGGAACGAGGTAACCGGTAGCACCGAATGGGTTTCCAGATGGAGGCAATGGCGTCGGGAGTAGGATGAATTAGGTGGGCGAATTAATCACAGCAAAGACAAAAAGTCACAGTTCATAGAAACAAATCGCACCGTAAACCAGGCGATCGGAAGGACGATAACAAATTTGCTACCGTGGCCGGCCTCACGAGGGACCCTTGCGGCCTTGTCTGGGTAATAATAAATATAAATATAAATATATGACGTTGTAAGGAGCAGAGAAAGTCGATGGCGACCTCGCTCGTAGCAACTTTGCCGCGCTTAGTTGACTCCCTGTACAAGAATTTTGTCCTGAATTTACAAGTCCGCAAGAAACTGTTCTTTCTTGACGCTTGATTTTCTTGATTTTTACCTGTTTTTTATACACTTCCTGTTTTTAATAGATTATTAATCACCATAGGACCTTTTCGATTGATCTTCAGAGAGGATGAAAACAGTAACAAAACAAGCTGTCTAGGTCAGGTACTCGTCAGACAACCGTCAGGTACTCGTCCGTCCTAGGTACTGCAATGGGCAACTGAAAACGTTCGATTATTAATTAGCCAAGCATTCTGATGAGAGTACTCTCTTTTGATGATGAGATTGATAGTGCATGCTCTTCTGACGAGGAAGAGTTCTCCGTTGGGGAAAAAAATTCAATGCGGCAGCGCAGCACAGGAGTTTTTTTTAAGAACACTTCTGTTGACGCGTTTTTCATTAATAGGAGGTTAATCATTCACAACGGATGCCATATATAACCTTCGCGAGCAGCGACGCCATGCTTAGTTAGACAAGCTAAAGGAGCACACATAACACGAGCACGAGCACATGGACTGTTACGAGACTACATGCATGATGCCAACTTTCGCGACTGGTGAGCTCAGTGTTGGCAGCCGCGACCCAGTCATTCCCCTCCGTCCACGATCAGTTGGGCAGTTAGTGTTGGCGGCGTCGAAGACCCGGCTGTTCCGCACCTTCCAAACGTTCCAGGAGACCACACCAATCTGCAATAGAGGCAGCACGAGTGCTGAGCGTGCGAATCCGCCCAATGACTGTTTATCAGCTGGCCCTATATCATCCAGTCCGATTGGATGCTCCCTCAAGGAAATTAATTACCAAGCAGTTCTGCTGTGCTGCATGGTATTGAGTGCGACACTGCCGCATAATTTTTTTAGACAACTGTTACCGCCGGGACGTCTGAACGGAAGTTCCCTCCGTTGGCGTCGGGTAGGTGTTCACACGGTCTTTGGTTTGCTTGCGCCTTACGGACCATGACAGCAGAGGCGTACGTTGCGCACCTTCAATTCCCGCCCATGCATGCATGATTAGTACAAGTATCTATCTATTTATCTAGTCAGCCATTCGTTGCCAGAAAAGAAATTATAGTGCATATACTACGTGTTCAAAGAAACGCTTGCCTAGGATTTTGTCATCGTCGTTTACTTGTTAGAAGAAATTGTGTGCTTGTATTAGTAAATTGAGCACGCACCTTCGCATCCACATACACGCAAAAAAAAAAAAAGCCTTTTATTTGCCTTCCATCTACATCGAAACTCTGTGATTTATCAAAGCGATCTTTGACTTCAACATATATAGAGATAGAATTTCGAGTCAGCCATCCGCGATACGCACAATCTTTGTCATATTTTTAAGAATAGATTACTACCTAATCTATACCTACTAATAAAGCGAGAAGTTTTTCGGCTTTTTTTTTCGTCCAGCCTTCCTAAGTACCCACACCGTTTTTTCCGCGTCCCTGTACTGTCAGTAAAGCGAGAAGATTTCCTGATGAAAACGGTATGGGCTTGTCTCTGTTGTGGGCCAACCAAAACAAGTACTCCAATCCTGTGTTACGCGAACTGCTCATGTTCATGTTCAGAACAGACTCGAGTACAGGCATCATGGGGGCATGCCGCGCAAGGTGGGGTCGGGCTGATGTGGTGGCGGGAGACTCCCATGTGCGCAGCAGGAAGTGAAAAAAAGAGAGCTTCCCTGTGCGTCATTAAAAAAGTTGGCACTTCCTGTGTGTCACTAAAAAGTTCGAATTTTTCCCTGTGCCATCGCACTTTCAGGTTTTGCCCTACACGCTATTCCGTCCATCTTTCGTCTCATTTCAGCCGTTTTCAAGTCCTGGCATGTGGGTCCCGCACGTGAAAAAGTCGCTTCCTGCCCTCTTCCACACAGCGGTCGCTGATGGAGTCCCTGCCTCCCTGGGCGTGCTGCTGCTCCACCCGGTGAACGCGTACCCAGAGGCTAGACCGGTGCTGCTGCCTGTACCGCTTCTGGGAGACGCCCTGCGAGGAGTTCCTCCACGCGCACGCCGGCGCCGTCCGCGCCGTCGTCGGCAACGCGGGCTGCCAGCTGCGCGCACTGGTCCTGCTCGTGGAGCAGCGCGTCGGCGAGCGGGGCCAGCGCCGCGGCCGCGGCGGTGCGCGCGGCGTTGACGAGCGCGGCGCGCACGGAGAAGTCCGGGTCCCTGACGCGGCGCAGCGCGGCGGCCAGTAGCCTCGGGACGAGCGGCGCGACGGCGTCCCTCGGGTGCTCCCCGGCCACGAGCGCGAGTAGGCGGAGCGAGTGCCTGCGCAGCGGCGTCCGGTCCGTCGGCCGCGCGTTGGACACCGCCGCCACGAACATGGGGAGCTCGTCCCGGTCCAGCTCCCGCGCGATCGCGTCCAGCTCCGCCGCTGCCATCGCCTCCGTGTCCCGATTCGACAGCCGCAGCAGGCACCGGTTCACCCGCTGCTTCATGGGCTCCCTCGGCGCGGGGCCCATTGTTTGCGCCCTCAAGTAAATTTGAGGTCAATGTCAACGATGCTCTCCTCAGTCTGCAGCTCTTCGAGGCAACGATGAGGTGGAGGCCGCTGCAAGGATGGCCAGGACGCTCGCCGGCAACGCCGCAAGGGTACTGTAACAGAACCGGCTAAATCACCTGGCCCACAGGCGCCTGTCATTGTCACTAATGACTTCTGACAGCCGGGCCCGTGTCCCAAATGATCTAGGCAGATCTGTCGGGCTACATCAGCGCCCTAAACTCCGCAGGATCACCATTGCAGAATCATCACAGGATTACAACATTTCATAATAAATTACATCAGAGTACAGAAGCGGAATATTACATAACTTAAGTTTACAAACCAGTTGTTCCAAATAGAATTTAAGTACTATTATTACAAACCATAGATAGTGGCGGTAGCAGTTGAATAATTATACAACATTATGAATATGATAACTTGGACCCTGCCCACGGGTCCCACTTTACTCTTCCTCACTGCCCTCCTGGATGATGGTCATGCAGCACGGAGCAAGGCAGATCTCCGATGGCGGTTCACCTGCAGCATGGGTTACAAACCCTGAGTACTTGGGGTACTCCGCAAGACTTACCCGACTAAGGGTGTAAAATGAGACTCAGGAATGCAGGTCATAGGTAGGGCTAGCAGAGGATAAGAATTTGCGGAAAAGCATTACTAAGCAATATTTTATTTTATTGATATTATAATTGTATCCATAGTTCTAATAATCAACCTCAACCATCATCATTCATCCATTTCCTTCATTCGATCAGTTGACCTAGTTGAGAACCACTTCTCGGGGTAGGAAAGTGGATTGAGTCTCCATTAACCGAGGAGCACGTCGATTCGAATCCAGAAATAAACCCAGCTGGGGATTCTAACCACACTGCATATGCAGCACGCCGGCATACATATACCAACCCTTCATCTAGGTCTTTCTATCCCGGAACCGGTCCTGCGCCACCCGGGAGCACAGTACTCCACTCGTCTCCAGGCACGCCGGCCACGTGGGTACATGCTACTCCCGCCATCTCTCCACTCCCAGTGCGTGGTTGTCGGTTCCAGCAATAGAGCCACCTGACTCTAGGCTTTCCACATTGGTATGTGGCTAGGCTGTTCATCTCGATCCAGCACTCCGACAACGAGCGGTCCCTACTTTTATTTTTGGTTCGTGCCTGCCGGGTACCAAGTCATGGGAAACGCCGTCCCAAGAGCACAACACCCGACGAAACACATTTCCGGTGATACCGACCAGTTCCAAACTATTCCGAAGGCGATCATGCACCGGGACTCTAACCCGAATACACATCAACCAACGGATAACAAGCTCTTCACTTAGTCATAGAGTATATGTACATCCATAGCACAGAAAATAGTTTTTCTTTTATGAAATTCTAATTTTCATTAAGCATGTCTAAGCACTTTTCAAATCATTTATTTATTTAAATCAGTTTTCAGGATAATTATTTGGGACAATGCATCTGGATAGGTTTCAATCAACTCCTATCAACCTAATGCAATAAGTTAACTCGAATTATAAGGAATTTCACAATAGAGGGTTAATGCACCGGGGCTTGCCTTGGATTGAGAAGAGGGTGGGATCGGGGTCGGTCCCGCAGATGTCGAAACCCTGGATCACCTCCGGAGTTGTTTCCCCTGCAATGGCCTCGACTTTCACTCCTTCGCTCCCGGTCACTACACGTGTGCAATGATGCATGCTTAACATGATGCAATAACATAGATAGAAATGCAATAATCAAATATCAACATCTTGAGTACAACTTTCCTTCACGGAGAAGTCGTAAACGAGATCTCAAAAAGTAAATAGGCATCTCATGTTTTATGTTAAAACCCATTTTAACAGTCATGGAAAGCCGCTGCACAGCTTTATGACTACTACCTCATACTAACATCTTTTGTTGCCAAGGATCATATAGGGTAGACCCTTGGGCTTCAATCAATCCAAAAATCACACCAAACCCTAAATCCATTTCTTCTATTCATTTTATTTACTTTCCCTAATTTCACATATATTTATTAACTAACCAAACTATCTCCAAATGTGACCAAACTTTACCAACAGATAGATTTCATCAAGAAACAGTACCACAATTAATTTCATGATTTTTGGATTTACAGGAAATTAATTAAAATTGCTCAAACTTGCAATTATTAATTAAACTACTGATTTATTCATTAGGCAAAAAGTACTGGAACACACTATATTATATTTTTAACAAATACTACATATCACAGAGAGCATACACAAATATTTTCATAATTTTCCAACCAGCAGATTAATTCATATGAAATTAACAAGTATCAGCACTATTCAAACAAATCAAAATAGAAAAGATATTTGAAAATCCCTTTGGAAAAACGAAAACGGCCCACGGCCGAGGCGGCCCAGCCGGCCGCGTTCGCGCCCGAGCCGGCCCACCTGGCCCAGCGCGCACGCGCGCGCTTTAGCGCGGCCGCGGCCCACGGCCACGGGAGGCGGGACGCTGACAGGCGGACCCCGCCTGTCAGGTCCTTCTCCTACCTCCCGCCGGCGCCCGTGCACGCGCACGCGCGCGCGCGGCCAGCATGGCTCTCGCCGCCGGTGACCCTACCGGCGGACCCGAGCGTACCTACGGCTACTATCCACTCTAGCGGACACCCCTGAGCACTTAGCTTCTACCCTAGCCGCCTCCGACGAGGAGTTCCTCGCCCATGGCGGAAGCCGACGGCACGACGACCCTACGCCGGTCCACACAAGGTGAAAGAGGAAGGGGAATGGGGCGGAAAAGACTCAGTGGCTCACCACGAAGCCAACGGTCGAGTCGGTGAAGGCAGAGGCGGCGCGGAACGATGAGCTTGACGGTGACAGCAACGGCGGCGGCGTGCTCCGGCGATCTCCCTCCCGTTCCGAGAGCTCCAGGGCACGAAACGGAAAACCACCGAGCGCACCAGGTTAGGCATGGATCAGGGAGTCCAAGACGCAAGACCGGAGGAAGAGAGGCTCACCGTAACACGCTCGTCGCGTCGGGGACGACAGCGGCGGCGCTCCGGTCACCCGCGACCACGGCGATGAGCACTCCGGCACCTACGGGCAACTACAGCCCCCGCCAACGGTTGCAAACGACGCGCAATGGAGTTAGCGAGCCAGCGGGGAGATGGAGAGGGTGGTGGTGGCGCGACGACGGCGAATTTGGCCGGCGACCGAGAGACGGCAATGGCGGCCGGGGAGGAAGGAATGGCGCGGGGAGGGGAAACTCGTCGTCTTTAAAGGACCCAGGGAGAGGGAACACGAGCAGCACGACGCGGCGCACGCGAGCAACGGTCGCGGGGACCAAATCCCGGCCGGCACGGGCGGCCACGCGCGCGCGCCCGGCACGGCGGCTGCCGGCTCTGTTCGCGCACAGAGTAGGGTGGCGCGGCACTGTAGCAGTAGGTTCCTAGGGCTGTCGGTTTTCATTCAAATTCACCCATTTTTGAATACAAACTTGAAAAACTGCAAAAACAAAAGTTGTAGGTTTTGAAATTCTGAACAACTTTGCTTTTGGAACCAAGTTCAAATTCGAAGTAGTTTTGAAACTACAGTAAAAGGGGTAAACTAGGTTTTTGAATTTCAAATTGTATTTTCAAAATTACTTTTGATTTTACACAATAACTTGAAAAATGGCCAAAATAAAAATTGTTCTTCTCAGTGAGCTTTACAACTTCTATTTAGGAAGTTTTGTCAGATTCCAAATAATTTTTGAAATGGTGTTTCAAATTCATTTTTCAATTCATAGATTTGAGCTAAATTCAAATTTTTATAATAGAACTTCAAAATCTCCAAAAATAAAAATTGTCACATTTTAAAAGATCTACAACTTTCATTTAGGTGTCATCTCAAGATTCCTTCTATATTTTGAATTAGGGTTTTAGGGTAAGATTAGGGTTTATTCGGATCTTTAATTCGAATTTCAAATTCCCAAATCAAAATCACCTTAAACCAAACCACTCTATGACCCTAAGCACAATCATATGCAGATTAATTAATTTAAATATGATGACATGGCATGTTTAATTAATCCGTAATACCCGGGGTATTACAGCCTTCCCCCCTAAAAGAAATCTCGTCCCGAGATTAGCTATTCTAGAAACTGAAACAAAGTAATGGAAAAGAAAATACACAAGTCAAAATATTTTTACACGAGCTCACAAAATAAGTAGAAGGGTTTTTAATACAGAAGATACTAGTCAGACCATTACATTCATAAGGTGGCAAAGAATTTCGGAAAGTTTTCTGCGAGATAGTCCTCGGATTCCCAGGTGGCTTCATCTTCGGAATGTTGGTCCCATTGGATCTTGTACCACCTGGTGGTTCTTCTCCTGGTAACACGGTCCTTGATATCCAAGACCCGTACTGGATATTCTGAATATGTCAGTTCGGGCTCCAGTACCACACCTTCTACATCGGTCACTTGGTCGGGAACTCGCAAACACTTCTTTAGCTGGGATACGTGAAACACATTGTGTACCTCTGACAGGTGATCTGGCAACTGCAACCGATAGGCAACTTTTCCCACACGCTCGGTGATTAAGAATGGTCCAATGTAGCGCGGGGCTAACTTACCTTTGACTCCAAAGCGATTGACTCCTTTCATAGGTGAAACCTTCAAGTACACATAGTCTCCAACCTTGAATGCTAGGGGTCTACGCCGCTGATCGGCATAGCTTTTCTGCCGAGACTGAGCCACCTTTAGATTCTCTTGTATTACTCGAACTTTCTCTTCGGCTTCATTGACCAGGTCAACTCCATAAAACCATCTTTCACCGGGCTCGGACCAATTCAATGGAGTACGACATCTGCGGCCGTACACTGCCTCGAACGGAGCCATCTTGATGCTTTCTTGGTAACTGTTGTTGTACGAGAATTCGGCCAATGCCAAGCACTCGTCCCACTTGTCAGGGTAATTCAATGCACAGGCCCTCAACATGTCCTCCAGCACTTGATTAACCCTTTCAGTCTGACCATCGGTCTGGGGATGATAAGCTGTGCTATGCAGAAGTTTAGTACCCAATGATTCATGGAAGGATCTCCAAAACTTGGATATGAACTGAGTACCTCGATCAGAGACAATGGTCTTCGGCACCCCATGGAGTCTCATCATGTGTTCTATATACATCTTGGCATAAGTGACCGCGGTGTAGGTATCTTTAACTGGCATGAAATGGGCTTGCTTCGTGAGACGATCCACAATGACCCAGATCGAGTTAAATCCCCTAGATGTCCTGGGCAATCCCACGATGAAATCCATACTAATGTCTTCCCATTTCCACGCGGGAACCGGTAACGGTTGTAGCTCTCCACCAGGCTTCGTGTGTACAGCTTTAACCTTTTGGCAGGTGTCACATCTCGACACATACTGTGCAATCTCTATCTTCATCTTGGTCCACCAGAATTTCTGTTTCAAATCCTGGTACATCTTGTTGCTTCCTGGGTGGATAGAGTATCTGGTCAGATGCGCTTCATCAAGAATTTTGCGACGTAGCTCCGGAACTTTTGGAACTACCAAACGATTCTTGAACCATACGATGCCTTCATTATCAATTCTGAAACAATCTGCTTTCCCCGCCTGGACCTTTTCTTTGATATGCCTGATGCCCTTGCTTCCCCTTTGAGCGGCCACGATCTCATCACGGATGGAAGTTTTAATACTGATATTTGCCAGACTGCCCTGTGGAACTATTTCTATGCCCAATTTTTCCAACTCACAGCACAACGACAGATTGTAAGGCCTCACAGTCAAACAGTTGCAATGAGCCTTCCGACTAAGCGCATCAGCAACCACATTAGCTTTGCCCGGATGGTAGTGTACTTCAATATCATAGTCTTTAATCAACTCTAGCCATCTTCGCTGCCTCATATTCAGCTCTTCTTGGGTGAAGATGTACTTCAAGCTTTTATGGTCAGTGTACACATTGCATGTGCTGCCTAGCAAATAGTGACGCCAGATCTTCAATGCATGAACCACAGCTGCCAATTCAAGATCATGAGTGGGATAGTTTTCTTCATGGGGTCGGAGTTGTCGTGAAGCATATGCAATAACTCTGCCTTCTTGCATCAAAACACAACCAAGGCCAGTACCCGACGCATCACAATACACATCGAATGGCTTCTCGATATCCGGCTGAGCTAGGACTGGTGCAGTGGTCAAACACTTCTTCAAGGTTTGGAATGCTGTCTCACACTCTGACGACCACACAAACTTGACTTGATTCTTCAGTAAGTTGGTGATTGGTTTGGCTATTCTTGAGAAGTCAGGGATGAAACGGCGGTAATATCCCGCCATGCCCATGAAACTGCGGACTTGGTGAACAGTGGTTGGTGGCTTCCAATTTAGGATTTCCTCTACCTTACTTGGATCAACAGATACTCCCTCAGCGGAGAGAATATGTCCGAGAAAAGGAACTTTATTTAACCAGAACTCACACTTGCTGAACTTTGCATAAAGCTGGTGCTCTCTCAAGCGAGTTAGGACAATACGAAGGTGGTTGGCATGTTCTTCAGGTGTTTTGGAATAGACAAGGATATCATCGATGAACACGACAACGAATTTGTCGAGCTCGGGCATGAAAACGGAATTCATGAGATACATGAAGTAGGCAGGTGCGTTGGTTAAACCGAAAGACATGACTAGGTATTCATATAGGCCATATCTAGTGGTGAAAGCTGTCTTTGGAATGTCTTCGGGACGAATTTTGATTTGGTGGTAGCCGGATCTAAGGTCAATTTTAGAAAACACCTTAGCCCCAGCCAGTTGGTCAAAGAGTAGGTCGATACGAGGTAGCGGATATTTGTTCTTGACGGTCACCTCGTTGAGTGGACGATAATCGATACAGAGTCGAAGAGACTTGTCCTTCTTTTTGACAAAGATAGCAGGACAACCCCAAGGAGATGAACTAGGGCGGATAAAACCCTTATCAAGCAAATCTTGTAGCTGCACTTTAAGCTCCGCCAATTCCTTGGGAGGCATCCTATAAGCTCTACGAGAGATAGGAGCTGTTCCAGGCTTAAGCTCAATGGCAAATTCAACATCCCGATCAGGTGGCAAACCAGGCAATTCATCAGGAAACACGTCTGGGAATTCACAGACCACAGGAATCTTCATCACTTCTTCTACTGAGGTAGCACACAGCCTTTGCACGGATTTCTCCACCTTTCTTACTGGTAGGGGAAGTTGGATGAGAAGCTGAGTTTGACTATTAGGTATGTTCACCCTTACGGTTCTATTCAACACATCAATCAAGACCTTGTGCTGAGACATCCAATTCATACCTAATATCACATCTATATCCTGATCTTTTAGCACTATCATAGTAGTAGGGAACTTATGCCCTCCCAACTCTATTGGCACTCCCTGAACTACCTCTTTAGTAGACATACGCCCCCCGGGCGAGTGTATAAGGAAATTTTCCTTTATCTCCCCAATAGGTATTTCATGCTTAACCACAAATGTACGGTTGATGAATGAATGTGATGCACCAGAATCGAAAAGCGTAAGTGCAGGGTGACTGGCAACAGGGAACCTACCCATCATGACGGGCTCTCCCGCAGGGATATCATCCACTTGTGTATAATAGACCTGACCTGCTTTCTTGACGATCTTGCCCTTCTGAGCATGCTGCTGATGACCACGATGCTGACCCTGCTGCTGCTGCTGATGTTGCTGTTGTTGACCACCTGGTGCATTCTGGTTGTACCTCTTGGGAAAAGGACAGTTACGTGCCCAATGTCCCATCTTGCCACAGTTGTAGCAAGGATGATTGTAGGTGGTTTGGGGAGTAGTAACGCGAACGCCAGGGGCATTCGGCTGAGTGGCATTTTGTTGATTTGAGGTGTGGGAGGTGGCGGCGGTGCGCACAACCACCTGCTGTTGGGGGTAGGATGGTCGATTTTGGTGAGTGGGGTGGTAGATGAACCTCTGGCGTTTCTGACTGCCAGAGAATGCAGGCCTCTTGTTTTTCTTCTTCTCCTCCTGAAGTTGACGATTGCTTTCTTCAAAAGCTAAGGCGCAGTCAACAGCCTCATGGAAAGTGCACTTGAGGTTATTGGACAAGCTGCGCTGAATCTTGTAGTTGAGACCTCTGATGAAACAGGCCTTCTTCTTTTCATCGGTGTTGGTGTGTTCGGGTGCATATTGTGCCAGGTGATTGAACTGCCCCAGGTACTGAGTGACAGTGGATTCATTCTGCTTTAGTGCTAGGAACTGGTCTAGTTTCAGCCTCATCACACCCGCAGGGATGTAATGAGCACGGAACGCCTCGCGAAACTCTTGCCAGGTGAGTTGATGTCCATCATCCTGTGCAGCCAACAGGTTGGCATACCAAGTGGTCGCAGGACCACGGAGCTGCTGAGCTGCAAACAGGGGCTTCTGTATCTCAGTACAGCGGATCAAACTGAACTTCTGCTCCATAGTGCGGAGCCAATCATCTGCTTCCAGAGGTTCGTCTGCCTTGGTGAACACAGGTGGGCGAGTATCAGTGAAGTCAACATAGGTGGTCTCTTCATTGTCGCGGCGACCACGACGTCCACCACGGTCTTGCTGACTCTGAGCTAGCATGGTTGCGACGTTGGTAAGCGCGGTGATAGCCTCTGCCAGAGTGTTCGGAAGTGGTGGTGCTTGGGGAGCACCGGTCCCATGAGCAGAGTTGTCTCCCATCTGTTGGCAAGCAAACCACTTAGGACTTATATTACATAGGTGGAACATAGTAGCACACACAGAAATAATACAATACCAAGTTCATACAATAAGGCTTGCACCCAGGCAAAGCCACAACCCATAACTAAGGTTTTCTAGACAAGCACCTAAGATAGACAAAAGAGAGACTAGCTGACAACTCTAGGCCACACTGGCCTAGTCCTCGTCGATCTCCGACGCGCCAGAAGCGTCACTGTCCTCGAGGTCCTCCTCGATGTCCTCGTCACTCTCCTCGGAGTCCTCGTCGCTGCCCTCGGAGTCCTCCTCAGAGTCTGGCTCCTCAACCTCGAGAGGCACTGCCTCCTCGTCAGTCTCCTCCATGTCCTCATCCTCACCGAGGACAACTCCAAGCTCCGGCTCCTCCTCCTCAGGTGCAGGAATAGGGTAGAGCTGATCGTTGAGCTGGTGCACCTCCTCCTGCAAGGCGATGTTGTCCGCCTCAAGCTGCGCGGTACGCTGCTCCGCCCTCAGCATCCTGTTGACGATCGCATCCTCGCGCTCCCAAGCCTCATCCCGCTGCTGCGTCAGGCGGTCGACCTCCCGACGCAGGTCACGGTTGGTCTCCACGTCCTGGTAGTGGTTGCGGCGAGCAACCTCGTACTCCTCCTCCCACTGCCCGACCAACTCCCGAAGTCTCCCGACCTCAGCCTCCAACTCCTCACTGCTGCGACGGGGTGAGCGACTCCCAGAAGCCTCGCCCTCCCCGGTACGTGGCGCCAACTGGTGGTGCGGAACACCACGCGGTCCTGTCATCTTCCTGGCGGTGAGCTTGCAACGGGCCATCTGGAGAAGGTAAGTGGATTTATAAGTAATACGGGTTAGCAAGAATAGGTTTGGTAACTTATCCCAAAAACCCACTTTTAAGGAGGAAGTTATTTAATGTGTGATTAACATGATGCATGCACGTACTTACGAATTTTAAATTATGCAAGTAAACACATACATAAATAAATAAACTTTTAACATAGGGCTAATAATAATAGCATTATTCCTCATGCTACTATAGCCACATAATATTAAATATAGGTTAAATTAATACTACGGAATAAGTCAAGAATAGAAGCAATTTGGACCCAAAATAACATATTAAGTTTTATGATCCAAAACCTTTTGAAGTTTTCGAAAAGTAATCCGTAATGATTAGCAAGGTAATGCTCTGGTACCAACTGTAACAGAACCGGCTAAATCACCTGGCCCACAGGCGCCTGTCATTGTCACTAATGACTTCTGACAGCCGGGCCCGTGTCCCAAATGATCTAGGCAGATCTGTCGGGCTACATCAGCGCCCTAAACTCCGCAGGATCACCATTGCAGAATCATCACAGGATTACAACATTTCATAATAAATTACATCAGAGTACAGAAGCGGAATATTACATAACTTAAGTTTACAAACCAGTTGTTCCAAATAGAATTTAAGTACTATTATTACAAACCATAGATAGTGGCGGTAGCAGTTGAATAATTATACAACATTATGAATATGATAACTTGGACCCTGCCCACGGGTCCCACTTTACTCTTCCTCACTGCCCTCCTGGATGATGGTCATGCAGCACGGAGCAAGGCAGATCTCCGATGGCGGTTCACCTGCAGCATGGGTTACAAACCCTGAGTACTTGGGGTACTCCGCAAGACTTACCCGACTAAGGGTGTAAAATGAGACTCAGGAATGCAGGTCATAGGTAGGGCTAGCAGAGGATAAGAATTTGCGGAAAAGCATTACTAAGCAATATTTTATTTTATTGATATTATAATTGTATCCATAGTTCTAATAATCAACCTCAACCATCATCATTCATCCATTTCCTTCATTCGATCAGTTGACCTAGTTGAGAACCACTTCTCGGGGTAGGAAAGTGGATTGAGTCTCCATTAACCGAGGAGCACGTCGATTCGAATCCAGAAATAAACCCAGCTGGGGATTCTAACCACACTGCATATGCAGCACGCCGGCATACATATACCAACCCTTCATCTAGGTCTTTCTATCCCGGAACCAGGTCCTGCGCCACCCGGGAGCACAGTACTCCACTCGTCTCCAGGCACGCCGGCCACGTGGGTACATGCTACTCCCGCCATCTCTCCACTCCCAGTGCGTGGTTGTCGGTTCCAGCAATAGAGCCACCTGACTCTAGGCTTTCCACATTGGTATGTGGCTAGGCTGTTCATCTCGATCCAGCACTCCGACAACGAGCGGTCCCTACTTTTATTTTTGGTTCGTGCCTGCCGGGTACCAAGTCATGGGAAACGCCGTCCCAAGAGCACAACACCCGGCGAAACACATTTCCGGTGATACCGACCAGTTCCAAACTATTCCGAAGGCGATCATGCACCGGGACTCTAACCCGAATACACATCAACCAACGGATAACAAGCTCTTCACTTAGTCATAGAGTATATGTACATCCATAGCACAGAAAATAGTTTTTCTTTTATGAAATTCTAATTTTCATTAAGCATGTCTAAGCACTTTTCAAATCATTTATTTATTTAAATCAGTTTTCAGGATAATTATTTGGGACAATGCATCTGGATAGGTTTCAATCAACTCCTATCAACCTAATGCAATAAGTTAACTCGAATTATAAGGAATTTCACAATAGAGGGTTAATGCACCGGGGCTTGCCTTGGATTGAGAAGAGGGTGGGATCGGGGTCGGTCCCGCAGATGTCGAAACCCTGGATCACCTCCGGAGTTGTTTCCCCTGCAATGGCCTCGACTTTCACTCCTTCGCTCCCGGTCACTACACGTGTGCAATGATGCATGCTTAACATGATGCAATAACATAGATAGAAATGCAATAATCAAATATCAACATCTTGAGTACAACTTTCCTTCACGGAGAAGTCGTAAACGAGATCTCAAAAAGTAAATAGGCATCTCATGTTTTATGTTAAAACCCATTTTAACAGTCATGGAAAGCCGCTGCACAGCTTTATGACTACTACCTCATACTAACATCTTTTGTTGCCAAGGATCATATAGGGTAGACCCTTGGGCTTCAATCAATCCAAAAATCACACCAAACCCTAAATCCATTTCTTCTATTCATTTTATTTACTTTCCCTAATTTCACATATATTTATTAACTAACCAAACTATCTCCAAATGTGACCAAACTTTACCAACAGATAGATTTCATCAAGAAACAGTACCACAATTAATTTCATGATTTTTGGATTTACAGGAAATTAATTAAAATTGCTCAAACTTGCAATTATTAATTAAACTACTGATTTATTCATTAGGCAAAAAGTACTGGAACACACTATATTATATTTTTAACAAATACTACATATCACAGAGAGCATACACAAATATTTTCATAATTTTCCAACCAGCAGATTAATTCATATGAAATTAACAAGTATCAGCACTATTCAAACAAATCAAAATAGAAAAGATATTTGAAAATCCCTTTGGAAAAACGAAAACGGCCCACGGCCGAGGCGGCCCAGCCGGCCGCGTTCGCGCCCGAGCCGGCCCACCTGGCCCAGCGCGCACGCGCGCGCTTTAGCGCGGCCGCGGCCCACGGCCACGGGAGGCGGGACGCTGACAGGCGGACCCCGCCTGTCAGGTCCTTCTCCTACCTCCCGCCGGCGCCCGTGCACGCGCACGCGCGCGCGCGGCCAGCATGGCTCTCGCCGCCGGTGACCCTACCGGCGGACCCGAGCGTACCTACGGCTACTATCCACTCTAGCGGACACCCCTGAGCACTTAGCTTCTACCCTAGCCGCCTCCGACGAGGAGTTCCTCGCCCATGGCGGAAGCCGACGGCACGACGACCCTACGCCGGTCCACACAAGGTGAAAGAGGAAGGGGAATGGGGCGGAAAAGACTCAGTGGCTCACCACGAAGCCAACGGTCGAGTCGGTGAAGGCAGAGGCGGCGCGGAACGATGAGCTTGACGGTGACAGCAACGGCGGCGGCGTGCTCCGGCGATCTCCCTCCCGTTCCGAGAGCTCCAGGGCACGAAACGGAAAACCACCGAGCGCACCAGGTTAGGCATGGATCAGGGAGTCCAAGACGCAAGACCGGAGGAAGAGAGGCTCACCGTAACACGCTCGTCGCGTCGGGGACGACAGCGGCGGCGCTCCGGTCACCCGCGACCACGGCGATGAGCACTCCGGCACCTACGGGCAACTACAGCCCCCGCCAACGGTTGCAAACGACGCGCAATGGAAGTTAGCGAGCCAGCGGGGAGATGGAGAGGGTGGTGGTGGCGCGACGACGGCGAATTTGGCCGGCGACCGAGAGACGGCAATGGCGGCCGGGGAGGAAGGAATGGCGCGGGGAGGGGAAACTCGTCGTCTTTAAAGGACCCAGGGAGAGGGAACACGAGCAGCACGACGCGGCGCACGCGAGCAACGGTCGCGGGGACCAAATCCCGGCCGGCACGGGCGGCCACGCGCGCGCGCCCGGCACGGCGGCTGCCGGCTCTGTTCGCGCACAGAGTAGGGTGGCGCGGCACTGTAGCAGTAGGTTCCTAGGGCTGTCGGTTTTCATTCAAATTCACCCATTTTTGAATACAAACTTGAAAAACTGCAAAAACAAAAGTTGTAGGTTTTGAAATTCTGAACAACTTTGCTTTTGGAACCAAGTTCAAATTCGAAGTAGTTTTGAAACTACAGTAAAAGGGGTAAACTAGGTTTTTGAATTTCAAATTGTATTTTCAAAATTACTTTTGATTTTACACAATAACTTGAAAAATGGCCAAAATAAAAATTGTTCTTCTCAGTGAGCTTTACAACTTCTATTTAGGAAGTTTTGTCAGATTCCAAATAATTTTTGAAATGGTGTTTCAAATTCATTTTTCAATTCATAGATTTGAGCTAAATTCAAATTTTTATAATAGAACTTCAAAATCTCCAAAAATAAAAATTGTCACATTTTAAAAGATCTACAACTTTTCATTTAGGTGTCATCTCAAGATTCCTTCTATATTTTGAATTAGGGTTTTAGGGTAAGATTAGGGTTTATTCGGATCTTTAATTCGAATTTCAAATTCCCAAATCAAAATCACCTTAAACCAAACCACTCTATGACCCTAAGCACAATCATATGCAGATTAATTAATTTAAATATGATGACATGGCATGTTTAATTAATCCGTAATACCCGGGGTATTACAGGTACCAATCTGCTGTTTTTTATTTTTAATTTTCGTGGCGTCGTGCGAACTTTTTTTATTATTTTATTATATTTTTTCCATGCTAATTGAATGTGATGTCCTCGGCCACGAGAGGTTTCCCGGCTTACACGGCCGCGACGGTGTATGCCACAGCGGCACGGGCGGCGAGGAGGAGCGTCAGTAGCCAGACGACGGCGGAGACGAGCATTGCGGCGAGATGGAGCACCAGCTGCCTGACGAAATGAGCGTGCGGGAGCCCTGTGGCGGCGGCCACGAGGAGCCTCCGTGTGAGCGGCAGCACGATGGCCCCGTCCAGCACCACCGCGGACAGGAGGAGACAGCCAGACACCGGGCAGAGCAGAAGAAAGAGGATGGAAGTGAGGCGTGAGTACACATGACATGGATCAGTGGCATGAGAGGAACAACGAACTTCTGATCTGAGGGTATTTTAGATTTTTTTTATCGTCGTTTGACACCGTTAGTGTTAAAATTGGACGGAATGGCGTGTAGGACAAAACCTGAAAGTGCGATGGCACAGGGGGAAGTTCGAACTTTTTAGTAGCACACAGGAAGTGCCAACTTTTTTAATGGCACACAGGGAAAGGGCTCAAAAAAAGAGGGCAAAACCAATCCAAACCCACCCTCACGGCAAAACCAATCCAAACCCACCCTCACGGCAGCCCGTTATCTATTTTAATGGGCCATGTTTAAATCTTGGTAAGACGTATATTTAACTCAGGTTTAGTTTTGCGTATCCGGTTGACATTAGTACCACATGGTAAAATGAGGGAGGACAACCAGGAGAGATGTAAATAAAATAAAAGACATTCTATTAAGAAAACTCATATCTTAACTTTTTTGACAAAGAGATGTTGACACGTAAGTCAAACATATCTAATAATTATTATTTTTTTTCGTCCAACTTTCCTAACTATCCGTGCACCAGCTTTTCTAAATACCGTGCACTATTATTAGGCTGTTTTTTATTTCCTATTTATTTCCATGTTTGCACCGACGGAGCTTAATCGAGGTGAAACTGGGTTCCGGCCTTCCATGGGCTCGTGTGCAGGCCGGATGGGCAGCGGGGGTGGCACGGCGCTGGGTCAACAGGCCACGTGCGCTTGCGCTACGTGCGGTCGGCCTTGCCCAGGCGTGTACGGGTGCACAGGTGTAATTTAGTCCCGTTTAGTTTTGTGTGTCCGGTTGATATTAGTATCCGGTAAAATGAGAGAGGGGAACCAAGTGAGATGCAAATAAAATAAGAGATATTCTGCTACGAAAACTCATATCTTTCTTAGCTTTTTTTTGCAAAAAGAGATGTTGATACGTAAGTCAAACACGTATAATAATTATTTTTTCTAGATTGGTTACGAAACCACGAGATAGTATATGTAAAATACTATTTTAATATTATACTTCTGCAAATACACATTTTTAGAGATGGTACATTCCCATACATTATGGACTATGTACAGTACTAAGAAGCAAGTATGTACATATACATATTTACAAGCAAGTATATACACATACGTTAGTATGAGTATATACGTTAGTATGAACATATACTTGAGTATGCAGCCATACTATATATGCAAGATGGAGGAAAAAAATTCTCCTAAATCCAACGTAAAAAAAAATCACGAATCCAAAACCAACCGATCAAAATTAAAAACCAATCTACGAGCTTTGTCAAGATGGATACATATCCAACGTTGATCCGCCACCGGCCCCTGCGAACAACCAACAGATCGGGAGATGAACGGGTGAGGGAGCACCGTGCCTGAGTCCTAGCCCCGGCCAGCAGGGAGTGCGCGCCACCACCAATCTGCTCCGCCACCACTGGTGAACGGTGGAGGAGGTGACACCAACAGAAGCCACTGCCGGTGGGCTGAGAGGAGGGAGAAGAGAGGGCCGCTGCTAGGTGGAAGCGCCGACATCCGTGAAATTGGCATCTTGACGCGCGATCCCACCTCTGGTGTGGTGTGTCATGGGGCCTCTGCTACCGGTACGTAGTGTGGGAGCCCGACGACATCGATGGATTTAGGGTGGGCGCGAGGAGCACCCTGGGGAAGCCGCCGCCGCCGCCAGTGCTAGCGGCTGAAAGCCTGTCGTTTATAATTTTCTAATGTATATACACAATCTATTAACGGGCCGGATAATTTTTTCAACCCAATAAGCATCCTGCCACCACGGTGGTGGACAGGAGCACGTGTACGCGATCAAGAGGAGGGAATAACTACTCTCAGGAGTAGAAAAGATTTTCCATATATATATATATGAAACTTATTTTCTATTTTCTATCCGTTTGTGTGCGCAGCAGAGGAAGAGGTTCATGTTTTCTCTAGCTCATCTACTGTCAAGGATGAACTAGAACAACTGCTAGATGACGATATAGATATGGCGGCTATGCATCTGTCGGAGGTCAGTCTGTAAGCTTCTTTGGTAGCCCTGCTTCAGAAATATTCCGATGTCATCTATTCAACTGTCAATCAAGCAAGCAAAAATCTTTCTTTGATTTATGTGGATTATTATACCTATAATGTGATGCCAAACAAAAAACAACCTAAATGGAGCCAAGACATAATGTTGAAGTTACCCTGATGCTCTTTCAACGATCAAACTGCTTGATATAGTAAAATGCCCATTTCGTTGATGGATTAACTTGGTTATATCATTTTGCTTCTGCTGCTACTGTTACTTATTGCTGAGTTCAAAGTTTACTGGTAGCCAAAACTATAAAAAAAGAATATCGTTATTTGGTTGTTTTTATGTGTATCCCTTGTAAATTCGTGGCGTTAGCACGGGCATAGTGATATCTTATGTCTTAGGAACATCCGAGGCTCCATCGATCGCCACCAGATTCACCGCCGTAATTGAGCGCGACACTGCCGCATAATTTTTTTAGGGAATTATTACCGCTGGGACGTCTGAACGGACGTTCGTGTCCGGACATCCGTCTACAATACCTTTCCTCCTCGTGTTGCTTTCAATGATGAAAATAAAAAGGAGAGGAAGGATGAACGAGAACAATAAATTAAAATCAGCTGGCACACGGGTATTATATTAGTTTCCTGTTTGTATGTATGTATGTGAGTGATTCGCATCCACACACTGACACACACACAAAAAAAACCTTTTATTTGCCTTCCATCTACATCGAAACTCTGATTTATCGAAGCGATCTTTGACTTCAACATATATATCTCTGTAACTATTAAGGGTAAAGAGGAGGTAGTTTTTTTTCGACTTTTGTTGGGTCGTCCGTCCGCCCTCTCCTCGTGCGATCCCTCTCCTCCCCGCCCCGTCAATCACGCGCCCGCACGCGCTCCTTCCTGCCCATCGCGCCAGATCCTCGTGCGATCCCTCTCCTCCCCGCGCCGTCAATCACGCGTCTTTGCTAGGCCATCGCCCGTTGCCGCCGCCGCGAGGCCTTCGCCTTGTGACGCTGCCAGCGTTGCAACCGCACGCGGCGACGGGTGTTGCCGGGGACCACCACAACCGCGACAGGGCCGCTGAGCAGTCAAATGGCACCGCGCCGCCGCCAGGCCCTCACCCGTGGCTGCCACTGCCGCGAGGTTCTCGCCAGCATCGATGTGGTGGCGGGGTGCTGGTGCCGGCCGTGCATCCCCATCCCATCCCACCGTGCCTCTCCGGGTGGAAGACGGGCAGGAGAGCCCACCTCCGAGCCCCCAGTAGCAGCACCCACCTCGACGTCAACCACGGAGATGGCTTCCTCCATGAGGCGCTGCCCCTTACCCCCTCCTGACCTGCGGCGGCATCCCCTTCTCCAACGAACGGCATCGGATGCGCCACGAGTTATTGGGGCGGACCTAGCTCATGGCACCAGATGCAAGCACAAAGGTCTGTGGCCATCCAAATCAACGAGGAAGTGGAGATCCATCGGACCGGTTATGAATTTATCTTCTTCACTGGTGAGCGATCCATCAATAGGTCCCTTATTCTCAACCAAGTTTGAATATTTCTCTCTTTAATGTTCAGTTAGTGGCTGATTTTTGTGTGCTGCTAGATGCCCTAGCAATCCATCAACCTGACTATTCAATGCTAGAACTGCTATTGTCCAACCACGAAGCCATAATGCCTATATATGTGCAAAATCTCTCTGCTAGCTGCTGTAAAATCTCCTTTTTATTTACTTCCGGAATGACAAAATCTCATCCCTTTCTGGTTTGCTTGCTTGCTTGCTTGCTTCTTCTGTGCGATCTAGACTCGCTCCAGATATATCCTAAGGTTTATTCATTCATCAGTTACAAGCAAGCTTGCAAAGAGGAAAAGTAGATTGGTTGGCAACGTTTTCAGTGGTATCGCTTCCAGCTACAACTTCATGAACGATTTCGTGAGTGTCGGACTGCATAGGCTGTGAAAGGACAAGTTGATGGCCTGCTGCTACTTAAGCATTGCCATTCTTTTTTTTTTCCCCTCCTTTGAGACTCCAGTCAACACCCTTTACTAAACTTCGTTCCTAATTACTTTTTGTGTACTGGAAATAATTAAGAGTGTGGATTGCACTCTTAATGATACACCTAAGAAGAAACCTGCATTTATGTTTGTGGCATTAAAAGAAGCATGCTAAGCGTTGGCAAGAAGCATTCTGCAGAAAGAGGTCTCAAACATGAACTTTTTAATATATTTTGACACCTGAAAGCCCATGTTTGGTTTTGGGTAATTGATGAAACCTAGTTTGCTAACGATTGCTCTAAGTGTTTCATGAGAATTGATTAGAAAATGGCAAGATGGAGCAAAGGACCGGGTCGGTGGAGGCCACAAGTGAAGGGCAATGACGGCGTCCATGAAAATGGTGTAAGCCCATCAACAAAGGAGAAAGCCCTATTGACGGCATCCATGCAAATGGTATAAGTCCATCATCATAGGTGTCCACAAGGTCCATCAAGAGATGAGAAGAAAGTTGATAAGAAACCGGGAGCTCAAGGCAAAGGTATAAGCAATAGGAGCTTTTTTGGTTTTGGTGATCAAGACTCCATAGAGGGAGTGATCACATTTAGGATAGATAGCCGTACTATCAAGAGGGGCAAAATCGTTGATGAAATACGGTTATCAAGTGCCACTAGGTGTTCATGATCATTGCATATGCATATAGATGCTAGTGACACTAACTTGACCCGTAGAAAACTCTTTGAAAAAGGCTAACACACGTGCACCTAAGTGAGAGACACTTTGGAGTGTTAGTGACTTAAGAAACGGGGTGAAGTTCGAGGGTTAGAGAGGGTTTGGTCCTCTCTTCCTCCTGCCGAGCTTGCGAGGCAGGATTCGGCGAATTTCGGAAACGTTTCAATAGAAAA
This sequence comes from Eremochloa ophiuroides, assembly GCA_038502445.1. Lineage (NCBI taxonomy): Eukaryota > Viridiplantae > Streptophyta > Magnoliopsida > Poales > Poaceae > Eremochloa > Eremochloa ophiuroides. The sequence goes on along the minus strand of JAHLJS010000004.1, from coordinate 6,627,973 downwards.
AGTAGCGTCGGACTCTAACTTGACTGAGCGTCGGACCATTGTCTTCGGTCCGACGGCTAACCCATTCAGCAAGCGTCGGACGCTTGATTTCGGAGCGTCGGACCATTGTCCTCAGGGTCCGACGGTACAGAGCCGCAGCAGGTCGACACGTGGAGAGCAGAGGAGCGTCGGACTCTCGGTGTTAGTCCGACGGTGAGCGTCGGACCATCGTCCGACGGTTTTCAGGGCTCGGGGAGCTCTCTGGAAACGTCGGACGGCCGCGTTCGTTAGTCCGACGGCTCCGTCTGACTGAGTCCGACGGTGGTCGGCTGAGGGCGTCGGACCGGTTGATTTAGTCCGACGTTCGTCCGTCCGACGGTCGTTTTGGCGCGAGGAAATAGCCGTTGTGATCCAACGTTCGACTTCAAACGGCTAGTGACACGTGGCGTTCATCCGAGGCGTCGGACCGTACGGATTAGTCCGACGCTCTGGCCGTCGGACAGTCCGACGGTACGCAGTGAACTCTAAACGGCTAGTTCTTTGTGTGTGGCTTATAAATATTCACTTGGCCGGTTTGGGGGGTATCTCTTGGCACTCCTAAACATCATAACATACTTGTGAGCCTTCCCACTCCACTCTCACTCATCCTACTTGATTGTGTTCATCATTTGGTGAGTTTGGAGAGCATCAAGTGCATTGCATTGATAGAGATCATCTAGAGGCACTTGGTAGTGGTGATTCGCAGCAGTTTCTCTTGTTACTCTTGGAGTTTGCCGACTCCTAGACGGCTTGGAGCTGCGAGGATCGTTGAGGAGAGTTGGTGATTGTCTCCGCCTCCGATCGGTAAAGTTGTGAGGGGTTCTCGAGCCTATCCCCGCGGGAGATCGCGAAAGGCATCTTTAGTGGATTGCTCGTAGCTTGGTGGATCCCCATCTTGTGTTGGTTGTGCGGCACCCTTGAGGAGGGTTGTAACAGAACCGGCTAAATCACCTGGCCCACTGGCACCTGTCATTGTCACTAACGACTTCTGACAGCCGGGCCCGTGTCCCAAATGATCTAGACAGGTCTGTCGGGCTACATTAGCGCCCTTTTCTCCGACAGGATCACCATTGCAGAATCATCACAGGATTACAACATTTCATAATAAAATACATCAGAGTACAGTGCGGAAGATTACATAACATTTAGATTACAAACCAGTTGTTCAAATAGGATTCAAATATAGTTATTACAGACCAGAGGACATAGCAGTAGCAGTGGAATAATTACACAATACTAGATAAGGTAACTCGAACCCTGCCCACGGGTTCCACTTCACTCATCGCCGCTTTCTTCTTCGACCACGGTCACGCAACATGGAGCAAGACAGATCTCCGACTGCGGTCCTCCTGCAACGGGGTTAACAAACCCTGAGTACTTGGGGTACTCCGCAAGACTTACCCGACTAAGGGTGTAAAATGAGACTCAGGAATGCAAGGCTATGGGTAAGGCTAGTAGAGGATGAGGAGTTTGCAGAAAAGCAATCTAACCTGTTCCATATTTTATTTTGTCATTATTATAATCATATTCATAGCTCCAATATTCAGACTCATGTATCATCATTCTTTCAATTACTTTATTCATTCAGATAACCTAGTTGAGAACCACTTTTCGGTGTAGAGTGTGAGGATCAAGTCTCCATAACCGAGGAGCACGTCGATTCGAATCCAGAAAGTACCCAGCTGGGGATTCTAACCACACTGCATATGCAGCACGCCGGCATACATATACCAACCCGTTGTCACGGCTTTGCTATCCCGGAACCGGTCCTGCGCCACCCGAGAGCACAGTACTCCACTCTTATCCAGGCACGCCGGCCACGTGGGTACAAGCTACTCTCGCCATCTCTCCACTCCCAGTGCGTGGTTGTCGGTTCCAGCAATAGCGCCATCGAACTCTAGGCTTTCCGCATTGGTATGTGGCTAGGCTGTTCATCATGATCACAGCAGGCCTACAACGAACGGTCCCTACTTCCTTCCTGCCGCCAATCCTGCATTGGGACTCTAACCCAAGTACAAGACTACTCGACAGTTTTTATTATCGTGCCTGTCGGGTGAGTGAGACATAGGGAACGCCGCCCCATGAGCTGGCCACCCAACGAAACACGTTTCCAAAGATATCGACCAGTTCCAAACTATTCCGAAAGCGACCATGCATTGGGACTCTAACCCAAATACACATCGACCAACGGATAACCAGTTCTTCACCAATCAAAGTATAAGTATAATCATGGCACAGAAAATAGTTTTTCTTTTACGCAAAGCTAAGTTCATTAAGCATGCCTAAGCATTTCTCAAACCATTTTATTTAAATCAGGTTTCAGGGTATTTATTTGAGACAATGCATCTGGATAGGTGACAATCAACTCCTATCAACCTAATGCAGTAGATTAACTCGAATTATAAATATTTTGTAATAGAGGGGCTGAATGCACCGGGGCTTGCCTTGGATCGTGTACAGCGTCGGATCGGGATCAGTCCCGCAGATGTCGAATCCTTGGATGACTTCTGGAGTGGCCTCCTCAGTAGTAGTCTCGACCTGGACCACCTCGGGAACGGGCACTACACGTATGCAATGATGTATGCTTAGCGTGGCATGAGGGCAACAAATGAAATGCTTGGAAGTAAACCATTAATACCTTGAGCACAACTTTCCTTCACGGTAAAGTTGTAAACAATCTACGGAAGGTAAAAGTAATGTTTCCTACTTTTGTTTTATTGACCTTTTTAACGGTCACAGAAAGCCGCTACACAGCTTTATGACTACTACCAAGCACTAAGTTCTCGAATTGCCAAAGATCACACAGTGAAAGATCCTTGGTCTTCATTCAATCCAAAAATTCACACAACAAACCTAAATTCATTTTTCTATTTACTTTATTAATCCCTAATTTCACATATATTAATTAATTGACCAAACTAACTTCAATTGCAACCAAACTTTACCAACAGCTAGGTTTTATCATAAAACAGAGCCACAATAAATTTCATGATTTTTGGATTTACAGATAATTAATTAAAATTACACAAACTTGCATTTATTAATTACTTCACTGATTTATACAGCAGATTAAAAGCACTGGAACACCCTATATTATATTTTTAACAAATACTACATATTACAGAGAGCGTACACAATTATTTTCACATTTTTACACCTAGCAGATTAATTCATATGAAATTAACAAATATCAGCACTATTCACATGAATATATAAAAGAAAAGCATTTTGAAATTCACTGGAAAAAGAAAAGACCAAATCAGCCCACTACGGCCCAAGTCCAGAGCGAGCCGGCCCACTCGGCCTGCCCGCGCCCGGCGCCGACGGCTTTGCAAAAGAGACCCTGGGGAAACTGGAAATCAACCCGCGGTCCGATCTACACTATTCACCTGAGTCATGAACTTCGCGCTTAACCCCCTGGGAAAACTTATCTTCTAAGCCGAGGCCCTTGGCCTCTCCTCTGTTCTGACAGAGGCGAGGGCGCCGGCGGTTCGCCGCCCCTAGCTCGCCGACGGTGAGCCGAGGGACGAAGCCGAGGGCACTGACGGACTCTACACTCCAAGGCGAGTCTACCAAGCTAAGATACGACGAGATCCGAGGCGCGCAGCACCTGGAGACACGTACGCGGCGGCTCGGTGGCGGCGGCGAGCACGTCGCCGGCGAGCACAAGCCGGTAAAGAGAGGGGAAAAAGGTGCGCGAGTATCTGGGGCTCACCACGAAGCTGGCCGAGGGGTCGGTGGAGACGGAGGTGGTTCGGAGAAGACGACTTGGCGACGGCGGCGGATCCCGGCGGCTCGGCTCAACGGCGAACACGCGTTCCGGCGAACCTAGGGGACCAGAGAGCACGCCGACGCACGCGTAAGGTTCAAGGGGTCACGGAGATCACGATACGCAACAATCCGAGGTCCAGAGCTTACCCAAACTAGCTCGAGACGACGGCGGAGCTCGCGGCGGCGCTCTGCCCGCCCGCGAAGGAGACACCGAGGTTCCGGTGGTTACGAAACTCTACAGCTCTCGCCGACGGTCGCAGGAGATGCGCAAGGAAGCTAGGTAGCTGGCTGTGAGATGGAGAGGGTGGTGATGGACGGAGCGCGGCGAATTTAGCCGGGGACCGAGAGAGCTCGAAGGTGGCCGGGAGAGAAAGAAATGGTGAGGGGGAGGGCCTCGTCGCCTTTCTAAAGGTCGGGAGCGAGGGGGACAGAACCAGGACGACGCGGCGCACGCACGCCCGTATCTGCCGAGGTCGCGGGGACACGATCCCGACCGGCACGGGCGGCCGCGCGCGCGCGCCCGGCACGGCGGCTGCCGGCTCTGTTCGCGAACAGGAAGAGGGGCGAAACACTGTAGCACCTAGTCCCTAGGAGCTGTCGGTTTTTGACCAAATTGCGATCGTTTTTGAATACCAACATGAAAAACTGCAAAAATAAAAGTTGTAGGGTTTGAAATTCTGAACAACTTTGATTTTGGAACCAAGTTCAAATTCGCAATATTTTTGAAACTACAGCAAAAGGGGTAAACTTGGTTTTTTGAATTTCAAACTGCATTTTCAAAATTACTTTTTATTTTACACAACAACTTGAAAAATTGCCAAAATAAAAGTTGTTCTACTCAATGAGCTTTACAACTTCTATTTAGGAAGCTTTGCCAGATTCCAAATAATTTTTGAAATGCCAATCCAAAACTAAGTTTTAAATCATTGTTTTGAAATAAATTTAAATTTCCACCACAGAACTTTGAAATCTCCAAAAATAAAAGTTGTTCCATTTTAAAAGATCTAAAACTTTTATTAAGGGACTATCTCCAAATTCCTTTTAGATTTTGAATTAGGTTTTGGCCCTAATAAAAGTGAATTTTAAAACTTTATTTGGGAATTTAATTTTACAAACAAATACTAATTAAATTCAAATCACTCTAGGGACCTAATCACAATCATATGCAAATGATTAATTTAAATATGATGACATGGCAGATTAATTAATCCGTAATACCCGGGGTATTACAGCCTTCCCCCCTAAAAGAAATCTCGTCCCGAGATTAGGTACATAACCAAGATTGGAACAAGGCATAGGAAAAAGAGCTAACAACAACCAGTTCATACTCAAACAAGAGACAAGGGAAAAACATACGCATTAAAAGATAGGGTTACATTCTACAAGGTAGCAAAGAACTCAGGGAAGTTTTCTGCCAAGAAATCTTCAGATTCCCAGGTAGCTTCATCTTCAGAATGATCACTCCATTGGATCTTGTACCATCTGGTTGTGGTCCTTCGGGTAACACGGTCCTTTATATCCAAAACTCGTACTGGCTGCTCCGAGTATGTCAATTCAGGTTCAAGTGCTATTCCTTCAACATCGATGACTTGTCCAGGTACTCGGAGACACTTCTTCAGCTGAGAAACATGAAACACATTGTGTACTTCCGAGAGATGTTCTGGCAATTCAAGCTTGTAAGCTACCTTTCCCACGCGTCCTATGATTAAGAACGGTCCAATATAACGCGGGGCTAGCTTGCCTTTGACTCCAAAACGGTTAACTCCTTTCATGGGCGAAACTTTCAAGTATACATAGTCTCCAACCTGAAATGTCAAAGGTCTGCGCCGCTGATCGGCATAACTTTTCTGTCGTGACTGTGCCACTTTCAAATTTTCCTGTATCAGTCGAACCTTCTCTTCGGCTTCATTGACCAAGTCAACTCCATAGAACCATCTTTCTCCAGGCTCGGACCAATTCAATGGAGTACGACACCTGCGGCCGTATACTGCTTCAAACGGAGCCATTTTTATACTTTCTTGGTAACTGTTGTTGTATGAGAATTCGGCCAATGCCAAACACTCGTCCCATTTCTCAGGGTAATTGAGTGCACAGGCTCTTAACATGTCTTCAAGTATCTGATTTATCCTCTCTGTCTGTCCGTCAGTCTGAGGATGATAGGCTGTGCTATGCAGGAGTTTTGTACCCAATGATTTATGGAAGGATCTCCAAAATTGGGATATGAACTGAGTACCTCGGTCAGAGACAATGGTCTTGGGTACTCCATGTAGCTTCATCAGATTTTCTATGTATAGCTTGGCGTAGTGCGGAGCCCTGTACATTTTCTTGACAGGCAAGAAATGAGCTTGTTTAGTGAGGCGGTCCACAACAACCCAAATGGAATTGAAACCCCTAGAGGTTGTTGGGAGACCCATAATGAAATCCATGCTGATGTCTTCCCATTTCCATGCAGGAATAGGTAATGGTTGCAGCTCTCCACCAGGCTTCATGTGTACAGCTTTTACCTTCTGACAAGTGTCACATTTTGCTACATACTGAGCAATCTCGATCTTCATCTTAGTCCACCAAAACTTCTGTTTCAAATCCTGGTACATTTTGTTGCTTCCCGGATGAATAGAGTATCTTGTCAAATGAGCTTCGTCAAGAATCTTGCCACGTAACTCTGGAATTTTTGGAACTACAAGCCGATTCTTGAACCATACAATCCCTTCATCATCAATTCTGAAACAATCTGCTTTCCCTGCTTGGATTTTCTCTTTGATGTGCCTGATGCCTTTACTATTTTTCTGAGCAGCCACGATTTCATCACGGATGGAGGGTTTGATGCTGATATTGTTCCAACTGCCTTGAGGGACTATTTCTATGCCCAATTCTTCTAATCCGTAACATAACGACAGATCATATGGCTTCACAGTCAAACAATTACAATGAGCCTTCCGACTGAGTGCGTCGGCAACCACATTAGCTTTACCAGGATGGTAGTGCACTTCAATATCATAATCTTTTATCAGCTCAAGCCATCTTCGTTGCCTCATATTTAATTCTTCTTGTGTAAAGATGTATTTTAGGCTTTTGTGATCAGTGTAGACATTGCATGTGCTGCCTAACAAGTAGTGACGCCAGATCTTCAATGCATGAACCACAGCTGCCAATTCAAGATCATGAGTGGGATAATTCTCTTCATGAGGCCGGAGTTGTCGTGAAGCATAAGCAATAACTCGGCCCTCTTGCATCAAAACACAACCAAGGCCAGTACCCGACGCATCGCAGTACACATCAAACGGCTTTTCAATATCTGGCTGAGCAAGGACTGGTGCAGTGGTCAAACATCTCTTCAAGGTTTGAAACGCTGTTTCGCATTCTGGCGACCAGACAAACTTGACCTGAGTCTTCAATAGGTTGGTTATAGGCTTAGCTATTCTTGAGAAATCCGGAATGAATCGGCGGTAATATCCCGCCATTCCCATGAAACTGCGAATCTGGTGCACAGTGGTTGGTGGTTTCCAGTTCAAGATTTCTTCCACCTTACTTGGATCTACTGACACACCTTCCGCTGTCAGGATATGCCCAAGAAATGGAACTCGGTCCAACCAGAACTCACATTTGCTGAATTTGGCATAGAGTTGATGTTCTCTTAAACGGTTCAAGACGATACGGAGGTGGTTGGCATGTTCTTCGGGTGTTTTAGAATAGATCAGTATGTCATCAATGAATACGACAACAAATTTGTCGAGCTCAGGCATGAAGACGGAATTCATGAGGTACATGAAATAGGCGGGTGCATTGGTTAGGCCAAAAGACATGACGAGGTATTCATATAGGCCATATCTAGTGGTGAAAGCTGTTTTTGGGATGTCTTCGGGACGGATCTTTATTTGGTGGTAGCCAGACCTAAGGTCAATCTTGGAAAACACCTTAGCTCCAGCCAGCTGGTCAAAGAGTAGGTCAATACGGGGTAAAGGATATTTGTTTTTGATGGTGACCTCGTTGAGTGGACGGTAATCAATACAGAGTCGGAGGGATTTGTCTTTCTTCTTGACAAAGATGGCAGGACAACCCCAAGGAGATGAGCTGGGTCTGATGAAACCCTTATCCAGCAAATCTTGTAGCTGCACTTTAAGCTCTGCCAATTCCTTGGGAGGCATTCTGTAGGCTCTACGAGATATAGGTGCGGTTCCAGGTTTTAGCTCAATAGCAAATTCCACATCTCGATCAGGCGGCAAACCAGGCAACTCATCAGGAAATACGTCTGGAAATTCGCAGACCACTGGAATCTTCAATACTTCTTCAACTGCGGTGGCACACAACCTTTGCACGGTCTTTTCAATCTTTCTTACGGGCAATGGAAGTTGGATAAGAAGTTGAGTTTGACTATTAGGTATGTTCACTCTTATGGTTCTATTCAACACATCAATCAAGGCCTTGTGCTGATACATCCAATTCATACCTAATATCACATCTATATCCTGATCCTTAAGTACTATCATTGTGGTTGGGAATCTATGCCCTCCCAGCTCTATAGGTACTCCCTGAACTACCTCTTTAGTAGTTATACGCCCCCCGGGCGAATGTATAAGGAAATCTTCCTTTATCTCCCCAATAGATATATCATGCTTAACCACAAATGTACGGTTGATGAACGAATGAGATGCACCAGAATCAAATAGCAGAACGGCAGAATGACTAGCAACGGGAAACTTACCCATCATGACGGGTTCTCCAGCAGGAATATCTTCGATCTGAGTGTAATAAACCCGACCTGCCTTCTTGACAATCTTGCCCTTCTGAGCATGCTGCTGGTGACCACGGTGCTGAACTTGCTGTTGCGGAACACCAGGACTTTTCTGCACATTCTGGTTGTTCTGTTTCGGAAAAGGGCAATCACGGGCCCAGTGTCCTATCTTTCCACAGTTGTAGCATGGGTGATTGTAGTTGGTCTGTGGAGTGTTGATACGAACGCCAGGGGCATTCGGCTGAGTGGTGTTTTGCTGATTAGAGGTATGAGAGGTAGCGGCAGTGCGCACAACTACCTGCTGATGGGGATATGACGGACGGTTATGGTGGGTAGGATGATAGATAACTTTCTGGCGTTTCTGACTGCCAGAAGAGCTAGACCTTTTGCTCTTTTTCTTCTCTTCTTGGAGCTGACGGTCGCTTTCCTCAAAAGCTATTGCACTATCCACTGCCTCATGAAAAGTGCACTTGAGGTTGTTAGACAGACTGCGTTGAATCTTGAAGTTCAGACCTCTGACAAAGCAGGCTCTCCTCTTAGAATCCGTGTTGGTATGCTCAGGTGCATACTGTGCCAAGTGGTTGAACTGCCCAAGATACTGAGCGACAGTAGACTCATTCTGCTTCAGTGCCAGAAACTGATCCAGCTTCAATTTCATCACACCCGCAGGGATGTAATGAGCACGAAAGGCGTCACGGAACTCTTGCCAGGTAAGTTGATGTCCAGCATCCTGCGCAGCCAACAGGTTGGCATACCAAGTAGTCGCAGGGCCACGGAGTTGCTGAGCTGCAAACAGCGGTTTCTGGATCTCGGTGCAGTGAATCAGACTAAACTTCTGCTCCATGGTACGGAGCCAATCATCAGCTTCCAAAGGTTCATCAGCCTTAGTGAACACTGGTGGGCGGGTGTCAGTGAAATCAACATAGGTGGTATCCTCATTATCACGGCGGCCACGACGTCCACCACGATCTTGCTGATTCTGAGCTAACAGTGCTGCAACATTGGTCAATGCAGCGATGGCCTCTGCCAGAGTGGGTGGAAACTGAGGTGGTTGGGGAACACCAGTTGCATTATCAGAGTTGTCTCCCATCTGTTAATAAGCAAACCCGACTTGAGTCTTACATTAGTTAAGCAAACATAGCAGCACACAGCAATATTACAAGGTTCACACAACATGGCTTGCATCAGGCAAGACCCACAACCCATAACTAAGGTTTTCTAGGCAAGCGTCTATACTACAGACAAAAGAGAGCATCTAGCTGACAACTCTAGGCCACACCGGCCTAGTCCTCATCGATCCCAGACGCGCCAGAAGCGTCACTGTCCTCGTCGATCTCCTCGAAGTCCTCCTCGGCACCTGCCTCGACGACCTCGACCGGCTCGACCTCCACGTCAACATCCTCCACGTCCTCATCCTCCTGACCGAGGACAACTCCCAACTCAGGATCCTCCTCCTGCGGTGCAGGAATAGGGTGGAGCTCACCATAGAGCTCATGCACCTCCTCGTGCAAGACGTTGTTGTAGAGCTCAAGCTGACCAACACGCTGCTCCGCCTCGAGCATCCTGTCCATGATCGTCTCCTCACGATCCCAAGCTTCATCCCTCTGCTTGGTCAGGCGATCGATCTCTCGACGCAGATCTCGATTGGTCCTCACGTCACGGTAGTGGTTGAGACGTGCCACTCTGTATACTTCCTCCCACTGCCTGACTAGATCCTACAGCATTCCAACCTCAGCCTCAAGCTCCTCGCTGCTGCGACGAGGTGGGCGACTCCCAGAAGTTCCGTCCTCGCCAGCGCGTGGCGCCAACTGGTGGCGTGGAACGCCACGTGGTCCGGTCATCTTGCGTGCTGTGAGCTTGCAACGGGCCATCTGGAGAAGGTAAGTGGAATTTTAAGATATAATAGGTTAGCAAGAATAGGTTTGGTAAACTATCCCAAAAACCCACTTTAAGGAGGAAGTTAATTAACAGGTGTGATTATCATGATGCATGTACGTACTTACGAATTTAAATCATGCAAGGTACCTACATACAAAAATAACTTTTAACATAGGGCTAATAATAATATCATTCCACATGCTACCTTAATCCCATAAGGTAAAATATAGAACAAGACAAGAACTACTGAACAAGATAAGGATAGAAGCAATTTGGACCCGAAATAATAGGTTAAACTTTTTATGATCCAAAACATTTTGAAATTTTTGAAAAGCAATCCATAATGATTAGCAATGGAATGCTCTGGTACCAACTGTAACAGAACCGGCTAAATCACCTGGCCCACTGGCACCTGTCATTGTCACTAACGACTTCTGACAGCCGGGCCCGTGTCCCAAATGATCTAGACAGGTCTGTCGGGCTACATTAGCGCCCTTTTCTCCGACAGGATCACCATTGCAGAATCATCACAGGATTACAACATTTCATAATAAAATACATCAGAGTACAGTGCGGAAGATTACATAACATTTAGATTACAAACCAGTTGTTCAAATAGGATTCAAATATAGTTATTACAGACCAGAGGACATAGCAGTAGCAGTGGAATAATTACACAATACTAGATAAGGTAACTCGAACCCTGCCCACGGGTTCCACTTCACTCATCGCCGCTTTCTTCTTCGACCACGGTCACGCAACATGGAGCAAGACAGATCTCCGACTGCGGTCCTCCTGCAACGGGGTTAACAAACCCTGAGTACTTGGGGTACTCCGCAAGACTTACCCGACTAAGGGTGTAAAATGAGACTCAGGAATGCAAGGCTATGGGTAAGGCTAGCAGAGGATGAGGAGTTTGCAGAAAAGCAATCTAACCTGTTCCATATTTTATTTTGTCATTATTATAATCATATTCATAGCTCCAATATTCAGACTCATGTATCATCATTCTTTCAATTACTTTATTCATTCAGATAACCTAGTTGAGAACCACTTTTCGGTGTAGAGTGTGAGGATCAAGTCTCCATAACCGAGGAGCACGTCGATTCGAATCCAGAAAGTACCCAGCTGGGGATTCTAACCACACTGCATATGCAGCACGCCGGCATACATATACCAACCCGTTGTCACGGCTTTGCTATCCCGGAACCGGTCCTGCGCCACCCGAGAGCACAGTACTCCACTCTTATCCAGGCACGCCGGCCACGTGGGTACAAGCTACTCTCGCCATCTCTCCACTCCCAGTGCGTGGTTGTCGGTTCCAGCAATAGCGCCACCGAACTCTAGGCTTTCCGCATTGGTATGTGGCTAGGCTGTTCATCATGATCACAGCAGGCCTACAACGAACGGTCCCTACTTCCTTCCTGCCGCCAATCCTGCATTGGGACTCTAACCCAAGTACAAGACTACTCGACAGTTTTTATTATCGTGCCTGTCGGGTGAGTGAGACATAGGGAACGCCGCCCCATGAGCTGGCCACCCAACGAAACACGTTTCCAAAGATATCGACCAGTTCCAAACTATTCCGAAAGCGACCATGCATTGGGACTCTAACCCAAATACACATCGACCAACGGATAACCAGTTCTTCACCAATCAAAGTATAAGTATAATCATGGCACAGAAAATAGTTTTTCTTTTACGCAAAGCTAAGTTCATTAAGCATGCCTAAGCATTTCTCAAACCATTTTATTTAAATCAGGTTTCAGGGTATTTATTTGAGACAATGCATCTGGATAGGTGACAATCAACTCCTATCAACCTAATGCAGTAGATTAACTCGAATTATAAATATTTTGTAATAGAGGGGCTGAATGCACCGGGGCTTGCCTTGGATCGTGTACAGCGTCGGATCGGGATCAGTCCCGCAGATGTCGAATCCTTGGATGACTTCTGGAGTGGCCTCCTCAGTAGTAGTCTCGACCTGGACCACCTCGGGAACGGGCACTACACGTATGCAATGATGTATGCTTAGCGTGGCATGAGGGCAACAAATGAAATGCTTGGAAGTAAACCATTAATACCTTGAGCACAACTTTCCTTCACGGTAAAGTTGTAAACAATCTACGGAAGGTAAAAGTAATGTTTCCTACTTTTGTTTTATTGACCTTTTTAACGGTCACAGAAAGCCGCTACACAGCTTTATGACTACTACCAAGCACTAAGTTCTCGAATTGCCAAAGATCACACAGTGAAAGATCCTTGGTCTTCATTCAATCCAAAAATTCACACAACAAACCTAAATTCATTTTTCTATTTACTTTATTAATCCCTAATTTCACATATATTAATTAATTGACCAAACTAACTTCAATTGCAACCAAACTTTACCAACAGCTAGGTTTTATCATAAAACAGAGCCACAATAAATTTCATGATTTTTGGATTTACAGATAATTAATTAAAATTACACAAACTTGCATTTATTAATTACTTCACTGATTTATACAGCAGATTAAAAGCACTGGAACACCCTATATTATATTTTTAACAAATACTACATATTACAGAGAGCGTACACAATTATTTTCACATTTTTACACCTAGCAGATTAATTCATATGAAATTAACAAATATCAGCACTATTCACATGAATATATAAAAGAAAAGCATTTTGAAATTCACTGGAAAAAGAAAAGACCAAATCAGCCCACTACGGCCCAAGTCCAGAGCGAGCCGGCCCACTCGGCCTGCCCGCGCCCGGCGCCGACGGCTTTGCAAAAGAGACCCTGGGGAAACTGGAAATCAACCCGCGGTCCGATCTACACTATTCACCTGAGTCATGAACTTCGCGCTTAACCCCCTGGGAAAACTTATCTTCTAAGCCGAGGCCCTTGGCCTCTCCTCTGTTCTGACAGAGGCGAGGGCGCCGGCGGTTCGCCGCCCCTAGCTCGCCGACGGTGAGCCGAGGGACGAAGCCGAGGGCACTGACGGACTCTACACTCCAAGGCGAGTCTACCAAGCTAAGATACGACGAGATCCGAGGCGCGCAGCACCTGGAGACACGTACGCGGCGGCTCGGTGGCGGCGGCGAGCACGTCGCCGGCGAGCACAAGCCGGTAAAGAGAGGGGAAAAAGGTGCGCGAGTATCTGGGGCTCACCACGAAGCTGGCCGAGGGGTCGGTGGAGACGGAGGTGGTTCGGAGAAGACGACTTGGCGACGGCGGCGGATCCCGGCGGCTCGGCTCAACGGCGAACACGCGTTCCGGCGAACCTAGGGGACCAGAGAGCACGCCGACGCACGCGTAAGGTTCAAGGGGTCACGGAGATCACGATACGCAACAATCCGAGGTCCAGAGCTTACCCAAACTAGCTCGAGACGACGGCGGAGCTCGCGGCGGCGCTCTGCCCGCCCGCGAAGGAGACACCGAGGTTCCGGTGGTTACGAAACTCTACAGCTCTCGCCGACGGTCGCAGGAGATGCGCAAGGAAGCTAGGTAGCTGGCTGTGAGATGGAGAGGGTGGTGATGGACGGAGCGCGGCGAATTTAGCCGGGGACCGAGAGAGCTCGAAGGTGGCCGGGAGAGAAAGAAATGGTGAGGGGGAGGGCCTCGTCGCCTTTCTAAAGGTCGGGAGCGAGGGGGACAGAACCAGGACGACGCGGCGCACGCACGCCCGTATCTGCCGAGGTCGCGGGGACACGATCCCGACCGGCACGGGCGGCCGCGCGCGCGCGCCCGGCACGGCGGCTGCCGGCTCTGTTCGCGAACAGGAAGAGGGGCGAAACACTGTAGCACCTAGTCCCTAGGAGCTGTCGGTTTTTGACCAAATTGCGATCGTTTTTGAATACCAACATGAAAAACTGTAAAAATAAAAGTTGTAGGGTTTGAAATTTTGAACAACTTTGATTTTGGAACCAAGTTCAAATTCGCAATATTTTTGAAACTACAGCAAAAGGGGTAAACTTGGTTTTTTGAATTTCAAACTGCATTTTCAAAATTACTTTTTATTTTACACAACAACTTGAAAAATTGCCAAAATAAAAGTTGTTCTACTCAATGAGCTTTACAACTTCTATTTAGGAAGCTTTGCCAGATTCCAAATAATTTTTGAAATGCCAATCCAAAACTAAGTTTTAAATCATTGTTTTGAAATAAATTTAAATTTCCACCACAGAACTTTGAAATCTCCAAAAATAAAAGTTGTTCCATTTTAAAAGATCTAAAACTTTTATTAAGGGACTATCTCCAAATTCCTTTTAGATTTTGAATTAGGTTTTGGCCCTAATAAAAGTGAATTTTAAAACTTTATTTGGGAATTTAATTTTACAAACAAATACTAATTAAATTCAAATCACTCTAGGGACCTAATCACAATCATATGCAAATGATTAATTTAAATATGATGACATGGCAGATTAATTAATCCGTAATACCCGGGGTATTACAAGGGTTTGGCGTGTGATGCCAATTAGCGCGTGAACCTCCAAGTGGGTGTATCGCTACAACGAGGACTAGCTTGCCGGCAAGCAAGTGAACCTCGGTAAAAAAATCTTGTGTCATCTCTCTACCGAGGATTTCCCTTATATGTGATTGATTGGTTATATTGGACTTCATATCTTCTCTTCACCGGCGGTATTGAAATCACCTTTGCTCTTTACATTTGTGTATTTCTCTCTTGTGTAGCTTGTTAGTTAGTTGCTCACTTAAGAGTAGTGTAAAGTAGTAACATAGTCTTTGAGTGTGAACTAGAGATCATAGTGTAGTATACTTGTCTAGTTGGCTTGCATAGTGTAGTTTAGAGCTAGTGCTTTGCAAAGCTTGCTATTGTTACTAATCGGCGTGTGAAGTGTTGTTTGTAGATTTTTATAGGCTATTCACCCCCCTCTAGCCATTTAGGACCTTTCAAGTGGTATCGGAGCCGAGGCACCGTTGATTTGAGGCTTAACAACCTACGGTGTAAAAATGGCTCAACTCAACATTCACATCAACAACACCAAGAAGCCACCCCAATTTGATGGCACAAATTATGCATATTGGAAGAGCAAGATGACCTCACACATTAAGTCAATAAATAGAGAGGTTTGGAAGGTTGTGGAAACAAAGATTGAAATTGCCAATGCGGCCAATCCCACAACCGCCGAAGAAAGATTACTTCAACTCAATGACATTGCGGTTTGTGCTCTTCATGAGGCCGTAGATGAAAAAGTGTTTGAGCAAATCAAGAACATTGAAAGTGCTCATGAAGCTTGGAAGAAGCTTGAGTAATCATATGAGGGCACCAAGGGTGTAAAGGCCGCCAAAGCATACATCTTGAAGGACAAGTTTGCAAGCTTCAAGATGAAGGATGATGAAACCGTGCCGGAGATGTTCCATAGATTGCAAGTCATTGTGAATGATCTCAAGGCCGTGGATGAAGAGGTGAAGGATAGTGACTTCTCCATGAAGTTCTTGAAGAGCTTGCCCAAGCGGTTTGCCACATTGATCACGGTCTTGGTGAAGACAACATTGAGTGAATTGACTCCAAATCAAGTGCTAGCGGAGGTGATGACCGATGATGCTTATAGAGATGATGATGATAAAGAAGAGTTGATCAATAAGAAGAAGAAAGAAAAAGATGAAGACTCCAAAGATGAGAAGAAGAAGAGTGTGGCATTCAAAGCCACATCCTCATCAAAGGGCAAGAGCAAGGACAAAGAAGAGTCAAGTGAAGATCCCTCTAGCACAAGTGAAAGTGATGAAGAAATGGCCCTTCTAGTAAGAAGATTTGGCAAGTTCATGAAGAAGAAGGGCTACCGGGCAAGAAGAAAGAAGAATGCAAGAAGATTTGATGGCCCAAGAAGATGCTTCAATTGTGGAAGCAAAGATCACTTGGTAGCCGATTGCCCACACTCAAGTGAAGATGATCACAAGGGCAAAAAGAAGAACAAGCATGAGAAGAAGGAGAAGAAAGAGAAGAAGGAATCTTCATACAAGAAGAAGAAGAACTATTCTCATGTGGTGACATGGGATAGTGATGCCTCTTCAAGTGATGAAGAGAGTGATGATGATAAGAAGAGCAAGAGGAAGGCACATGCAAGCATTGCCATTCATGACAAGCCTTCCATTTTCGACACTCCTTCTTGCTTCATGGCCAAGGGCTCTAAGGTATCATCCGACACCGAATCTAGTGATGATGATAGTGATGATGACCTAACAAAAGAAGAATTAATTGAAATGCTTGATGATGCACGTATTCATTTTGATAAACTTAGAAAGGAATGCAAGGGCTTGCGCAAAGATAAACAATCCATTGAGCAAGAACTTGAGGAACTTAGAGCATCTTATGAGAGTCTAAAGGAAGACCATAAGAAGCTCCTAAAGGTTCACACTAAGCTTGATGAAGCTCATTCTTCTCTAGTTGAGCAAAATAAAGACTTGCAACAACAAGTGCAAAAGAAAGAAACTAAAACTTGCAACATAGGTGTAACATGTGACATATCTTGTGAACCTATTGTTGTTACCACTAACCCTTCTTGTAGCACTTCCACTACTACCTCACCCACTAGTGACCCTTCACTAGTAGTTGAGAACAAGAACCTAAAGGAGGAGGTTAAAAAGCTTAATCACTCCTTAGCTAAGGCTTATGGTGGTGAGGACCGCTTGCTTATGTGCTTGGGTAGCCAAAGGGCATCTCTCCACAAAGAGGGATTGGGCTATACCCCCAAGAAAGGCAAAACCGCCTTTGGTCCTCACAAGACTTGTTTTGTGAAGAGAAATGGCCGGTATTGCACAAAATGCAAGCAAGTTGGTCACTTAGAGCAAGATTGCAAAAACAAGAAATCCAATGCTTATGTATCCTCAATTAAGTTTGATTCTTGCTACGTTCTCACAAAGGGCTCAAATGGTGTGAATGCTAAGTTTGTTGGTACATCCATGTTGGGTCCAAAGAAGAAGACCATTTGGGTACCAAAGAGCTTAGTCACTAACCTTCAAGAACCCAAGCAAGTTTGGGTACCTAAAAGGAATTGATCTCTTTTTGTAGGTCAATTACAAAGCCGGAGGGAGGCATTGGGTGCTTGATAGTGGATGCACTCAACATATGACGGGTGATTCTAGTATGTTTGGCTCTCTCAACACAAGTGCAAATAGTGGCTATGATGCAATCACATTTGGTGACAACAAGAAAGGGAAAGTGAGAGGACTTGGTAAAATTGCTATCTCCAATGATATGTCTATCTCAAATGTGTTGCTAGTTGAAAGTTTGAATTTCAATTTACTCTCGGTTGCACAACTTTGTGATCTTGGTTTCAAGTGCATATTTGGGGTTGATGATGTTGAAATTGTTAGTGTTGATGGGTCAAATTTAATATTCAAAGGGTTTAGATATGACAACCTATATCTTGTGGATTTCAATGCTAGTGAAACTCAATTGTCAACTTGTTTGATCACTAAGTCAAGTTTGGGTTGGTTATGGCATAGAAGGCTTGGTCATGTTGGAATGAAACAATTGAATAAACTAGTGAAGCATGATCTAGTTAGAGGCTTGAAAGATGTCACTTTTGAGAAAGATAAGCTTTGTAGTTCATGTCAAGCCGGCAAACAAGTTGGAAATACACATCCTAAGAAGAGCATGATGAGTACTAGTAAAGCTTTTGAGCTCTTGCATATGGACTTGTTTGGACCAACCACATATACTAGCATTGGTGGGAGCAAGTATGGATTTGTGATTGTGGATGACTATACTAGATATACATGGGTATTCTTTCTAGTTGACAAGAGTGAAGTGTATGATATATTCAAGTCTTTTGTCAAGAGAAGCCAAAATGAGTTTGAAACAATCATCAAGAAAGTTAGAAGTGACAATGGTAGTGAATTCAAGAATACCAAGATTGATGAATTGTGTGATGAGTATGGCATTGGACATCAATTCTCACCCAAATATACACCACAATCAAATGGCATTGTTGAAAGGAAGAATAGAACCTTGATAGATATGGCAAGATCAATGCTAAGTGAATACAATGTTAGTCATTCTTTTTGGGCCGAAGCAATCAACACCGCTTGCTACTACATAAACCGTTTATATTGCCATGGTATGCTTGCAAAGACTCCTTATGAGCTATTGAATGGTAGAAAGCCCAGCATTGCATATTTTCGGGTTTTCGGTTGCAAATGCTACATTCTCAAGAAAGGCACAAGATTGAGCAAGTTTGAAAAGAAATGTGATGAAGGTTTCTTACTTGGCTATTCAACCACAAGCAAGGCATATAGAGTTTGGAATTTGGCTAGTGGTACTCTTGAGGAGGTACATGATGTTGAATTTGATGAAACCCAAGGCTCTCAAGATGAAGTTGAAAATCTTAGTGACGTGAGAGGCAATGACTTGGCAAATGCAATGAAAAATATGGATATTGGTGATATTAGGCCAAGGCAAGTCAATGAAGATGAAGATGATGGTGCAATTCATACTAGTATGCAAGTTGAAAATGAAGCAAGTGCAAGTGACTCACAAGATCAATCTCAAGTGCAAGATCAACAAGCTAGTTTATCTCAATCCAATGATCAAGTTCCTATTCTCCAACCGGTCTCTATTGCAAGGATTGGATCAAATCATTGGTGGTATTCAAAGTGGAGTTCAAACTAGAGCAAGACTAGCTCAAATTTGTGAGCATTTCTCATTTGTGTCAACCATAGAGCCAACCAAGATTGAGGAAGCATTGAAAGATGTTGATTGGGTTAATGCTATGCATGAAGAGCTCAACAATTTCACAAGAAATCAAGTTTGGGAACTAGTGGAAAGACCAAAGAAACACAATGTGATAGGAACCAAATGGGTCTTTAGAAACAAGCAAGATCAAGATGGCATAGTAATAAGGAACAAAGCTAGATTGGTTACACAAGGTTATACTTAAGTTGAAGGTCTTGATTTTGGAGAAACCTATGCACCGGTTGGTAGATTGGAGGCCATTAGAATCTTATTAGCCTATGCTTGTGCCCACAACATCAAGTTATATCAAATCGATGTCAAGAGTGCATTTCTAAATGGGTACATCAATGAGTTGGTTTATGTGGAACAACCTCCCGGATTTGAAGATGTGAAGAAACCCAACCATGTGTACAAGCTAAGAAAGGCATTGTATGGTTTGAAGCAAGCACCTAGAGCATGGTATGAGAGATTGAGAGATTTCTTGCTCTCAAAAGGGTTCAAAATTGGAAAGGTTGATACAACTCTCTTCACTAAGAAGTTTGGAAATGATTTATTTGTGTTGCAAATATATGTGGATGATATTATCTTTGGATCAACAAATCAAGATTTTTGTGAAGAATTTGGAAATATGATGGCAAGTGAGTTTGAAATGTCCATGATTGGTGAGCTTAGCTACTTCCTTGGTCTTCAGGTTAAGCAAATGAAGAATGGTACATTTGTAAATCAAGGCAAGTACATAAGGGACATGGTGAAGAAATTTGGATTGGAACATGCAAAGCCCATGAATACTCCTATGGCAACTAATGGGCATTTGGACTTGGATGATAGTGGCAAAATGGTAGATCAAAAGCTATATAGATCAATGATTGAAAGTCTCTTTTATGTGACCGCATCTCGACCGGATGTCATGTTTAGTGTGTGCATGTGTGCAAGATTTCAAGCCTCACCAAGAGAAAGTCATTTGAAAGCCGCAAAGAGAATATTGAGGTATTTGAAGGGCACACAAGACGTTGGGTTGTGGTATCCTAAGGGGTCCAATTTTGAGCTTATTGGATATTCGGACTCCGACTATGCCGGTTGCAAGGTGGATAGAAAGAGCACTAGTGGAACTTGTCAATTGCTTGGAAGGTCACTTGTATCATGGTCTTCAAAGAAGCAAAATAGTGTTGCTCTCTCAACGGCCGAAGCGGAGTACATTAGTGCCGGAAGTTGTTGTGCACAATTGCTTTGGATGAAGGCAACTTTGAGTGATTTTGGATTGAAATATAAGAAAGTGCCTTTGCTATGTGACAATGAGAGTGCTATCAAGCTAACCAACAACCCCGTGCAACATTCAAGAACAAAGCACATTGACATAAGGCATCACTTCATTAGAGATCATCAAATCAAAGGGGATATTGCAATTGAAAGTGTTGGCACCGAAGATCAATTAGCGGATATCTTTACCAAGCCACTTGATGAGTCAAGATTTTGCAAGTTGAGAAATGAGCTAAACATACTAGACTACTCCAACATGAAGTAAAACGCATCCTACATTATATGACATGCCTCTCCTTCGACTAAAGCAAGGTAAAATTGGTTGACATGGCATTCATACTTTGATAAGGATTTGTCTAGTTCATGTAGACATGAAATGCATCTTATAGGCTCATTCATGAAAAATCAAATGCTTTCATGTATATATGGTACCACTTTTGTTCTTTTTGCTTGTATGATCAAGTGGTAGCATATGACATATTGATGGGCTTGCAAACCTAGTGTTAAATCTAGAACATGAGCTCATGATGTGTAACTTCACATGGTCAAGATAACCCTACTAGTGAGGTGTGAAGAAGCTTGTCCTTGGATCAAACTTAGTTACATATTCTAGGCAAGTGACCTAGATTGAACCAATGTGTAAAAGAACTAAACCCCATTTATTGACTTGATATTCCCATAATTTGCACCATTTTTGGTGATTGTTGACAAAGGGGGAGAAGAAAGTCACAAAGATAAGAGAGGAAAGGGGTCAATTAAAAATTTGAAAGCACACAAGTAGGGGGAGCAAGCTCATGAATAAGTTGTTGCATTTGGGTATGCATATGAAATGTTGCATTGTCAAAACTTCAATTCCTATATTTGTTTGAATTGATGAAATGCTTAGAAATAGGATTTGAATGGTGATTTGACAAACTAGCATGCATAGGACTTATATGCCATACAAAGTACCTCTTTTACTTAAATGTTGATCTCACGAGATATTTTGAGTTTGTGATGCATGACTAGTAAACAATGGTGCTAAGGATGGTATATTTCCGCAACTCCGATGGTATCATGCTTCAAAGGTCCATTCTATATACCTTAGCATCATTTGATAGTAGTAGCTCACCCAAACTTTCAAGTTCATGCATATGTGAAAAATTGAACCAAACACAAGGAATCACATATGTAGGGGGAGCTAATACTACCAAAGTGCAAACTTGGTTTTCATTTCATATCTTTGTGAAGGTTGTCATCAATTACCAAAAAGGGGGAGATTGAAAGCCCATGTTTGGTTTTGGGTAATTGATGAAACCTAGTTTGCTAACGATTGCTCTAAGTGTTTCATGAGAATTGATTAGAAAATGGCAAGATGGAGCAAAGGACCGGGTCGGTGGAGGCCACAAGTGAAGGGCAATGACGGCGTCCATGAAAATGGTGTAAGCCCATCAACAAAGGAGAAAGCCCTATTGACGGCATCCATGCAAATGGTATAAGTCCATCATCATAGGTGTCCACAAGGTCCATCAAGAGATGAGAAGGAAGTTGATAAGAAACCGGGAGCTCAAGGCAAAGGTATAAGCAATAGGAGCTTTTTTGGTTTTGGTGATCAAGACTCCATAGAGGGAGTGATCACATTTAGGATAGATAGCCGTACTATCAAGAGGGGCAAAATCGTTGATGAAATACGGTTATCAAGTGCCACTAGGTGTTCATGATCATTGCATATGCATATAGATGCTAGTGACACTAACTTGACCCGTGGAAAACTCTTTGAAAAAGGCTAACACACGTGCACCTAAGTGAGAGACACTTTGGAGTGTTAGTGACTTAAGAAACGGGGTGAAGTTCGAGGGTTAGAGAGGGTTTGGTCCTCTCTTCCTCCTGCCGAGCTTGCGAGGCAGGATTCGGCGAATTTCGGAAACGTTTCAATAGAAAAAGTAGCGTCGGACTCTAACTTGACTGAGCGTCGGACCATTGTCTTCGGTCCGACGGCTAACCCATTCAGCAAGCGTCGGACGCTTGATTTCGGAGCGTCGGACCATTGTCCTCAGGGTCCGACGGTACAGAGCCGCAGCAGGTCGACACGTGGAGAGCAGAGGAGCGTCGGACTCTCGGCGTTAGTCCGACGGTGAGCGTCGGACCATCGTCCGACGGTTTTCAGGGCTCGGGGAGCTCTCTGGAAACGTCGGACGGCCGCGTTCGTTAGTCCGACGGCTCCGTCTGACTGAGTCCGACGGTGGTCGGCTGAGGGCGTCGGACCGGTTGATTTAGTCCGACGTTCGTCCGTCCGACGGTCGTTTTGGCGCGAGGAAATAGCCGTTGTGATCCAACGTTCGACTTCAAACGGCTAGTGACACGTGGCGTTCATCCGAGGCGTCGGACCGTACGGATTAGTCCGACGCTCTGGCCGTCGGACAGTCCGACGGTACGCAGTGAACTCTAAACGGCTAGTTCTTTGTGTGTGGCTTATAAATAGTCACTTGGCCGGTTTGGGGGGTATCTCTTGGCACTCCTAAACATCATAACATACTTGTGAGCCTTCCCACTCCACTCTCACTCATCCTACTTGATTGTGTTCATCATTTGGTGAGTTTGGAGAGCATCAAGTGCATTGCATTGATAGAGATCATCTAGAGGCACTTGGTAGTGGTGATTCGCAGCAGTTTCTCTTGTTACTCTTGGAGTTTGCCGACTCCTAGACGGCTTGGAGCTGCGAGGATCGTTGAGGGGAGTTGGTGATTGTCTCCGCCTCCGATCGGTGAAGTTGTGAGGGGTTCTCGAGCCTATCCCCGCGGGAGATCGCGAAAGGCATCTTTAGTGGATTGCTCGTAGCTTGGTGGATCCCCATCTTGTGTTGGTTGTGCGGCACCCTTGAGGAGGGTTTGGCGTGTGATGCCAATTAGCGCGTGAACCTCCAAGTGGGTGTATCGCTACAATGAGGACTAGCTTGCCGGCAAGCAAGTGAACCTCGGTAAAAAAATCTTGTGTCATCTCTCTACCGAGGATTTCCCTTATATGTGATTGATTGGTTATATTGGACTTCATATCTTCTCTTCGCCGGCGGTATTGAAATCACCTTTACTCTTTACATTTGTGTATTTCTCTCTTGTGTAGCTTGTTAGTTAGTTGCTCACTTAAGAGTAGTGTAAAGTAGTAACATAGTCTTTGAGTGTGAACTAGAGATCATAGTGTAGTATACTTGTCTAGTTGGCTTGCATAGTGTAGTTTAGAGCTAGTGCTTTGCAAAGCTTGCTATTGTTACTAATCGGCGTGTGAAGTGTTGTTTGTAGATTTTTATAGGCTATTCACCCCCCCTCTAGCCATTTAGGACCTTTCAACACCTAAGCATGGGTTCTGTTGTTCAACACTTGATTCTTATTTTCAGGCTACAGCGAGGAATATTCTCTCAGCTTGGATACAAGGAAATGCAGAATATCTAAGTTTTGAGGATGGATCTATGGATGGCTATGCTATTGCATTTGGGATAAAAATGTGACACATTGAGAAAGCTCTATCAGAAGGTTATTGGTTCATGTGCTCACTGCTCATATCAGCGTATTCAGGGAGAGAAAAAACTTGAATTGGTCCCCCTATGTGTGAGGATCCTGTTGGGGACCCCCCTGTTTTTCTCTATAATACAATGAAACGCAGCTCTCCTGCGTTTTCAAAAAAAAAGGAATCTGCATCATTTATTCTATATTCTTCTTTCAATTTATCTCACTTCTTTGAGAATAATCATGGAAAGGAAAAGAAAGAACAGACAGGAGAGTGGCATATCATGGCAACAAGTGAAAAAGCACAATTTGTAAGCCAAATTTCTATTATGTTGCTTTTCCTACTTGCAGCATGCTACTAGGTCAGGCAAACGACCCAACTCGCCTTCTGTCGCCTCATCCCTGGCCTCACCAAGTTTTCTTTTTAATTTTTTTGGTTCCTAGGTTATAAAGCAGTATTCTCTCTGTGTTGTCTGGTTGGACACTAGATGATAGATGATGTAGCATGCTGCAGACGAGGCATGAATTCTGCTCTGAAAATAGGAGTGCAAGATTGGGTTATTGACAGTTCAAAATCCATACAGATTTACATTCTGCCATGGTCATGCATGATTGAAAGGATCACCCATCTCATCGTTCAAAGTTTTGTATGATGTTTTGGGTTTAAACATTATCAGCTGCTTGGATCCTGCTTGTGTGTTGATTAGATTAAAAAACAGTAGGTTGGTTAGTACTAAACTAGCTTTCTGAAAAACTAGATGGCAGTTCTTTGTCAGTCCTAAACTACCTCTCTGAATATTGGACGACAATAATGCCTGAATGACAGGTGCCGAATTAGATATTGATGATTTTTCTGAAAAGTAATGGCCTGTGAGCAAATGTCAGTGGTTTGAACTTTATGGCCCTGATTTTAAGCTTCTTTTCATGTGTGCAATCGATGCATGTGCTGAAACTGCATTCTTAGTTTAGTTCAGAGCAATACATACATCCAGAATCAAGCCTGGACTTAGAGATTATCCCATTTCGGCTTAAAATTGTCCTACAGCTGTGTTTGTGAGAGCTTTTGTTTACCCAGGAAGCTCCAAAAGCCAGAAGCTCCACCAAATGGGGTGAACACTATTTTTACTGACCGAGTTAGAGCATTGTAACTCAGTTTCAGGCCAAAAGAAGATACCATATGAACTTTCTCCTCACCATTTCCTTTACTTTATATTTCTTTTGTTATTACTTGGCCATGATTTTTATAATGCAGTCTGATTATTATCATACGATGACAGAGACCTACTGTTGGTGATGTCAATGGAGACGTCCACACTGATGTTGTGGTCCCAACTGTATCAGGAGACATCTATGTTCTCAGTGGAAAGGATGGTTCAAAAATCCAACCTTTCCCATATAGAACACATGGAAGAACCGTGAGTCCTATTCTACTGCTCGACATGTGCAAACATGGAGACAATGCAAAAGGGTTAACTCTTGCTACAACATCCTTTGATGGTTATTTATATTTGATTGAGGGATCGAGTGGCTGTGCAGATATTGTTGACATTGGAGAGACATCGAATGCCTTATCTTCTTTGCTTTGCTAGATGTTTGATATCTTGTTGGGGCTTGGGTACTGCACTTCAATGAAGTGGGCTGATTGTTGCACTTTGACTGGCAGCTACACTATGGTTTTGGCTGACAATGTGGATGGTGGAGATGACTTTGATCTTATTGTTACCACTATGAATGGCAACGTCTTCTGCTTTTCCACTCAGTCACCATTCACCACACCATCCGCTTAAGGTAGGCAACTGTTCCTGTAGGTCTTCATTTTACTCACAGTATTTAACTTATCTCTGATAGAGCATTGATATCTCGGTTAACCCTTTGCAAGATATTGAACCTTGTTTGAACTTGAGAATCACATATCTCATTTAAGGTTTTCATTCTTTCGAGTTTTGGATGTTTAATCTGTAAAACACTTGGTTAGCATGATAGAGTGAATGTCTCATTCTCACTTTTTTTCCCCAACCAAACTTCTCATTAATATCTTATGGCAGGAATGGAGGTCATCAAACCAAGGAAGGAACAATGCGGCATATCAGTACAACCGTCAAGGTATTTGTGTTAAGCATGGTTCCAGGGCCTTCCGTGAGGAAGAAGGCAAGAATTTCTGGGTAGAGTTTGAAATCGTTGACAAATGACAAGTACAGGGTGCCCTATGGGAATCGAGCTCCTTATAACGTGGCGGTATTATTCTCACCCCAAAGTCCTGTGCGAGGAATGGGCTAAAATATGTACACTAACTTCAATTACCTTTGTTTTATGGGTCGATTTCAGGTAACTTTACTTGTTCTAGGGAATTATCAAGGAGATAAATCCATTGTGGTCAGCGTGGTGTGTATCATAAACCAGGGAAGCAACGAATGATGCTTCCCACTGTTCCTGTTAGAACTACTGGAACTGTGGTCGTGGAGATGGTTGATAAAAATGTATTGTATTTCTCCGATGAGTTCTCACTCACCCTCCACATGCATTACTATAAATTGCTGAATTGGCTTCTGGTACTGCCAATGCTTAGAATGTTCTAACAATGAATATTCTATGGTGGCTCCTCTGGAAGAAAGTCCAAAGGGGTGGGAAGACAAGGTTGCTTTGCTGATGTGATGTGTGTTCTATTGTCACTGTTCCGTCTTAAATTATATCACCTATGTGTATATGCTCAATATTTACTAAGTGATGGTATTCTAGGAGTTCTATGGCTTTGTGTAGTTTCATATATTTAAATTGAATTCGGTGAAGTAATTTTCAGTATTTATATTTGAACAAAACCTGTGTTTTCTTAAACCAATTATCATCTCCGGTTATAACTTGGACGCCTCAAGTTATTGAGCCCTGTTATGGTCATTGATGTTGGACAATTGAAAGTGATTTTTATCAGGCCACCATTTTCTCCATTTTCCTTGGCACCACTATGCTGTATCAGAAATGCTCCAGTAGTAGTTTTCCTATGTATATATCAAATTAAAATGTAAATTTTCATGTGCCTTTGATGCAGCG
Organism: Eremochloa ophiuroides; assembly: GCA_038502445.1. Classification (NCBI taxonomy): domain Eukaryota; kingdom Viridiplantae; phylum Streptophyta; class Magnoliopsida; order Poales; family Poaceae; genus Eremochloa; species Eremochloa ophiuroides. The sequence goes on along the minus strand of JAHLJS010000004.1, from coordinate 6,601,105 downwards.
TCTGGAAGTTCAGTTCCAGTGGTCGATTTTGCTGTTTTTTTTTTTACAACAGATTTTGCTGGTTTGATGCTGCAATGAAAAGATAACCCATTCCGGCTAGGGGATCTTGGTTTCCCCGTATAGTGCACGTTGGGGAAGGAAAAAGGGACATCAAGATTCACCTAGAAACTTTATGATTAGTATTTTTGGTACCATGTCGAGCTTAAATGTAGTCTTCACTGGAGGATTTGGTTGAATGTCTTTTGTAAGATCATCGTCCTATTTTGTGGCATGTCGTGACATGTTCATTTGGACTAACGCTAACTTATTTAACAGCGGCAAAAGAAGTACTGTGCTATCTATTAATTGCAATTACATGAGGTTTTTAAGTAATGCACATTTTACAAACGACGTCCTTACAACCTCTTTTTTTAAAAAAAACAATTAAGTAAACCCAGTACTCCGGCCATCCCATTCACGCATGAGTACACAAAATAGGATGTTACTAAAAAAACCTGTTCATTCTACATGAAAAAAACAATTACTTGATACCCTTTTTACAAAAAAAAATCTCTTATTCTAGATAAAAAAATTGCTTGATATCCTTCTTTCGTGATTGTTCTATAACTACCTTTAGTAGCTTGGGGAAACTTCTAAACTAAACGTTTAGTCCATATGGACAGCCTCTCTATGTTGAAATACCTGTACGAAAGTATTCTGTATTTGTTCATTCTACATGAAAAAACAATTACTTGATACCCTTTTCACTAAAAAATCTCTCATCTAGATAAAAAAACAATTGCTTGATATCCTTCTTCAATGATTGTTCTATACTACCTTTAGAGTCTTCATTACCATTAATTATTAGTTTATTTTGCAACACCTCGGCGTCCCACGCTCCGGAGGCCTATAAAATTTACCTTTTTAATTAAATATCACTTTAACTCGGTATTTAATTTCACATGATTATTTTATCATGCGATGAATGTGTTTTTATATAAAAATTTAGTTGTTCCGTAGCTTTTAGTTGTCCCGTAACAACGTACGGGCAAGTTACTTTAAGTCAGCCGTCCGCGAGAAGGGATACGCAGAACCTGCTATCACCATAAAGGCTGTGTTCGGTGAAGCTGAAGTGCTGTAGATAAGCGCTGAAGTGCTGTAGAAGTGCTGAAATCTTGTGAGAGAAAAATACTGCTGAAGTGCTGAAAAATAAGCGCTTATAAGCGCTTATACCCTCAACCGAACGCAGCCAAAGTAGTTGGGCATCTATAGATTGTTGTCAAAGGTATGATACTTTAATTTTTTGTCGCGTGATTATGTGAGGACCACAGCAACTTGGAGAAGGGGAAAGAGAAGAACGGCACGAGAATTAGTTCAGGATTCCTTCGGTTGTACCCGTTGATTCTCTAAATATTATGCAAGGTCTGATGACCCGATCTCAAGTTGCGACAGCTAAATCTAGAGGTGAGCTTGTTCTTAAGCGATCCTTGTCATGTTTTTGAGAATAGATTACTACTTAATGATGTTTTATGTCCTAGAAACATTGGAGAGAGACATGAAGAAGTTGGGGTCGTGGTGGTGGAGACCAGCAAGGAAGTGCAACACAAACCGGAGGTGCAGTCCAACACGATTTCAAGTCTGCCTCGGTCTCGAGGACCAGTCTATGATAAACTGGTCTCCCAGGACTCATTCGGACTTCTTTTTCGACGAACCACATATGGTTCAAAAGATAATTTGATAAGGAAGCCAATGAAATTAGTCTCACGTCAAAACGTCTTCGGAATTAACGAGAATCGTCGAAATAAGTCAGCTTCCAAAAATTGTCCCCGTGCTGAGTGACTGTGTTTTTTTTCCCGTTGGGCCGTGTATCGTATGAATTCATATGAAAGAAAGTATGGACTTGTTGGTTTCGATCGGAAGCGACGAGGACCTGTGTTGGAGCCTTGTACGTAGCTCTGGGCACTGAGTGCGTGCGCGTACGGCATCCTGATCCTGGGAACCTGTGGGACAGCGAGACTACGAGAGTCTAGGGAATGTGGACGCGGCAGATGCTCAGAACAAACCAATGAAGGTAAGGGGATCCATTGGATGCATGTCGCGGAAACTGTGTCCCCTCTCTCGCTACTTCTTTTTGCCTAGCTCTCAGATGGGTTTTGGACGAACTTGAAGTCTTGAACCAAATTTCATTGAAACGCAATTTTATATAACGACCACCCAAAACAATTACTCCCTCCGTCCCTGTCCCCGTCCCCGTCCCCCCCACACAAAAAAAAATATAATTATGGGATTCATGCCGATCAAAGTTGCTAAAGTTTGACCAAATTTATAGAGATTAGCATTAATATTTATGGCTCTGTTCGCTGAAAGGTGGAAGCTGAAAGGTGATTTTTTGTGGCAGGAAAAGACTGTTTCAGAGCTGAAAAGAAGCCAGAATAAGTCGCTTATATTGCAAACAAGATTTATTATGAAAATATATTCCATCACTAATCTATTGATACTTATTTTGGATAAGAATTGTTGATAATCTTTTGTATAACATTGGTCAAAGTTGAAATTGCTTGACTTCTGGAAAGCGAGAATTGCATTCTTTTTTGGACGGAGGGAGTACTAATTAATCTATTCCAGGTTTAAAATTTTCTTTTTTATTTAAAGCTAGGTCACCTATATATTTTAGTGGCATCCAAATTTTTTTTAGTTGCCGGCCGAGGCGGTTTCACCTGCGCCCAGGGGATACTCGACGCCTTGCATGCGGGTACCTTATCCTCAAGTCACATGGAGGCTCTTGACGCGCTGTTTCCTGCGTTCAACGGGCGTGCGCGTGAGCTCTTCGTGGAAGACACGTAAGGCAATCCGGTGTTCGTGCGTTGGTTGTGCTATTTATGTAATATCGAATTAGGGAGCAGTCTGCTAGGTTGGTCCGATTATTGGACTATCTAGCGCTCTAGATACACGTTGTTTGTACCGAAAACTCTCTTCTTCTTAATTACAATGATACGCAAGTCTTTTGCGTATTCGAAAAAAAGGAAAAAAAAGAGATGACGATAAAATGTCTTAATCGACGCGGCTATGAGAGAACTCATAGCGCAGATTACAGCACTCAACCGAAGAGTTTTTATTCATTTTATTCGAGCAATACATACAATTGGGGAAAAGCTCCAAAGAAGCACAACAAAGCACAACAATAAAAACATAAGCACAACAACGAAAATATCACAAGCCATGTTGGTGATGGAGCCATCATCACCGAGATAGATTGGCGGCACGACAGGACACCTACACCTCGATGGTGTGGAGGGTGTCGAGGCTCGTTGACATGAACCCAGCGCCGTGGGCCAGTCTCGTCATAGTTGTCCAGGACGAGCACATGCATATCCTCGCCGCAGAACCGATACTCGTAGCAGACGACGGTGTGCCACCCGACCGGCCACCGGTGGCCGTAGAGCTCCTTGCTCTTACGCCTATCAGCATCGCTCCTGCCGCACCCACGGTACACCAGCGTGCCGCCGTCGCGGGCGGCGTCGAAGTAGCCGTACCAGGGGCACACCCACAGCAGCCCGACGCAGGGGCCATGGCGGTCCAGCAGCGCCGCCACGGGCTCCGGCGTAAGTTCGCCGGCGGCGTGCTTCTCCCACGAGCGCAGTGGCAGCAGAAACTCTGTCTGAATTGCTGGCGCGTCGGCGGTGGTCATTTTCGTCACCGGCACGCCTCCTAGCTGTTTTATCTTGGCCAGGACCTTGTCCACTTCGGCCCCGCGGTCCGACGTCCAGACGTTGTCGAGACTGCACTCGTCGAATAGCCACTCGTCGGGGTGCTTTGGGTGTGCACCGTCCATGCGCACCGCTTCGCCGTGGAGGCGGTGGGCCGCATCGATGGCAATGGTGCAGGAGACGAGAACGCACGTGTCTACATGCCCAGCCAACACAAGAAACGACGAGTCAGATCAGATGGAGAGAGGCAGAGGCAGAGGTAGAACAGAGCAGAGCAGAGGCGACGACGACGACTCTCTCACCACGCTTTCCCTGCTTCATGGGCCGGCCGAGACAACATGCCCAGCTGCGTTGCCGTGTGATTGGCCCGAGGGGCTTCTCCAACGCCTTGAGGTCGAGCTCGAATGTTTCAGACCAGTTGTTCCTCTCGGCCGCTTCTCGGATCTTTTGGGTCTCTGACGAGCTTCCAGTCCAACAGGCCGACGAGTTTTGTGTAGAAAAGGAGGAAGAAGACTCGTATACCTGAAAAAGGAAAAAGAAAAGCCATTCGGATTCACCTCAAAAAAGACGAAGAAGAAGAACAAAGTTATGACCACAAATGCTGTATAGTGAAGTAGTGATCACTTGCTCCATGGAGTAGCGCGTGGGGTTGGCCGCCGCCTACGTACTGCCGGCCGCCGCGCCCAGCTATCCTCTCCTCTCATCTGCGCGCCGGCCGCCGACCAGCACCGCGCGCGCATGCAGCACACCGCCCGGACCGGGAGAACGTAGAAACCTGGTGCACGCGCGCGTGGGAGGCCGTCGACGACGTGGTCGACCGCCAACCAACAACCGTCGGTGCTCTCTCTCTATCACCAGATCAACTCGTGCGCACGCCATTACAAGCCGGTTTCTGTGGACTTCTGTAGCTCGATGATGATGGTGTCTCGCCCAGCTATCATTTCTCTCATCATCAGCTGAGGTACTTTTGGTTTGAAACTAAATATTTGTGAGGGGTAACTACAACTTATGATATCTGCTGAAGTTTGGCTTTGCTAAGGGTTTACCGCGCTCAGCTATCATTTCTCTCATCTGCGCGCGCGCCGGCCGCCGACCAGCACCGCGAGCGCATGCAGTGCGCCGCCACCGCCCGGACCTGGCCAGGTTCGCGCGCGCGCGGGAGGCCGTCGACCTCGTTGACCGCCGCCAATCAACCGTCGGCTCTCTCTTTCTCGTACGTACCTTGGCGACGACGCTTGCGGTGAGCGTGAGACTCCCGCGGTGCAAGTGCGACGTCGGCGTGGAGGCTTCGGCGCCGTGGCCGCCGGCGGCCACCGGGCCCTGACGGCGGCGTAGTCGTCCAGGGAGCTGCAGGGGAGCCGCGCCGGACGTCCAGGGAGCGGCAGCGGAGGCGCGCCTAGTCGTCCATGGAGCGGCAGCTAGACCTTGCATTGTGTGTAGCGTTTGGGGAGGGGTTGGAGGTGTTTGTGTAGGTTTGGACGGCAAGTGATAGACAAGCTGCTGGTGGGATGGAGGGAGCATATATACTCGGCTCCGTCCTATTAGAAAAACGAGAAGACGAAGCCGCTGCATATTGTTTAGACAACTGTCCCTATCATCCTTACTGGACCTTGCATTGTTTAGCTTTGGGGCCTTGTGGGGGAAGAAAATTACGTGGACCCTGGGTCTCTTGGAGCCGAGCCGCTGAACGAGCCTACGCGTTGCTACGCCAAGGAAGCCGAGAACCGTGTGGAGGAGCCGGCAGTCCTGTAGCGCTTGATTTCTTCCTGTGCCATGCGTCCGCAATCCAGCGAAGGGGTGCATCCGTTGTCGAATGGACTCGGGCGGTTCCATGTAATTTTCTTCCCTTGGGGGAGGCCGGAGGCATGCATTTGAGGTATTTTGATTGTGATAGATAGACGTGTTAGGATCGGTGTTCATGGTATTCATCAGATCGGGATGTGTTTCATACATATACAATAGAAAACAGTGTAGATCTTGATTCCTATACATTATCTACTAGAGAAGAACACAGTAGGAAGGAGTAGGGATGCAAACCATCGCTTGCAGTTGGTGCCGCCTTGGTGGGAGTAGCAGAGGCGGCTGGTGGTGGAGTCACCGACGCGTTGGTGTCGTCTGCTGGCGGCGCCATCTCGTCGGTGAAGTCACGGGCGTCGGCAGTGAGGGCGTTGATGTCGGGGTGGCGTTGCAGGCGTCGGTGTAACTTCCCGTCGCTGGCAGCGCCCCTCTCGGATCGGATTAGGGTTAGGATGTCGGTGGGGTGAATGGCGGCGCGGTGAACCTCGTACCGTGTGCCCCGGCCCCCACCTTTCCTATATAGCGCTGTGCGACGGGGGCCCACCAACCATGTAGGGTTGGGCGCCCCCGATCAGGGCGCGAGAACAAGGCCCATAGGGCGTTGGGCCTAAGGTTAGTAGGAGATCAATCCAACATTCTCCCCCTTGATCTCTCATTATTTCTTAGTTCTTTAATTTCTTACTTAAATTTTCATTTCATGGTTTTCTTATTTCATCCTATTCCATCATAGATTAATGTATCGAACTATCTCATCGTCACAGCAATTTGTGCCGTTGGACCAACAGCCACAATACATTTCTCCATTTTGGAATGAAATTCTCTTTGGGCCCTTTGTTTGTTCGGAATCATAGGCTTTGCTTTAAACCCATGCCGGCTACGTGCTCTCTGAACACGTTGGGTGGCAAGCCTTTTGTGAGCGGATCCGCAAGCATTCTTTGTGTACTTATATGCTCAAGATTTATGACATGATCCCGAACTTTATCTTTCACAACATAGTACTTTATGTCAATGTGTTTGGCAGCACCACTTGACCTATTGTTGTGAGCATATTCTACCGCTGGATTGTTATCACAATACAGCTTCATTGGTTCATTTATGTTATCAATCACTTTCAATCCGGGTATGAATTTCTTTAGCCAATTCACCTGCCCTGTTGCCTCATAGCATGCTACAAACTCGGCGTACATTGTTGAGGATGTAGTCACAGTTTGTTTGGAGCTTTTCCACGATATAGCCCCTCCTGCGAGAGTAAATATGTATCCTGACGTGGATTTTCTTTCGTCTCCCGCAAAATCAGAATCTGAATACCCCTCTATCTGCAGGGAATCAGTCCTTCTATATGTTAGCATGAGGCCTTTCGTACCCTGCAAATAACGCAGTACTTTCTTCACTAACTTCCAATGTTCATATCCTGGATTCTTTTGATATCTGCCAAGTAACCCGGTTATAAAAGCTAAGTCAGGGCGTGTGCACACTTGAGTATATTGTAAACTTCCAACTGCTGAAGCATACGGTACCGCTTTCATTCGATTAACTTCATATTCATTCTCGGGACACTGGTGTTCCCCATATACATCGCCCTTGACTATAGGAGCAGGTGAGGGACTGCATGCATGCATACTGAATTTCTTCAGAACCTTTTCTATGTACGCCTTTTGCGATAATCCTAGAACCCCTTTTCTTCTATCTCGATGGATCTCTATTCCCAAAACGAACGAGGCCTCACCAAGATCTTTCATATCAAAATTTGAGGATAAGAATTTCTTCGTTTCTATCAATAGATTCATATCATTACTTGCAAGTAGTATATCATCCACGTACAGGACCAAAAATATGTACTTTCCATTCTTAAACTTCGCATAAACGCAATTGTCCTCAACATTTTCTTTAAACCCGAAACCTCTTATTGTTCTATCAAACTTCAAGTACCACTGTCGAGAAGCTTGTTTTAATCCGTAGATTGATTTCTTCAGGCGGCATCCCATATTTTCCTTTCCTTTTACGACGAAACCTTTCGGTTGCGCCATATAAACATTTTCCTCCAAATCCCCGTTAAGGAATGCCGTCTTTACATCCATTTGATGCAACTCCAAATCATAGTGAGCTACAAGCGCCATTATAATTCTGAAGGAATCCTTACATGAGACTGGAGAAAAGGTCTCATTATAATCAATCCCTTCTCTCTGCGTAAAGCCTTTCGCCACAAGTCGGGCTTTAAATCTTTCTATTTTCCCTTGGGAGTCATACTTCGTCTTGTAGACCCATTTGCAGCCTACTGTTTTGGCCCCTTTGGGAATGTTTTCTAAGTCCCAAACTTTATTGGCACTCATTGACTTCATTTCATCTTCCATGGCCTTAAGCCACTTGGATGAATAGCAGCTTTTCATGGATTCTTCATATGAGGTGGGATCATCCTCCATATGATATTCTTCTGTTTCATAAACCTCATAATCATCAGAAATAGCTGATCTTCTTATTCTTTGAGACCTTCTTGGGGCCTCTGGCGCTTGTTCCACAATAGGCTGTGGTTGTTCTTCCTCATGAGCGACATTTGGTTCTATAGGATTCTGGGGAATAGGTTCCTCTTGTTCATTCATTGTCGCCATGGGAGAACTAGCAACAGGCGTTGGCACACTGGTGGCTTGCACTGTCGATGTACCAACAGCAGCAACAGGTAGCTCAAAAAATGGTTCTTCATCCATCGGAGTGGGCACAAATACCCGCTTCTCCTCTAGATTGATTTCTCTTGCTACCTTGCTCCCCCTTATTATGTTATCCTCCAAGAAGACAGCGTGTCTTGTTTCTGTAATCTTCGTATGTCTGTCAGGACAATAGAAGCGATACCCTTTTGATTTTTCTGGATAGCCAATAAAATGGCAGCTGACTGTCTTGGAGTCTAACTTTCCTATGTTCGGGTTAAAAACTTTTGCCTCAGCTAGACAGCCCCACACACGCAGATGGTTAAGTGAGGGTTCTCTTCCTGTCCATAGTTCATATGGTGTTTTAGGCACCGATTTGCTTGGTACACGATTAAGTATGTGAATGGCGGTTTTCAGCGCCTCCATCCACAAACTAATCGGTAATGTGGAGTAACTAATCATGCTTCTTACCATATCCATTAAGGTACGGTTTCGTCTTTCAGCCACTCCATTCTGCTGAGGCTCCCCCGGTGTGGAGTACTGAGCAACTATGCCATTTTCCTGTAGAAACCTTGCAAAAGGTCCAGGAACTTGGCCATAAGGGGTATGTCGCCGTAGTACTCTCCACCTCGGTCGGATCGTACTAACTTTATTTTCTTATTGTGCTGGTTTTCAACCTCAGCTTTAAATATCTTGAATTTATCCAATGCTTCCGATCTTTCTTTGATTGGATAAATGTAGCCATAACGAGAGTAGTCGTCTGTGAATGTTATAAACGAGTCATAACCATCCACGCTTTTCACAGGAAAAGGACCACATATATCGGTGTGGATTATTTCTAAAATTCCTGCGCTTCGTTTGGCATCTTTCTTAATTTTCTTAACATATTTTCCTTTGATACAATCAATACATTGTTCTAAATCAGAAAATTCTAAGTGCGGAAGAATTGATTCTTTAACTAATCGTTCTATTCTCCCCCTCGAAATATGGCCCAATCGACAATGCCATAATTTCGAAGAGTTATTTTCAATTCTCTTCCGCTTCTTAGTTACATTCGTAGACGGGAAAACATTCACATTCATATCACATATATCATTCACATTCTCAGAGAGAGATAATAAATAAAGCTTGTCTTGTCGGAAGGCAAGACCAACACATTTATTATTAACGAAAATCTTACACTTGCCATCACCAAAAAGACAAGCAATACCATCATCATCAAGCTTCGAAACACTTATTAAATTTCTACGCAAAGAGGGAACATAAAGTACTTCTTTAAGTCTAAGTACAAAACCATTATTCAATTCTAAAAGGAAATCTCCAATGGCTTCAACATTGGCTTGTACTCCATTTGCAACTTTAATCGTTCTTTCTCCTCTTTGCAAGGTTCTCGTCCCATTTAATCCCTGTAAAGAATTCATAACATGAGTAGTTGCTCCAGAATCAACCCACCAAGTGGATTTTTCATAACATAAATACAGGGATTCATCTACAAATGTAATAAATTCCTCACCTCTCTTTAACAGAGACTTCAGGAAATCTGGGCAATCTCTCTTGTAGTGCCCTCTCTTGAAGCAATACTTGCACTGATCAATTTCAGCTGAGCCATACTGATTGTTCTGCGGATTCTGCTGATTCTTCTGATTTTCTGAGTTCTGGGGCTTCTTTCCCTGTTGTTTGGAGGAAGAGGACTTATCCCACTGAGGTTTCCCTTGTGGTTTGGAATTCTTACCACCAAAGTTCTTTCTCTTGTTGTCCCTCACAAAGTGAGCAGTGTCACCCTGTAGGGACTTCAGTCTCTCCTCTTCTTGAGCACACATAGCCATGAGAGTTTCTAAGTTCCACTTCTCAGGCTGAATATTGTAGTTCAAAATGAAATGTTCATATTCTTTTGGCAAAGAAGCAAAGATCAAATGAATCAGGAGGTCATCCTCCTTCAGCTTCATCTCCTTAAGCTTGTTTGCCGTAGAGTTCATCTTACAAATGTGCTTTCTAATGCCACCACCAGTATACTTCTCAGTGAGAAGCTTCTTGATGGTATTATAATGTTGTTATTTTCTGACCAACGTTGTTAATAGCAATGTTATAATTTTTTTTTATCCATGAGGAATTATGCATTGATTTTATTTCTGCCCAACGGTGATCTAAAATTTATGCGTTGGTAAATATGTATATTTTAATTTAAATATTGTTTCTCACTCATTGTTAGGATCGGTGTTCATGGTATTCATCAGATTGGGATGTGTTTCATACATATACAATAAAAAACAGTGTAGATCTTGATTCCTATACATTATCTACTAGAGAAGAACACAGTAGGAAGGAGTAGGGATGCAAACCATCGCTTGCAGTTGGTGCCGCCTTGGTGGGAGTAGCAGAGGCGGCTGGTGGTGGAGTCACCGACGCGTTGGTGTCGTCTGCTGGCGGCGCCATCTCATCGGTGAAGTCACGGGCGTCGGCAGTGAGGGCGTTGATGTCGGGGTGGCGTTGCAGGCGTCGGTGTAACTTCCCGTCGCTGGTAGCGCCCCTCTCGGATCGGATTAGGGTTAGGATGTCGGTGGGGTGAATGGCGGCACGGTGAACCTCGTACCGTGTGCCCCGGCCCCCACCTTTCCTATATAGCGCTGTGCGACGGGGGCCCACCAACCATGTAGGGTTGGGCGCCCCCGATCAGGGCGCGAGAACAAGGCCCATAGGGCGTTGGGCCTAAGGTTAGTAGGAGATCAATCCAACAAGACGATATAAATAAAAATATATATACTCCGTCAGTCCGTCCTACAAGAAACGAGGAGGGTCGTGAATGAAAGGAAAATAGAAATGAGAAGGAGCTGTGCTCTTTGGTTACTAGGCTAAGGGTTAGATGCATGTGTGCGTCCGTCTCGTGTACCGCTCGTACGTACTTCCGTCCACGGGTACGCGGGCTTCATAATTTTTTTTTTGAAAATATAAGTAAACACGGCCAAGATTAATTCGTCATATTCCAAATTGAGAAACCATATCCCAGCCGGATCGTAGAAACTCGGAATTAAGTTCGCCGCGGGCGTGACCCTGTTCCAATCATTTGGATCAAGACAAGTGTGTTATACGTCCGTCCGTCCGGCCAACACGGCGAGCATAGGAAACAAGTCACCTGAATGCATGCATGGCTCATGGCTGAATCCAATTCCAATCAGGACAAAAGTAGCGGAGGCCAAGATGCGGCCACGTTGGTCCTCCATCGGCTCGGGCCCACGTGTCGGTGAGACACTAATGATTAATGACGCCACGGGAAGCCTCAGAAAACTTAATTATATTGTGCAAGCCTGACTTGGTCCTTACGTACCCGATGCATGCAAGTTGTGGGCTAACACCTCAATCAAATATATATGCACCTGTCGTCGTCGTACGTAGTACGTACTTCTTCTTACAGCTAGGGCTCGTTCCAGTCGTTCGTTTTCCATAAAAAATAAAAGCTAGAAGGTTCTGGTTACTGTGTGTTCCTTCTTCTTGAGTCTTCACCAAACCAGGCAATGTACGTAGGGACCGGCACGCGCAGAGGACGCGCTCGCCACACGCTCCACGCTTCCACGCAGCGGGCGCTCAGGCTTGGCCGGAACGGATGCTGGCGTCGCCGTGGCACCATTCCGTTTCGAAAGCAACGAGTGCTTTGTGTATATTATATTGTGTGTTGGTGAATGTTTTTTTCTTCCAGAGACTAAAGTGCAGGGTGTCATATTGAATATTTGACTAATAAAAATATTAAATATTGACTATCTATAAAACTATAATTACATAGATGGAGGCCACCTTGCGAGATAAACATGTTAAGTCTAATTAATTCATTATTAACATATATTTACTACAGCGTCACATTATCAAATCATGAATTATTTAGACTTAAAAAATCATTTAATAACTTAGCTCGAAATTATTTTTATAATTAGTTTATATAAACTAAGTTAAACTAAGTTATTGTTCAAACATCCAGGGAACTCTCTCACCAGGCAGGCAGGCACTTTTTGCACCATGGGCTGGCCCATATACGGTTCCGAGGTGTGGTCCACTAGCTCCATGGGCTTCTCCAAGTCCGCCCAGTCCACTACGGATGTGTTGGGCCATGCCAGATAGGCCACTGTTTCGTGGATCTTTTCGTGCTCTCTGAGAACTTTCCTTCCTGAAGAAAACCCATTCGTTCAAGGAGGAGAAAGCTTGTCAATCAAATAAGATTGCGGGTACAGACGTGAACAACAACCGGACAATGGTTCAAGCAACAATGATGACATCTAATGCCACTCCTGACTCCTTCAGGTATGAATCTTTTATGACAGGGAACAATACAATGCTGACTCAGGGAAATAGGAATGATCCAATGATGATTCAGCTGCCCAGGTTCAACTCAAACATGGCCCGACCCGACACCTTCACCATCCAAAACCCAGCACTTCTGCAAGGTAATAGATGCTATGCTGATGCATCGCTGCTCCCTGGTCACCCCTCCCTTCCACCCAGAAAGGCTGGAATTGGAGTCTTTGTTATCAATACGCAGGTGCAGCCGAACCAAACTATCTATATCAAGCCGCTGATGATAAACTCCCAACTCAGTGCTTGGCGGAAGCTGCAGCTCTAGCATTAGCTGCAATTGTCAGTGACCTTCTGAATTTGAACAACAGTAATTTCTTCTCAGATAGTCAGCAGCTGGTTCAGTTCCTCAATGCAACATATCAACCCAATCCTCCAGACTAGCGAATCAAACACTTCACCCAGATGTTCTCTAATTACACTGCTAAGAGACAGATAAGAGTATTCAAGATCAACAGGAACCTCAACAACATGGCGGACATTTTAGCTAGAAAAGCTTTCTGAGTCTCTGAGTTCCAGTTTCTTGATTTTTTTTCTTGTGTTTGCTCCAACACAGCACATGTAAACTAGTGCCCGTTAATGGATGCACAGACCTCTATAACCTTAAACTCTGTAAGGCTGTTAACAGCTAGATGCTGCTGAAATAAAGTCATTTGATGTAAAAAAAAATAAAAAAAAATCAAAGAAGACAAAATTTTGAGCGACACGAGAGAGTGAATGGTGATTTTTGTTGTATGCCTCGCTCACTTGCAGCTACTGTTTTTTTACTAATATGCCAAAGCAAGAAACGCCGGGCCAGAATTTTGAGCAATACACGACTGCAAGCCGATGTAGATTTTTTTTTCTCCGAACATTTTTTTTTTCTTCAAAATAGCTTCATCGATGAAACCATTTATTTTCATTTTCTCGCAAGAGGATAAGTTACGATGAAACTGAAAAATATAGTTTTTTTCACAGTTACAAACACAAATACTTATATACATGAATGCACACTCTATCTCTATGAGCACATTAAAGAACCGAGTTGGATCACTCGAGATTGACAAAGTCACCACAAAAACCTCGTTGTCGACAGGTATGTCGTCTACAATTATATTTTTTTCTAAAGTAGCTGAATTTCATCTAGAAAGTTGTTCATGAAATTATTTTGAAAAAAAGAAACAATTATACCAAACGGACCATATTTTTGTATTATGTTTTAAAAAAAATCAACCGTCACGTGGCACAACTGTCACACCCAATTTTAAGGATAAAATGGGATGTATAATCTTATGTGCGCCCAGAGATCAGTCACACACATAAGCCAACAAATTGCATAAATTGTATCATAACCAATGTTTAATACATAGCGAATAATATCAAAGTCATTACACAGCGGAAAAATAAAGATAATTCTCGTGGTAGCTCCATAGCACAGGGACGTCGACTGGTGAAGCACAAGTCTAGTAGTCCTCTGGCTAGTCCTCATCACTATCACCATCTGTTACCCATCCGGGATTTTTAACCAAATAATGAAAAATAAACAAGCGTAAGTACATGTCGTACTCAACAAGACTAGCATGGGTTCATGAGGCTCAAAAGGTTGACACGGGTTTAATAGCTGTTTGCTTTTAATTAATCACCTTTTATGCAATTGAATAGCAACAAGTTAATAAACCCATTCTTATGATCATAGTAAACACAATTAATGAGTAGCAATAAATAGACTAGCAACAAGTAAACATCACCCCAAAAGATAACTACTCCGTGAGTTTTCTGGGCCACTCGTGACCGTGAGCGCGGCTAGTATACCAGTTTTACACTCTGCAGAGGTTGTGCACTTTCACTATGAGCCGTGATTCCCATTTGCTCGGGTTAATTACTCCCATAACACTACCAAGGTGAGAGAGCAGGGTTTCACTATGAAGTCTTTCAAAATACTTTGTCTAACATGTTAGGGCCGCTAGGGACCCGGCAAGCAGATGTAGAGCCCCCCTTCTTCGTGGCACAAGGTCACGCAGGTTATACACACTCGGACAGGAGCCGCACTATACCCGAGTCGTCAGGCCCCATCACGCCTTTCGGTAACCTCTAACAAGCTAGAAAAAGGACCTATACTTGACTAAAACCAGAGCCATGTAGCCCTCATAGTTGCACTGTAAGTCCCAGCTTTTACTGACAGATCATTACCAAGGGGGAAGGATATGGAGCATCACAAAACTATGCTCCAATCCCCTAGTTCCATGTTGCTAAAAAGGCATCTTTTAATCCTTATTGCATATTCAATTAATCAGTTTACATGATCATGATATCAATAACGCACTGGCATCAACTACCAGATGCATAATCCCATAGGTTGCAAGGAACAGGATAACAAAACTAGGAAGTAACTATGGTTAACAAGGAAGACACATGCAAATGCAATTATTTATTTGGTGAATATGACAACAAGGATGATCCATACTAATACTTGCCTTGATCAGCAAACTCCTGGTGATCCGGGTTGTCGAAGTACTGATCTTGATCACCCACGTAAGGCTCACCGTCTATACTCGATCCATCATAACAACACACACGCATACAGGGGCAATCATGCATACAAACAAGATTTTTCATTAGAACAGTACACCAACAGAGAGAAAATAAATTAAAAAGGTTATAAAACAAATCTACACGTTGCTACGATCACATCGATATAAAGTTTGCGCAAATCGGATTTAAAACGAGGAAGATATGAGTTTTACAAGATTTATAATAGAATAATAATAGATTAAATATAATCTCGAATTTTAAAAGTTGAAAATATATGAAACAGTGGTACCATCAGATAGATCATCAAATTACGAATCTAACGCAATTTGAATCGTTCAAATCGGAATTAAAACGGAGAAACTACGAACAAAACAGTTCTGATTTCAAATCTGAAAACACATTTTCATATATACCGAAAATAAATACGCCTTCAAATACAGAAAACGTAATCTACTGAATACGCTAAGGGCTGCGGGTTAAGCATTAAAAACTGCAGGGGTTATCCGCAAAAACGCCGGCCGAATCGGTATGGGCTGCTCTCGGCCGTCCGATTCAAAATCGGCGGATCAGATTAAAAGAGAGGAGGGGTGGCGGTGCTCCCGGCCGGAACAGAGCCGACCGCGGCGGCGCCATGGCCGGCGCATCGCCGGAGAAGGCGAACTCGGCCTCCGGTGCAAGAAATAGGTCGGGAAGGGTACCCATAGATCGGGAAGAGTATCGCAAGCTCACCTAGGGTGAT
Source organism: Eremochloa ophiuroides (assembly GCA_038502445.1). Classification (NCBI taxonomy): domain Eukaryota; kingdom Viridiplantae; phylum Streptophyta; class Magnoliopsida; order Poales; family Poaceae; genus Eremochloa; species Eremochloa ophiuroides. The sequence continues at coordinate 6,585,395 of JAHLJS010000004.1, read as the reverse complement.
GGGAAGGTCGGAAATTGACTCGGAGATAGCTCGCGGCGTGACCCGGCGGACGGTGGCTCTCTGTAACGGCGGCGGAGGCGTGTCAGTGCACAAATCGAAGGGGGAAAGTGCTCGGGAACTTCACAAGATCACAGCGAAGCTCCTCAAAGGTTTACCGAGAGGAAATTGGTGGCGAATCGAGCTAATTGCTCGCGGCGGCGGCTGCTCGGTTCTCGCGGGAGCTCGGCAGTGGCGGCGAGAAGAGGCGGCTAGGGTTAGGTGATGGCTACGAGGGGGTGTGGCGCTGCTTAAGTACTCCCGAGGTGTGACGACAATCTCGGAGATTGAAACAAACTCGGCGAGCGGAGAAATCGGCTTCGGCCGTTTCTTCTCTGCTTCGGACTTCTCGGCGCGGCCACGAACTCGGCTTCGGCCGTTTTCTTTCTTGCCCGCGTCGGACTCTCGGCGAGCAGCAGAGGGAAACAGGGGAGGGGCTGTCCTGGGGTCCCACAGGTCGGTAGCACCGAGCGCTGGGGTCGGGCTGGCAGCCGCTGCAGGGGGAAGAGAGGGCGCGCGCGCTCGGCCGCGGCAGCGGCTCTGCTCTGCTTCAGTCTCCAGGGAAGAAGGAGGAAGGGGCAAGAGCGCTGACGCGTGGGCCCCGCTAGCCAGCCGCAGAGGAGGAAAGGGGGCATTGCGCTGCTGCGGCTGGGCTGGCTTGCTAGCTGGGCCGGCGCGCTGGCTTCGGCCCAACAGAAAGAGGAGGGAGGGAGCAGGCCGAAAGGAAGAGGAGGACTGGGCCCTCGGGCCAAAATCAGAGAGGGGAGGGTTTTTCCTTTTTCCCTTTTCTATTTTCTAATTTTATTTTTCAAAAGGATTTTCAAATTGGGTTTTGAAATATTTGAAAAATTCAAATAAGCTACAACAGTACAAAGAAGAAATGCTCCAGCATGAATGCATCATGTGTATGACCTAGGTTTGATTTTATATTTGAGAAAAATTATTATTTCCCTATATTGGAATGATCAACTAATTGCATAATTAAATAAATTTCCACTATTTAAAAGAATGCAATTTTTCGGGTGTTACAACAACACATAAAACGGGACAACCGGTCGAACCAACCGAAGCCTAGAGTAGGGTTTGAGGCTTGTCATCTGGTGGCGGTTTTTTTACTCCTAGGAGCATGTGCTCCCACACCTACAGCCTTTAGAACTGCATTGAGAAGCGTGCATACACACATCTCAAAGCAGATCTGCATTTAGATGTGTATGCACGTTTCTCAATGCAGATCCAAAGGCTGTGGGTGTGGGAGCATATGCTCCTAGGAGAAAAAATAAATAACTTTACCGCTCTATTCACTTGAACTTATCAGTCAGCATCAGCCAATAATTCAGCCGTGTTTTTCTCTTAAAATAATCAGCCAGCCAGCCGTATAATCCAGTCGCCTTTACATCTTCTCTTTGGCCTGTATTGTTCCACGCCGTGCCAACCGCTGGTCCGCTCGTCCCCGCCTCCCCGGCAAGCAGGGGCAGGCAGACCTAGGAGGGCCTGAGCTGCCCTGGCTGCAGCCCAGGTCCAGCCCAACTAGCACTTACTACCCCTCCTTCAATCTAGCCCAATAACATTCTAAAAATTATAGAACCGTAAGAGGGTCCAGCCCAGGCTTGTGACCTAGCCCATCCAACAGCCCCAGGCCCCAGCCGAACCTCCGAGGCAGCGGCGTGTCGCCCCAAACCCGGCGCCGGCGGAGGTTCGCTGCCTCCCATCGCACAGTCGCGCGCGCTCGTCTCTGCTGCGCGGCGCGGCAGCTCCCTGCCCCTACCGGGCTGTCCCCTCGCTTCTCCCTCTCGGCCCCGGACTCCCAGCCTGCGTCGTCCCCTGCTGGCGGCTGGCCGTCTGGTTTGCTCGGTGGCGGTGCCCGCCTGAGCAGGGGCTAGTGCGCAGGCGGCGAGGCATCCTCCCACCGGATTTCCTTGACGAGAGGCGCTGCTCCCTTCCCCGGACCTCACCTGAGGCCTGCCTGGCGTCGATTTTGGCCTCAGGAATTAGCCCCCAAAGAGGCAATAGCCAACCCTAGTAACTCTCAACTCTCAAGCCATCAGCGTCGTCCCCCGCGGCCCGGCCTGTTCGCCCGTTCTTCCTCTCCCCGAGCGAGATACGACGACGTGCCGCCGCCGCCGCCAGCTGCCTCCGCGCGAAAACGAACCGTTAGTAGGCGCGCACACTCACAGCGCCACACAAGGTAAGCCGGCTCCATCGAGGGACGCGACTCCAAGGTGCCTACTCCCCTCTTAAGGTTAGAGATTTTGAATGTCGTTCGCTTCCAAAATTGTTGTTAATCTGACGTGGCGGCATCCTATGGTTATTCACTGAAATATCACTGCTGGTTTGTGTGTGAAGTACTGAAACATCTGTTTCTGAATGATATGAAAATTTGTTGTTCCCGTTGCTTGGGTAAATACTGGATTCTGCCCCCCCCAGTCAGTAGTGACTAGCTAATGAAAGTTCTACCCAACAAATTCAACCCCTAATTTTATTAACAATACAAAGTACTAGTGTCCAATTGAATTGCATTCCTTTCTTTCTGAATTCTGTTTTTCGTAGAATTTCACAAATACTACCAGAAATAGAAACAACATTATAGTCAAATTTCATGGAGTTTGGAAATTGAAACAATATTATAATAGAATTTAAATATTATAATTTATTTTAGTTTGAAACTTATTTGTTAATCGTTTAATCTAAGGTATCATATGAACCATTTGTATGATTTATGGTTGTTACATCGTATTTTATATTATATATATATTTTTTTTTTATCTAGGCATACCCATATCCTAGGTTAAATTCCTGTGTCTGCTACTCAGCCTGCTTGGATGCATGCCCTTTCCCCTTTGATTTCCTTTTATGCACAATCGAATTGAAATCCCAGTCTCTCAAGTGCACTTTACTTTTTTCCCCATTTGCTGACTTTACTTTTTTCCCCACAAGTTTCGCTGGGTTGAGGTGAACCATGTCGGACGTGAAGCCCACCGCTGCCGCTGCCACAGTTGCCAAGGCGGCAGCTGGTGACTCACCTTCCCCTGCTGCTACTCCTGCTCCTGCGCCGGCGGTGGCCAACAGCAATGGGACACCGCAGAAGCCGCCTATTCCAGCCGCCGCCTTCGAATTGCCCAAGCCAAACCTTAGGGGTCTTAACAAGCCCAAGTGCATCCAGTGTGGTAACGTCGCCCGCTCTCGGTAAGAAGACAGTCGATACTTCCTTATTAGGCAGAATTATTTCCTCCTACTTGTGGTATGGTGTGCAGAGGCAGTTTACAGGCAACTGAGAACCTTCACGTTTGGTTTATGTGATAGAGACCGTAATGATTTTTGATTTGTTAATGAATTATACGCGTGTGCTCTGCTTGGCCTTTCAGGTGCCCGTTCCAGTGTTGCAAGAGCTGCTGCTACAAGGCTCAGAATCCTTGCCACATCCATGGTATGTGTGATATAATCCTTTAACGTGATAATCTGCACTGTCATAAGAAAATGATATTCTACACTTGAAGTTAGTGACCCACAAGCAGTTTGGTGAAATGGTGATATTCTATCTAAATATCTGGTCCGGCCAGTTTATCAGGCATCCCTTCTATTTTTGGTCAGGCAAAATTGCCTCTATAGCTCTCGCCATGAATCGTTTTGTTAACATACTACTCTACAAACTCAGTGTCCTATCTTATCACTTCCTAGCCCCTACTCTGTTTTGGCACAGGTTAGAATGCATGACTCTCATAGTTATATTCTCTGTCTCCATGGCCACTCCCAGTCCCCTGTCGCCTTCAGCCTTTTACTCTCCACCTTCTACCCCTCCAGCCACTGCAGATTTCACTGTCCTCAGTGCAAGGCACTCTCTAGTCTCTAATGGACATCGCCATGGTGCTTGATGTCCATCAGCATCACACTTGACCAACTGCCAAACCATAGATCCCTTACCGCCACTGGCCCCATAAGGTGAAGCAATGCCACCTGCATGAGGTCAAACAATCAGGAAGGGAATGAGTGCTAAATATAAGTCTGGGGATCAGTATAAGCAATACAGATTGTGGAGAACACTATTGAGGCAACTTCGCCTTTTCTTTACCCTCATTCAACAGTTGTTCCAGAACTTCTTATATTTAGGGGTACATTTGATTTCGTAGCCGAAATGAGCTTGCTTAGAGGTGCAAACTAGCAGATTTAAGCAATCCATCCTAGCAATGATTTACTATTTGTTTGTTTTCCAATATTTTGGCAAGTTCTTAGACAAATGAATTGGTTATTAGCAGTCAGAAATTACCATCCATAATTAATGGCTGGAACGATGTTTGGAACATAGTCAAAGTTTCTGGGTCAACGGGGTTGAGGAACGTGGTTCAGTACTTGCGAACTTGCGAGAGCTTTATACACGACAGGCTTGAAAATAATCCTGCATACCCAAGTCGGGGATGGCGTTCCCGGGTCTTGGGTGCCTTTGACCCTGTTTTCTGTGACTATGGTCTGGATTAAATCTTCACAAACTGCAAGCACCACTCATCGAACGGAAATAAAATATGTCAATAAACTAAACAAGTAATGGAAGGCCATAGAGGAACTTTTGCATGGTGACAACTTGCATCCTGTGAGGACGTTGTGACCCTATCTCGCTTCATGGACATGTCAAGTATGTGGGGAGGAAGTCTTAGATGGGTCATTGATTAAACGCTTCACCGTCAATGGGGCTATTCTCTTCATGATTTATGAAGAAATGGGGGAAGAGGCTAGCGAAAGAAAAGAAAAAAGTGAAGGTTTGGGACGTTTTTGTAGTTCCAAACTTCCAGTCTAGCCAAGCAGCGTTAATGGTTTTGTTAGAAATTAGAATAATTTCTTATGAACATTGATGTTTTATTAATGATATTTCTATCTCAATCTGCATGTCAATTCCATTGTTCTTATTTTAAACTTTCTATTACATTGTTTATTATCATGTCTGCTGCTCTGTGCTATGCTACAATGTTGTTTATTTTTAACTGTACTCTGAACACCACTAATGTTGCCTTGCTTTACTTATCATGATAGTTCTGAAGCAGACCAACACATTGCCAGATAAGCCATCACCTGCTACTGCTCCTGCAACAGAACAGCCATCAACCAATTTACCTGCAACCAGGTAAAGTTCATAAAACATAAGTTGACGATTAATCTCTTGCAAACAACTGCATTGTTTTAATGCTTGATTATTGTTTTTTTCACAGTTCAGCATCAAGGCTGGCTGCCTTGCAAAAGCTTCCCCAGCATTTTCTGAAGTCTCTCCAAACAAAGAAGTCGCTTACCAAAAAGGTTATTGGCTGTTTAGCGTGCTGTGTTTGTTTTGAGCCGCTTTTTGTTTCTTTTGTGACTTATGTTTTGCTCTAGGATGTTGTGGGTATAAACAAGTGGAGGTTTATGAAGCTAAAGGAACATATGCAAGCAGATATCGATGCTGAAAATGAGGCATATGAGCGGTATACACAGAATGTTGGGTTACTGGAGGAAACATTCTGTCCCATTGACGATGCTGATGTTGAGCCAGAAGCTGAAGCAACATCTTCAGAAGAAGAAAGGATGGACTTGTTGGTTTCAGAGGCAAAGGTGAGGTTGAAGTCGGACAACGAAACTGCTGATAGCTTCAAGGAGAGGGTTGCCACTATCTTGGACCAGAAGCTGAAGAAACTGCTCGAGAGTCAAAGCGCTGATGAGGATGACAAACCATCTGATCCAAATCAGGATGATCATCCAAGCCCAATGAAGTTTAGCACAAAGCAGAAGATAGAGAGAACCGCTAAACTGAACGAGCTGCTTGGTAAGCTGACAAGAGCACGGAGCGAGGACGATCTGAAACCTTGCCGTGATCTTATTGAGCAGCTGTTTGGAAAGGAGAACGGTTCCTCTATGGACAAGTCAGACAGAATGGAGACGGAGCTAGGTGATGAAGAGCCAACTGCAGCAGTAGCACGGCCTTATTCCATCCCAAAGTTGTGCACTAGGATGGAGGTTGATGAGGACTTTGCCTCAAAGATTAATGATGAATTCTCCTCTCTGAGTCAGGTGGCGCAGCTATGAATCTGAAATATGGCCCAATCACCATGTGACAGTCAGTAGGGATGTTATAACTGAGCTCCTTAGATGTGTACTAACTCAAAAGTGTGTTTGAAGTAAGGCCAAAGCAGTGTGGCAACTAGGGTGATGCTGCGTTTTCTTGTATTCTGTTTCTTTGTATTTATTCAATTATTGTGGTACATGAAGCAAGAATGGATCGAAATGTTGCCTCAAAGTTATATCGACAATTCTTGTGCTGGAAGAAACTCTGGTATGACTGAATGTTTTCCATTAATAGATGATGAAGATATAGTCTCCTGGAAATTTGGAAAGAGTCCATGTTTATCTGTTAAATCTGCGAACAATGTAATGACTGTCAATGATGCTGGCCCTCAACACAAAATAATCTGGAAAGGAAAAGTGCCACAGAAGGTGAAAACCTTCATGTGGTTGATGACAAATGGATCTATTCTAGCTAAAGATAATTTGTTGAGGAAATGGTCTGGTAGTCCTTTATGCCAATTCTATGATGGAAATGAATCATTTAACGAACTGTTCTTTACTTGCTCTATTGCCAAAGTAATCTGGGCTGTATTTGCTGAAGGCACAGGAGCTAATAATATTTCTACTTCTCTAGACCACTGCTGGACTTGGTGTAAAAAGTGGCTCCCATGGAGTAATAAGTTTCACTTTTGGGGAATTTCAGCAATATGCTGGGCAATTTGAAAAGCTCATAATAGGAGTTGCTTTGATGGAAAGAAAATTAAAAATCCTATTGAGATTGTTTGTCATGCTTATACTTTAATGAGGTTTTGGACAGGCTTATACGAGGAGGTGAACAGAAGGATGCTTGTCAATGGTGTTAACACAATGCTTTGTATTGCCCCAGGAATCAAGTTATCAACAGGAAGCGCCTGCGACGAGTCTCAAAATGATGACGACCAGATGGTGTAGGACAGGGAGGACTGAGTTCTGAAGTCATTTTGGCTGGACGATCAGCGATGTCTAAACGCTCTGTTATTCCATATCTTGAGTAGTTTGCTTTGGATCCTGTGTTCGTTTAAACTTTCTAGCGTGCAGGTTCTTGCCGGATGTTTTTTTTCTTCCATAGCTGTTTATCTCTGTGACGGAGTTTAGATTAGCTAGTTTGGGTGTTCTGATAAAATCTCAACTCTAGCAATCCTCTACAATTTGGGACATACCTGCATTTTCAACTTTTGAAGGGAGCCCCTAACTGTGAATCTTTGAAACAGCATAGAACACGAACTTGACACGATTGCCACTAGATATTTGGCTGGCTGGTACGGTACGGCTAGCTGATTTGCAGACCAAATAATCATATCAACGTCAGCCTTTCCGAGACAATTTGTTTTTCCTGAGACTACCCGCACGGGCATTCTCTACCTCATCCTGGAAATGTTTATCGTAAAAATCATCTGCACCGGATACTGTAAAAACGTCCGCTATTTTACAGGAGGTGCATGCGTCTGGTATTCTGAGAGCAATAGCGTATGTCTGGTACCGGGCCTGGTGACCAATCGCGCTCTGTAGTGGTGGGTCCCATTGTTTTCAATGGACTAAAAAATGTTATAACTCACAAACAAAAAACTAAATTAAATTCCGATTGCACCATTAAATTCGTTTTAATAAATTATTCAAAACAAGATCTCACATGGACATATTTAGATAAAATTTATAGAGGATGATAAGTAGCGCCGCTGTTGGGAGTTAGTATAGAGTATGAGATATAGAGGATGATTGAGCACGGGAGAAAGTGGTATAGAGGAAAGAATCTCGATGACTAGGACGAAATATTTTTTTAGAGGATAAATTTAGAGGATGATGAGTACGGATAGCCTGATATACGACCCTACTTCATCCTTCTAATCCAAGGGACATAAACTGAAGGCAAACATCTTTGAGCGCCTGGCAGTAGTGTCGATCAGCCAAAGCGAGCGTCGTCTCCACCGAGGCTCCATCGACGCTCCAGCGCAAGATGCTCTCGCAGATCAGCTTCAGACGCTCCATGCCGTACCGATCCGCCGCCTCGAGCAGATGCCGCACCATCTCCCTGTAGTCGTCGTCGTCTCCGTCGAGGTCGCCGTCGCCGGGGATCCGCAGCGTGTTGGTGTAGACGAAGTGAAGCAGAGCTCTGAACACCACCGGCTGCATGCCGTCGATGGCGATGCGCTCCATGGCCTTCTCCTTCATCTCCCCGAAGAGCTCCGCCATGAACACCGGCGACCGCGCCGCCAGCACCGCCCTGTGCCCGCGGAAAACCTCCCCCCCGACGGCGAGCGTGACGTCCGCCGCACTTGGTCGTCAACCAGCAGGTGGCCGAGGTGCTTGGCCAGGTCCGACGGCGGCACCCTGAGCCGGAGCCGGCACAGCGCCACGGCCTCCGGCACCCGCGCCTCGTCGGAGAAGACGTCGACGACGCACACGATCGTGAGCCGGTCGTCGCGCAGGTACGCCGACGACGCCTCGAGCTCGCCGCGTAGTCGAACACGACGGTGCGGCGCCGAGAAGTCGCCCGGGTAGAAGCGGACCGTCCACCGGTAGCCGCCGACGGCGAACGAGCCCGACCGCACGTACTCGCCGGCGGCCAAGCCCCTGATGAGGCTGTACCCGACGATCTCGAACTCGTGCGTCCCGCGGACGGTGCACGGCCGCACCGGGCACGTCGACGACGCCATTTTTTTTCCTTTTGTGATGGATGTGCGTGTGCGCGTACCATATATAGACGACGACGACGGCGGCGGCAAGTTCAAGAATTTTAATCGGCGATCGCGGTTATCGAAGAGAACACCGAGTTTTCTGATAGACGATTCCCATGTCTTGGGAATAGGGATGAAAACGGTACGAATATTTATTCGATCGTCTATTTAATCAAATTTGTTTGGAGGTGTTCAGATCATCGTATCTGAGTCTGGATATTCAATATCCGATACTATATCCATAACCGAATATTCAAATTGTATATTTATGATGTCGACATCTAATTATATTAAAAACAAATATGATATTCATCCGATCCGTTTTCATTCCTACGTGGGAACACGGCGCGTCCTCCTCGTCCTCCAAAACTGCAATTAAAATCACTGACCCCTCGTGTTCATCACTCTTCAAAGATCTGGACTACTAGTCCTTTCAAATTCTTTCACCGAACTCCTCTTCATCTGTATAGTATACATAGGAGTACACACGAGACTAGTCGATGAACAACACGAGTCTGTCCATATCGGAGAACACGACGGAGACCGTGCGCGGCGAGCACCGGTTCGACATCGACGGGTACATCGGCAAGCTCCGCGCTGGGCGCGTCCTCACCTCCGACACCTTCGCCGTCGGCGGCCTAGACTGGGCGATCCGCTACCACCTCTTCGACGGCGGGGAGAACGACGACGATGATTACGTGTCCTTGTTCATTAGGCTCGTGACGCCCAGCGCCACCGCGCAGGCGCTGTACGACCTCAGGCTGGTCGACCCCGACACCGGCGTGCCGCGCTCCGTGCGCCGGAGCAAGGGACCGGTTGCGTTCGACGCGAGCAAGAAGAAGAAGCGCGAGAGGGGCGCCGGCAAGTTCATGGCCAGCAGAGAGCTGCTGGAGTCGTACGTCCGCGGCGACCGGCTCACCGTCGAGTGCGTCCTCGACGTCGTGCAGACGTTCGTCTCGGAGACTACCACGGCGGCTCCGGGAACCGCCGATCCGCCGCCGCCGCCCGACCTGTCGAGGCACCTCGGCGCGCTGCTGCTGCGCACGCCGGTGGTGGGGGCCGACGTGACCTTCACCGTCCAAGGAGAAGCGTTCCGCGCGCACCGTGTCGTGCTCGCGGCGCGGTCGCCGGTGTTCAAGGCCGAGCTCTCCGCCGGCTCGTCGGCGCCAGCGAAGGACGGAGACGCAAGTGAGGCTGGTGGTAGTAGCCGTTGACGGCATGACGGCTCCCGTGTTCAAGGCCCTGCTCCACTTCATCTACACCGACGCGTTGCCCGATGATCTCCTGCTAGGTGATCTCGGAACGGAGGAGCACCGGGAGGAGCTTGTGCGGGGTCTCCTCGCCGGCTGCGGATCGATACGCCATGGATAGGCTGAAGCAGATATGCGAGCTCGCTCTTAGGAAACCACCACTGCTTGATGCCAGGACCGTGGCAGCTGCGCTAGATCCTAGTGGGCAGCACCGCCGCCATTGCCAAGCTCTCGGAGACGGCTGTGTTGAGTTCATGCCATCCGCTTGACTAGACTTGTGGTTTGGTCTGTGCTCTTGCTTGTCAAATATCTGAATTTTTTTTTTCTTATTTTACTGTACTAAAAGTATCGTGTTTCGGTGCTTGGTGCTTGATTTCAATTCGAATGTTAGAAATTGGAATTGTCTGTCATCTATAGTTTTTGGATAAACTTGTTCAAGTTCAGACGTGGGGTGTGAGTGACTAGCAACGTAAACAACCTCTAAAAGTTCAAGAATTTCAAATTAAACCTTATAAAAAAGTTATACAAAAGTACAAGCAACTTCCGAGCTGTGCTTGTCTCGTGTGAACAAAAGTTTGTGAAGGATGAATCCAAACTACTCTATGAAACTATTTCAATAATTCAATTAGAAGGTTAGCTGTGACGTATACATAGAATCCAAAAAAAGAATCATTCGTAAAGCTACTTTTACAATAATACTATCTCTGCCACAACTGGAGTGTCTACTGATTTTATTTAAATGCTGACTTAGTTAATGACTTAACTGAAGTGAACTATTGCCGATACAATATTTTGCTCCAGTTTCGTTAGACCTTCTTTGGAGGGGTAGGATTCGTATTAATCCACATCTGTTAGGTAAGATTGGAGTGGCACAAGTTTATGTCCCGTTTATGTCCACGCTATGTGTTTGGTTCGTTGCTTGACCTGACCTGGCTACCGGAGGTCAATTTAGGCATGTTTGGTTTCCTGTTCTTGGGTCGAGCCGCCGGGGTCAGATCAGGGAAGACCATACGTACTGGCCAGACCTGGCAAAAAAGAACGTGGGAGCTAGGCGTTCTCCCGTGGCCAGACCAGGCCTAGCCTCATCTCTCATTCCAATCACTGTGCTTGTCCACCTCGCTGGCCTCCGTGACAGATCCAGGAGCGCGGTGGATCCAGGAGCGTGGCGGCGGCCTCCTGGCTCGGTGGCATGGGCCCCGCTGCTGTAGAGGATAGAGGTCGATGCCTGTACTTCCGGATTTGGCGACACGCGGTGCGGCTTCCTCAACCTCTATCGGTGGTGTTCAAGTGAATTTAACGCTCGGCGGTAGGGAAAGCCTAAGTCCTTGTTTGCAGAGTACAGTTTCCCGGTATCCGTTTCAGAACAGGGCATCAGATCAGTTTCAAACTCGGTCTCCCCTCCGGATGTGGCGCATATATAAAAAAGCAGGCTGCGTACTACAACATCGCGTGGGCACAAGGCAACAGCATTTACGTTTACGTGCGCACAATGGCGGCGGCGTCGTTGTCGTCGAACACTCTCCCGGTGCGCGTGACTAGAACGGCTCGCGGCACGCACGTCGTGCACGTCCGCGGCTTCAGTAAATTACAGGAGCAGCAGTGCGGCGTCGGCGGCTTCGTAGACTCGCCTGCCTTCGCCGTCGCCGGCCTTCACTGGGCCATCCGATACTACCCGGGCTCCGACGACGGCGACGGCGGCGGCGACGGCCATGTGGGAGCCTCCGTCGTGCTGCTGACCGAGGGCGCGGTGGCGCGGGCGTACGTCGGCCTCCTGCTCCTGGACCAGACCACCGGCCTCGCCGACACCCTCATCTGGGACCGCCGGACCACGCGCTTCGACGCAGGCGGCGGCGCGCGCGGATTCCCGCACTGCTGGGGGCTGGCGGGGCCGCCGCAAGATTGCCACGAGGAGCGAGCTCAAGGGGTCAGGCTTCGTCCGCGGCGACTGCCTCAAGATTGAATGTGTCCTCGACGTCGTCGGCCGCCGGCCGGGACGGGGACAACCGCATCGCCTTGGCTGATGACCTGCGCGCCGACGAGAGGAAGTGGCCTGAATGACGAGGGCATGGCATGGTGCCATGGTTACATCTACGTTAACAATAATTTGTAAAGAAGTATTACGTGTGCAAGAGAATTATATTATATATAAATAAAAATATAACTCAAGTTATTGCAAGAAAATAGTTATTTATTTGTTCCGGTATAGTACTGCCTATAGAGAGTAGAATAATTCACAACGTATGGTCTTCTAGCTTCATCATTGTTATTTATTTATTTATTTTATGTTGAAAGGTTCAGATTAAAACCTAAGGCTGTTCGCATCGCGGAACGTCAGGAATAGCGGTGGAATCGAGGACGACGTCAGGAATACGGAAAAACAAAATTGCGTCCGTACTTATAAGCGCATGTGACATACAGTATGTTCAACCGCATTGAGGACGACGTTGTATATACGGGAAAACGAAATATCATTGAGGGCTAGTAATTTCCTTGAGGAGTAAAATTGAAACCCAAAGGATATATCATTATCTTGGGGTCGTATGAAACCTCTAAAAAATTAAATGCATATTCTTGAGTGCTAAATCTAAACCGCCAAGTTAATTTCATATTTCCTTGAGTGTTATTCTAAACCGCCAAGATAATCACATTTTCTTAAGTGTTATTAGAAACCGCCAAGGTAATTGACATTTCCTTTGATGTAAATGGAAACCACCAAGGTAATTTTTAGAGTTTTGAATTTCAATTTTTTTAATCTTTTAAATGACCTTAAATGGAGATACAACCTAAACCAAAGTTGCAGTACTCGACGATATATAGAACTTTTCAGTTGAAACTTTTTCTGTTTGAAATTATCTAGGCTCTCTAATATCCATTATAAGATCTGCTAAACTATAAGAACAAAAAGAAAGAAACATTCACTTAGACACAGAGACTTTGTGATGTAGTGGTAAGTAAGTTTCACGCTAAGGTCAGGTTTGGAGTTCCATTCCCAGCTATAACAATCATGAGATTATTTCTCTTTTATTGATACATTTCCTTGGTGTTTTGATACATTTCCTTGGTGGTCCAAACTATTTTCCTTGACGGAGTTCGTTTCCCTGCTACAATTAACAATCGTGAGATTATTTTTTTTCTGATACATTTTCTTGGCGGTCCAAATTATTTTCCTTGACGGTTGTCGACCCTCAAGAAAACTATTTTTCTTGGCGGTTGTAACATTTTCTTGGCCCTTTGGCAAATTTAGTTTGGTCGTAGTTTCCTTGGTGGTCAGCCTCTAAGAAAATCATCCTTAAGTGTTAAAACCATCAAGAAAACTAATTTTCTTTGTCTTCTATCCTTGAGTGTGTTTGCTTCACGGTTTATGGTCAAGGATCATTTCCTTGATGATTTAACCCTTTTCTTTGGTGGTTTTTGACACTTAAGACAATTCAGGATTGTAGTAGTAATGGTAGTATATAGGACTTTTGGTACGTGAGTTTATTGTAAGTTGACTTGACAACAGAATAATAAAATACAGAAAATAAAACTTCACCCTTTTGTATTTAGATTAGAACGTCTATTTAGGTACTCATTCGATAATCTATTTGGATTAGGGTTCTACCAATCCATGCATGCCTCAAGAACACATATTTAAGCGGTAGACAGCCGTATAGAAACAATTTTCACATTTAGACAGTTAGCTAGGGAAAGTCATACAAAAAAATAGACAAAAATTTTGCCTATGATAATAGGTATATAGGTATAAATATAGATAAATAAGTTCCTATTAGATCTCTATAGATAGTTCTTATTGCTAATAATTATCTATTTGTGATCGAAAGAAGTATAGATAGTGGACTAAATAATTATTAGTTGAGCTACAGATAACAACTATCCAAATTAGATATATAGCTGTTACCTAGATAACTATTATCAGACCGTGAATCCACGACTGTTACAAACTTTTTCTTCTTATATTAGGGAGCCTGCTCGTTGTTGCAGTACATGGCCCATAGCTGTCTCACCAAAGAGAAAGTCTCCAAGCACATGAGCTCACCATATCCCTTGCTCCGCTGCACCAAGACGTAATTCTCGGGATCCGACGCGAACTCGAGGCACACGTTCTTGATCTCCTGGTAGCCGTGCCGATGCGCCGCCGCCAGCGTCGCCGCCACGCTCTCGACGTCGATGCAGTTGCAAAGGACGCGGCGGCAGATCGCCGACAGCCTCCGCATGCCGTACCTGTCGGCGGCGAGCAGCAGGTGCCAGAACATGTCCCTGTAGCCGTCCCCGCTCATGCCGTCGACCACCGGCAGCATGCCGGTGTAGACGAACCGGAGCAGTGCCTCCACGGCGTGCCGCGGCATGTCGTCCACGTCCACCCGCATTGCGGCGGCGGCGGTGGCCGCCGCCTCCGTCTTGGGCCTCCGGCGCCTGCCGAGGTTGTGCGCCTTCAGGAAGCCGCGAGCGTACGCGTTGAGCACGGAGCTGTGAGCGGGGATGGGCTCGCCGTCGCCGGCGCCGACGTGTATGAACACGTCCGCGCCGTCGGCCGAGCCGAGCTCGCCGGTCACCTGCACGTGCGGCGGCGCGCCGGCGGGTCCGGGAACTCGAGCTGGGAGTGGCAGACGTCGACGACGCACTCGATCTGGAGGCAATCGTCGCGGCGGAGGTAGCGCGATCGCCGGAGCTCGTTGTCCCACGAGGCGAGCTCGTAGGTGCCCCAGTTGAAGCAGTGGTCGCTGCCGGCGTCGAGCAGCACGGGGTCGCCGGCGTCGGCGTCGCCGTCTCTCGGGCAGAAAGTGTCGGCGCGCCCGGTGGTCCAGTCGACCAGCCCGATCTTGACGCGCGCCCACGCCACGGCGCCCGCCGTGGCGAGCTCGACGAAGACGCGCATGGCGTCGCCGTCCTCGTCGAATCCGAAACTAATGTTCCAGTCAAGGCCGTCGACGGCGAAGGTTGGGGAAGAGATGTAGCGCTCGTCACCGCGGTACGTCTGCTGGAGCTTGCTGACGAAGTTGATCTCGACGACGTGCGTGGAAGGGCCCGTCGCCGTCACGCGGAACACTTTGGTCGGTTTGGTTTTGGTCGCCAACATCGACGACACGATTAAGCCCATTGTTGCAACAAAAGGAACTAATTAGCTCTTGGGTTAATTATAGGTAGGTAGATTTAAGATTTACACTACGTGATCGATCGATGATCGTGCGTTTCTGCATGTATGTGTGTAGGAGTTTTTTTAACCTAACATTCTCCTCGTGATTCTTGGCTAGCTAGGAGCAGCCGCCGCGTCATCACATAATGTGTGCGCCGTCCGATTTCCTGGGCCAACGGTTCTCGTTGCTTCGATGGGTTTCGTTCCAGATGGATTCGATTCTTGTGCCGTATTCTGCCTGCTGCTGATTCCTTTTGCTTTGCCTAAATCCACTCCGGAGTCTCCTGCGAATCGGCCGGATTTTTGCTCCGTATCTTCTGTTCAGGGCCGCCGTACTGTTAGCCTGCTCGATTGGTCCCGTATGCCTTCGTAGGCCCTGGTTTCTCATGCTCAGTTCCAAAGTTTAAAATAGCGGGCTATAAAAAAAAAAAAACGGCAACTTTTTGTCAAAAGCTATGCAGCTATAGCGGCACTACGATAGATAGCGTTTTTATAAAAAAAAAAACATGACAACACCATTAATTGATAACAAAAAACATGGCAAATATAAGATTTCATAAAAGGTTCTGCATGTCTAGATAGCATTCCAAGTACCAGCATTACATTATACTCCCTCCGTCCCAGAAAACATGCAACTACGGGTTACGTGCCACGTAAAGTAATTCACGTTTGACCAAGTTTCTAGTAAATGGTATTCACATTTATGTCTTTAAATTAATATATTATGAAACTATATTTCATAATTAATCTAATGATGTTTATTTGATATTTTAAATATTTATAGTTTTTTATCAATAATTGGTTAAAGTTGATACATTAAAACGTGTTACTGTGCTAGAATTGCATGTTTTGTGGGACGGAGGGAGTAACATGGTTCATGAAACAAAATACCAAAATAGTATTCCAAATACCAACATTATATTACAACAAGTAAAATCTAGTCTGAGATTGAGGTCTGAGAGTCGGACTCAGAGTCAAAATCATGATCATCATCATTTCCAGCATCACAAGATGTAGCAGCTACAATCTTAGGCACAGATTTCTTGCCATTGTTAATATCAGCGATCTTCTTCACCCTCTTCTTAGTCTTAGTCCTAGGGCAGCTAACTCTCTTCCTTTTATCATGTTGTGTCTCCGCAGGTGCAATCTCTTCTTCTTGTTCTTTATCACCTTCAGCTTGAGGGTCTTTTGGTTCTTGTTCATCATCTGATGCAATTGCTACTCCAGTAATAAATTCATTGTCATCATCTTCTAGAATGTCTACAACTTGCTTCTCAATAGGGTCCCTTCCCTTATTGTCTCTTTTATGCTTCAGCCTGGAGTTAAATTTTATATACACAAGGTCACTCATCCTGTCATGAAGTAGTCTGCTCCTTTTCTTTGACTGAACTTGTGCGACCAGGCAATACATATTGCAATAAATTCCAAAATAAATATCCATGTTAGGAACTGCCCTAGCAGTAAAATACTAGACAACGCTGCCGGTGCAGCACGCTCGTGCCGGTGCAGCACGCCGCTCCTCAGCAGGCAACGCTGCCTAGCTGCCTAGCCGCCTGCCTAGCTACAAGCCGCCGCCTGCCGACCAGCTACCAGTCGCCGCCGCCTGCCGCCCATCTGCTTGAAAGGAAGCAAATTGTCGGAGTGTGTGTGTGAGAGACACAGTGACTAGGCTGGCTGCTCGGCACTCAGCTCAGCTCAGCTGTGTATGTTATTTATGACTAGGGTTTCATCACTTTTGGGCTTCAGTGGGCTTAGCAGGCTGCCAAGTTTTCATTTATATGGGCTTCTAGAATAGCGCAGCTATTTCAAATGCTAAGCTATGCAAATTGCGGAGCTATAGCTGCAAATAGCGGTGGAAATGTCGAATAGCTTAGCGTCAAGCTGCTCTGACAGCTATAGCGGGCCCGCTATTTTTTTCTTTGCTCAGTTCTCGTTCGTGCCAGGCTGCTGTTTTCCGCCTATTGCAGGTTAATTTCTGACCCGTCGCTGCCTCTTCGATTGCCAGGCCTCGTTACATTGCCAGGAGTCCTAAATTCAGTTTTTTTTTCTTGTGACACTAGGGTTGTGTTTGGATAGAGGGTTCAACTAGGTTGTAGTAGGTTGAACCCATTTTTTTTTAGCTGTTTGGTTTGGGGTGCCAACGAAAGTGGGTCGAACTCAGATAGAATATCCGCACTAGATGTGGGTTGGATGCATCCGCCTAAATCGAAGGAACACAGAGAACCCACTTGGACGGGCGTCAATCTCCATCTTCTTCCTCTAGCCGCGCAAGTACGGAGCAGGCGGGCGCCGGATGACGGCGTGGGGCACGGCGACGCAGCAGGTACAGAGCGGGCGATCTCCATCTTCTTCCTCAAGCAAGCACGGACTTGGGCAAGTACGGCCTTGGCGCGGCGCGAGCACGGGCTCGGGGCCGCCGTCGACAGTGCGAGCGCGGGCCCTGCCCCGTCCCCGGCGACACTAGTGGCGGCCCCGATGCGTCCCCGCGGCGCTCGCGGTCGCCCCCCCTCGTCCCATGCGTCGCTCCCAGAAGCAAACGCCCAAACCTCGTACTTGGCGGCGCTTGCGGAGGCCCTGCCCCCGTCCGCCGCCCCTACTCCCGTCCCGTGGCGAGCTCGTGCTCCTGGCGGGCGAGCTCCTAGTCTACGTCAAATTTGGGGACGTGGAGGCCTGCATCGGGCTCGGGGGAGGTGGTGAGATCCGGTCTTTGGCCACGGCGGCGCATGGTGTGGGACTGGCCATGAGCGGTGGCATTGGCTGGACGGCGGGCGCGGGGCAAGCTCGGCCCTTCATGGCGATGGATCTCTACTCTGCTTCGTTCTGCTTCGTTGAGGGATGAAGAAGAACGTGGAGAGACTGACAAGCGGGGCCTGTGAATAGCTACTGTTAACACTGTCAAAGTGCCGTCCATTTCATCCTTTTCCACCCTCCCAACCAAATAAAAAAACTAGATTCAACCCACCCTTCTAACGACCAAATACAATATGAGTTCGTCTCATTCCAAAAAACTGGTTTCGACCCAACCCAACCCACTTCGTCCACAAACCAAACAAACCGTAGTTCCTCTCTGCTTAGGTTCGGTCGTGGTTTGCCAGTTGTGTTCTCGGTGTGGTGTGCACGGCAGTGACGACGGTCGACGGGGTTCTATCCGCAGTGCCTGACCAGTTACGCTGGTTCTTCTGTTTTGTGTGTGTTGTTCCTGTTCACTGTAACAGCTCATCCATGAGTGTCACTAATGTTGTTATATCCTTCTATAACCCAAAAGAAGCCTGTCTTTCGATGCACCATGTTTAGTTGTTAAAAAATAAATAAAAAAAACTTTTTTCCTACCCTTCTTTCCTGTGGTCTGATACGGAGGAGGATCGGAATCGGATTATTAACCGTTCCTCCTCGGAATCGGACAACATGGCTGGCACCCAACCCAATATTATACATGCACGGACGCAGGGTATTGCATTGGTCGATCACGTAACGCAATTCCAAGACGACCAAGAGCTAATTCCACGATCAAGAATTCAAGACTAATAGCTCTGGCAGCAACAATGGCATCGACGACGTTGGAGAAGACCACCCTACCGTTGCGCGTGACGGCGAGGGGCTTCGCGACGCACGTCGTGGAGGTCCGCGGCTTCAGCAAGCTCCGGAAGAAGAAGAAGCGCCGCGGCGACGACTACATCTGCTCGGAAACCTTCAGCGTCGACGGCCTCGACTGGATGGTTCTCTGCCACCCCGACGGCGAGGGCGACGAGGAGGGCTACGTGGGCGCCTTCGTGGAGCTCGTCACGGAGGGCGTCGCGGTGTGGGCGCACGTCAGCCTCGGCCTGGTCGACTGGACCACCGGGTGCGCCGCCGCCGCCGCCGACGCTTTCTTCTCCGACGAGGACCCGGTGCTGTTCGACGCCGGGAATGGCGGCGGCGGCGACTGCTGCAACTGGGGCACCGGCAAGCTCGCCTCGCGGAGGAGAAACCTCCGTGGGTCGCGCCGCTACCTCCGCCGCGACTGCCTCAAGATCGAGTGCGTCGTCGACGTCTGCCGCTTCCGCCTCGCCTTCCGAGACCAGCCGGCGCCCATTGTTCACGCCGCGGGACGTGGCGGCGGCCGTCGCCACGTTCGGCTCGGAGGTGGGCGCCGACGTGTTCATTCACGTCGCCGGCGCCGCCGCCGACCCCATCCCCGCACACAGCTCCGTGCTAGAAGCGTACGCCCCTGGCTTCTTGAAGAAACACAATCACAACCTCGGTAGGCGCCGGAGGCCCAAGACGGCGGCAGGCGGCGGCGCCGGCGGACACCGATTCTGCTACTGCTATGCCTATGCGTGTGAACGTCGACGACATGCCGCGGCCGGCCGTGGAGGCGCTGCTGAAGTTCGTCTACACCGGCAACCTGCCCGTCGTGGAGGGGATGAGCGGGGACGGCTTCAGGGACATGTTCCGGCGGCACCTGCTGCTCGCCGGAAAGAGGTACGGCATGCGGAGGCTGTCGGCGATCTGCGAGCGCGTGCTTTGCCGGTCCATCGACGTCGACAGCGCGGCGGCGACGCTGGCGATGGCCCAACGGCACGGCTTCGTCAAGCTCAAGGAGGCGTGCTTCCAGTTTGCATCGGATCCGGTGAACTACGGCTTCGTGCTGAAGAGCAAAGGATATGACGAGCTCTGGTGCTCCTCGGAGACTTGCTCTGTGGAGAGAGATTTGAGGGCAAAGTACCGCTTGAGAAGCGGACAACCTCGTGACAAATCGCACGCAAGAGGTAGTTTCGCTCTTTAAACTCGTCGTCACCAATGGAGAATTGTACTGTAACTTTTAATGAATCATTAGCTATAATGTACAGTAGTTATTTGTGCTGTCACATGTGGCATGTTTGAATGTTTTGCCTCGTTAGTCATTATACTAGCACAATTGCCGGCGCGTTGCAACGGGTGACGGAGAGGGCAACACATGATTACTGTCAATGTTACTGCTTTACAACCACTGACAGCATCTCTCTCTCTATATATCTTTCCGTGATGTGGCTAATATAATATTTTATATGGTATAAGAAGAAATCTCTAAAATCCATTTCCTTTTTTCTGAGGTAAGTCCACGAACTATGAAATACTCTCTCCAAATTGCAAGTCATTCCAAGAAATATTGTATATGCTTCATACACTCTTACATACGATTTTTGCAAAAAGAAACACTTACACCGTTAGAACATCAGTTTGGAATACCTTATCAGATCAGATCCATGGCATAATAATCACTAATCAAATCAGACCCGGAAATATATGCTTATCAGCTTATGTTATCTTAAGAAAAAAATATAGAGCCATATATTCTTGACCGTTAGAACATCAGTTTGGAATACCTTCACATTGTCTCCAATTCGAGCATTCTTGTCAATGATTGCTTGCCTGATGTGTGAATTCTTCCCAAACCAAAGGGAATACTGTCACACCCCAAAATTTCTATATTGGGTTGTGAATAGAAAACATAAAAATAATAACTGTTTTATGAATATTCTTAATATCTTTCCTTGATTTAGTTAATTTTGTTAGAATTTAAATAGTGGGGAAAAATTGATTTTTCTCAGACTCTAAAAAAAAGAGTTTTCTTAATTAATATATTTCTAGAGATGTTGCATTCATTCATGTTGCTTGCATAATTTTATTGATGTGGACAAATATTTATCTAAAATCCGATTAGGGTTTCCGTTGATTTTTACTCTAAAGAAAAATGACTAAAAGTCTTGTTAAATAATTTCAAATTATATTTTTCAAAAAAAACATCATAATCATTTCCAAGTATTTTACATATTTTAATTTGATTTAAAAGTCTATGATTTTTAATCTCTAATTGGTTTTGAAAAGAAAAAGGATAATAGAAAAAAAAGAAAACTAAAATCCCTCCTAACCCTCCCTCTCGGCCCGAGTGGCCCGGCTCCCTTCCTCCCCCCGCACTTCTTCCCCGTCCCAGTGGCGTAGCCGGCCCAGCAAGGCCGAGGCCGCAGCCCAGTAGACAACCCAACCGCGGGCTTCTCCCTCTCTCTCTCTCTCTCTCTCGGCGCCGACAGGTAGGGCCCACCTGTCGGGCCCGTCTTCCTCCTCTGGCGCCCTGAGCCTCTGCTCGATCCGAACGAGCGGAAATCCGCGACCGAGCAGTTGAGCACGACCGAGCCTTCCGCGTGGCTTCAACCGATTCCACGCGACCCCGCTCCTTCCCCTTCCTATTTTCCCTCCCCTCCTCTCTCCTCTTCTGTTCCGTGCAAGAACCGAGGGG
Source organism: Eremochloa ophiuroides (assembly GCA_038502445.1). NCBI lineage: Eukaryota > Viridiplantae > Streptophyta > Magnoliopsida > Poales > Poaceae > Eremochloa > Eremochloa ophiuroides. Next base: position 6,563,984 of record JAHLJS010000004.1, on the reverse strand, counting down.
CCCGCCATTAACGGATCGGAGCCGAGCTCCCCAAGCCGCTTTCGGTCCTCTCCCTCCGCTATAAATTGGCACCAGAGGCCTCGCCAGCACCCGCCGCCACCGTTACACTCTTTTCAGTGCCCTCTTCCTGCCTCCCGTGCTTCCACCGCGCGCCGCCATTGCCGCCGCCGCATAGCTCCGCCGCCGTAGTCGATTCGCCGTCACCGGAGCTGCCCCGTCGGAATTGGAGGTTCCCAGAGCTCCTAGAGGAGTTTCCGAAGCCTCGTGACTCTCTTTTCTCGGAGCTCGACCGGGCCTCGACCCTCGCCATCGAGACAGCACACTGCCGTCCGCCCCGTGCCATCGCCAGTCGCCACCGAGGTGCCCCCGACACCGAAAACAACCTAGGTGAGATGCACGAGACCTCCTCTCCCTCCAGGACGTTCTCCCGCGTTCTTTAGTGCTCCGTAGGCCCTGATGTGGTCACGCCGGCGAGTCTCTGGCGACCCGCCGTCGCCGCCGGCTCCTTGTCTAGCCAGCCGGTTCTCCCTCCCCTCCTGGATCTAATCAGATCCGTCCATTTCAAGTGGACGGCCACGAGAGCCCCGTACCCCTTCGTGAGGCAAATTTGCAGGAAAGCCCTTACACGTTTCAATGTTGAACCCACGGTCCATCCGCTACTATGCACTGTGTCTTGAGAATGCTTATTAATCAGCCCCTAGTAGATCTAATTAATTTAGCCGCAGTCCTTGGCGCCTCCCAGAGTAGTGTGTTTACGTTTTCGGAAAGTGTATTTCATTTCGGTGAATTTCAAAATCCAGATTTTAGTGTATTTCAATATTTACAAAACTGCCACTGCACCGTTTTGCTTATAAAATCGTCATTTTATCTCTGATTTGATCTGTTCAACTTGCGTTAGATTCGTAATTTTATAATCTATCTGATAGTAACACTTTTATTCTTGTTAATTACTTTTAAAAATTTGAGATTAGATTAATTTATTATTCTTAGTATAAAATCTTGTTTATTACATAACTTCTTCGTTTTTAATCCGATTCGCGTGAACTTTATATCATTGGAATCAGTAGCGACGCGTAGATTAATTTTATACAATTTTAAATCTATTTATTGATTGGTGTATTGTTCTAATATAGTATCACTTGTACATGATCCATGTTTGTATATGGAGGGTGCTCTACAATCGTGTCCAGTCGGTGAGTGTTGTGTTGGTGATCAAGAAAAAGAAGGTGATCCAGGAAGTTCTTTGAAAGATTCACTGAGCAACTGCTTTGGGGTGAAAAGCAAATTAACGCAGTTGGGTATTCTTAGTTGTGACCATTATCTTGTGACTTAATTAATCTTTAAGTAACAAATGATAAAAATAACTTTTTAGCAACTGGAGGATTTATCTGTAAACGAAGCTTCTAGAGGGACAGTACAACTGTGAGGGCTACATGGTTCTGGTTTTAGGTAAATATGAGGACCTTTTCTAGCTTGTTAGAGGTTACTCTTGTGGCGCAAATGGGGATAAGAAGACTGGAGATCCCTGGACTGGTTGTATCACCCATACTGACTTAATGAAACCTAGCGGCCCTAACTTGTGAGACGAACCTTTGAAAGACTTCATAGTGGACCCTACCGTCCTTCCTTGATAGTGGGCTAAAAGGCTGATCACCACCTCGGGCGAAAGGGTAAACCACGGCTCACAGTGAAAGTGTACATTTCTGCGCAAAATTTATTAGACTAGTATATTAGCCTTGCCTAAGGACACGAGTGGCCTTGAAATCCTTTACATAAGGGTAATGACTTTCGATTGCTAACATGCTCATTATTTACCGTTTTATGCTTTACATGTATTTAGTTAAATTGATCATGAGATTACTATACTTGCTGAGTTCGACATGAACTCACTCTTTCTATTTCCCCACACCTCAAGAGAAGCTTAGGCTTGTGGTTGACTAGTCAGTTTGGATCCTACGGAGTAAAGTCTACACCCGAAGTTCGGAGTTGTGTTCCGTTGCTTTCACTCTAAGGTTATATTTTATTTACTAAATATGTTATTTATTAAGCAATTGTCTCTTGATATTTTCATTCTCTGTGGCTATATGTGAGATTTGGTTTTATTATTTCACATACAGTATATATCTGATTTTGTTCTTAAAACCGGGTGTGACAGAAGTGGTATCAGAGCAATGCTGACTGCAAGACGCAAGCCTAGTTAGAATTTGTCATATTAAGGTTTATAATTTTTCTTATGGAATCCTTGATCCATAAACCTAGATAATTTCTGCTTTACTATACTCCTTACCTTGATATTCATCTCCACCTTGCTGCTAAAAATCTATATCCATCCCTTGGTTTGAAATTCTTTTAGAACTATCTCTTACCCCTTTCTTGCATATCATGAGGTTGGAGCATGATAGTTGAACCCTTGATGTAGAAAGAACAATAGTAACCCGTGTTACCATAGGACGCTAGCCTAGATAGTCATTTTGCAAACTATTTGAATAAAAACTCTCTTTTCTTCTCTAATTCAAACTGGCAACCTATTTTCATAAAAGCTTTCCTTCTTTTTTCACTTCTCTACGCTTCCCTATGCTTTTGTAAAAGAGAATCAAAACTTTTTGTCGAAAACCCCACATTCTCCCAAGATCAAAGAAGATGTCTAGAAAGATCAATCTTCTATGCACATTCTCCAAAATACATAAAGATGTCAAGAAAGGTCAAGTTTCTACTTCGACAAGAAGAGCATCACCTGGAGGACGGAAGTCTGGAAGATTTGTCTGTACTAAGGCCATTCGGAAGTTGCTATCTCGGATCACTTTTGCGTTAGTAACAACGGTTGATTGTATTGTTATTATGCATATGTTTGATTTGGTTCTTTGTGTTGAGTGTAGCTCCTGTAAATCTCGGGACGAGATTTCTTTTAAGGGGGTAGTTTTGTCACACCAAAAAATTTCTATTTTAGGTTGTGAATAGAAAACATAAAAATAATAATTGTTTTATGAATATTCTTAAAATCTTTCCTTGATTTAGTTAATTTTGTTAGAATTTAAATAGTGGAAAAAAATTTGATTTTTCTCATACTCTAAAAAAAAGAGTTTTCTTAATTAATATATTTCTAGGGATGTAACGCCCAGCCCAATTTAGAATTTGGCCCATAGTGGCCCATGTGTAAGTAATGACTTGTGGTGGGGGGTTTAGTTCCACCTTGATTGTTAAAGGTGGGTTAGACCAACATAATGCCTCTAGAGTCCATCCCACCATCCTTGAGTTAACTCTTTTAAGCGAAGCGAGGACGAAAGTTTAAGTGGGATGGTGGTAAGTGTGGTTCGCTCAGCGTGCAGAGTGGATCTGAATCGTTTGGACTCTGGAGCGTTACAAATGGTATCAGAGCCGACCTTCGCGGCCACGGACGCGTGCGAGCCAGGGGCGCGGACATGGGGTTCATGGCGCGTATAGGCCCTGTGGGGCGCACGGCGTGGCACATGTGTCGGCACTGGGCGCACGGTCGCGTGTGCTAAGAGGGAAACGTTCCTGGATATCCTTTGTCCGATTGTGGGTGTGTTGGGCCGACAAGGACGTCGGGCCCTTTGAGGGGGGTGTATGTAACGTCCAGCCCAATTTGGAATTTGGCCCATAGTGGCCCATGTGCAAGTAATGACTTGTGGTGGGGGGTTTAGTCCCACCTTGATTGTTAAAGGTGGGTTAAACCAACATATAATGCTTCTAGAGTCCATCCCACCATCCCCAAGTTAACTCTTTTAAGCGAAGTGAGGACGAAAGCTTAAGTGGGATGGTGGTAGGTGTGGTTCGCTCAGCGTGCAGAGTGGATCTGAAAATGCCACCATTTTCGGTAAGGAGTTTCTTGTCAGCTTCAGTAAAATGTCTTCTATGATAGCACTTTCAGATATACAAGATCGGAGTCCAACTACATAATAGTGTATCTTGCAATTCTGTGTGCATAAGATTAAGGCATAAACGTTTAAGTAAATGAATCATGAGAAATTACTTTGGAGGACATAAAATCTATAGAAAGGTTTTCAAATATGCTATAGTAAAACAAAACAATGAGAAATTACTTTGGAGGATATAAAGTCTATAGAAAGGTTTTCATATATGCTATAGTAAAACAAAACAATACTTACTTTAATAACGCATCCTTCACCAATAACACTATCTGTCACATCCGCATCATGGTGGCAGGCGACGATGTTGCATATAAATTGGAGCAGAATAGTCATAGAAGTTGTACTCAATTGAACAGAAACATTAAATCAGCAGGAACTAATTGAAATTGTAAGATTTGAAGTGCAGGCCATGTTGTAACTTCCAACTGCAGCACACTGAGAAGTGAAAGCAAACCTGAAATTTGGTGCTGGGTTCTTAGTTATTCCCAACTTTGGATTATAAAATGCCTCAATGGTACCAATATTTTCCCAGTAACCATCATACAGATAAGCCTGAACCTGCAGACAAAAATAAGGACCGTTCTGAAAGGTAACCCTTCCCTCCCTCCTGCCTTGAGGCAACCCATCCTGTCTAGGCTTTCTAGCATGATGTTCTTAGGCAGCACTTACATAATCTACAAATATGCACTCCGATGCAATTGTTTAGATAATAGTAGGTTTTTCAAAAAAGAAATGTGAGGCATCAACTTATGGAGTATGACATTTGTGTGAAAGGGCTATATGATATTTTTTATTAAAAAAGAAACATCAGCAAACCAAAGAAAACAAACTAGCTAAAAGATTAAATAATCTTTGCATGCCTTCTTTCCAATACTTGTTGCGCCTGGAACGACCTCACTTCCAAAGTCATTAGCTCCGGGAAATTGTTCACGGAGGAGCTGAAGCATGAAAACAAGCTCAAAGCCTGGTGTCTTCATCTTCAGGAGCTAGACAGCAAATTGGTGGTTAAATCCACCGGTGCCACCACTGAATATCTCAGTGTAGCATCCAGCTCCCCGGCCTTCTCCAGTGGCAGCCCCCGAGGCCAAACAGACGGCTACCCAAATTGCACGAACGGGTTCACGACTGTCCAGTTAGGATCGGCGTGGCTGTACTGCAACAGCACGGCGCCTCCCGGGCACTGGTCCAGATCGACATCCAAGTGTGCGGTGAGGTTTCCGCCGAGGACGGCGTTGCTCGCGTCAGCGTCGTAGATGACCTGCACCCCGCGTTGCACGGCGAAGAGGGTCACCGTGGCCTTGCGCACCGAGCCCCGGGCTAGAAGGAAAGCGACAGAGCGGAATCCGAGGCGAGCCTGGTCGGCGAGCGTGAGCAGCACGGCGCCAGGGTGGGACCAGTGCGCGGGGGTCACCTCGCGACGGCGAGGAATTGCCACCCGGGAGCCGCGCGTGGCGGGCGGTGCCATGGGGCGTGCGGCGACGCTGTGAAGACGATCCAGCAAGAGCCGTAGGAGGTCCGGGTGCGGCGGGGCACCTTGGACCAGATTACAGACGGGTACGAGAGGCGGCAGAGCGCGTCGTATCCTATCGGGTTTCACACGAGAGTCATCATCAAACGTGATAACCTGATAGGTTGGACTTTCGGCGGACCGTGACTCCGTGAACACGGGCTCATTGCTACGACCGGCATGACGAAAAAAGAGGGAAGAAATCTTCCTCTTTATTAGTAAGGTATAGATACTAGTCACTCTGTTTTCTTTACATATCACATCTGCTTTGTTCCCCATTCTTAACCATCCATTTCAACAAAAAAAATATAAAAATTCATGACATATATAAGATATCTGTATTTAGATTCACTATGAGTAATACTTTCATCATATATGAAAATCATATATTGTGAGAATATAAGAATCTTAAAAATGGATAATTGAAGATAGCAATGTTTAATTTAAAATAGAGTTAATATGACATGTAAAAAAAACGGAGGGATTATGTCAGCGAATAAATATCTACCTTCGTCATATTAAGAACACGCACACACTCCACAGACAATCATCCGGCACTCACGCACGCATGCACCCTCCGATCCGGCCACTCACACACGCATGCAATGTCCTAAGGTGCATGCAACCGAATCTACATGGTGCATGCAATCCAATCTAAAAAATTATTTTTCATATCTAAATATTTTTATCATATTTTATAAAATAAATAAATAAAAATGTATTTGAGATATTACCTCCTAAGAGGTAATAGATCGTGATCGTCCGATCAAATTAAATGAACGGCTCACAATCATTTTGATGTACCGTAGTAATTCTCACATATAAATAATATAATACTCCGGAAAGAAAGTAATTACTATGTATATTATAAACCGGATGGATATTGCCAACGTTAAACCTCTAGTCTGGGTGCACCCATGATGTCGACGTCCATACAGCCAACAGTAAGGATATATTTTCTTTAATTTGCCTTTTTTTTTCTTTTATCTTCTTGTGAAAATTATTTCCTTCAAATATTAGCATTGGTTGGCATAATATTAGTAGTGGATGTTATCTTTTCCTTCATGTTTCTTTTCTTCACATCAAAATAAAACGAGCCAAGCCTGATGAAAAAAAATTCATTCATATTATTACCTAACAATAAATCAAATGGAGCTGAAAGAATAACTTGAGGAGTGGCTCATCAGAGGGGGGGAGGGGGGGGGGGGGGGGGGGGGCGCTAGCGCAAGCAGTACCGAAGCCATCATCAGCACCTTATCCGGTATTCTTTTGGTACAATATAAATGAGGCCATGGCCCTGCATCATTGTATTATATATAAATCCTCTTTTGTCAAGGAGGGCACCTGCCGTACCGTTTTATGGGCCATGTCAAAGATACTCATATTCCTTTTCTTCCACAGGTTCCATACAATGTAAATGAGATACTCATATTCCTTTTCTTCCACAGGTTCCATACAATGTAAATGAGGTTCATTGAACCGCCTTCGATCTTGTTTTGACACCTTGCTTGCCACCTCATCTCTAGGCACGGCCTAAATCCCCCCTTATAGCCCTTTTAACTTTTCATGGCCCAGCTACAGATATTATGAAGTGACCCTAGTCAGTTCAACAGAAAATCACTAGCCCAGCCAGTCTTGCGCCACCTATCGGCCTTTAAATTGCTTCTCATCGGGCGGGATTGTGTCGGCCCATTTCGCGCTTCCTGCTCTCCTCAGTTGGCAAAGGAGCCAGCCAAACCAGCCACAGCTGCGCAGGTGCTCTATCCTCGACACCTTGGTGGGCTATGGGCCGCATGGCCCCACCAGCGCCAGCCAGGGGAGCAGCGCTGGCACTGCGTAAGAGCAATCATAGGAACATGTACAGTAGCCTTAACTAGAATTATATTAAATAAATAGAAGGATGACTTTTTTTTTGAAGCACAATGTCTCGTGTCAATTCTTGCCAGCTCGCTAGTCATAATACTTCACGTCAGTTTTATGTCTACGAGAATAATATATGAATGAAGAGTCATTTAAATTGGGTTCTTGCAGTAACTTTGTTTCACAATTTTTATCCAAAATTTTTATAAACGTTTGGTAAAAATACCTAATGAGTATTTTTTTTAAAAAAAAACTACTCCATATGTTCTAAATTATAAGTTGGTTTGTTTTTTTTTGGTACATGACACACACACACATAGCAAAATGAATGTACAAAAGTTAAACAACTTTTAGAATTGATGAATTATTGTATATGTTATGAATGACTGTAATATTAAGACTTGTTTGCATTAAAATTTTCATCAATCAAGTTTATTATTAGTTTAGGCATGGAAATATCACCTAAATTATGCATTTATGTGTTAATCTTGGTGTCTATTGGTACGTCTCTTGTTATATGACACGCTACATATTGTTTACGCACTTATATAGTGGCCCTAGGCGTTTAGTTTGACGAGCTTCGCCACTGGTTATGTTAGTTGCACACTGAAACTTTTCTATAAAAATATTTGGTTCTAACCGCTCTAGCGAAAGGGATGCACCCCTGTCTCTAGGGGCTATGGATGAAAATGGTACGGATATTTATTCGACCATTTATTCAACCGAATCCGTTTAGAGGTGTTCAGATCTGTCTGTATCCGAGTTCGGACATTCAATATCCGATACCATATACGTATCCGAATACTCAAATCGTATATTTATGATGTCGACATCCAATGGTATCTTATCCGGCATGGCTGACACTATCCGTATTCGAATCTGAATCCGATCAGAAATATAAAAATAAATGTAATATCGGTGATATCCGTTTGTATCCGATCCATTTTCATCTAGGCCCATTGCATAGATTTCATAATTAGCCTAACTCTTATCCAAGTCTAAATTGAACAATCCATATATGCATTTTGATGACTCCACATGAGCTACGCAACGGAGAAATCCAATATGCATTTTGGAGAGGTGCTATACGTTTTTTCCTGACATGCCAATTATGATCGTCAACAATTATATTTGCACAAGAAAATACAATTTTATTTTGACCCGTGAGTCGATGACACAACATAAGTACCCGGCCAGGTAGGTACACTGGAGTATACAATACAATGTTATATAATATAAATTTATTAGACGAGGGCTTAGAAGGATCGGATCATTGTTCAGGCGGGTTCATTCCGTCATTGCTGGATGGGAGCGCTAGCAACAGCCTCAGTAGTCTCAGAGGTGCAGCTGCTTGAGCACCAGCATTGAAAGTCGATACAGTAGCCGTCAAAGTTGGCGCTGCTTTCGTCTATGCATACATGATAGCAGAGGAGGTCGTCTACGAGTATAATACATACCCCTTTAAAATTGCCACTGAGGTGTTGGTCGACGCAAGACTCTGCATGGTTCAGATCCAGGCATGGAAATTTTATGCAACAAAATATATGTCAAAGGCGCATCAAACAACTTTTAGCAACAGATTAATTAATCAAATAACATCGTCGCTTGCAAACATGTAGTTCATGCATGTGCACACGTACATACCACCAGCTGCCATGGCGATGGGTAGGAGGAGGACGACCAGGAGGACGGCAGAAAGATTCATTTGGGAACGCACCGTTGCTTCTTATCTGGTGGAAGTTAGTACGTTGAAGAAGACTGAGCGAGCACATTGTGTTGTGATCGATCGAGTTTGGAGAAGTCTGTGGTGAATGGTGATCACTTGACTAAGAGTGAGCATATTATATACTCTTACCAAAAAAAAAAAAAAAAATCACTACCCAACAACGGGCAGATCCATCGGATTGCTGCTGCTAATTCTAGGACGGGGGAGAAAGCAACTCTAAAAATTATGGGCAGCACACGTAAGAGGTGACGTACTGACGTACGTAAGGTGCCAGGCTGTTAGCACGTACGTAACTTCTCGGTCGATCACTCTTGCATCCAGTCAACTGCTGGGGTACATAGCTTGATCATTCTTCTTCATCCAAACCGTATAAACCTCCAAAATGTTATAAGAGCATCTCCAGGAGTATAGGTTAAATTCTACTTGGCAAATCATATGATTTGCCAACTCCTGAAACGATATGTCAAGAAAAAAAAAAGTTCACCTTTAAGAGTTTGACAATTTTGACTTGGTAAAATTAAAAGCCTCACTAACAAAACAAAAAAGCCCGCTAACAGAACGAATAGTCCCGCTAAACGAACTAAATATATATTAAACTTATTAGTTTTTATAGTACATAATTAGTATTATTAGAAAAAATTTAATGTAGTTTTTTAATAAATTTATTTAGAGATATAAATGTTATACATATTTTCTACAAATTGAGTCAAATTTATGGTACGCACTACCAACATTGACACTATTTTAGGGACGGAGGGGTATATATATGCATATAACAAACTCAGGCCCTGTTATTCACCACCAAATACCAAAAGTCCCATCACATCAATGTTTAGACACATACATGAAAGCATTAAATGTTGATAAAAACTGAAATTTATTTGACATCTTCGCCAAATGTTGTGAGACGAATCTTCTAAGTCTACTTAAGTCATGATTGGACACATATTACAGAAGTTTGCACGTTGCTACAACAAAAGAAAAAAAATACAAAATGAGCAATCTAAACAACCCCCTCATATAACAAGACTTACGTACGCGATATCTTGAGAGCTTATTGTCTTGGCTAACGATCGATGTTAGTTCTTTGTGAAATTTTTTATTTTGGTCCTTTTTTAAAACTTTTTTCACAAATACACCCCTCACAAAACTTTCGCAAAAAATAGGACAAAAGTTCGGCGTTGTTGCACCTGATGCCGAGGTCTACGGCTTGGTGTCGTGTCAGTGACCGCCGAGCACCTGCTACGTCAGCGACGACCACGGTCGCAATTTTAAAGCACGTATGTGGGCTTCAAGACCTCGGCGTCACGTCAGTTAACACCGAGTAGCAGTTCTCGGCGTCACCCAACTCAACGCTGAGGTTTGGCACTTAAAGGCCCACACTCTCAACGCTAAGCTAGTTAACGCCAAGCCACACACCTCAACCGTGGCCCCCCGTTTCCTCCACCGTTTCCATTCTGTCTTTCCCAACCATCGGCCTCTCTCCCCTCCACCCTCACGAACCCTAGCCACCTAATGCAGCTCTAGGGCGGCTGGATCTGACTTGGTGACACATCTTCGAGGTAATGTTGGTTCCCCTCTTCCATCTTGACCCCGTAGATTTGTTTTTTTTTCTTAGAACGTGCTGTCCTAAGGGTATGGGGGTATGGCATGTTTGTATATGTATGGTGTACTGTATGCATGCTGTTCCATGTTGATTTTGCTATTTATTTAGGTTTGATTCGCTAAGTTATGGTTAGGTTGTCATTTGGGCCTTAGGGCATTAGGCCATTAGGGTTTATTGTTGTTTCTCTAGGATGGTAGTAGTTTGGATTAAACTATGCCTATAATACTAGTTGCTAGGACTAGTTTGATGGTAGTTGGTGTTCTATGGCAAACTTAGTATAATTTAATATTGATTTAACGTGTATGCCTGATTGGTTACTGAGTCCGCTTTTATTAAATTATATGAGCTTCCATTAAACTACATTGACTGACGTCTCCCCAATACTCTGCCTCCACTCGTTTTGCCTCCTAAGTAATCATCGTCCATGTCATCCTCCATTGGCACTGTATTCTCATTGGCAACCACCGGCGATGGTGCCACAAGTGGATTAGCAGGACCGACAGAGTGCACCGGATTATCTCCCACTTGAACAAAAGCGGGAGCAGCAGCCTGATAGAGGTGCGAGAGCATGGGCCAACCACCTCCATCTACTTCGTCGTCCACCTTCTTTTTCCCTCGCCTAGCTTCTGCAAGCGCTGCAGCGTCATGGACACTACTAGTGTCTACTTCACCTGTATGGAAGACGAGATCACTTGTTCCGCATTTGCAAGCAAGAAGCCATAAAATGTAATTCGTTGCTTCCCAACTCACCCTTCGGTGAAAGCCCTAGTTTGGTTTGGTAATTGATGAACTAAGTACTAACCTACTTGGTAAGCGTTGTGCATAAGATAGGTTTAGTACATTGGCCAAGATGAGAAGCATGCAAGTTCATGGAGTGACGAATAAGATGGACTTAAAATATGAAGATCAAGTGGCTCATCCTTGGAAGAAAAGAAGAAAGGCAAAGAAAAGGAGATAAAGGCAAGGTATAAGAAATATGTCTCTTTGTTTTGGTGATCAAAACACTTAGAAGAGTGCGATCACATTTAAGATAGATGGCTGTACTATAAAGAGGTGAAATGCATCGCTAAGTCGGTCATCAAGTGCTCCTAAGTTGCATATTCTTTTGCAACCTGCCGTCGTGGAGGGGCTGAGTGGGGATGGCTACAGCAGGGCCGTCTCCAGAAATTTGGGGCCCATATGCGAAATGTGACTTGAGGTTTTAAAATTCAAAACTTAATGTTATCTAATACAAATAAGACATCTTTGCACTCAATTATATAAACTTAATATATGTTATTTTGCGCAATGTTGAAAACCAAATAATAGTAAATTTAAGACAGAAAAGATAGTACTACCATTATTCTACTGAAAAGCACCTGCTGCTCGCCGCGAAGAGGTACAGCATGCGGAGGCTGTCGGCGATCTGCGAGCGCGTCCTTTGCCGGTGCATCGACGTCGACAGTGTGGCGGCAACACTGGCGATGGCCCAACGGCACGGTTTCCACAAGCTCAAGGAGGCGTGCTTCCAGTTTGCGTCGGATCCAGTGAACTACGGCTTCGTGCTGAAGAGCAAGGGATATGATGAGCTCTGGTTCTCCTCGGATACTTCCTCTGTGGAGAAAGATTTAAGGGCAAAGTACCGTCAGAGAAGCGAACAACGTCGTGACGAATCGAATGCAAGAGCTAGATTTGCTCTTTAACCTCATCGTCACCGATGGAGAATTGTACTATAACTTTAATAATGAATCATTAGTTATAATGTAGTTATTTGTGCTGTCACATGTAGCGTGTTTGAATGTTTTGCCTCATTATGCTTCTAATCACTCTGTTTTTTTATACATCACATTTGCTTTGTTCCAAATCAAATATTGGTATCCTTAATCGTCCATTTCAAAAAAAAAAAAATCATGACATATATAAGATATATGTCTTTAGATTCACTATGAGTAATACTTTCATCATATATGATTCATGTGTTGTGAGAATATAATAATCTTTAAAAATAGACAGTCAAAGATAGTAATGTTTAATTTAAAATAGAGTTAATGTGACTTGTTAAAAAGAACAAAGAGGGATTATGTCAGAGCAACTCCAGCAAGTTGGTTATTCTTGTTGTGATGTTATTTTAGAATTTTAAGTAACGAAAGGTAAACTCGTATAGATGTGCTATTTGATTTTGTAAAATAGAAAGTTGACTATCTCTTAATTTGTGTTGGCCATATATTTTTTTTATCAATGGCATTCACCTAACTTTATTGAAAGCTTAACCAATCGTTACTGGGGGATACCAGTTTTACAGGAACGGCCCGAAAGAGTTTCAAACATGACAGCAGACTATAACGACCAACTCTAAACGAACTTAGTCTGAAAATAGAGCCACGCACACAAGCTCTATCCTGGGGCAAGTACTACCAAGAAGCTCTAACCAACAGACAAAAGAAACAAAACGACAGTAGCAACCACATTTTAAACTGCACGTGACGTGTAACACCCGAAAAAAATCAATTTATTAAATAGAGATAAATTGATTTATTTATGTAATTGTTTGGCATATTAATCTAGTAAATAATAATTTTTGAGCAATTAAAATAAATCATAGGCAATAACGACATGTGGTGTTGCATTCATGCTGTCCAATATTTATTTGTACTGCTTGCACTTGAATTTGGTTTGAAAAGGAATTCAAAATCATATTGCTTATTTGAAAAATAAATTGTTTATAAAACAAAAAGAAAAAAAAGAGAAACCTCTCTATGCTCTCGGCCGAACAGGCCAACCTCTGCCTCCTTCAGCTAACGCGAGCAGGGCCAAAGCTGAGCGCTACCTCGTGCAGCTCAGCGAAGCTCTCCAATAGGTTGTCTCCCTCTCTCGTTTGGGGCCAGGACCTGCAGCACCGGCCCAAAGCGCATGCGCTGCCCACCTCTTCCCTCTTGCTGAAGCTGACCAGCCGAGCCCGCTGCTCTTAGACATCTTCTCCTTCCTTTGCCCGTGAACGAGCAGGACTCGTAGTCCGCCGCCTCCAAACAGAACGGCAACTGCCGTATCTCCCAAGTCCAGCACAGCTACGCCTCGCTCGTGCCAATATAAGTCGTCCAAGTACCCTGCCGTCCTCCCCACGAAGCCTAGAACGCGTAGCCGCCTTCAATCGCGCCGCCGCCACGTCCAATTCGTACAACAGAGCAGCTGCCGAGCAGAGCTTGCGCCGCCGCCATCGAAGTCGTGGCCTGGCACCTTCTTCGTCGCAATTGGAGTTTCCCCGAGGTTCGCATCGAGATTGTGAAGCGCCCAGAGCCTCCAATTTCTTTTCCCGTGCCTTTGCTGACCCCGGCGACGTACACAGGGAACAGCATCCGCCATTGCTGCCAAGAACGCCGACCCGGAGCTTCTTTGTCCAAATTGATCGTTCCCCGAGTTTCTTAGCAAGGTGATAAAGCTTCCTGACCCTTCTTTTCTCGTTTTAGAGCACTATAGATGCACGAGCATGTTCGCTGCCGCCATTACTCCGCCGTCGCGCTCGCTGCTTGCTATGGAGACCGCCAAAGCTCCAACCGTTACCCTAGATGGATTTGTCTTGGTCTCCTCTTTCTCCCCGAACAAATCCCACGCCAAACCGAGCACCCTAGCCCCGGCTTCACCGTCTCCGGCTAGCCGCCGGCAAGAAAGCCGCCGCAGACCACAGTAACCCGCCGGAGCTCCTCCCCTCCTATCTGTCTTCTAATCTGGTGTGTCCAGATTTGATCCAACGGTCGAGAAGGATCAATACCCCTTCGGTGTCACTTTTGCAAAAGAGCCCCTTAGCCTTTTAAAGTCTAAACCCGCGGTCCTCGGCGCCCGCAGCCGAATACGCCTTCCGTTTTAGAAAACGTATTCCATTAAATAGATTCAAAAATACGTTTTCCAGATATTTACAATTTTACCACTGATTTTGTTTTAGCTATAAAATCTCCGTTTTAGCTCCGATTTGATCCGTTCAAATTTCGTTAGATTCATAATTTCGTAATCTATCTAATGATGCTACTGTTACTCATGTTTTTAACTTTTAAAATTCGTGATTAGATTTAATCTATTATTTTATTAAAGTAAAACTTGTTTATTTCATAACTCTCCCGTTTGAACTCCGATTTTCGTGATCTTTATATCGTTGGAATCGTAGCGACGCGTAGATTATTTTTATGAACTTTTCAATCTATTTTTCTGCTGTTGGTGTACTGTTTCTAATTTACATCTTGTTTGCTTCGTGTATGATTGACTCGATGATTGTGTGGTGATTTTATGATCGAGTTCAGACGGTGAGCAATACGTTGGTGATCAAGAGTACGCTGAGGATCCAAGTTCTCAAGAGCACTTTGATCAAGGCAAGTATAGCATGGACCATCCTTGTTGCCTATTCACCTTAATCACTAAATTCATGATGCATGTGTCTACCTTGGCAACCATAGTATTTATTTCTAAGTTTTGATCACATGATCCTTGTTACCTATGAGATTGCATTTGAGTAGTGATGCTAGTGCTGGATGATGTCATGATCTTATGAACTTGATTAATTAGTTATGAAATAAAGTTTAAAAGATATTTTTTAGCAACATGGACTAAGGACTTAAGTGTAAGTATGACATCGGGACTTACAGCGCAACTATGAGGGTCATATGGCTCTGGCTTTAGTCAAGTATGAGGTTACTTTCTATCATGTTGTTAATCTTGAAAGGTTGCTTGCCGAGCTGGTTGTTTTGCGGCTCCTGTCTTTGTGTGTACTGCTGCGTGTGTGTGCCACTAGAAGGAGAGCTCTACCACCCCTTGCCATTGCGCCCGGATTGATTAGAGGCATGTTAGGAAGGCTTTTAAAAGACTTCATAGTGTACCCTGCCGCACTTCCTTGGTGAGGTGATATGGGAGTCATGACCCTTGACATATGGGAATCACGACTTATGGTGAAAGTGTGCAACCTCTGCAGAGTGTAAAACTGATATATCAGCCGCGCTCACGGTCACGAGTGGCCTTGGACGTCTTACAGGAACTTAACTAATTGAATATTGAATTTATTTGAAGTTTCCATTGATGTTTATTCCATATTAATTATCATGTTTATATGATCATGCAAATCTTTGTTCCTTAGAATATTCTATTGCTGCTACTCAAATTGCTAAAATATGATCAACTAAAAGCAACTGCTGTCAAACCAGTGTCATGCTTTATTTGAGCCTCATAAACCCGTGCTATTCTTGTTGAGTACGACATGTACTTACGCTTGCTTTATTTTTCATATTTGGATAAAAATCCCGGAATGGGTAACAGATAACTATGATGATTCTTCTGAGGATTACTAGGATTGTGTTCACCAGTCAACTACTTCCCTGTGAATTGGAGCTTCCGCGAGAGATTATAATTATTAGTCCGCTATTATTTATGTAAAGACTCTGTGATATTATTCGTTATATATTGAACCTTGTGATGGTACTATGTAATTTATCGCTTATGTGTGTGATTGATCTCTGGACGCACATAAGTTGGTTCATTCAATTTTATCCTTAAAATTAGGTGTGACATGACGTCAAGAGATTGATGACTTCATCTGTCTTCTTCTTTAGACTGGGTTTAACCGTTTAAGCATTGGCCTCCAGGATTTGGTTAGGGACAATAGCTTGAAGATCACCATCTGCGGTGAGCTCATCACCTTCTTATTGAAAACCACATCGTTCCTCGTCTTCTAAATTATCCACAACGCACCTGCACATATAAACAAATTGATTTTCCTCTTAATACATCTATTTTTTATGACAATCTCTTCAAAGAAATCCCTGCAGCATGTGGGCGATTTCATCCAGACAAGATTGACCCGGAGAAATGACTACACAAAAACTACAACTGGGCACTGAAAAAGTAAATGACCAGCTGATTCAATACTGTCACACACTAGACATTCAGGAGCTCCAGACCACTGTTCTTTCTTAGTTGCACTTTGGCCTGGATCCTATCATGGATTACCATCCAAATGAAGATCTTGACTAGGGTATATTGCATTTCCAGATGACCGACATTTCAATATCTCTAATCCCACCATTTGTTATCAATTTATACAGTGATTTGGATGTGTATTTTCTAGAGTTTTCCAATGCTGGTTTTGTAAAATAGTGTGGAATTCTTCTTTTTAGAGAGGTTTTCTATTTTACAAAATGGTAAATGCTAGAAATTTGATGTTAATTTTAGTCAAACTGTTGAAGTTGCTCTTTGCGAGTAAATATCTATCTCTGTACACACAAATCATATAGGATGTCCCACTAGCTGTATATCCATCTCCGTTCTGCCCGCCAGGGGCAACCGCGGGGGAAGGAGAGTGGCTGTTTCACTGGAATTGATCTTAGACTGATATAAGTTTGTTAATTAATTATTTATTAAAAACCCACTCATGCATATTACATAGGATGAAAATATATACATACAGGGTAGCTGGCAGATTTATCACCAGCAAATGAATATTGTGCTGTATGTAAATGAGTACCGTGATATGATATGTATAGAAGGAGAGAGTAAAGATAATCCATTAGATTAGTCTTAGCTTGCTCCCTTCGTTCCAAACGAGTATGGATTCTAATATATTAAACTTTTACCACATCTATAAAAAATATATTAGCATGTCAATATATTTTTTCTACAATTTGGTCAAAGTAAATCGAGTTTAAATTAGGACAAAGTGAAATGAAGCTAATTGTAAACAAGGCAGCTCAGTGACCATCACCTTCCCCTGAGGCTCCGGCATGACCCCGCCTCTCCAGATCAAAGTTCGTCAGCAGGTGGCTCTATATCAACTTAATCTTCATGTAGGCAAATGCCTCGCCGAGGCACCGGAGCCTTCCGGCGCTGAGGAAGGACACGTACGCTAACACTAGTACATAAAAGTTTAGCACAGTCATTTATAAACGCATTTCTACAGGTATTTTTTCGAACCGCCTGTGCTAAGGGCCAGTACAAATGGATTTGTACTGGTGGACTGGCGGTTCACATAAGAAACCGTATGTATAAATCTTTTACGAAAATCAGTTTTAAAAATAGCAAAATAGAAAAATTAAATCTGGAAAGGGTCCCACCGGCCAGCGCCCGCCTGTCTCTGTCGAAGAAGTCGCGACATTTTTCGTGCAAAATTCGCGCGTTACGTGGCCGGTGGGATTCGAACCCGTGACCTCTCTTCTCGCGCGTACCCCTCCGTATCACTGCATCACACTCTCACTTGTGACTATATCTCACTTCGGCTTCCCACATATTATAATAAACCGAGAGTAAATTAATTATTTGAGACACTAAATGAATACAACTACGAAGAAGCGCCGACAGGTCGGAACTCCTCCAGTACTCTACTCCTCTACTCTATCTCTCTACTTCTCTAAATAAGACTAGATCTAGAAGAACTAGTCTATTCTAATTGCTACATCTAACCCTAACTGGATATATTGAACTGAAGCTCAGGAATAGGGATTGCCTCTAGGGAGGGGGTCTGCCCCTTTATTTATAGCCCGGTAGGATAAACGTACGCCGTAGATCAAACCGACTTAACCAAGGGCCGAGATGACTCCTCAAAGGCAATGGAGGAAGACTCCAGAAGACGGGGCCCGAACCTAGCATGGAGGCGCCAGCCGGCCCTACCCTAGCGCCGGCCGGCCCCACCTGGAAAGGTTCGGGGCCCCAGTTGGTTCGGGTGTCTTCTAGATGCTTCCCACATCATGATAACGATGTTGTCCTTCGCGGATAAGTTTCGTGATGTTTAGGCACTTTAATCCCTCTTTTACGCTTTTCTGAATACTTCCTGAAAAATATAGAATATGCAAAACTCATAGAAATTAGTCATTTAAAACCTTAAACTAGTGTGTATTCATGTGTCCTTTCATGTCTAAAGTTCTAATAAAAGTTGACGTTATCCACCGTCAATAGCGAGCGCGGAGTCGACGCGGCCAGTGGCGACGACGACCCTGATAACCAGCGAGAGCTCGCGCACGGGCGCGAGGTCTGCGCGGCCACCGACGGGCCTGTGGAGGCCGAGGCCGGTGAACTTGCGCATGAATTGGACAGTGAAGGCCATGCTTGCGAGTTGGGCACATCCGCAGAGTCTGGATGATGGGCTTGGAGCGCTCCAGCGATATGAACTGGACGGAACGCCTGAGAGGACTCCAGCGGCATGAGACGTGGAGGCGGGGTGGCTTGGCGAGCGCCCGCGTCCCGGCCTCATGCTTGGAGAGCGCCTCCTCGAGGGCCATGATGTTGGCGTCATGCCGCTTCTCTTCGAGCTCCTGGATTTGTTGCGGGTACTCCGCTGGGAGAGACTCCTCGGCATAGATCTCCCTAATGGCAGCGGAATCGGCGGCGGAAGCGGTGGGTGCGGTCGTGACGCAGGCGGATACGTCGGGATCGCTGTAGGTGTACTCGGTCGCCGCCACATCGCCGGTGAACTGCTCCGGGCAGGCGAGGTCGGACTCGAGCACGGAGCCAAGGCACGACGACTCGGAGCCGAAGATGTCGATGGCGGAGAAGGCGAGGTCGCGCTCCTCCTGGAATGTGGGCAGGCTGCTTGAACAGCCCGCCCCAGTTGTCGGCGACTATAGATCACGCCTTGAATTGCTGCTCGTCGGAGCCGTTGCCTCGCCCGCCCCAGTTGTCAGCGACTATGTCAGCACCGACGATAGTGCTTTGGATCGGAATGGAGACGCCCCGGGAAGAATCCCGCACGGCGTCCTGCTTGGCGTCGAACTTGTCGAACAGCTTACGGAGTTTGTGGAGTTCGTTGAGGATGAGTTGGGTGTCAAGGGGATTCATGGTCAAGAGACAATCGATGAGAAGGATAGTTCGAGCAATAGGAACCAAGGACCGGTGTCTCTGATACCAGATGTTAGCAACCTGGTAGCTGGAGTGATAGAGAGAGAGGTAGGAAAACAGAGAATAGCAGAGGAAGTAGGATTCTAGAGGAAGAAGATGAATAGTAGGAGGAGTTCTAGAGGAAGGGGATAAACCTGTTGGTTCTGTAACGTTTCCTCCTGTTCCACTCGTGGCCTTGGCCATTTGTAGTCTCCCATCTGAACATGCCTCGGCTGGCGCAAGGCCCATAGCTCGTGTGGAGGCCCAATAGTAGCCGATCCCTAACAGACTCGCACACACTCCACACACACACACACTCATCCGGCACTCACGCACGCATGCACCCGCCGATCCGGCCACTCACACACGCATGCAGCAGTGTCCTAAGGTGCATGCAACCAAATCTACACGGTGCATGCAATCTAATTAAAAAAATTATTTTTCATATCTAAATATTCCTTTTTATTATATTTTATAAAATAATTAAATAAGCAAAAATGGAGGTAATATCTGATCATGATCGTCCGATCAAATTAAATGAACGTCTCACAGTCATTTGGATATATCGTAGCAATTCTCGCATATAAATGATATAATACTCCGGAAAGAAAGTAATTTACTCCATATATTATAAACTGGATGGATATTGCCAACGTTAGGAAAACCTCTAGCCTGGGTGCATCCATGATCTTGACGTCCATAGAGCCAACAATAAGGATATATTTTCTTTGATTTGCTCTTTTTCTTCTATCTTCTTGTGAAAATTATTTCCTTCAAATATTAGCTTGGTTGTCATAATATTAGTAGCGGATGTTATCTTTTTCCTTCATGTTTCTTTTCTTCACGTCAAAATAAAACGTGCCAAGCTTGATGAAAAATATTCATTCATATCTATACCTAATAATAAATCAAAGGGCTACGCCTCCGCCCAGACGTCCGGACGGACATGCTGGTCTGGACGCCGGACTGCTCCAGCCAGCTAGTGCATGCATGCATATGATTTTTAGAGTTTAAAAGGCTAAATCTCCTAAACCAAGCAACATAACTAAAATCCGATTGCACCACCGTATTTCTTACAATTAATTCTTCAAAACAAGACCCCACATGGATATATTTTGATAAAAAATTCAACATATATAACATCCTGATATATTTTTGCAACACTCCTATGAAACACCTACAACATACGTCTAAAACCAATAAAACACTGAATAAAGACTTTTGCAACATACATATTCCACCCCGCTATGAAGCAAAGAAGGTAAGAAAGATGAACATGCGAGCAGAGGGGCAATGACGGTTGATGGGAAGATCGAGGTCTCGCCGGCTGGGGCAGAGAATGGTTACTGCCGGTGGCGGATCTCCCAATCCGACTAATCGTCATGAAACATGCATATGAAACCTAACGGCAACACCAGATCTAATTTTGAAACATTCAGATACAACAATTATAATATATGTATGAAACTACTGAAACACTCGAATACGTGTGTATGAAACATTTAGAAAAATACCTGCAAACACTTGGAAACCATTTACAAATATACACAACATTCAGATAAAATAGTTGGAACAATACATATGAAACATATGCAACATCCAAATAAAACAATTGCAAACATTCACTTAGAAAATGAGATGAAACATTATAAACATACATTTAAAACATAGGTCCAAAAAAATAAAACATTTTAAATAATACTTGCAACATGTATTTTAAAACACTTGCAACATATGCAATATTTTTATCTACTTATATAACATACCTATAAAGAAAGAAAAAATAAATGCTAAAAATAAAAGGATAAGAAGGAAATGGGAAAAAAGAGAAAAGAAAATAAAACAAAAAGAAAGAAAAAGAAAAAGGAAATGAAAGAAACAAAAACGAAAAAGAACAAAAAAAAAGGCGCAGGGGCGAGCTGCCCACGTGCTAGGAGTAAAGCGAGCGGGACGCGCCTCTGGCCGGACGACCAAAGTGTATACGTCTAAAAAAAGATGAAAAATTTTAAGTAACGCTTGTAATATATATCTGAAACAATTGTAACACATGTAACATCACCAATCTACTTTTATCACATACACAAAGAAATAAAAAATATATAAATATGTTACAAGAAAATGAAAATAAAAAATAAAAAGAAAAAAGAAAAACGAAAAAAAAACACGCAGCGCGCGGGGGCGAGCGGCATGCGGCTCGCGCGTCGGCGCGGGGGTTGGTGGAGGCGAGCCGCCGCGCCGGACGCCTGGCCTAAGCATTACCGTAAATCAAATGGAGCTGAAAGAATAACTTGAGGAGCGGCTCATCAGAGAGAGGGCGCGAGCGCAGGAGCAGATACCGAAGCCATCATCAACACCTTATCCGGTATTCTTTTGGTACAATATAAATGAGGCCATGGCCCTGCATCATTGTATTACATATAATCCTCTTTTGTCATGGAGGCCACGTGCCGTACCATTTTATGGGCCTTGTCAATCAAAGATACTCATATTCCTCTCCTTCTATAGGTTCCATACAAATGTAAATGAGGATTCCATTGAACAGCCTTCGATCTTGTTTTGACACCTTGCCTGCCACCTCATCCCACCAGTTGGCAAAGCACGTAGGGTCATGTTGTCTCAGTTGCACACTGAAACTTTTCTATGAAAATATTTGGTTCTAACTGCTCTAGCGAAAGGGCACAATAAGGAGAGATGCACCCCTGTCTCTCCAGGACCCATTGCATAGATATCATCATAATTAGTCGAACTCTTATCAAAGTCCAAATTGAACGATCCATATATGCATTTTGATGGCTCCACATGAGCTAAGCAATGGAGAAATCCAATATGCATTTTGGAGAGGTGCTATACGTTTTTTCCTGACATGCCAATTATGATCGTCAACATTTATATTTGCACAAGAAAATACAATTTTATTTTGACCCAGTCGATGACACAACATAAGTAAGTAGCCGGCCGGGGTAGGTACACTGGGATCATTCTGTCATTGCTGGATCGGGAGCGCTAGCAACAGCCTCAGTAGTCTCAGAGGTGCAGCTGCTTGAGCACCAGCATTGAAAGTCGATACAGTAGCCGTCAAAGTTGGCGCTGCTTTCGTCTATGCATACATGATAGCAGAGGAGGTCGTCTACGAGTATAATACATACCCCTCTAAATTGCCACTGAGGTGTTGGTCGACGCAAGACTCTGCATGGTTCAGATCCAGGCATGGAAATTTTATGCAACAAAATATATGTCAAAGGCGCATCAAACAACTTTTAGCAAAAGATTAATTAATCAAATAACATCGTTAGCTGCTTGCAAACATGTAGTTCATGCATGTGCACACGTACATACCACCAGCTGCCATGGCGATGGGTAGGAGGACGACGACCAGGAGGACGGCAGAAAGATTCATTTGGAAACGCACCATTGCTTCTTATCTGATGGAAATTAGTACGTTGAAGAAGACTGAGCGAGCACATTGTGTTGTGATCGATCGAGTTTGGAGGAGTCTGTGGTGATCACTTGACTAAGAGTGAGCATATTATATACTCTTAACAAAAAAAAAAAAAAAAAAAAAAATTCACTACCCAACAACGGGCAGATCCATCGGATTGCTGCTGCTAATTCTAGGACGGGGGAGAAAGCAACTTTAAAAATTATGGGCAGCACACGTAAGAGGTGACGTACTGACGTACGTAAGGTGCCAGGCTGTTAGCACGTACGTAACTTCTCGGTCGATCACTCTTGCATCCAGTCAACTGCTGGGGTACGTAGCTTGATCATTCTTCTTCATCAAAACCGTATAAACCTCCAAAAAGCTATAAGAGCATCTCCAAGAGTATGTTAAATTCTACTTGACAAATCGTGTGATTTGCCAACTCCCGAAACGATATGCCAAGAAAAAAAAAGTTCACCTTCAAGAGTTTGGCATTTTTGACTTGCTAAAATTAAAAGCCCCGCTAACAAAACAAAAAAGCCCGCTAACACAACGAAGAGCTCCGCTAAACGAATTAAATATATATTAAATTTATTAGTTTTTATAGTACATAATTAGTATTATTAGAAAAAATTTTAATGTAGTTTTTTAATAAATTTATTTAGAGATATAAATGTTATACATATTTTCTACAAATTGAGTCAAATTTATGGTACACACACCAACGGTGACACTATTTTAGGGACGGAGGGGTATATATATGCATAGAACAAACTCAGGCCCTGTTATTCACCACCAAATACCAAAAGTCCCGTCACATCAATGTTTAGACACATACATGAAACATTAAATGTTGATAAAAACTGAAATTTATTTGACATCTTCGCAAAATGTCGTGAGACGAATCTTCCAAGTCTACTTAAGTCATGATTGGACACTTATTGCACAAGTTTGCACGTTGCTACAACAAAAAAAAAATACAAAATGAGCAATCTAAACACTCCCTCATATAACAAGACTTATGTACGCGATATCTTGAGAGCTTATTGTCTTGGCTAACGATCGATGTTACTTCTTTGTGAATTTTTTTATTTTGGTCCTTTTTAAAAAACTTTTTTCCCAAATAGACCCCTCACAAAACTTTCGCACAGAAGAAGTTCAGCGTCGTTGCACCTGATTCCGAGGTCTGCGGCTCGGTGTCGTGTCAGTGACCGCCGAGCACCTGCTACGTCAGTGACGACCACGGTCGCAATTTTAATGCACTGTATGTGGGCTCCAAGACCTCAGCGTCACGTCAGTTAACACCGAGCAGCAGTCCTCGGCGTCACCCAACTCAACGCTGAGGTCTGGCACTTAAAGGCCCACACTCTCAACGTTAAGCTAGTTAACGCCAAGCCACACACCTCAACCGTGGCCCCTTTTTCCTCCACCCCTTCCATTCTGTCTTTCCCAACCATCGGCCTCTCTCCCCTCCGCGCTCACGAACCCTAGCCACCTAATGCAGCTCTAGGGCGGCTGGATCTGACTTGGTGACACATCTTCGAGGTAATGTTGGTTCCCCTCTTCCATCTTGACCCCATAGATTTGTTTTTTTTCCTTAGAACGTGCTGTCCTATGGGTATGGTGGTATGGCATGTTTGTATATGTATGGTGTACTGTGTGCATGCTGTTCCATGTTGATTTTGCTATTTATTTAGGTTTGATTCAGTAAGTTATGGTTAGGTTGTCATTTGGGCCTTAGGGCATTAGGCCATTAGGGTTTATTATTGTTTCTCTAGGATGGTAGTAGTTAGGATTAAACTATACCGATAATACTAGTTGCTAGGACTATTTACCATGTTAGTCCACTACACCACAACACTTAATCAGCATCGGACGTCTGTTGCTAAAGCAAATAATTACCGTTGGACGGTCTGTTGCTAAATATTCTCCTCTGATCATCCGTTGCTAATATTGAGTACTTCGATGGATCGTCCGTTGCTATAACTATTTTGTTTTTGCGTTAGACGATCCGTTGCTATTTGACACAACCTGAGTCGGATCGTCCATTGCTAAAGTATGCATTGGCACGATGTTTTTTTCCCGATCCCGCAAAAATTTTGGGCCAAAACGCTGTAAACCCTAAGTCACCACGCCAAAGGTAAAAAAAAACAAAACAAAACAAAAACAGCCCTCACTCTCTCACTCAGCACCCGCCGCTGCCCTACACTCACGCCGCCACCTGCACGCGCCGCCGCCCCGGCTGAGCCCAACCGCCGGCCGGCCGGCCGCCCTCAGCCCCTGCCCCTGCCGCCACCGGCCCCAGCCCCTCCCCCTGCCGCCGCCGGCTGCTAGCCCGGCCCAGCCGCCGCTGGCTGCCGGTCTGTTGTAGCTGTTGCCGGCCTCCGGTCCATCCCTGCCCCACCGGCCAACATCCACCCGGCTACTGGGCGAAGGTCCCGGGAGCACCCTCCTTTGCATCGTCTATAGTCTACTAGCTCCTACCAGGCACCCCACGCTGGCAGGTCCCTCTGCAGCTCGCCAACCCAAATCTTAAGGTAAACTGCTTTATCTGAAATGGATGCAAATAAAGGCAACGGATGGCACCTAGCATTCGATATGCAGGATCTATTATTGGGTTCTTGACTTCGTCTGTTTCTTTTTTTGGGGGGAAATTGTTTTTAGCCTCAAGCTTGCTTGTTGTATTGGTTGTTTCACCTGAAAGGAGAGGGACCAGGTGCTTTGTCAATTTGTACGGCATTTGTGGACTGAAAGAAATA
This sequence comes from Eremochloa ophiuroides, assembly GCA_038502445.1. NCBI lineage: Eukaryota > Viridiplantae > Streptophyta > Magnoliopsida > Poales > Poaceae > Eremochloa > Eremochloa ophiuroides. Next base: position 6,538,395 of record JAHLJS010000004.1, on the reverse strand, counting down.
GAGTCGGAGAGGGAGAAAGGAGATGGAAACTAGAGCGAGACAGCTTATATTGTGTCTTTGCAAACTGAGTCATGCTGATGCTAGAAACCATCCTAATTTCTCGATTAGGAGCACCTAGCAGGATCTATTTTTGATTTGCATTGCAAGTTATTGGTCAATAGGTCTTGGGAATTTTTTTTTTCAGCCTCAATAGGTCACATATGGCTCCATTAGGTAGTGCCTGCTGCTTCAAGTGTGATAGGCTTTAGCTAAGTTAGCTGATATGTAGTGGAATCTATAGCTACTAGTGTCACAGGCAAGCAGGAGATTTAAGTTAGCATGGCTTTAAGTTTGGCTTGTTTTGCAATGATTTTTAATGGCATAGGATATATTAGCTCAAGTATTAGCTTCAATTTGTCATGGACAGCAGGAAAATACATGTGGATCTCATGTAAAAATATATGCTATTGTAGGTTACCCACTTGCAGACCATGTTCAAATCATCCTGTACGAGCAAACGTCATTGAGTGAAACGTCATCCAAGAGAGGTAAGCATCAAGCTGATCGTTTACTTCTGCGCTCCACTTTGATTCATTGTGTAAATTGTTTCATTTTTACTAGCCACCTGTTCTTAGGGTAAAGGAGGTGCCTACAAGCATTTGAAGTTTTCTAGACATCTAAGACAATCATAGCAGCTACCGTTGATAACTAAGAAGTTATTGGTCGAAGGAACTTGTGAAAGGTAAGATTTATTTATTTATCCAGTTTGCGTTCATGAATGGCTGATTACCTTGTTCCATGCTTCTGATGTGCCTCGTGGATATTTTGTTATCTGATGTTTTAGTGTAAAAATATATATAAAGAATGCTGCTTGATCTCCCCACCAAGGTCTATGGATAAAACATGGATTGAGAATGAGCCTAGGTACACACAAGAACTATTTCTTATCTGCTTAGACCTAATGTAGTTAACATGGAATTTAACATAATCTAGCCCATGTAGGCACACCAAGGCATATATACAAGGTGTGAATGGTTTCATAGCTTATGCATTTAAAAATTCAGCGATAGGAAACAAGATATTATGCCCTTGCAGAAAGTGTGCTAACTCATTTTGGAGAGAGGCGTGTGATATACGTGAACACTTGATTTGTGATGGGTTTCTAAAGTGGTATACAACATGGAACTTCCATAGAGAAGCTAGTTATGTGAATCCTGGGAACAGTGATGGTGCTTGTCCTTGTGGAAGAGTTTGAAGATGATGAAATATCTGAATTGCTTAGGGACCTAGCTGGTGGTTTAGATGATGGAGGGGATTTTGAAAGATGACGGGTCTAATGATGACTTACAAGCCCTCCAAAAGTTGGTATAAGCCAATAGCCAAGAGTTGTACCCTACTTGCAAGAAATATAAGAAACTACGTTTCTTGATTTGATTCTTCAAAACATGCACTTGTAACCTTCTCAACCTCACGCAAATTTTATACTTAGTGATTTAATAGCTGCTCAACCTAGGATTTATCCATTTCTCATATAAGTGCATCATCTACCAGGCTGGGAGTGAGGTCATTTTATTTGCCATGTCGAGTGATGAAAAAGTGGCTAAGGCAACTGTTGTTTCAGTTAATCCAAACAATAAGCTAGCGGATCAGTCTCTTGGAATGAAATTTTGTGAAGTCATTGTGAATGTTGTCCTCAGACGTGAAACATTAGTGCCATGCCCTTATGCTGAAATCAAGACTCTAGGTGATGCTGTAAAGATGCCCGTGGCTTGGCCATTTAATCGAGTAATGTCCGCTTGATTTTGTTCTCTTTTTCTTTTGATATATGTGTTGAATAACTACAGTTTCTAATTAATTATACTTGTGACAGCTGAAGGTTTGTAGTCAGCAACCAAGATCTTCTCAGGGTGTTGCTGGTTCTCAGAGATCTTCGCAAGGTGCTGCAGGATCATTTCAGAGACGCTGACGGTGCTAGCTAGCTTGTTTGCAGGAAGGGTGCTAGGAGTGATTTTGTTGCAGGATCCTCTCATGAGGTTGTTGGTAGAGACTTGTTGATAGGAAGCTATTGAATTATCTTACGGTGAACTGGATGCTCACTTCGAATGCTTTTGGACTAGAATTTGGAAGTTTTAGTTTTTGGACTCAACCTAGTAGTGCATCAGTTTGATCGATGTTCGATAACTTTTGGATGATGGACTTTGCTCAACAAGAAAACAATGTTTGCTTCCTATGCAACCTCTTGACAATAGCTAAATTTGTATTCGGCTACTATATGTGAATGACAATGTGATTAATGTGCTCATTTGTGTATGTCATTCAATATTGTTTTGGTTGTGAATCTTTACTCCAGTTTAAAATGCATGTGGATATTTTTTTTACCTATTTAATTGATTTCTATGGACTATCTGTTGCTAAAGGTTTTCAAAGCACTAATAGGCTGTCCGTTGCTAATAGTAAGACCCTCGCACTGTCCGTTGCTAAATAACTCCAACAGGCTGTCCATTGCTAAACTGTGGACCCTCGAACTGTCCGTTGGTAAATATATTGTCCGTTGCTATATATACAGCAACGGCATCACGAGCATCGGCAGAGGTCCGTTGCTATAGCATTTAGCAACGGACAGTCTATCGTTGTAGACCCTTTTAGCAACTTTCCGTCTATTGCTGTTTAAAGGTTGTGGTGTAGTGGTCTTTGATGGTAGTTGGTGTTCTATGGCAAACTTAGTATAATTTAATATTGATTTAACGTGTATGCCTGATTGGTTACTAAGTCTGCTTTTATTAAATTATATGAGCTTCCATTAAACTACATTGACTGACGTCTCCCCAATACTCTGCCTCCACTCGTTTTGCCTCCTGAGTAATCATCGTCTATGTCATCCTCCATTGGCACTGTATTCTCATTGGCAACCACCGGCGATGGTGCCACAAGTGGATTAGCAGGATCGACAGAGTGCCCCGGATTATCTCCCACTTGAACAAAAGCGGGAGCAGCAGCCTGATAGAGGTGCGAGAGCATGGGCCAACCATCTCCATCTACTTCGTCGTCCACCTTCTTTTTCCCTCGCCTAGCTTCTGCAAGCGCTGCAGCGTCATGGACACTACTAGTGTCTACTTCACCTGTATGGAAGACGAGATCACTTGTTCCGCATTTGCAAGCAAGAAGCCATAAAATGTAATTCGTTGCTTCCCAACTCACCCTTCGGTGAAAGCCCTAGTTTGGTTTGGTAATTGATGAACTAAGCACTAACCTACTTTGTAAGCGTTGTGCATAAGATAGGTTAAGTACATTGGCCAAGATGAGAAGCATGCAAGTTCATGGAGTGACGAATAAGATGGACTTAGAATATGAAGATCAAGTGGCTCATCCTTGGAAGAAAAGAAGAAAGGCAAAGAAAAGGAGATAAAGGCAAGGTATAAGAAATATGTCTCTTTGTTTTGGTGATCGAAACACTTAGAAGAGTGCGATCACATTTAAGATAGATGGCTGTACTATAAAGAGGTGAAATGCATCGCTAAGTCGGTCATCAAGTGCTCCTAAGTTGCATATTCTTTTGCAACCTGCCGTCGTGGAGGGGCTGAGTGGGGATGGCTACAGCAGGGCCGTCTCCAGAAATATGGGGCCCATATGCGAAATGTGACTTGGTTTTAAAATTCAAAACTTAATGTTATCTAATACAAATAAGACATCTTTGCACTCAATTATATAAACTTAATATATGTTATTTTGCGCAATGTTGAAAACCAAATAATAGTAAATTTAAGACAGAAAAGATAGTACTACCATTATTCTACTGAAAAGCACCTGCTGCTCGCCGCGAAGAGGTACAGCATGCGGAGGCTGTCGGCGATCTGCGAGCGCGTCCTTTGCCGGTGCATCGACGTCGACAGTGTGGCGGCAACACTGGCGATGGCCCAACGGCACGGTTTCCACAAGCTCAAGGAGGCGTGCTTCCAGTTTGCGTCGGATCCAGTGAACTACGGCTTCGTGCTGAAGAGCAAGGGATATGATGAGCTCTGGTTCTCCTCGGATACTTCCTCTGTGGAGAAAGATTTAAGGGCAAAGTACCGTCAGAGAAGCGAACAACGTCGTGACGAATCGAATGCAAGAGCTAGATTTGCTCTTTAACCTCATCGTCACCGATGGAGAATTGTACTATAACTTTAATAATGAATCATTAGTTATAATGTAGTTATTTGTGCTGTCACATGTAGCGTGTTTGAATGTTTTGTCTCATTATGCTTCTAGTCACTCTGTTTTTTTATACATCACATTTGCTTTGTTCCAAATCAAATATTGGTATCCTTAATCGTCCATTTCAAAAAAAAAAATCATGACATGTATAAGATATATGTTTTTAGATTCACTATGAGTAATACTTTCATCATATATGATTCATGTGTTGTGAGAATATAATAATCTTTAAAAATAGATGGTCAAAGATAGCAATGTTTAATTTAAAATAGAGTTAATGTGACTTGTAAAAAAGAACAAAGAGGGATTATGTCAGAGCAACTCCAGCAAGTTGGTTATTCTTGTTGTGATGTTATTTTAGAATAGATGTGCTATTTGATTTTGTAAAATAGAAAGTTGACCATCTCTTAATTTGTGTTGGGCATATATTTTTTTTTATCAAAGGCATTCACCTAACTTTGTTGAAAGCTTAACCAATCGTTACTGGGGGATACCAGTTTTACAGGAACGGCCCGAAAGAGTTTCAAACATGACAGCAGACTATAACGACCAACTCTAAACGAACTTAGTCTGAAAACAGAGAGCCACGCACACAAGCTATATCCTGGGGCAAGTGCTACCAAGAAGCTCTAACCAACAGACAAAAGAAACAAAACGACAGTAGCAACCACATTTTAAACTGCACGAGACGTCAAGAGATTGATGACTTCATCTGTCTTCTTCTTTAGACTGGGTTTAACCGTTTAAGCAGTGGCCGCCAGGATTTGGTTAGGGACAATAGCTTGAAGATCACCATCTTCGGCGAGCTCATCACCTTCTTGTTGAAAACCACATCGTTCCTAGTCTTCTAAATTATCCACAGCGCACCTGCACATATAAACAAATTGATTTTCCTCTTAATACATCTATTTTTTATGACAATCTCTTCAAAGAAATCCCTGCAGCATGTGGGCGATTTCATCCAGACAAGATTGACCCAGAGAAATGACTACACAAAAACTACAACTGGGCACTGAAAAAGTAAATGACCAGCTGATTCAATACTGTCACACACTAGACATTCAGGAGCTCCAGACCACTGTTCTTTCTTAGTTGCACTTTGGACTGGATCCTATCATGGACATCCAAATGAAGACCTTGACTAGGGTATATTGCATTTCCAGATGACCCACATTTCAATATCTCTAACCCCACCATTTGTTATCAATTTATACAGTGATTTGGATGTGTATTTTCTAGGGTTTTCCAATGCTGGTTTTGTAAAATAGCAATGCTGTTGTGGAATTCTTCTTTTTAGAGAGGTTTTCTATTTTACAAAATGGTAAAATGCTATAATTTTGATGTTAATTTTAGTCGAACTGTTGAAGTTGCTCTCAGCGAATAAATATCTATCTCTGTACACACAAATCATATAGGATGTCCCACTAGCTGTATGTCCATCTCCGTTCCGCCCGCCAGGGGCAACCGCTGGGGAAGGAGAGTGGCTGTTTCACTGGAATTGATCTTAGACTGATATAAGTTTGTTAATTAATTATTTATTAAAAACCCACTCATGCATATTACATAGGATGAAAATATATACATACAGGGTAGCTGGTAGATTTATCACCAGCAAATGAATATTGTGCTGTATGTAAATGAGTACCGTGATATGATATGTATAGAAGGAGAGAGTAAAGATAATCCATTAGATTAGTCTTAGCTTGCTCCCTTCGTTCCAAACGAGTATGGATTCTAATATATTAAACTTTTACCACATCTATAAAAAATATATTAGCATGTCAATATATTTTTTCTACAATTTGGTCAAAGTAAATCGAGTTTAAATTAGGACAAAGTGAAATGAAGCTAATTGTAAACAAGGCAGCTCAGTGACCATCACCTTCCCCTGAGGCTCCGGCATGACCCCGCCTCTCCAGATCGAAGTTCGTCAGCAGGTGGCTCTATATCAACTTAATCTTCATGTACGCAAATGCCTCGCCGAGGCACCGGAGCCTTCCGGCGCCGAGGAAGGACACGTACGCTAACACTAGTACATAAAAGTTTAGCACAGGCATTTATAAACGCATTTCTATAGGCATTTTTTCGAACCGCCTATGCTAAGAGCCAGTACAAATCAGTCATTTTTGCAGGCGGTTTCTTATGTGAACCACCGGTACAAATCTATTTGTACCGGTGGTTCACATAAGAAACCGCAAATCCTTTTATGAAAATCAGTTTTTAAAAATAGCAAAACAAAAAAATTAAATTTAGGAAGAGTCCCACCGGTCAGCGCCCGCCTGTCTTCGTCGAAGAAGTCGCGACATTTTTCGCGCAAAATTCGCGCGTTACGCGGCCAGTGGGATTTGAACCCGCGACCTCTCTCGCGCGTACCCCTCCCTACCACTGCACCACACTCTCACTTATGATTATATCTCACTTCGGCTCCTCACATATTATAACAAACCGGAAGTAAATTGATTGTTTGAGCCACTAAATGAATTCAAATGAAAAAATTATCAACTATAAAGTTGAGTAACTTTTCGAGATTTACAACTTTCCTGTAGAGTGTTTCTCCATCCGAGGCATTTATCAAAAAGTCAAATTTCAAACTTTGCCCGTAATTTATATCAACAAGATGATTTCAAATGAAAAAAATTTCAACTACAAAGTTTCATAACTTTTCGAGATCTACAACTTTCATGTAGACAGTTTTTTCTACAGGCGATTCATGTCTAGAACACTTATAGGTCAATTGTTTTGCTTTTTGTTAGCTGCACATTTTCAACAAAGTTATTATGCTTATTATTTTTTATTTAGCTCAGGTATTATATTTTTCTTGATTGATTTATGTTTCTAGATGACTCCGTAGCGTTAGTACGGGCAATATACTAGTATGTATAGAAGAAGAGAGTAAAGATAATCAATTAGATTAGTCTTAGCTTGCCCCCTTCGTTCCAAACGAGTATTGATTCTAATATATTAAACTTTGACCACATCTATAAAAAATATATTAGCATGTCAATATATTTTTTCTACAATTTAGTCAAAGTAAATCGAGTTTAAATTAGGACAAAGTGAAACGAAGCTAATTGTAAACAAGGCAGCTCAGTGACCATCACCTTCCCCTGAGGCTCCGACATGACCCCGCCTCTCCAGATCGAAGTTCGTCAGCAGGTGGCTCCATATCAACTTGATCTTCATGAACGCAAATGCCTCGCCGAGGCGGACACGTACGCTAACGCGCCGGCGGCGGCATTGACCTTCTCATCCGCTCCCCGGCTCCGGGGCACGAACCGGTCCGGGTCGAACTCATCGGGTTCTTCCTAGATGTGAGGCAGCCTATTGTGGATCACAAGCGGGCTCGTCACCGCGTGGCTTTTGAGCACCTCGTGATTTCCTTGAGGAGGTGATTTCATGATATTCCTAACATCTTTTCTGAACTTTAGTATATTAGATTACATGGTTATGTCAAAGGGGCTCTAGCTGAGTTGGTTAGAGGAACCCGGTGCAGAGTCGTCTGATCCCAAAACTGTACTATGTCCATTTCCATTGCAACACATGCTTGCTAATAATACTATGTCCATTGCCATTGCAACACATAAGCATGCTTGCTAATAATACATGAAGTGACTGTTTCCTTAATATTTATTAGTGCAAGGGCTGGTTTATCCGAAAACGAAAAATAAACGCATCCAGGTGTCCCAACTTCCTTAACTACCTGATCAATCAACCAATTACTTAACTGTTAGATAATATTTGATTTGATAGTTGGCACCAGTGAACGTAATAAGTGCACCTTCTCACCATCCAACAAATAACTAGTAAACCCCTGGATGCGGATTATTGAAGTAGAGAAGCCTGTCGGCTCCGCGAGTGTGTGAATGAGAGCTTGGCACATGTCAATGGTTGGCGGCGTGGCGGGTGGCCAGTCGTTAGTTCGTCACATCGCCGGCTGAACTCGGAATGAGTAAACCAAAAACCTAATTTATAACCAATTAATTAAATAAAAACCAAAAGTAGAGATGTTCTTTCTGATTTTGGAAGGAAGTATTTGACACTTAAAAAATAAATTAAAAGTTATCAACTACAAAGTTATTTAACCCCCAAGAATATTAAATTAAAGTTATCAACTTTAACTTTAGTCGTTTCTCCATAAAACTCATTCAATCCCATGAAATGTTCCATACTGCTACTGCTATGTGGGTCGAGAACGTCGTCTTCAACTTCAGTGCGCCTCCAGCACCTCCCTTCTCTTGCTCAATGACATGGCTAAAGTTAGTTTTTAGGGGGGCTCTAAGGGATTTGCAATGGTAGGAGGGGATTAAACCCCCCCTAACCCCGGTGGTAAATCCACCCCATGTCATGACATGTCGATCAATGCCGCCGCTGCCGTCTTGGGCCTCGGCGCCTGCTGAGGTTGTGTTTCTTCAAGAAGCAAAGGGCATATACGCTTCGAGCACAGAGCTGTGGGTGGGGATATATAGGTGGCTCGTCGGCCGCGCCCACCTCCGAGCCGAGCGTGCCGATGGCCCCTTCTGGTCCTACAGTGAGATTTTTTTAACGCGCCAGGAAGGCGAGGCGCAAGTCGATCTAGAGATAGTCTATCGATAATATGGCCATATTCGCTTCTATGCAAAGAAGCGCTGAATTCGACTGATGGCGAAAAAAAATCAAAATCTGGACAAGCAAATAGCCCAACTTTGTCGTTACTCACCACTTAACAATGGTAAATATGTAAATGTTCTCCTGATCGGACTCGTTCAGGCGACTTGGTAATAAATATTTAAATATTCTCATCTCAATATCAACATAGGCCATGTTCGTTTGTCTAAAAGAAAACGCTGATTTTAGTTGATGCTAATTTGTTCTGAGAGGAAAACACTATTTTATGTCTTAAAAAGTCAAAATGTAAACATTGCACTCATCTCCGCCGAGACCGAGCAGCAGTCGCACGTACCACCTTGACGACGCCCTCGTCCCCAGACCACTCACGAACACGGTTTTTTTTACTCTCGGGAGCATACTCAAGGATGAAGGGAGTGGGAGCACATGCCCTAAGAGCAAATTTAACATTACCGACCACTCACTTGCTGCCTTGCCTCCTCCCCTCCATCTGCGCCTATATATAGCCCTGCTCAACCGTACAAAACCCCACCCAGCGAGCTCAGCAGCCTTGGACCTCTCAGCGACCTGTCAGCTGCAGCTAGCCTCGTAGCCGCTCGACAAGCCATGGGCAGCCTGGACACAAAGCCGGCCGCCTTCTCCGCCTTCGGCGACGACGACGCTAGTGCCGCCGGCTTCCAGCCGCTGAACCCCGACGACGTCCGCTCGTACCTCCACAAGGCGGTGGACTTCATCTCCGACTACTACAAGTCCGTCGAGTCACTGCCGGTGCTGCCGGACGTCAAGCCGGGGTACCTGCGGAACGAGCTGAGGTCCTCGCCGCCGACGTCCTCCGCCCCGTTCGACGTCACCATGAAGGAGCTGAGGTCCTCCGTCGTCCCCGCCATGACTCACCGGGCCAGCCCCAACTTCTTCGCCTTCTTCCCCTCCACCAACAGCGCCGCCGCCATCGCCGGCGACCTCATCGCCTCCGCCATGAACACCGTCGGGTTCACGTGGCAGGCCGCGCCCGCCGCCACCGAGATGGAGGCCCTCGCGCTCCACTGGCTCGCGCAGCTCCTCCGCCTGCCGACCAGCTTCATGAACCGCCCCGGCGGCGGCGGCGGCGGCGTCATCCTCGGCACCACCAGCGAGGCCATGCTCGTCACGCTCGTCGCCGCGCGTGACGCCGCCCTGCGCAGGGTTGGCTCCCAGGGCGTGTCCGGCCTGCCGCGCTTGGCCGTCTACGCCGCCGACCAGACGCACTCCGCCTTCTTCAAGGCGTGCCGCCTCGCCGGCTTCGACCCGGCCAACATCCGCTCCATCGCCACCGGCGCGGAGACGGACTACGCCCTCGACCCGGCGAAGCTGCTCGAGGTCATGCGGGCCGACGTCGACGCCGGCCTCGTGCCCACCTACGTCTGCGCCACGGTCGGCACCACATCGTCCAACGCCGTCGACCCTGTCGGAGCCATCGCCGACGTCGCCGGGGTGTTCAACGCGTGGGTGCATGTCGACGCCGCCTACGCCGGGAGCGCGTGCATCTGCCCAGAGTTCCGGCACCACCTGGATGGCGTGGAGCGTGTCGACTCCATCAGCATGAGCCCGCACAAGTGGCTGCTCACCTGTCTCGACTGCACGTGCATGTGGGTGCGCGACACGCACCGTCTGACTCTCTCGAGACCAACCCAGAGTACCTTAAGAACGAGGCTAGCGAGTCCGGCAATGTCACCGACCTCAAGGACATGCAGGTCGGCGTCGGCCGCCGCTTCCGGGGGCTCAAGCTCTGGATGGTCATGCACACATATGGCGTCACCAAGCTCCAGGAGCACATCCGGAGCGACGTCGCCATGGCCAAGATGTTCGAGGACGCCGTGCGCGCCGACGACCGGTTCGAGGTCGTGGTTCCAAGGAACTTCGCTCTGGTGTGCTTTAGGATCAGGCCACAGGGCTCCATGACGGAGGAGGATGCCGACAAGGTCAACCGTGAGCTCATGGAGCAGCTGAACAGGACGGGCAAGGTGTACCTGACGCACACAGTGGTCGGGGGCAAGTTCGTGCTGCGGTTCGCGGTAGGCTCGTCGCTGCAGGAGGAGAGGCACGTGCGAAGCGCGTGGGAGCTCATCAAGAAGAAGACCATCGAGATCGTCAGGGAAGAGATGTAGAGAATTAGGGCCCATTTAATTGGCACGGCTCCACTTCACCAATGAAACCATTATATTTAGTTTCGGCTCTATGAAGAGCTCTATTAGTAAAGGTAAAGTCGTTTTAGTAAATCGTTGGCAAAACGGTTTCATATACAAAGTTCCTCAAAACATGTTCTCACAAAACCACATATACGACCCACCAAAATCAGATAAAGCTACTATTTTTAGCTCCATTCTTCATATATGCTTATGAAAACATGATTTAAGAGGCTTTTTCGGTGAAGCCATTTGATTTTACCCTATTTGACAAAATAAAAAGCTCCAAATGGTTCTTGAAGCCGGTCGAGAAGTCCTACCAAACATGGCTTTAATATTACTTGACATTACAACAACATTTCATACACACGTATCAAAAAAACAAAAGATAATAAAATCTCTTGTCACACTATTGACTAAGTCATTGCCATGACAAAAGAATCTTTGAAACAAAATCATTTTACAAAAAGAAAACTAAAAATCATTCTGAAAAAAAAACTAAAATTTGATTGAATTCGCGCCACGCTCAAATTCAACATGCAACCACCTTTCTACTCTCTTACCAAAACTATCTCTACTCTCTTACGAAAACTACAACCTTAACTCTTGTCCATGAACTGAAACTTATCTAAACATAGCGTGCTAAAGATACATAGCCATGCCCAGATGTACTTGGCTATACTTAAATCAGTTTATTTTTATTCTTTTGGGTATGCACACCATATCACGGTCTATAAGTTCTCGGTGATAAAACTAGACATGGCTGATATTTTAGTGAATTCACTTATGGACTCACGGGATGTCACTTTCTTTAAGAATATATTCCTGGTGAAAGAAATATATTCTTTGCCAAGTGATTCAAATGAATTTATTCCTAAACCCACACTTACAATTGAACCAATTGAAAATCCACTATAAGACAGAGAGAATGACAGTAGGGTAGCTCCTAGGAGTAAGAGACAAAGAATTACAAAGTCTTTAGGTGAAGACTTTACCGTGTACCTCATCGATGATACTCCCACAACCGTTGCAGAGGCCTATGCTTCACCTTGTAGCCATGAGGGGCACGGGTCATCCATCATCTCGTGGGTATTGAGTCATTGCTTCTGGATCAACCGAGCGCTCACCCATGACGAGGCACCCTGTTGGAGCTTTATATGCAGTGGCGAAGAACAGATACAAATTGAAGTGTGGCACAAATACAACAATACGGCTCCATGGCTCGATTCATAGTGGAAACATTGGAAAATCACAACAACAAAAAAAGAAAACTAGGATGTACGATGGAACAAAAATGATGCACTAAAGTCAAGGTACGGTAAAGGCCCTAGCTTGGGTCCTCCGCCACTAAAGGAAAATGAATTTTTTGAATTAGTAAATAAATTGATTTAATTTATACAATATTTACGATGAAAGAAGAAATATATTATATGATGGATGGGTATATCAACACGTTACAAGCATTCTGAATAAAAAAATACCCACGTCGTGATAGCACAACTCAAAACTTAACACATTTGATACTTTGCAGTGTGAATGATCTTACAAGCAGTGGCGGATCTAAGGGGGGTTGGGTGGGCTCTAGCTCCCCCTAATTGCTTGATTTAGCACTTTATGACTGTAGCAAAAATCTTAAATCACCATTAAAAATTCACGTCAAATTAACATCTCCATTGTTTTAGCCCCCCTTAATTCTCATCCTATATCCGCCATTGCGTACAGGCAAACACTCGGCAAACGGTTTGAGAACGAATGTCCAACGAACGACGACCAACATACATGTAGGCGGAATTGAGGAACTTTTTCTTTCTAGTGTCTTTCTTCTTCTTTTTCCTGCCACCGAAGAACGAGGAAAATTGATCTGAAACTTATTCTCTCTAGTCTTTCATTATGGCCAGATCTAACCACAATAAAACAGAGAGGAGACCGGAGAAAATTATTTCATGGTGACGCCATCATCTCCGCCTTGATGCCGCCCTCCAGAAATAAAAGTCTCCTTACCGTCATGTTGATGAAGATGCTAACGCCGGGTGTCAGGGTACCAAAGTACGGGGTACCCAATTTCGACGTAAAACATACTCGCTAAGCAAGGCCCGGCCCAGGCAGACGTGGCCAAGGCCCACGGCGCGAGTCACCTATGAAGAAAAGCCCACGGCAGCACCAATCGTATAAGGCCCACCTCGCCGACGGGCCTGCCACCCCAAACGCGTTCGATCCCTCGGGCGCAATTCTCCGATTCGCCCGAGACTCTCGCACCCTCGGGCACAATTCTCCGATTCACCCGAGGCTCTCGCACCCTCGGGCGCGGTTCTCCGATTCGCCCGAGGATCTCGCCAGCACCCTCGGGCGCACGCTGTCCATCTCGCCTGAGGTTCGGCTGACGCCAGCGGAGCAACCTTGCCGCACAAAGGACCTCTCTGACCACTTTACAGGCGTAGTCCCACCGAATGGACACCGCGAGACGACGGCACCCCGCACGTGCCCATTCTCCGTACCAACTACCATACCTCTCCTGGAGACCGATCTGACTGCCCCACTCCTTCCACCCCGCCATAAGGACAGTCAACCGGATGACGCCCTTTACTGACAGAGAGATTCTCCAACTATGACAGCAACAGTTCCTGCCTTGGCGCACGAGCCGTACAGGGACCGGAGAGGTGACGGCCGTCCTGCCGACCCGGGAGTATGGGCAGCGTTGCAACAGGACCGTTCACCCCTCGGGAAAGTACTGCGCATGGGAGGAAGCGCCCGAAGGAGGACACTCCTAAAGCTCTATCCCATCGTGCCCGCGATGGCAGGGGAGGCACCCGAGCCTCGGAAGTCAATCTTCCAGAGTCAACCAGTCTTCTCGTTGCACTGTGCAGGACCGGATGCGACGCCATGACACAGCGCCACGCAGCAGGCCACGTCCCGCACGCTGCGCCACTTCGGAACTCATCAAACGAACAGTGAAAGATCTGTCGAATGACCAAGGCCATACCGTTGAAGCGCCAAGACGAAGATGTGGCTGACGATAGCCACTGATCACCACTGATCCTGTCGTCCCAAGCACCATCATCACAGGTCATCACTTGTAACTCTAGCCTCTCCCTTGTGACTATAAAAGGGAGGGCAGAGGCCGTTCACAGGCACTCACGTTCGCACACACCCTACACACTAACAACAACATAACACTACGATATCGAACACAAACTCACAACTCTTCACGCACAAGAGACTTGGGACACTCTCCCTCTCTCGAAACAGCTTATAAACCCCTACTACAAGCACCTTGGTGCAAGCCAACACGACCCTTCTCCCACTGGACGTAGGGCCTTCTTTGTCCGAACCAGTATAAACCCCCGTGTTCCCCTTTGCACACCATCCGAAACCTCAACCGCAAAATGCTAGTTACTAGCCGGTGCTAGTAGTCGCTAATCCTAGCATCCGACAGTTGGTGCGCCAGGTAGGGGCCTTTTTGTGTTGATCCAGGTTTCGGATGGCTGCCAGCTTCCCCGCACTTCGTGCTGGTGTTGGTGGTCCTTATGGATAAATTTTATACCACCAACTTAGACTAAAAAGAGGATTAACAATCATATTCTATCACATATGCCTTTACTACTAACAAGTTCCACTTGTACCCCTAGCATTCATGTCTTACAGGTTTTATGGCATAACAAGTGGAAATACGCATCAACATGAAGAAAGCGCAAAGTCAAATGACGAATCCAACAAATGCGCAAACAAAGAATACTAAAGAATCCCACCTTCAAAACATAACTGGATCCATTCGCAACCATGGGTGAGACCCAGGCCCAGGGAGCAACCGACCACCCGAAGGCGGTGGCCAGATAGTGCTCCCCAGGGACCGACCGCCCCCGAGGGCGGCCGCCCCCCAGGTGGAGCCTCCTGGGCCCAGCTTCAGAGGCGGTACTGATGGCGGTTTGGCCATGGCGGTTTCACCTCCTTCCAAGTTTAGATGCGCCAAACCGTCATAGTTTCACTATAAATAGATGGTGCTCCATCCCCTTCAACACACACATCATTTGGAATCATCTACCTCACACATCTCACTTGTATCTTTAGAGTAGTTGTAGTAGTTTGTGAGCAAGGCAAGAGCTATCAAGGAGAGCTTGTCTCCTTGGAAGAAAAGGATCATCTTGGTATGAATACAATTCGGTCTTCTTCCATGAGCAAGTTCTTATCATACTTATATGATTATGCATATGAACTAGAGTCTAATTATGATCTTGTTATGAGCATAGTATATGAGCTAGAATATAGTTTATGTATCATGTTCTTGACCTGTTCATCATCGTTCTTCATTGTTCATCGAATTAGTATGAATAGAGGAAGAACTAGGAATGAGGTGATGGTTCGTCGTGCTGTCATGGCTGCTCTTAACCTAGCCTGTCAATCCGAAGGGTTAGGGTCCGCGGGGGTTAGGAGTTGTTTCCAAGTATGCAAGCATGGAGCTTAGGTATGCGGAGATCGGCGAATTTGTCGGTATCCCACGGGCAGAGGGGTAGGTGGACAGGTGGAGACAGCCCTATCCATCCCTAGCATTCCCCATGTTCGGATATTGAGTAGGAGTTCGTAAAGTCTCTATCGGCTGGCAGACCAGCTGCGGGGATCTTCCTATCACCCCACACTTAGTCCTTATACTAGAATTACTAATTAGATGATCTGCTAACAGTTCTTGGCATAATTATATATGACCAATGCCTGCTCAGTTAGATATATTCTTTTATTCTTTATTTTCCTTTTATCCTTGAGGTTGATCCATATGTGTGTCCACTATCTTGAAATCATGTCTTATTCCTGTTTACTCTATGCCTACCATTGCACTCAATAAGTGATCATGTTTACACCATGCTTGATGCATATTGCCCTCCTACGGGAAATTATAAATACGACACCCTACTCACTGGGTTGAAATGCTACAATGATAGTTCTGTGCGCTTGCAGAGTTATCTTATTTCTTACTGAGCTATCGATTGGCGTACCTAAGTACCATTACTTAAGGATTGTAATTCTTGTGCACCCCACGGCCGCCGTGTCACAGTTTTGCATATCGTAAGTAATGACTGGTTAGGAAGGCCAATCCGGCACTTCTAACTGCTATTACCAGACTGCACTACGTAGGCCGGCGCCTTTAAGGGCCAAGGGTTACCTTTCTAAATTAATGGTGGTTGGGGATGCCAACAAGCATTTCTAGCGCCGTTGCCTGGGATGGACTTTTAGTCTATCTTTTGTAACGATGTTAAGAAATGCCAACAGCTGGCGCGGTGCTCCAGTTCAGGAGCCTTGAGTTCGTGGCCACTGGCCACGGCCTTGAGATGAACCTGCACCCGACCGAGCCCCGCACCATTATTGTCCTGACCCCAGCCAAGCAGGTGGCCACGGAAGGGACCCTGGCGACAGCTCCACCCGCTTCGGGGGCTGGAGGGAACGCCACGCGTCGCTCCCGCCGACCCCGGAGGGGGAGACGCAACCGCGCCAACCCGCCATCAGAGGTAGGAAGCGTGGCCGACCAAGTCTCTCCAGCAGGGAACACCACGTCTGCACCTGCTGTTGCTACGCCAACACTGCCGACAGCAACGGTCGCTCGCCTGTCCGTTGCCCAGCAGCCGGGCGAAGCCGCGACGATGGCGTCACCAGGGCTCTCCCTCCGTCCCCACTGGGGACGGCCACAGATGCCATCACCAACTTCGTTTGGGCTCCGCGACGCTGCAGGATGCTCACTCCCGTGCCCTCCGCGAGCTGCTGCGCGATCTGGCGGCGGCACCTGTTACACCGCCTTGAGTGCGTGGATGAACCTAATCAGCGGGTATGACGTCTCCCCACCGTCCTCTCCTGGGAGTACTCCCAGGACATATGGCAGGCCGGGAGACAGACTCCACCGCCAGCCTCACCCCGCCTGGATACTCGGAGGGGTGGGACCGCTACGGACGGTTCTCGCCATCCAGGTGGGACCTAGGTAGCAAGCGACGACGATGAGTTCTGGGCAAACATGGACTTCTCCACATATCACGACGATTCGTGGGACAACGCCCCGAGCATCGTCACCGACTCCGACCAGTCCTACATCGACCCCTCTCGGGAATGCTACCACTTGGTGCAACCCGAGGAGCGTCTGGTGGAGGACGTCCACTCAAGGGACGATCCAGAGGGCGCCCCGACGCTGGAGCCCCAGGCCCCAGCAACACACTCTGCCACCGGTGACTCCGCGACCCTCGCAGTCCGCTGCCCCGTGAAACACAGGGGCTGGGACATCTCGTCCCGCTCACCAGTCCCTGGAGCTAGAACAGCTCCGGGAATTGGAGGCGCGGATGGACGAGGACCGCCTGCGCCTCACCCGGCTGCGCGCCGCGTTGGAGCGCAATGAGAGGCGGGGAGACGGCGGGGCAGCGTGACTCCGGGCCCGCGACGTCCAGGCTCGCATCATCGCTGATGATGAGGCCCCCACGGACTTGGAGTATGGCGCCCCGAGAATCCAAGCCTACGACGAACAGGGCAATCAAACTTCCCGAGAGGATGCGTTGGACCAGGTCGACGAGGCTCGGGACATCGCCTTACTGTACTCGGCCAAATACCAGCAGCCCTACGCAGATATCATGCTCGGTGCATCCGAGGCCGAGCCTTCAGCATAGGTGGCTTGGTGTTGCGGCTCAGGCAGGACAACAGGGGGCAGCATAAGCTCACACCACCATGGGAATGGCCATTTGTCATCGCTGAGGTGCTACGGCCCGAACGTACAAGCTCGCGAACGAGAAGGGCGAAGTCTACAACAACGCTTGGAACATCGAACATCTACGTCGCTTTTATCCTTAAGATTCTAAAGCGTTGTATATCTTGTAAATCTTGAAATCGGTAAAAGATTCGACTTCTCCTTTCGCATGATTTTAAGATTTTTTACCCAAGCCTACCCTTAGGAGCGGTTGAATTCATTCATTGATGAACGACCGAAAGTGAGGCCCAACCCTATCTTCGATAGGGCCGACCCTCCCTCGGGGGCCAGGACGGGGGGAACCCCCGGACTCTCCCGAACCTCAACGAATTCGAAACGAAATTTCAAAACGCGTTGAAATTTTTTGGTCTCCCGAACGCCTTTCTCACCTAAACCGAGCACGAACATCTAAAGCTTGGAAGAGCGCAGGAGGTCCCAGAGGGCAGAGCCGGCCGAGACGCGAGACCGCCTATGCCTCAGGGCTATGGGATCTCCACTCACCACTCTTCGCCCGAAGGCCGACTCGCACTCAGAAGAGAATTAATAAGCTCAACGCTCGGCAAAGGAGGGAAGGCTCGGGCACCCACGACTAAGTTTTTCTTTCCAAGTTTCCCTTTGTCGAAGCTCTTAAGACTATGGTCGAGTCTACGCCGCTAAAGCTACGACGCCTAAAAAAGTCCCCCGAGACTTGATAGCCATGGACACAAGATCGCCAAGGGAAACGCTTAAAGAAAAAACGCTAGACGAAAACGAATGGGAAAACAAACTTCAAATATTTACATGAATATGGCCGCGAAGGGCCTGATTGTTTGCTTTTCACAGAGTTTTCTCTTAAAAAAGGTCTCGATGGCCTGACTCTCTCTCTCTCTTAATTTAGGTTCAGGGGGAAGCTCCACGTCATCCTAAAGAGGCTCGCCAGCGCCTCTCCAGGGGCCTTCATCGACTCGACCAGCGCCAGGAGCTCATCGTCTTCAGCCTCGAGGAAAGTCCTCGCTGACAGGCTCAGCGTCGAAGTTCCCGTAGTGGGACTTCACCACTACCAGCGTCTTCTGGACACCTGCCTGCAGGGCCTCCTCCAGCTGGACGCCGACGCGACCGTGAAGCGCCTCCAGCCGGCTCCAGAGCGAGCTCCCCGAGGGTTCTCCTCCGAGCTCCCCTCCAGTGCCGAGGGAGCCGCACAATGCACGCACCACCTTCTGTAGCTCCAGGTGGTCGGCAACTTCACCATTATAAGCCGCCTGCAGGGCTGCGGTGACAGAGCGAGAAGGTAAGATAAAATTGTGAACGCACAAGGTAAAACGAAATGGGTAACGCGACAGGACACATACCGCTGGCCTCCTCTTTAGCCTTCTGGGCCTCCTCCCGGACCGAGTCCACGCGGCGACGGCCTCGGTCAAAGCCGCCTGAGTCTCACTCAGGTCTTTGGCCAAGACTTCGATGGCGGTGGTTTTCTCAGCCGTGAGCCTCTGGGCGGCGTCGCGCTCCCTCATCGCCTCGACCAAGGCACGCTCTCCAGCTCCTATGCCCTCTTCACCAAGGCAGCAGCCCAGCTCTCCGCCTCCGCGACCTCCGCCTTCATGATGGTGCTGTCGACACGCACTTCGGCAAGTTTGGCGGTCACGGAGGCGAGCTCATCTTGGACGCGGGCAAGGGCCTTCCATTTGAGGTCCAGCTACTTCCAAAGCCCAAGCCCGTGGCGAAGAAAGCGAGACTTGTCCCAGGCGGTATGCATGAGGTCCTAGAAGAGGGAAAAAACAGCAGCGGTCAAGGCACACGTGCACGTATGTGGACGAAGCTGCAAAACGCATCCAGCAAGCACAAAGACTCACCTGAAGCTACGCGGGGAGCTCCGTCTCAAGGGCATCAGCGATCGCCCGGAGACCCGTCACCCAGCTCGGCCCGAGCTCCTGGATGGCGTCCCACTTGGAGGCCTCGAGGTCGTCCCGGGGCGAGAAGACAGGCGGCGCCTGAGGGTCTGCCCGGTTCGTCCACTCGATCCGGGACGCGGTCAACTCCCGGAGCGGCGGCTGTCACAGCACCACCGCCCAGGGGCCCTCCTCACGAGGGGCCTCCGCGTCGACGTCCATCGCCGTCGCACCCGCAGTGTCCGGCCCCGCGGAGGCGGCGTCGGCTGACACTCCTGAGGCATCTCCGGCGGCGAGGACCGGAGCCTCGGAGGTCGGCGCCTGAGTGGCCCCCACGATGGCGGCCGAAGCGATGGACGTGGCGGCGGTGGTCACACCCGGAGCGACTCCCCCCGAGGAGGGGCCCTCGGACGCCGTCCCTGGGCCCGCAGGAGGCGGGACCTCCTCGTCCAGCAACCAGGCTCCCCTCCCGGCGATGCTGCTGCCCTGCACCTTTAGAGACTTCAGGTGCGAAACCTGAAGATCTGACCCCGGGCGCTTCCTAGAACGAGAAACGCGAAGATAGATGATCACGAAGCAAGAACAAAAATCGGCAAACAAATGATTCGGAAGAGCCACCTACCTGGTCTTTGGGATCGCCCTCTTCTTCCTCGCCGCCCCGGTGCTCGGCGGAGAGATAGGCCGCTACGCCGGCGGTGGGGTAGGCGCTACCTCGGCGTCATGCCCAGCCCCGTCTCGAGGCGGGGGCCCTACCTGGGCGCCGGGAGCTGTCTCGACACCACCACCCCTCGGTAGGGACGCCCGAGTCCGGGCAGATCCCAGCTCGAGTTCCGGCGTCCCGACGCCAGCAAGCTCCGACCCTGGCGGCGTCTTCTCTCCACTCACTCCGCCTCCGGCCGTCGCGCCGATTAGTGACGCATCGGGAGGGAGGGTGCGCCGGAACGGCGACACCTCGGCCCCGTCGCTAGAGGCAGCCTTTCCCGGCTCGGGCGCAGGGCTGAGCCCGTTCCCGGCATCTCCTGCGGGCCCTCACGGCCGCTGGCAGGAAGAGCCATGGCTCCAACGGTCTCCGGTTGTTTTGCCTGAAGGCTCGGATCACGAGCCCCGGCACATCCGCCGGCGGACGCCAACATGGGAGCCTTCCCTGCCTCGTCGGCGCCCACTGCGGGTTTTGTGGCCACACCGGGCCGATCCAACAGGATCATTAGATCATCGTCGTCGTCGTCATCATTGTCTCCTTCGTCATCGTCCATGGAGGGGGATTCCACCTCCGGCTCCCTCTGGCGGCGGCGGAGCTGGGCGTGTTCCGTGGTCCTCCGGGCCTTCTTCCTCCTCAGCGTGGTCTTTTTGTCCTTCCTTGCCTTCTCCTCCTTGGCGCGCAGGCGGTTCCGGTCCAGCTGCAGTTGGTCCTCGGGGACGGGGGCACAGAGAGCTTCCCGGTCCTCAAGAGGCCCTGTGACGGAAGGAGAAGAAGTCAGAAGATGGCAAAGGGAATCACAAAAATGGCGATGCAAGTAATACACACCAGCGCGATGAACCCTGTGCACGGACGCATGGGTAACCGCCTCAGCTCATCCCAGGAGTGATGGCCGTCCAACATGTACTCGACACGGCGCATGACCTCGTCGTCGGGGATGTACTGGGCCAACATCGCCGTGCCTTCCCGCGACGTCCCCGACAGCATCTCGTGCAGCACCAATCGACGCTCCATCAGCGGCAGCACCGCCCGCCCATGGAAGTGCGCGGCCACGGCAGCCTCTGTAAGGCCCTTGTCCCGCAGCGTGTGCAGCGCGACCAGGTACGGCTCCAGGTGCTAGAGCTCCTTCGACAGGCACCCCTATTTCCACTGCGGCAGTGGGGTAGAGATCACCCTCCCATGTTGTTGCGAAGGTAGAACCAGCCGTTGTGCCAGCCCTTGTTGGAGGAGGGGGCCCGGCAGGGAATGTAGCTGGCGGAGCGCACCGTGAACCCACAGCCTCCCGCGCGTGGGATATCCCGTGGTTGATTTCGGCCGGTCGACTTGGTGTACATGTCGACGTGGAAGAGCCAACCCCAGAGATCCTAGTGCGGGGGCACCCCGAGGAAGCCTTCGTAGAGGGTGACGAAGATGGCGGCTTGGGAGATGGAGTTGGGGGTGAGGTTGTGGGGCTCCAGCCCGTTCTCGAAGAGGAGCGCCTGGCAGAAGCGACTCGGCGGCGACCCAAGCCCGCGTTCATGGTAAGCGATAAAGCTCACCACGGACCCCTCGGGAGGGTGCGGCTCGTCGTGGTTGAGCGGCGGCACGGCCCACTCTGGACGTTGCGCGTCGGTGCGGGGCCGCAGTTGCCCCCTCGCCACGAGCCACTCCAGGTCCTCCTCCTTCACGAAGCACTGAGGCCACGGCTCCACCGAGAGAGCGGCGGCATCAGCGGCGGTGCCGGAAACAGCGGGGGAAGTCATGGCGGGAAGAGGAAGAAAGCTGCGGAGGAAGCGGTGGCGGTGGTGGTTCGCTTTCGAGGATGAGCGGAGGCGAGGAAGCGAGCGGGGAAAGCAAGATGACGACGGAGGCGAGGGGGCAAGAGTTGAACGGTTGCGGCAAATGGCTAAGGTAGAAAGAAAAGGTGCGGGTTTTTCTCCTTTATACCCAGAGCCATGATTCGGCGTAGGAACGGTGAATCCGCCACATTAACTGCGTGGGGCCCGCCATGATCCTATTTCGCCGTAGAAATCGCGCACGCAACCGCCTCGACTGCCACGAACCGTCGCGTCCGCCGAACTCGCGCCCGCAAATGCCTCGGCTGCCGTGAAACATCGCGTCCGCCAGGCTCCCCGTCTCAAAAGGTACGCCAAATCATTACACCTGTTATGCCTCGATTCCAGCGACATTCTCCTTCCCAGCGAAGGAACCATGGGCTCGAACACCCGTTACGTTCCCAGGGGATCGAAGACTGGCCCACTGTGGCTCGAACAGTCGCCCCAGGGATATCGAGTTAGGGACAGCTGGTGGATGGATCATGAAAACGATCAGTATCCCGATGCTCGAGCATCACAAGGGACATCCCGTGCTGTGTCCGAGTCCCAGAGCGAGTCGACCTAACGGAATCCCCTCGGGGGAAGCATTCAGGCTCTCGGGACCCATCGAAGGGACCCGACATCCGTAGGACGACCCTCGGGAAACTTTTGGAGTTTGCTCAGGCCACAAGCCGACCCTTAACGAACGGGGCACGGACCTCCACTTGGACAAACCCGCTTGCAGCTCACCGGAAATGCCGACTCGCGCCCAGCCGTGGAAAGTCGAGCACGACTAAACCTTCCTCTTCCGAAAAAGAGCGTGAAGGTCGGAGTAACGAAAACAAGTCCAGCCGACCCCCCCGATACGAAAAGGGAGGCTCGGGGGCTCTTTCTCTCTCTCTCTCTGTGCCTGCGCAGGGTGATGGATGCTATCAGGTTGACGACTTATCTGCGACTCGGGGGCTTCGGCGACAAGAGACTCCGGTCGAGAGCCGAATTGCCAAAAAGCACCCGAGACTTCGCACAGCACGATTTTAAGCCCTTGAAGGGATACAACATCCCTCCAAGGCCTCGGGGGCTACACCCGGCGGGTGCGTTCGCGCGCACCCACCAGAAAAATAACTTTAAACTCCATCATCTTTACAGGAGGAATTACCTTGAGTCTGCGAAGGAGTGCCAGCACTCCACCACAGGCTCGGGGGCTACTGTCAGGTACCAAAATACGGGGTACCCAATTTCGACGTAAAACATACTCGCTAAGCAAG
The DNA here is from genome assembly GCA_038502445.1 of Eremochloa ophiuroides. NCBI lineage: Eukaryota > Viridiplantae > Streptophyta > Magnoliopsida > Poales > Poaceae > Eremochloa > Eremochloa ophiuroides. The sequence goes on along the minus strand of JAHLJS010000004.1, from coordinate 6,515,126 downwards.
GCCCGGCCCAGGCAGACGAGGCCAAGGTCCACGGCGCGAGTCACATGTGAAGAAAAGCCCACGGCAGCGCCAATCGTACAAGGCCCACCTCGTCGACAGGCCGCCACCCCAGACGCGTCGATCCCTCGGGCGCAATTCTCCGATTCGCCCGAGGCTCTCGCACCCTCGGGCGCGGTTCTCCGATTCGCCCGAGGATCTCGCCAGCACCCTCGGGCGCACGCTGTCCGTCTCGCCTGAGGTTCGGCTGACGCCAGCGAAGCAACCTTGCCGCCCAAGGGACCTCTCTGACCACTTTACAAGTGCGGTCCCACCGAATGGACACAGCGAGGCGCCGGCACCCCACATGTGCACGTCCTCCGTACCAACTACCATACCTCTCCTGGAGACCGATCTGACTGCCCCACTCCTTCCACCCCGCCACAAGGACAGTCAACCGGATAACGCCCCTTGCTGACAGAGAGATTCTCCAACTATGACAGCGACAGCTCCTGCCCTGGCGCACGAGCCGCACAGGGACCGGAGAGGTGATGGCCGTCCTGCCGACCTGGGAGTATGGGCAGCGTTGCAACAGGACCGTTCACCCCTCGGAAAAGTACTGCGCGTGGGAGGAAAACGTGCTCGAGGGAGGACACTCCTAATGCTCTATCCCATCGCGCCCCCGATGGCAGGGGAGGCACCCGAGTCTCGGAAGTCAATCTTCTAGAGTTAACCAGTCTTCTCATTGCACTGTGCAGGACTGGATGCGACGCCATGATGCAGCGCCACGCAGCAGGCCACGTCCCACACGCTGTGCCACCTCGGAACTCATCAAACGAACAGTGGAAGATCAGTCGAATGACCAAGGCCATACCGTTGAAGCGCCAAGATGAAAGCGTGGCTGACGATAGCCACTGATCACCACTGATCCCGTCGTGCCAAGCACCGTCATCACAGGTCATCACATGTAACTCTAGCCTCTCCCTTGTGACTATAAAAGGGAGGGCAGAGGCCGTTCACAGGCACTCACGTTCGCACACACCCTACACACTTACAACAACATAACACTACGATATCGAACATAGACTCACGACTCTTCACGCACAGGAGACTTGGGACACTCTCCCTCTCTCGAAACAGCTTGTAAACCCCTACTACAAGCACCGTGCAAGGCAACACGACCCCTCTCGCACTGGACGTAGGGTCTTCTTTGCCCGAACCAGTATAAACCCCACGTGTTCCCCCTTGCACACCATCCGAAACCTCAACCGCAAAACACTAGTTACTAGCCGGTGCTAGAAGCCGCTAATCCTAGCACCGACACCAGGGTTGTCGCCCTCATCTTCAATAAACCCTCCATGGAGAAGAGGATTCCATTCTTCCCCAACACCATCGCCGGAGAGGAAGAACAGGAGAAGATAAAACTCCCATACCAACAACTTTGAGATGGAGAGATACCAACCCTAAAGATTCAATCTACTAAAGAAAACTTGTAAAAAAAATAATAGATCCCCACTCCCTTTGACCCCCGATCAAATGCCGGAAGGGAAGGGAGGAGGACCAACGGTGGTGGATAGAGGGAGGCGGCGGCTGCAGTGGTGGCAGTGGCTGCGCTAGGGCACGCGGCCCCTTGAGTCAATTTATACAATCTTTGATGCATTTAACAAAGGCCAAAATAATATTAAAACCAATTTATAATTAGATATTAAGGCGTACTGACATATTTACTGCGTTCATACCTGTGCATAGTATTTTTTGTAGTAGGGCAAGTTTTGGTTTGAGTTAAATTCAAATTCAATTAAATTTGGCGTTGTTTGCCAAATCCAGAAAGTCGAAACTATTTATTTCTGCTCTTTTCGCCCAACCGAACACACAGCCCAGCTGCCTCAGCCCACAGTCTCCCTATCTTTCTTCCGCCCGCACCAAGCGCTTCGCGGCCTGTTGGCAGCCCAGTTCGGGCACCAACGAGTTTTTTCTGTTACTCGTGATGACTACGCATCGGCACAAAGCTTCATCAAATGATCAAACGTGGCAGCAGCGACGCGGTGCGGTCTTGATGCTCGTTGTCGTTTTTTTTTTTAACATGGAAGCATTCTCCATTACTCGTGAGTAATGGATATTCAATTATAGGGACTATTTTTTTAGTTCATGTAATCATGTCATATTGAATATTTGACTATTTTCTATAGTATTGAATATTGATTATTTATAAAACTAACTATATAGATAGACTCTACTTAATTTACAAGATAAATTTATTATTAAATAAAGCTTTGTAAGGCCAATATGTAGAGTTTCGTCTGTCATTTCCAACACCGTCATATATAGATCAATAAAATGAAATTTGGGTAAACTCACACTTTCAATACAAAGTTTCATTTTAGGTCCCGTTTAGATACTTGAAATTAAATTTATTTTAATAATTATAATTTACACACATATTAATTAACTTAATATAATTGTATATATTATATTTGCATATTATTGTTGGCTATACGAAAGAGATACTTATTTGTTGTATTTTTATCGTGTGGGAGCGAGTTGTAGAATGTGCTATAAATTGTAAAGTAGAAATATAGCATGGTGATGTATAGAATCAAATTCCATCTCGCACACTATGAATTTGAGGTAGGCTAATATGTGATCTTTGAAAAGTGGTGGAATGTCAGACTCCAAGTGAAATAGTCTAAGTTGTTGATTAGATTTTAATTTCTCCAAATGAAAGAATCCAAACAGCCCCTTATAGTTTTATAAACATAATTCTATATCTCATAAAGAGTTGGTGATCGTGTTAAAAGAATTTGATTCTCATGACACTTATTTCTTTTCTCTCTTTATTAAAATATTGTCATATCGTTGAAAATGCATATGTGGCGCGCTATTCCCATCTCATTTAATCTTGTTGCTTGTGACCTGCCGCATCGATGGCGTTAAGTAGCTATGAGCCTCCTCAAATACAATAAGGGCGTCCCAATAGTGTCACCTTAGTTACCTCATAGATATCCATGTCAACATTTTTTCTATATGCAATAGAGAGGATGGAAAAGAAAAGATTACCTCTTACCTCAACATCTATCTCGCTCATAAAACGAGGACTGAGAGAGGGAGGAGAGAAGATAGAATAAAAAAAGTCATTCATAGATGCGGTTCATACAATGAAGTGGCAATAATATGGCATGTATGAGCTAGTTGTTGTCTCACACTATTAAGGACGCTCTAAAGGCTAAGAGTTTAATGCAATTGCATTTCATAGTCTACCATATAAAGGACTGTGTTTGCGTCAAAATCTGGACTGAATGCAGATAGTCGACGCTAAGTACAGATATCCGATTTTTGGGACGAAGGCCAAGACAGAGATAGTCGATCGAGTCCCGGAATCGATTGTGGGCCGAAGCAAAGACAGTGCGGTTGAGGAGATTAGCCGATTTGATGACGTCAGCACGAAGTTTTCGGCCAGGAAGCGATCATGTTCGGAGTCCGTTAGAGGAAGGAAAGGATTGGGCTCCAAGTTACCCTCTAGTTTAGGAGAGTTTGTCGGTTTCCATAATTATCTTGAGTTGTAATTCGACTAGGACTCTATTTTTCGTTGAGCCCTGTGTATAAATATAAACCCCCGGCCATTGTAATAAGGACACACATCAATACAACACATCTTTCGGCTTCGGCCATACCTTAGGAATAGGAAGTAACGTAGATCTCGGCGGGATTCTTCAATCGGGCTGAGTGTCATCCGGTGGACGCAGACTTGCTTGTAAGTACCGTCATGCCTCGCTAAGGTTTGTCTCTTTAATGTCATCCGGTGGACATGGGAGTATCGTAGATCGGGGTCGATTCTTGTTTGATATAAGTTTAGCGTCATCCGGTGGACGTGGGTTTAGATCAATAAGGGTTAGTTATCGATTCATGTTTGTTTTCTTGTTTAATCTATGTTTAGCGTCATCCGGTGGACGAGAGCTTAGGTTAAGCTTGATCATGTGCATAATTAGTTATCGGCTCTAACTAAATTGGCAATTTAGTTAGATTCATTAAGTTCTCGTGATGTTATCTATTACTTATTGTTTAATTATTCATATAACATCTCCTCGCCCGAGTAAGATCTGTATAGTATTGGCCTTACATGTACACGGAAAATGTTCATATTGTTTTATTCATGTTATGCCTTGTCACGACAATTACTTTAATGGCCAGTATTATCACGGTCTTGCTTGTACATGTTGAGAGGACTTGACAAGAGCCGATTTGTATGGATGTAGAACCGCCGGCCTAGTAGACCAGTACTATATTCTTATAGATCGACTTGTGACTTCGGTCACCACCAAGTTCTCTGCTTCACGGACCGCTTTCACGAAAAACACCAGTTAACCGATCGTATTCAATCAAATCGGCTAAATAGCCGATTTCTATATGTTCGACATTCAGACAGCCTGCATTGATGGTTTGATCTGTTTACATTAATCGATTATATTTTGATCTGCTATAGCTATCTGCATAAACTTGTTTAATGTAGATTGTCATGTCTGATTATGCGTATTAATCGATTATACATCAATTCAATGATCGTCTTGTTGGAAAATCTGCATGCACGACAGAATTGACTCTTTAGTCGATTTCCGATTAAATCGGCTCTCAGAGCCACATAGTTGGAACTATCTGGACACACTGGCTAGTTCCGTCTTGTGATTATTAATTATCTTCTTTCTTGTCAATTGTAGGTCAAATTGACTGGCACGCTTAAGAGTTATCGGTACTCTCAAACCGGGTTTGAAGCTACCTGGATCTTGGAAGCTCCAACGCTCGTGAGATCGCATCCGGCTTCGCTGGTATGTTGTGCGCAAAGAACCACATTTTGTGCCAACTGGATGCTCTAAAGGCTAAGAGTTTAAATGCAATTGCATTTCATAGTCTACCATATATGTATTTTTGATGACATGACACTATTTTAATGAAGAGAGAGAAGAAGTGAGTTTCATATGAAACTCATTTAGCATGTTTACTAACTCTTTATGAGTCACAAAATTAAGAGCAAAATACACCACAGATCCCTAACTTTTGGCCTCTGTGCCACAGGTGAGCAAACAAAATTTAATTGTACTAAATGTCATGAGGAAAAGTAAGAGAACATCTCTTATACAAATGGAGATGGTTCAAGTGACCATGAGGCTGATAATAATGTTGCTTTAAACAATGACGGGTTTAGTTTTGTTATTTTTTATAGCTAATATGTTTCTTTACAACTCTTAATGTGATGATCTAATGCGTGGGAAAATATATTTCTTTTTTAATTTAAGTTTGTGAGACATTAGTTCATTGAGTCCAGTTAGATGTCTATTTATACTTATTATTCATGGTATATATACTTAAAATTACGTGAGATTATGAGGTACCGCTATTGGAACTTATCATCCGCAATATTTGCCCACTATCCACAATCTGCTACCTCTACGTCAATCCGATACCAACCCTCTATCTGCTATTTATTACCTTGCCGCTACCATATCTACAAAACTATGGAATGAAACTCTTTATTAAGAACGAATGTTTTATCTTAATTTTATTTTATTCTATATGGCATGGTATTTTTGAAAACAATGCAATGAAACTTTTTATTGATACTAGCCTAAATGCACAACATGCTTTTTGTGTCAAAAATTTTAAAGTGTGACCAAATTTATGAAAAAAAATAAATAATAATGTATATTTTCATGAAGTATATTTTCATAAGAAACTTATTTAGAGACACATGTTAACAAAATTTTCTATATTTCTAGTTAAAATTTTTAAAATTTGACTCCATAAAAAACAAGACGAGCACTTTTTTAGATTGAGAGAGTAAGTAAAACTAATAACCGAGTATGTGCACTAAGGTAGGTATAATACAGACACTCATAATGCCGTATACTCACCCTTATGAACGCCGCAATGCATGCAAATCATAATCCTATGAGTATCTTCAAACACAGGGCCAGTAAATCCTCGAAATTGATGAAATCAGTCTCACTGTCGATGAGAACATCTACCATTGAAATCACAATGCCATTATGTGGAGGTATAAACCCATATACCCGCATGGCTATACGTGGGCCAAGTCATCCGATCAGACCCAGATTGCTAAGGACGTGTTGTCTACACGTTCTCCAAAAGATCACGTATATCCGCTGGTGTTGAAGCCTTGGCGATCAAGGAAATATCTTTCCTAATATCTAACCGATTAGTTTCCTTATTCGGTTAGGATTGTAATCCATTATACATGATAAACCGACTCGTAACCCTGCCACCAAACTATAAAAGGCGGGCAGGGGATCCCCTCGAAACATCTTATCTACTAGCAATACAGCAACATACAGGATATAGGGTATTACGCCTCGTGGCGGCCTGAACCTGTCTAAACCTTTGTCACGCGCTTGCTGCGCTGCTCTTGTTTGTCTCAGGCGCACTTTCACTGTCTAATCTACTATTTTGGAGATACCCTTCGGTAGACTATCGCCGGTATTCCGTTGACACATTATATCCTAAAAATTTTGCTCTCACGAGAAATCAAACTTAGGACCTGAGATCCTCTCATGAGCCTCTTATAACTACTTAGGCTATAGGACTGATATCTATGAACTTTTAATTTAAACTTTTTCAATTAAAGTATCTTTTTGTAAAAGATATATTTTTTTTACGTTAAGCCTTACAGTACCATTCCCGGTAAGGCGGTAAATAATACTGCACCAACGGTAACCGTCCAAACATATGACGCGACAGCATGATTTTGCCGTGCCAAAAGCGTTAGCGCAGCCAAAAAATAAATAGAAATAAAAAAAATTTGAAATTTGATATGAAAAATAATTAAAATTTAATTAGTTCATGGATGCTTGGACATACGGAGGCATGCTCCGCCACTGGTTTTACCTACCTCGATGCAGACAGAAAACCTTACATGCATTCAAAGCTTTCCAGATTTTCCATGATTAGCCAACAAACAAATTTGTTGCAGTGTCGGTGTCAGTATAATAATCACGTAGCAGTGTTGGTCGTCGGTCGTCTTAACCAAAAAAAAAAAAAAACCCTTTCTTCTGCAGTGTCAAATGAAGACATTTTTTTATAAAGCTGCCCTTGATGAGATCGATAGCCTTTAGCTTTGAGATTTTCTATTTTAGATTACTATATAACAATCTAAAAATAATATAAAGTTACAGTAGCATAATAATCAAGTGCCTTGGTGGAAGCGTTGGTTGTGTCTATGATCTGTGGGCCCATAACGAAAGAGGCGTTGAGAGGCGTCAGCGGGGGAGGCGTTGGCTGTGTCTATAATCTGTGGGCCCATATGCGTCGTGACGCCTCCCAACGGCTCCAAAATTAGGATTTAAAATAAAAGAGGGGTAATTCCTGTTTTGTAGTTACTTTTTTGACAAGAGTAAAATGGTAAATCGATAATTGCAACAAAAAATAATATTTTGATTAGGATAGTTAGGGTTTAATATAGTTTTTGGTCTTGTTATTCATTAGCCGCCGCCGTCCACCGTCGTTGACAGGGTCCGGTCGGAGGATGCGGCGGCGGGGGATGGTGGGGGTGGAGGGAGCGCCGTGGCTCGCCGTCGTCTTCCGCCACCCGTTCCTGGAGCCATCCCCTCATCCACCGCCATTGTCGCGGCTCGGGAGATTGGGGAAAGAGGAGGTAGGCGGCGCGCCAGAGCCCGCGGTCGTCTCCCGTGTGGACGGCGCACGAAGGCAGGGTCGTGGTGAACCAGACCTCCGGCGCCAAGCATGTCATGATGCGGGCAGCGGCAGATCGTCCCGGTGGGACAGTGGATGCCTAAGGTGGTCGTGGAGGCGTACGTCGCCCCCAAGGCCATCCTCGCCAGCCAGGTCATCGTCCACAACAACTCCTCTGTCTGGAGCGGCCCAGTCCTTGCCGGGGACCTAAACAAGATCACGCTCGGCTTCCTCCATGTCGCATGTTCAGCGCCCACAGGTCACTCTAAACACTCGAAATGCGATCTTGTAGAGTTGCTTGATCTGCTTTGTTAATTCATTCATGTAGATGAAAGAGTTTGAAGGTTTTGAAAGCTAATAAACATATTTCTTAGTGAAATATAAATAATCGCAAGGCTTTTAGGTTCTAAATGACACATATTTAGAATCAGAGAGAGTATACAAGAAAAGTACATATCTCATTGAATCAGAGAGAGTATACAAGAAAAATACATATCTCATTGAAATCAAAAGTTGATGTTCCCTTCAAAGTATCTATCAATTCCAGCATCATCAAAGAAAGTTAAATACTGAAGACCTTCAAATAGAGTGCTATATTTGTTTTGCTTTCAATGTTTTATCATGTGCACACTGAATTTACTGAGTTTGGTTTGCTTCTTTGATTAACAAAGATAATAAGATTCAGAAAATGATATGTCCATACCTTGATAATGAGACATAAGCACCATCTTAAATCTTTCTAAATTCTCAATTGTAAAGAGAGATGAATGGAAGGAGCATTAGGTGAACAATTTAGGCACAATCCTTAGCACTTGCATGGATTTTGATTATGTAATTAGTGGAAGTAAATAGCAGGTAAAAATTTATGGTGAGAGGACACCCTTACTGATCAAGCATTGCATAACTAATTGAATCCAAGTCATTCAGCAAGAAAAAAAAAACAGATAGCTTATAACACAACCAGCACGGAATTTTATAGATAGCTTGTACTGAAAAAAAGTTACCTTTGAGTCATTACGAAAGTCAGAAGCAAATAAAATTCAGTCACCACAAGTCCACAACGCATGCAACTCGTACTGATTAAAAGTTGGCCCTTTGATTCCTGTAGTATGTTTTTCTTTAGTTTTGAGGATATGTGTTTGTTCACTAGGTCTCAAGGTTTTAAGAGCAACTACTGGCTAAAAGGTCGGCGAGCTGCACTGGAGGTTGCACTAAGCATGTCTTCTTCACAGTTTTCTAGTTCACGCTCCATGGACTCAAGGAACATTTTTACAAGTTGCAATTCATTGAATATGCAATATTTTACTTCTACCAGGAACATTGTCCAAACTGGATTTGATAGGAGTGTTGCTTTCTGTCAGGAGAAGAAGCAAACAAATGAGGTTAGCTGTTTGCAAATCTCGTCTTGCAAAGTTGAGTAGCTAATCTTAGAAACATAATTTTACAATCAATTTGAATCGGTTTTTTTAGTCCTTTTCTCATTGTTTATATTATTTTGAACATGCATACTGTTTGCAAAGACCACTTATTGATAACACTGACTAATTAACTAATAGCATATAAGTTAAAACATGTTCAGGTCAGTACAATTGTCTCATTTTACTGAATTTTATTATATCATTCATGATAAAAAAAGGTGAAATGGTGGCATTTGGATTCTCATTCTTGTTTCCCTATGTTATTATCAGTTGCAGCAAGAGCCAGATGCATTGTACTCCCTAAAAGAAATTGAGGATATTAGGGATGAGGTTAACGAAGAAACATAATGAGGATCCATGTTGTATGAATTATCTGCATCTCTCTGAGTCATATGAATGTGATCCCTAACATTGCATAATACGTTAAACTATGAACGGACAGCAGGAACTAGAAGAATTGATCAACTAACTACCTGAGCCGACGAATTGACAAGCTGGGAACTGACGAAATCCACGGGAGCCTGATGAGATGACGAGCAGGGCCGGTGCGGGGCAGGGTGAAAGGTCCTAAATGGCTAGAGGGGGGTGAATAGCCTATAAAAATTCTACAAACAACACTCAAAGCAAAGTGATTAGATAATTAAACGGCAAAGCGAGTTTTGTGCTAGCCTACTAAAAATGCAAGCCACCTAACCGTTCTAAACTATTGTCTAGTAATTCACACACAAGAAGCTAAGTCACTACTTTTACTCTACTCCTAGGTGAACAAGCTAAACAAGTAAGGTACCACAAAAGTAAGTGCTCAAATGTAAAGGGGTAGAGAGAGGTGATTTTTGTACCGCTGGCGTAGAGATGATAATCCAATCAATCAATCACAATATGAATTCTCGGTAGAGAGAGTTGACATAATATTTTTTACCAAGTTTCACTTGCTTGCCGGTAAGTTACTCCTCGTTGTAGCGATACACCCACTTAGAGGTTCACGCGCTAATTGACATCACACGCCAAACCCTTCTCAAAGGTGCCGCACGACCAACATAAGATGGGGATCCACCAAGCTACGAGCAATTCACTAGAGTAGTCTTTCATCTAAAAGTTGTTAGAACTTTGTAGTTGGTAACTCTTTTATTTAACTTCATTTTTTCAAGGAAAGTTACATTCAAATTTCTCCAATTTTAAATTTGAATTTTTTTAAATGACCTCGGATCTAGAGTCATCTCCAAGCGAGTACGGGGTCTCGTTAGATTTCTCCAAGCCATGACGATGGTGCCGGGCAGTGTCTATCATGTGGAGAAATTTGTACACCTCTGCTTAATTTACCAAAATCTATTTGAATAACCACATTCTTAAAATTGGCAGATGCCAGGATGAGGTCATTATGATTAGAACTTCTACACTAACGTTAATACCTTGATATGTTACTCATCTTTTACAGTAACCTAGGACCCAACCTAGGGCCCAACCTTTTTATGGTAAAATATGTGGTGCAAACCACAACCTTCATAAAAACCCATGTAAACTACAGCAAAAAAGTCGTCTAAATTCACCAAAAAATCACACATGTAGATGATATGATGACACAAGTTTATAAAATATCTTATCCAAACTCGACTCCGTTTGTGAGATATAACAATAACAAATATCATCTACATGTATGATTTTTATATCATCTACGTGTATGATTTTTTTTATGAATTTAGACGATTTTTTTACCGTGGTTTACATGGTTCTTCATGAAAGATGTGATTTTCACCACATATTTTCCCCTATTATGACCACTCCACTGCCACCAATACAAACCACCACCGTCTCTCTCCCTCTAACTAACATCCTAACCTACGATTAGGGCTTGCTGACTACGTACGTGCTTACACGTTATTACACAGACATCGACCTCTGATAATACTTATTTTGTATTAGTATGTTTATAGTTTAGTCGAAGTTTGAATTATTTAACTCCTAAAAAAAGGACAGATGAAGTATATATATAGGCCCACCCTGCATGCTCCGATCCCACTAGAAATCAAACCACACGGACGTAGTCGCGAAGAAACAACAAGAGTTCGACCATGGCCCCCTCTACGCTGCGGTCCACGGCGATCCCCGGAGAGCTCGACAGCCACGTGGCGCACGTCATGTTCATCCCAAGCGCCGGGATGGCCCACCTCCTTCCCTTCATCCGCTTCGTCACGGCTCTCTCGAGCCACGGTGTCCACTGCTCCGTCATGACCGTCCTCCCGACGGTGTCCGCCGCCGAGGCCGACCACCTGGCGGCGCTGTTCGCGGCGTTCCCACGCATCCAGCGCGTCGACTTCAACCTCCTGCCGCTGGACGCCTCCGAGTTCCCGGGCGTCGACCCGTTCTTCCTCCGGTGGGAGGCCATGCGCCGCTCGACGCACCTCCTCGACCAGCTCATCGCCGGCGCCACTCCGCGCGCCTCGGCCGTCGTCACCGACGTGACGCTCGCCTCCCACGTGATCCCGGTCGCCAAGCAGCTGCGGCTGCCATGCCACGTCCTGTTCATCGCGAGCGCCACCATGCTCTCCCTCGTCGCCTACTTCCCAATCCACCTCGACAAGAAGAAGAAGGACGACGGCGACGCCGGTGCTGCGGGCATCGGCGACGTTGACATCCCCGGCGTGCGTCGCATCCCGCAGTCCTCCCTCCCGCAAGCGCTGCACGATCTGAACCACCTCTTCACGAAGCAGTTCATCGACAATGGCCGTGCGCTGAGCCAAGCCGACGGCATCCTGGTGAACACGTTCGACGCACTGGAACCCGTGGCGCTTGCCGCCCTGAGAGATGGCAAGGTGGTCCCCGGGTTCCCGCCGGTGTACGCCATCGGCCTGCTCAAGTCGTCGCCACCCAGCAGAGACGACGACGCCGGAGGGGAGAAGCAGGCGGCGGCGGCCTCCTCGCCTGTCATGGCTTGGCTTGGGGAGCAGCCGGCGAAGTCGGTGGTGTACGTGGCGTTCGGCAGCCGCCTCGCCGTGAGCCATGAGCAGGTCCGCGAGCTGGCCGTGGGGCTGGAGGCGAGCGGGTGCCGGTTCCTGTGGGTGCTCAAGACGACGGTGGTGGACCGCGAGGACACGGCGGAGGTGCGCGACGTCCTCGGCGACGAGTTCCTGGAGCGGGTGAGTGGCCGCGGCCTGGTAACGAAGGGGTGGGTGGAGCAGGAGGCCGTGCTCCGCCACGCCGCCGTGGGGCTGTTCCTGAGCCACAGCGGGTGGAACTCCGTGACGGAGGCGGCGGCGTGCGGGGTGCCGCTGCTGGCGTGGCCGCGGTTCGGCGACCAGCGCCTGAACGCCATGGCGTTGGAGAGCGGCGGCGCCGGGGTGTGGATGGAGCGGTGGAGCTGGGACGGCGAGGACGGGGTCGTGAGCGGGACGGAGATCGGGGAGAAGGTGAAGGCGACGATGGCTGACGCGGCGGTGAGGGCAAGGGCGGCGAGGGCCAGCGAGGAGGCCGCCATGGCCGTCGCCGAGGGAGGCACCAGCTACCGCAGCCTTCAGGAGTTCATCAGCAAGCTCAAGGCCTAGCTCTGCATCGATCTGATCGATCGGTCCCTGCATGATCGTCGTGTGATTTCATTGTTGGAACTTGGAATAATGCACGCTCTCAGCTGCAGTATGCGTGCAGCCAGAGCGTGTAGTGATTATGTCATGACTCATGTGCACGGAATTAGCTAGCTTATGGCTTCCGTTGCTGGCAACTGTATCACTGTATTGTATTGTGTTTGGTAAAGCTCCGCCACCTACCCGTATCTACGTGTCACTGTTTGTGATACCAAAGAGTATTTTGTTCTGACATTTGTGGGCTGTTACTTACGAGTTACGATAGTTATTTTGGCATGGCATCCAAATCCAAATACTAGCTTCAATTTTGCGATAATTTGCTAAGATGAAACATATGCAATGCAGTAGGCTTTATTTGTCTATTTATTTAGTGAAACTGTCATTCATTAATTGCTGCGAAAACTCTGTTTCATTATTTGTTTCCTAGGAATCCAACTGTATGTTGACTGAAGAGGTGATGGCATCTCAAGCTACGTCAACAAACCATTGGCAAAGCAGTTGCTAACTTTCTGAATCCATAGTTGTAAACAGTATGCAGGACCTATAACTGTAAACAGTATGCGGGATTTGCTGGGATAAGCTGAAGCATGCATATTGGATTATTGGGCAAGCAGTTCCCCCTTGATACTTGATGACAGATGGAATCCTAATACTTCTTTGGATCTCTATGGCTTCCTAATCTTTTTCTATAGCCACAGCTATGTGCAACTCTCGACCGGTCTCATTAACTTTATATCATCAAATCCTAGCTTTGCCTTTTATATCGAGAACATAGCACTCTTTAGTAGAGCCAATGAGCTTAAATTTATAACAATCTTGATCACATTAATAGTTTGCTTGCTTTTTTGCTATGGTTCATTCGGAGTTTTAGTACAAGCATGGCCATGAAATCTTGTCCGACAGGAAGATTGGCGCTGACATTGCCAATCTTCCTTCGGAACTAAAGCATGCAGGACTTCATCGGCATGCCGCATGCTCAAGTCAAGGCTAGTACTAAACTACTAATTGACAACAATATTACCCTCCCTGATCGTACGTATGTGGTGTGTGGTTTTATTATTTATGCACGCTCAGATGCAGTATATATGCAGCCGGAGCGTAGTGATTATGTCATGTGCACGAAATTTGAATTAGCCTAGCTCATGGTTTCCTCCGTGCTCTCGCAAAAATGTACTATACCGTAGTGTATTGTATTGTATTGTGTTTGGTAAAGCTCCGCCACTACCCGTGTCTATGCATGTGTCACTGTTGATAGCAAAGTGCGGTCGCACCCACGTAGAAATAAAAAAAAAAACCTTGTTGTAGTTAAATTTTTACCATATTCGTATTCTCGTTGCGCACCACGTACCAAAAGCGCAGTCCTCTCCAATTTGGAATAGATGAATTCATTTACTATGTTCAGAGCAGTGCCAAGGCAAGACGGACAGTGACAGTCAGTTGGGATCCCAAAGGGCGAAAGGCAATGAACGGGCCTACAAGGCCGCAATTACACGTGTTTGCTATAGAAGATGGGCAGAAAAAATTTAATTGTATTATAAGTGAAGAGAAAAAGTAAGAGAACATCGTTTATGCAAATAGAGATGGTTCAAGTGACCATGAGACCGATGATAGTGTTGCTTCAAACAGATGATAGTGTCGCTTCAAACAATGATGGGTTTAGTTTTGTGAACTATTTTTTATAGCTAATATGTTTCTTTACAACTCTTAATGTGATGATCTAATGCGTGGAACACTATATGTGTTTTTAATTTAAGTTTATGAGACATTAGTTCACTGAATGCAGTTAGATGTCTATTTATAGTTATTATTTATGAGATATACACACACACTTAAAATTATGTGAGGTACTGCTATTGGAACTTATCATCCGTAATATTTGCCCGCTATCCATAATCCGCTATCTTAACGTCAATCCGCTACTAACCAGCAATGCGCTATTTATTAGCTTGCTGCTACCATAGCCCATAGTCTTATCGCGCGCTTTTTCGAGCTTGACTTGGCAGTGCGTGGCCGAACTTGCATGGACTAGAGCGAGATGGGTAGCAATAATTACGAGAATTGCCGAGAAGAATGGCATAGCCATGGAAGAAGCAAGTAGGAAAACAAGAAAAGTGGTGAATCTGAGTATAGATTGACAGGCCAACACAGTGAGATACAAAGACAAATTTCTTAAAGTTTATAGAAAGAGGACATAATACTAGTGCACTATTTATGTCTGTGTTCCCCATAAATATTTGATATTTTTTTCTTTCCCGTTGCAAAGTATGCACACTATTAGTATTTGTTAATATGAAAGAAATTTATTCTAGTGACAACTCTGCTAGCTATATATGCACACTTTCCCGTTGCAAAGTATGCACACTTTTGCTGGTATCAGTTTCATAAGTGAAGTTTTATTTTTTAAAAAATGGTTTCATGAGCAACTTGTTTGGTAAAGCTGAGCTATTTTGGAAATGTTGTTTGGCAAAACAGCTTCACCAATAACTTCATGCATGATTAGAAGAGATACATAAAAGATTAGGAGAAATTATTTTTTTTAGCTTCATAACAACTCATCGAGGAGAAAACTAGCTTCACTAAGAACTTAAAAAAAACAGCTCACAATAGCTATGAGGTGTAGCAAACAGCCCCTTAATAATATCGGAGGGATGGTAGGCAGTGGTACCGCCATCGCTGTGGAAGGAGGTGGGAGAAACCAAGGACGCCGGAGGTGACCTTAGGCCCCATGCGCGGCACGACTCAGGGCTGGCTACTCATTTTGCCAAATGAGTTACTATAATAACATGTTAATTTTTTTAATAAGTGTCCAATCATACTATAAGTAAACTCAAAAAATTCTTCTCATAACATTTTGCGAAACTGTCAAATTAGTTTTAGTTTCCATCAACGTTTAATACTCTATATATATATTCAAAAATCGATGTGACCGAACATTTTACATTTTGTGGTGAATCTAAACAGTCCCTCAGCTGGCCAGGTCTGCTAACGTGAGCTCCACTGTTTGGCCGATACACCTATTTTGCAAAATAGGATACTGTAGTAGCGTTCTAATTTTTAAAATAAATATCTAATCATGATCTAAGTAGGTTCAAAAGATTCGTCTCGCAATATTTTACGAAACTATCAAAATAGTTTAAGTTTTTATCCTCATTTAATGTTCCATACATGTACCATAAAAATTGATGTGACAGAACTTTTTTATTTTACCGTGAATCTAAACGGGCCGGTTAGCTTCATAAATCAGCCACAGGCACATAAAGTCCGCGCGTGACTCTTCATAAATCAGCCACAGGCACATAAAGTCCGCGCGTGACTCGACATGGGCCACCAGCCACCAGGTACGCGTACAGTGTCGATGGTCTAGTTGAGCGATATCGTGCCAGGCCGTCATGAACTGCAGATCTGGGCTGTGTTCGGTGAAGCTGAAGTGCTGTAGATAAGCGCTGAAGTGCTGTAGAAGTGCTGAAATCTTGTGAGAGAAAAATACTGCTGAAGTGCTGAAAAATAAGCGCTTATAAACGCTTATACCCTCAACCGAACGCAGCCCTGGGCCTTTCTGGGCACGCTAGGCTCGTACTATTTGGCAGCACGGTCACAAGCTTCTGTAGGCTGCGTTTAGTTAGAAAAATTTCCTTCTCTCTCCTCGTCACATCGATTGTACTTTCTGTCTGCATGGAGCACTAAATGAAATAGCACCTATTGCATGTTTGTACTTTTTACCTGACTATCTCAAGATAAATCTTTTGAGTCTACTTGGATCATAATTGAACAAAAGTTGTCAAATACAAACGAAAGTGCTACAGTTGCAAAACTTTCCAAAACTTTTCAACTAAACGCACCCGTAGGCTTGTTGGTTGTTGGCTGTTGCGATTCTATGCAGCCACCGTCCGTCGTGCACAGCGACAGCGACCACTGCGCTGTCGGTCCTTTTCACCACGGGCCTCCTGCGTGACGCATGCGGACAAGTTTTCTCCCAACTATCCACTCCTAAGCGAGCTAGTGGCGGACCTGCGCCTGGCACCCCAACCTTCCCAAACCTCCCCAAATACACCCATAAATTAGGCGTTTAATTATCTAATAATTAGTTATGATTTTTCATCTTACTCCATGTTAATCTCTTATGGTATGTTGTACTTATTCCGTTCCAATTTATAAGTCATTTGATTTTTCAACTCTAAGTTTGGCCACTTATCTTATTTAAAAATTTAAAAAAAAAGAGAGTTAAAATTAATTTATTCTTAAAGAACTTTTAATAATAATGCAAGCGATAACAAAAAAAAAGGTGATATTTTACATAAATTTTTGGATAAGACGAGTGGTAAAACTCGAGGCTAAAAAGGTCAAACGACTTATAAATTAGAACAGAGGGAGTATAAAATGAACATTAGGTCTTCCTAATATTTTCTCTATATCTTTTATTTGTTATTGCCTATAATCATTCTAATTAGCTAGTTAATTGAAAATTAGTGCTTTTCTAGTTTAATCTTACTGAGTTGACCTCATATGGGACCTATATTATTTTTATTTAGCATTAGTATTTCTATTATTTTTCTTATCTCACATGTTCTTGTCATTGTTTGCCTATCGTTTAGCTTATATACTCAATGTTAAAATGTTATACAGTGGTACAATATTTTCATTTAATCGTTTACTTAAATGACAATTTTATCTGTTTAAGTGACCATTCTGTTCAAGGCTAAACGACAAGCAATAATTGTTGCCATTTAGTGTTTAGGATCTAGCGCTAATTAATTTTATCTTTGTTTAACTACTTGTTTTTATTGTGATTCTTTTGCTGGCCAAAGAATTAGATTTATTGGGTGAAGGTTATAGGCCTGAGACTAATTAATTTTCCTTTATATTTTTAATTTTTTTTGCTTTTTTATCATAACACAATATTTATTTGGGTTATTATATATACTTATCTTTGAGGCCTTCTTGTGTATTTATTAGGAGTATATTTTTAACACGCATGATTGTCACCGGATTGCCTGGCCCCTCTATGATCAAATTCTGCGGCTCCGCTCCTGGAGCGAGGGTACTCTCACCTAGGAGTACTACTACATACTAGCTGTAGGTCCTTTTCACGTTACGCATGCAGACACATTTTGTCCTTCACGTGGGTGGAGATGGAGGGTGCCGCAACGCTAGCCACACGTAGCTCGCGCTGCCATGGTAACTTGGCTGGCGTTTGAATTGCACGTAAGCTAACACACGGCCATAAACCCATTTTATTAGTTCATTTATGTGCTGTTTTTCGTCACAGCAACTCTACCACATATCTATGGCATTGCCATAACCTACATGATGGCTGGTTAGCCCTGGGCATAAAATATCGAGAACCTGAGAACCGAAACTGAAAATATCCGAAATCGAAATATTCGGTTCTCTGTTCGATTCTGAGTTTATAGGAACCGAATTACCGAGGTAAATACCGGAAGCGAACCGAATTCTATCGAACTTACCGAACTTACCTAGAATGTGATAATTTTGAGTGTTATTATGTTATTGATTCTACTATTGTACGTAGAGTATTATATTATGTATTTTTGGCACTCACACTTATATTCTTGTGGGACTTTTATATGTATATATATTTTACACTATTATTATCTATGAAATCAAGTTAAAATTAGTTTTTAAACATGCTATTACATCTTATCCGTGACAGTTCGATACTGTTCGGTAAATACCGGAACTGAACCGAAAATACCGAAACCGAATTTCCTCGGTACCGATTTTTTGAAGGAACCGATCAGGTACCTATTTTTGAGGAACCGAATTTACCGAGGAAACCGAAGTACCGAACCGATCGGTTCCGTAAATACCGAATGCCCAGGGTGATGGCTGGCAGCAGCCAGGACCCAAACGGCCCCGGAGTATCATCAACGACGGCATAGAGGTTAGAGGGTGATACTACTATAAAGTATAATTACATATGCCTTTACACTGTACAGTCTCAAAATAGATTACACAGTTTACACTCTCCTCATGTGGGTTCCATTCTCCACACCCACGTCACTCCTCTTGGGGGCGGCTCGAGCGGCTCCAGATCTAAGTGTCGCGGCCTCTCCACCTACTCCACCGTCTCGCCGCCTCCTGAGCTTGTCGCCAGAGGTCCCTTCCTTGCTCCTATCTTTGTATCCCTCTCCTCACAATGTTGCTGCATTCCGGTCGTGATGGCCCTCTTCAACAGTGGTCGGATCTCCGCACATATCTCTCGGCCGGATCCGGTCACTGGTGGGCCAGATCTGGTGGGTTTTTCCATGCCCGCCTCCCAACTTTCGATGGCTAGCTGTGTAGGACGATGTGGGTCTTGTTGGACCCGGTGGTCCAGGCCCGTAGTCAGCAAGCTTAAGCTGAACATCTCATATGCACTCTGTAGAGGCATTCTCGTTTTCTATATATTTAGCTAGCGAAAAATCCAAATAGAAGATGATTTTATTTGATAACCATTTAGACAAGTTGTTTGAGGTATTAATTAGTTTCAACAAATCTCTATTCCTAACATTTAGAAAAGATTTAGAGAGTCTCTTGAAGTTGCCCACAGCTAAAGTTAGCTAAGGTAAAGTTTAGATGTACCAGGCTAAAGTAGTGGTGGAGGTGTCGCCACACGTCTATGGCATACAATAAAAACTTCAGACACATGAATTTTACTCAGACATGATCTGATTATACACACAGCAGTTGACGGCTACTAATAAAATTCTAAACGACACACTAGTAAGATTATTAGCAATAACGAAACCATGAGCAAGAAAGCATTATTCCACAAACGCTCCGGGCCACCGGCTGCATACGACGATCATGAACAACGTAACGAATTGACCATACGCTCTGGCTGCATACAGCAGAGCGTTATTTTCTATCTTAAAAACTGCACGACGATCATACAGGGACAGAGGGACCGGCCGGTCGAGAGCTAGGTTAGCTAGCCTGCCTTGAGCTTGCCGATGAACTCCTGCATGCTATGGTAGCTGGAGCCTCCCTCGGCGACGGCCATGGCGGCCTCCTGGCTGGCCCTCGCCGCCCGTGCCCTCACCGCCGCGTCGTCAGCCATCGTCAGCCCTCACCTTCTCCCCGATCTCCCGTCCCACTCACTACCCCGTCTTCCCCATCCCAGCTCCATGGCTCCATCCACACCCCGACGCCGGCGCTCTCCAGCAGCCATGGCGTTCACGCGCTGGTCGCCGGCCCGCGGCCACGCCAGCAGCGGCACCCCGGAGGCCGCCGCCTCCGTCACGGAGTTCCACCCGCTGTGGCTCAGGAACAGCCCCACGGCGGCGTGGCGGAGCACGGCCTCCTGTTCCACCCACCCCTTGGTCACCAGGCCGCGGCCCCTCACCCGCTCCAGGAACTCGTCGCCGAGGACGTCGCGCACCTCCGCCGTGTCCTCGCGGTCCACCACCGTCGTCTTGAGGACCCACAGGAACCGGCACCCGCTCGCCTCCAGCCCCGCGCCCATCTCGCGGATCTGCTCATGGCTCACGGCGAGGCGGCTACCGAACGCCACGTACACCACCGACTTCGCCGGCTGCTCCCCAAGCCAGGCAATGACCGGGGAGGAAGAGGCCGCCGCCGCCGCCCCCTGCTTCTCACCACTGCTGCTGGGTGACGACGACTTGAGCAAGCCAATGGCGTACACCGGCGGGAACCCGGGGACCACCTTGCCATCTCTCAGGGCGGCAAGCGCCACGGGTTCCAGTGCGTCGAACGTGTTCACTAGGATGCCGTCGGCTTGGCTCAGCGCACGGCCATTGTCGATGAACTGCTTCGTGAAGAGGTGGTTCAGATCGTTCAGCGGCTGCGGCAGGGAGGACTGCCGGATGCGACGCACGCCGGGGATGTCAACGTCGCCGATGCTGCCCGCAGCGCCTGCGTCGCCGTCGTCGTCCTGCTTCTTCTTGTCGAGGTGGATTGGGAAGTAGGCGACGAGGGAGAGCATGGTGGTGCTCGAGACGAACAGGATGTGGCATGGCAGCTGCATCCGCTTGGCGACCGGGATCACGTGGGAGGCGAGGGTCACGTCGGTGACGACGGCCGAGACGCGCGGCGGTGAGGTGGCGCCGGCGATGATGAGCTGGTCGAGGAGGTGCGCCGAGCGGCGCAGGGCCTCCCACCGGAGCTGGAACGGGTCGGTGCCGGCGGGGAATTCGGCGGAGGCGTCCAGCGGCGGGAGGTTGAAGTCGACGCGCTGGATGCGCGGGAACGCCGCGAACAGCGCCGCGAAGTGGTCCGCCTCGGCGTCGGACACGGCCGGGAGGACGGTCATGACGGAGCAGTGGACGCCGTGGCTCGAGAGAGCCGTGACGAAGCGGAAGAAGGGCAGGACGTGACCCATCCCGGCGCTTGGGATGAACATGACGTGCGCCGCGCCGCCGTCGAGCTCTCCATGGGTCGCCATTGACGACCGCGGGTGCGTAGACTGTAGAGCGGGGCACGGCGTGGTCCAACACTCGTGGTTTCTTCGCGACGAGCTCGCCGTTTCGTTGTATGCGTATCAGCGTGTGGTTTCGTTTTCGGTGGGAGCAGACCATGGAGCTTTAGCTATATAGCAGGCGCCATGCTTACATCCGATAGATTAACGCTTAATCTATCCGTCACTCGGAGCATTATTATGCGGTCCGATCCGCGCTGTGTGTATGTGTGAGAGGGTGTCTCTAACAACTAACTATTTGGCTAGCCATTATGCAATAGATAAGGAAAACTATGAGAGAGTAGTGATTATTGATAAATAAATAGTTGATTTATTTAACGGAACACACGAATATATAAGAGGAATGTGTGAGTTTAGTAATACAAAAATATATAAAATAATATTTGCTCTTGTCTTTCGTCTCTGCATCAGATAACTATATAGATGTCCAAATGGGTCTAGCCCGATGGGCCGGCACGAGTCCGTCACGGACAAGCACGGCCTGAAAAAGGCACGGGCCTGGCCTGCCTCGTGCCTGTGCTGGCACGGCCCGTCCCCATGCTCGTGCTCGGGCTGCAAGTCACGCACGACGGCCCGCTCCAACGGACGGCACGGTGTCGGCACGGCGAGGAGGCCCGCTCCACCCCCCCTCCCCCCATCCTGGCCGTTCAGATCAATTAGCACCGTCGGATCTAATGTTTTGGAGTATATAAGTGCTCAAACCCGAACTTTTCACCGTGCTCCCTTCCTCCGCCTCCATTTTCTTTGGTTCGTACACACGAGCACACCACCGGCCTCAAGCAGGCACTTCTCTCTCGCTAGTTGCTGCTAGCTGGCTACTGCGACACATGAGCACACGGCGACGGCCTCAAGCAAGCTCATCCAGATGGCGCCTGTGGCTACGGCGTGCGTCCGCACGGCTGGTTGCTGCTGCTGCTCCGGGGCGCACGGTGGCGGCACACGGCGTGGCATATGGCTGCTGCTCCACGGCGCGGCAATGGTGCGCAACTTGCAGTTGCTGCTCCACGGCGCGGTGATGGCGCGCAGCTGTGCTCCACGGCTGTTACAGACGTCGACGATGCGACGACGACTGCTCGAGCAAGCACGGTCGGCACGCTGGCACGGTGGACCGGCGTGCCAATCGGCACGGCACGGCTCCATCCCCATAGTGCCGTGCCCGGGCCGCGCCGTCGGCACGGCGACACTAACGGCACGGCACGGCCGGGCTGCCGGGCTGCCTCGTGCCGTGCCTGACCGTGCTCGGCCCGTTTGGCCATCTATAGATAACTATATGTAACTAGCACCGTTAAAGACTACTTAAGTGGTAAGCAGGTGCATACGCAGATCGCCGGGCCAACGGTGGCAGGTCTCTGTCGGGTATAGGGTGCAGTTATACGCAATCCATACAATTTATACGTCTCGCAAAATATGAACTTAAAAAAATCATTTTGCAATTTATATGCCATATGTACAATTAGCTAGTATTTTTTTCATCGATGTGATAGTTTACAAGGCCGTACTCATGTCCTGTTCCGGCTTCCTCCGGCACCGCCAAGAGAAACATGACTTCATTGGTTTTTTTTTTTGTTTTTTGAGTTGCTTGTTCGGAGCTTTACTTTAACACTGCCGGAGGCTATACATGGTTGTGTGCATTAGTGCATAGAAGAGACCGGAAAAAATCTCTAAAAACTTGAACAAATGACATCTGAAAAAGTTGATTATTATTTTTTAAAAATAATATTCTTACAACAAAAACAACAAAGTGAAGGTCGACAGCCTCGATTGAGGAGTAAACACAACGGAAACTGGAAGTCTGTCTGGGACACCACATGAATCACATTCTTCCAGCTATTTTCATGGGACAACTTTTTTTGGGAGCACAGCACCTTGATGGAGTGCATCAGAGAGTCTCTGCAGGGACGCATACGACGACCCACCCTCCTCGACGGCCATCCGGCAAGCGGCCTTCATCTCCGTCGCCTTCTCCCTCGCCGTCCTCCCCTCGGCGCCGCCTCCCATGAGAGCTCGGACTGCGCGCTCCAGCTCGGCAGCCTCCACGAAGTTGTCCTCCTTCCTGCGCACCTCCATGGCGACGGCGACCCCCATGGCGGCCACCAGCGTGAAGGCGTTGTAGTGCTGCTCGGCGGCCGACGGCCACGGCAGCATGGGCACGCCGTACCACAGGCTCTCGAGCACCGAGTTCCAGCCGCAGTGCGTGACGAAGCCTCCGACGGCGGCGTGCGCCAGGATCTCCTTCTGCGGCGCCCACTTCGGCCACACCAGCCCTCTGCCCTTGGTCCTCTCCGAGAACCCCGGCGGGAGCAGCTCGGCGAGGTTCCCGTCGGAGGACAGCTTCGTCCCGTGTTCCGGCGGCCCGCGCAGCACCCACAGGAAGCGGTGGCCGCTGCGGTCCAGGGCGTGCGCGGTCTCGTGCGCCTGTCGCGCGGTGAAGAACCGCGCGCTCCCGAAGCAGAGGAACAGCACGGACGCCGGCGGCTGCGAGTGGAGCCACCGCACGCACTCCTGCTCCGGCTGTTCCTCTTCCTGCTGCTCCGGCGGAGTAGTAGTAATAGTCGCGGCGAGGACCGGCCCGATGGGGTACAGCCGTCGGAGCGCGGGTTCCCGCGCGTGCACCGGCCGTCGGCGATGGCCGCGAGCACGTGTGGCTCGAGCTCGGCGACGGTGTTGACGATGATGCCGGCGGCCTCCGTGTAGCGCCGGCCGTTGTACAGGAACCACCTGTAGGTCGGGACCTTCCTGTTCACCGAGTCCCGACGGGAGGCATGACGCGGGCACCGGCGGGAGCCCCGGCACGTGCACCACGCCGCCGTCCATGTCCTCGAACTCGACGTCGCCGGCCTCGTCGTCGAGCGCCGGGGAGCTGCAGCAGGAGCGCGGCACATGGCCGCGCTGCAGATGAGGTAGACGTAGGCCGGCACCCCGAGGCGGTGCACCGCGTCGAGCAGCGGCGTGCAGAAGATGTCCACCACGACCGCGGCCCCCGGGCACGCCAGGCCGGCGACGGCCGCCGCCACGTGGGGCACGTACGGCTGCACGTTGAGGGAGATGAACTCCTCGGGGCCGGAGTAGGTGGTGGCCGCCCCGGCCGGCTGCTGCGGCGGCGGCGAGGCTGCAGCGGGGAGGTGGTGGAAGCGGATGGGGAGGCCGAGGCCGGCGGACTCCGTCTCCACCTCGCGGATGTGCTCGGCGATCTCCGACGCGCGCTTCTCCGTCGGCGCCGGCATGTTGAGCACGGTGAGCGTGAGCGGGCGGCTGCTGCGCGCGAGCAGCCGCTTGCCGGCCTCGATCATGGGCACGAAGTGGCCGACGCCCCAGATTGGAACCAAGACGACGGTCGGGTCGGCGGCGCTCGTCATTCCGGCGTGGTTTCGGATTCGGGGTGGAAAGTGAGTGGAATGGAGTGAAAGGCCGTTCAACTGCTGGCCGGTGGAGCTACCGAGCTAGCGAGCATCCACATGTATATAGGCAATGGAGAAACACAAAAAGTCGCTGCCACGTTTGGTGACGGTCTTTTTTTATATATTTTTTTTATTTTGAAAGTGGTGAAGTTTTTTTTTTTTTTTGACGCCGAAAGTGGTGAAGTTTTGTGTGCCCGTGCGTTGACGACTTGACGTCGCGCGTGACGGCGTGACAAAAAATAATTCCAGAGAGAGCGGGCCGGCACCGAGCTTTTTTTGATTTTTTAAGCAAAAAGGGCCGGCACCGAGCTGCGGATGGAAGAAGAACAGAGCGAGAGTGTGGGCTGCGGCTGGGCCGTTTTTACGGTTGGGCCAAAAAAGCAGAACAGAAAAGGATAGGGTATTCATTTTCTGGGTTTTTGCAAATGATACCGAAATCAAAACTCAAACAAAACTTAAGTGGGACCACGATTTTTATATCTATATCTATATACTTTTTATTGTTAAAGACGTAAAAATTTCTCTCTACCCAATATTTTCATCCATCTCATTAACTACCCGTGCATTTGAGACTTTTGTTTCGTCCCTCTTTGTATTTCGTATATATATGTGGCCCAAACTCCTACGAGTTTGTATAATTCGATTCTAGCGACGATGAATATAAAGTCTGAGTCTAATATTTATTGGGTGATGTCCTACGTATCTAGTACGTGACCCGAACGGCGAATTTATGACACATGCTTAAATAATTTAGAGCAATTCGCATCTAGTGATGATACCAATAGCGACGGCAGAAGGTTTTGCGAGCCCGGATAATCCTTATCGTTAAAAATATTTGCCTATTAGTGTTCATTTGAGTTGAAAATAAACGCTGATTTTGGCTGGTATTGATTTGTTATGAGAGAAAACTA
Source organism: Eremochloa ophiuroides (assembly GCA_038502445.1). Lineage (NCBI taxonomy): Eukaryota > Viridiplantae > Streptophyta > Magnoliopsida > Poales > Poaceae > Eremochloa > Eremochloa ophiuroides. The sequence continues at coordinate 6,489,713 of JAHLJS010000004.1, read as the reverse complement.
TTATTCCGCTGTGACTGAAAATAAGCGCTGGACGATCATGCGAACTAAGGGTGATAATATTTGCCTTCAAGATTGATGTTGATGTTAAGTTTAACCACTTTTCAGGAGACGCCGCGGTGGGGATTGTCATCGGAGATTGGCAGGGCACCTGAAACTATTAGCTGAGCGCATCCCTTATGGGTTTCATTAACATACTCCTAATACAGCATATGTAATAAGGGACACCTAAAACTAATAGCTGAGCACATCCCCTATATGGGTTTCATTAACATACTCGTAATACAGCATAAGTAACCAAACATTTTCTTACCGTCTTGCATCCGCTTGACCATTGTGACATTCAGCCTCACAGACTAAGCTTACCTAGCATTGATAGCAGGCAACTGAACTGAGCACTCTTTTTTCATAAATGTGTAGGCCCTGTTTGGAATGGAAGGTTTTTCACACGAATTTCTAACGATGGCTCTTCCTTCATTTTGCTTATGTCATAGCATGTTTGGATTGAAAGAATGGAGCTTTCCATTCGCGAGGAAAGTTTGGCTTTCCTACCACCGCTAAAAACTAAAAAAATTCCCTACCGGTACAGGGCCAACCGATAGAAAAAGAATATTTATGGGTTATGAGCTGTTTTTTTTTTTTTGTCAAACACTCATTTTTAAAACAATTTATGGGTGAAACTGTTTTTTTATCTTCTCTCAGGGTAGGATGAGTTGGGAGTGAGCTGGAAAAAAAAAGTAGCTTATTTTATTAGCTTCATCTGCTACCGGTGGGACACATTGGTAAAAGTACTCGTATCGCCCACCACGCAGAGAGAGAACGCTCGGGGAACGAGCGCAGATGGGCCTCCGCCGCCGCCGAGGCGCAGCCAGCAGCGACGGCGCAGCTCGCCGAGGAACGCGGCCGTCGGGGCGTAGCTCACCGGGGCTGCCATCGAGCTCCATGTCGCTGGGCGTGAGCGGACGCGACTGCCGGGGCCACACGCGACCGCTGGGCATGAGCGGCGCTGCTGTCGGGGCCACACGCGGCCGCCAAGCACGAGCGGCGCTGCTACCGGGGCCACACGCGGCCGCTGAGCATGAGCGGTGCTTCTGCCGGGGCCACGCTCGACCTCCAGTCGGACCTCTCTTCGGGTTACGGGGCTAGGATTCCATCACGGCCGGCAGGCCTGGGGCATGGGGCTGCTCCCTAGTGGCGTGGCCTCCGGGCGGGAGCACGGCCGCCTCGTGCGTTTCTTTCTTTGGTTCGTAGGGAAGAAGACGGCAGATAGAGAAAGAAAATGAAAGGCCAAGGGTATCATGGTCATTTATTCTTTTTTCCTCTCAATGAAGCTGGTTTACCAAACGGAGTCAGAAAACAGCTCAGCTTCACCGGTAGAGTTGCTCATTAAACTTAAAACACATAAAATAGTTTTACTAGTGAAGCTGGCCTGTGCCAAATAAACCTTTATTCTATTGTTTCTTATAAAACACTGAAACACACAGCGAAATAGTAAAACCGACAGAAAAATTATATTTTTTTTCTTGGTTATTGTCGGAGTACTGGCAGAGTAATGCTATTCGACGTGCGTCTAGGATCGATCCCATGCATTCTTATGACACGCCGCAAATTAAAGTGCAATCCAAAATACTAGTATTACAATATTGGTTGCAATCCAATTACAATAAGGATACTAGGCACATAAATTAAAAATTATATATACAGAAAAGGACATAGAGCCTAGCTCGAAAAGACACGGCACATTAAAGCAAATATAGATACTATACTACAGCGTGCAGCTGGAAAGCCATCCGATGACTATGTACTACGTCACTCTGAGATAGACTGACCACTCTGGCAGCGAGCATATATCATGGTCACCCTCACACTGAAACTTCAAGTGGCTGACGACGCCCAATGCTACCGGGTTCCTTGAGCTGAGGAGGCACGTCCCCAGCCGGCAGATGGCTCGAGCTCCTTGGTCCTCGCGTCCTGCCGAAGCACGACGTAAGCGCGTGCACGAGGACGAAGGCCAGCGCGGCGACGATCATGGCGACGATGTACCCGGACGTCTCCCACCCCCTGCTCGAGCCGGCGGCGTGCGCGCCGAGGAGGCCGAAGAGATTGAGCACGATGGTCACGTTGGTCACCGTGAGCCACCAGCCGATGCCCACCAGCTTCTGGGGCAGCAGCAGGACGACGACGACGACGGACGCCACGAAGGAGGTGGAGTTGCAGTGGAAGAAGAAGAGGTACCGGAGCCTCCGGTTGGTGCGGAGCACCGGGTCGCCGGCAGCGTGGCCGTCGCCGTCGCTCTGCCACACGCTGCCCGGCGGGTCGAGCCCCGCCTGGTAGGTCACGCTCGCTATCAGTATGCCCAGCAGCATCAGGTATTTGCATTTGGCGTGCTTCTCTTTCTCCTCCTTCGCCCTAACAACTTCGCCGTCGTCGACCTCTGGCGCCACCGGCTCTGCGATGTCGCCACCGCCCGCTTCAACGGCGGACGACTCGTCAGCGACGACGTTGCTGGTGGTCTTCTTCCCCTGCTTCTTGTTCTTCCCTTTCTTCCTTCCTGCTACTAGGAAAAGCACGGCGATGAGCAGGATCACCAGAAACGCCAACACGAATATATATATCGACGTCTTGAGATGCTGCGTGCTCCCGGCGGCGTAGGCGCCGACGAGACCCAGCAGGCCGACCGCCGTGCAGACGGAGAGCGCGTAGCTCCGGATCGCCGGCCGGTACAGGTTCGGGTTCACGAGCAGTATGATGTGGGCGATGGCGGACATGAAGCTCAGCGAGTTGCTGTAGAAGAAGGCCTTGTAGCGGCGCGGGTAGTTGGAGAGGAGCACCGGCTCGCCGGCGCGGTGGCCCTGGTCGTCGTCCTCGGGCCAGAAGCCGCTCGGCGGGGTCAGCCCGGCCTGGTAGGTGATGGTGGCGGCCAGGATGGCGAAGAGGAGCAGCCGCTTGCGCCGCTTCTCGACCGAGACCGAGTCGTCGCCGCCGTCGTCGTCCTGCTGCCGCCCGGGCCCGCCGTTCCTGACCTCCCCGTGGTCGAGCGTGAAGAAGATGACGTGGATCACCACGTAGACCATGACGCCGCCGGCCAGGGCCACGACGTAGATGGAGGTGCTCACGTCCCGGCAGCTCCCGGCGGCGTACGCGCCCATGAGGCCGAAGAGGTCGAGGATCATGGCGGCCTCCAGCGTGTGGCGCTTGAGCGCGGACCTCCGCTGGACCAGGACGATGGCGGCAAGGGACGCCATGAAAGCGGTCGAGTTGCAGTAGTAGAATGCCTTGTACCGCCTAGGGTGCGTCGTTAGGAGTATCGGGTCGCCGGCCAGGTGGCCGTCGCCGTCGTCCTGCCAGACGTCGCCGGGTGGGACCAGCCCTGCTTGGTAGGTCACGCTGGCTGCGAGAGTGGCGAGCAGCAAAACGAGAGAGCGAGCCTTGTCTATCGATTCATTGATAGCTTCCTGCCTGACAATTGCAAGCAAAGAAACAGAATTGAAATCCAAGGCACCAAAATTCAAGTGTTGGAATTATCTAAAATACTCCGATCCGGTAGTATATAAGTTTCATGGTTTAAAATAGCCAGCTATGGCAAATAGCGGCAAAATTTTCTAGCAGCTAAGGATGCGTTTAGTTTGGAAGTTTTGGGAAGTTTTGCAACTGTAGCACTTTCGTTTGTATTTGATAACTTTTGTCCAATCATGACCCAAGTAGACTCAAAAGATTTATCTCGAGATAGGCAGGCAAAAAGTACAAACATGCAACAGGTACTACTTCATTTAGTGCTCTATGCAGACGAAAAGTACAATCGATGTGATGGGGAGAGAGAATGAAATTTTGTGAACTAAACGCTGCCTAAAGCTAAGAACAATAGTGGCAAAAAGAACAATAGCTTAGCACTGGCTCTCTCCAGCCGCTATAGCCATCCTTGAAGATTTAGCAATTCTCTAAAACTTTGGCGTTTGAGGTCCAAAGGAAGGAAGGAAGGAAATGAGCTGTACTATGTAGACAAGTGAAGGCGGTCGTACCTGGCAATTTCAGCATCAGGATGGCTTTCGGGAGCTTGTCGCCTGAAATGGAAACAGGGACTCGCTGCTGCTATTGCTCGCAGCCGCCCTGATGCTGCAGCATAGACGCTTACTAGCCATTGCCACAAGTTGGACTTCCGTGTGGCTTCCACGACTTGTACAGCGAAAAAGACATGGAACAACATGTATCCCAGAACAACGGCAACCAGGACGACGACGTAGGCGGTGGTCTCGGCGTCCCGGCAGCTCCCCGCGGCGTACGCGGCGACGAGGCCGGCCAGCGCGACGACGATGCAGCCGTAGAGCTCGTGGGAGCGCAGGCCGGCGTTGGCTCGCAGCTTCTTGTTCAGGAGCAGCAGGATGATGAGTAGGGACGCGACGAACGCCGTAGTGTTGCAGAGGAAGAAGGTGACCAGGCGGGCGCGGTTGTAGTCCAGCAGGACGGCGTCGCCGGCGGCGTGGCCCCCCTGGGAGCCGTCCCAGAAGCCGCCGGGCGTGCTCAGCCCGGACACGTACGTGACGCTGACCGCGAACGTCGCGAGCAGCATCAGGACCTTGCGCGGCCGCTCGCCGAGCACCTCGCCGTCGCCGATCTGCTGCTGCTGGCCGCCGCCCCTGCGCCGCGCCCGCGACGACAGCACCACCTGAACCGTGAGGTAGGCCAAGACCCCAACCACCAGCACCGTGCTGTAGGTGGTGGTGACCGCGTCCCGGCAGGTGGCGGCGGCGTAGGCGCCCAGGATGCTGAGCAGGTCCAGCGTCATGACCACCCGCAGGGGCACGAGGGTGTGCTGCCACGTCCAGATGCTCGCGCCGCTCATGTCCTCGTGCTGGACGGACAGGAGGAGGATGAGGATGATGACCACCAGCGACGAGGCGAACCCGGTGGCGTTGCAGTAGAAGAACACCAGGTACCGGCTGTAGTGCGTGACCCGGATAATGGGGTCTCCGGCGAGGGTGGCCAGCGTCGGTTTCCTGCCACACTCCGCCCGGCGGGCTGAACGCCGAGGAGTAAGTCAGCGTGGCCACCACGGTGGCCAGCAGCAGCACGTACTTCCGCAGGGTGTACTCCCATGGCTTGTCCGACTTGTCGCCAGCCATTATTGGCTATGTCACTGAGCTTCAGATGCACGCTTTGCTTGTTCTTCTCTCTTCTCGCATGAGGTGGAACACTGTGTGACTATCCCAGTGCAGTGTGTGCTACAAAAGCTATTGCTAATGCTTCCAACTGCTTAATTTATAGAGCTATTCTCTCCAGTCAAAAATGTATGATGCGTTTGATTTTCTTTCATGGTCTTTGAGATTGCTATTTTTACCACGCATACTATTTTACATTAGAATATAGTTCTACAATATCTTACCATATATATTCGGGACTAATAATGCTCACATTAGTCCCGATTCCAAGTGATAATCAAGACTAATGTGATGGCAAATCAATGCATGTAATTTTTATATATTTTTTCAAGCTAAATATTGTACGTAAAAGCCATTAAGAGCTAAAGATTCAAAAGTTTAACCGGATTTTGATCAAAATATCCTACTTGAAAGGAATGAGTAGCCATCAGTTCACTGGTGGCAATAAATCGACTTTAATAAGTGCTTTGTTGCGGTACCTCCAAATCAGTGTGAACCATTTATTTGATTAGATTCGGATGGTTATCATCACCTGTTACCTTCTCGGAAGTAATGTCTGAAATATTATTTATCTATCTATCTATTTATTTTATAAAATAGGATAAATAAGGAAAGTTTTAGATATAAAAATCTTTTTCTAAATCATGTTAATGCATGCATAATTTATTAGATGTGGTAAATATTTTTATTTTATAGCTTTGGACATGACATATTTTGATTCATGTTCTAAAATATTAGCGGGATCAATTTTAAATATATATCAGCCTTGATTTTTTTTTTCAACAATCAACCGGTTCTATTCTAATAATTTTAATTGTTAAATATTTTTCTTTCTAAAAAATAAATGGCTCAAATTTGTCCAATGAGTTTACGTACCTCCTAGGGAGTAATGGGTGTACCGTAGCAGAATCCCTCTGATAATGTGCTTAATCCTTTTCACCAAGACTTGACTCCGTGATTTTTCAGAATATAAGAGTAATCCTTTTCACGAAGACTTGACTCCGTGATTTACCAGAATATAAGAATGTACTCATGCTTCCCGTGCATCTGGATATAATATATTTTTAATGTGTTATAGTAACAGCGGCAAGCGATCTAATGGGTAATATATAACTTGTGCCTAGCTAATCAGTGTGTCCCAAGAATAAGAGAATGTAATCACGCTTCTCATGTATCGATCTGGATGTTTAGATAAATTATGTGCCAGATAATCCTAGGATATAGTGTATTTGCAGCGATTAACACGTTTGACGATGCTATTGCGCCACAAGTAAGATTACATTTGCACGATTTATGGATATTTCGCCTGTGATGGCTCCCTCTCCAGGCTAACGACAAAAAGGTCACAATCGTTGTGTGGAGCTGCCAGACTTGACAGTAGTGTCTCCAACAGCTCGTTCGTTTCAGCAATCAACCGCTTATTTTCAGCCATGTAACAGTATTTTTCTCTCACAACAAATCAGCACCAACTTAAATCAGCGCTTATTTTTAGCCCAAACGAACAGACTAAATCTCCATCACCATAAACTACTTTTGATCAAATGTGGTACCGGCCACAATCATGGTGTGAACTCGCTAGACTAAGGCTAGTTTAGCCGGGCTCCGTTTCGGTGCACTGAAGCGCACTGTACACCCAAACCTGCGAGCAGCCAGTTTTTTCAGCTCCACCGTCTCCACCCTCTCCCACGTTGACTGTAGCATGGAGCCAGAAAACTGCTGCTGTGAACACAAAATAGAGAGAAAAAAAATCGCTACAGCTAGGTGAGACCATTCCGACTTGTCACCAGCCATTATTGGCTACGTCGTCACTGAGCTTCAGATGCACGCTTAGCTTGTGCTTCTCTCTTCTCGCACGAGGTGGAACACTGTGTGACTTCCCAGTGCAGCGTGCGTGCTACAAAAGTTATATAGCCAATGCTCGTCCAGCTGCTTAATTTATAGAGCTATTCTCTCCAGTCAAAAACGTATGATGCGTTTGATTTTCTTTCATGGTCTTTCAGATTGCTAATTTTTTACCTCGTACTATTTTACCTATAGATAATATATTACTGTAACCGTCACATTAGTCCCGGTCGTCCCAAGTCTAGCCGAGACTAATGTGGTGGCACATCGACGCATGCAGTTTTTATATATTTTTTTCAAGCTAAATATTGTACGTAAAAGCCATTAAGAGCTAAAGATTCAAAAGTTTAACCATATTTTGATCAAAATATCCTACTTCAAAGGAATGAGTAGCCATTAGTTCACTGGTGGCAATAAATCGACTTTAATAATAAGAGCTTTGTTACGGTACCTCCAAATCAGTGTGAACCGTTTATTTAATTAGATCGGTGGTTACCATCACCTGTTACCTCCTCGAATTAAAGTAATATCTGAAATATTATTTATTTATTTATTTATTTATTTATTTTATACAATAGGATAAATAAGGAAAGTTTTAGATATAAAAATCTTTTTCTAGATCTTGTTAATGCATGCGTAATTTATTAGACATGGTAGATATTTTTATTTCGTAGCTTTGGACATGACATATTTTGATTCGTGTTCTAAAATATCAGCCGGATCAATTTTAAATATCAGCCTTGGTTTTTTTCAACCATCAACCGGCCTTTTATCTTTTCTTTAATCTATTAATTTAAATTGTAAAATTTTTCTCTTTCTAAAAAAATCAATGGCTCAGATTTGTCAATGAGTTTAGGTACCTCCTAGGGAGTGATGGGTGTACCGTAGCAGAATCCCTGTAATAATGTGCTTAATCCTTTTCACGAAGACTTGACTCCGTGATTGTCCAGAATATAAGAGTAATCCTTTTCACGAAGACTTGACTCCGTAATTTTCCAGAATATAAGAATGTACTCATGCTTCCCGTGCATCTGGATATAATATATTTTTAATGTATTATAGTAACAGCGACAAGCGATCAAACGGGTATAACTTGTGCCTAGCTAACCAGTGTGTACCAAGAATCAGAATGTAGTCACGCTTCTCATGTATCGATCTGGATGTTTAGATAAATTATGTGCATGATAACCCTAGTATAGGGTATTTGCAGAGGTTAACACGTTTGACGATGCTATTGCGCCACCAGTACGATTATCAATTGCACGATATACGGATATTTCGCCTGTGATGCGGCTCTCCAGGCTAACGACAAAAAGGTCACAATCGTTGTGTGGAGCTGCCGGACTGGTTGTAGGTAGTCCCGTCATATGGAATGTTTGAGTGAAAACAAATGAGAGTTGAAGGGCCGGGTAAAAAAGAGGAGATCAGGGTCCTTATTAAAAATGACAAGAGAGTGACATTCTTGTCTTCTGGTATGGATCCTCCACATTGGCAATGCTTTCATATCAGATAGGTGAATGTAAAGTGAAATTGACAAGAATGTAAGAAAATTTCTCTTTCTAGTAGCAATTTTTAAGGAACATTTGGTATGATAGCTTTTGAATTCGTGGCACTGGAGATGATTGCAATAAGTTAAATATCCTATCATCCACGATTTTTTTTAAAAAACTTTGGCGTCTATTTCTTCCTTCATACACCGATGTGACGAACAAGTTGCTCTTGGGTGTTTGGACAAGCTTGTTGACAGGAATTTCATTGAGCCGGTGACGACTAGTGGTGCCAAAGCTGCAAGATGCGAAGTGCACAGTGTAATGCTCGAGTTCATCATCCAAAAGTCGGTCTCAAAGAACTTCACCGCTCTGGCTCACAACGGTGAGTGCCTGCGTGACGAAGGCCACATCTGTCGCGTCCGCCGACTCTCTGTCCCGGACACCAGTAGTAACAGTGAAGTGGTTGACAAGCTTGCCAAGGATGCCGAACTGTGTCTGCTATAAGGTCACTAACGATCATAAGAAGCGATCTTTTCGACTTGCAAAAAGTGCAAGTTCCTACGAGTTCTGGATCTGGATGGTTGCTCGGGGGTCGACAAGGATGTTGTCAGTGCCATATACAAATTGGCTGCGTTCGGTTGAGGGTATAAGCGCTTATAAGCGCTTATTTTTCAGCACTTCAGCAGTATTTTTCTCTCACAAGATTTCAGCACTTCTATAGCACTTCAGCGCTTATCTACAGCACTTCAGCTTCACCGAACACAGCCATTGTTGTTTCTCAAGTACCTCAGCCTTAGGCGCACTGACATTGCCAATCTTCCTTCGCAACTAAAGCGACTACAGAATTTAGTCACAGGACATTAGAGAGACACGGGTGACACTGTGACAGTCCTGCCGAGAGAGGCCATCATGCTACTGCGGTTAGCTGCCTAGCTCCTGGAAGATAGGCTGCAACACTGGCTGGAGCCGTCGTGCTAATGGGCGTGAAGAACAAGAGTTTTCAACAGATTATACTTCACGTGAGGAGACTGAGGAAGGTTAAGCCAGCGTTTAGTTCAAAAAATTTCCTTTTCTCTCCCCATCACATCGATTATACTTTCCGTCTATATAGAGCACTAAATAAAGTAGCACATGTTGCATGTTTATACTTTTTGTCTGGCTATCTCGAGATGAATCTTTTGAATCTACTTAGGTCATGATTGGACAAAAGTTGTTAAATACAAACGAAAGTTCTACAGTTGCAAAACTTTCCAAAACTTTCAAACTAAACTGCAGCCTAAGATGTATGAATCCACATCAGCTTCGTATGGCAGCTCTCTGTCCGAACAGGCACACCCAATAAAAGGGTAAAGATGTCTTGTTTTAACACCCAAAAATCAACTTACACTTCTCCAGTGTTGTCTCTTAAGAAGCGCTTCGCAGGCAGTAATCCTATCCAGACTCTGTCAATCAATTCCAATTACATCGGAGTTCCTAAGGCCCTGTTTAGATACACTGTAACTTGCAATTGCAATTAGTCACATCAATGTTGCGATACATGCATAGAACATTAAATGTAGACGAAATGTTTGCATGTTTACATAGTTTGCATGTACATCATGAGACGAATCTTTTAAGTCTATTTAGGCCATGATTAGACACTTATTGAAAAAGATTCCTCACTATTAAAGTGTCAAAATTGCAAATTGTAACTGCATCTAAACACACCCTAAATATCTTAGAGGCTCCCTGTGCAATCACGTCAGTCAAACTACGGGGGAATCTGGAAAGTTTGCCTGCCTCTCCCACGCTAAGCCAGCTTGATAATCTCAACAAGTTGAAGCTCTTCTCAACAGGTCAGAGCAGCGAGTATATATCTGCCCTGCAAAGCTTACCCTCGCTGGAGTATCTGAAGCTATTTGAGGAACGTGATGTATTTTGGACTGGAAGCTTCATGTGCAGAGTGGCGTATTTCCAAGCCTTAAATGGTCATGTTTCGAGGCCCCAAAGCTCCCAGAGGTGCAGTTTAGACAAGGGTCCATGCGATTTCTGGCCATTCTTGACCTACTCTGCCCAGATCACCGGCCTCCTCCTCCGTCCATATGTTTCTCTCGATCTTTTCAGACGCAGAGTTACAGGGAAACTGAAGGCCAGATTGGTGTGGAAGGCATTTCACATCTTCAAAATCTGAGAATGAGGTAGTGCTTCCACTCTGTTTCAGAGATAATAATGCAAGCTTGGAAGAAAGAGGCTACTGGACACAAAAACAGGCCGCCAATGAACAGGCAAAGGCAACCGATGCCAAAGTGCACTATTATGCCTGAAATTTTAGATGACTTCGGGTAACACTCTTATGTCATCAACTAGTATAAGTAAATTGTTATTTTTATGATTCGCTATTTGTCTTTGTATTATGACATATTAAATTTTTGTTCTTGTCTTTCTTTAGAAATGATAAGTTCCTTTGTGCCAACACAAATAAGACTTTATCGGGTTTGTAGTTTTGTCTAACGAGTTTTTAAATATCGGTACCCAAAATTACATATTACGCCTATAGAAATTGCAACAAACAAAATCTGCATTTTCAATATAAAATTTGTGCAATAATTGTCATCTGAAAGAAAACTAAAATTCAGGCACCTGAATTTTAGCAAATCCCTTATTTGTGCACGTCTCCTTAATAGTTTTATCCTTGTCCTTCTACAGAAAAAATTATAATTTATTTATTGTGAATTGTGCTAATAAATTTGGACTATTGGATTGAGATCTGATGGTTATTAGCTGTTGTCTGAACCTTTATTTGTGCCAACCAAATTATTTTTGTGCATATATGTTCCATAAAAATATTTGAATATATTTTTTAAAAATAATTTCTATATTTTTTATAAAGTCTGAATAATCTCACTTTTGATTTATTTATATTCTAGCTATAAATTGGACTATCATAAACACTTTTGATTTATTTATATTCTAGCTATAAATTAGACTATCATAAACACTTTTGAACTATCATAAACACTTTTGAACTATCATAAACGCTTTTGATTTATTTATATTCTAGCTATAAATTGGACTTGTGCGAAAAAAATAGTTGAGGAGGTCAAATGAACGTTTTTTTCAACTCAGGCGAGGTGATGAGATGGACTAGAGGAGGCCTGGGTATCGAGCCAGCTCGGCTCGGTCTAGCTCGAGCTGGCTCGTTAGCCTAACGAGCTAGTTCGACTCGGCTCGTTAATTTTACGAGCCAGAGAGCCAGCTCGGCTCGGCTCGTTTGGCTCGCGAGCTCGTACAAAAAATTAGCACACAATATTTATGATGCAATTCAGTACATTGTTAATACACATACCACAACCACATACCAGGTTCATTTAAGGTAAGTATCAACCAAGCAAAAGCAAGTATGCAACATAATAGGTCCATGTCCATCAACCATCCATGAGACCATGACCATGGTCCATGCAAACAAGCAATTCCAGCATATTACATCAGGTGGTTAGATCCGTCTCCATACATATATAGGTATGTTAATTAAGTTCCATGTAAGCACACAAAAGTAGCTCTTTGAACTCCTCTAGAGTTGCCATCGAGCTCTAATTCCTACTGTCCTACACTTGTTGCAGACTTGCAGGTTGGGTTCATATCCTGTAAATAAAAAATTGTACTTCAAAAAATTAGCAAGAAACAAATTTTATAATATATGAGTTTTAGCTTCTAGTTGTTCACTTACTACTTTACTAGTTGCTTGCCACTACAGACTTGGGAAAGTCCACAAACTCAAAGTCAGCATCATCATCTTCTCCCTGAAATCAGTCCATAAATCAACATTTAAGTACCACAACATATATAGAAAAGAAAATCATACGAAACAACAGAAAAAGAGGATTACATACTAACTGAAAATTCATGTCTTAATTTTGTTGATTTAAGTTGCTGCAAAAATTAAAATACATGTAATATAGTCAGCTACTAACTAACTCGACGGTGACACTAGCTGAAAATACATGTAACATTAATTGAAGTCAACTAAAATAAGGAAACACTAACTGAAAATACACTTACTGAAAAAAAAACAATAACTGGAAATACACTAACTAGAAATAAGGCAACACTAACTAAAATGCACTAACTGGAAATAAAGACAAAACTAATTGAAGTCAAGTGAAATAAGGCAACACTAATTTCAGTGAACTAAAACAAGCTAGTTGCCTAGTTGCGTAAATCAATTTAAGTAATAACACATCACAATCACAATACATCTGCACATGTGCATTGCTACTTTGCTAGTTTGCTATAAACTGAAATTGCAATATGAAGTTGTCATATTTTGTATAAATTGGCTAAACCCTAAACAAAGATATGGATTTTAGGGTTTTGGCACTCACCACTGATACTGATACAGAAACAGGGGATGGTGATGGAGTAGCTGTAGGTATGAGCCGCGCAGGAGCAGGACGTTTTCTCACTGGAACCTGGCCAGTCCGCAATGACGACGGCGCACCTTTCTTGCCATTCTTCCCGACATTGCCTCGACGGGACTCCAAACTTGCCGGTGGCGGAGGAGCTCCCTGCTGCACCTCGAAGGTCTCATCTTCATTCTCCATGGCAGGCGGTGACTGTAGGTGGCGGCGGTGCCTCCGTGCCGCAGCTGCGTCTTGCGTTGCGTCAGGCAGTGGACAGCAATGGGGGCTGGCTGGCTGGGGCCTAAGCCCCCACGGGCCACGGTGAAAGGGTCGAGATGGCGGACTAGAGGGGGGTGAATAGTCCGACAAAAATAAATCGCAGCGGAAATAAAACATAATCGGTTCTAGCGACAATTCACCCCTTTAACTAAGACTCTAAGCACCTTGCAAAAGATCCTAGCAAGAAGCAAATGTGCAAATCTAACTTGAGCTTTCCTAAACCGTTCTTACCGCAAGATCACACAAACCTAAGCGCTAATACTTTAAGCACCGGGGAAACTCCTATCAACTAGCAAGCAAAAGCGTACTAAGCACGTAAGCTCACTACTTGCTCAATGACAAGGATACACAATCCAAATCAAGGAGCGCAACTCACTTAGCTACACAAATTAAGTGAGAACTACTTCTAAGCTACACAAGCTAAGAAGGTGAATGGTAAGATACACAAGCTAACCAGTCTCACAAAAGCAACTACAACTACACAAGTAGAGTAATGCACAAAGTAAATAACTTGTGTAGAAGGGAGCAAACCACCGCGAAGGATGGAAAGATGTTGACGCGGTGATTCATTTCCCGGAGGTTCACTTGTTGCCACAAGCTACGTCCTCCGTTGAGACAAGCTCCAAGGTTGCCGCCGATCCTCTAGCTTGAGGTGACCCACCACAAGTCACCACTCCCACGTGGCCCACAAGCTCAAGCTCTTTGATCCGGCCGGACCACTTGTCGCTCTTCACGTCTTGCTTTACTAGCGATGCTCTTTGCAAACTCCTGCGGGGTGAGCTCCAACCCCTCACAAAGCTTCTCCGGAGCCAAGCACAATCTTCTTGCTTGCTTCACGGAACCACAAGCCACCAAGCCGTCTAGGAGGTGGCAACCTCCAAGAGTAACAAGCACCACCGGCTTGCAACTCGATCACCTAGTGCCACTCGAAGTAATCTCACAATGCAATGCACTAGCGATCGATCACTCACTTCTCCGATGTGAATTGTATGAGCATAAGTGAGTTGGAAAGCACTAAGTCATGCACAAGCAAGGGAAACACATTCCCAAGGTACAAGACACCTCTCACAGCCGGCCACACACTCCTATAAATAGCCCTCAAGCCAAAGGAGCCGTTATCAACTCAAACCGGCAGTCGGACGGAGCGTCGGACCCTCAACCGTGCAACCGTCGGACTAATTCTCACGGTCCGACACCTTGGATAAGCGCCACGTGTCACTAGCCGTTTGAATCCAACCGTTACCGCGCTCTAACGGCTCTCTGGGAGCGTCGGACCGTGCGTCGGACCGGAGCGTCGGACCATTGTTTAGGGTCCGACGGTCTACAGAGAGTTTTCCCGAGAGCAAAATAGCATCGGACTGGAGCGTCGGACTGTCTCGGGGTGGGCGTCGGACTATACCTCAAAGGTCCGACGCTTTAGCCCCTTCGAACGGCTGTTTTCAGGGCGTCGGACTGGTCCGACGCTTACCGTCGGACTATAGTTTCCCAGGGTCCGACGCTTGCCCCCGTTCGGTAAAACGGCGATATCTCTTAGCTCCGAACTCCGATTTCGATGATTTTGGACATTTTGGAAAGCTAATTCAGAGAGCTACACAACCCACATGATTGCTTGATCCAAAACTCAAAGGATAAAAGCAGTTTATCCATTCAAGATCCAAACAAGTTTCCCACGAGCTCGAAACTTCCACCCTTTTGCAAATGTGCCAACTCCAAAGTGTTCCACTACCTTGTGCATGTGAGTTAGCATTTTCACAAACATTTTTCAAAGGGTTTTTCACTCTTTCTTTCCATGCCACTCGATCCTATCAATGCATGCAAGTTAGATCGCTCAAGTGGCACTAGATGACCGATATGCAAATAAGTTTGCCCCTCTTGATAGTACGGCCATCTATCCTAAATCCGGTCAAGCACTTCTCTACTCAACCTTACACCGGTGAAATGGAAATGCCCTAAGTTATACCTTTGCCTTGTGCTTTCCATTCCAATCACCGTCTTCATCACCGTCTCCAACACTATCGATGCCGGTGTAACACATGCACTAACACCTCAACAATGATATGATCCACTTCATATCATCACGTGGCTTTTGGTTCATCGATCCTCGACTTCACTTGCTCTTCACCGTTGCGTTGGTCCATCGGCGCCAAGCCCACTAGCTTATCCTTCACACTTGCAACCGGTTCGTCGACGCCAAGTCATGTCTTGATCTTCTCCACCTAGCCACATGACTCCATGTCATGTCTCATGCGTTTAGCTCCTTCATACCATGTGTGTGAGCTAAGCATCATCTCCAAACCATTTCCACCTCTATGGCATAGCTGCTCACACACATGTTCCTG
The DNA here is from genome assembly GCA_038502445.1 of Eremochloa ophiuroides. Taxonomy (NCBI): domain Eukaryota; kingdom Viridiplantae; phylum Streptophyta; class Magnoliopsida; order Poales; family Poaceae; genus Eremochloa; species Eremochloa ophiuroides. The sequence continues at coordinate 6,474,231 of JAHLJS010000004.1, read as the reverse complement.
TGGACTAATCACCTTTGTAGTCAACACTTAAACACATATTAGTTCACCTAAGTTGTCACTCAATTACCAAAAACAAACAAGGACCTTTCACACGGCCCCGCCGACGAGCGGCGGCCGGACCACCGAAGCTGCTGGATGGGGTGGTGAGGGGATGAGCAACAAGCGGAGGGCGGAGGAGGAGGCGAGGCGACTGGCGGTGTTGGCGGCGTTTTTTTTGACTGGGTAGCGTGCCTGTGCGTTGCTACGGGATAATTATACTTTTAACAAAAACACATGGATCGCATGATAATAAGATAATAATATATGACAAACATGCGAATCGCATATTAAGATTGCATTACGTTGAAAATAAATACCGATGTTAAAGTCATGAGAGTGTGGCGTCGCATGTTCATAAGCTATCTACAATATAGACATTTTCGTGATACGTTTAAGATAATGTTCATAAACTCTCTACAGTATAGACCTTTCTGTGATTCTGCCACGGTCCACGGCCCCTCGCCTGCACTGCATGCTGCCTCCCACCACTCGAGTGTCCTCAGTTAGGAACGCGTGCTTGCATTGCATAGACGTAAAGGCACTGATGTGCCACATGTTAGAGGGGGCACGATGCTTCGTAGGTCACATTTGCCGAATCTCACCCGTTTGCTAATTGAGCCAATAGCCTTAAAGTGTAGAAAATAATGTTATATTTACTTCAATTCATGAGCCTACATATACCTTGTTAAGATTTGACAAATGACTGCTTGATCACATATTTACATTGTCTATGGCAGCGTTCAAATATAGTGTTTTAAGATCAGAATTGAATGTAGTACCTTCTAGGGTTGAGGTTTAAGGTCATAGAAACTTTACGGATCTAAATATGGACTACTTGTAATCCTGTATTTTCATTTTAATGAACATGCCGGATCCAAATCAACTGAACCCACACATTGCCCAATAAACCATTAGTCTGGCAAATCATAAGGAGAGGATTTCCAACTGATCCAACAAAGCAAGAGACGAAAGAATTTTAGAGTGGTGGGATAAATAAAATAAATAATAGCTGATCTCCTGAAGGACGTATTTGACATACCTGCCTGGACTTGCGGAGCTTCTTGGCCGATCAGGCCGATACGTGGAGTCGTGGGCCAGAGAGTTCTATACTTCACTATGGATCGACCCCGACCACGAGTACTCGCGAAGGCTCTGCGAGAGCTGTTTGGAGTGCCCGAGTCAGCAACCAGGTTGCACAGCATTTGCTATGCCACGACAGACCCGCCGAGGAGGGCTCACGGAGGACTGGCACCTGGTACTGCTCATATAGCAGCGTGCTTTCGACCACCGTTCGGAGACGGCTCCCGCAGGACACCTTCGGAGTTTCGTCCCGTCGTTCGTCTCTTGAACGACGTGATGAGGCGTACTTTTTTACCGCGGGAGGGGTACAAGGAGGGTTTGACTCACTTACAGCTGTGGCTCCTTAGTGCCCTGGTCCAGCAATCTGAGTTTGACGTTGCCAACTTGATTATCAGTGAGATGGAGGACACCATAGTAGAGGGCATCACTTCTAGGCGACAGCTCCCCTACGCTCATTGGATCTCACACATCCTTGAGCGGAGGTTGCACCGGATTTGGACAGGTATCTCCCGTGAGTTGCGCCAGACTGAGACAGAGTTTCTAGTATATAGGATGACCTCTCTGATTGACGGACGCCGTGGCAGCAGAGCTCTACACAGAGTATGGTGCTGTCAGACTTCAGGGGCAGATATGGCAGAGGTACAGCAGCAGGACGAGGCTATGAGGCACGTTGCCCATAGCGAGCTTGAGCAGTTACTTGCAGACGACGACCCCGTCGACACCTCCTCGTCCAGCTCTGACAGGGACTACCGGGCCATCCCTTCACGTCCACGAGCTCACGACTCGGAGGCCGGTGGGTCCAGCTCCGCTCCACAGACTTCACAGACAGACCCTGCGCTGCTTGCTATTCTTTAGACCTTACAGCAGACTCAGCAGAGACAGGCAGAGGAGCAGTCCCGGTTTGCCAGGGAACAGGCTGCAGCTCTCACTCAGATTCAGCTCAGGCAGGATCAGTTCCAGCAGCAGATGCTCCAGATGCAGCTCCAGAGCCAGCAGATACAGCTACAGACCTTTGGGTTTATGGAGCACATCATCAGGCACACCGGAGCCCCGCCATACCTAGCCACTGCCTCTCCAGTCCAGCAGATTGGACCGGCAGCCACTGCAGCCCAGGTGACTCCAGCGATACAGTCCGGTGGACTTCAGAGTCAGGGCACAGCTTCACTACAGAGTCAGTTTGTCACGCCTACTCAGCAGACTCAGCAGTGGTTTGCCACGCCAGGCACTCAGGGGTTCACTCCGATCCACACCGGTTTCACACCTGACCTAGGTGGCCCCTCAGTGTCCAGGAGCTTGGGTGCTACTTTCAGTGAGATCACAGGCATGCCCACACCTCCTGAGTTCGGATTGCCTATTACCACCACCACAGCTCCACCTGCGACTGGGACTACAGAGACGCTACCGTCGTCAGTCGCCTCCTCAGAGCCTCTCCCGACTTCAGCAGGGCCTGCGCCAGTAGTAGTCAAAGCAGCAGCTACAGAGACGGCTAAGCAGACCCGGACCGCTTCACCTTCCCATGCTCCAACAGAGGGTCAGGCTGTTCAGAGCTCCGAGTCCGAGGGAGACCCTTCTCAGTTTGAGCTTCGACCTTACTCCTCCGACCGCGTCGCTGCAGCTTCCTCTCCTCCTCCTGAGTCTTAGGTCTTTGGTGCTTGATGCCAAAGGGGGAGAGAGCATAGATTTAGGGGGAGCGCGTGAGAGGGTTTTGGTTCTTTTGTTCTTTTGGATGTGACATTATCATGCATCATGTTTATTTTCATGTTTGAGACTTGCTTGTGACATGTGTTTGAGCTTCATGATTATTTATATATTGTGTCACTTGATTCACTTTTGGTTACGCTCTTGTCTTAGCTTCCGCACTTCACTCCGATCTTGAGCGTATCATTTGGTACTTGTGCTTATTTTATATCTTATTTGTACCTTGTGGTCTTGATTTGTATAAGCATGCCTAATCCTTTTGCTCTTATTGTCACATGATTATATGAATCAAACCTTTAAAAACCTCACTCTTTCTAAATCTATTTGAGGTTGTTGTCATCAATCACCAAAAAGGGGGAGATTGGAGCATCTAGGCCCTAGTGGTTTCGGTGATTAATGACAACAAGACGGTTATTATGACTAACGTGTGTTTTGCAGGATAACCTAGAGGTTAGGTCATAATAACATATAGGTTCAAGCCCCTAACGATGGAAATCGATTCGGTTTTCAAAGGATGGAAGACAAGACGGTGATAGGCTAGTGCTAAGTGTCGTTTGGAGTTGAGAAACAATCGGCGTAGTCTTAGGTTTTGTTTTTCTCTTTGACCGTACTATTAAGAGGGGTTTGGATGGGTAGCTTGACTTAGAGCAAGATTAGAGAGTATAGATGTGATGCACACTTGTCCAACATAGCTCTAGACAGCCTAGGGATACTCTTGAGAGAGAGAGGATCAAACTTCGTTTTGGAAAGTTTTCGATTCGGCGAAGTTTTGATCAAATTAGAGGCGTCGGACTCTACCTAGTATGGGCGTTGGACCAATAGCTAGAGTCTGACGACACGTGGCAGTCCCTGGACAAGTCTCTGCGTGCCAGGGAGTGTCGGACCCTGGCTGGATGGTCGTCGGACCATTGGCCAGAGTCCGACGGTGCCTCTGGGTTTTGGGCGAGCGTCGGACCGTCGCGAGTGGGAGCGTCGGACTAATGTCTGTTAGCGTCCGACGCTTCCAGAGAGGTTCCCAGAGCGGTTTTGAGCGTCGGACTTGGTCCGACGATGTGCGTCGGACCATTGCTCCGCGTACTAGCCGTTGAGAGGCACTATGCCCGCAGTTCAGAAGCATCGGACTGAGGAGCGTCGGACCATCGAGTTCGGTCCGACGCCCCTCTGTCACAGTTCTGGGCGCGGTGTTTGTGTGAGAGTCGGACCGTGGAGATTAGTCCAACGGTCGAGCCTTGGCAGAGTCCGATGGTTCGCATGAAAGTGAGAAACGGCTAGTTTTGGAGAGGGTGGGTATTTATACTCCACCAAAGCCTCCATTCTACTTCTCTTGCCATTTCTAACAGTTGAAGGAACCCTTGTTGATCTTATGAGAGAGCAAGAGCCCTAGGGAGACTAGTGTGAACTCCATTGCTTGTGAGCTTCTTCCCTAGAGAGATCAAGAGTGACTTGTGTGCATCCATCACCCTCTTTGGCCTTGTTCTTGGTCAAGTGAGAGTCTAGGCTTGTTATTCTTGGTGATCGGAATCACCTAGACGGTTTGGTGGCGATCGGTGGCTTGGTGACCGCTTGGAGAGCTTGTGGGCGGCCCAAGTCGAAGTTGTGAGCGGTTGTGGGCGATCCACCGCGCCGGAGAGGCAAAGGATCAGCCCGTAGAGAGCACTTGGTCTTTGCGAAGATCAAGGGGGAGCTACACCCTTGCGCGGGTGCTCCAACGAGGACTAGTGGGGAGTGCCGACTCTCCGATACCTCGGGAAAAATCGGATTTGTCTTTCTAACCCTTTACATTCCCGCATTTCCTTTGTGTTCTCTACTTTCTTAGAGTAGTATACTTGTGATAGGACTTGGCTCTAGGTTGCATAACTTGTTTTAGGAATAGAATTGACACAAGCACTTGTGGGGTGACATTGGGCAAATTGCGATAGGTTGAATTGTGTTTCAAAAAATTATTAGTTGTCCAATTCACCCCCTCTCTTGGGCATCCTTGATCCTTTCACCCGCCACGCGTTGTAAATCCGAGTTTCCTCGAAGCCCCCGCCGTGGCTGCAGCACGCAGAGGCACCGTCAGCCACCGTGGCCGGGCTGAAGAGGCACATAAACGAACGCGATGGAACAACAGTCTCCTGGAGACCTGGGCGATGGAGGGCTCGACCTCTCCTTCTGTTGCACCGCGTGCAGATGCAGTAACTATCCGTGATTTGAGAATCGAGATTGATGTCGCCGCTGTTCCGTGTCCACGATACGCGCGCATGTGGAAGGTCGGAAGCCAAATGGAACGATACAGCGCATGTTCCTCCAATCACGAAGGAGGTTCTTTCTCCTTCCTTTCCTTGAATCGACGACGGTGCTCCCGTTTTTCTTTCCTTTTCTCGTTTTTCTTTCATTTCTTTTCTCGTTTTTCTTTCCTCCAATCACGCAGCATTTTTTTTTATTGGGAATGTGGACAGGAGATCCGGGAGGGATACGTAGCAGTTTTTTTTCTTTTTTATCGGGAAGGTGGACAGGGGCTCGATTAGCGGGATTAGCGGGAAGAGTCCAGATCGGGTGGGATTAGCGGGATTTTTTTTTTGCCGGGTGAGAATTGTTTCGCAGGTTGAGGTTTCAACACCGCCGTGTAGACGGGTCTATTCCAGGCTTTTAATTGTAGAGATAGAGAAGAGAAGAGAAGAGAAGAGATAGAGATTCAGCGGCGTCGGCGGCGTTGAAGCCGAAGGAAGTGGGCAACTTCGTGCGGTCGTGCCTCACGCAAGGAAAAGACCTGTAAGCTGGTATTGGGCTGTTGTTATGGCCTTATGGGCTTCCCTATTGCTGTTGCCTATTGGACTGGCCCATCTTAGATTGATATACTTGGCTCGTTTCAGCTCGCGAGCCAGCTCGAGCTGGCTGTTAAAACACCGAGCTAGAAAACCAGCTCAGCTCATAAAAAAAAATATAAAACAAGCCGAGCCGAGCTGAGCCGGCCACGAGTCGAGCGAGTCGGCGAGGCCATGAGTATTTTGTCCAGCGTTAGACTAGAGACACAAGGACACAGACATGATATCTCCATGTTCAGTTCGTGAAGTTATGTCAGCTCCCGGTAACGTTTGGGAGCTGTCTGTTTTGATGGATGGGAAGAGTTTTTTTTTTTTTATAAGGGAAGATGGGACGAGTCTATTTTAGCGACGACCCACGATGGGACGGACTTGTTTTCTATCTGGTCGATAGACATAGAAAAGTGGAATCAGCAACTGACAAATGGGGACCACCTGTCAGTTTTTTCTTTTTCTATTTTCTTTCTCTCCCTATCCGCTTCGTCCCCAACCGCCGCGGATAGCTCGCGCGAGCTCATGCGCCATCGGCAACCACGGAGCTCCACGCGCTCGCCCCGCCCGCGCTCGACTCCTCGCGCCGCCACTAGCGCGGTCCCTTGCCGGCGACCGGAGCCTCACCCGCGGCCGCGGCGCATCCAAACACTACCTGGTTCTTATCCATCCACAATCCACAAAGCCATAAACCTTTTGAACCCGCAGTCCTCCAATCGGTTCACCTCGCCGTCCTCCCACCGATGGCGACGAACCCGGGCGTTCTCTGCCGCGCTCCCCGCCCCTCGCCTGCGCCAATGGTCGCCGCCCCCTCGCAGTCCCTCTCTTGCTCCTCTGCCTCCGTACCCATTCCACATTCTACCCGCCGCATCCGCCTCGCTGCCGCAGCCCCACTACCACCACCACGTAAGGCACAAATCCATTTCTCCTTTCCCTTTCTCTTTCTCTTTTTTCCCCTCCTGTCAATTCGTGACTCCCGTGTGCTGGTTCGCTTGCTCGTGATGATGCGCTTGGCTTTTGCGGGCAACCAGTCCGTACATTCTTTTCCTAGCTCGGCCAGTTCGTGTAGGGGCCTGTTTGGATTCAAGTTGGATAGCAACTCATTATATGATAGATAGTGGGATAGTTGTTATCTAGATATCCAACTAATAATTATTCAATCTATCTATACCTGTTTGGATCCAAAAGAGATAGTTCTTAGCAGATAGCTACTGCTCTACTAAGAACCAAACAGGGCCTAGGTTGTGGCGACTTTGTGTTGCCTCTAGACGTGTTCGATGAATTGCACAATGTTGCAGGAAAGTAGTCTATAGAGATTAAAAAATTGTCTATCAGCTAGCTGAAACATTATAGAGGTAGTCCATAGAGCAGTCCATAGCTAAAGGTACCCATAGCCCTAAGGGCTGCCCATAAGGAATAAACAAATAATTCTTCTCTCTGCACTCTCTCTCTCCTCCATCTCTCACATATGGACCACCCAGTCCATATACATTGTGAAGGCAACAATAACTATAGACCACTGATGCAAAAGCTGCGCCTTGGTCCATATGCATTGTGGTTGCTCTTAATGGCCTGTTGGATATTGCTGACTGCTGAGCACCGACAGGATTTGGCTAAGAGTTGCAACTATTTTCTTAGGCCCATTGTGATATTCTTTTAGCGAAAATTCCAAGGATTTGAGGGCCCGCTTCGATTTATTATACAATAGAAGGAATCTGAACTTCTGATCTTTGCAAATTTTTGAACTAGAGCCCAAATCTGCTAGCAGTACATATAGGGAAAGAAGTTTTTTATAAATCCACTAAGGTATCTTATGGGAGGTTCGGGTCTCCTTACAACACAAAAGTTTGAATTGGGGAAAGTGATTCAAATTAGAACTAAGTTCAAAATAGTCGGAGTATATGCTTTATTGACAAAATCCTTTAGGGACTGATGTTATTGTGACTCAATTCGTAATTTCCTTATGACTAATTTGTGCTTGTTATAAGGAGACCTGTATTGAGTTGGATTATTATTTCCCCCCTGTTTTGAAATAGTAGAGACGTACTTCTCAAATGATGCAATTGATTTACTAGGTGCATATACGCCTTTCTCTCTGTTTGTATACTCCAGACACTCATGCTAACATTGTGTAACTTTGAAAAATATGCCTACGTCTTTAATTACAGGTTGTGTAGCTAGTCCAACCATTGCTAATGTGAAAGACCAAACTGAGGCTGAAGTTGCAATGGGGTACACGATGACTGAAATCTGCGACCAATTCATTGAGTTCTTCATGTATAAGAAACCAGAAACGAAGGACTGGAGAAAATTATTGGTGTTTAGAGAGGAGTGGCGAAGGTATAGAGAGCACTTCTACAAGCGTTGCCAAGTGCGCATAGATATGGAGGCTGATCCTTCATTGAAACAAAAGTTGGTTGTACTTGCTAGAAAAGTTAAGAAGGTAAGTCCTTATCTGTTCTCCTTACGTACAATCACCCTTTTAAGTGAGTTTTCACAGTTCCTAGTATAATTTTTGTCACATCAACCTTAAAAACTCCATGTATTAAGATTACATGATATTATTTTCAGACTAGGTGCTATATATTCAAACCAAAAAAATATCCAGATGCTCTCATAACTATGTAGATATTCTTCATGTTTTGAATTCAGATAGATGATGAAATAGAGAAGCACATGGCACTCTTCACTGAGCTCAGAGAGAACCCTACTGATATTAATGCTATTGTTGCAAGGCGCCGGAAGGATTTCACTGGGGAGTTCTTCCGCCATCTTAATTTCCTTGTGAATGCTTATAATGGCCTTGATGAGCGAGATGGTAACTATGTACCTTCTATCAATTTTTACTCACGTATCGCACTTTATTACTTGATTCATACCAAGGTGATTTACCGCTAAAATATAATCACACCATAATAGGATTACTGAAACAGATCAAATTTGAGAACTTGATTCTTTGTTTCCTGAGCACTTGGATCATGATTTCTGGTTAACCAAAATTGCAGAACAGAAATGTTACATGCAGAACATAGAAGTATCACTAGGTTGTCTTTATTTAGTCTTGTTTGTTGCTTCATCTTGGTTGGTTGACATGGTCAACATATTGGTTACTGGTTAGTACCAAATTCTTGTCTGAATTGACAGGAAAATATGTATACTTTACTTTTAGTTATTTCTGAATATTCTAGCTTATATTATGAGCTGATTAGTTCTCAATATTATGCAGGAATAGTCAGGCTTGGGGCCAAATGCCTATCTGCAATTCATGCATATGATTGCACGCTGGAACAGTTGGATATCAAATCTGCTCAGTTGAAGTTTGATGATATATTGAATTCCTCTTCACTAGATGGTGCTTGTGACAAGATCAAAAGCTTAGCCAAGACTAAAGAACTTGATTCATCTCTAATTCTTCTCATTAACAGAGCTTGGGCTGCTGCAAAAGAATCTACAACTATGAATGATAAGGTTAGTCTTAATTCAATATAAACAAAGTTGTGTATGCTTCCCTGTATTTAAGCATGATTTCTTGCGACATTCTTGACGACCTGGGTTGTTGGTGTTAAACTCAACCCATTATGAGATATTGTTTTGATTGGCCCACTGTGGTAATATGAAACAACATATACCATTGAGGCTAGTAATATAGCCATCTTGTCAATTTGTGCTTCAGCAGAAATCAGGCATTAATGAAAATCTGGTATATATGTATAATAAATGTAACATAGCATTTTCGTATCCTGAGTGTGGATGTAATATCACCTGGCTTCATTGTTTGGTAAATTTGCATAAGTTTCATTTTCCTTCATATTCTCTTTGATTTATTATTTTTATTTTTAGTTTTATGTAAAGCAGATGTTTAATGATTTCTATTGTCTGTTATGAAAGTTGAAAACATATAATTCGTCATAATGCTTATTAGGATTCAGTGAGCCTTCGTAAAAATGTAGACAAGACAAGTGTTGCAAAGATCATGGTAAAGTTAATCTAGATGACTACTAATCCTCCACATCTTTTTAACTAAATAAAATTGTTGTACCAGGATTATTTTTCTGGTACATCTACTATGTTTGTCCACACATCATTCTAATGTGTGCTAGATCACTACAATTCATATAATGTGCATCTAGGATATTATGATTAACTCAAGTCTGCCTTTGCCTTTTACATGTGTACAAATGTAACAAACTAGCTTAGATGATACCGAATGAGTTGTTTGGCACAGCTCAGTTTGCATTCTAAAATCAAGAACTTTGAGACCCTTTTTTTTTTCTAGAGTAGAATGAAAATTCAGGTGTACCCTGTACCCGTAGCTCCAACTCCACAGTCCTGGAGTCTGGATCTAGGAAAAGCCAACTCCAACTCCACAGATTTCTGAAGCTAGGAGTACCCAGCTCTAAGAATTCTTGGAGCTAGATCTCTGCCAAACAAGACCTAAGTGGATTCTATTTCCAATTCATATATGAAATCTGAATCACCAACATGTTGTATAAAACCACAGACCTTTTTGGCACTTACTAGTTGTATGGTGAAGTAACATTGCCTAAGATTTTGAATAGGTAAATGACACGATTACTAGTGCCTAAACATTGTAGATAGTATTTGCTGATTCATATCCATGGCATAGGTCAAGGACATAATGTATCATATTTATACAACTACAAAAGAAAGCCTCAAGAGCACCTCACCTCCTGAGATGAAGCTTCTGAAGTATTTGCTGAATATTGAAGAGCCTGAAGAGAGATTTGGTGCTCTTGCAACTGCTTTCTCTCCTGGAGATGAGCGTGCAGCCAAGGATGAAAATGCTCTTTACACGTAAGAGTTTTTTTGACAAAGATATTCATTTGTTATCTCTTTTGATTTTATTATTGCAAAATTCTTCATGATGTGGCGTATCAGTTTTGCCGGAGACATGTAGCTGTTCTTGTTCCTTCATTTTCCTTTCGGAATAAGTCTGCATAATCCCCTCAGGTATTGATGTTTGACAACTAACTTTTCAAAAAAAAAAAAAAAAATCAAAATAACTTCCTTTTGGACTTTGGAGGGTGGTTTTACTGATATGACATGCTGGCATATACAAACTTAACTGCACAATATGCCACATCACTCTGCACCCACACTTCAGTGTCTTACTCTCTCCATCTCTCTACTCCATTCACCTCTCTCTTCACTAACGACCACCATGTCAACGTAGACTGAGAAATACACTAACTGCACAGAGATGAAATCATGTGAAAGCTTCGCCAAACCACATCCCTCTTTCTGTGCAGCCAAGAAAATGACAACATCTCTCTTTATCTGATGAGGACGATCAACATCTCGTTCACTAAGTCACTACCACACCAGTGTCGATGTAATTCGCCACATGAGCAAAACCACCTACTGGTTATTTTGATGGTTCAAAAATTTCAGGATGCTCGATACCTGGCTCATAGTTAAGTGGGTTAAGTAGACAAACAACACAAGGTTATGCAGACCAATTCCTTTCCTTTGCTACTATTTGAGTTGATTAGATTGATCCATGGGGAATTTGATGAGTTTATCCTCAAAAATTAAGTTTTTCTGGTCACATGCTCCACTTAACTGTCAGCTAATGTTATCAAAGTGCCAAGCTGGCTTCTCCAAATCATTATGCCATCTGTTAAAAAGAAACTCTCATGAGATAGTCAATTCTTAATAAGCATGTATAATATAAAATTGGCTGCATGGATCTGTACGGGTAATTCTGTTATATAAATGCTTTAGTAACATCATAGCTTATCAAGTTGCTTATGTGTTACCACAAAAGTTTGTCATCAGAGTAATATCCTGGGAACCCCCCAAAAGGGAATTTTTAATGAGGAAATTGTAACATTTTACCTAAGAAAATGTTAATTCACATTGTTGTTGCCCTTATCCAATTTTGCTTAGCTCAACTAGTTAATGTCTGGGACTGCCTTGGTGCGTAACTATTATTTTCAGTTTCTTGTGTATCCATGTAAACTATGCGTGCTAAATGGTTATGGGAACATTGTCTTTTTATGTTGATGTATTGTATTTGCAATGTGGACCAAATGTTTGTACTTCAAACTGAAGCTGAAATTTGAAGGGAAGGCCAGAACAGACTGCATTTGTCTTGTTAGAAAGCAGGCGGTTGGCTGCCTAATAAATGGGTGCCATTTTACTTTTGAGCAGATTTGTTGAGATAGGGTTATGCTAAGATAGTAAAGGTACTTTCTATGCGTTGGCATAATCTGGTCTTTGCACGCAGAACTCCCAACGAGCTCCACAAATGGATCAAAATGCTACTCGATTCATACCATCTCAACAAGGAGGAGACAGATTTTATGGATGCGAGAAAGATGAGCGACCCGGTGATCATCCAGAGGTTAACTTTGCTGAAGGAGACGATCGAGGAAGAATACATGAAGCAGTATATACATCCTGAGGAGGAAGAATCCATGGACGACAACTAGCACCAGAAGACTGAATGAGCCTGTATGTGTAAGCCGACTTGGAACGTACGCATCTGGTGAAGATTCAGAAGGGATACAATTCTAATCGCTGACAACATTGACGATCCATATATACAAGTAGATATAGTGGATGCCCTGCCCTGCTGCTTTTATTTACGAGTGATGAATGGTAAATTTGTAATGGCATCATCATAAAGGGTACTTTCTTTAACAGATGTAAAGCTCAGGGTTTGTTTTATTCTTATTATGTTCGCAATTTTACCTGTTTTGATTTGAAATATGCCACGCTTAATTCTGCTGCTCGTCTATTTTCCGGAGCTTTGGTAATGGCCATATCTTTTTCCCCAGTCACTTTCTTGTTCCTCGAGCAGTCCCTAGTTGATTCCTTTCGGTCAAAAGCTTCATCTAGTGGTATCCTTGCTTGTGCATAGATTTGATTTTGGTTGGTCAAATATCGAGTTCTTGCAAAGATTCATTGTGGAACCGTACCATACCTCCGGATAGGTGTGGGTCGTGTTACTTCTATTTTGCTCCTAATATTTTGGCAACACATGGGGGAGTCTTCTGGATATTGGCATCATCCATGCAAGCGATGTCTTCATTGGTAGGCTCTTTAAAAACATAATAACCATCTTGCTATTATCAGAATCAGAGTGAGAGAATCCAGGAACAACAGCAGACCTAGCATATGACACTTGATAGTCCTTGCCCTCAATTGAGAAATTCACTATGGTTATTTCCGGTTATAAAGTGCCTAACGATGAGGATATTGCTCATATGTACACACATGATGCCACACTTGAGATTTGATGACAACCATATTTTAATTCGTAGAAAAAAAAAAAGGAGAAATGAGTATTATCCAGCATGTTTCTAGTCCTCTCCCTCCTCATCTCACGGCCCATTAAGGGGCTGTTTAGTTGGGTAAAAAAAAGGTGAAAAGTGTACCGTAACATTTTCGTTTGTATTTAATAATTTTTATCTAATTATGACTTAATTATATTTAAAAGATTTATCTTAAGCTAACCAGATAAAAAGTATAAACATGTAACAGGTGCTATTTTATTTAATATTTTATGTAGGTGTAAAGGATAATCGATATGACGAGCGAAACGGAAAATTTTCAGGGCCTTAGGCTCACGGCCTACGGCGCGTCCGCATCCGCATGAGACATCACCGGCGTCTCCTCTCGACCTATCCGGCTCTCCCCGCACCGCGGTGGACTCCAGGTCCAGCTGCGGGCAGTCACTAGTCAGCCCCTGCCGCGACGGAGTTAGGGCGTAGCGCCGCAGGCTACAGCGGCAGCCGCCAGATGCGAAGTCGTGGAGACGCTCACAGCGCACGAAGGTCTGAGGCTTCGAGCGGCCAGCCGGCGAGCCAAGGGAGCAGCGTGCCAGCGCAGGTCCGCCATCCGCAGCGCTCCCGTCGCTTGGCAGGGGAGCCTTTCTCCTCTTCTGGATTGAATTGAAATTGGTAAGTTCACACTCAGTCAATTGGTTTCCCAGTTACCCATTCAATGGTCGATGCATTACAGACAACAAATTGTGTATCACTTGCAAATCAAATTGTAATGAGGGAGACTCAGTCGGAAAATTGATTTACGATTCCACAAAATTTATGAAATCATGCTTAATTTAATTATGCAATTAGAACCATGCGGTGTTATACATGCCAGGCTTTAGGATTTTATTAGGTTCCCAAATTAACCCAAAATTTTTCTGGCACCGTTTCATATTTTCAATAACCAAAGGCCAAAATCCTAGGCCCGCCATTGTTGGTAGACGTCCATCCCTAACTTCCGGTTAGGGTTTTACCTTGCTCGTGGCCGGCCCCGAAGATGTCGCGGACGCTGGTGCAGCCGGTGGGGCAGAAGCGCCTCACCAACGTGGCAGTGGTGCGGCTGCGCAAGCACGGCCAACGCTTCGAGATCGCGTGCTTCCCCAACAAGGTGCTCTCCTGGCGCTCCCGCGTCGAGAAGGACATCGACGAGGTGCTCCAGTCCCACACCGTGTACTCCAACGTCTCCAAGGGCGTCCTCGCCAAGTCCAAGGAACTCATTAAGGCTTTCGGCACCGACGACCAGACCCAAATCTGCATCGAGGTACCTTTTGGATCCCGTCTACAATCCAATGCAGTCTCCTGGGCTCCTTCCCTGTAACCGCGTCTTGCTGCTTCTTCAGATTCTGGAGAAAGGGGAGCTCCAGGTCTCCGGCAAGGAGAGGGAGGCGCAGCTCTCCAGCCAGTTCCGTGATATCGCCACCATCGTCATGGAGAAGACCATCAACCCAGAAACCCGCCGCCCCTACACCATCACCATGATTGAGCGCCTCATGCACGAGATACACTTCGCAGTCGACCCAAATCTCACCTCCAAGGAACAGGTACGGTACCTCGATATCATCTGGTTGGATGGAATTAGCAATTCAGTAATTTTGCTAATATTGGTAGGGGTAGGGCTACCGACTGAGTTTGAGTTTTGTTATACAGCACTGAATTTGTCTCCATGTAGGCTGGTTTCTGTTTTTACATTACAACACTGAATTCATCATCTTATGTACCTTAGCCTGTTGCTCTTATCTATGTGTTTTTCAATAGCTGACCAGTTTTTCTCTTCTATACTAAATTAAAACAAGAACAACGATGTGATTACTCATGAATTAGTTTCTCGTTTCTCTTCTTGTCAAGTTGCCAACATGCCATTGTAACTTAACACCATTAACCTTGACATGTCCTGGTTTCTGGTGATAATATTTTCTGGAGGTACTGCTGTTTTATGATAATAGCGGTAGCAGTTTGTTTATTAGAATTCTTAAGAGAATTTTCTGTTCAGTGTTTGTGCCTGACAATTGGTCGTACGCAAAAAGATAGATGCCTTCTTATTTTTGATGGATTTGGTAATGCTCAATATTGTTGATAGGACAGGCGAACAATTGACTTTTGGGTTTTAGTTTTACAGCGCTATATTCATTGTCATCTATAGCATAACAAAAGATAGCATAGCTGCAGTTTGCATGGCCATTAACTGCGTATCAGATATATCTTGATTCTTAATTTGTATACTCCAATAAATGATTATTGGCTATGTTTTGTATAGCATAACTTAGAAGCTTGTACCTGCTCTCTGGACATAATGATAGACACAGAGCTACTTCGCCATGTGAAATTCCTCTGTCTACCATCTTACTCGTTTTTTTAATCTGTGTTCTCTTTTGTCTTCAGGCTCTTAAGGTTATCAAGAAGCTCATAGAACACTTCCCCATAAAGCGTGCACCACTGAGGGTGCGGTTCACTGCACCAAAGCTCAATTTTGCTGGTCTGATGGAAAAGGTTGCGGAATGGAATGCTACTGTGATTTCAAAGGATGAATCTGGCACTCAACCTTCTATTGTATGTCTTTTAATACTGGTCATTCATGTGTCACATGATTCTTATATAGGCTACTACTTATTTGTCTCGCAAGATTAACAGCCTAGAAGTTTGGTCCATGTTACTTATAGTTGATGTTTAAAAAATCACAACACTCAAGTTGGCCCATGGAGGTGCCTAGCGCCTGATCCACAACTAGAAAGAATAAGTGGAGATTATGCTCCTGCAAACTTGGCTGTTTTTAGTGTTTTTTCCCTTTTTCGTATTGCTGATGGGATCAATTGCTGAAACCAAAATGCCTCTCTATGCTGAACCTTATTATCATTAGCTTACTACATTGATGTGGATACTTTTTTACAGGTATGTGAGATTGAGCCATCTATTCTGCACTCATGTGAGGAGCGGCTGAAGGATGTGCAAGGGAGAGTGGAAGTGCTGTCTGTCTCAGCGCATGTAGAGGGTGGCCCATCTGTGGAGCAACATGACAGTGTGGAAGTGCCACAAGCAGCTCCTGCAACGGAGCCTGATGCTGTTGCTCAGATAAGCGAGACAATGCAGAAACAGAGCATTTCTACTGAAAGCCAGGGCAGTGCACAAGGCAAGCTGCATAGAAAGTGCAGGGAGTGCGATGTGCTTGTGGAGGACAAGCTATACAGAGAGCACTGCAAGAGTGGGTGGCACAAGCACAACTACACGCGCCACAAGAACGGGCTCCCTCCTCTGAGCCAAGAGGAGTGCATGGTGGAGATGGAATTGGCCGGCTCCAAGAATGACCTTAAAGACTACGATTTCTGACGAGGTTAGTTGGAGGTTCCTTTGACATGTGATCTTGTGTTCAGGCACTAATGCTGTCTGTCTAGTGCTTCCTGCTATGACCCAAATCTTATCCAGGATGATTAATAAGGGGTGCACAGGGCATGGAGTTGTCACTAGTCTGCACTAATGCAGAACAGGGCTGTAGTCCCGGTTGGGAAGGCCATTTAGCCAAGGTTTCCCAACCAGGACTACAGAATCGGGACTAAAGGTCCACCCTTTAGCACCGGTTCCATAACCGGGATTAAAAGGGGACCTTATTAAGAACCGGGACTAAAAAGCCTCGCCCGCCTTGCCACGCGGCAGCCCACCGGCGGGGACTTTTAGTCCCGGTTTGTATTAAGGACCGGGACTAAAGGTATTTGCAGATTTTGTATTTTCTGCTTATTAATTCATATTCTATTTTGGTGGTGGTAGTATTAATAGTAACTAGGTTTTCAAATACGCGTATTAATTCATATTCCATTTTGGTGGTGGTAGTAGTAACTACGTTTTCAAATACGCGCGTATACATAATATATAAACAATACGCGTATACAAGCATAGTGTAAATCTATATATTAATATATTACATGTATGGATATATGTATATATTATACACAATATATACACGTATACAAAATCGTTCCAGTGTTATTAATTCGTATTACACGAGTCAAATTGCTTCGCATGATAGCAGGCCGGAGACGAACTTATTTGCCGTCGAAGTAGTGCTCTCCATTGGGATTTAAGACTTGATCATTAAGAAATCCTGTTATTGTTTCTTGAATGGCTTTGATCTGGTCCGAGAGTAGAACCCTTTGCTTGTACTAGTCGGTCTTCAATTGGGATTGAAAAAAGAGAGTGTATTAGTATACATATGTTTGATCATGTATAGTAACATCTGAATCAAATGTATGTGACTCTTACTTTTGCCTTCTGTAAATAAGTTTTGCTCAAAAACAGGTTGAGAAACTCGCAAACGTAGTATCCACATAGATTGTTTCCGGATTCCTGTTGCAATAACCATTTTACGAGAAAAGAATCCTCTCATCATCCAGTGATTTCAACCATGATACATAAAATGCTGAAACTACATATACATAACAAGTTACTACTTATTTTGAATGGAACAACTTGCAGTGGCGCTTTACAATCTTTCTGGTGATCTCGAACGAATTGTTCCCAAGCACTGACCAATACACAAAACAATCATTCCGGAGTTAAAAGAGAGATCAGATATATCTGTCCACACATACAGAGAGAGATGGTTGTGGAAGATTACCGTTGGATGATGTGGATCATCATTTGGTATTGTCCCAGGTCCTTTCTCATAGAGTCGAAGATGAATACTGAACTCTTGGACATATCGATCTCCATCAATATCCAGTGATCACTGCATGTTTACACGCATACGAATGCATTACTCATTAATTATAAGGGTCGAGTAAGGAAAACACAATGTGAAACGCTCACTCTCTGCAATACGGGTAGAGTATCTTTTGCTTGTCCTTTTGTTTAGATAAGAAGTTGAGGACATTCTTCTCCGCTTTAGCTTCCCAACCTTGAGTAACTGGGTCTTTAAATATGATATTTGGATCAATGAACCTAATGGTAGTAACCCCTCTTCTTTTCAGGTCCCTCATCATATATCTGCATATATATTTATGAACATTATAAACATATATATTTATTGTGAAGATAATTATATAGAAAATAATAGAAAGAATAGAATCACTTACAAGCAATAGCAGCTGAGGATAACTTTGTCGATCGAGTCCCGGTGGAATAGTAGGTGTAAGTCTTCAAAGTTAATGAATATGACATCATCGCCACGGAAGTAATGCTCTTCTCTCACTCTGACCGGTAGGTAGAGCTCATTCCTGGCACACGCCTCTATATACCATTTGTTTACTAAGAACATTTGTGTGTCCAGTTTGGAATATTCTGAAGGGTTCCAAAGGAGTTTGCACCGCAACTGGACGCCTCTACAGCAAAGATCAGCCTTTCTGCTGCTCTTTAGATTCTTTCGCTGTATACTACTTCTCCTGTCTGGAAGTGTTCCACCATAAGAAAAAACCAATTCATTGCTCGTTCAGGCCAATTTTGCGAACCTGGCACGAGCCCCTTGGCAATCACATTTGATTCTAGCTTCTCCCACTTGGGAATCGCACTCTTGTAGCCACCTGATCCCATGCGATGGTGGTATTCCTTTCGTCGGGCATTGACCTGGTTCTTGCGCACCCGTTCTTCACATTCTTCTGACGTCTTATATTGCACAAACTCCGTCCAATACAGCCTCAACTTTGCATACATGCCTTGGCTGAAATTCGACGTCTCATTCTTGTTGATAAAGTCATTATACAACCTTTTCTTCCAAGCCTGAAATTGTGTAAAGGCCCCCTAACATACATAACGTCACTTCCCAGTGACCGTTGGACAACCGGGACTAAAGGTGGCTTTAGTCCCAAACACAAAAAATGGCAGACTAAAGGCCAATCTTCTTCATCGACGAAAGGTCTGTTCTCTACTAGTGCTGTTTTGTCTTTTGTTTCTGAGGAAGTGAGGAGCGAGTGCACATGGTCGTTTTCTGATCTGATGCTGTATAGTGGAGCAGTGAAGTGTGAACCTAGTTTTGTGAGATGCAAGGAATTGTTAGAACGGAATGGTTTAGCCACACTGTTGCACCGCAGACAAGTCTGGGAATACAGCCTGGCTGTCTGGATGGCCTTTGTATAGTAGCCGAATGAACTTGGTGGTGGCACTTGTGTGCTTGTTGGGCATCGGTGTTCTGTATATAATGGCCTATGCGGGTTAGAAACTCTGCTTGTTATGATGGATCAAGTTAGTTAATCCAATTGGTTTGTGGTAGCGCCTCGCCTTTTGTTGTTGCTATATATATATATACCTGATGGTAAGTACGTATCAGGTAAGTACGTACTAGACAATACACCTGATGGTAAGTTCATCTGAGATGCCAACGCATGTGGCGGCCTGGTAATAACTGTTTTGTATTGGGAAGAAAAACTTGTGGCATGGCTTTGCTGTTTTGGGATCGCGGAAGGAAATTGACAGCTGATGGAATTGTGCACCTACTCCCCCCGTCCCGTAATATTTGTCGTCGGAGCACCGAACCAATTACCAAGGAAGACTCTAACACCCTATAGGCAATGATTTCTCTGTTGTGTATCTAGACGGACTTTCCATTAGTGCTACTCACCGCACATACGGAGTACAATAAACAATGCTGCGGTATGGTGCTGTGTGAGGCTGCGATAGGGTGAGAGGAAGGGATAAGACTGAACCCTATCGTCGCCTATGACGGGTAACAGGCGACGACAAGTATTTCGGGACACTGCACTGTCGCTCCGACGATAGATATTACGGGACAGAGGGAGTAGGTTCTGCCTGGAGAGCAGGGGCGGTATGGGCCTAGGGCCAGTAGGGCCGTGGTCCTAGGCGTGGCCCAAGACATCCTCTTATAGCACCTCTTATTTTCTGGCCCATTCGGAAGTGACACTAGATGTTGGGCCAAATTCTTTGCACTCTCCATTGGCCCAGGCACAGAGGGCACAAGCGCCTCCCTCCAGCTCTCCGACACCGCAGCTTGGACTTCCCTCTGTGCGCCGCAATCCCGCCCGTGTTCGTTCCTAGAGGCTCCCTCGGTTCCTCTCCTGTTCCTGCGTGCTTTCCATGTCCCTTCCGATGGATCTTCACTGGAATCTCGTCAAGCCAGCAGATGCTGTTCGATAATGCCGCAAGAGGAGCCATGGCCGCGGCCGCCGGACGCGACCAGCTCCAGGCGCCAGGCCGCTAGGGGCAGTCCACGGACCATGGATGCCTGTTGGAGCCTTCCAGCCTGGAGGCAAGCTGGGCGGCTGGCCTGCCTTGCCGCAGCCGATAGGCGCACCCGCACTGGCCCCCTGCAGCAAGCTGGGCACTGGCAGGGGTGGCTTCATCTACTTGCATGTTGGCAGAAAGCACTAAGCAGGAAGCTGCAAACAGACTTCTGACCGGCTAGGCTACTGACATGAGCCTTGGTAAATTCGTTTTTCTCAAATCCGAACTCTATACATTGTCCAATGCAGTATATGTATTTTCCTTGTATATTCAGTATTTTGACCAGATACAAATGTTATACACACTTTGTTAATGGCCCTAGGCGTGAATGATGAGCTCCGCCTCCGCCACCGCTGGAGAGTGGAGACAACTAATTGCATGGCGCTGCTACAGGCAAAGAAAATAAGGTTTCATACACCCTAATGTCTGTTTTTTTTTTAAAAAAAATATAAACACAGCCATTCATAGTGTTCAATTCATACATTTACATTACGCAGAAGGCCGTTATCTGAGCCAAGAAATCCACCAAACTGCCAGTGTCCGCATCATTAGACCACCCGCACCGGCGTCCTTCAAAACTATCCTGCAGGAGAAAAAGCCCTGCAGCGGGTTTGCTATGCGCCTCCTGGATTGAGCCGGACGAGAGCACGCCCGGTAAATCAAGCGAAATAGCATATGTCCTGTATCAGCGTGGTGACCAATGGTTGGAGGAGAGAGAACATAGCGGGAGGCACGAGAGGGAGAGACAGCACTGACTCTGACATGAAGTGGCGGGCCCCACTGTATTAGCTAACTAAAAAATATTCTAACTCAAAAAAAAACTAAATTAAATGTCTATTACACCATTAAATTTGCTTTATGAATCATTCAAAATAAGATATCACATGGATATATTTAAATAAAATTTATTTACAAATATGTGGGTCTTATTGTTAGCCGTTGATATAGAGTAGAGATATAGAGGATAGATGGTTGCGGGAGAAAGTGATATGGAGGAGAGAATCTCGATAACCAGGATATAATATTCTTTAGAGAATGAATTTAGAGGACGAAGAGAAGGGGACACGTGGCCAGAAGTCCGTTGCTGCCAGGTGGGCCGGGGATCGGCCCGAGTGAGTGCGCACCCACCCCAACCCACTCACGGTTCACAGACACGGACAGAGGCAGAGGCCACCAACACACAGACCCAGGAATGGCACGCAGGCACACTTCTCTAATGACAACTCACAAGTCACACACCAGCCAAGCCACCACCACTTCCTTCCTTCCTTCCCGCTTCCCTCGTCAACCAAATCAAGTCGTGACGTGCGTGAGGTCTCCTCCCCCGTCGCCACGCCCACGCCCACGCGCCGCGCACCGTCCGTCCGCCCGCCCGCCTTCTCGAATCTCTCGAGCCGGCGCCGCGCGCCATCCGATCCCTCCCCCTAATCGATCGGCCCGACCCTAGCCCCGCCGCCGGCCGCCCACGCCTGCCCGCCCGCGCGCCCTCCCGCGTCGGCTCGGCTCGATCGGGAGAGCAGCTAGCGAGGCCTCGATCGCGGCGCACCACCCCGATGTTCCGCCTCCCGGCCACGGGCCCTTCGGCGGCGGAGGCATGAGCTGCCGGGGACTCGCCGGAGCTGCCAGCCATGGACGCCACCGCGCGCCCGGCCATCGTCATCGACAACGGCACAGGGGTAACTAACCCCGATTCCTCCCTCCCTCCATCCCTCTCTACAACTCGCTGGGTCGCTGGTGCCAGCACTGCTCTATCGACGCGCAATTCCCTCCGTGCGCTTGAGAGGGTTCTCGCCGAGCTTTTTCAGCCATGCGCGCGCGGTTGGTTGCCTCCTGAAATGGGTGCCTGTGCCAGGGGACGAGAGGGGCCCGTGGCTTGGTTTGTGGAATGTGAGACATTCTCATTGTACAGTTTGGAGGCACTGATGATTTAGGTTAGGAGTTAGGACAGCTCCATGTAGAATTCTAGGTCGCCGGCTGGGATTGGGAAACAGCCAAGCTGCCTGTTCTGCACTTTTTGGTTTGTGCTGCTGTGCAGTCATGATAAATCCCTGCAGCTGCAGGCAGTATAAGGGGAAGAGTAGAGTATTGTTTTGTGATGGGGGAACAACTGTTGGAGTGGTAGCCTTTATTTTAGTTGGGACTGCTCCTTAGTTTCTCTCCAAGTATAAAATGTGAAATCATGTCTCTGTCCTGCTTGTGCTGTACTTTATGGTGCTGCATATCTAACTTCAAGGCAGATTCCACGGTGACTTTTCCTCTCGTACTCTCAGCTTCCAGCAAGTTACTGTAGGTTGTAGTAAGGCATAGGTCTTGAATGCTGGGTTTATGAACTTTCCTGACATCCTTGTCACATTAAGATTCCACATCTTTTTATGAGCAATTAACAAAGTCACGTGAACATATTGCATATCCTAAAGTAATAACGACCACAAAATGAATCTTATTAGGATATATACAGAAATCATTGAATCTGGATTTCTTTGTTATTTCTCTGCAATTGCTAAACTGTCACTTCTGCTTCTTCTTCTTTTTTTTTTCATAGTACTGCTTACACCTTTTTTCTATTCTAATATGCGTTTATGGCTATCACTTTTTTTCTTACGCATACTTTTATGTTTAGGTATAGCAAACTTGGATTTTCTGGGAACTCGGAGCCATCTTTCACTCTCCCTACTGTCGTTGCTGCGAATGAATCTTTTCTAGACCAGACAGAGCTGTTGAGTAGTGCAAACTGGATAGCACAGTATAATGCAGGCATCATGGCTGATCTTGACTTTTTTATTGGAGATGAGGCTCTATCGCGGCTTAGGTCTAGTGGGCTGTACACTTTAAGAAGTCCAATCCGTCATGGTCAGGTATGTATATACATTTCGTTTAGTGATGTTGTCCTTCGTTTGTGTTCTACCTCCATATGCTTTATCGTCTTTCCTGTTTTGCAGGTACATGACTGGGATACAATGGAGAGATTTTGGCAGCAATGTATTTTCAATTATCTACGTTGCAATCCTGAAGAGCACTATTTCCTTCTTACGGATAGTCCTGTCAGTACACCTGAAAGTCGTGAATGTACAGGAGAAATAATGTTCGAGACCTTCAATGTCCCTGGACTATATATTTCCGTTCAATCTGTCCTCAGCCTTTCTGCTGGCTACGCCTATCTGAAAAGTATTTCTGAAGACGATTCAGATACCGTGGTGGGTTCTGAAAATACCTCCTTTCGTGCTTTGTTTACCAAGTATTTATTACTGCATAAACTACATCTTCTTCATTGAAATTCATTGCTTTTATTGAATCTTTTTTTCAATAATGGAACATATAAAGTTATTGTAGTATTGCATGCCATCACAAAGATCGACTACCCCATTACAATATATATATATTTCTTTGAATCATGATGTATCTTAAAAAGGTCAGCATCATAATTTATATATAATCTGTTGCTTGTCAAATTCTGGAACTCTTGATTGAGGGCTGCATTTGTAGTTACTAGCAATCACTGTTTATTGTTCCAATCTCATGACCCTTTTTCATTTAGTAATTATAAATTCTGTTGTAGAGCACATTGCTTCTCATTAACTTTGGCCAATCTACTTTGTCAGTCTGATATGACAGGAGTAGTAGTTGATATCGGGGATGGAGCTCCACAAATCGTGCCTGTTGTAAATGGCTATGTAATTGGGAGTAGCATAAAGTCTTTTCCTTTTTCTGGAGGTGACGTAACCCAGTTTGTTTCGCAGCTTTTACAGGTACATCATGCTCTCCCATTTTTACCTTCAGATGCAAAATTTCTCGTATTGTTCATAACTAGGGCCGTATCTATCTCTGGTTTCGTGCTCTTAAATCAAAGGCCTATTTAGCATTGTAATAAACTTGGTCTTAAGGTTTTTTTTTTTTTTACCAAGCAGACATATGTGCATATTATTTCAACAGGGTTGCTTTGCATAGGAAAAATGTACTGATTGAGTTTTATGAATGCCAACATTAAGTATTGTAAAATGCGAGAATATTGATCTGGATTGCTCAATAAGATTGATTATTAGATAAGACTGCAGATTGGTCAATGTCGGTGGGAATGCTGCCTGCTGCATAGAAACAGGGGCAAGGCAATACCAGGCTATTTCGGTGCTGTAACTAGAAGACAATGGATATTTGAAATCCCAGGCTAAAATGTTGTTGATCCAAAAAAAAGAGACAAGATCAATAATGATGCTTTTGAACACTAGTGACATCTATGATTCTCTATCCTGGATCTACTCATGTGGCAAGTCCAAGTGGATCATAGATCGGGTCGAACCCTAGATAATCTTTTGCTGGATTGCTTGTTATTCTTAATGGTACTGTTACTATTGTTTTCTGTACAGAGATGATGTGTAGATGAGTGAGCATAGCTCGTACTGATTTATGTTATATTAATCCATTCGCATTGTTCATGACAATACCTTAAAAATGTTAGCCAGCCTTGTCGCAGGAAATCAAGTGTTGACCCTCCAAAGTGTTAGTGTGCAGATCATACATTATCACTAGAAATTCAATCAGTAACACTGATAACATCAGGATACTTGTTTTTGCCATTCTTCTAGTTCTAGAATAAATTGAATGGTATGTTATTAATTACATATTCCCTCCTATGCACCTAGATATACGCTATGTCTAGAAAGCTATGTACCTAGAAAAAACAAAACGAGTTATAATTTGGAAAGGAGGGAGTACATAGTATTTGAATGCCATCCTATCCTTGGCAGATTGACTATTATTGTGTGATTGAGAAAAATATTTACTTGAAAATGGGGAATTCTCATGTTACCATTGTTAGTCACCTGTGAGAAATTGCATCTGACTGCAGAACCACTGTGAACATAAACCATATTTGCAATTAGAGTTGTACTGATTGGTACTAGGTCCTTTGTGCTTTCAATATTTGCTTTTTATTTATGAGGCACTCTCTTCTGGTCCCTGTAAAAGCTGGATGGATTTGCTCAGGCACATGGATGCTGTCCTGCTGATGGTATATTACATTATAAATGCTGTTATTGACTAGTATCGTCTGGTGGTTTTGCAGGAAAGAGGTGAGCTTTTGCCACCTGAGGATTCTTTAGATATATCTCGTAAAGTGAAAGAAATGTATTGCTATACTTGTTCAGACATTGTCAAGGTATTGCCTTTTATTATACATTGATCTTCAACTCTTCACAACTAGTAAAATTGTTTAAAGGGGAAATCTCCCTAATGAAGTTAAACAAAACTAGTAAAATTGTTTAATGGGAGTTGAAGTCCCCCTAATGAAGTTAAACAAAACTAGTAATATTTATTCCCTGTGTAAATACTATCTGTTCGATGTTACTTTTATGTTTGCTTGTGTTGCTTAACAATGACTGTAGATACCTTTAGGTCTTCAGCTTCTCAGTTCTCACCATGTAGACAAATTTTATGCATTGTTTTCTTTTACAAATGTATATGTGGCAAGTTTGATATAAGTAATACTTCTAGCAATATAGGCCATACATATTCTTATGCATCTCCATTACAATTTCAGGAGTTCAAGAAGCATGACAAGAAGCCTGATAAGTACATCAAACATTGGTCTGCTGTTAAACCAAAGACTGGGGTCCCATATACAATTGACATTGGATATGAACGCTTTCTTGGCCCAGAGGTTTTTTTCCTATTTCTGTCATCAAAACTGCAGTAGTTTTTTTTGTTCCAAAACTATATCACATCCAAATGGTACAATATTATGGTCAGCAATCATCTTTGGAGTGACAATTACACTGTGTTGCAGTGATGAATTTATTACAGCTTTTGATCTTAAATTACTCTGATAATTCATAATTGTAAGTACATTAAAAGCTAAGATAGAAATTTAGCTTATTGTTGCTGTAAATTTTGAGATAAGCTTCATACAAGACATCCCGGTTTCTTGTGAGCATTTCTTTCTGTTACTTGTGTAGTAAAGGAACTGGTTGACAATGCGAATGTACAGACTTCATTGGATGGCCATTTCACACTGTACTTATTCTTGTACTGTGGCAATATCAATGGAGTTCATGGGAACACGGATCAAAGATTGCCAATCTGCCGTTCATATGATTGCAGCACTATTTGTTCATGATATATTTGTTTCTATGAACCGTACTCATTTCCATTGTCATAGTGAACTAAATCTGCATATTAGAATGTAACATTTATGACCAACTTGAAGAAATGATAGTTATGTAAGATTTACGGTAAAACACATTTAATTCCTGGAAAAGTTAAAGGGTAGAGCGGTGGTCCAATGGAAAGAAATGAGTAAGCTTGATGGTTCACACAGTGAAATTATGTTGAATTGCTAAGTTGTTATCACCAGAGGTCACATCAATGAATGGATTTGTAGATGTAGAGTTGTGAATTACAGTCTTATGGAAGCATCCTTTGGCATATAGATTTGCTACTATTTAGGAGCTGACATCATGGTTTCCTTGGTTCATCCACAAAATTAAATACTTGCCAATTGCTATTATTCTCTGGATTGTGTTAACCTTTGGCACTATCTTGTTCATTACCTCCCTATAGGGTACTATATAAACATTTATCTCTACCTCCAATGGAATACTACCACGTGCATCATTTTTACACTGTCAAGTGATATCGATAAGCTTTTGTAGTAGTTCACAATATTGTTCCCGTACATCATGGGTATGAAATTGGCACTAAAAAATGGGTGTTATTAAATATATCTTGAAAAGGTTATTAGGTGCTAGAAATTATAAACAATTAGGTGTGCATCTCTTACCATCTACCAACAAATGCAGATTTTCTTCAATCCTGAGATTTACTCTGCCGATTTCTGCACTCCTTTACCCGAGTTGATTGATAACTGTGTTCAGTCTGCACCAATTGACACAAGAAGAGCTCTGTACAAGGTGCTTTCTTCAAACCCTGCATGGATTACGGATATCTAAGATGGGAAGTGATATATGTGAACGCTGTGACTTTTTTTTTTTTGAAAAAATACGCTGTGACATTTATCATAATTCTAACTTTTTGCAGAATATAGTATTATCTGGTGGGTCTACCATGTTTAAAGACTTTCACAAGAGACTCCAAAATGATATAAAGAAGATAGTGGATGAGCGTGTTGCCGCAACCAATGCCCGTCATCATGTCGAAGTGAGAGTAAGTACAGCTGATTGATTCTCAAACCCCAATTAATGTACTCTTGTAGTCAATATTGTACATGTGAGTAGTTTTATGTGCTTGGTACAATCATTTAATTTTACCTTTTCCCATGTTGTCAGCCTATTGAAGTCAACGTGGTTGCCCATCCAATACAGAGTTATGCAGTTTGGTTCGGGGGGTCAGTAGCTGCATCTAATCCTGAATTCTTTGAGGTACCTGCCACTTGACATTCTAGGGGCCTCAATAAACTGTCAATCTTCAGTAATCGTGCCTGTATTTCTGCTATCTGATCTGAACTTATAATGCCAGGAAAATGTGGTGAACTACGTTGCTTTATAGCAGTATTATAACTGAATTATCAATACAATTATTCCTGGTGAATTCATTTCCTGCGAATGAAATCTAAGCGATTTCCCTTTTCTCATGCAGTTTTGCCACACAAAGGAGGAATACGAGGAACATGGAGCCAGCATCTGCAGAACAAGCCCAGTTTTCAAAGGAATGTACTGAATTTTCCTCACAACCCGTCCTCTAGTAGGAGAGCTCATTTAGGTTTCATTGATAGAATATAGTCAATTTTGATTCATTTTTGGTCCGTTCCAACCATTGTCGGGCCACCCTGTAGCTCTGTTTGTAGGAGTTGTTTGTGCCGCGTTCTTCGTCAAATGTCGTGTATAGCCAACAGCTTGGTTCGTGTTCGAGGTGCTTGATTGTAGCCAGAACCTTGGATAGTTTTTTTCTTTTTTTGGGGGTGGGGGGTGGGGATATTGGTTATTCTTTTACATTAGCTTGTTCTGACAGATTTACATAACTCTTCGAAAAGATCAAGGATGCCCAAGAGGGGGGTGAATTGGGGAACTTATAAATTTTTCGCAAATCAATTCAACCTATCGCAATTTGCCCAATGTCACCCCACAAGTGCTTGTGTCAATTCTATTCCTAAAACAAGTTATGCAACCTAAAGCCAAGTCCTATCACAAGTATACTACTGTAGAAAAGTAAAGAACACAAAGAAAATGCGGGAATGTAAAGAGTTAGAAAGACAAATCCGGTTTTTCCCGAGGTATCGGAGAGTTGGCACTCCCCACTAGTCCTCGTTGGAGCACCCGCGCAAGGGTGTAGCTCCCCCTTGACCTTCGCAAAGACCAAGTGCTCTCTACGGGCTGATCCTTTGCCTTTCCGGCGCGGTGGATCGCCCACAACAGCTCACAACTTCGACTTGGGCCGCTCACAAGCTCTCCAAGCGGTCACCAAGCCACCGATCGCCACCAAACCGTCTAGGTGATGCTGATCACCAAGAGTAACAAGCCTAAACTCTCACTTGACCAAGAACAAGGCCAAAGAGGGTGATGGATGCAAACAAGTCACTCTTGATCTCTCTAGGGAAGAAGTTCACAAGCAACGGAGTTCACACTAATCTTCTTAGGGCTCTTGCTCTCTCACAAAGTTACAAGGGTTCCTTCAGCTGTTAGAAGTGGTAAGAGAGAGAGGATGGAGGCTTTGGTGGAGTATAAATACTCACCCTCTCCAAAACTAGCCGTTTCTCACTTTCTTGCGAACCGTCGGACGCTGCCGAGGCTCGACCGTCGGACCATTCACCACGGTCCGACTCTCACAGTCGCACTGTGCTCAGTCCTATGTCAGAAGGGCGTCGGACCGAACTCGATGGTCCGACGCTCCTCCGTCCGACGCTTTTGAACAGCTGACACAGTGCCTCTCAACGGCTATAACACGGATCAATGGTCCGACGAACACCGTCGGACCAAGTCCGACGTTTTTTTTCGCTGCGGGAACCTCTCTGGATGCGTCGGACGCTAAGAAACATTAGTCCGACGCTCACTCTCTCGACGGTCCGACGCTCGCTGAACACCCAGAGGCACCGTCGGACTCTGGCCAATGGTCCGACGACCATCCAGCCAGGGTCCGACGCTCCCTGGCACGCTGAGAATCGTCCAGGGCTGCCACGTGTCGTCGGACTCTAACTATTGGTCCGACGCCCATACTAGGTAGAGTCCGACGCCTCTAATTTGATCAAAACTTCGCCGAATCGAAAACTTTCCAAAACGAAGTTTGATCCTCTCTCACAAGAGTCTCCCTGGGCTGTCTAGAGCTATGTTGGACAAGTGTGCATCACATCTACACTCTCTAATCTTGCTCTAAGTCAAGCTACCCATCCAAACCCCTCTTAATAGTACGGTCAAAGAGAAAAACAAAACTTAAGACTACGCCAAGTGTCTCTCAACTGAGTCGGGTCTCCCTCTGACTCTGAGCTCTGAACTGCCTGACCCTCTGTCTGAGCACGTGAAGGTGAAGCGGTCCGGGTCTGCTCAGCTGTCTCTGTAGCTGCTGCTGTGACTACTACGGATCGCAGTCCCTGCTGTAGTCGGGAGAGGCTCTGAGGAGGCGACTGAAGACGGTAGTGTCTCTGTAGTCCCAGTGGCAGGTGGAGCTGTGGTGGTGGTAACAAGCTGTCGGAACTCAGTAGGTGTGGGCAAGCCTGTGATCTCGCTGAAGGTAGCACCCAAGCTCCTGGTCACTGAGGGGCCACCTAGGTCAGGTGTGAAACCGGTGTGGATCGGAGTGAACCCCTGAGTGCCTGGCGTGGCAAACCACTGTTGAGTCTGCTGAGTCGGCGTGACGAACTGACTCTGGAGAGAAGTTGTGCCTTGACTCTGAAGTCCACCGGACTATATCGATGGAGTCACCTGGGCTGCAGTGGCTGCCGGTCCAACCTGCTGGACTGGAGAGGCAGTGGCTAGGTACGGTGGGGCTCCGGTGTGCCTGATGATGTGCTCCATGAACCCAAAGGTCTGTAGCTGTATTTGCTGGCTCTGGAGCTGCATCTGGAGCATCTGCTGCTGGAACTGATCCTGCCTGAGCTGAATCTGAGTGAGAGCTGCAGCCTGCTCCCTGGCAAACCGGGCCTGCTCCTCTGCCTGTCTCTGCTGTGTCTGCTCTAAGCTCTGAAGAATGGCAAACAGTGCAGGGTCTGTCTGTGAGGTCTGTGGAGCGGAGCTAGACCCACCGGCCTCTGAGTTGTGAGCTCGTGGACGTGAAGGGATGGGCCGGTAGTCCCTGTCAGAGCTGGACGAGGAGGTGTCGACGGGGTCGTCGTCTGCAAGTAACTGCTCAAGCTCGCTATGGGCAACGTGCCTCATAGCCTCGTCCTGCTGTTGTACCTCTGCCATACCTGCCCCTGAAGTCTGATGGCGCTGAACTCTGTGTAGGGCTCTGCTGCCACGGCGTCCGTCAATCAGAGAGGTCATCCTATAGACTGGAAACTCTGTCTTAGTCTGGCGCAGCTCACGGGAGATACCTGTCCAAATCCGGTGCAACCTCCGCTCAAGGATGTGTGAGATCCAGTGAGCGTAGGGGTGCTGACGCCGAGACCGGATGCCCTCTGCTATGGTGTCCTCCATCTCACTCATGATCAAGTCTGCAACGTCGAATTCGGACTGCTGGACCAGGGCACCAAGGAGCCAAAGCTGTAAGTGAGTCAAACCCTCCTTGTACACCTCCCGCGGTAAAAGTGTACACCTCATCACGTCGTTCAAGAGACGAACGACGGGACGAATCTCCGAAGGAGTCCTGCGGGAACCGTCTCCGAACGGCGGTCGAAAGCACGCTGCTATATGAGCAGTACCAGGTGCCAGTCCTCCGTGAGCCCTCCTCGGCGGGTCTGTCGTGGCATAGCAAATGCTGTGCAACCTGGTAGCTGACTCTGGCACTCCAAGCAGCTCTCGCAGAGCCTTCGCGTAGAGCCGGTATGGCTCTCCGCCGAAGGTGTACTGCAGGTACTCGTGGTCGGGGTCTATCCATAGTGAAGCATAGAACTCTCTCACCCACGACTCCACGTACCGGCCGGAACGGCCAAGAAGCTCTGCTAGTCCAGGCAGGTAAGTCAAGTATGGCCTGATCTCCTCTCCTGCTACCTGGACTATGTCCTCTAGGGGACATACCCTGTGCTATCGCAGTCCAACTCCTGTGGCCATGAGGGCGGTAAAGAAGTCCTCGTGAAGAGTGGTGTACCAGCTCTCAGAAGCTCTGGGATCTCTCTGATCCGGAAACCAACTAGCTAGCGAAGTCAGCCGGAGCTCTCTGACTCGGGCTGCAGAGATCCTCCGCAGGTCCAAGTGAATGTCAGGCTCAGGCTCCGGCTGAGGTTCGGAGGGAGCAGGCGCCCTGGGGACTCGGTCTCCGCGCCTCTGACCAGCGGGCCGGGGTAGGCACCGAAGGTCGAGTGCGGCCCGAGCAACGAAGAGGTGGAGCTTGGGCCTGCTCCCCCTGAGTAGCTGCCACCTGCTGCTCTGGCTGCCTCGGCTCTGCCTCTGGCTGTGCTGACTCAGTCTCCGGCTGTCTCTGAGGCTGTGGCTGCTCCTCGGACTCATCTCTGTCCGACAAGCTGACAGAGACGTCTCCAATATGTATACCTCTGCCACGCTCTGCCTCCTCTGCAACCTGTGCTACCCTGATAGCCTGCCTCTGCTCAGCTGTAAGTCTCTTCCTTTTCTTGCTCCTCTCGACAAGAGGGGCCTTCCCGTTGTCCAAAGGTGGACGAGGAGGAGGCCTCTCGTCTCTACCTGTGCCTCCCTCACTACGGCTGACCTGTTTGTACCTCACCATCTCTGCCAACTGTCACTGTCTCTCAGAAACTGCCGCTGACACTCAGAGGTTTGGCCTCGTTCCATATCCGCGTGCTTGGTCCCGGATTCACTGATCCACTGCCAAACACTCTGACCACGACAGCTGCAATAGAGAGATAGACAAGGATACATAAGCATACATAATCTAGAGATGAGTAAACCTAGGAAGCAAGCATATGGGATAAGAGAGGAGTAGCAAAGCAACCTGAGAGAAGACCTGTGTAGGGGTAAGATCTCTGTCGAACGAGGGCACCGCGAGCAAGAAGAACAAATCACACAGGAGCAACGAACACTCCCACGAACCCTAGTAAGCCGAGAGAAGGCCCCGGCCAACAAGGAACTGCAGAAAAGGTGAAAGGAGTGATTTAGGCCATCTGTCGAACACCTTATGGGCAGAGATAAGGAACAGGGCTAGGGCAACACTGAAAGAAATCTCTCACCACCAAATGGGAGCAGGAAGAGGAGAGGGAAGCTTCTCGGCGAGAATGATAGTGAACCCACGGCGAAAGGCGTGGCTCACTTGCCGGCGGCAATGGAGAAGCTTGGACGGCGGCTGTGCAGAGCGGCGGGTACGCGGCGAGGGCGCGTGGCTGGAGACGTGCGCGTGGGAGAAGCTCGCCAGTGGCGAGGACACTGGTGAGGAAGAGCGGGACGAGACAGAGGATGGTGGCGCGGCGGTTAGGGCTCGGCGGCGGCGCTGCGGCGACTGCTCGCGGGCGTGCGCAGGAGGAGGGACGCGCACGCGCGGGGAAGAACTGGCGGCCGGCGGCGGCGGTTAGGGTTAGGGTTTGGATGTACGGGCGGCGGCGCGACGTACGGGTCGGCACGAAGACGAGAAGATGAACTGGCAGGCGGGCCCCACGCGACAGAGGAAGAAAAGAACTGAGACTCGCCTTCAGACCGACCGTCGGACGGTTACTGTTTCAGGCGTCGGACCAAAGCTCGGCAGGGTCCGATGCTTCCAGTAAGCTTCAGTACCCGTCGGACTTTGTCCGACGCTCCTCGTCGGACCAATCTTCTCGGTCCGACGCCGTGAACGCGGCGCGCCACGGCGTGAACACGTTCCACCAATCGTCCGATGCCCAAAAAATCTCGGTCCGATGCTCCGTCCGACGCTTCCAGGCACAGGGCCAGGGACTGTCGGACTGTAGGCAATGGTCCGACGCTGGGAAAACCAGCGTCCGACGCTACAGTCCTGACGCCCTAAAAACTGTTTTCTTCCAAATTTCGTCGCGCAGATTTTTTTTCCAACTAAGTTCTAACCCCAATAAGAGTCAAATAAACACCAGTTGGAACTAGTATGAGATGTCCTCTCTCAAACCCTCAATTTTTTCAAATATTTTGCCTTAGGCATATGTGAATTTTATGAAAATAGGCAATGAAGTTCAAGAACGAAATGACAAAACAACAACCATGCAATATGCTATGTAAATTCACGTAAATTAATCTAGTTGCTTGTCAAGTTTGTCCTCGGGTAAGCTTCTTCACACGTTTTTGGGCGGTTATCTTAACCGAGTTAGACAAGCCCTACGTGCATTTCAATGTTAGACATGTTTTATGTTACAATGCAATGCACATGACAACACAAGATCATCTTTTATTGAAGTTGCTTAGATCAAGGCAATTAAGTTCATTCCTTAGAGTGCAAAAGCGTGCCTCATCCAATGGATTAGTGAAAATATCCGCCAAGTTATCATCTGTTCTCACTCCCTCAAAGGAAATGTCACCCTTAGCAACATGATCTCTAAGGAAGTGATGACGGATGTCAATGTGCTTTGTGCGGGAGTGTTAAACCGGGTTGTTGGCAAGTTTTACCACACTCTCGTTGTCACACAACAAAGGCCCCCTTTTTAAGTTGATTCCATAATCAAGCAGGGTTTGTTTCATGTAAAGAATTTGTGCACAACAAGCACCCGCGGCAATGTATTCTGCTTTAGTTGTTGACAAGTGAAAGAGCATCTAGGATTCCTAAGTGTTTTGGTGATTAATAACAACACGATTAAAGGACTAATGAACATTGTGGGATTTGCAGGTATTTATTTACAGGTGCACATTGATGGTTGAACTATTCTAAATCCATATGAGATTGCAAATCTTCGGTTGTCTAGCTTATATTGATGATTGGAAACAATCTAGTTGAAACAAAAGACAACAATTATACAATTGAAATGGTATTCAAAGCATGATGTGAAGCATGGGCAATGCACATAAATCTTGATGTGGTGTTAATGACAAGTGGGCAACTTCGAGGGACTAAGCGAAAGGTGAAGGGCAAGTGACGACTTGGCAGCCGAGGGACCTAGCTAGGGTGAAGAAGAAGCCAACTTGAAGTTAACCATGCAAGTGGTGATTGTCAATGTGGAAGATCAATCAAATGTTCAAAAATGACTTGGATTCGACACAAGTCACTTGCTCAAGACGAAGGGATCATGAAGATAAAGTGATGAAGCTCTCAACAATTCAAAGTTCAAAGCGGCAAAATATTTGAAGATCAAGAACAACTCAAGTGGGACAAAGCAAAATTTATGTGAGTTGTATTTGTGGTTGCCCCTCTTGGAGAGTCGCATCACTAAAGTACTGGAGACAAGTGACAGTGCTCAAGGACAAAAACCAGAGAGAAAAGAGGTTGAGAGAAAAGGGAGGAAGTGAGAGAGGCAGCCGGCTGGGCAGCCTAACCCGGCCAGGCCGGGTATCAAAACCGGCCAGGCCGGCTTTCCCGGCCAAGCCGGGTAGGCAACCCGGCCAGGCCGCCTCTCCAACGGCTAGTTGGACTTTGAACTGGCCAACCCGGCTAGGCCGGGTTCCAAACCCGGCTAGGCCAGGTTTGTCGATTCAGCCCCAACGGCTAGTTTTGGAGAGGAGGCTATAAATACCTCTCCCACTGCCTCTTCCAAGGTTGCTGATTTTCCCAATACCCATCCACGACCAGAAAAGCCCTCTTGCTCTCTCTACTCTCTCTTTGTGAGTGAAAAGATTACAACTTCCTAATCCGTGATTAGTGAGTGAGCTTGAGCCTTGAGAGATTTGTCTTTGTGACAAGAGTGATCCAAAGAGCTTGTGTGAGCAATCCCATTCTTGAGCACTTGAGCAAGTCGAAGATTCTCTAGTTCATTGCGTTCTTCCGCTTGGAGCTTCGACTCCGTGGTGGCAAGGCGTCACCGACGAGCACCCGTGGGGTGTTGTAGGCTGCCTTGGTGGCCATTGTTGTAAGGGTTGTTTCCCCGCTGAAAAAGGAAAGAAAGCTCCTTAGTGAAGAAGGTGGAAAGAGACCGTTTCGGGTCCGGCCACGAGTTGACCTTGGTTGGGTCCTCACCGGCTTCCACAACGGAGAGTAGGACACCTTTGGGTGTGCCGAACTTCGGTCAAACAAATCCTTGTGTCTTCTCTTGGTTTGCCTCACCCTTTGCTCATTCATCACACATTTACTTCCATATTCTACTTGTGCTACTCGGTTGTTGTGGTTTGTGTTTGCAGGAGGTGTTTGGATTTTTCCATACACTTACATAAGCTCCACAAGTCGAGTTGTAATCTTAGTGAAGAGAAGAAACGGTTCGAACCTCGTTATTCAGCTGTGCAGGTCAGAAGTTCCGGCTCATACCGGAAGTTCTGACGTGTCGGAAGTTCCGACGAAACCCGGAAGTTCCGGGGAACCACTGGCAAAGTCGTGAAACCCGGCCAAGCCGGGTGGTAAAACCGGACAAGCCGGGTTATCCGGCCCAGCCGGGTTGAGGAGCCTGCCTAGCCAGTTTTGTCGGGGTGCAGTTTGTTAACCTTTGTCTAATTTTTGAAGAGCCTATTCACCCCCCCTTTAGGCATCGATTCGGTCCTTTCAACAAGGCAACACTATTTTGTTTCTTGGAGGACCAAGAAACTAGTGATCTTCCAAGCAAATGGCACCCTCCGGATGTGCTTTTCCGGTCAATCTTGCAACCAGCATAATCCGAATCGGAATAGCCGACAAGAGTAAAGTTAGCTCCTTTGGGATACCAAAGGCCAATGCTTGGGGTGTGCTTTATGTACCTAAGGATTCTTTTTACCGCAACTAAGTGAGTTTCCTTAGGGTTAGCTTGAAAGCGCGCACACATACACACACTAAACATGATGTCGGGCCTAGATGCGGTCAAGCACAACAAACTACCGATCATAGAACGATAGAGAGTTTGTTCAACCGATTTACCTCCCTCATCAAGGTCGAGATGTCCATTGGTAGGCATGGGGGTCTTGATGGGCTTGCATTCTTCTATCTTGAAGCGCCTGAGGAGATCCTTCGTGTACTTCTCTTGTGACACGAACGTCCCCTCCCTCATTTGCGTGACTTGAAAGCCGAGGAAGAATGTGAGCTCACCAATCATGGACATCATATCCCCAAATTCCTTGCAAAAATCTTCATTAGTCGAACCAAAGATAATATCATCAACATAAACTTGACAAATGAAGATATGCCCTTTGTGCTTCTTGGTGAATAGTGTGGTATCAACCAAGCCGATTTTGAAACCCTTGTTGATGAGGAAGTCGCGGAGTGAAAGCCCATATTTGGTTTTGGGTAATTGATGAAACCTAGTTTGCTAATAGTGTGCTCTAAGTGTTTCATGAGAACAATTAGCAAACAAGATGGAGCAAAGGACCGGGTCGGTGGAGGCCACAAGTGAAGGGCAATGACTGGCATCTATTCAAATGGTATAAGTCCATCATCAAAGGTGTCCACAAGATCCATCAAGAGATGAGAAGGAAGTTGATAAGAAACCGGGAGCTCAAGGCAAAGGTATAACCATTAGGAGCTTTTTTGGTTTTGGTGATCAAGACTCCATAGAGGGAGTGATCACATTTAGGATAGATAGCCGTACTATCAAGAGGAAAAAAATCGTTGATGAAATGCGGTTATCAAGTGCCACTAGGTGTTCATGATAATTGCATATACATATAGATGCTAGTGACACTAACTTGACCCGTGGAAAACTCTTTGAAAAGGCTAACACACGTGCACCTAAGTGAGAGACACTTTGGAGTGTTAGCACCTTTGCAAGCTCG
Source organism: Eremochloa ophiuroides (assembly GCA_038502445.1). Taxonomy (NCBI): domain Eukaryota; kingdom Viridiplantae; phylum Streptophyta; class Magnoliopsida; order Poales; family Poaceae; genus Eremochloa; species Eremochloa ophiuroides. The sequence goes on along the minus strand of JAHLJS010000004.1, from coordinate 6,437,337 downwards.
GCAGGATTCGGCGAATTTCGGAAACGTTACAATAGAAAAACAAGCGTCGGACCGTGCTGTCACAGAACGTCGGACCATTAGCCTCGGTCCGACGGCTAACACTTGTCCTGCTCATTCTGAGAGCGTCAGGACGCTGCGTTTGAGGGCGTTGGACTATTGTCCGAGCGTCCGACGGTGCTGAACGAGTGAGAGCTGACACGTGGAGAACTCAAGAGGGCGTCGGACCGTTCTGTTTAGTCCGACGGTGTGGGTCGGACTATCGTCTGACGGTTTTCAGCGCTCGGGGAGCTCTCTGCAAACGTCGGACCATAGGCTTTGTTTAGTCCGACGCGCAGTGAAACTTCAGTCCGACGGTGGTCTGCTGAGGGCGTCGGACCGTGGGTTTTGGTCCAACGGTGCTCCGTCCGACGGTTGGATTTGGCACGAGAGTTAGCCGTTGTGTTTCAACAGTCGACTTCAAACAGCAGAAGACACGTGGCGTCCATCCAAAGCGTCGGACCGGTGTTGTTAGTCCGACGGTTTGGCCGTCGGACAGTCCGACGGTACGCAGTTTTGTCCAAACGGCTAGTTTTTTGTGTGTGGCTTATAAATAGTCACTTGGCCGGTTTGGGGAGTATCTCTTGGCACTCCTGAACATCATAACATATTTGTGAGCCTTCCCACTCTATTCTCACTCATCCTACTTGATTGTGTTCATCTTTTGGTGAGATTGGAGAGCATCAAGTGCATTGCATTGCTTGAGATCATCTAGAGGCACTTGATAGTTGTCTTCCGCAACGGTTTTCTCTTATTACTCTTGGAGTTTGCCGACTCCTAGATGGCTTGGAGCTGCGAGGATCGTTGAGGGGAGTTGGTGATTGTCTCCGCCTCTGATCGGTGAAGTTGTGAGGGGGTTCTTGAGCCTTTCCCCGCGGGAGATCGCAAAAGGCTAATCTAGTGGATTGCTCGTAGCTTGTGGATTCCCATCTTGTGTTGGTTGTGCGGCACCCTTGAGAAGGGTTTGGCGTGTGATGCCAATTAGCACGTGAACCTCCAAGTGGGTGTATCGCTACAATGAGGACTAGTTTGCTGGCAAGCAAGTGAACCTCGGTAAAAAATCTTGTGTCATCTCTGTACCGAGGATTTCTATTGTATTGTGATTGATTATTCATTTGGTATTCTCTACTCTTCACCGGCGGTATAAAAATCACTCTTTATTCTTTACATTCTCGCACTTACTCTTGTGTAGCTTGTTAGCTTAGTGGCTCACCTAGGAGTAGAGTAGAAGTAGCAACTTAGCCTATTGTATGTGAAATAGAGACTAGTTTAGAACGGTTAAGTGGCTTGCCATCTTTTAGTAGGCTAGCGCAAGAATTCGCTTCGCCGCATTATTTGTCTAACCACTTTGTCTTAAGTGTTGTTTGTAGAATTTTTATATGCTATTCACCCCCCTCTAGCCATTTAGGACCTTTCACGGAGGCGCTCATACCAAGCTCGTGGGGCTTGCTTCACGCCATATAGCGCCTTGGACAACCTATAAACATAGTTTGGATATCTAGGGTCTTCAAAACCCGATGGTTGCGAAACATAGACAAGTTCATTTATGAAGCCATTTAAAAATACACTTTTCACATCCATTTGAAAGAGTTTTAGATTGTGATTAGACGCATATGCAAGTAGGATACGGATGGCCTCAAGTCTTGCAACCGGGGCAAAAGTCTCCCCAAAATCCAAGTCTTCAACTTGGGAGAACCCTTTTGCCACGAGCCTTGCCTTGTTTCTCACAATGTTGCCCTTGTCGTCTTGCTTGTTGCGGAACACCCACTTGGTGCCTATGACTCTTACTCCTTTTGGCTTCTCTTCAAGTGTCCACACTTGATTACGGGTGAAGTTGTTGAGTTCTTCATGCATGGCATTCACTCAATCCGGATCTTGAAGAGCTTCTTCTATGCTAGTAGGCTCAATGCAAGAGACAAACGAGTGATGTTCAATGAATTGAGCATGCCTTTGTGAGCGAGCCATTACCCCCCTTGATGGACTTCCTATTATGAGATCTTGAGGATGTGCTTGTAGGAGTGGAGTAGTTCTTCTATCAACCACTTGAGGAGGAGGTTGTGGAGCATCAACATCTTGTGCTTGTGCCTCAACTTCTTCTTGTGTGATATGGGTGTCTTCATGTGGATCCACCTCATCTTTATCTTCATCATCTTGAGGAATATTTGATGAAGATGGTTGATTGATCACTTGCACATCATCACTATCATCTTCATCATCTTTACGCATGATGTCTCCGGTTGGCATGTTCTTCATAGCCTTCCTTAGTGATTCATCACCTACATCATCAAGATTCTCATACTCTCCTTGAGAGCCATTAGATTCATCAAATTTCACATCATATGTTTCTTCAATAAGGTCGGTGGCATTGTTGAATACTCTATATGCTTTGGACTTTAATGAGTAACCAATAAGAAAACCAATATCACAACGTCTTTGGAACTTCCCTAGGTGTTGCCGCTTCTTGTAGATGTAGCATTTACAACCAAACACCCGGAAGTAGGAAACGTCTGGCTTCTTGCCAATGAGTAGCTCATAGGGGGTCTTCTTTAGCAACCGGTGAGGGAATAGGCGGTTGGATGCATAGCATGCGGTGTTGATTGCCTCCGCCCAAAACCTCTCCGGTGTGTTGTACTCATCAAGCATAGTCCTGCAAGGGTGATCAAAGTCTGGTTCTTCCTTTCAACTACACCATTTTGTTGAGGGGTATAGGTGGATGAGACTTCATGTTTGATCCCAACTTCATCACAATATGCTTCAATATTTGTGTTGTCAAACCCTTTTCCATTGTCACTTCTAATCTTCTTGATCTTCACTTCAAATTCATTTTATGCTCTCCTGGCAAACTTCTTGAAAGATTGGGCAACTTCGGTCTTGTCATGAAGAAAGAACACCCAAGTATATCTTGAAAAGTCATCAACAATCACTAAGCAATAGAGCTTGTCACCAATGCTTGCATAAGTTGTTGGCCCAAATAAGTCCATGTGAAGTAGCTCTAATGGTCTTGAAGTTGACACAAATGCCTTGGATGGATGTATATTTCTACTTGCTTCCCGGCTTGGCAAGCACTACACAATTTGTCCTTTTCAAATACAACATCTTTCATTCTTCTCACCATCTCCTTCTTCAATAGCTTCTTGAGTGTGCTCATCCCAACATGTGTAAGCCTACTATGCTAAAGCCACCCAAGAGATTGTTTGGTGAATAGACAAGTCTTCAAATTTGCATCTTCCAAGTTGAAGTCCACTAGATAGAGGTGATTGTATCCGGAAGCCCTTGAATATCACTTCATTGTCATCTTTCTTGGAAACAACCACTTCTTCACTTGTAAATAGGCATTGGAAGCCAAGATCACACAATTGACCAACGGATAGTAAGTTGAAGCTCAAAAAAGCAACTAGAAGCATATTTGATATGGAATGATCATTAGATATAGCCACTTTGCCAAGCCCTTACATTTTGCTCTTAGAATTATCACCAAATGTTATCTTTTCTTGGTCTTCTACATTCTCTTCAAGAGAGGTGAACATACGAGCATCACCGGTCATATGTTGAGTGCACCCACTATCAATTACCCAATAAGAGCCACCGGTCTTGTAGTTCACCTACACACAACAAATCAAGCTTGATGTTTAGGAACCCATACTTGAGAAGGGCTCCGGACTTTCTCAACTAAAACTTTTGCCACCCATAGTTGTCTAGGATCTATTCTTGTTAGGGGGTCCTAAGGAACATGACTTTCACTTTGCCCTTAGAATCTTTCCTTAGCATGTAATGAGCATCAAAGGCAAAGGGCCTAGCATGCTTGGGCAAAGGTTGTGGTGGCGGTGTCTTGCACTCATGAGCAAAGTGACCTTCTTGTCCACATTCAAAGCATCTCTTAGGCTTGGGTTTGGGCTTGTTCTTTGCTTTGTTGAGGCGATTTTGAGCTCTAATGTTTTGCACCTTCTCACCCATGTAGCCAATCCCACTTCTATCAAACTTCATCACGGTGTTCATGAGGAGTCACTTTGGAGATATTGGCCTCTTGTGAATTTTTGCAAGCCTACGGTAAGATGACTCTTTTCTTACTTCAACTTCTTGTTTTCTTCCAATAGGCTTGTAAGGTGACATTTCTCATTCTTGAGGATCATGTTTTCTTTTTTAAGCACCTCAACTTCATCATCTTGTTGCACCATTTCAATGACAATGGTGTTGGTGGTTGATTGCTTCTCAAGCTCTTTCTTCAAGTTCTCATTTTCAATCTTGAGCTTCAAATAGTCATCATGGCACTCGGCCACCACCACTTCCTTGCCTTTGCTACTAGCACCTTGCTCAATGATCTCATCAATCAAGTCATCACATGATGTGGCTATATCACACTTAACAATAAGGTTAGGAGCATCATGTGTTTCATTGGAAAGCAAGTCATAAGGCATAACAAGGTTGTCATGATTCACTTTCACTTGAGTGTAGTCCTCTTTTAGCTTGTTGTAGCAAGTGGTGAGCTCAATGTGTATCCTCTCAAGTTTATCATGTTTTTCTTTAATCTCTTTTATGTTGGCTTTGAGCTCCTTGAGCTTGGATGACACATTTTGATTTTCAACTCTAAGCTCATCACTAGTTTTAGTGAATTGTTCATTTTGAGCTAAGAGGTTGCCATTCTCAAGTTTTAGATTTTATTTTTCCTTGTTAGCTTTCTTATAACTTTGGTATAGTCATTAAGCAAGCTAGCAAGTTCATCATAAGTGGGTGAATCATATTCATTGTCACTATCACTACTCTCATCATCACTTTGTACCTTCTTGTCCTTAGCCATAAGGCAAAGATGTGTTGGAGATGAGGGCGGTGGAGGAAGTGAAGTCCCAATCACAAGAGCGGCCACCTTCTCCTTTTCATCATCACTTTCTTCACCGGAGGAGCCACTAGAAGATTCAATGTCGGTGAGCCAATCACCAACAATGTAAGCCTTGCCACTCTTCTTACTTTTGTGAAATTGCTTATTCTTAAACTCTTTCTTCTTGAATGGCTTAACCTTCTTCTTCTTCTTCTCATCTTCACTTTCATGACTTGAATCTTGCCTTTTGCCCTTGTTCTTGTTCTTGAACTTGTCTTTCTTGGGCTTTGGGCATTGATGAGCAAGATGCCCAAGCTCTCCACAATTGTAGTAATCCATCTCGGAGATGGGCTTTCTTTTGCTACTAGTGAAGAACTTCTTCTTGTTGGAATTTGATTCCCTTATTGTTGAGCTTCTTGAGCATCTTGGTGGTCTTCCTCACCATGAGAGCAATCTCCATATCTTCATCATCATCTTCACTTGTGGAGTCAAGAGAAGTGTACTTGACTTGAGTTTTGCCTTTCTTGTCGGCCTTGAGTGCCAAGTCTTTCTTCTCTTCTTTCTTTGATGATGATCCATCTTGAGGAGTGATCTTCATGTACATCTCATGAGCATCGATCTTCCCCAATATTTGAGTAGGGTTTGCATTGGAGAGATCCGTTTGATGAAGTACGGTTACAATGTGACCATACTTCTCAATTGGAAGAGCATTGAGGATTCTCCTTGCAACCTCGGCCGGTGAGATTTGAGTGAGTCCAAGGCCATTTATTTCCTCTATAATGATATTCAAGCGAGAATACATGTCATTAGCACTTTCATTAGAGAGCATTTTGAAAGAATTGAGCTTGTCAATGATAAGATAATATCGTTCCTCTCGCTCATTCTTAGTTCCCTCATGGAGCGCACAAATGTCCGACCATAGTGCATGGGCGTTTTTGTGGTTCCTCACACGGTTGAACACCTCTTTGTTAAGGCCTCTAAAGATGATGTTTCGAGCCTTAGCATTCCACTTCTCGTGCTCTTCCTCAACGGGTGTGAGGGTTGCGCCGGGTTTGCGAGTGGGGTACCCTTGTGTGGCGGCTTTGTGAACACCAAGGTCCACCGCCTCAAGGTATGCCTCCATACGAATCTTCCAATAAGGAAAATCGTTACCGTCAAAGACGGGAGGAGGACCATCGTGTCCACCGGACATCCTTTCTCTTGGCAGTTAAGTCAAATTAATGAGCAACAAGGCTCCGATACCAATTGAAAGGATCAAGGATGCCCAAGAGGGGGGTGAATTGGGCAACTAATAAATTTTTTGCAAATCAATTCAACCTATTGCAATTTGCCCAATGTCACCCCACAAGTGCTTGTGTCAATTCTATTCCTAAAACAAGTTATGCAACCTAGAGCAAAGTCCTATCACAAGTATACTATTCTAGGAAAGTAGAGAACACAAAGAAAATGCGAGAATGTAAAGAGTTAGAAAGACAAATCCGGTTTTTCCTGAGGTATCGGAGAGTCGGCACTCCCCACTAGTTCTCGTTGGAGCACCCGCGCAAGGGTGTAGCTCCCCCTTGATCTTCGCAAAGACCAAGTGCTCTCTACGGGCTGATCCTTTGCCTCTCCGGCACGGTGGATCGCCCACAACCGCTCACAACTTCGACTTGGGCAGCCCACAAGCTCTCCAAGCGGTCACCAAGCCACCGATCGCCACCAAACCGTCTAGGTGATGCCGATCACCAAGAGTAACAAGTCTAGACTCTCACTTGACCAAGAACAAGGCCAAAGAGGGTGATGGATGCACACAAGTCACTCTTGATATCTGTAGGAAAGAAGCTCACAAGCAATGGAGTTCACACTAATCTCCCTAGGGCTCTTGCTCTCTCACAAAGTCATAAGGGTTCCTTCAGCTGTTAGAAATGGACAAGAGAGAGAGGATGGAGGCTTTGGTGGAGTATAAATACTCACCCTCTCCAAAACTAGCCGTTTCTCACTTTCGTGCGAACCGTCGGACGCTGCCTGAGGCTCGACCGTCGGACCATTCACCACGGTCCGACTCTCACAGTCGCACTGTGCTTAGTCCTGTGTTAGAAGGGCGTCGGATCGAACTCGATGGTCCGACGCTCCTCCGTTCGACGCTTTTGAACAGCTGGCACAGTGCCTCTCAACGGCTATACCACGGATCAATGGTCCGACGAACACCGTCGGACCAAGTCCGACGCCCTTTTTCGCTGCGGGAAGCTCTCTGAAAGCGTCGGACGCTAAGAAACATTAGTCCGATGCTCACTCTTTCGACGGTCCGACGCTCGCTGAACACCCAGAGGCACCGTCAGACTCTAGCCAATGGTCCGACGACCATCCAGCCAGGGTCCGACGCTCCCTGGCATGCTGAGAATCGTCCAGGGGCTGCCACGTGTCGTCAGACTCTAACTATTGGTCCGACGCCCATACTAGGTAGAGTCCGACACCTCTAATTTGATCAAAACTTCGCCGAATCGAAAACTTTCCAAAACGAAGTTTGATCCTCTCTCTCTCAAGAGTCTCCTAGGGCTGTCTAGAGCTATGTTGGACAAGTGTGCATCACATCTACACTCTCTAATCTTGCTCTAAGTCAAGCTACCCATCCAAACCCCTCTTAATAGTACGGTCAAAGAGAAAAACAAAACCTAAGACTACGCCAAGTGTCTCTCAACTCCAAACGACACTTGGCACTAGCCTATCACCGTCTTGTCTTCCATCCTTTGAAAACCGAATCGAATTCCATCGCTAGGGGGCTTGAACCTACATGTTATTATGACCTAACCTCTAAATTATCCTGCAAAACACACGTTAGTCATAATAACCGTCTTGTTGTCATTAATCACCGAAACCACTAGGGCCTAGATGCTTCACTCTTATTAATAAGAAGTCAGGCTAAATTTAGGACTCTGTTGAACAATGTCTGTGGACCTAAGAAATTTGTCGTGGATGATCTTGAACAGCAGGCAGATCACCTTATTTCGATTAAATAATATGGTGTACCTACTTTCAACAATTCATTTCGTAATCATTTTTTAGTGAATGCGTGCAAAAAAAAAGGTAGACACTTTTTTTTAAACAAAGGCAGGAGCTCTGTCGCTCAATTAAGACGAAAGAATTTTATGTACAAGAAGATTAGCCAAATGAAATGGCAACAAGCACTCGAAGGGCTAACCAACCCACGCGACGCGGCTAGACACAAACACGACGCACTGCCATGAGTCATCGTTGTCGAGCATGGATGCAAAGCAACCAGCAGCTCTGACTTCCCATGGCAGGTCACCCACAAGCCTCCACTGACTGTCCCGAAGCAGACGACCGCACAAGTCATCATTGACAAGCTCAAACCCGTGAAGAGCAGCTCCGACTCCCCATCACGATCACGCGCCTCGTCCCCAGCGGTTGAAAACCCTCGGCAGAACCTGAACCTGAGAACGAAAGAAAGGCGCGCCGCGTGTCATCGTTGCCGAGCCACGTCCCCGACGCAGCAGCTCCGACTTCACATAGCGAGCCCCACCTCCACGCTTCAACCAAGCGCCGAGAAGAAGAACAGCCGCCGAAGGAAGCTTCTAAGCCGTGACGATAATCCAAATGCGACGCCTACAACAAGAGAGTGACGCCGATGGCGCCACCAGTCGCACGTCCAACGGACTGGGCTTTCACCCTTGGATGACAGTGTTGAGGTAGAAGTGCGACGCCCCCAACAGGGAAACCACACCCACAAGCGTCACCGTCGCCAAGGCTTTCACCTACCAACCCTCAGACACAAACGCCGGGCTTTAAAGATGGACCTCCTCCCTGCAAGCACCGCCATCGTCGCTGTCCCGCCGCCCCCCCCCCCCGGAAGCCCCATCAGAGGGGTAACAAACGCGTCGGTTGCCTGTAGCAACCGCAACTGCGTTGGTCGCCACCCCCTCCAACTAGGCGACGCAGAGCTGGACCTAGGCCCGCCGCACGCGTAACATCGCCGCACTGTCGAGGCCGCTGGCCACCGCCGCCGACTCGGGCACTCACCAACGCCGATGCCGACCGAGAAGTCAGCAGCCACGAGGCTCGTTCCCCCACCACACTGTAGGTGCCGCCCCATGCCCCGTGGGCGCCGAATCAAGCCGCCTAGGCTGCGACCCAACGCCCATGCCGACGCCGTCGCCTCCGTCTTGAAGGATGCTGCCTGGCCACAGCCCGCCCCGGGGGTGGGACGGCCACGGACGTAGCAAGCCAGGTCGTGCGGGGAGGGGCAGGCAGAGAGGAGAGCACCGTCCCCAACGCCAGCACGAGCCCGGCCACTGCCACACCGCCTCCGGCCGCCAACCCAGCCGCCGCCGGCCTGCCCGGCCAGATCCGGCCCCCTGGGGCTCGGATCCGGCAGCCCAGGCCCTGGACCGGCGAACCCAGCCAGCGCCGCCATTGACGCCGAGCCCAGTAGCGCCGCCACCGACGCCGAGAGAGGAGGAGAAGCTCCGTCGCCGTCCTGTGCGCCGGCTCGGGCACCGGCCGAGCGGATCCGGCCGTCCGGGCGCTGGATCCGCCCTCCCGGGCACCGGACGAGCGGCCTCCGCCGCCGCCGCCATCTTCAAGGATAGGAGGGGGAGAAGAACAGAGGGGAAGGCCTCCGCTGCCCTCCCCGGCGCCCGCGCAGCCACGGGCCGACGCCGCTGCAGCCACGTCCACCAATCGCCGCCGCAGCTCCACGTAGCTCGCGGGTCAGGAGGACCACCGGCGCTGCAGCGTTCGCCGCCCACTGAGGAAAGGAGGGCCCCGCCGCCGCCATCCTGGCCGGCCGGACAGCCATGCCGGCGGCCGACTCCGGCGGCGGCGAGGTGGGAGAGGGGCCGGAGGTGTGGGAGGCGGTGGCGCGTGGGAGGGCCACCCGAGTCGCCCCGCGTGGGGAGCGACGCGGGCGTCTTCCACCCCGAGATCTAAAAGGTAGACAAGTTGTACTGTTTATATTTTTGGTTTATAGTAGTACATATACATGGCGTGTTATATATACACGGCAAAAGAATAATAGAAGCCAACCACCCCCCCCCCCCCCCCCCCCCCCCACCCCCACCAATCACATCACCCGCCCAAAAGGCCGAAAACTGTACACGTCACGACCCTAGTCCTCGGCCAGCCTTCAGCCTTCAGCACGCTAAATTGGCAGTGCATATATGATTTCGAATCCGCCGCCATTACTACCAGTTTCTCTCACTGTAGCGTGCAAACCCGGGCAATCTGTCAGCAGATCCAATCTCCTAACTGAACCTGAACCTGAATGATTCAACTACCAGATTCGCAGCGGCCGTAGTCATGGGAACCCGATGTAGCTGTGCGTCAGTGTCTTGGCCGGGATCACGACCGTCTTGCTAAGCACGAAGAGCACAAGAGTTAACTCGAGCATCAGGATGGTGTTTAGGAATGCCCGGTCGACGATCCAGCCAAATATCGTGATGCCACCGGGGTTGGCCAGCAGGTACAGCACTGAAAAACCATGCATTGGAGAAACAGAGAATAAGCACTGAAATGAAGTGGATATTGTGGACTCTTCAGACTATCACAATGGATGGTTTAAGATTATTAAGCAATGGACAATTGAACGGAACCTTTGTGTCAGTACTTACCAAGCGATTCTCTCTTGTGGTACGAAGACATGTACGAAGCCAGCTGGGCTGTGCCGTGAGAATTGCCATGAAGCGACCCACTCTCCAGGGACTCCAGATCACTCTCCGAAAAATCTCTGAGAAACAGCTGCGCGGGAAAGGGCACAAGGTTCCCAGAACTGTTTGGGGTGTTCATGCAAGTGGAATCAGTTGAGCATGTCGCTAACGCGTGCCATCGACTAGCCAAGGAAGAAATGTTTTGAGCTCTGTGGGAGATCTTAGCAGCAGCGTGCAAACAGAGGACGAGACCGACAACTTGGACAACCGAAGACACCTGCAGGTATAAAGAGGAAATGCGCTCGTGACTCAATTTCACACCACATTATTATGCAGAAGGAAGAGATAATGTGAAAAGCATGAGGTACTTCACTGCAATATCACCTCCATTGGTGAAAGTGATTGGCCCGCTGTAAGCCGTCGTCTTGAAAAGGATGGCAAACTGGCTTGCTGTAACAGAAAGGAAGAGCAGCAGGAGGAACATGCGGAACCTGTGACTGATCTTGGAGAGATTGTGGCGGAGCTGCAGGTGCTCTTTCAAATAGACCAGAGGGTCCGCGTCTTGCTCCAGAAGCTTGCCATAGTCATCGAAGTGGATAACTTGCAGATTGCAGACCAAGTTGAAGAGCATGCAGGACGACAATATGATCGTTGTCAGATACATCCATGACATGATGGAAGCGAAAAACACAACGCAGGCTCTCCAGGTTGACTCCTGGATGATGTGGGAGAAGCGGAAGAACTCCCGGGTGACCTTCACAACAAAGCATGGCACTATCCACCATGTAAGGATGCGGAAGAAGTCCTGTGGCAAGGGGTTGCAACACTTGTCAACATAAAGTTAAATGCACCACGCATGATGCATGATTAATGGATGATATGATAGATTCCATATTAAGCAAGGAACTTTCCATTAAATCAATTTTCACTAGAAATCACAAGGTAAATCTAGGAACCGCAAGGGCCGTTCATCAGTCAGACCACTTCGGTAGGAGATGGAAATGTGTGCTTTATTTATAACAAAAAAAAAAGTCATAACTGTATGAAATACTACAGGTTCTGGATCCAGATCCCAGATCCTTGACCAGCCCCTAAGATGCATTTCCGTGTACAAAGACAAATAAACATGTCGGCACAAACACAGACTGAGTATCGCACGCACATGAGCTCCACTCACTCACATGGCAGGAGGCGCATTTAGATCACATACGTAGGTAACTGAAAGAATAAGCCACTTCAGTGAGGACAAAGCGAATCATCCAGGACGGCACAGATTAAACAAGGGATTTTAGGATTTGTAGGCCCCCCTGGGTCCACATGTCAATGAAACATGGAACAGAAATTTCAGAAGTGCCAATCAACGATCAAGACGTGAGGTTCCAGTAGAAGGCTAGAAGCTGCTAGAGACTGCAACACGCAAGCATCCAGATAAATATTATAAGCACAAAATGAGAATCAGAGCCTTAATAATATTCTCCAAGTTTCCTAGCAAACAATCAAATGGGGACCTGAATTCAGCGATTCCACCTCGAGATGCATAAAGTTGCACCAAATTTGGTAAAAATGGGGACAAAATTGCACCTATTATCCACTGGTGGAGCAGCAGTAGTAAGTAGAAGCAGCATCAGACGTAACACGAGTGGTAACCATTTATAGCAACCGCTCTCACTATCGGATTTGAACACTACTCCCTCCTATAGCATTCGATTTGAAACTGCTTCCCGTATTGTTAACACAAATTCAAATAAATCTGAAGCAGGAAGGACCGGATAGCGAATTAGCGAGGCAGGAGGATCACATCACCTGGATCTTGGCGACGTACTCCTTCTGGAACCGGATCCTCATGCCGAGGTCCGGGTCGACGAAGAGGAACTTGCGGAGGCCGTACATGGCCATCTTCCGGGAGACGCAGGCGAGCGCGACGGCGGCGGCGGCCGCCTGCGAGAGCAGGACGCAGACCTCGAACACCTCGACCTCGAAGTCGTCGCACGAGGAGGAGGCGCCGCCGCCGCTGGCGCGGTGGGCGCGGTCGCGGCACGGGGAGAGCGCGACGGCGGCAGACGGCATCGCCAGGCCGAGGACGGCCAGCGCCGAGGCGGCCGCCGCCACGCCCAGCGGCGTCGACGCCGCCAGCCCCGCCGCCGACAGGAACGCCTCCAGGCGCCGCAGCCACCGCGAGAGCGGCGCGTCCGGCGCGGCCTCCAGCAGCGGCGTGGTGGAGATCGTCGCGTGGTTCGGGGTCGGGGTCTCGGGCGGAGCCCGCGACGGCGGCGGGCGAGGAGGAGGCGGAGACGGAGACGGCCCGGCGAGGCCGTCGCCGGTGGATGCCATGCGGGTCGGGGTCGGGCGTGGGCGGGAAGGAAAGGACGGAGCTGGTCTCGCCGGAGGGTCAGAGAATCAGAGGTGTAACAAAATGCCCGGCGGTTGAGGTTGAGGGGGTCGTCGACTGGTCTGGTCGGCACGAGGGGGAAGTGGGCCTCCCTTTTAAGACTCGGGCTCGGAGGGCCCGCCACAAGGAGACCTGGTCCCACGAGTCAGTGGGCCCGACGTGGAGTGCCAGGTGGGTCGAGAGGCTCGAGGGATCCGTTCTTTGCTTTGGGCCTCGGGTCGAGACCTCCCGAGACGGAACGGCGAGACTTCCGGCGTCGTGGGGAGGGAAGGGGAGGACACGTGGCGTGAGGGAGAGGTATGAATGGATGATGCCAGAAGGATCCGCGTGGCTGGCTATGTGCGCGGCGGCTGCCCCAGGGCAGGTGCAACTACAAAGGCAGTGAAAGGATTACCCAGTGATGGTTACACGGATGCATGGTGAGACGTCGTCACTGGTGTAGTGGTGTTTGGCAGGCTTCGGATAGTTTTTTTTTTTCCAAAGGACGGTAAAAGATTTGCTAAAAAAAAAAAGTCAAGTGTCCTTCTAGTTTTTAGTGAAACTAGGTTAAAAAACATACAACTGAGGAAAGTGTTTCACTCATCCTACATAACTAGGGTACAAGCTCAAACAACTCAAGCCACTACTTACTCCACTTTGGTCGAAACGACACGACTAAGACAACTCAAGCCACCGCTTGCTCTGGTCAAAAACTATCCTACTAAACAACTAAACTAAAACAACTAAACAAAAGACAAGAGGAAAACACGGGGACCCACCGAGCGACACCAAACTGCAAAGCCAAAGGCGCCATCGAGGCCAGACGGCAAGGAGCAGACCGTGGAAACTGGAATGCCTAGCCCTGCCCCCAAGAAGGAAACGACGCAAAAGCACTGATAAGGTAGCCCGTCATAGGGAGGTTTTCACCTGCAAACATCCAGTCTGGTAGGAGCAAGAAGGTAGGGAAGGACGCCTCCAAGAAGGGAACGACGTCCCCAGACGCCATCGTCTAAGCTTCCGCTCCGACCTTAAGCAGCCTCCACACCACTGTCGCCAGAGACCTAACCCTACCCAAAAGGCAGGGTGCGGCAAAGGGCAGGCTTCGGATAGTCGGAGCCATTTTAGAGAGAACTTGTGGCTCCTCCGAATGGATCCAGTTCATGTCAGAGAGTAGCCAAAGAAGAAACAGCTCTGGGAACCGCTCCAGAATCCCTACCAAAGGGCTCTTAATTTGTCACATCCAAGTCATCGTTCATTCTTGCGTGTTTGTGTGTATATGGGCACGGTGCCAAGGCAGAAAGCCGATGAAACACACAACCGAACAGAATTAGCAAGTCAACGTCCCACAAGGCATGTGAATGTGATTGCTAAAAACGCGCCACCCAATCGATCGTCCCTTCCCTGCACGTCATCATATATTATAAAAAAATATAATGTCTGCACAGAAACGGGGCATCATCACCGACCCTACTCATCCAAAACCCACGCATTCAAATTCAAATTATATTTCCTCCCACTCACAGTCTCACACCACTCGCACACGGAGACGGAGGTCTCCTCTCCTACAATCGGGTCCGGTGACATTGCCAATGACAGGTGGGTCCGATCCAGCCAGTCAACGGTGATGTTGACGGCACACAGGACCGTCAGCAGGCGGCGGCAAATGTTGTGGCCGGCGTTGCTCGACGTCGATATAGGCGATGGACGATGCCTGCCTGCAGTTCAGGGAAAACATCCAATAGATGCTTGCCGATGCTTGCATGATACCGCATGATTACGACGTTGCTTATGGTTTTGTCAGTCACCGACTCACGGACACTCCTCGGTCCTCACTTAACACAAGGATACTGGATACATATATTCAGCAAAATCGGAGAAATCGCACATGGATGTAACGACACAATAAAATAAAACTTCCAAAAGGATATGACCCGTGCACTGCATTTGCGGTTGGAGCTGGTGACCGTGCAGCTTGCCTGCCCGCAACAGCGACGGCTCATCGCCGGCCACCGGCCGGCTGGCCGGTCATGATCATCATCGTTCATCCGCGCTCCACCGCCTGTTCTATTCAACAACCGACAGTGGTGACGAAAGCTCTTTCATATCCAGTCATCCAGTAATTAAAGAATTAGATGAGGGTAGGCTCACGTGATTAGTCAGTGTTAACCGTGACAGCCCCCTGTAAACGCCGGCAATTGATGTTATGTTTATATATATGTGACTGTGAGACAGAGGGAGATGTTTACCACCAGCTATATATTCATGTGAGTCGCCATCATCCCCTCTCCCCCAATAGTTAGAAGCTGGGTTGGATCCGCATCATGAGAAAGGAAAAAAGATTACAAGAATTATTGATCGTCGTTGTTGCGGACACGATGGTTATTCTAGCAGGGCAAGCTAATTCTTCATCTTGCAAAATCATCAGTACTATCATCTTTGCACGCAAAGGATAATGTCGTACATGAGAAGAGAAAAAGGATGCAATAATTGATAGTACTTCAATGCAATTATATTTGAGGGGAACATAGTCCATAATGAATTCAGAAAAATGGCCTTTTTTTGTCATGGTCAGTAATGAGTCAGATCAGAACAGTACAACAAATGCCTAATGAACCCAGCTGTAACGGAGGATATAAATAACACAACGTATGCTATGAAAACCAGCCTTTTGTGTAAACTATGGAAACTCTAATTAAGGTCACACAAATTTAATCCGATAGCTACAGATGGGGGGTTTAAGTGCTAAAATAACCCACCTTTAGGATGAGATGAGGGGGGGCGGTTTTAAGTGCTAAAATAATCACCCCCACCTGTAGCCATCGGATTAGATTTGTGTGGCCTAAATTAGAGTTTTCATAGTTTGCACGGGAGGCTAGTTTTCATAGCATACGTTCCCTATAAAATAAATATTATCTGATATTCAACCTGGCTTTGCGACGGAAAATAATAAAAAAAAGTAAAAAAGGGTCGGTCTTTGCTGACACATCCACCAATGTACAAGCCTACAAGGCATCAAGAATTTGGCTTGAGGCGTGCGTGTTGAGGTCATTTTGTGAGAAATACATTATTCAAAGCTAAATAGCAAACAAAAAAAAGGAATGGGGAAAATTAAAAAAGACCGAAATATTCCATCCTCTCTGCAACAGGTAGGGAAAGAACACATGAGCATAGTGGCTCTCCTTTATTCCACAGCTTTGCACTGAATATTTCAAATAAGAATAATCTTTTTTTCCTTTTCCATAAAGGTTTACATCCATTGGAGGGCAAGATTGCTTTATAGGAGACAGTAAATATGTTTGATGAAGACTTTGAACTTCAGCTCTATACGGTTGGAACCCCAGCCGATTAACAGCTAGAAATCAGGAGGTATTTGTTAGCATAAAAATTGATGATTCTGCCAGGAGAAGAAATCGATTAGATCTACTTGAGTAAAAGCCTTTCTTCTAGCCAAATAAATCTCTATTGAAAAGGAGATAAATACAGGTGTACTGTACTTAGGTAATCCAGAAGCAATAAATATCTGGGCCATCGTACAAAGTGTAGATACGGCTCCAAAAACGAAACTATTATTATGTGGATTCACTGACCAACAAGAAACGGGTGAAGTTCAATCACCCGAGGGTGCCATGATTGATCGGAGCTCGCCGCTGCTTCTCGCGCTCCTCCGCACACCCGAAGACCCTCCCCCCCCCCCCCCCGGCTCCTCCGCATGCCTGACGAGCCATGCCACCGACGCTCGAGCAGCCTTGCTTGCCCAGCGGCCCTGCCACTGCCACCAGCACCGCGGTGGAAGCGGATCGAGGAGGCGGGGGAGCATGAGGAGACGGCGAGGCACCGCGGCGAAAGATGCAGTGAGGAGTGCGCACGCCATGCCACCAACATGCACCACGCCTTTTCGACAGAATGTTTCAAAGGAGGTGAAGATACCACCTGAACGTTGCTGTTGTCGTTGCCGTCGCGGCGTCGCTGCCACAGCCCTGCACCTCGACGCCGGTGACCACCGCATGGAGCTCCTCCTCCCTCTTGTACGAACGGTGGCTCTCCGGGTAGACGTACACCTTACCTGTGCAGAAGAACCTGACGATGCAGAACTTGGAGGAGCCCAAGTGCACCGCGTATAATTTTGGAGCCCAAGTGCAGTTGGACGGCCCTTTTTAGAGAGCGGTTTCGCATTCGCCGTTTTGTATTGAGCTCGGTTTTCTGCACTCGACCTTAGACGGGGCCCCTTGGGTCAGCCCACAAAGGCCTAGTATAGGAGCAGCCGACATGGGAAAGAATCAACCCCTTGTTGTATTCTCTGTTTTCCTGTAATCCTTGAGATTAGTTTGTCAAATATAGCATCTCTCTTTTCTCACAAAACATTTGTACAAACTGCATCAGTGATTTCTTTCATACCAAACAATTCTGCCCTCCCTGCAACAGCTAGGGAAAGAAGAATACATCAGGATATGGGCCTCTCCTTTATTCCATTGCTTTGCGTTGAATGTTTCCAATAAGAATAATCTTTCCACAAAGGTCGATAGTAGCTTGCGTCCTTTGGAAGGCAAGATTGCTTTAGGACATCTCTTCTGGTTGTTGGGAGACATCTCTGAACTTCAGGTTCCAGGTGTGCGGAATCAAAACAAGGGAAACAATATTAACAAGAAATCAGGTTGGCATGTTAGGACACAAAAGGTGGGATGAACACCTGGGGCTCCTGGCTGTCAGAAAATGGAAACAGATCCAGTCATGCATATTTAGCTTAAGTCAAAAAAAAAAAACGTTGCTTTGTTTAGGCAAACCTCTGTTGGAAAAGGGGCGGTATTTACAAGGTTCACTGCCAGTACCCAGGTAATTTACAAGCTAATAGGCTAAATGTTAAATTTAAAATATCTAGTCAAAATAGATAATATGCATCCAAAGACAACAAAATACAGTATACAAGCAATTCTCCACTGAGAGGGACCTAGCTGTTGGACTAGAAACCAGACGCAAATCTACAAGTTTCAGGAAAAAAAAAAAAACCTGTCATAACTTCTACCATCACAAGTGCAGTCTTGTTCTCCACATACTTCCAACAACTTTCTTTGGAGCTGGATTATCAGGCCCACGATCTCGCTGCCCAGAAGTAAAATAGAGCCACCCCTCCCAGTATCCAGCTAAGGCTGTCTTGATTCGGAAAGGCATGCGCCCAATTACTGACCAGGTCTGCAAGAATGGCATAGATACTTTAAATTCATTTAGTTGGACCCTCAAAATTCAGAGGAAACTGTCATGGATTCATATAAAACTAAAAACGACATAAGAAAAAATGGCTTGGACATAACCTACCAATGCTTCCAAATCAAAACGGAAGACTTCACCAACAAGAATCATCTTTTTGGTGATAGGATGCTTCTCTGTAGATCCACCAACAATTACTATGGAGTTGTTAACGACAACCCATGCAAATTCAATGTGGGAATCTGGCTTTGGCATTGGAGACAGTTGCTTCCACTTGGCTCCATCATCTAGCATATACATATCGCCATACACAACCTGCAAGAGTGCAATTCTGGACATATAAGAATTAAGCTGTAGCAAAAGTTCACACAAAAGAGGAATTTGGACATCAGGGCTGATATTGGAAGTATAGGTTTTTGTTTGACGTTCAAGTTCAAGCAATCATTAGGAAGTAATATCCTAATTGCACGAACATATTTGTTTAGAGAAAGTTGTGAACACAAAAAAGTTTTCATGAGTAGAACTCAATATTGTCCAGTGTAGGTCTTGATGATGAGAAAATAAACCACAGGTGCATGAATAAGCGTGACCAGGAACCATATACACACCTCATGCCTCCGTACACATTTAAAAATAGGTGATCCTGGTTTAGCCATAAAGTCTCCCTCTTGTCCACCAATCACAAATAGTTTATCATTAGCTACAACACATGCCCTGCAAAAATTGGAAGTCAGAAATTATAAGGTACTGTTCATTTAGAAATGTATACAACAAACAGAACGTCTGTACAACAACAAAAGATAAACAGTATGAGTGCCTAAGCCATAGACAGTAGATACAACAGCAATCATCCCTCAAAACAGGCATGACCTCATGGCGACTGCATGCAAATGACACAAGTACACTCCGACATACCTATGAGGTCCACCACGTGGTATGGGTACTTCAGCTCGCCACTCATTCTCCAGTGCCTTTCCTTCCTTGACCGCAAGGCTCCAATGCTCCAATCCAGGTTCATGGCGATCCTCTTTGCCTCCACCCATCACATGGAGCCGCCCACGCCGAAGCTGAGTAGCTGGTGCATACCTGATTTTTTTTTTTCACAAAGTAAGATTTTTTTTGGTCCTATGTGGCAGCAACAATTAGAGCAATACAAAAATTGAAGCAATGAACCATTTCAAGCAGGATTTTGAAAATAAATATCAGCAGTATATAGAGGGCCTTATAAATAAAATAAATAATGCCATGTATTGCTAAAAGGTTAATCTCATTCTGTAGGATTAGGCTGATCAAGTGACAATACTAAAAGATTATTCTCCACACAAAATATTACAATTTGATTCTCAGTTAACTGCTCAGACATTAGAAAATGCAAAATTAGAAGCAAAATTATAGCAAGCAGATGCCTGGATCATGTGTTAAACATGTTTGTTGGATAGTAGCATGAATTTTGGTAAAGCTAATGGAATAGAACCAAATTTGAACAACCATAGGCATGATAACAAATGATAGAAGCAAAAAATGAATAACCTACAAAAGACATAAGCATCACTCCATGAACGGATTGTGGCTAATAAACTAAGTGCACTGGACAATACATACCTAGGAAGTGGTAAAGGGGGCAACTCATGCCACTCTCTAGTCTCTGTGTCAAAAACGAAGTTCCGATTGATCGAGGCGCGGCACTGTGGTCCATACTGTCCTGAAACTGCATAAATGTATCTACCATCTGAGGCCATTCCTAAATGAGAATGTGCCATCTCCTTGGGCATATCAAACCTTTGGGCCCATGTGTTAGAAGTGAAATTGTAAACATCGACATGAGAATGGACCTGAAAATCAAGGAACAAAGCAATATATCAGAAAGGAAGGATACTGCAAAGATTTGCAATAGTAATCACAATACCTGATCTTGCTCGTGTACCTAGTATCCTAAACATTATGAACAGTTCCTGGAGAAGTTGAAACCTCACAGCTAGATACTTACTAGTTACTACATAGGTTGCTTCGATGTAATGGAATTAGCTCATCATTCGATTGGTGACTTATTTACCAGCACAGCCGAACGAACATTTACACTAGCCGTTCAATCTTTTAAGTGAAGCGTGAAAGCATTGCGAAGAGGAAATCGTCCAGAGGAACAAGGCGATATTAAGCAAAGGTGTCTCACATGGTCTATGTCCCCGTACCCAGCGAAGACGTAGAGGAGATCCCCAATCTGCACCGACGCCCCGTCGAGGCGCGGCACGGGCGCCGCGGGCATCTCCTCCCAGTCCCAGTGCGGCGCCGGCAGGTCTGCGTACGTCGCGTTCAGATGCCCCGCCGCCTTGGCGCGCTTCCGCATCACCTGCGAGAGGAGCAGAGCAATGGATGGTTTAGAGTAGATAGATAGAGCGACGGAATTCGTTCAGAGCAGCATGTCGCTGGTTCGCGTGCCATATATAGGCAATGCGGCGTGGTTACCGTTCTGGAAGAGGAGGCCGAATGCGGGGAGACTCGACGAGAGAAGGAGGAGGAGGAGGCCCAGAGGAAGCTGGCGACGAGGGCGAGCGCGAGGAGGAGGGCCAGGGACAGCGGCACCGCGAGGCGGAGCGGCAGGGGCTTCGAGGCGGCCATGTGGCGCGTTCGAACGAGGAGGGGAGGAGGAGCAGGGGGAGAGAAGAAGAGGACGACGCGTCGGCGGCGACGGCATGGGCGAAGCTTTTCTGTGGGGTCGGGGCGCAGAAATGGTGGGCGGCCGCGCGACGGCGAAACCGCGGCGGTTTGGGCGGCGACGGCGCCCGGTTTCGTCGCGCACGTGCGGAAGGGAGCGTGGCTCCGGACCCACGTGTCCGCGAGATTGTACAAGCCCGATGGGCCATCATCCGGCTAGCAAGTACGGAGTAGTCGGATGTCGGCCCACTTCCCGGATGTCCGCCCAAGTCATGTACCCTGAGGCCTTCTAGTGTTATTATATTTATATTATATATGCATTTTTTGTTCTCAATACTTTGGTACGATTGATTTAATAATTCTCAAAAAACTGATTATACCAGTTTGGAAATACAAGTTTTAGGCCATGATATATAGAAAGATTTCCCGTATCCTAATAATCATTGGCTGTGCTTGTTCGGACCACAGCCTGGGTTGGTTGGACGATAATGTTGACACCCCTGACCTACTAGGTGCGGTGTGGGCTCTCCATGCAAAGCAGGTGCTGGCTGCTGCTTTACCATTGCCCATTGGCCCTGCCT
This sequence comes from Eremochloa ophiuroides, assembly GCA_038502445.1. Classification (NCBI taxonomy): domain Eukaryota; kingdom Viridiplantae; phylum Streptophyta; class Magnoliopsida; order Poales; family Poaceae; genus Eremochloa; species Eremochloa ophiuroides. Next base: position 6,416,043 of record JAHLJS010000004.1, on the reverse strand, counting down.
CGTCCTCTGTCCGCAGTCTGCTCCGTCCTCCCCAACTAGCTCTGCTCAACTTGTAGATTCCTCAGGTCTGCCCGTTCTCTCAGTTCGTTTCGGTCGAAACCCGGGCAGGAACGAATCCGGTTGCCTGAAGCTTATTCAAATTAGGTAACCAATCCGACCTGGAATTGTGTTCTTCCGTTTCCTTTCGATCGGTTCCTCTGTTGTCACGCGCTAATGTTCTTTTCTGTCAATCCTTTTTGTGTGTTATTTACTCGCGGTGCCGGCAGCAAATCAACATTGGCCCTCAAATCAATTAGCTCGTGTCGTCGGTCCATCCAGTTGTGCAATTGCCTAGCACTGCTGCCAGACCGTGAGCGATCGCTGGGCTTGTTACCATTCATAAGGTACACATCCCCAAACCATCCTTCTCGGCTTGTTCCTAATTTTTTCCCCATTGATTGATGTCTCTTGTCATATTCGTCTGGTTCAACTTCTCGTACACATCGATTAGCTTGTATGGATGATATTTTTGCAGCCCAATAGTTTCTTGGATCGCCTAGGTAGTTTGATTTGATATTACCTGCATCTTCGCCTAGGTAGTTTGATATTGTTCACTATCTTTTATCTTTGCTTATCTCCTCGAGGAAGGAATCAATATAGTTCAGAATAACTGAACTTCCTCCATTCTTGTGCCAAATCAAACTATGAATTAGTTGGAATAACAAATCTAATCTATTTTCGTCACTTTTGTTCGGTCAGAGACGCTGATGGAAGGAGGAGGACAGCGGGGACGCTGGAAGAAAACGCGGTCCACGGTGTGGGACCACTTCACCCGTCTCACAGGTGACGACGGCAAGAAGAGAAGCAAATGCAATCGTTGCGGTAATGAGTACACATATGGCCATGGCACCGGCACCTTGTGGAAACACCACAAGGAATGCGGCCGCGACCAGGGACAGGAATCTGCTCATGTCGGCGCCGGGGCCACAGAACAACAGCCGCAGCCAAAACTTCCTCTGCCACCGCCCTGTGCATCCATGGATCGCGGGGCTGTAGAAGCCAGCGAGCATCCCACACCCGGCCTTGAAGAAGAAGAAGAAGAAGCCCGCAAAGACTTGGCTCGGGTGATCGCGCTTCACGGACACCATCCGTCCGTCGTGGAGGACGCCCACTTCAAGAACTTCGTGCGACGGCTCAACCCTAGATTCAAGCTGCCCTCCCGCGAGGACATTGAGAAGGTGTGTGATACTGTCCTTGAAGAATCTTGGGACAAACTGATATACGACCCCGAGCAGGCTCGTGGTGCCCACAGTTTTGCGGTTGGCAAAGCTAAATCCATGGAGGCATGGGAAGCCCTGTACATAACCTGCAATTTCATTGATGATGAGTGGAACCTTCACAGACTGGTAGATCGTGCGTACATGGTTTTGCCTCCTGGTAATCACCACTATGCATACGCATCCACTCTGTTGGGAGTGCCTGTGGTTTCTCGTGAAGCGGCGGCAGAACGTGTTGTGTCCTATATTGTTTCTGAGCTAGATCGTTACCCGCACATGGTAGCAGGGGAGATGGCGAGCGGCATCGTTGGTCACCCTGAACTAAAGCGCCTCATGGATAAAAAAATTGGGATCAGCTGACATAGACGCAATCTTCTTTACCACCAATCTGGACCTTGTGCTTCACTCCATTGGTAATTGCCTTCTTCCAGATTCAGATTTTGAAAGATATGTCTTCGTCAATATAATGAATTCACAATGGAAAAGACAAGATCGCCGGAGGCGTCTTTCAGAACTTGGGCTGGATGACCCATTGGAGTTTGATGAACCCTGGTACTGGTGGTACTGTTCTTTGAAGAAGATTGATTCTCCATTCCAATTTTTAGAACCTTTCATAAGGTTTGATCCTCAAATCCGATTAAAATTAGCATCCCTAAAAATACTGTGCAATCTTTGGGGGACAATATACAGTGCCATTAAGAGAATTTCTGCTTCCAGTACACCAACTTCACATCTCTGTCTTGAGGAACTACTCAAGGTGAGGGATGCTTTACAATCTCAGCTGTCAGCAACTGACACAGTGTTTCTTCCATTGACAAAGACACTGGAGATTGTGGACAGGGCAATAGAAGACTCCTACCTGGTATGGTCCCTACCACTTGTTCTTGACCCCCGGTACAAATTGAGGCACATAGAAGAAAAATTTCACAAAGCGTTTGATGATTCAAAGGCCACAAATTATACCTTAGATATAAGAAGAATGGTCAGTGCGTTGTACACTAGTTACACTAAAAATTTGGATGATAGTTCAGATGAGGAGATGATAGCTGCTGACGACAGCACTAGTTCATCAGATCAAGCACGGGATGAGCAATGCCACTCACAGGATGATAGTCATGTAGCAACCAAGACAGAACTTGATGCTTACCTGGATGATAGTCCTGCTCGTACAACAAAGGGTTTTGACTTTGATATTCTTAATTGGTGGAAAGTTTACGTCTCGGTTCAGTACCCGACAGTGGCTCGGATGGCGAGGGCCGCTCTCGCTATGCCCACATGTAGTAAGCTGACTTCTGATCAAACTGCACATGTCAAGAGGATAATTCGTGGTTATACATTATGATTGGTAAATAGACATATTATATTAGGGGAATGCAGTCATTAGGGGAAGACCATCTACTTACGGAAGGCCATGTTGTTGCAGTTATGTGGCAGTTTTCGGCGTCCAGTCGGATTAGGATAGGGACTTAAAGTCTCGGTTTTTTTTTATACAAATTCGTATGGTGGAGTGTGATCTAAGCATAACAGGTCTGCACTTAACAGCTATCGAGACCGAAATCTCATGTTCCTTTATCTAAAAAAGACAAATTACAATTCTGTGAAAGTGTCGTGATTGTGTGTGATTCTGAAACTGCTTGTGTGTTGTACCCAGTGTTCATATTCAGCAGCTAATCATCAATTCATCATCTAGCTTCTTCACCATACCACCATCTCTCGCGGGAATCGTGCGAGATCATCTTCCCCTCGCTGACTCGCTCATTGTGACAGCTGCACAGTTTAGCTTCTCTGTTGTTTGAAGGTTACGTGTCTTTGCTTGCCATCTGACCTTTTTCTTGTTTATAATATATTATTATATTGCCCGTGCTAACAGTTCAAGTTACATTTTGTCCAAAATTAATTCGATCAAATTTAAAATACTTAGCTAATTGTGCTTTTGTCAAAGTGGTTTCCATAGCACTGAACTGAGCATTCAAAGGCAGTTGCAACGGATCATGTTTCTTATACAAAACACAGTAGTCTATGCACTCAAGCAGTCTAAAACCCTACAGTTTGTGTAATATATTTATTTAAAAAATGTCACATTCAAAGATCTATGTAATATAATTTGATTAATTGCTGGATAAAGGTAGTGATTCCTGTCCTTCCATTGCTTCCAGCATTGCTGTATGGCTTCTGCTATGCGGGACTTTCGGTTGTCTCTATTGTTCCAAAGTTCAGATACCGCATAACTGCGGCTAGCGTTGTACAGCTCGCCTCGCCAAGTTGTTCCTTCAAGCCCACCACCTTCTCATCCTTGTCATCGACTATAAGCTCAAACATAAGTACATAACACATCAGGTTTTTGGTTAGTGTTGCCAATTTGCCATGCTCGAGTAACTGAATAATTAACGCACTTGATTTGATCAAGTCTAACCTTCTATAATAAATTAAGCTACAATTGAATCAGATGACAGTAATAGGACGGAATATTGACCTTACTAATTGTTGCCACCAAAGTTGAAGGGAGATAGAATATGTGTACTCATTTTACTGGGCACATATACCCTCTGAAGCTGAGCCTTGAAAGGATGCCAGTTAGCTTCTTGCTATTATCGGAAAAAGAAGAAAATCTTCCTTGGTTGGTCAAGTTGTTTTTTGTCTGGTTAAGAGAAGCAACAATCTCACCATTAGAATGAATGTACAATAAGTGCTAAGCGTCATGCATCGTATGACGTATCCAATCTCCCAATCATTATGTAAGCTAAGAGAAAATAGGAAAAGAAGTAAAAGAGTATCAAGCTTGTAGCTGTTCTCAAAGAAATTGGGCACCTTGTAGCTATTTGCACATAGCATGTCTTGCAGGTTGCAACGTAGAGGCCTCCACTGCATCTCATAATTCAATTTCCATAGTCCAAATTGAACGCCAGCTGCCATTGCTGGATGCCTGGATGATACATTCTTCAGTTGGCCTTCATCGGAGGAGGTGCTGAGGCAGCTGGTGGACTCTGTATTGTCAAGTTTCTGAATAAACTGCAGACAGAAGAATTGAATTACAATACTGTGAATATGTATTGCAGAGGACCACAAAAGCATAAAACAAATCCGATAACAATAAATTAGCATCACCCCTCAGTTTCTCGGAGGAAAATAAAATCAGTACAGCGCCTTTTGGGACATGCCCCAGATGATAGCTCTCAGGTTGTTTTAATGAGCAAAAGGGAAATCTAAGCAATGATTAATCAACTATAACCATTAGTGGGACATTTGGGGCATGCTACGCTACATGAACGAAGTACAGCCCAGAAGAAATTTCCCGAATTCATGAGAACTTACTCACTGAGTTGACAGAAACTTGACCTGACTAAACGGAAATTTCCAAAGGTGGACGGAGCTCCCGCATTGCCTCCGTCTGTGCGAATCCACAACAGGAAGCCGCTCAAATCCCTACTCGTAGCAATGTCCCCACCGGCCCACCCTGACTCAAATCACACAGCCAGACCCCAGTGTACATCCACGCTAATAAAGGCCAACCACAACGGCGAGTGGCAGCGGCGGCGTGTAGTAGGAGCAGGGAGCGGCGGAGGACGGCGAGGCTAGCGAGCTGCGAGCAGGGTTGCGGGGGAAGCGCGTCGCCCGAGCTGCGACGTCCGCCGCCCGCCAAAGCAAGGCACGACCGCGACTGTATGAGGCCGTGAGAGCTTCGTCGCCGCCATCCGCCAGCAGGGAGCGAGCGCAACCACGTCACAGTGCTCAGCACGGCTGGGAGACGGTGGCACGAGGCATCTCTGTGGAGACGGTGGCACGACGCATCTGGTAGGCGCGACGAAGACAGGGTCGAGGGGGAGCTCGGTTTTTTCGGTTTAAAATCGAAAACCGAAGTAAAAAATTGAGACCGAAATGGTCGGTTGTGTCTTCTTTCTTTCTTTGATAAAACCGAACGGGTTCCCGTGTCTTGAAAACCAAAGTTTTGGAAAACTGAATAAACCGAAACCGAAATGTCAATTTAAACCGATTGCGCTGTCAAAAAAAGAAAAATTAAACCGATTGCAGACGTGTGCCTATTTTTGGAAACGGAAGATCAGGAGGACGCGCGTGATCTCAGGGGAAGGATTTGCGCTCACGCTTCGCCGAATGGTGCCTGCGTTGAAGCCTCGGTGGATTCATTAGCCTCAGATCGTTTCTGTCCCTTGGATAGTGGTGAAGCCTCCTTAGATTAGTTAGTTCTAGATATATAGTTGGTTCACGTGAATATTTTTCTAGATGCACAATAATTATCTATGTAGGGGACAATTTTCTGAATGGAATAAGCATAGAGATGGAGGAGGAGCAGGTGGCTTTGGTGTTGATCTGCACTACATCGTGTGACAGGGTGCAACGATCCAAATTATGCTTAGGTTGAGCTGTGAAACACCGTAGGATGCAAACGCGTAACACAGAACCACCGCTTGGGCCATCCACATTCTAATAAAACAGCTTCATTATTTATGTAAACTTATAATAACAACAAAACTATTTGGCCAAAGTTATCGCAATAATTTTCTTGCTTCACAAAACAATAAAACTAAATGATTATATGGTGTAGGAAAGAGATAATGATTCATGCACATATATGTACCTATCACTGCCCTAGATTAAGACATCAGTGTCAGACTGCCAGTTCAAACTCATCCTTCACGGCTGGTTTTTGAACCGGCCCCAACCAAAGTGAAAACGACGGAAGGTTCACATTACTGTTAGTTGCTCTTAACTGGCAATAATGACGAGAACTTCACTGCCAGTTCATTATTAACCAAGCCGACAGTATTGTTTCCTTATCGCTGCCAGTTCAGGACTTCAACTGGCAAGGCAACACTACCGGTTCAGGACTTTAACCGGCAAGGCAACGTTGAGCCGGCTATCACCATGCTGCCAATATTTGGAGAACCAACAATGATCTTTCCCATATTTTGTTATTTATATTGATTTATTTTATTATATTTAATGTAACTTTATATTTCCGCATTTTTTGTGATGTAGATTATTAGACTCATATACATTACAAGTCCATCAAAATTTATATTACAAAATTTTACGGTTACAATGAAAATGTACCTTTATTAAGGGCAAAAAAAAAAAACATGTTAGCCTCAATATCCTTTTGAACGAAAAAAGAATACATAACAAGTCCATCAAAATGTACCTTTATTCTCCTCATTTCATTCTCTTAGCCTTTAAGTAAGCAATATATATACAACATCAATTCCCTGTTTTAATTTGCTGCAAGTTGGGAGCTCGTTCGTTCACAATGCATGCAAGAGGAGAAGAAAAATTGGTCGGCCCCTCCGGTCTGGTTCGGCCGGCCGGCTTGCAAGTTGCAAACTTCCAAGCCACACGCCAGCTGCCCGGTTTCAGTTATATTCCTGGATTGATGAGAAAAATGAGTGTGAAAAGCCAAGTTCCCCGGGGATTACACCAGAATATATAACCTGAAGGTTCGATTCGATTCAGTAATCAGTATGCATGCTTGACGTACGACCTGCGAAATGAAAGCGCGGCTGGCGACAGGAGACAGGAGGGGCCGGATTGAGATGAAGTAGGAGTATATATATAACCTGGATTGAGATGAAGTAGGAGTATATATAACCTGGATCGAGATGAAGTAGGAGTATATATACAAGTCGTACATAGCACAGGAGACAGGAGGCCGGTGCTCGGCTGCTTGGGTTAAGAAACTTAGCCATGTTGGTGTTGCTTCATTTGAGTGCCGGCCGCTCTAGCTAATTGGCCCGGCGCTCCGGCCTTTTGGTACTTTGTCCGCTAGACAGGAGGCATCACAATTTTGTAGAGTATAATTAATGGAAAGAACGACATTCGACTTCACTCTAATTGAAGCATCATCAAATTAACAGCTTCAAGATGGCAGCGGGCTATAGCAACATTCCCCCAAAGAGACAAAGGACGTGTTTGTTACCAGGTCAGCTTTGTGTGGAGCCTCGCCTAGTCGCCTATAGCAAGCAAAAAGCTTGCGAGTTCAGGCCCTGAAGACACCTTTTCTAGAATCCAAACGCGTTCTTCCGTCGGTCACCTATCTTAGCTAGGCAAAGAGTGTTTTTTTTTTTTGACAGCTAGGCAAAGAGTGTTAGATATATATTAGTGGCACTCTTTATTTGGATGGAAATTGGATTATAACAAAAGGAGCTGGATATTAATGGGCCGTTTGCGTTCAAAAAAAATTAATGGCCCGTTTGGATACGCATGACTAGTTACTAATTGGGATTAGTCAAAGTTAATTGTGATTAGCTAGCAACTGGTTGAGGACTTGGACAAATAATTAGTCCACATATTAGTTCTTCTCTTGCTTGGATGCACTACAACTAATCTTAGCTAACTTTTAGCTATCTAGCAATTAGCTCTTATATTCAAACAGGTCCTAATTCTGAGAAGAATCAATATGTGATACCCTGGCAGAGGAGAAGTAATTGGTATATCACTGCCTAAAGCTGGTCACTTGATGGAGTATACTGCTGTACCCATTGTTGGTTTGGTAACGAGCCACAATCTGAACTTGTGTTGCACACATAACCCTATTGTGAGTTACCTACACTGAGATGCATATATTCCCTCTTCCCTGCCAAAGCCCTACAAACTAGCAAATGTTATTAAAACAGGACATTTGTCACTCCCCTGACATCAGTGGTAAGGTGGGTTGTTAATCTGATGCAGCAAACCTTTTGAATGATCGTCTTAAATTAGCGTTTCAGGATACCTCTGTGTCTCTTTGTCCTCCCCACCCTACACACACAGACACCAAAAAGAAGAAGCAGCAGCAGCAGCAGCAGCTAGATCGTGTTCACAATGATTTCACAACCCACTCAGGTAAGAAAAGCAGCAGCCAGCTGCAAGTTAAAACGCAAGAAAGCAAAGCAAAAAGGAAAGGCAGGGATGGCAAGAAAGGAGATGCTGCTGGATGCCCTGCCTGGGCCTGGTGGCATCCATTCCATTCCATTTCCAACTGCCCGGCGGTACCCAATGCAACTGCCAACCAAAACGAAAGGTTTCAGGTAGCGTGAGTCTTACCCGCCCAACCACCGAAAGTGCTCGCCACTCCGTTCTTCTCACGCGAACCCCACCTATAAGGCTATACCCAATACTGAGCTCCGCTGCCTCCAACTGACAACAAGCTCTAAGCAATCGTTCTCACTTCCCACCTGCACACACAAAGCACGCTCTCCATCGATCCATGTCTTGCTTCGGCGTCATGCCGGCGACGACGGACACCTACTACTACTCGTCCTCGGCGGGCGGCGGCGGCAGGAGGCCGTGGCGGTGGTGGCGCGCCAAGTGCGCCGGCATCGCGGCGGCCGTCGGGTACAGGCTCCGGAGATCCATCGGGGGTGGTGTCGTCGACGGCCGGCGGCGACGTCGGCGCACGTCGTCCGTGCACTACTCGCAGAGCGGGTGGTGCCACCACCGGAGCTTCGCGCCGGTCTACGTCGACGACCTCTACGGCCACCGCAGCCTACAGCCAGCAGCCAGCAAGGCTCACCGCGTCGTCGTGCAACAGCAGGAGCTGCACGAGCCGAGCACCACCAGCGCCCGCGACAAGCTGGCAATGGCGGCTGCACCCGCGCACGCCGCTCGTGCCACGGGCAGCAAGGCCACCACTGCACGCGTGGGCGCCGCCGGTGACGCCAGCAGCCGCGCGCCTGCGCGTGAGACCGACGGTGGTGGCAAGCAGCAGCAGGCGCGTGCCGTGGCGGCGGCGGGCGTCGCCGCCATGAGGAACGTGCTGCTGCGTAGCCCCGGAAGAGGCGGCGGAGGCGTGCTCGGGGTGGTGAAGGGGATGGGGGAGGTGGACCTCAGGGCCGAGCTCTTCATCCGCAAGTTCAGGGAGGACATGCGGCTGCAGAGCCAGCGCTCCGCGGAGGAGTTCCAGGCCATGCTCGCCAGAGGCCTATGACATGAACATGACTGCCTTTCTTCTTATAATTATCTAGCATGCAGATATAGCATATAGATAGGGGATTATATTGGTTATTAAAGGTGTAAGCCAGTTTGGATTTGCGATTTGGTAAAAAGAAGGGGGGAAAAATATGATTTAGGAGGACCTAGATAGATTAGTAGATAGATGATCAATCACGGCTTTGGCTGTGAGGTTGGTTTTCTTTGTGTTCTAGATGTACATACAGGATTGTCCCATTCATTGGTGGCGTGTTGCTTGTAATACGTGCATATATTTGTTTCATGTTCATCACGAGGAAACAGAGAGAACAAATGGTGTAAATGTATATCCATGTCCACAGGTTGATCACCTGAACGGCTCAACCGCGTGACACAATTGTTCGGGCCATGGTGACCTTACAAAGCATATACTCCTATACAACTCAAAAGAAGCCACACAAATATATACACATCTTCAATTCTTCCTACAAATAGGAACGCCATTCCTTTTGTGCATCAATCGTCATAAATATCAAAGCTATGGAAGAAAAGGATTCTGATTTCAGAAATTGTCGCATTATACATTTTCAACACGCAGCTTGTAAAAAGCATAGCCATGGTTTTACATTCTGGACTAGAGTAGATCACAGCACCTGGTTAGGACAGGCATAGCCATCTTACAATTACACACATCACTGCAAGGCTGGGTGCTACCAATGTCACACAGCAGCGAGGGCATTTATCAAACTTCAGTTGAGAAAATCTCTCATAGGATCGTCGTGGTGAATCCTCTTCATACGGTAGGCCTCCATGTCTTCTGCAGTAACCTCATCGTTAAACTTCACGTTATACTTCCTCTTCCTTTCATCTTTCTCCTCTTTCCTCCTTGCATTCTCCTATAGGATCAAAATCAAGCTTCAGCGTCTACAGTAAGGGGGGAAATTATGAACAGAGACACCAAAGGTCAAAATGACACTAACCTTCTTTAGAGATTCCTGGAGCTTCTTCTCGTCAAGAACAAGATCCTGAGGCACATCAGTTCCCCAAGTGGCCAATCGCTTTTCTTCATGTTGTACAGGTTCATCTGCATTGAATAAATTTTAAGTTAATGCAATGCATCATAGCGGTCACACATGGGTAATTAAATCGAGTGCCATGCCATCTCATTTAAACAAAATTATTTATAAACAAGAACAAATTGCACCTAGCTATATTTGCATCTCATCGTCTGCTTCAACTTATTTTGAAATAAGCCAGCATGGAAGTATGAAACTAACAAGATTTGAGACCACACTAACTTGAACAATACATGGCAAACAAACTGGCACATAGGCATGCTGATAAAAAGCTCGCACCAAGTATGATTTTATCAATGGCAGGTGGGAATTTTTGAACATGTAAAGGTTTACTCAATGGTACCAATTATCCTACACCCAATGCAAGATAATAAATAGAAAAATTTTCTCGACAAAATACCTTCCGCAGCCTCCTTGCGGGCCATATTGGCCTTCATTAGATCTGCTGATGCCTCAGCAGCTTCTATTCCAGCCAAGCCTGTGCAGTAACTATTCTTGATAGTCTGCTTACAGCACTTGTAGCCCCATTGATGATCTTTCCACCATGAACCCCACACGCTCGTGTGATTATTAATGAATACATCCTCTTCGTATTTGCTCTTGGGAAGAGATACATCCTGTAGATATAAATTAAGGTTACTCATTAGCATTTAGCACTCATGACATTGGAAATAATGCCAACAGTCCAATAATTCGACTGGACTGATGCCATCCAGTCTAAAGCCACAGACTAACTATTCATTCAAAGTGAAAGACGATACAGTTTTTAGTGCTTTTTTAAAGTGCATGTGCAAACATAAAGTTATCTCGTGATCTTTGCATGCGCTTCCAGTGTGTGGTACTAGGAATACATGTGCTGAACTATGATCTAGGATAACATTCACCTTTTACAATCGTTGGTACTATTAATAACATTTTACTTCTATACGATCTTTCTTTATGACCCTTGTTGGGTTTGACCTCTAGCATATCCAAATATACTTGAAACAAGGCACAAAAAAAATAAACCAATATTATGACTAGCCCCTATAGCACAATCCTAATTCCAAGTTCAATTGCTAGAATTCCACAAAATGACATACGTTTGTGGATAGAGTAGGTCCTACTTTTATTCATTCACAATATTAAGATTGGATACAAGATTTCAGATTCTTTTCATCATATCAGATGGCCACAATGCCTCTGAGAATATGATTCCTTCTAAAGAAGCAAAGCTTATCGTCATCTCTGATGTTGTAACATGCAGACACAACTAGCTAGAAAGACATACCAGACACAAAATATATAGAATGTGACAACAAGAAGAAACAGGTCACAGGAACAGTTATAAGAACAACAAGAGAGCAGAAAGTTGACAGGCATAATTAACAACACTCAATATTTTTACCAACCTGTCCTTTGATTATTCGACCAGTACGGTCATACTCGATCTCTCTCTCACTTTGCCCAAGAAGCAGCTCCCGAGGAATTGCATCTTCTGACGCAGCATTCCCATACTTCTCCATAATTTTATCCTTATGTTCAGACTTCAACATTTCTTTCTTGATCTTGAAACTCTTGTACAGTAGCTCTGCTTGAGATGGGGCTGCTTGCATATGAATATCCTGGCCCTTTTCAAAAGCTTCCCATGCATGGATATTGAGCTGCTTGAACTCCAGAGCTTGACCACTAAGACGATTTTGGTTGTCACCCTGCAACATAATATCACATCAGAAAACAGAATCCAAGAGACTAGAGAACAGATTTTTCGCATTTAAAATTGTGCAAAGCATTAAATCCATAAATCGTCAATTACATACCACATAGAACTTATCATTTGGATCCGCATCTGGCAAGGGGTCTTCCCTCATGGAGCGGGTTTTTGGATCATAATATGCAGAGTTGACATCAAGATTCAAAAGATATTTTGCCGTGTCTTCTCTGATACGCAAGTTCCTGTGGAGACAAAAAAAAAATTATCATCAGCGTTTAAATACGTTGCTGATAAATCCTTGACGCAGGAACCCTAGTACTAGAAGGAACATAATCTGTTTTCTTAGTAGTAGTGCAGTACATACCTAACAGTACCGGTGCTTCCACCACCAGTTGTGCGCACACGCTTCTCTACCTTAGCAAAGTCCATCTGGGCACTTTCATCAACTTTGGCCTCATCTATTCTCAAGCCATCTTCTTCATCATCTTCACTTCCCGGGTTCTCATCATCCTTCTCAGTGTCCTTCTCCTCAAGTTTCTTGAGTTGCTGCTCTTTCAGATACTTTTTCCTAGCCTCTTCTCTAGCTTCATAGTCAGCGATAACACGAGTGTAGGTCGATGGATCATAACCATTCCAGCGATCACGCTTTCCATCATAGTCCAGCTCAAATGATTCAACTTTCTCATCAGGAGCTATGTTGACATTTGTCCATTTAGCTCCCACATTTCGAGGCCGCTCCATGCAAGACTTCTTGTCATGAGTCATGGCTCCACAGCTAAAACATCAAGGAAAACCGTTTGTTAGCAAATCTACACTGGCAATCTATTTATTCTTGCATAATGGATACTAAATGAACTGCAATCCCTAACTGCAAACTAGAACCAACAAGACGATGACATACTAATAAGCAATAAGTAAACATGTTGAGCAGGGCCTCAAAAGAAATATGGTGAAACAAACACCACTTACTTTTCGCAAGCACCTTTCCTATACTTGTTGGCCTGGAAAAGCTTTGCACCCCTATCATACCATGACTTGGTGTAGTTCGGATCTGACTTCCACTTCCGTTGATGCTTCAAACTCTGAATTCATAAAACCATCAAGGAGTCAGCCCTCTAATCAGACAGATCCTCGTTCACAGCTTTAGGCAACAAAACACTAAAAAATGGAAGCAATGGCTTACCGGCTTCTCAGCATTAAGGTACCATGGGGCCGAGGACATGTACTGGGGGATATGGGGATTGATCTCGTTTCCATCTTCGTCGACCTCGGCAGGCGCGAGCCCCGCCTTGCGCGCCTCCTCTAGCTCGAGCTGCTTCCGGTGATCCTCCCGTGACTTGAAAGTCACTGCCGCAAACGGTATAAGACATCATAAGTCGCTAATTCATAACAGGCGCAGTAAAAATCCCCAAAAATTCCGCGGGCCACAAGCACCCATAGAAGCCCCGATCCCCAAATTAGGCAGAACACCAGGCACACCGCCCCTGAACAAACCCTGATTCACGTCGAATCGGGGAGGTAACCGCCCACGGAAACGGATCGAATTCACGCGGTTCTGAGAGGATCGAACCGACGGAAACTTAGGGTTAGGGTTATGTGATGCTCTACTCACCTGAAGCGGTCGCCATGGCGTCCTCTCCTCTTCTCCCCGCTCTCCTTCGCTTCGCCTCGCCGGCTCGACTCGGCGGCGGCGCGTCGGTTCGACGGCGAACGGCGGCGAAATAATGAAACGAGGAAGATAAGAGCGAAACGAATTGCCCTTTGTTTGTACGTGATTTTTTTTATTTTGGCGAGGTCTTCCTTGACAGCTCGAGCCCGATACCGCCTCGTTTCCATGGGCTTGATGGGCTCCGTGGGGCCCATTTACAATAAGAAGGCCCATTATAAGCCCATTTATGGCCCAAGGCACCTTACCCCACCTTCCACGGCGATCCACCCAGATAGACCTCGCCTTCGGCTCCCATGGCTGCTTCTTCCGGCTTCTTCTCCTCGCCGTCGCGTGGGACCGCGCTAAAACCCTAGGCTGTGAGACCCAAATGGCCTCCGTGACGGCGACAGCGACGGCGAACGCCGCTGCGGCGGCGCCCGCATTCGCTCTCGCGTCGTCCCTCTCGCACCGCGGCTTCCTCCCGCTCCCTCGTCGCGCCGGCCGGCCCGTGCCCCAGACGCTGCGGTAACTTCTGCGCCGGCCAGCTATGTTTTTCTTGTGGAGGAAGCTGTTGAGGGCGTTTTGGGTGGAAAATTTTCTGAATTTCTCTTTTTTTCTCGCGGGAAGTGAAGGCTCGTCGCGTCAGCCGGGAGGCGGCGGCCGCGGCGCGGTCGTGGTGGCAGCGGACGCGGCGGCGGCTGGGGCCGGGAGCGCGGAGTTCGGCGACGAGGAGAACCCGTATGAGGTAGAGCCTGAGTGAAATGGGGCGGCAAAGATTCTATCTGTTCGATTCGTGTTTTGATTTTGTGCTCTTTGGGTGTTAGCTTCTGGGCATCAGGACCGCTTGATAGCTTCGACCACATGAAAATGGCCTACAAGAAGAAGCGCAAGGACGCCGAGGAGACTGGAGACGACGAGTTCCTTGCTAAGGTAGGGAAGAGTGTTCTTGTCTGAGTTCTCTGGGCTAAGCATATGACATTAGCTTTTGGTAACTGCACTAATGGTTGAGTTATTGGGGTTATGTATAATAGTTGGACAGGGCCTACGACACTGTCATGATGCAGCAGCTGCAGTATCGGAAGAAGGGAGTCACATACGGGTCTGTTCAGGTCAGTTGCCATGCCATGCTTGGATGCACATGATTCTTCTTGATTCAAATTCAAAACACTGTTGTGTAATTGCAAGATGTACATTGTGTTTGTTATATGCTCCTTCATCATCAGTTAGAAGGGAAAAAATATTATGCTATAGACTTGTATTAATATTGAGCCTTACTGAGTTATGCAACATAAATTGTGTTCATTGATTGAACCTTACAGAGCTATGCACTAAATTGGGGTCGCTAGCTAAGCAATGTTATAACTTATAAATGGAACTATAGGTCATAGTTGTGAATATCAGATAAGCTTTGGATCAAAATGTCTATTTCAGAGATCATCAAGAAGGGTCATACTTGTTATTGGCTCTACATTTACCTACTACAGTGTGCTCATGTGATTCAACCATCTGTGGTTGCTTTTTCTAAAATGCACTGGTGAAACTATCTAATTCATTCAATTACCCTCTTATGATGATTCTGTTCATTTGTTATCTAATCTCGTTCCCACTATCAGGTGTCCAAGGATATCAAGTATGCTGACAATCAGCCAATAGTGCCTTGGGGACCAAGGTAGTTTTTACTCAAGTTAACTTAGGCTTCATTTCATAAGTCAACTCAGAAATTTAATGGATTGTGTGAAGCATATTTTAGGAATTGGTGACTTTCTTTATGAATGTAGGCACTATAGTCTGATATGAGTTAGCCTTTTGTCATATGAAAACCTGATGAAATGGGGTTAACATTTCTGACAGACCTGTCCTGATGACAGTGTTCTTATTCTATGAGTGCTTATGAATTATGACTGCTAAACAGAAACACAGTGTAGAGCTGTTAATGAGTGATCAACTTATCTTGCAGATTCTCCAGATCAACAGTGAAGGACATGCGCATAAATATGGCAGTATCAGCAGCATTTGTACGTGCTCTTCGCTTAGTTTGTAAAAAGATTCCATCTATTTCCTAACATGCTCATTGTTTATGGTTATTAGAATTTTGGCCATGAACATTATTTTAACCAAGTGACTGAAGCACTTGTTTTCACCACATCCATATTTTTTCCATAGTTCATTTCAAGACGGAAATATGTTAAAATACCAAAGGCATTTATATTTTTTGGAATTGTGTATCCAATATACTCATAAGCGCATAGCTTGAATAATATGTATGATGGACTAGGTGGGGTAGTTTTTCCCTTTTGTTCTACCTAGATAATGCTTTCCACATATCCTTATCATCGTTCAATTCCTTGAAAAGATATTTATCTACACTACATCCAGGTTGTTTGGATAGCTGTTATGCGCAATGCAGACTGGAAGCCTTTGCAGTTCCTATGTTTTGCTTTCTTCTACAGAATACTACAGAAGCTAAGAGCTACCGAACCGCCAATTAATCCGATATACAATGTGAGACTGTTTCTGATGCTCCATGTTTGTCATTGAGCGAGTTTACAGTTCGTGCATTTTTTATGGTTTTGTCATCTAATGATGTTTTTATCAGTCACTTTTTTGGCTCTGTTTGCTTCAGCTGAAAAGCTGAGCTGATTTTGGCTGAAGCTGATTTATTGTGAGGGGAAATACTGTTCCTAGAGCTGAAAAATATGTGCTGTTTAGCTGAAGCGAACACAGCCCACTATCCAAGTTTTCTCTTCTCAAGAAACAATATGTGTTCACATAGCATGGCGCTGTGTAGGCTGAATTTCATTTTCTTATGTCTTATCTCTTTGATTTGAGGATTGGCGTCCAAATATAAAGTTAATCTGAAGTCAGTTCATAATTTTCTTCTGGTAACTAATCATGTGCCCAACTAAAAAGCTTATGCAAATTTGATGGTTTTTATTGATGATCGGACCTGGGCTGCCATTAGGTTTTTTGAACTTGTTAGTTAGTCACGTGTGGTGTTTCCAACAGGAATATGGTGAGGTTGAAGGACGAGGGATAAGGATGGCAAAAAGAGTAGTCCGTGCTTTGGGTTTGATATTTGGATGTGTGTTCACTGCATCCCTGGTGTGTGGATTCTTATCTGATGCAACTCTGCTAAAATTTTCTCAGTCTCTGTCCTTGTGTCTCTGGTTGTGATATGTTTGATTGCATCTTGGTTTAATTGTCCTCTCCTGATATTTTCAGGGTTATACAGTAGCTATAAACTTGATTGAGCTTTCAATGCAGTATACTCCCCGTATTGTTTATTACTACCAGGTATGATGACTGTTAGCCTGATTCCCCGTTTAAATTCAGATTGCCTTCAGATCTATCTGTTAACATGGTCAGTATAATGTGTATATAGTGTACAAGTCCTTGCCTCCTTGGTAAATAACGAACACATACTTTTGTTTCAAACAGACAGGAGAACTGTGTGTGATTGCATTAGGAAGAAAGAGTTTGTTAAATTATATTTGTGCCTGTTTTGATGTGTAAGCTACACAGCCTAAACAATTGAACACATAAGGTACATAACAGTAAGTCATGGTATGTGTCTAGTTATAGGATATGATTTGTGATGAAAGTGTAGACGCTGGGTGGGATATAGTTGATGGAACGAGCGCTCCTTTGGTCCTTTGTTACATGTTATATTATTATCATCTTTATATTGCAGTCTTGCTGCATTGCTTTTGATGTAACAAACCCTTCTCATTATTCTTGTTATGTTCTGTGAGGAGGTAACTAACTGGCTTATGCTTTGCCCCAGGAGCTGATTGTTACTGCAGCCGCCTCTGTTCTTCTGTACATCACGGCCTCATACTACCGATAAACACACACGACGAACAATTATGGCCTCGCTAAGACGATTGTGAGATGTTAGGACACATGCCTGGAGTTTCAGTTGGATGCCAACTTGTGGACCGGTGGTACCTTGTGCGTCAAGGGATAGCCAAAGAATCCACAATTTTTGTAGCATACTTCCATTAGCATCTGTCAGTTTTGAGGCAGGGAGTTTTTAGTGCAGGATCTTGTGTGACCAATTGTGGGTTCAGTAGCACAATGCAGATGGCCAATGGATGAAAAACGTTTCGTGTGAATATTTTTTTTTTAACAGCAGTGTTGTGTATGAAATGTTTATTAATCAGATCTTGGATTCAAGTAGCATGCAGTCATGCCACTGGGTGCTTGTATAAATGGGTGGCCGGACGATAACGCAAGGCAGGCAACTTACGCATGCCAGCGGCTGTTGCTGTTGTTGCTCGTACTTGCTGTTGCTGTTGTATACTTGCTCCGTCCCAAAATAGATGACGCTATGAGAAACGTGCGGGTCGAACTTTCTCAACTTTGACTAGATTTATAGAAAATATGTGCAATATTTTTATTTTCAAATAAATTTGTTAAAAAATTAGATTTAAAGATCTTTCTAATGATACTAGTTATGTATGCTCGATATGAATATTTTTTAAGATAAAATTAGTTAAAGTTAAAAAAGTTAACTTCTCGAAAAACGAGAATAATATCTATTTTGGGACGGAGGGAGCATAGGGTGCCATGCTGAAATAGTAGTACATATCTACACGCGACATGCTGCTGTTGCTCGTACTTGCTCCCTGTTGTTGCCCCGTAGTAAGGGAATCAAGAAGGGACGAGCAGGGACATCAGGAACATGCTCCAAGGATCCACGAGCTGGTCTGGTGGTGCAGGGACCTCAGGGACAGTGGTGGATCCAGTAACTTGTCAGAGGGGGAGAGGGGGGGGGGGGTACCGGGTACCTGTGCAAGAGGCATACAATAGATTAAGGACTCTGAGCCCAATTAAGCTACATGGTAAACTCTTGCAAATAATAGTTGTGTGAAGTTGGGAACCAAATTGATATTACATTTGTTGCCTGCCGATTGCACAGTTGAACCAAATTAGACATATTGACTTCGACAAAGATAGATTTTGAACCCAAATACAGAGGATCTTGTGACAAAAAGAAAAAAGCCTCCACACCATTCAGACATTTGCTCACCTTGGCATGGTTGTAGACGCCAGAGATAGAGAGACAGAGTGGGCTTTGGGCTCCCTGAACAGGTAGGTGATGCGGAGACGGAGACACGACAGGAAATGCTGATGCAGGGAAATCCCTTGCAGTAGGACGGAACATCATGGGGGATCTTTGCCGAGGAGATGGAAAGGCTGCCCGCTGCAAGCAGCGGTAGGAGTGGAGACAGCGGAGTGGTGGCTCGTGGCTGCCTGGCTGGGCACGTTCGTAGCAATTTGCAGCTGTTGATGCTGTTGCCTGTAGTAGTATTAGAATATAAGGTTTGGCAATCAAATATGAAATCTCAACACAATCAACCAAAAACATGATCACTGGCTCATTGATACTTCTCAGTCAGTTTTGGCTGAAGAACGTAGCTAAAAAAGGATTTTCATTGTCTAATAAATTGGAATCAATCACGAGTTTTGAGCTGGAAATCTCCTGAGATACTTTATCACGACATACTTCAATCACTCCAAATACTTTAGACAAAAAAAAAATGAATACAACATATAGTTCACTCATGGATTAGCTACAAAAGAATGGCGCCAGTTTTTCTTCAACAAATTGACAGTGCTTTTGCATATTAAATACATCTATACACAACACGTTATCTTTTCCTTTTTCTCTGAGAAACAATGCATTATCTATCATAAGCTGGCTGGAAACATGTGTCCAATTTGGATTCCAGAACTTCAATGCAAATGTGGATCATTTCTTCAAATGCTGAGTCAGCTCCCGAGCCCAGCTACCATCGTTGTAAATGTGGCTACTGCAAATCCAAGCACTCCGCCAGCAAATACCTGGTGACAAAACTTGGAATTAATAATATGTGACATGTGAGCATAAGAATACCAAATATCCACACTCATGACAGATTTTCCAGTGAAATGATCTAGACAATGTGCACTTGATGTTAGTATGATGCAAATATGTTCATGGAGCGATCGGTTAGTTAACAAAATTTACTTCAGCAGAGTTTTAGTACGAGTGTGCGTGCATCATATAAACAAGGCATTCCTTGTTCTTGTTCCAAACAGCACAGTCTAGGAGCAAAAGACCAAACCTGTTGAGGTGTGTGCCCTAGCAGCTCTCGCAGTGGTCTTGTTTCAGCCAGTGGATGTTCTGATGGAAGCTCATACACAATTTGATTCAAGACCTGGCATTTTACAATAGTTAGATCTGAACTGCAGCAGGTGAGCAACATAATGCTCCTCAATGCAAAGACCATTTTAGTATTTTAATTCTCAGGTCTAGATTTTTTTTATTTTCGTTCACACAATCAATGAGGTTTCATGAGATGATTGAGCAACACTACTCGTACAAGCTATGTGTTAACCATTCTGCCTGAATAAGAGAACCCGTTTTAGTGGCTGGTCACTATTTGCCGCTTAGAAAGTTGTTCACATGATTTCAAAAGGGAACTCCTTTTTCATTGGGTCACAGCTTTTTTGCCTTCCTAAATTTTTTTTTCTTGTCATTGGCTATATAACATAGAAAGGTGGTAATACCTCTGCCTGCTTCCCGGCATGTAGCCTAACACCAAAAGCATCATACATCACCTGCAAAGTGTAAAAAAATAGCCAAGCCAGAAAAATGAGAAGCGATGCATAGGTAGGCCCTGTTTGGATCCTCTAGCTGTGCTAGAGGTTAGAGTTAGTTTCTAAGCTGCAAACTAACCCTCAACTAGCTCTAGCCTCAAGTGTTATTTGGATATAAGGGTTAGATTGACAGAAAAGGATACTTTTCCAATCATTTGCGTGGGCCATAGTGTGGCTAGATATGAGAGAAAAGCATGGTCCCCACCTGAACTAGCCCAAATAATCACCTCTTGGAGAGGCTAGTTTTTTGGGATGGGCTTAGTTGCAAATAACCCACTCTAGCCCTCCTGTTTGGATACTTTTGGGCTAGTTGAGCTCAAACCAACTAGCTCAAACTAGCTCTAGCCTCTGGATCCAAATAGGGCCAGTAGTAAAATCAGAGTGGAGAATGTTGTTGCCATTCTCAAAAAAGTCACAAGAACTAATCACTGTTTCAAGATGCCAAAATGAAAAGCTGGGACAAGTGGAGACAGCTTGTGGGGGTTAAAGCACATGGCACATGCCTACTAGGTGTTATGGTACTGTTATGCCTGGTTTTGGACACACATATATGTACAATTATGGAAATTTTTTCACAGCTTAGCTGTTATCATTTACTCCTATACTGCATGTTTCATTGAATCTGCAAACAAAATCAGGTACTAGGAGAGCTTTGAATGTACTAGTACTGTATGAACTAGGCACACGAAACAAAAGTACAGCATGATCTGATAGTAGTACATCTTAGCTGTCAGATTTTCAACATAACCCAGACCGAGTTCTGACAGTACATCTTAGCTGTCAGATTTCCACCATAATCAACTGAAAGTCTGAAACTTGAGCTACAAATTGAGGCTGTGTTTAGATACCAGTTGCAGTTGTAATTCTGCACTGTAGCACATTCGTTGTATTTAAACAAGTTTGTCCAATCATGTCAAGTAGGCTTAAAAGATCGTCTCGTGAGTACATGCAAAAAAGTATAACATGAAAATATTTTATCTTACATTTAAGGTTCCATGGCATATTGCCGCAACGTGATGTGACTAGTTAAATACAATTGCAGTGGATGTAAAACAGGGCTTGACACTAAAATGTCCGATGGTCTCTTCCTCATCTTTCAAACCCCCATCAATATCCTCCAATCTTTTCCTCGTATGTACACTGTACTACTTGTACTTCTGTCTACATTCTACACAACAAAATGTACCTTCCACAATTGTGCGTGCCCCAGACTTGAAAGTGGAGTGAACTAGTGAAGCAATTCAAGCAGAAGTTACTAGTTTAAAAAAAAAAAAATCAAGCAGAAGTTTTGAAGTGCAAAGGACACTCATTTACTCCCGACGGATCACCACAGCGCGTCCCCGAATCATAAGGCTGCGCATCAGATCCAGCGCTCGCCGAAGACGGTCAACGCGGTTTGGATGTCGAAAGAAAGGGGCAACGGGGAGGGAGGGGGAACCAACCACGGAGGCGAAGACGGCGGCGGTGGCGAAGAGCGAGCTGGCGAAGCCCTCCTGCATGCCGACGGCGACGGCGAGCGCGGTGACGGTGGCCGAGTGCGAGGACGGCATCCCGCCGGAGCCCACCAGCTGCTTCGCGTCCCACCGGTTCTCCTTGTACCTGCACGGCGCGCGGGGCAGATGCAGATCCCGTCAGAGAGAGAGAGAGAGAGAGAGAGAGAGAGAGAGAGAGAGAGCTCAGATCCGGGAACTGGCCGAGCCCGCGTGGAAGGAGGAGGGGGAGGGCGTACCAGGTGGTGAGGACCTTGATGGACTGCGCGATGGCGAAGGCGAGCACCGCGGCGATGAGTGGGCAGTTGGAGAACACGGCCAGGTAGGAGAACGAGGGCGCGCCCGGCGGCGGGGCGGTGGCAGCGGCGGCGCCGGCGACGGAGACGATGGGTTCCGCCATGGCTCGCTCACGACCGGTCGTCACGCACGGCTCTGGGACTAGGACTG
This sequence comes from Eremochloa ophiuroides, assembly GCA_038502445.1. Classification (NCBI taxonomy): domain Eukaryota; kingdom Viridiplantae; phylum Streptophyta; class Magnoliopsida; order Poales; family Poaceae; genus Eremochloa; species Eremochloa ophiuroides. Next base: position 6,393,889 of record JAHLJS010000004.1, on the reverse strand, counting down.
GGACTGGGACTGGAACTGGAAGGTTCCCGTTCCTCCTCTCCCGGGTCCGGGAAGGCTCGGCACGGGCGGACGCGCTCGCCGGGGGCGGGGACTGGATCACCGTCACCGACCGCGTCGGCTCCCAACTCCAACTGGCAACTGCCCCCCGGTCCCGTTCGCCGTTTGGTGAGGCCTTTCCTGTGTGACATTAAAAAAGTTTGCGCTTTCTATTTGCCTACTGAAAAGTTTAAATTTTCCCTGTGTTATCGTACTTTTCGATTTTGCTCTACACGTCACTCCTGTCGGATTTTAGAGCTAACTGGTGTTAAATAGCCGATAAGAAAAGTCTGAAATGCCTTAGGTTTTGAATGTGAAGAAAAAGTTCTTTGTTCCCTTATACCACTAACCACGTTCATGCGTATGCACACATCGCGTTTATTCGTCAGATACAGCATATGCACACGTTGCACTGTTCGGACTATTTGGTCATTGGCAAAGGTTAGTTAATTTTTATTGCTCGGCTCGGCTGGGCACTCTGCTTGACGAATAATCTACAAATCGGTAGGAGTACATGACAAGAGTGGTGCGAGGTTTTGGCTGAAAATGCAAGCGCCAGAGATCGAGCTCGGATTCTGTGATTAAACTTATCGCTGGGCAAACGCGTGTCAGGCGTGGCGAGACTCCTGCCATCGCCGCCCGTGCATGACATATCTTTGTGTACCTGTATCGCAGATTATTGCTTGCACGTAGTGACCGAGCTAGGATTTTTGTCTAGGATATGCCGATCCTAAAATTTTCATAAGAGAAATGATAAAAATGATTTAGCAATTCGGTAAAGTTTTCATTAAAAATACCATACAATTCAGTACACAATTACTAAATGGCATAATAGGTCTTCAGTTACAATAGAAATAGTCTCTATCTTTTTAGTTCACAATCCTACAACCAAATCACACATAATGCATATATAATCGATCAACACATCCCTAATTTTTACAGCATATATCTATAAGACACACCAATTGAACTAAATCAAGGAAAAAAGAAAACAATAACTAACTAACAAATCAGATTAGAGTAAAGAACAATTTATCTCAGTCCTGCATGTCTCCATATTCCAGGTTCCAGAATCCACTCGTTGAGGTGCGATTGCAGCAGCCTAGAGTATGCCTACACCCACACCACACCCGTGCCACCCGCTATGCACGAGTCGGCACTGCTACACGCATCTCCGTTGTATACGTCGTCACTAGAGCATCGTGTCTGACCTCATGAAAGCTCTAGTGTTTTTTTTAAAAAAAAACAAAAAATCCTCAAGGCAATATATAACTTCTCCATCGACGGAGTATGTATATATGAAGCGTTAGTGCGCTACCATTTGACCTTAGCACTACCATTTGACCCTCCAGCTCTCTGGCGGGGAGAAGCAGCGCATTCGCCATCGCCCAGAGCTGCCCGCGCGCCGTCTGCACTCGATCTGCAGGCCCAGAGCGCCCTGCCGCGGCCGTCCAGCGTGCTGCCGTCGAAGACGACGAGGCTGTCCATGTTCTCGAACGTCATCCACCGCCCTGACGAGCCGTGCGCGCCGTAGTGCACGGGGGGCCACGACCGTACCAGCGACAGCGAACGTCACGGTGCGGCTGTGGCAAGGGCCGGTGAACGTGGCGTTCCGCCCCAGCTACCTGCGGGCGCGTACACGGTGGTGTGCCGTCGGGGCAGGAACAGGAGGGCGGCGAGCAGGTGCACGAGCAAGCTCAGGACCGGCTTGGCCATGGCCATGGCCATGTACACGATGAGTCCAGCGTCCATGTCCGTGAGCGCGCGAGAAAACCGAAAAAGGCGCATGCGCGCCCCTGTCGTCGTGTTGTACGATCGTCACCACTCTCCCAGCGCAGGCACCCAGGCATGGCATCGACGGACGGCACCCCACCCCCATGCATGCAGATACGAAGACACGGCTCTCGGCACCCCACCCCACCGGCCCACCCCCATGCATGCATGCATGCAGATACGACAATGTGGCGGCGTTCCACGCGACGCGGCGGCATCTAGAGAGAAAGGGCATTTTGAACTTTTTTACATGCAGGACCCACACGTCAGGGCTGGATAACGGATGAAACCAGACGGCAGATGGACGGAATGGCGTGTAGGGCAAAACCGAAAAGTGCGATGGCACAGGGAGAAGTTTGAACTTTTTAGTGGCACACAGGAAGCACGAACTTTTTTAATGGCACACGGGGAAAGGCCTCCCGTTTGGTGGTGTAGTGGTGGGCTGTGGTTTCGTGGCTGCGGGCGCACGTAAGGCGGGGGTGTGGTCACGACTGTCTGAAGTTCTGAACAGCTGTTATGGACACCCCGAACCCCTGAATTCCTCCCCGATGATCCGACCCCGGAGCCCGTCAACTCTAAAAAGCTATCCAAAATTATCTTACCCCGGGGCTGAAGATCCTGCTAAAACTATGAAGCTGGCAAACTCTAAAGCTTTTGACACATTAAAGATGCTACTACAAGACAACACATTTGTTGTTGTTTTGAGTTAAACACATATGCTTGTATCATTTTATTTTATTCTATATAAAAACTTAAATCTTCTAAACTGAACTCAATGAACTGGTTTCCTTTAAATTCTTGACTCAATGCGCGTAGTTGCATTTTTCTATATTCATGTTGGATTTAACAATATTTTTCTTTCGCTAGTAGATAATACGTCCTCTAAGATAAGACTGGTCATAATGTGTGTGTTTTTTTAACTGCACAATGTGTGTTTTTACCAATGCTGAAAGAAGAGAGAGTTTGTTTCAGTACTGGTGCTCAATGTTGTAGGTAGTGCTGAGTTAAAGTTTGAGGAAAATACACCTCCGGCCCCTCAACTTGGCTCAACGTGTCATTTAGATCCCTGAACTTTCAAAGTGATATCTATGGATCTCTAAAGTTGGCAAAAGGTGTCATTTAGGTCCTAACGATCTCAAATTAAAAAAGTTAAAATTAGAAAGTTGTAAATCTCGTCGAACGCTACAACTTTTGTATAAAAAGTATCTCAATTTGATAGTATATAAGAAAGATATGATTTTTTCAAGGCGACACGCGCTTGTACGTGATTAATATATTGCTGAAAAATTTTGTTTAATTTTTTTGAGCGTCTTAACCACCTCAAATTAAAAAACTCAAAACTACAAAGTTGTAGATCTCGTCGCAAACTACAATTTTTATATAAAGCGCATCTTCATCGGAGATCGTATGAAAAAAATACAATTTTTGGAATATTTTATAGATTGTAGCTATAGTACCTAAAATTAGATTTTCTTTTTTTAAAATTCGGTGCTGGAATTATCTACAGTGTTTGGGACCTGGATGACACCCTGTGTCAAGTTTAGGGACCTGCGGTGATCACTTTGAAAAACCTAAATGACACCTTTTGCCAACTTTAGGGACCTACAGATATCACTTTGAAAGTTCAGGGACCTAGATGACACGTTGAGCCAAGTTAAGGGACCGGAGGTGCATTTACCTCTTAAAGTTTTGCTGATCCGTTGCATATGCATGAATCAATAAACAATTATTTATTTCCAACCGACCGTTGGTCTGCCTATTGGTCATGATCCGTGGCGAGAAAGAACGAGGAGGAAGGGGATGATTCTGGCGATTGGGGTCCATACACAGTGAAGCACTGGTGGTACTGACGCTATGGGTAATGTGTTTACCCTTTGTTATTTATTAGAGATGTGTATAGAATTAAGTGTGCATATGCAAGCATTTATTTGCATGAGTAGGAGTAGAGTGAGGATTTGAATATAGGGGGGTCACTCAAACCGATAACAATCATGGGATGACAACACATCAATAATATACATAACGACCAAATAAATGTTTGCACTCTAAAACTAACAACGGTTTTGAATATTATAGAGAAAACTAGGACAGAAATAATTAGCAAATATTTGACGTACACCCGATCAAGCTAATTCATATTCTAGAAAAAACCACAGTAATAAAAGCAACAAAGGAGATAAAGAAAATAACTGAAAGACTAACTCTAAATAATATAAATACCATAGGAGAACAATTCAGAGAGAGAAAACAAGTAGGTCCTATTCAATTATCCAGATTTTGGCTTCTTTTTAGATATAGAACAATATTTTCATCTCGCAAAAAATCAGCATCAGCCAAATCAGCGCTTATTCTCATACAACTGAACATGGCTAAATCACTATAATACTTACCTAATTAATTAAGGTTTATTGCGCAGACAAACTATAGTCTAATGAAAGGACAAATAGCATCACTAAGAAATTGCATAAGATGCCATTAGAGATTATAATATAATGGAACAAAAGAGATTGAGGGAAAAAAAGATATATTTATTATTAATCATATAAGATGCATGCTATTGGAGATTAATATTGAGAAAGGACATGGAACCAAAACGTTAATAATTTTCATTAAGTAGCTGATTAAACTATTATAAGTAGCTAATTAGATGGCGTATTATGGGGGATTTAGAAATGTTGGGGTGTTAGACCTCCCCTCAGCCCCATTTCCCTCCACCACGGGAGATGAGTGTGAGTACATGTATAAGTGATAACGTCTTTACGTTTTAATTCTTTTATTTTAAAAAAAGCTATTCTCAAACTCTATTAGCTCCATCTCTCAAACATGGTCATAAAGATAGAGCATACACATGTGTTTATAGAGATAAGTATATGTGCATAAAAATACACTGTATTTTGATTTGGTTTCGGAAAAAACTTAAAATCTTGCATGGATATTGTGTGCCAGACAAGGCCTTTAGCTGTGGTGCTTTTGGTGATCCAATAGCAGATGTCATTGTGCTGCCATTTTTCTTTGACACTTCTCAACCTATGATCTATCCAAACGACTCATTTGGTCTTTACTTGTATGTCCACAATTAGAATGACACTCATCATTTCACTTGAACGAATAGAGTAAAACCTAGCACGCGTTCCTCCCACTTCCTTAAAAGTTAAAACCACACGGTCTTTTTGACATTTGCGATATTTAGACATACATCAATCACATTGCCATAAACGTCATTTTCCACTTATATCTGCATGGTATTCTATTACATGGACATGGGGACGCAGAGCGCTGTGTTAGATTCCGCACGTGCTTCTAACAAGCGAAGAAGCCCTAGGCCGGTAGGGCCCCACTCCCCGCGGAGGCTCAGACACGCAACCGCCGCCATCACCGTCTGTTCCGAAAACCCAACGGCCCCGATGCGCCCCCTCCCGAGTCCCGGCCGGCCACGCCCGCCGCGTCTCCGTCACTGTTCCGAGGGCCCCAGCAGCACGAACGGCCCCACGGACCAGTCACGGGCGCTCCCCCACGCTTACAACCGGGCCCCACGATCCGGGCCCTGACAAAGAAGTCCCCCCAAAGGCTCGTTCGCGAGCGGCACAGCAGCGAAGAGAGAGAGAGAGAGAGAGGGCGAGAAGGGCGGAGGAGAGAGAAACCCCTAGTCTCCAGGCTCCAGCCGCCTCCCCCCCTTCCCCACCTCGCCGAACTCCGCCTCCGAGAAGCGCGAGGAGGAGGAGGAGGAGGAGGAGGGAGGAAGCGAAACCCTAGAGGGTTCGCGGCCGCGGACGGCGGCGCCGGCCTGCGCCTGCGGAAGGCCGGCCTCGAGATCTCGCGGCGGCGCCGCCGGCTGGGGCGCGGCGGCGGGCGGGCGGGTGGGCGGTGCTGGTGCTCGGTGAGTTCGCGCTCGATCCCCCCTCGCCGCGGGAGCGTCCGCTCGAGCTGCCCCGCCCCTCGAATCGAGGGTTCTGGTACGGGGGGTCGTCGCCTCCTGCTCGTCCCCCGGGCGACCGCGGAATAAGCTAGCCCCCCTTCTCGCGTCGGGGGGTTAGGGTTAGGTTTTCTCCGGAATTGCGGGCGGAATTCCTCGGCCAAGGCGGCGCATTGGTACAGGGAGGAGGCGGCGGCGCCAGCAATGATGGGGAAGACGCATAGGTTCTCCAAGGGCCACCCGCTCGGCTTCGTGCCCGACTACCGGCACGGGGTGGAGACAGTGGGGGAGTCCAAGGGGGGGCTTGGGGCTAGCCCCCCGAGGATGGACTCGGGGAGCTCCTGCGCGCCGCCCAAGAGGAAGTGCGTCAGCGTTAATTCGGTGGAGGAAGGGGAAGGCGCCTCGGGGTTCAGCATGCCCCGGGAGGTGTTCTCGCTGCCCAGGATGACTCGGCTAGACAAGAAGGACCTGGAGTTGAGGCTCCGCCACGAGCTTGCGCAGGTGAGGGACCTCCAGAGCAGGCTCTTCTCAAGAGGGCATGCAGCGAGCATGAATGGCGCGGTGCCCGGAGGCGACGTGCAGCCCAAGAAAAAGGTTGACAAGCTCAAACGGAGCGATTCAGTGCAAACGGACAGGGGCGCACCGCCATCGGCGGTCGTCACCCCGCCACCGACGGCCGTCGCAGCACCTGTTGCCACCTCTGTTAACTACACGTCGTCATTTAAATCATGTGCCAACCTTCTCAAGTCCCTTATGAGTCATGGATGGGCAGGTCCGTTTCTTGTTCCAGTTGACATTGTGAAGTTGAACATCCCTGACTATTTTCAAATAGTCAAGCAGCCCATGGATTTGGGTACGATCCAGAAAAAGATGAAGACAGGCATGTACTCTACCCCTCGGGAATTCGCTGCAGATGTGAGGCTCACTTTCAGCAATGCTATGAATTATAACCCGGTCAATAATGATGTCCATTTAATGGCCAAAACTTTGAGCAAGAATTTTGAGACTCGATGGAGGCTTATCGAGAAGAAGCTCCCTAAACCAGATGAGAAGCCTCCTCAACCAGACAAGAAGCCTCCTCAGCCAGTGGAGAAGCCTCCTGTGAGGGAGCCCACAAAAAAGAATTCAACTAAGAGAGTTGCTATTGAGAAAGAAGACCCCAACAAGAAAAAGCCGTCAAAGAAAAGTGTACCTAAGCAAGACATCTTTCGGGAAGAAGATGCAGCGGACAATCCAATTTTGCAACCAAAGAAGAGGAAAACCTCTCCTTTGGTACAAGATGCTCCTTTGGTAGAGGATATTGTTCCAACCGGAAAGAGAACGATGACGAATGAGCAAAAATATGATTTAAGTGCAAGATTACAATCATATGGTGCATTCATTCCAGAACATGTAGTTGAGTTCATAAGGAGTCACGCTGAAGATTGCGATGCTGACGAAGAGGAATTAGAGCTTGATATGGATGCTCTTGGAGATGATGCACTTTTTGAATTACAGAAGCTACTTGATGACAGGGTTAATCCGTCAAGAAACATTACAGAAGAGGACCCTCATGAGGTTGAGGTGGGTGCTGCTGTATTAGAGATTGCTATTTGGTTGTTTCATTTCGCAAATAACTGTTTTATATGCTCTGTCAACAGTCTCGGAGTCAATATGAACTCATCAATCCATCAGTGTGTAACGATGAAGGTCTGTTTCTCATCCATTGCTCATTTGTGATACTGATTTTTCATGTAAGCTAAAATATTATATGCATGTTTTCAGGCAATGAGCTCATTGATGAGGATGTTGATATTGGGGAAAATGACCCTCCAGTTTCGACTCTTCCTCCTGTGGTACTTGAAGATGAAACAGCAGACAGAAGCAGCAAGCATAGTACATCTAGCAGTTCTAGTAGTGACTCAGAATCATCCTCTAGTGGTAAGTAATTTCACAAGTTTCACTCCAAATTTCCTACTGGCACCACTACGGTACTGGACCCAACAAAGTACTTTGTTGGGCACTATATGCTGCTAGCTTTCTGCTGCATGATTCAAATTAGCAATCTTATTGACTATGCCTTTCATAAGGCTGGTCAATTAAGCAGTCATAGTTGAGAAAAGGATAGATCTGCTTTTGACATATTGAATGGAGACTGGCAGTGTTGCTCCTCTTTTTTTTTTTTTTTTCTCAGCTGACTATTCTTTTCTGGTTCCATAAAATAGTTATCCAATAAATGCTACATGTTATTGGAAGTAATCCCATGTTAGATTTTGGACGTCGGTCCTGTTTAGATCTTTACTCCAAAACTTTACACCCATCATATCGAATGTTTGGACACATGCATAGAGCGTTAAATGTAGATAAAAAAACCTAATTGCACAGTTTTCATGTAAATCGCGAGACGAATCTTTTAAGTCTAATTATTCCATGATTTGACATTGTTGTGCTATAGCAACACGGATTAATTAAGCTTAATAGATTCGTCTCGTGGTTTACATACAGATTCTGTAATTTATTTTTTAATTAGTATCCGAATACCCCATGCGACACCCCATCGAATGGTCTGATGTGACATCTTTACACTTTACCGTAAAGATTTAAACACCCCCTTCATTGACGTGCTTATGAAAGGAGCCAACATGCTTGTGTAGTTGCGTGTTTGTGCTGCTAGAAGTTGAGCTCAGGGTAGGATATATTGTACTGTTCCGTAAGAAATCTACATTAACCATTTCAATGGAAACAAAAGCTATAGGTTTACAGGTCCATGCTTCAGTTTATTCTTTGGCCTGCACCTTTTTATATTGTGCACTTTTTAACAGCAGGCAGCACAGATCATGATGACACAACAGTATATGTTACAGTGCAACATCTAGTTATGCCCCCTCATGATATTGCTTATTGTGATTCTGAGCTGCATTGGGGTTAAAACAGTTTTATAATCCATGAATTATAAGGGAATATAAAGTGGAGTGCTTCTTTGTGATGGCCTATCTTCATTTTCACCTGCATATCTATATCCTTGCATGATGGCTCTAATTTAATAGAGAATGCAATAGTTTTAAGCAGTTACAGAAACTTTAACTATTAATGCTGCCAATTGTTATGAAGTCCATAAAGAAACATTTTTTCCCCAATATTTCACTGAACAATAGGATATAGCTTCTGCTATTGATATGCATTCATGAATCATTTGTTTATTATCAAGATCAGTTGATCAATCAACAGTTCAACATATTGGATTGTCCTTCTGTATTTCTTGACTGTTCTGTGCATTCTACTACAACAATTGTGGGAGTTCTTTGGTTATGATTCTGAAAGATGAAACATTTGTCTTTAGTTCGAAGTACACCATTGATGGAAAAAACCAGTGTTCTTTAGAAGGTTGTCTTTGGATCCATTCAATTAATTATCAGGTTCATATTTGAAAAGTAGCATTGTATCTGTATGGCATTATCTTGATGGGGTGTATTATAATATCTTGATTTAGTTTCAAGTACAAATCTAATAGTTGGATTCTATGTAGCCAGCCAATTCCCGCTTTCCAATTTTTTGTCTGAACCAAGCCTTAAAAAAAATCAAAATGGAAAAAAAAAATATATTTGTGGTTATACACTTCCTTCTGGTCTTGCTTAATGTGAAGGGCTATAGAACAAGAATGTTGTCAACATGTACATCCACTGCATACTGTTTCTCTTTGTTGTGTCTTTAACTTGCCTGAGTTGTTCTGTCCAATGCACTGATGATATTTCTTTTTTTACCTCTGTAGACTCAGATTCAAGTAGCTCTTCTGGAAGTGATACGGATGCTAAAGCTCCTCAACAAAACAGCGGGTCAAAGGTTCTTATAGTTATCTGAATCTTTTTTGGAGTAGCCGAAGTTTCAATCAAATTTATCTCTTTCTGCTGACGTGAAGGATATTTTAAGATGCTATCTCAATGTTTGTTGTCTCTCTCTGTCTTTTGTCTGCATGCAGGAAAAAAATCTACCTGTGGATGGCTTGCATCCGGAAAAGGGTAAGTTTTGCTTCATAGGTCTATCACAATATTTGGAATCTCAATCAAACCCTCCTGTTTTCCGCCTACTAACATAACCAATAGAATCCAACACAAGACTCAATGAGAATAATGATGCAAATGCAATGATACATACATGTCCAAAGTCCATACTTTTTTCTTGAAAAAGTATTTAACACCTTTTTTTCTAGATGAGATAGCACATGTGTAATTACTTTCTTGTGTGAGCTGACGGGTTTGATTTTTATATTCAAGACAGTAATTCAGGTTACATTTAACCTGAGATTTAGCGAACCAATTGGTTGACCTGCCCATCCAAATTTTATTTTGTTTTAATCTGATAAATAGTAATCTGTGAGCAGTGGCGGGTCCAAAGTTCATTTTCATGGGTCAATTATTGGGTGTGATCTTCAGAGGTCGATAATTGGGCATGTCTTTTGAGTAGGCTCTTTCCCTTATTGCCTTTGAACCTTTGAACTGGACCTTTTCTTTTTCTGTACAATTCCTGTGCATAACTTGTTTTACTGAAAAGAAAGGACAGTTGGCACTACATCTTTAAATGTTTGCAGATAACATTTCCTGGGCTTTGCAACCCAGGACTATATAACTTATAACCACTTGCATCTTACACTCCTGATTTAATTTGCAGATTCACTGAACACATTAAATTTACCAGAGCAAAGTACAAACCCTATATCTGTTTCTGCTGATGGTGAGGGTAAGCATGAATTTTCATGATGGCCGGTGAATACCCAATCTTCTGTGGTAGAGAAAATGGGTTCCCTTACAGGTCTATATATGGAAATTTTAGGGGGAAATGTATCTGAGAAGCAGGTCTCCCCTGATAAGCAAATCCGAGCTGCCCTTCTGAGAAGCCGCTTTGCCGATACGATTCTTAAGGCTCGTGAAAAGGCTCTTGATCAGGTGTGTATGTGAAAATAATTCCTTGAGAGTGTTATTGTCTGGGCATTTTGTGTCATCATCACTGTAAGTTCACCTGATTGTTAATACCAGACTACAAAAAATGATCCTGAGAAGCTTCGACGCGAAAAGGAGGAACTTGAGAGGTTACAAAGAGAAGGTGAGATGCAATAGAATCATTTTTAGATGTCAACAGTTGTGTGACAGAATTTCTATTCCAGAGAGAGCTCGGTTGCAAGCTGAGGCTAAAGCTGCAGAGGATGTTCGCAAGAGGGCTGAAGCAGCAGCTGCCGCCGAGGCTGCTGCAGAAGCGAAACGACAAAGAGAACTTGAGAGAGAAGCAGCTCGCAAAGCTTTGCAAGAGGTAATATCTACTGTATGCTTCCACATGCAATATCATATGCTCCGCTGTTACCATACTTGAAGTGTAAGCAATGTTGGCTTGCAGATGGAGAAAACTGTTGAAATCAATGAAGGGAGCCTTTTTTTGAAAGATCTTGAAATGCTTGGAAGTGTCACAGGTGAACAGATACCCAACTTGGTTGGTGAAACAAGTCCTGGGTTTCAAATGGGAAGCAACACCCTAGAAAAGCTCGGTTTGTTCATGAAAAATGATGAAGATGATGAGGATGGTGATTTCACAGATGAACCAGTGGCTGATGTTGAAGAGGGAGAAATAGATTAACTGTGTTTCTGGACCATTTTTGATACGTTACAGGAGACCTGTTGGCATGACTGATCTGCATAGCTTTTCTTTGGTATACAAAGTGACCTGACGGAAGATCTTGTCGCATCGAACCTGAAGGTCTGGTATTCATTTTTGTAACTGCCCAAGTTTTGGAGCCAAATTGGTAAATGATGTAGCGAGTCTCAAATGTGTTGGAAGTTCGTCGTGCTGCATATGAGGAGTGCATGGAGCGTGCTTATCACTTGGATTGAGAATCTCTGGACTTTCCATATCCAAAATGGAACGGCAAGTTTATTGCATATATGATGAGGCCATAAAAGGGGATGAAGAGAGGGTTGGGGGAGGGGGCACAAGGATCAAGGAGTGATGGCGATGGTTCTGGGCTCTTGAGCAGGTGCGAGCCGTTTTTGAGGGGTAGTTTTAGAGCCATTTCCGCGTTGTGAATGTAATATCGAGAACTGTACAAAAGTTAGCCTGATAGATGGAAAACATTGCCTTTAATTTATGCAGTGCCCGTTCTTCACCGATTACCTCACTTTTTTTCCCCCGAGTACTAGTTTTTATGAGATGCTGCTCTTTCATATTGCTTCGATATCCTGTTGCTTGTTACTTTGATACACAATACAAGTTTTGATATGTAGCTTGTGCAATATCTTTAAGTAGTGATGTTTACTAACCTGTTTATATAATAGTATTATCGTAGGTAATATGCATAGATCTTTGACGCCATTGTTTCTGCTGGCGTTAGTGTAGAATTCCAAATTATGTAATGCTGTTAGCGTGGTTACAAGGAGCACAAATAATGTTGTAGCGATGAGGGTAGTTGACTTTCTTCCATGTGGCCTTGAATCCATTTGTCCAATTATGTAATGGCCCAGGCCTTTCTCAAGGTCCCAAACCAGGAGCCACACCATCGAAGTCCAAAGTGAACTCAAGCTAACATTTCGCCTATAATATTGACAAATAGGACATACATATACATATATGAACATGATAATCCAAAATCATCTTGTAATTCAAGACAAATTAACAGAACCACGGCAGGCCACGGATCATCATGACTCATGAGACTGTACATGTCTCTTACTCTGAGAAAGAAGGAATTTCATGGCATCAGATTCAGACACTAGTTTTGGCTGACGATGACGCCTGTCAGTTACGGCTTAAACCACGGTAGTCTTGGTAGAATCTGTACGTCTTGATTTTCAAAATCATCTGCCGGAGTCCTCCAATCGGTGACAGCACCATCAGCAGCACCCCAATAACAATGCATATCTGAAGAACATGGAGAACACAAGGGAAAGTAAAAGGGTCAAGCATGGTAGCACTGTAGCTGTGAGCAGACACATTATGCTGAAGAGTGGGGGAAAAAAAAACTCTGGAGTCTGGATAGTCAGTTGCGTTACTTCCATCTTCTTATCCAGTTGGTGAACCATGACAGAACATTCTGTCCTTCTGGGCTTGTAGATGATGAGCCACATGAGGCAGGGAAGCTGACAGAAATTAAAAAGACAGATTTGGTCAGCTCTGCTCTGACGCAAAACACACACACACACACACACACACACACACACACTCAACCTGACTGATTCTACATGCTGATGAAATGAAACTACATTAGCAGAAAAACAAAATGGATGAACAGATCATTGGGCGTGGAGCTTACGAAATAGCTTGTCGGTGCGTAGGCGAATCCACTGAAGAAACTGAGCAATTCTCTGAAGAAGGGGAAGGTGATGGCCACGAACATTGTGAGCGCTGCACAGGTTGCATTGCTTCTCATGCCAGTCTTGTTCATGTGCGCAGTCAGTGTGATTGGCAGGCACTAGAGATTTTTCAGTTCAGAGTTTGAGGCATTGCATTACCAACACACACAGTCCGGGCAACGAGACGGAGCCTGAGTCCCGGAGTGAACAGTTCTTCTTCACCAGCACCCTCTTTGAACACAGGCATGGCGTAGACCTGGTAGCTGCCGACGACGTGGACGACGGCCATCATGTTGGCGGCGGCGAGCCTGTTGAGGGTGATGAGGATGTTCTCGTCGACGCTGTTGCCCAAGGCCGAGTAGCCGACGATCGAGCGCGACGGGGAAGTAGCACGCGGCGATGATATGGTTGGTGCTTACTGATCAAGTTGGCCCCGGCGGCCGCGGCAGTGCGCAAGGCGGCAGCGAGGGCAGTGCTGCATGACAGCAGTAGAGCGCGCGGCAAGGGCAGTTCTGCAGGCATCTTGGCATCCCTCTAGCAATAACCATTTATCAATTTTGACATCATATGCCATTTTAAGGTATGCTAAATGAACTTTGGTGCTACATGTGGATTGTGGAATAATGTCGTTCTGATATAAGCTCCTCTCTGCTCAATGTCTAAAAGTTTGTGTGAGTGAGAAAGATGAGAAACATGGCTCTCACCAGTTTTCTAATATTTTTCTCCTGGAGGTTATTTGATCTGTCATCCGACTTAGAGCAGCAGGAGCAGGAATTTTATTTGCAGCTGATTCTATCTGGAAAATGTCAGAACGCTTTAGCAAGTAGCAAATAGTCACGCAGACGTGTCTTAACTTGAATTCTTTGTGGCGCCTACTGTGTTGTTTTCAATCCATGACCTGAAGTCGATTTTAAATCTGTTAATATAGTTACGTAGAGTTTCTATACCTATGGCCATTTAGGTTCTTCGCGGTGACCTGCAATATTTAATAATGGAGTTAGAATAATATCGTGAATTTTCTTTTTAAATTTAAGATCCAGGTGCACCATTTCCTCTTATTTGCCATTATTCTACTTAACTCATTTAGTAAATCTCAGTCTGCTCCTGCCGATCAACATTGATTATGCAAGGATCAGATTAGCTCATCACCCATGATGACAGTTTTGTTTTGATTGATTGGTATGACAGGCCTATATCCAGAATCTTAAGACGCGAGTTGGATGAAGTTGGAGTAGCTATAGAGCACGATCTCCGCTGGACCAGACACCAGCTGGTACAGCTAGAACTCTTCAATCGCCGGCGTATGTGCTCGTGATTAGGTTCATTGCTAATTGAGGCTGCTATTGCTAGATTCTTTAGGGCGTGCGCGCCTTTGGAGGACTAGCACCACCAGTCAATTCAGGCTTCATGGCATTTGAGACACTTTTTTTTTTTTTTTTTTTTTTGCCCTCGAGGGACATGTGCTAGGATTCACATTGAGAAGTATGCGCGTACACATGTATTAAAATGTGTACACACATACTTTTTAATACGAATCCAATGATAAAGATACTGAGAGCATATACCTTCAAGAGCAAATTTTACATTCCTGGAACAGAGCAATCTGGTGGCCGAGCTATGGACAAGGCTGCACTCACACATGCTGGAGCTCTAGCTGTGCGTTTTGTTTCTGCATTTCTCTTCTCTTCTGTTGAGTGTTGACTGTTGGTGTAGCATAGGAATAGGGCTTCGGCTGGCTCGGTTTTTTACCGAAAAGCCAAAGTAATAAAGCGAAACCAAATTTGCCGGTTTCTAGTTTTAAAACAGACCGACCGGCTCCTTGGTATTTAAAACCATAAAGAAACAAAAAAAAATCTGAACCGAACTTTCGGAATAATGTCCACATGCAAATGCGAGTACAAATGTTTTTTTTCAACACGTAAACGCTCTGCACGCGTTGATTTTTTTTTTAGAACGAGAAACCGCTTGGTGCGAAGAAGAGAAATAGACCGCTTGGGTGACGTGACAAACTAGGCCAAAAAATTTTGGAAATAGTGGTATGATGATTTACGTGGTTTAGTGCGCGTCCAGTTGGGTCAGATCGATGTCACAGATTAACAATGATACAATAGTCAGTCATACATGCTGTCTTCTTCATGAAATACATGCACTGATGCACATATTATTACTCATGCGAGAGCGAGAGAGAGAGAGAATGAGATAAAAAGAGAGAAGGTCATGTGTTTGCTATGTGGCCTTTTCAGGCTTCCTTGTCTAGCATCCAGCCCCAGCCATTCGTTCTGACGAAAGCGACACGCCAAGCTTGTTTTCCTCATTTTACCCTCAACCTTATTATCAGTTAGCTGAATGGAGTTTTGGTCTTAGCAGTTAGCTGAGTAATGAATTAACAGTGACAGTTTGTTTAGCTGGGTCCATCGGACTATCGATTGATGGCATGCGATTTATCCCGGAGATTTCTGGATGCTGACAAGTCTTGCTTGTTCCATAGATCGTCGACTTGACGACTCACTGTTCTGATTGATGATAGAATAGTTCAATGACCGATCTATATGCAGATTCAAACTGGCTCGATCGGTTCGATCGTTATTAGGTCGCCAGTGGTGGGACCAACATACCTAGGTTCAAATCATGGACTCGCTACACATTTTTTTTTTTGGAGAGTTTATTTGTCAACTTCAAGATATGCGTGTCTATATTCCCCATGTCCTCACGGCGGCTTGGATGTCTATATTTCCCATGTCCTCACGGCGGCTTGGATGATAAATCAATGATACTATCACTCATCCGCTCTCTTTCTCACGCACTCACCTAGCTCGCCACCGAAGGTAAATCAATTTGACGATGGTGATAAAAATGTGTTGATGTGTGTTTCTTCTTCTGTATTCGACGTGGGTAGACAACGACTGGCAAGGGTTTCCTAGACCTGATTCTCATACCGAATCGACCTTCCTTCCCCATTGGACCTGGCCCCAATTTATGTTGCTTCCTCCTTGCTAGGATTCGGCTAATAAGGTATTGCGACATATGTGGGGCTTATTGAGGCAATATCCACGTGCAGGACATGGTGGCCGAGATATATACGTGATGCCCGGGCATGTCGAGGTGGATTGGTCACTCCCATAGGCAACATAGGTGTCTATAGTGTGAGCCCAAAAAGACATGGTTGAATTGGGTCACTCAAATTCTCTTCACCTGTATCTCACATGATCTACCACAACCATCATCAATTCTAGTGTAGGATAGTCCTGCAGGTAATTGGGGGTGGTGTTCTGTTAGTACCACTACTACTCGCACTGACATTTTCAACCCTTGCTTGTATCATTTATACAAGCTCTAGGACTGATGTTATTTTGGTAGCTATTCATGTAGTCCCTTACCTGAGAAACACATCTCATTTTAATGGATCTGGCTGATTCTACTCATTTGCCTATTGGCTACCTCGTGAGTCATGACTTTGTATCATAGAGTGTGGAACACCTGATGATCATTTATCTATTGTAAAGTAAGTGGTCATTGGTTATTGACCAAGACTGTGCAGCTTGGACATAGGGTGGAGGCACAGTTGGAGATCTTTGATTTGTGTAAGTCATGGGCACCTATTATTTAACTTTAGGGGAGAATTCCCCAAGATTAATCTCGACTGGTCGTATCTGGCAATGGCCTTGTTGAAGGCATTTTGAAATACGAGAATCTCTAGGGTGAAAATATGGCCTGGCCTTCGTCAGCGCCTCATGTCCTTTGAGGCATTGCTTTTGGGAAGTCTTCATCACGATCCAAGTTTTGCCATGTTAGTGGATCTGATAAATACTATGCTTTGTGTTGTAGGTTGCTATGGTATGATGGACACCAAGTCTTTCTTATTTTTGTTGTCTTAGGTTGTGCACACCCTAGGTGTGTAAAGTCCGTTAGTGATCTTAGTGCCATTGCATCTTCTTGATGTAACTGACTGATATAAATCAAAATTCCTTTATACAAAAAAATTCTATCATATGTGTTTATAGGTCCGAATGGTGTGCGAGTTGTTAGGATAGAGGGACTTGAGCATTTGTAGGGATGAGTTTGCACGTGTGCATGTGAATAATTTCGTAGCTAAAAGGAAGAGCAATCTACAATACATTTATTGCTCATATAATCTGTCTTTCTTTAGTTAGCACATGGGCATTGATCGGTGGATTGAGTTTGTTTCCACTATTTTTGTTCGACGAGAAATATAGTTTCACTAGGAGCCTAGCTCATTAGGTTAGGTTTCTTATTGCTAGACTGGCCCATAGTGATCATGTTCTCTGATAATTTCTCTTTGTTGATAGGTATTGTACCAACGACTGTAAGGTGCATGTGATGAATTCTCAATCTCAAGACCCAATTGGCTTCATAGGCATCCATAAAGGTAGAGTGTGCATGCATGCAAGTATTAGTAGGGATAGATGAGTGCATATAGGTGTATGTGAGTTCTGGTAGATACCACAAGTGTGTCAAGTGAGGGATGTCTAAAAAGAAGACTAAGGTGGTCAATTTGGAAGGAGTCAATAGCTCAAATGGGGGGGGGGGGGGGGGGGAGGGTGTTGATGAGCTCACCATCCATTTGTCTTCTCTTGTATCCTTAAACACAAATACATTCTATATTGATTCTAAAGTCTGTTGGATTCAATTACAAGTGGGATCACTCCTCAAAATCTTCCAAATATACCCATAGAGATAATGCATATATTGCCTTTTCCTTTTCTAATGAATATCTACACTTGTCGTCAGAATAAAACTATGAAAACCTCGATCACTTACTTCGTGCCTAAGCATCCTAAGCTGACGATGATGGGTTGGTTTGGGTTTGTGAAGACCAAGTTGGGTTCTAGCCAACCCACATAATCCATAGCCAATCACCTATGGCTCAATTGAGCATGTGTCTAGGCTTATAGTTCGTGCGCTCAATCCACTTCACTGGACATTATGTATTCTATCCAAATTGGGCTATTTTTCCTCGGATATACATCATATGCCAAAATCAAATGTAGAGTGAAATATGTCGGGATTATGAAATAATCGTTAATATCAGTATGAGATTCAAATAAAAGGTATGCCTATGTGCATAATGAGTGCCACCACTTTGCCAATCTCAAGATTTAAGTGGTTGGTACCCCCTCAGAGGCATATATTTGGGTAGGATGCGTATGTATGTGGCCATGAGGGAGTGCATGTAACGCAGACATTGTATTGTAATTTACATGCATGGTCATTGAATTTGCATCTGTATTAACTGTGTTGTTGAAATATATATGAAGAAAAGAACAATGTCAGGAATTTTGATTGGGCATGGTCCTTTAAATTACCCGTGAACTTCTTACAACTGTTTCCTGTAATTACTGGCCTGTTTAGAAGCATGGATTGATGGACTAATATACATAAAGGTTGTCTGAATTGTATTGTGATATTGATTGGGAACTATAAATGAACTATGGATGAAAGAAATGCAAACCATCATCATTCATTCTCCTTAATAGTGCACAAATAAGCTAACAAGTTCCTAGAATATATACAAAAAAGATATACACATCATCTATATGGTATCACAAAACAAACTCCTAGGCTAACACAACCATGACATATCACGGATCATCATGAGCAGGAACGAAGCCTTGAATATGGCACATGCCATCTTGTTCCATGACAAAGATTTGGTAAGTCGTAACCCGAATCAAGTGTTTCTTTTCAAGATGGAGATAAACGTTGAGTCCCTTTGAAAACTTGGGACATGTCGAGCAATAGTTAACAAAGACACAAGCCTTGGGTTTTGTGTTGAATTAATCATATGTTTAATGGTAGAAGTGGTATGTCTTGGCATTCAAAATGATCTGCCGAAGTCCACCGATCGGTGATAGTACCATCAGCAACACACCTAGGACAATGCAGATCTGAACAACATGGACAACAAAGAGAGTGTGGTTATACTAAGAAGATACGTCCATTCTACTCAAGGGAGAAAATAGTCTTGGATTATCAACTTGTTCTTACCCAGTTGGTAAACCATGAGATGCTGAAAGTTTTTGGTTTGCATATTGTCAGCCACATGATGCAAGGAAGCTGTCAGAAACAAACATGAATCGGTCAACTCTCATATTACAATTCTGCAAGAAACTATTGTAGCAGGAAAAAAAAACGGAAAAATGGGCTAAACAGATCAATAGGAGCTTACAAAATATGTCGTCGGTGCGAAAGCAAATCCGCCAAAGAAGCTGAGCAATGCACTGAAGAATGGGAAGGTGATGGCTACGAACATTGTGAACCCTGCACGTACATAATTCATCTCATCAGTCTAGTTTTCATACCTTCTGAGTTCAGACTTCGATTCAGAGTTCAGATAGAGCTATTACCGACATAGACACTCCGAGCAATGAGACGAAGCATCAGGCTTGGACGGAACTCAAATTTCCTGACCAGCACAGTCTCTATCATGTCAAACACCGGCATCGCATATACCTGCGCCAACAACCACAATCGCTGTCCATAGATAGTTCCATACCACTAAGACTTGTGGAAAACATACACATATATGCAGATTTATATGTTTACATCTTTTGAATTGGAGGCTAGGACATCTTTAATTATCTCATATATTATCTAGAGAGAAGAAATACATACCTGGTAGCTGCCAATGAGATGAACGACGACCATCATGTTGGCGAGGGCGATGAGCCACTTGGGCTTGTTGAGGCTGACAAGTATGTTCTCATTGACGCCCTTGCCGAAGGCCCAGTAGCCGACGAGCGAGGCAGGGAAGTAGCACACGGCAACGACGATGTAGGCGACGACGACGCCCTTCCACATGGGCTTCTTGGACGGCTTCCCCGGCGTCGACGGGATGCTGGCCTGGATCTCCAGCACCACGTTATGCCCGGCGTACGCGAACGCCACGTCGCCGAGCGCGCCGAAGAAGCCTAACACCTTCCCCGGCGTCGTCGACGCGCGCAGGCCGTAGTGCACGTCCGGTGACCTCCCCTTGTGCGCCGACGCGATCCATGCGATCGTCGAGTAGCTGTGCCATGCCATGCCATGCCAAGTCTTGAATTCTGATGGCAGAGATAGAAGAACGGCGAACGACAAGCAGCGAGAAAGAGATGGCCGGAGGGAGTGCATTGCCTACCAAAGCGACATGACGGCGGCGGCGAGGGAGACGCCGGAGATGGACTGGAAGTTGGGGAGCTGGGCGAGCACGAAGTGGCAGGAGGCGAAGATCATGATGAAGTAGGTGAGCTTGATGTTGTGCTTGTCGCACGGTGTATCAGTATCACCACTGTCGCCGCAGACCAGGACGTCGTGGAACTTCTGCAGGGACTTGCCGCCGGTGACCATGTAGACGATGTTGAGGCCCACCTCCACCACCAGCTGCTGCGGCACGACGATCCACAGGCCCAGCTTCTCGCCGAACGCGTGCTGCCCGAGCTCGTGGTACCTGTCGAACCGCCTGCCCTGGCACCATCTCGTGCATCTCCACCATCTGCCATAGCGTGTACAGCGTGATGATCCATGACAGCAGCAGCACCGCGACGCCACACTCCCTGCGAAATCAATCAGAGTTCAGAGCACATAGATACTAGAGTCTAGAGAAGTAGAGATGATACATATGTTGATTGATGGCACGCGTACCACCCGAGCTCGGACATGGCGTAGGGAAGGCCGAGCACGCCGGCGCCGACCATGGCGGTGACATTGTGGAAGGCGGAGTACCACCACTTGGCGTTCCTCCTCGCGTTGATGGGGAGCCAGTCGTCGATGTCCTGCGCCGACCACTGGCCTTCCTGCGAGTCCGGGCGCCCTCTTCTGGGTGTCAGAGGGAGGCTGGCGAGCTGCAGAGAACAGTTTCATGTATCAGTCATCACCAAGGCACACAAGAACATCTCGAGTTGCATCTTCCTTTTATTTCTTCCAAGAATCTTTGTAACAAATAAACAAGGATCTTCAAATTTGCCAAGGAATTGAAACCAGGACACAACCACATCTCGGATTGAGTGGTGTTGGGTCACTGACGCACCTTGTCCGGAGAATAGTTGCCGAGCTGTGGCTGCATCTCCATGGCCGCCGGTCGGCGTGCCTAATAACTAAGCTCGACAGAGACGGACGCCACCGATCGAGCCGCCTTCAGCTAGGAATGGAGAGAACAAGTTGAGGCCTTCCTTGCTGATATTAATGAAAGCGAGATGTCAGGCGACTTCGTCTCCAGCTCAGCTGATGCACTTGCTGCCGGGAGGACGACTACTCCAGCCGTCCAGCGTAGCGGATGGTCCGGGCGAGAGCGGACATGCCTATCACGTGGTCAATCTAGGTAGCTCAGTTTTCAAGCTGTATCTTGGTTTCTTTGGCAAAATTTCGTAGAGATTACATACATGATGTAACATCACAAATAGGAGCGGAATCTGTAAAAACTCAAATAGGAGCGGGAATTAAAATTTGTGCGGCTGAGGCAAGGCCATCTGGTCAGACGTCCCGTTTGATATTGTACCGGAGATTGAAGTCAAAACACGTCTTGTTATATTAATAATGTCAATCATGCTGAAAACGATCGACCAGCCTTTTACTGTAGTTTCCTCAGTTTACTTCTTCAAGCTTTGTACCGAATGAGTTGTGGCGGTCAGAAGAGGAAAAATGAATTAGTGAATGCCACTGTACTTTGTTTGTTTATTAAACCGTGTTGGTTTACATGCGAATTTGCAAGGAGACTTCGGACTGGTCTTCCTCCGTCGAGACTTTGACTTCTCTGCGGATTTATTTTTTTTTATAAATAAACACCCAGTAGACTTCTATGGTACTCGTCAGAAGCGTATCATTTGTATAGTTAAACTTTTCTGTCTTAATTAATAAAACGTAAATTTTTGTGTTAAAAAACAAACAAGCGTCCAGGTTCATCTCTTGTCACCCCAAAAAAAAAAATCATCTCTTTAAATTTAAATCAAAATCGAAGGTGTTCGACCTGTTATGTACAGACCAGTCGACGACCGCGTTATCGTGTATGTTGGGCATCTTTGAAAAATTGTAAGAATCTGCTTGGAACAAATAACAATGGGAATTTGCTAAAATTAAAATTTAGTATTCTTTTAGACGATGATTATTAAATATATTTTGTATTGAAATTGCTGATTTTGTTCATTAATTGCAATTTTTGTTGGGACAATCTGTAATTTATGGTACCAAGAATAAAAAAGATCCGCGCCAACGGTTGCTAGACCAGTTGGTCAAGCCTCCGTATGGTGTCCCCCTTGAACAGAGTGTGAATCCCCGCCAGGATGAAATTCTGATCAGCGGTGTGGAAAAAACTCCCCTTGTTTGTCCCGTGTTTCCAAAGTAATGGTTTGTGAACCCTACTTAAGGTCTGTTTGAAACGCAAGAATTTCATAGGAATGGCACAGGAATTTGACATGAATCAGTTCAATTTCACATAAAAAACGCAGGAACAGGGAAATTTTCCCACGTTCCAAATAGGCCCTTATAGGGTAACAGGCCCTTCTGTGCGGGTGGAACATGGGGTTTGGGTTTTTTTTTTGTTGCGTGTGAGGTGTTCTACTTAAGCACAATGCTCGGGGGGCGTCTTCCCTCCCGCGGATCTAGTTTCTTTCTAAATAAAAAATCGGTTAGATAAACCACAAACATGATAAGATTTGATTTGTGTTGGCACAAATAAAATTAATAATTATAAATATTTCTATAATAAGATAAGGATAAAAAATTAATATGCTATGATATAAGGACAAATAACAAATCACAAAACTAACAACTTATATGTACTAGTTGGTGGTACAAAAATGTTGCATGAAATTACTTTAAAATTTAGGCAGTTGAGATATAGGAGGAGTGTAATAGTAATGACGCGACGATTGGAATTGGCGAAGATGTCAGACCAAAATAAGTCGTATCTTAGTGAAAGTTTTATCGAATTATTTGTATTTAATAAGCCATCATATGAGTGCTTTTGATAATATAACAAAATTTGTACTTGATATTATTAAAATAAAACTTTTCATTAAGAGTGGTTGTTTCAGCTATTTTTATTTCATTATTTATGACATGACAATTTTACAAAACAAACCATTAAACTTTTTTCACTGAGACTAGCCTACCAAACTTAGAAGATTTCTCCCTTGTTTTCTAACTTTCTTCATGCCCTTATAATAACAGCGCCTGGTGACTCTACAGACTAAACAGTTCAATTTCCTTTGGTTGCGTTTGTCCCGCAGCTCGTTTTTCTTTTTTGTTCCCTAGTTTTCAATGTTTTCCATATTCTTGTTACCAACTCCATCTTTTCTTGAAAAAATACCAGTGCAACACACATTTTTAATGATATATTAAAAATTCACATGACCGCGACCTTGGTCTAGACTCTAGAGCTAATTTACTGCGTGTGTAATTAATTTTGTTTCTTTCCCATGACCAGCACACAAACCACAAATCCACGATAGCGTGTCGACCACAGGAACATCAATGAAACGGTGAGTTAATTTGGTTGGACAAATTTTTGTTTAAGCAATTTTTTGGAGCTGCTTCTCGGCATTCACATATATCTCATTTTTATTTGTCACGATGATTTTGTCCTCACTTTTAAACTTTGTGTTTCAGCACTTGTTATTTGAAAATGAAAGCAATTTTTTACTCCCACTCTGTTACAGCATTGTTACAATATCAATTTTGAGATGAAATGACCACCTTGACTTGGTTTGCGCCAGTTCGGCTGCTTGTTTGGTTCTTTATGATTTTATTCATGTTTTGTACTTCATCCATATCCTAATAAAAATATAATCTTGGTTTTCAAAAGTTGTCTCAGTAAATGTATCATTTAAGGCCTGATCTCTAGTGTCCCAATCTACGTCATAGCCTATAGAAGCATCCCTTGCACCTTCTCTCTCATTTATTGTTAGAAAATAGCACCAAGAAGGAGACAGAGAGAGCAGGCCCAGCATGGTGGCAGAGAGTGGCATGAGGTGACCGATGAGTACTAACTAGAAGATATATGGGTACAAAGGTCTTTTCCTCTTGCCCTTCTATGTGTGCACAAGCCTTCAATGATATTATTTCTGGGCAAAGGGAGTAGACCTTAGCAAATTCGGTCTACCTCGTAGCACACAAGGCTTAGTGGAGAGAGCCTGAATATAGGTTCTAAAACCTAGAAAAATTGTTCTCGTCCCAAGCCCGACTCGACTCATCTAGTGGATGGTTATACTTCCTCCGTATAGAATTTAGATGTCGTTTAGGATAACGACACGGTCTTTGACTTCATATTTCTCTAAGGGACGTTTGGGTCATTTCATTTGAAGGAATTAGAATCTAGTTAACAACTTAGAATATTTCACTTCGAATATGACATTCCACCACTTTCTAAAGCTCATATATTAGCCTACCTCAATTCATAGGGTGGAAGATGGAATTTGATTCTATAGATCACCATGCTATATTTCTACTTTGCAATTTATAACATACTTTTCAACTCGCTCTCACACGCTAAAAATATAACACATAAGATGCATATATAATCTATATACAACCATATTCAATTTATTAATATGTGTGTAAATTATGGTTCTTAAAATGAATTCAATTCCAAGGATCCAAACGGGCCTAAAAGTGTTTATTGAAAAGTGATATATGCATACTTTTTTGAAAGTACATTTGAATACAAATCTGTTTATATAGTTTTCATATTTTGAAACTTAATAATTTAAAAGTTATTCATGATTTATATTCTCAATGTTTGACTGAAACGTTGTCTAAAGTGATATCTTTTCTCTATATGGAGGGAGTACACAATATTTTCTTTTTTGGCTTGAAACATCCAAGTGTTTTTCTCCAAGTGTTTTTCTCGGTTTTATTACCTCTGATAAATCAATGAACCACATGGTAGATCGGAGAGGTTGTATAAGGATAAATATTTGAGCTTACTGCTTTTGTGTGTTGTATTCGAGGTGAGATAGCAAAATCCAGGAGCATGCATGTGTGAAAGGTTTTAAATGGCTATACGGGGAGGGGGTGAATAATCTAATTAAAATTTTTACAAAGTACTAAACCAAATGGTTAGACAATAATAAGGCGATAAACTAGTTTTGCTCTAGCTCTACAAAGGGATGCAAGCCATCCACCCAATATGCTATAGACTATGATCTCTAGGAAATCAAGAGCTATGTATGATTACTTCAATAATAAGGCGATAAACTAGTTTTGCTCTAGCTCTACAAAGGGATGCAAGCCATCCACCCGATATGCTATAGACTATGATCTCTAGGAAATCAAGAGCTATGTGTGATTACTTCTATTACTAGTGAGCTAGCAATAAAAAATATAAATACAACCACATTAACAAGTAAACTACTCAACTAGCAATACTAACAAGGTCTAAAAAGATATGAACAAAGGCAATGCAAGATTAGGAGTAGATAGGAGTAATTGAAAAACTGGTGATTGTACAATTAGGAGTAAGTATACATATCAGTCATGTTAGGAAGAAGGGCTATAGCAGTGGAACACACGCTGCGGGGCGTCCAGCAGGACATCGCAGACGAAGGAGTCGGAGGCGAAGCTGAACTCGATCTGGAGCTGCGCCACCAAAAATTAACTTCAGGGGCGGTAAAAAGACCGTCGCTAAAAATGCAATATCTTTAAAGTCGGTGGAGCAGGGGCGGTTGGGCGAACCGTCTCTGAAAACCCATTTTAACCACCCCTAAAGATGATTTCTGTACAAGTGTGCTCACGTCCGCTGTCTGCCACGCGCGAGCCGCCGGCCGCCGCTGGGCCACCGCGCGCGAGAGCCACTGCCGAGCCACCCTGCTGCCTGGCCTCCTCCGGCGCTCCACTCTTGTAGTCTTGTTGGACCGCAAGGAAGATTCTAGGGAGAGAATAGATAGGAACTGAGATGAGATGAGAAGGGATAAAAAACTAGTGGATGAGCATGATACAGGACCGGTATATAGAGTAGTACATACCACATATGAGCTGTTTGTTTATTCATCTTAGAATGACGTGACACACCGTCGCAGTAGCGAAGTGACGATGAGTTTCTGATGATTTATTCATTTTTTTCTACTCCCTTCGTTCTGATTTACTAAGTTTGATCACTCATTTTATTCAAAAATTTATACAAAATATTATTTTTGTACATAGATAAAAATACAAAGGATAAAAATACAAAGTAAAAAAAAAGGAACAAAATCATAATTGAGATACTGGACAAGCACAAGGAGCCAAGAACACAATTTTCCCAACAATTTATTATTTAGAGTATTTTGCAAATTTATTTTGCTAAGTGTTTGAGAAAATTGTGTTCCGGTGATTGTACCATTGGGAGTAGTAGTACTACATTGTACATAGTATCAGTCATGATAGGAACTTAGGAAGGGCTATAGCAGTCGAACACGCGCTGCGGGGCGTCCAGCTGGACATGGCAGACGAAGGAGTCGGAGGCGAAGCCGAGCTCGATCTGGAGCTGCGCCGTGCCCCACCTCCGTTCGGCCGCCATGAGCCGAGACAGATCGCCGGGCACGCCCACCCCTGCGCTCCTCGCCTCCACCGGCGCCAGCGTCGCGACCTCCTTGCTGCCGAGCTCCAAGGCCGGCGTGCGCCCGCGCGCCAGCGGAACCCCGGCGTAGGAGACGACCACGTCTCCGCCGCCGTGCCTTAGGACGCCGGAGGCGTAGCCGTTGCTGACGCGCACGACGAGGTCGAAGGCCGGCGAGGTTGTTGTTGCCTCAGGACCAGGAGACGACGTCGTCGTCACCGCGGGCGGCGGGAGCCCCTTGAAGCCGGCGAGCTCGACGGTGCACGCGATTGGATTCTCGTCGGCGTTCGCGGCGGAGCGTAGTAGCAGCGTCAGCAAGATGCAGAAGAGGCCGTAGTATAGGATCGTTGCTAGTATCCAGGACCGCCAACCACATCCGCCGCCTTTCTCGCGCGATTGCGCCATTGGGATTGGGGGCGAGTATTATTTTAATTTGTGCTAGTATAGTACCATAGTTGTTCCGATCCGTTGTTCGAAAGTTCAGAGTTTCAGACTAGAATAAATATGCAGGTCCGTTTATTCATGATTTGACCACAGCAATGCATGATTCGGAAATGGCTTCGGCTGGGCTACGGATCGGAATTCGATTTCGACCTGGCATCGGATCAGATCAGGGTATCCAGAAAATTAAACTCGATCTCTTTTTATTTAGTTTGCGGCTGCTGCGATTTCGCCGTGTAACTAAACCAAACACCCAAAGTAATGGCGGATATAGATGAAGAAGCTGTCATGTCGTTTGGAGATGAAGGCATCAGCAGCAGATCGAGGCTGTGTTCGGTGAATCTGAAGTGCTGTAGATAAGCGCTGAAGTGCTGTAGAAGTGTTGAAATCTTGTGAGAGAAAAATACTGCTGAAGTGCTAAAAAATAAGTGTTTATAAGCGCTTATACCCTCAACCGAACGCAGTCCCAGAAGCCGCCGGGACATAGGCATGCTCGCAGCCAAGGTGGCGCTTGGCATGTGCACCCTGCCGTCGATCTTAGCGCTGATGATGGTTTTCACCTACGCCTTCCACGCAAGCAGGGACGCGCCGGAGTTCTCCATGCACCTCGACGGCTGCGCCGGACTAGTGCCGGCTGACAGCAATGCGCTTGTCGACGGCGGCCACCACGGAAACGCCACGGCGGTCGTCGTTTCGCCCGTGTTCAGTCTCAGGGTTCACGTCGACAACCCTCGCCACGCCCGTGTCCTGCTGCCGTGGTGCTACACCGGCGGCGAGGTGGTGGTTTCCTACTCCGGCGTCGCCCTTGCGTGGGCCCGCGTGCCCCGCTTCTGCATCGACAGGAAGATGATGAAACTGCCGACGGCGACGGAATTGTTCAGGGTTTCTCCTCTCGGGACAGCTGTCGGCCTGTCGGGGGATTTAGCCCTTCGGCTCGCCTCGGAAATACACCAGGGCACGGCTCAGGTCACTGCGACTATGAAGCTCTTCTACCAAGACAAAAAAATTGTACCTTCATCAAGGAAGTACAGTGGCCCGTCGTTGCATTCCTTCCAGCTTATGCTCAAGGGTGGCGACCATGACCACCAGCAGATCAAATATTAGCCTATGATATATGATATGATTATTTCGATGTCTGTATTATTACTGAAAATAAGTATTTTGCCTCATCACTTTATTAGACATATACGCTGAGTATATTGAGGTTTCGTGCATGAATATGCTATGGGCCTATAACATTTTTTGAAAACAGATGTCAATATTACGATTTTTATTGAGTCCGTTGCCTTCATCTATGCCTACTTAATAAAGAAGAGGGAAAGATTTCTTTCCTCTTTTTTCGTCCTAACTTTTTTTTTTCTGCCGTCTCCCAAACCCCAAGGACTCTCGCGGACTCGGCACCGCAACCGCCCTGCCCCAGTCCTGCGCTGAGTAAAGGAGTAGGCGTCGGCCCACTCCGCATCCGCTCCATATGGTTACATATGGCCCACGCGACTGAGGCTCCGTTTAGATCGCAGTTGCAGTTATAATTCTGTACTGTACCACGTTCGTTTGTATTTAACAATTTTTGTCCAATCATAACCTAAGTAGTCTTAAAAGATTCGTCTCGTGATGTACATATAAAAAATATAAATATGTAAACATTTTATCTACATTTAATGCTCCATATACTGGTTACAATTAAACGGAGCTGAGCCGTTCGATCCCCATGACACCGACGCCATCCTCCGTCCTAAACGAGACGCGCACGCGCCTCCCCGCCGCCGCCATGGTTCGATCCCCACGACACAGACGCCGACCTCGGGCACCGCCGGCGCGACGGGCGGCTCGCGCCAGCTCCACCCGGGGATGCAGGACGTCCCTGTCCGTGTCCCGCTGTTGTGGTCCCTGTCCGTGTCCCCTTGTTGTGGTGGCGCTGGCCTCCCGACGGCCGGCAGCCGGCGGCCTGCACTCGCCGTCCACGGGCCGCGCCCTCCCCTACCGCGCCCAATCGTCTCAGCCTCCTGGCGGCCGGTGGCCGTAGGTCGCCGTGCATCCTCCGCTGCGGTGCCGTCGCTATTTGCCGAACCTTCCATGCAAGACACGTTCGGTTCAAGCTCCGGGTGTCGAGACGGAATCGACTTGGTCTCTTCCTTCATCCCGCACTTCTTCACCTCCACCAGCGCCGGACTGCGTGGAGTCGGATTACTCCTCCTCCTCCTCCTCCTCTCACCTCTCCACACGCTCCCAGTCTGGCTCGCACCCGCAGCGGTGGGGACGCGACCTCAGGCAGGCTCCGCCCCGGCTCGCTCGCCACAGGGGGCCTTGAAGTGCCGCCGCAGGCAGCTCCAGCCGGGCGCCGGTCTGCCACCGCCGCGCGTGGGCCACCACCGGCACACCAGATCTGAGGTGGCCTCGCTTCCCGGACGACCTGGCCGGCGGCGGGGGCGGTGGCTTCAACGAGATCGGCTCCGAGGACGACCCACATGGACAAGATCGCCGGCACCGACCGCGACCGCGCCGCCGAGACCTCTTCGCTGCTGCTCCCAGCCAAGCACCGCCACAACGCCTCCTTCGACGGCTTCGGCATGGGGCCAGGCGTGTTCAGACTTCAGAGAGGTGATGGAGGCCAAAAAGGCCATGTCTTCCGAGCAGCTCGCCGCGTTCGCTGCCATCGACGCCAAGCACACCAAAAGGTGACGCCTTTACGTCTTTCCATTGCCACCGTCCTCGCATTCTGACACTACTAGCTAGGACCGCACTTGGTAGTTGCTTGGTTGGTAATGTGTGCATTGAAATTAAAAGGAAGAAGCATCGCCACCTGTGAGTCTTGCCAACTTCTTGAGACGTGGTCTGGAATCATTGGGAGAGTGAAAGGCAGCTTAATGGATAGGGTAGCAGCAAGCTGACCAACTGAATTGGATAGCTATGTCATCCTTGTCACGTACTGGGTTTCTTTCCAAGTGAAAGAAAGCACCCATAAAAGTTACTGTCATTATTTGTTTCTTTAGTTAGTGTCTTTGAACAAATGCATGCAAGCTCTGATATTTTTGCATGGGTACAGGTGCAAAGTTTGTGCTGCATATGTTGTTTATGGTGTCACAGCGTTGCTTTGCTTGAATCGCTAGACTGCCGAGTCCAGGGACGCACCTTTTTTCTGTGCTGTGAATTACTGCAGAGAATATTTCATTATGTACGTGTTGCAAACACAGATTGTACAAGCAATCAGTTGCATCTTGCGCCACCAGTTAATCAGCAACTAATCATCTTTGCATTATTTCGCTTCTAATTAATTGAGTCCTTCCACTGTATGTATGTCACTGAAAGAAAGTGCTTTGTGATGGCACCTTAGACTATATGGTGTGTGTTTACCAATTGTCTTCACCTTCCTATTCTCATTGTGTGGATGTTTATTTTCCTTTTGTACAGGTAGAGATGGCGATCTAAAAAAATGCCTGAAGGGAAATGGTGAGGCCTAAAACTCATAGCAAAAATTGATGCCAATTTGGATGGACAAAGTCACATGGACCCCTTGTATCTAATATATTTTCAATTTTGAAACAGAATCTTCATTTGATGGTTCAGATCATTCTAAAGGGAGGAGCATGCTTGTGGCTGCACTTATGGATATCAGCACTTCTAACTGACATATTGCAACAGCAATTCAAGTTATTGAGAAAGGAGCATCCATCAATAGAAGGGCAGCGGTGGCAGCAAGCATATTGCAAACCTTATCTGCCATTTCTTCGGAATTCCTGAAAAGGTGATCTCTATCCAGTTAGTCGGCGTCAGGCGGCGGGACCTGCATGTAGGTGCAGTGGAGGCCGTCGGAGAGGAAGAGAGGTTGAGGAGACGCCGCTGTTGGAGGGCGGCGCAGCCAGGAGCGGGGAGTCGGAGGTGGAGGCCATCAGCGCCGGCACCACGGCCGTCACTTGCAGCACGTTTATTTCCTGATCCCTTCAGTGCTTGTTGCCTTAGTTCTACACTATTGCATCTTGAAGCATGCTCTAGAAAGTCTGATCATTTTATTACTGTAAACAACATGAATAACTGATAAATGATCCAAATGAAATATGTAAGGACTATATACACATTGATTGCTTGAACATACTGAGCCAAATCGGTCCATTAATAAACATATATATTTTAAATTAAGATTTAGATTAGAAGTTTGGTTCTGTAGTCTTTGGGGGAACATGTAAATACCTCTTCCAGTATATTGTCTTTTATTTTGTTTGGGAAAACCATTTTTTTTTATACAACATGTTAGGGTAATCCAATTTCTTTTATAAGAACCCTTACTTGGCTGTGAGTGTTTGTCTGATCCCCAATTGAAGACAGGTTTCTAACCGCGAGTGTTTGGAACCTATTCTATCTGTTTCTTGATTCGCTAAATAATTAGTTTCTTGGCTGCTCCTATATAGTCTAACAAACAAGTAAAATGCCTAATCTCTATTATTTGCTTGGTTGACTGCTCAGTATATGTTTGGCGGAGATCCTAAAATATTCATCTATTTAGCCCCTGCAATTGGTATTTCAGGATCACTGACAACCAGGTATGTAATACAATGGTCACAGATGCTTTTTTTTAGAGTAGGGTGTGTATGCCTGATAGCCCTGTTTTTTTCAGGCATTTATCCACAATAAATGTTCCTATCCTGTTTCCTGATAATGCATATATGTTGTTTCAATTCATGGAATCATATTATGCATTTCGTTCGGTTAAAAAAATTTGACTGGCCATGGACAAAGCATACCTGCTCTTCTATATAACAATCTCAGTAACTGTTCCCTTCTGTCACTAAAATAAAAAAAAAATCAAGACTGGGACTTACTGAAACTGTTCTACAGGTGATCTGTTGTCTCTACGTCAATGAACAGGACATAAATTGTCTACCACAAAGTACTACAATAGTGTTTCGGTAGAATTCATCTTTAGCTGTACTAACCGCATGAAAACTGTTCATTTCTATCGACAGGCCTGGTGGTAGGATAACTTCTTTCACTGTGATAAATGTGGTAAGTTCCTACACAAACTTCTTTCTGTTAAGAGAAGATTCCATTACATGTTGTGAAACAAAGATTGAACTCACACCCCTGGTCCTTGTTGCCATCCGACAGGGTGTTGCTACAGCAATGTCTTGAAGTATTCCCACAGCTGTGTCGAAAGAAGAATGCAGTTCAGGAAGATGCTCTCAATAGATGTGCCCATCTTTGTCAAGCTCCTCAACTCCGACAGCGTTTCAAACACTGCAGTGCCTTATCCACTCTGAGCATGAAGAGGTCGAGGTCCTAACTGGTGCCTGTTGGGCTCTCATACCACCCTGAGCCAAAAGTTCACTAGCCCTTATTTTCTTATATATTTAATACAGAGATGCTAAGAATACTGGATTTGCATGTGAAATATCATGTATAGGTAGACTGCTAATGTTTTCCGTATCAAATTTTTACATTTTTTGGGACATCCTTGTGAGGAATATGCTTTGATATATCAGTTAGAAAGATTAATCTTTTCTGTTCTACCAACAGGGGGTGAAGAGAACTTTGAACTTCCACCCAAGGAAAATGACATATTCAAAATAATGTACACCGGTGGAACAACGGGTAATCCTAAGGGAGTACTAATCTCAAACAAGAGCATCGTTACCATTGTTTCAGCAGTACATGAGTCCTTAACAGCTCAAATGAACAGGTAGGCCATTCATATTTTGCTCATGTGTTTTTTATCCCAATGCATTGTCTCTTCCTATGACAAAATCTTATTTTCTTCTATCAACTTCACGAGGATGACATTCACATTTCCTATCTTCTGTTTGCTCATACATTTCACCGGGTGATTGAGGAGGTGCTCATTCGTCATGGTGCTTCGATTGGATTTTGGCATGGGGGTAAGGATATAAAATACATGTCCTATACTCTTCATCAGTTCCGTTTCCCAGTATTCTATCTACGAGTCCAGTTATTCTGAAAAGTGAGTGTTCTGATCACAAGCTATGTTTTTTATTAGGTACTGTATAATGGGGATGTTACAACAGGCTTCTTTTTGTATATTTCTTTAGTTGAAGCTCCACAAATAAAGTTGTATTGTATTAAATTTCTGAGGAATTGAACCTTAGGATCACTAGGTGGCCATGTTGTGAATTGTGATTACTGTCTGTATAACATAAAAGCATCCATTATTGACACAGATACAACTATTATGAATTTTCTTTGGGATCTTGGAGCAGCGTGATTTTCTTAATAGAAAATTCTAATGTGGTCTCTAATTCAACCATTTTTAAAATGCCAGTCCCTTTTTTAACGAACAAGCACAAGACCATTGTAGGCAAGGTAGGCCAAGATTTGTGCCTGGACTGAGGATGACAGATGTGGAGCTGCACCTACACACCAATGTTCTCCATATATAAAATAATTTTATTTTGCCCGTTCTCGCAAGTTGGTTAAATTTCATATACTTTACTTTTTGATTAGATATCATTTTAACGTTGGTAATTTACTTTTTGATTAGATATCATTTGGTTAAATTTCATATACTTTACTTTTTGATTAGATATCATTTTAACGTTGGTAATTTACTTTTTGATTAGATATTATTTTAACGTCGGTAACTTTATAGTATTGTTAACTTATCGAATGATTCATGTGTTTTTATACTCACACATTAAAGGAAAAAAACTTATGTAAAACTAATCATGTTTCTTTGACAGACATACCCTATTTAATTTGTCAAGCCATTTCAAAAAAAAATGTTAACCAGGCACGCTCGCCATTTCTGGGTACCATCGGAAGGGTCGGTACCTCAAGGTGTAGATAATCTAGACAAACTACGTGACAAACTATAATTCCCGTTACAACGCACGGGCATTTGTGCTAGTCTTCTCCTATAAAATAATTGCTTGCCCCTAGCTCGCCACTCAAACCATCATCAGGGTCTAAGAGGGAGCCTACATCTCAATAGTTTGTCATTATCCCTCAGTTCGGACATACTGCCTCAGTTACAATTTAAAAGTTGTTCAACTTTTTCAACGTTAAGTTTGATCACTCATCTTATTAAAAAAAATTACACAAAAAAATTAAATTTGAATCACTAGTACACTGGAGCTCAGCACCGACGGTTGTAAACGTATTTGTACTGGCGTTTTTTGAACCGCCAGTACTAGGGGGCCAGTAAAAATCACGGTTGCTTGTGAACCGTCAGTACAAATCGATTTGTACTGGCGGTTCACTTAAGAAACCGCCAGTAAAAATAATTTTCCAAAAATCGTGTTTTAAAAATAGCAAAATAAAAAAATTAAATTTAGGAAGGGACCCATCGGCTAGCGAGTCGCAAGTCGCGGCATTTTTCGCGCAAATATGCACGCTACACGGCCGCGGGGGTTCGAACCCGCGACCTCTCCCTCGCGCGTGACCTGCTCTAACCACTCCACCCAACACTCACATGTGTCCTTGTTGTATTAGGTTCGTCACATATTGTTACGCACTCGATAGCAAATTAACTGTTTGAGGCCCTAAACGAAGTTAAATAAAAAAGTTATCAACTACAAAGTTTCTTGGCTTTTCGAGATCTACAACTTTTATGTAGATAGTTTTTCCATCCGAGGCATTTTCTCAAAAATTCAAAATTCAAATTTCAAACTTTGACCATATTTTACGGCAACAAGATGATTTCAAATGAAAATATTTTCAACTACAAAGTTTTATAACTTTTCGAGATCTACAACTTTCATGTAGACAGTTTTTTCATACGAGGTCATTTGAAAAACTTAAAAAATTAAAATTCAGATTATTTCTAGAGGCGGGTCACTTAAGGAATCACCACTAGAAATCGATTTTTAGTGGCGGTTCCTTAAGTGACCCACCAGTAAAAATGAGCTATTTTTACTGGCGGGTCACTTAAGGAACCGCCAATAAAAATCGATTTCTAGTGGCGGTTCTTTAAGTGACCCGCCTGTAAAAATGGCGCTGATTTCTAGTGGCGGACGTCAAGCGAAACCGCCAGTAAAAAAAATCTATGACGCCACTGTAGAGCTCCTGTGTACTAGTGAATCATTCTTGAAGAACCTAGCTTTGTTAATAAAGCAAGCCTTAATAAAAAAAGTAATATTTGACATAAATTTTTAAATAAGATGAGTGGTCAAACTTAAAAGTAAAAAAGTAAACAACTTATAAATTAGAACGGATGAAGTAAAAACATTAAAGAAGACAAGAAAAACAGAACCAAGGACAACAATGAGTGATGCACAATGCAATTAAAACTACACCCAAAACACTCAGAACATTGACCAAGCCCTACCAAAGAGCTTACCTTCATAAGACAACATCCAACCGTAGTTAACAACATTGAGCGACCTTCAGGTTGCCCTGCTCAAGACGGTCAAAATAATATACAGTCGCAAGATGAGCACAGGGAAAACTATTCGATGAAGAGGCTGAATTGGCAGAAACGGAAAATCTGTATGAACATGGTAAAAGAAGAGGTGGCAATTGCAAAGGCTGGACATAACCGAAGACATCAGATCCAAGGTAGCTGAAGTCCAAAACACACGGAGCCATTCGTCACGGGAATGTAGCTCCTACCTCCGAGAGATATGTTGCATGAGTATTCCTGTGATGACGATGAAGCACATGATTTCTAATGTAGCTTTAATTAGAATTTTCAACATCAGGTTGATTTTGCTGCCTTGACCTTTTTCTGGATGTTGCGTTGAAAAAATTAGTGGATTTTATATGTCTTCATCGACATGAAGATACATATGTATATCTATATGCATTTTTGGATGTTGCCACAGCTATAACTAAATGTACTAATAACAGATCGATTTTCTTGCAATGACTTTTTAGGTGGATGTCGTTGTTTTATTTTGAACGATGGAATAATGTGAGATCTTAATATTGTTCTTATTCTGAAAATCATCAATGTATTTTTTTTGTTAAGTTTATTGTATATTCTCTTGATTAAAAAAGACAAAACAGAGAGAAAAAAGTCACAGCAACTCCATATTCACCAACAATAGTACATGATTGTAATATTTACAACTCTTGGGATCGGAGGTGCAACTACATATATATTCGTCTCAGAAACAAAAAACAAAAAAGATAGAGCAGAGGAGTATGCAATCAAATGCATCGATATTATCTATCGTACACTTGTAAATAAGGATACAATATTAGCAAAAATTGAACAAAACTAATAATAATAGAATTAAAGCTAGTTTCGTATAAAATATAATAGAAATTAAAGCACGTCATGCCTGCATCGACCTATCTATCCTTTATACCATATATCGTACATACACACTAGCTACTTCCTCCGTCCCTTAAAAAGTGACGCCCGAGAAACGTATTTATGAGGGAAACACGGTTTTCTAGCAACAGTTTTAAAGGGACAGAGGAAGTAGCTGCTAGTCTAGTCTAACTAATTATGCACCGAAGTCAAACCAATTCTGAGGAGCAAACACGGTGCACATGGCAACCTCCGGCGGCTGCGCTCTGCTGCCCAACCTCGCCGTGCACCACATCCGACGACCCGACGAGGCCGCGCCGTGCTTGACCAGCACGATCTGCACCTCGACCTCCAGGGCCCCGATGACCTTGCCGACTTCGTCGGCGGCGCGGTCACGGAGGTGCTCCGGCAAACCGGCCATCACGATGGGCACCTCCCGACGCGCCTTCCCCGGCACGGGGCCTGACGCGACCGTGAATCCGCCGTACGTCACCGAGGCGTCTCCGTGTTGGTAGCAACGCTCCGTGGCGCGTCGGTTGCTGGCGTGCAGCGTCACGTGGAAATCGCCGGCGGTTGAGGGGGCGGCGGCCGGCCGGGATGACGATGACGACGTGTTGACGGCGATGATGAGGCCGGCCTGCTGCTGGTGGTGGTCAGTCGTCGTCGGCTCGAGATGGAGCTGGACGGAGAACTCTTGGGGCAGGTCGTACAAGGCGTAGTACCAAGGGAGTATGATTACGAAAATAATCAAGGCGAGGTGGCACAGATC
Source organism: Eremochloa ophiuroides (assembly GCA_038502445.1). NCBI lineage: Eukaryota > Viridiplantae > Streptophyta > Magnoliopsida > Poales > Poaceae > Eremochloa > Eremochloa ophiuroides. The sequence continues at coordinate 6,356,920 of JAHLJS010000004.1, read as the reverse complement.
GGTGATGAACAAGCTGCTACTCCTGCTTTTGGTCAACGCGGCGGCGTCGCCACCGTCTGCATTATTGAGGGAGCTAGCCATTTTTTAGGATCTTTTTCGTTGTTGTTGCTGCGGAGTTAGATTTTTTTCGCTGGATATACGATCTCCCAAACTGGAGTATATATTAGACCGATGGCAGGCAGGCACGGTCCAAGTCGGAATCAAATTCCGTAGCCCAGCCGAAGCCGTTTGTGAAACGGTTATTAATTATAGCTCCCCAGGAGGAGCGAGATATTTAATTTGTTGCATTTAGATATATATTTTTTTAAAAAAACATATTTCTTGAGTCTCTAAAATGCTGAAATTTTATGAATTTAGTGATTTCGTGGGTGGCCAAAAAATTTGAAAACCAAAACTGAAATCCTGACATGTCTATCATGATACAACTTGGCCTAGGTGTTGATCACGCGGCGGGTGAAAAGCCTTTCTATTTGAGTTGAACAACAGATATCTTCTTATAGAACATAAACTAGGGAGAGAAAAGTAGAGACAGGGAGAGGTGCAAAGGTAGCTAACCACCGGGCTTGGTGGAGGAGAATGCCATGGTGACGGTGATCAGTGACGGCGAGTCCTGACGATCTAGTCCAGTGACATGACGCATCCAGTAATGGCACTTCATGCCGCTAACAGCGTTCCCTCAATCAGTAGGGTTAGAACAATAGTGGGGTGTGGCGGCGGCGATGAACCTCTTGTTCTTAGAGCGCCCCGACCCCACCTTCCTATATAAGAGTATGCGATAGGGCCCACCAATCATGCATTGGTTTGGCCTTACCGATTAGGACAACACCAAAGGGTCTGACAGGAGAGATCAATTCTAACATTCTCTCTTGATCTCATCTTACCACTTAAACTTTAGACTTAAACTTAACATACTTATCTCTTTTCCCATCCATCACAGATTAGCGCATAGGCGTACTCCATCATAACGGTTAGTACCATTAGATTAAACAACTACAATACGTACACCTCTCTATTTTGAAACAGATTCTCAACTAGGCTCTTATTGTCTAGAAATCATAGGCTTTCCTATAAATTCATGTCGATTGTGTGTTCTGAACACACTGGGCGGTAAGCTTTTTGGTATAAGCAGGTCCACAAGTACTTGCTCAATACTTTCAATATTATTTCGGACTTCCTACTTCTCAACGTATAACTTAATGTCAGTGTGTTAGAAATGTTGTTTGTTAGATCGATTTGAGCTTGTGGTAGTACGTTCGAACAAAGTGCTAAGCCGTTTGGAACCTTTGTAAGCTGGTAACCCCAGGAGCTACCGTTTGATTATTGCTTTCAATTATAAGCAGTGCGCGTGAGTCTTTGGTCTAAAAGATCCTTCTTTTTTTTTTCTGAATAAACATGGTTGGGCATAACTTATAGTAACACAGTCTATTGCTTGGAAGTGGATCAAAATATCACGTTTTGGAAGTAAAATAGATGAAGTTAAAATCATGATTAACTTGCAAATTGATTAATTTTATTGCAGCCGGCACGGCCGGAGCCATGGGCCATTGGACAATGAAAAATTGAACAAATTAAAACTCGTTGTTTCATATGGATGGCACTGATCGAGTGAGAGCGCCTTTGCTTTCATTGCTAGCTTGACACATGACGAGCTGAGGAGGTGTGTAGCCGCTGGCGATAGACAATGAGTGACTGCAAGTGTCAATTTTTTTTTCGCGACCGTGCAATCGCATGTTTTTCATTAAGAGGGAGACAGAATAGAGATACAAAGCTTAGGCTGGCTCTGGTAACAAGCGTTACCGCAACCAGTGAACACTCACACACGCAGTCCCGAAATTATAAGAGAGCGATTACATTGGACACCCCTGTTGCGACACTAGCACACAAACTCAGAGCCTGACCCCCATCGAGCTAAAGCTCCTGAAGCCGGCGGCCTCCCACTGACTTGCCTCCTCAGCGACCTTTGACAAGAACTCCGTCACCGAGCAACCTTGTCTTCCAAACGTCCTTGCGTTGCGTTCTTTCCACAGAGACCAGCCCATCAGAAAGAAGACAGAGTCGAAGCTTTTCCTGGCCAACCTACCAACGAGCTTCCTAGCGTGCAACCACCACTCGAAGAGGTTACCTTCCTGGATGGTGATGATATGGTCCAATCGCAAGGCCGACAGAACAGGCATCCAAACCTGACGACTGAAAACACAGCCTAGAACGATATGGTTCAATGTTTCTGAGCATTGGCAGCAGAAAACACAGGCGTCGGAAGACTGCAATCCATGCCGATGATGACGTTCCACAGTCCAGCACCTGCCGTGTAAAGCCAACCAGAAGAAGTGCCTAACTTTCGGAGGCGCGGACGTCTTCCAGATCTGCTTGGCACCCAGCGGGCTTGTCGACCCCAGGAACATGGCGGCATAAGCTGAGGCCGAGGAGTAATTCCCGTCAATGGAGAGCTTCCAACGCACAGAGTCCGGAACTGACGGGGTTAACTGGGTCGAGCTAGCGATGTCCCAGACTTTGAAATAGTCCAGCAGCACCGGTACAGTCAGGGAACCAGCAATGTCCCTGACCCACGCATGCTGGGACAAGGCTTGGGCCACCGTTCTCTTCCTCCCCGATCGACTGATCACGGCGAAGAGTGACGGTGCTTGAGAAGAGAGGCTGGCGCCCCTACACCACCTGTCCAGCCAGAAGAGTGTCCGAGAAGCATGATTCCAAACAGGTTAGGTCCAAGGTTGGCATCCCAAGCAGTTGCAGGTTTAGGCGACAGGAACGTACAAAATCCGAACCCAGGACTGAGTTGTAGAAGTTGTAAACTGCATCTGCCATGAGGTCATCCTGCATGACTTCCGAACCCTCCACCTGATCACACCCTTGCGTTGCCGGTGACAAGCCTGTAGATGAAAGCAGGCAGCCAGCGACGAAAGAGTGACAACGCGCTGCTGACGAAGACCGGAGGTCCCGTCTCCAGCCCAACAAAATACCACCCGAAGCACCCGACGAAGGAAGCGCAACATAATCAAACGCCAGGCCTAGAATTTCATTAGCAAAGCGAGTACAAACTTGGGGGAGTTTAGTCTCCTGCAAACAAACGACAGCAGCGCACTCCTGCTCGACTAAGACACGCACGGCATCACGACGTGCGCGGGCATTGAGGCCGCGCACGTTCCAACATAAAATGTTTCGCGACATAAAACAAAGCGACACACCCGGCAAGAGGCATTACAGCACCGTATCGACGTCCTCCTCCATCAAAGGGTCATCCAGAAACAGCACCCTGAGCGCTTCATGCTTTGAGGGCGACAACGGCCCGTCAAACTCTTCGGCCAGCTTAGAGCACACAGGGAGGTCGCGATCCGCCAGTCCCATCTTGATGAGCAACACCTTCTTTTTGCCTGAAGCGTAGGATCAGCGTCTCGAAGAGCTTCTCCTAGGAGTTGGACCTCCTCAAAACCGGCTTGTGTTGCAGAAGCGGGGCGACTCAAGCCAAGTCCCGGACCCGGATATCAAGCCCAAGCAAACACTGATGATCAACAGCACATGGGGCGACCACAATAGAGCCCGGCCCAGGAGAGCAACCAGGCCCACCCAACCGTAACACGCAAACCGGGCCTCCCTCCAGCAGATCGAAATCTGCCAAGAGAGCCTGCCCCACAAAACCTTATTATATAGTATTATATGATACAATCCTGAAAAGTACGTATCGATCTATGAAGAAGAAGAATACGTGGTGGACCAAATGCCTAACAATCTTTGCAACATACTGCATCTATCATCTAATAAGTGACTTAAGTCCAAGCAGGTGATCTGAAATATCTGATGCCCAATTTTGAAGCGCGAGCGTGGTGCACGGTGCGAAGGTCGTCTTCGCTGGCTTCGAATTCATGGACCCACCCGCCGTCACCTTGCACGAGACCCACGCCGGCCTGCGAGAGCCGTCGTCACCCCTGAACAGCTTCACGTCGACCTCGAGCTCCACCGCGGGCAGCAAGCTGCCGCCACCGCCGTCGGCCCACGCCACGAGCGGCACGTCGCGCGCCTCCCCGGCGCCCACGCAGAAGGCCATCGTGCGGCCCCACGCGACGGTGTGGCCCGCGTACCGCACCGCCGCCTCGCCGTTGCTGTAGCACCTGCGCGTCGGCCGCCGGTTCGCGGCGTGCAGGGTCATGTTGAAGACGGTGGGCGCCGCCGTCGGGGCTCGTGGCGGTGGTGCCCACGATCTGTAGAGAGAATTTGGGGGGCAGGGTGCAGAGGATGACGATCCAAATCGGCGTGGTGAGCCACAGGACGAACAGGGTGAGCTTCACTGCCTCGGTTAAGTCTTCCTTGAGAGAATACTGCAGCCGGCGTCGAGCCTTCGTCATCGCAGACGACCTAAATTAAAATCGGGTGATTGGCGTGTTTTATCTGCCGCTTACGCTTGTATGTATGCAAAAAATATGCACACGGAAATCGAGTTTAATTTTCTGGACACCCTGATCTGATCTTATAGAAGCTGCCGTGTAGATGCCAAGTCGAAATCGAATTGATCCGATCCGTAGCCCAGCTGAAGCCGTTTCCGACGTTACGTACGTTATTGTGATCCGAATCATGCATTGCTGTGGTCAAAAACCTGCCTGTTTATTTTAGTCTGAACTCTGAACTTTTTATAAATATAAATGAAACATGCCCTTTTCTCCTACGTATCCATACATGGCCACTAGCCCAACATTGAGTCTTTTTACCAGTTGTGTAGAGAAATGTAGAGAAGGCATTACAGTTCTACCTGCTAATTAATACGCATGTTGTCTTTCCCCCCGAAAATAAAAAACAGAGTCAACTAAATAGAGAGACTTAAAAACAAATTCCATGTAACCAATGCAGCCCAGCAGCCTGACACCATACGTCCATACCTCCCATTACAAACACAAGTTCGGAAGTCACATAGTATTGCAATACATATATAGCTTATTCACCATCATCAGCCATCTGCCCTTCAGTCATAGCCAATGTCTTGGCCACTGGACGGGAAATCCACTGGACGGTCTCCCACGCACGCAAGAGACCAATTGCATAACAAGTGACCTGCATGCAGCCGTTCTCAATCACAAAAATTCGAGGCATAGATAGTTTAGTTTGTTTCTTTCCTTTACACTAAAAAAAACATAGACTTTTTCATTCATAGATTATGCAGGAACGGCTCTTTTTAGCATCATTACTTGCCACATATGCAGTTTTCATTAGAGGGACGACCTCATGTACTGTACTCACAAGCTTATCTATTATGCATTCGTACTACTACTAGTGCAGAATAGAATAAAATAGTTAAGGTACTATATCTTAAGGTTCAAATTTCTTCTTTTTTTTTTACTACTTTATTTAAAGTCTACTATTGACAATACTTATTAGATAATAATTACCTTATACTCTAGTGAGAAGCACAGCTGTGGGTTAATTAGCCACAAGCCCCCACCAATTGCCCCAATAAACGACAGCCCTCCAAGAAGTATCCTTACATCACAACCACATAGCTTATCTCTAAAATTCTCACGATAATTCTACAAAACAAGATAAGTTAGTGCATTATTACATAATTAGCACATAAAGAAATAAATTGTAAATATTTGTAGCAAAGCAAGATATGTTGAAAACCATCAGACTCTTATCTAGTTTTAAATAACTGAAGTTTGGAGTATTTTTTATTTTCCAAATAAATGATAAATATTTTGTGTGATATAGCTAAATAAGAAGGCAAGACATGAGTATACTAATCATAAGAATCCAAAACTATAGAATATCATTGATATGTACATGTTTTCAAAACTATATAATCTCAAGCTATGAAAAAAGATGCAAAGGTAACAAAAATATTTTGTGATAAATTAAAGTAAGAAGCTTTAGAATAAATAAAAATATTAATACATACCGTGGAGGCCACGCGAAATGAGTGCCCTATTGAGACCAGCACACAGCCCCACCAACCAAGCACGCGAACAGAAGTAGTCAACCACACTAGATAATCACCAATCCATAGTGACACTGGTCCTGCAATCATGATAAGTAACCTCCAATCCTACAAAATGAATTAAAGTGTAAAATAATTAATCATATATCAAAATTAAAACATGTACAAAAATCAATTTATTACCTTTTGTGACGGAACCGCCTTAATCATAGGACCCACGTGCCTCGTCATCGTCATCGTCCCTAAGGACCTTTGACTAGTCTGTACGAGTTCCCTTTTGACTTAGGTGCCTATCGGGTCTCCTAGAAAACCCTAATTTCCCCGAGGATCTTATTGTAAAGACCTTACCAGTATTACAACAGTTTACACAAACGTGATAAATTAGAGTAAAGAGTGCGGAAGAGTTACATTAATATAGATTTACAAATCTAGCTTACATTATCCTAAACCAGAGTTTCATAGTGGAGTAGCGATATACAACTAAACACCCTGCATAAGGGTCTCATTATATACACATCTTCATCCCTGCACGATCCGCTGACCGGCACGGTCCCACGCAGAACTGCACACTCAGTTTACCTGCAACAGGGGTCAACAAACCCTGAGTACATGGGGTACTCCGCAAGACTTACCCGACTAAAGGTGTAAAATTAGACTCAGGAATGCAGGCTGAGGGGAGTCAAAGTAAGGCTTGAGTAAGAGTCAAAGTAATTTGCAGAAAAGCATTTCTATCCTATTTCATTATTTGATCTCAATATTATTTTATTCATATACATAATTCCAATATCAATTCTCGTATATCATGTACTTTCAAAATCATATTCATTCTCAAAAACACCTAGTTACGAACCACTCTTCGCTGTAGGGGTGAGGATCATGTCTCCATTAACCGAGGAGCAACGTCGATTCGAATCCAGAAGTACCCAGCTGGGGATCCCTATCCACACTGCATATGTAGCACCTAAGCTTGCATATGCCAACCCCGCCTTCCACGGCTTTTCATACCCCGGAACCGGTCCTGCGCCACCCGAGAGCACAGTACCCCTCTAGTCTCCAGGCACGACGGCCGCGAGGGTACACGCTACTCTCGCCATCTCTCCAATCCCAGTGCGTGGTTGTCGGTTCCAGCAGTAGAGCCACCGGATTCAGAGGCTTTCCGTAATATGTGGCTAGTTGCAAAGTCATGATCATAGCAGGCCGACAACGAATGGTCTCTAATATTTTTCCGTTAGAAACCATGCATTGGGACTCTAACCCAAGTACACTGGTAGCTACCCGGTTTTCACATCCCTTTCCCGATGGCGACGAAAGTTGGGACTCTAACCCAAACAGTTGGCCATCCAAACGGGAAAACCCATCCACGTTGATGATAATGGACTGGCCAAGTACACCATCACCAAACGAGGACAATACCAATCACATAAAATGATTCATTTGTTTCATATCATCACAGTTTTCAAAATAGCATTTTTGCAACTCTATCATTAAGCATGACTAAGCATTTTTAATACTTTAAATAAATCAGGGTCTTAAGTATAATATGTGGTCAAGGAAAGGTAATGCATCAATGGGTTATCACTCAACTCCTATTAACCTAATGCAGTAGATTAACTCGAGTGATAAATATTTTCAAATAACAAGGAGGGGCAAATGCACCGGGGCTTGCCTGTGTTGCAGGTCTGTCAATTCTGTCAGATAGCCAGAGGAAACCCACTTGACTCCTCCTGACGATTAAGCCTTTCGTCGGGAATCAATCAAGCAATCCTTCCAAAAACCCGATCACTACACGTAATAATAATACGATGCTTAACATGATGAAATATATGCCATGATGCAAGAGATGCACTACATTGTGAATTAATAAATAATAGTAAACTTAATTAGTAAGTTGAGTACAACTTTCCTTTACGCAAAAGCTGCAAGCCAACAAAACCAATCTTCCGATCGTTACTTAAGATTTCTTTTTATCAGATGTAGAAATCCACATTAATCAAGTTATTCTACTATTAAACAAATTAATAAATAACTCGAACAATTACTAAGGATACTAAAGATCATTTTAAGTTAATGACCTAGGATCAATAATCAATCTGAAAGTCACACAAAACCTAAGCCATTAGTGTTTTCTATCCATTTTAACAACTATTTAATAGAGCATTAAATAATAACCAAGTAACTACTTACATGAAATAGCATTTAAATTTTGTACTTAACAAGCTTAGCATAAGCTAAAACAGGTTAGCAAGATACTAGGGGCCAGCACATGACAATAACCCAAAGTTAACACACCAACCCTAAAATTGATTAACGTTTTCAATTTATTTTATTAATCGATAAATAGAGTATTAAATAGTAATTAAGTAAACTATTTTCATTTGAGCCCAAAATTTTTTTATAGCTATATCTCAACCTAAAATAGTACCAAAATAATTTTCATGATTTTTGGATCATTATTCTAGCCTACAAAAATCATATAAGTCCCATTTATTAATTAAAAGGGGCATTTTTTAGTTCCTAAAGAATTTATAGAAAATCACTATTTAATATTTTTTTAAAATACTACATATTACAGAGAATACCCACAATTATTTTTAGGATTTTTGGTGCAGCAAAATAATTCCTACAAAAATCACAAACACTAGCACCATTCATTTATCAGGAAATAGGAAAACCTTTAAAGCCACCCGAGCCAGCAGTACTGGGCCGACCCAGCCAGGCCCAGCAGAGCCCAGCTCGGGCTCTCTTCTTCTTCCCCCTACCACGACGAACAGAGCAGGGCCGGTTCGGCTCGGCCGGCCTTAGCACTCCACGCCGGCGATCTCTGGTGAGGGCAAGAGCGTCACCGGATACCCCAAGACCCCGCGAACCCGACTACACGCTTGGTTGGGCGGTGAGATGGTCGGAGCAAGACCCGCGGCGGCCATGATGGCTCGACCGACGAGCAGCTCGTCGGCGCGAGGCGTTCTGGCAACACCACGGTAGTGTTTGGGATAAGGACTCGGGCAAGACCAGTGGCTCACCTTATGTCTTACGCGCACGCTGGTTGAGGATGCAAACGACTGGAGCCGACTCGTTATCGGTGACCAAGACGGCGGCGGCGTCCTCCGGCGTCGAGGCGGTGTTCCGGCTGAATCGAAGCAGTAATGATGACAACACCGAGCGCATGAGCAATGCAGGTCCATATCTAACTCGAAACGAACCAAAAAGGAGGGGGTAACCTTGTAGGAAGACGCTGGCCTCGCGAAGCCGATCTACGGCGGTGCCTCTGCCTCCGGCGAGGAAGAAAAACGGTAGCAAGGGTGCTCCGGCGGTCAACATACGACGATAGCGAGTCGATTCGAGGCTCTAAGATATGCTGGGGCCATGGCTCAAAGTAATTGGAGGGGAAAGGACGGGAGCCGCGCAAATTTGATCGGCGACCGCGAGCTCGACCGCGGCGGCCATGGATGGCAGGAGGAGGAACATGGCGGTGACAGGGGCTTATATAGGGCAACGAATGTATTCGCTACGTGGCCGGACCCCCACGGACCCGGCGTCACCGGCGACACGCGGCCGGCCGGCCCCGGACACCGCCGGCACGCGGCGCGGCACGCGTGTGCCAGCGCGGGCAGAGCAGGTACTGAACCCCTGCGAGTTACTGTAGCAGCGTAAGCCTTCCCTTTTTGGTTTTTGCAAAATTACTTTTTGTTTTGTGTAAAAACCTAAAAAATTTCCCAAATACAAGTTATAGAAAATCTTGTGCTGCACAACTTTAGTTTTGGAACCATGTTCAAATTTTGAGTGGATTTTGAATGATTCAAAAGAGGCTAAATGTGGGTTTTAAAATTTAATTCGAATTCATTCAATTTCTCAAGATTCTTCTGTATAAGTTGAAAATATACAAAAATAAAAGTTGTTCTTCTTGGAAAACCCTACAACCTTTATTAAGGGAGTTTTGTTAAATTCTAAATAATTTTTGAAAGACCATTTCAAATTTGAATTCATAAACACCAATTTGAGTTTTATTTAAAATTTTATCCAATAACTTGAAAATACCCAAATATAAAAGTTGTTCAACTTAAAAAGCCTTACAACTTTCATTAAAGTAGTTTGCCCTATATCTCGATAGTTTTCGAAATGGCATTTTAAATTTAATTAAACAATCACTAATTGGGTTTTAATTTAAATTTCCACAGGTAAACTTTAAAATCTCCAAACATGAAAGTTGTTCTATTCTAAAAAGGATAGAACTTTTATTAAAATACCATCATCAGATTCCTAATAGTTTTTGAATTTGTATTTCAAGTTTAAACTTTAAAACCCAGATTAAGGTTTTATTTAAATTTTTTTTAATAACTTCAAAATTGTCCAAAATAGAAGTTGCTTAACTTTTAAAGATTTATAATTTTTGTTTAGGACCCAACACTTGATTCTATTAGTTTTTATTTAGGGTTTTGGGTCCGATTATGGTTTTTAAATGATTCCTTTTAAATTTTCTTTTTGGATTTAAAGGCATACACAAACAAATATTTAGATCATAAAGTAACTCAAAGGTTCCTAAGCACATTCACATGTGAAAATGAAAAAGTTGCCCTAGTGATGCACAATAACAATGATTTTATACTGGATGAATTACATGAAATCATGATGACATGGCAGGTTTTAATTAACCGTAACACCAGGGGTGTTACACCTTTTTACCAGCGGTCGCCACAGTAGCCCAAATAATAAGGATAAAATAGATCACTGATAGAAATAGGCTGACCCCATATATAGAATAAGTCGAGTCTGCCGATGAACAATCTGAAAAGTACAAGACCCATACAGAAGAACCCCTGGTAAGAAAACACAAATGCCACCAGAACAATGTGTCATCTTCACTACGACTCTTTCTCTTCAGGTTCCATACACGTATAATGCTGAAAATAATAGACGTTAGTGTAATTTTGTATTATTTTCTCTAACAGTATATAGAGATAAAGTCATTAATCTTACGCTGGTATCGCGAGAATCAAATATATGATCGATGAAGTGATAATAACTGGTCTCGCTCCAAGCGTAGTTGGGTTGCAAGCAACCATATGAACATCACTGCAACAATTATTGTGAGGTCACTAAGTTTAAAGATCTATTAAGTTTAAAAGTTATCAAAACATACCACGGATCCTTCATAACTGATGTTGTGGTAACTGTCGATGGGGCCATATCTGGTTCTACCACTAACAGAAATGTCAACACAAAGGGAACCATCGAAACCATCATATCGCTGAAAAGAAATATTACAACAGGATGTAGTAAGATACAAGTTACAAATTTGACCGAGAGGACTTAACACCCGATTGCTAGATTGGTCTAAAACACTAAATTCGAATATTTTAAAAGAATTTGTCAGTCGATTGCTGGATTGGTCTAAAACACTAGATCACAAGCATATAGTACACAAATTCTAGCAAATCTAAGACTGTATGCAACCAAGATCTATCAATGCAAACAAATAGAAGAAATAAAACATAACAAATTATCAGATGATTTTTAATGGAAGCCAAATTAATTAGAAAATTGCAAAGGAAACAAAATAAAACATACGTACAAACTAAAAAGACACCTGTGAAAGTTAACAGATAACCGTTCATGTAATGCACATGACCAATTCTCAATAATTAACACACAATTTACACCAATTGAACACATAACTTACACAAACATGAACAGTAAAAAAGATGTAATCTTAGAAATGGACTTTCACATGCGTCTTATGGTTTGGCAGACCTCTATAAAGTGTTTCCACGTGCTATTGGTAAACCATTCGTGAAAAAAATGATGTCTACAGAATGTTTCCTTAGTGAATCGTGCATGCTGACCCTGCAGAACTAGTTTGGACCTGCTGCCTTTAATGCCAAACGGCAGCAAGCATAGATTTAAATCAAATTTAAAAATGTCAAATTAGTGCACTAGCTGGTGAGGCCTGTTTGTCATAGAAATAAAAAATAAAGTAAGAAGGCCACAAACAGATTCCACCCAGAAGGACTATAGTGTGGTTATCTTTCCTAAAAGGGCTTTTAGCTACAGCGTACAGGTAACTCCCCAACAGTACTGACAGTAACTAGCATAACATGTTATATTCAATAACTGCAAGAATATACCATTACTGGATGTCTCAACTAGGATACAAGCGAAACAGCACAACTCATTTCACGCTCACCAACACACCCTAAGCGAGCATATTGTGTATATATCCCAGTCGCCATGTTTCTTATGGTTTCTTCAAGGCAACTTATATTGGCACGAGTCACCAATTGAACAGTATCTTAGCATATAATCACTAATTGCACAATGACCCAAAAGCAATCACCAAATGTATCATGCATGGCCAGCCAAAGCTAATCGGGCGGCCGTAAAATCTTGCGTTGGCAAGCTCTAAAACACTCGAGAGCCACTGGGTGTAGCGCTCGGCATCATGATGCCGGGCGAGCCTGGCAACCTCAGCGGCGTGGTGTGCCGGTGAACGTGCGTGCCGGAGCAGCGAGTGGCAATGACGACAGGCCTTGGCCTTCCCTTCATGAAGTCAGGTGAGGGCACGGCCGCGTTGGCATGCCTGTGTGAGGCAGTGCTGTACTTCTGTGGCGTTCGTGCTCCGTGCCTCCGTCGCAGCGTGAGCGAGCGGTGCTCCAAGGGCGTCGCAGCGTGGCCGCAGTGGTCAGCTAGCTAGGTGTGTGCGCGGCGCTACGCCACGAGGCTGTGTTCCATATATGGCAGGAAAAACAAGGAGGGCAGGACGCTGGCCAGGCGCTCGGTGAAAGGCCCGAAAGGGCTTGGCTTGCGAGACGAGAGCTGCGATCCCCACGGTTGCGCGTGTGGTGGCGGTGCCCAAGCCCAAGTGCGTGGTGGGTGGCGGTCCCCGGCGGCGGTGATGGCCCATGCTCATGCCCATGGTGGCCGTGCCGTGCGTGCAAAAGCCAGGCCGGGTGTAGGCATCATCGGCGACGGATGAGGGGCGCATGCAGATGGATTCTTTGTGTACTGTGTGTGGCGTGTGCAGACGCCGGCGGTGATGCGGCACTGAGACTTCACAGAGGAGAATGGGTAGCGGAAAAGGTCGAGTCTTGCCGCTTGCGACGGCAGAGAGAAGCCGATCGAGGAGTGGTGTGGCAACTGTCAATCGAGTACGCACAATTAGGTGGGGGCTTTGGAAGCTCACCGGGGGGCTGAGGCGCTGGGCTGTCACGTGGTCGCGCGAGGCCGAGCTAGGTTGACGACGACGGAGCCGAGGGATGCTTGCATGGCGCGTGCAGAGCTCGCGGTTCTTCAGCTAGGCATGGCGTCAGGGCTGCGACGCAGAGGAAGAAAGGGACACGATCGAGCAACCCTGCGATGAACAGATCACAGCACAAGGTCGATTGATCGAGCTCAGGCAAGATACGGCGACGGACGGAGGAAGGAAAAATGTGGAGGCTTTGAGGTTGATTTGCTCACCGGCCGGCAGCAACCACGTGATGGTGTCCAGGTCTCACGAACGGAGCTGGCGGCGAGGTGGCTCAACGACGCGGTCGCGGCCGCGGTCGTGGTGCTGCCGCTGTGCCGAGGCGCGCGACACCGCGCGGCCCGACGTCGCTTCGCTGGTGCTGGGTCGGGGTCGGGTCGCCGTGGTCGCGCGGCTCGGCGACGCGTTCGTAAGAAGACGTCCACAGGCTCGTGCTCGTGGTAGGAGACGTCCGGGCTGTGGGCTTGACGGCGAGACCGCGGCTGCGACGCGCCGGCCCAATCAGGAATGGGGCTGAGTGGAGGAGACAGGGCGGTGCTGTGGCGGCGGCAGCTGGGAGAGGGAGTTGGTGAGGGAGGCGGCCGGCTCGGGGGGTGACTGGGTGAGGGTGAGGACGACGCGCTCGGCTTTATAGCCCGGCAGCTAGGGTTCGCGCAGGTGAGCTACGGAGGGCGGCGATTGTCGGGGCGCGTGCCCACGGACACGCGGCCGCCATCCGTGGTGCTGCGTCGGGAAGTTTCGAGAAGAGAGCAGGTCGGTCCGAGCGTGGTAAGCGCCGTCGTGGGGCCAGCAGTTTCCGACGGAAACGGAGAGTAGAGTGGCAGTGGGCAGTACGCCGTACGGAGGATGAAGATGAGACGGTGAGGTGACGGAAAAGGAGACGAGAGGAAACGGAGGCTTTGGTGTCTGCGTGCGATTGCCGCACGGGATCGATATTACAGTATGCGTCAGGGAGACGTCCGTCCCGCAGCCAATGACGGGCTGGGCCAGCTGGTGCATGCGTGTGCCGTCGTTGTGCATGCGCTAGCTGCGACCGCGGTTGGGTATTTATTTAATTTGGTACGTACACATATACAACAAGGCACAAACGGTGAAACATGCATGGTGGTGTACACACGGAGAGCTGCGAGACAAGGTACGTAGCTGCTGCTTGTATACGTGCTTGCATGGTCCTGTTTTGTAGAACAGCAGACACAACCGCTAACGACTGCGCGCGCCTAATAATTAGTTACGTGATGCACGATCGAATAATCCTCGAAAATGGGCACATGAGCATGCGCGGTCAATTAAGCCACCTGCTGGCTTTGCCCAAAGCTAGCTAACAAGCAAGAACCAACTCACACACTCGAATGCATAAGTTTTATTAGGTACTTTTGTTGTGTGGAGAGAAAAAGGGAGCGGATTTATATATATATATGGGTCTCAAAGACTATCATAGTTGTTTAATTTGAATTCGAGCGAGTGGTACCTCCAATTCCTCCTCATTCTATTTATCTTTCAAAAAAGAAATTACTTTTAATCCATTTTAAAATTTGAGCTGGCCATGTTGTGCTAAACAAGTTTTTATTTAATCTTATACAATTTGATGGAAAAGGAAGGGGAGAGAAAGAGGATGCTTTGCGAAAACCCTTGGACATGCTACACACATCAAACAAATATTCTTTTTTTTTAAAAAAACAAAAATTTTATATTACTCCCTCCGTTTCAATTTATAAGTCGTTTGACTTTTTTGACATTAAGTTTGACCACTCGTCTTATTCAAAAATTTGTGCAAAATATGATATTTTTTGTTATGACCTGCTTTATTAACAAAAGTTTTTCAAGAATATATTAAATTTAACTCTTTTTATGTAAATTTTTTTGAATAAGACGAGTGGTCAAACTTAGACTTGAAAAGGTCAAACGACCTATAATTTGGAACGGATTAAGTACATAATTTCACGGGATATTACCTAACACGGGCGAAACGAAACTACTACCATATGGCGGTTTCGTGGTGGCCGTCCACAAGCGCAGGGTCAGTAGCATTACTGCCAGGTGGTACTAGTCCGGCACAGCACAGCGGCCAGCGAGGTGCATGGAGAGAACCCCGGCGCGTCCCTGCCTGCTTGCGTCGAAAGCGTAGGTGAAAACCATCATCAGCGCAAAGATCGACGTACGGCAGGATACACATGGCATTCGCCACCTGGCTGCGAGCATGCTCTTTTCCCAGCAGCCCCGGCGGCCTCTCGCCATGCTGCTGCGCTGCTTCTGATCACGCCTTCATCTCCAAACGACATGCATGACAGATTGGCGCCGAGGTTCAATGTCTCGGCGCCAATATTGCAGTGAGAGGCAACTTGGATCTGACGTGGCGGGATCTTAGCACCGAGCTCGGCGTCAGCTGTATTGGTGCCGACCTCGGCGCCACGAGTACTGGCGCCGACCTTGGCGCCATAGATCTCGGCGCCGAGCTTTGAAATAAAAAACCTACTACACTTTCCTGGCCGACGCTGGTTCATTTCTTCTCGGTCCCTTTCGGATTTTCTCCTCTTCCCAAATCACCAAACCTCCACAATCCGTCACCTTGGCATTCTCCTCCACTAAGCCCCCTGGTTAGCTACCTTTACACCTCTTCCTATTTCTAGTTTTCTCTCCCAAGTTTATGTTCTAGGAAGATCTCTGTTGTTCAACTCAAATAGAAAGGTTTCCACCCACCTGATCGACACCTAGGCGATCCATAGGTTGTATCATGACAGACATACGTTAGGATTTCAGTTTTAGTTTTCGAATTTTTTGGCCACCCATGAAACTACTAAAATTCATAAAAATGTCAGCATTTTAGAGACTCAAGAAATAAATTTTTTATAAAAAAAATTATATCTAAATGCAACAAATATGTCATGTAATGATTCAGGGGTATTAGGCATTTAGGCACGGCTCCTCCTGGGGAGTTATAACCGTTTTCGACTGGGCTACGGAATCGATTCCGCCTTGGAGCGTGGCTGCCTGCCGTCGGTCTAATATATACGTATACTCCAGTTTGGGAGATCGTATCCAGCGAAAAAAAATCTATCTCTGCAGCAACAACAACGAAAAAGATACTAGTGAACCGCCTGCGCCACCTGTGTGCTACCCTAAAAAATGCCTAGCTCCCTCACCCTCAATAATGGAGACGGTGGCGACGCCGCCGCGTTGACCAAAAGCAGGAGTAGCAGCTTGTTCATCACCGATCTGTGCCACCTCGCCTTGATTATTTTCGTAATCATACTCCCTTGGTACTACGCCTTGTACGACCTGCCCCAAGAGTTCTCCGTCCAGCTCCATCTCGAGCCGACGACGACTGACCACCACCAGCAGCAGGCCGGCCTCATCATCGCCGTCAACACGTCGTCATCGTCATCCCGGCCGGCCGCCGCCCCCTCAACCGCCGGCGATTTCCACGTGACGCTGCACGCCAGCAACCGACGCGCCACGGAGCGTTGCTACCAACACGGAGACGCCTCGGTGACGTACGGCGGATTCACGGTCGCGTCAGGCCCCGTGCCGGGGAAGGCGCGTCGGGAGGTGCCCATCGTGATGGCCGGTTTGCCGGAGCACCTCCGTGACCGCGCCGCCGACGAAGTCGGCAAGGTCATCGGGGCCCTGGAGGTCGAGGTGCAGATCGTGCTGGTCAAGCACGGCGCGGCCTCGTCGGGTCGTCGGATGTGGTGCACGGCGAGGTTGGGCAGCAGAGCGCAGCCGCCGGAGGTTGCCATGTGCACCGTGTTTGCTCCTCAGAATTGGTTTGACTTCGGTGCATAATTAGTTAGACTAGACTAGCAGCTACTTCCTCTGTCCCTTTAAAACTGTCGCTAGAAAACCGTATTTCCCTCACAAACACGTTTCTCGGACGTCACTTTTTAAGGGACGGAGGAAGTAGCTAGTGTGTATGTACGATATATGGTATAAAGGATAGATAGGTCGATGCAGGCATGACGTGCTTTAATTTCTATTATATTTTATACGAAACTAGCTTTAATTCTATTATTATTAGTTTTGTTCAATTGTTGCTAATATTGTATCCTTATTTACAAGTGTACGATAGATAATATCGATGCATTTGATTGCATACTCCTCTGCTCTATCTTTTTTGTTTTTTTGTTTCTGAGACGAATATATATATATGTAGTTGCACCTCCGATCCCAAGAGTTGTAAATATTACAATCATGTACTATTGTTGGTGAATATGGAGTTGCTGTGACTTTTTTCTCTCTGTTTTGTCTTTTTTAATCAAGAGAATATACAATAAACTTAACAAAAAAAATACATTGATGATTTTCAGAATAAGAACAATATTAAGATCTCACATTATTCCATCGTTCAAAATAAAACAACGACATCCACCTAAAAAGTCATTGCAAGAAAATCGATCTGTTATTAGTACATTTAGTTATAGATGTGGCAACATCCAAAAATGCATATAGATATACATATGTATCTTCATGTCGATGAAGACATATAAAATCCACGAATTTTTTCAACGCAACATCCAGAAAAAGGTCATGGCAGAAAAATCAACCTGATGTTGAAAATTCTAATTAAAGCTACATTAGAAATCATCTGCTTCATCGTCATCACAGGAATACTCATGCAACATATCTCTAGGAGGTAGGAGCAACATCGCCGTGACGAATGGCTCCGTGTGTTTTGGACTTCAGCTACCTTGGATATGATGTCTTCGGTTCTGTCCAGCCTTTGCAATTGCCACCTCTTCTTTTACCATGTTCATACAGATTTTCCGTTTCTGCCAATTCAGCCTCTTCATCGAATAGTTTTCCCTGTGCTCATCTTGCGACTGTAGATTATTTTGACCGTCTTGGGCAGGACAACCTGAAGGTCGCTCAAAGTTGTTAACTACGGTTGGATGTTGTCTTATGAAGGTAAGCTCTTTGGTAGGGCTTGGTCAATGTTCTGAGTGTTTTGGGTGTAGTTTTAATTGCATTGTGCATCACTCAGTGTTGTCCTTGGTTCTGTTTTTCTTGTCTTCTTTAATGTTTTTACTTCATCCGTTCTAATTTATAAGGCGTATACTTTTTTGCCTCTAAATTTGACCACTCATTTTATTTAAAAATTTGTGTCAGATGTCACTTTTTTTATTATGGCTTGCTTTATTAACAAAGCTAGGTTCTTCAAGAATGATTCACTAGTACACAGGAGCTCTACAGTGGTGCCATGTATTTTTTTTACCGGCGGTTTCGCTTGACGTCCGCCACTAGAAATCAGCGCCATTTTTACAGGCGGGTCACTTAAAGAACCGCCACTAGAAATCGATTTTTATTGGCGGTTCCTTAAGTGACCCGCCAGTAAAAATAGCCTATTTTTACTTACGGGTCACTTAAGGAACCGCCACTAAAAATCGATTTCTAGTGACGGTTCCTTAAGTGACCCGCCTCTAGAAATAATCTGAATTTTAATTTTTTGAGTTTTTTAAATGACCTCGTATGAAAAAACTGTCTACATGAAAGTTGTAGATCTAGAAAAGTTATAAAACTTTGTAGTTGAAAATATTTTCATTTGAAATCATCTTGTTGCCGTAAAATATGGTCAAAGTTTGAAATTTGAAATTTGAATTTTTGAGAAAATGCCTCGGATGGAAAAACTATCTACATAAAAGTTGTAGATCTCGAAAAGTTATGAAACTTTGTAGTTGACAACGTTTTCATTTAACTTCGTTTAGGGCCTTAAACAGTTAATTTTCTATCGGGTGCGTAACAATATGTGGCAAATCTAATACAATTAGGACACATATGAGTGTTGGGTGGAGTGGTTAGAGTAGGTCACGCGCGAGGGAGAGGTCGCGGGTTCGAACCCCTGCGGCCGCGTAGCGCGCATATTTTGCGCGAAAAATGCTGCGACTTGCGACTCGCTGGCCGGGGGTCCTTTCTCAGATTTAATTTTTTTTGTTTTGCTATTTTTAAAACACGATTTTTAGAAAATTATTTTTACTGGTGGTTTTTAAGTGAACCGCCAGTAAAAATTGCTGATTTTTACTGGCCCCCTAGCACTGACGGTTCACAAAAACGCCAGTACAAATACGTTTACAACCGCCGGTGCTGAGCTCCAGTGCACTAGTGATTTAAATTTAATTCTTTTTGTGTAATTTTTTTAATAAAATAAGTGGTCAAACTTAATGTTGAAAAAGTCAAACAACTTTTAAATTGTAACGGAGGCAGTATGTCCGAACTGACCGATAATGACAAACTATTGAGATGTAGGCTCCCTCTTAGACCCTGGTGATGGTTTGAGTGGCGAGCTAGGGGAAGCAATTATTTCATAGGAGAAGATGAAGGCAACGGACTCAATGAAAATCATAATATTGACATCTGTTTTCAGAAAATGTTATAGGCCCATAGCATATTCATGCACGAAATCTCAATATACTCAGCGTATATGTCCAATAAATATTCTCTGCAGTAATTCACAGCACAGAAAAAAGGTGCGTCCCTGGACTCGGCATCTAGCGATTCAAGCAAAGCAACGCTGTGACACCATAAACAACATACTAGCACGGCGGGCGCGCTACCGCCGCGCCGGCTCTGTGTGAACGCAGTGAAGACGTGATCATATGGGAGCTCGTTGACGTTTAGTTTATTCCTGGAGCGATGCACAGAAAAGTTTTCATGGAAGTAGTGTCATTGGGTTTACGTTTATAGATTGGCAATGTAACCGTAGGCATTATAGATGGCAGAGTTATCTGCATAGAGCAGTGTCAGAAGCTATCTACATAGGGCAGTCTCTAAAGAGCATATACATGCAGGGGCTGAGTTCGAGCTATTCTGTACATAACAAAGGAGCATGTACTATAGTGGATCATGCAACGTTTTTCACAGTCTGACAGTACTATATTGCTGGAAATAGAAAAAAGATAGCAGAACTGTCAGGCTATATCTTTGTTGACAAAAGGATGGGCGTCGTGGTTGAGCCCAGAGCTTTAAGCCGGCGTGCACTTCTATTCTTCGGCATCACTGCAGGCAGAAAGGAAAAGAAATATAATTACCATGTCCTTAGGTTGTGATCAAAGGCTGTGCAACATAGGATTTGTATGAGGGAGTACCTTTGTCGTCCAAGGTAGGAAAGGTGTATCCTACGTCTTGCTTTGGCGTCAGTATATGTATCTTCATCACTGCGGAATTAATATACCCAAATGTAGCAGGTAATCACACAAACATGAATAATATACCCATGGGCATGTAACAGCAAAAGAGAAGGCAAAGAAGAAGACACTGACGGACTGATGTAAACAATTTTTTCATGAAGAAAGCACAAAGGTAACCTGAGGAAAACTGCAACGTATGCTGCATCATAAGTCTGCAACATGCGGGATGGCTGTCTCAACTCAAGAGCTTTGTCCTAGTACTATGTAGCTTCATCCTCATATTGCTGTGGAACAGAGCACCAATAGCAGGTGGAGAGAGCAGCATGACTGGAGCTTGAGGGCAGCATGTGCCTGCTGCCATAACTTGCAGTCCGTATGTTGTCGAAGCCTGAAGTGCAATGCGGAGCCAAAGCACTGTCAACAATTTGGAAATAGTTACATGAATCCCTGATGCTGAGAACACAAAACAGTGACCTATTTGCAACTAAGAAGAAAAATCAGAAATGATTTAGGACATGAACTAATTGGACATGGTTAGGTGTCTGGAACTTGTGTGCTGTTTTGTTTTCGGTGGCAAGGAATCATATTTCAAATTTAAAAGGTCATATGAATTATGCAAACAAATTATTGCAATACAGAACCTGAACAAATGGAGAAGAGCTTGCTGCAGTGTGATGTAGGTAATAAGAGGTTGAAAACTTGTTCCATTATCTAAAAAAATTGTAAGGCTAGAGGCCCAGAAGAACAAACAACACTTCGTTGGCCTCAAGAAGAGCTTGGTGCATCATTGTTGCACATTATATCCCCAGTGTGAGGAACTTAAAAAAATGTTGTGCTACAATCATGTGAGCAATCAGGAAGCTTAAAAATGAAAAGAAAAAATCTAGGCGATCTTTGCGTGTAGAAGGTAGGCAAAGGTTGATCAGGACAATTCTTTGAGAATAAGTGCATGTACAATGAAGTGTTCCTGTATATGTATGATGTAACTTGCAAGTTTAGGCTTGGTAAAATTAGGTTTAATTTTTTGCAACGTGGAATCAGATGGCACACCTTGCAAATAACGACTGAATGTGGACATGTGCAACAAAAAAAAGCTTTTCTGTGGTATTTTGAATTGATTAATAAGCATTTAGGCAAAAACAAATTACGCCACTGATTCGTAATTTTCCATCCCATGTGTATAGACAGTTGCAAAAGTTGCCCTGAATTTTTCAGAATTCCAAAGCAACATAACATAGGCAGAGTCAATATAATCCTATGTAGATGTAAGCAATGTGATTGTACGTCAACGTAAAGACTACCTGGTTATTTGAGCGTGACAAAGCTGGCGTAGCACAATAGGGCGTAGCTGCAATCTTACATTGGCCAGAAAAAACAGTGGCATCAGATTTACAATTTACCACGAAATAAACAGGGTCAACTACCAGTGCATTTTGCTTTCAGTTTAGACAACAAATGGCTTGATAGAAAGGAAAGAGTCAGATATAAGTTTTTTTGAGAATGCTGGAGGGGCTTGCGCCCCGACAGTAATTTTATTGAAACTAAAATAGTAAAAAAAAAACAGGCGAAAGAGTAAGTCAAAGACTTTTAAAAAAATTGAAGAACTACGAAAGAAAAGAAGATTATGAACAGGCTAAGAATTAAGTGACCTGTTGTCTCCACAGGTCGAAAGCCTGGGAACATCTTGCACCAACCCTGTGTGTAATAAAGGACCAATGGTTAGCACAAATGATAGTAAAAAATAAGCATGAGAAGAAACATAGAGGCACTGACCAGGCCTTATGTCTCATGGTGAGCACCCACCAGAACTTCAGCTGCAGATGTTTCAGACCTGTAGGAAAGTGGCGAGAGACAGTTAGGAATAAATAAAGCACTGGCGATGGGCTGTGCAAAGAAACAGTGCAATATAGTTTGAGATGTTGTTCTATTAACATCATATTAGGCATATCTAGTGTTAT